>OY796664.1:25154790-26634790 GCA_963680705.1 Rhagium mordax
TAATGGCAAAAAATCCAGGTGCCCAAAAGGTGCAAGATTTTGCCAGACTCTTAAACGGAGAAAATACATAGACTGACTACAGTAATGTTGACTGGTCCTCCTATAAATTTTGTCCGATTACATCTTGTGATGTGGAGAGATCATTCTCTTCCTATAAAGTTGTTTTAACAGACAAAAGAACAAGTTTCACTACTGAAAATTTGGAGAAACACTCGGAGAAACATCTTGTTTGTTACACAAACTCTAAATTTCAAAAACATTATTTTATAATTCATAAGTGTGTTGTTTAAATGATTTAAAATAAAAAATAGTTAACCTGTCTGCAATATGTGTTTAATTGATATTAATAATGAATATATTAATCAAATGTTTTCAAAAAGTAATTACTTCGGTGATTACTCTTTAATAGCTAAATATTGAATTTGCCTATTTTTGAATTTTTATGTCCTGAAAGTGATGCATTTTTACCTGCTTTTTATGTCCTAAAATCCGAACCCTAGTCATAATTAATGTTTATTTATTTGGTATTACTTTTATACATGCGTTTTTTTTGCTATCCCTATAAAATTTGTTTTTTTGACCCTGTATACAGATTTTAAAATGTGTATAATTATTTAGGGGTTTTGAGAAACGGATAACATTTTACACAAAAGAATTTTGTAACCAATATTTTTTCCTTTTTGCTTCATTCGTATATAAACTAAAGTTTGAATACATATTTAGGTTCTTTAAGTGATGACTCTTTTATTAAGATCCGTGGACACCCTGTATGCAAATTAAAACTTGATCAGATATTTAAGGGTTTTAGGAGAAGCAGAATTTATTATAAAGATATATCTACCTTTCTTCCTAAATCACTAAATAAAAAAATTTTCCTCTTCCCAACTCCTTCTGTGGACACCCTGTATATAGCCATTACTGGTATTCAAAAAAGAAAAAAGGTCTACTTGCCTACTCAAAACTATTTTAAAATGGTCTACTTTTTGTCGTGACCATAGAAAACATTTTTATTGCATGCTTAGAAACCTTGGAAATAGTAAGCATTTGTGAGATTTATTCCTGATGTCGTTATTATAAATAAACCAAGTCGCTACTATACCTACATAATATATGAAATAAAGAATTAAAATGTTTTGTGTGTATATTCATTACCTAAGTTTAAATCGCTAACATGTAAACAGAAGTACCTACCTAGTTCACATATCAATAGGTGTAAAATTATTTGTCTCTTTACTGACATTACTTTTGTACTTGATGGTACACACACATAAACAAACTTTTTTTGATCTTCGAGTTCAGAATGTTGTGAAATTAATTGTTGTGTAAAAACGGTATTCTTCCAATACCTATTTATAATAACGATGCCAACGATGCACAATTTTAATTTTAAATACTTGTGTGCCTATATAGGTACTTACTAAAATTTACTTTATACCTACAAGGTCTAAAATTGTCTTTTCTTGACTTTGCTTCTGGAAATAACAGTAAGTACACAAAGTTTGATCGTGGCGTTAGATTTATAACACCACGAGTTTGATGTGTTTACAGCACTACAGACTAGCATTTTTTTCTTTATCATCTGCAACAGCTATGGTATTTATATTTGACATATTAGGTAAAATCTTGTATGCAGTAACTTTACTTTTGAAATAAAGCACTTTGTGTGTGAAATACTTAGACATTTTTATATCATAAAATAAGTTCAGTGAGGAGTGGATCGACACGCAGTTCCGCTTTCACTTTACTATTCTGTTTCACACTCACGTGCTTTATTTCAAAAGTAAACTTAGGTACTATATACTTATAGAAACTCAGAATATTAAATTTTTTGGTTATAACCCTTTGATAACTATCACTGAAATAAATTAGTAACCACTTTATTTACTAGTAATATTGCAAAAATTGGTACACTTTCAGAAACTTGAGAGATTCATAAGTAACCCAACTATGAATAATTTTATCTATGCTATGAATGAACGGCGATCAGCAACTTGGTAACCTACTGACTGACAACATGTCAGAATCTTAAGACAAGGATAGATTCATTCAGCCTTATTCTGGTGACTATTGATTATTGGTTATTGAAAAATATCTAATAAGTATGAAGATTTCGGATTCTGGTGTACATTCATAATTTTCAATATTGATTCTTATAACCAATATTCTTGAAAATTAACTAATAATTGGAATTCTGGTGTGCAATTTTATCTACAAGACATTGGAAATTTTACAAAGTTTTACAAAGAACTATTTAGAAGCTTAGTTATTAGTTATGTCTTTAAAGGTTATGATGGCCAACGTAGAATTTATTTTTTTAATAAATGCATTGGCTATATAATAATGAGGAGGCCATAAGAAACATTCAAAATTCAGCAATAGGAGAAAATAAAGATTAAGGGATACCTTTATTTGCCAAATATAATACTTAGCAGGGGAATATACAAGGTGTCCAATATTTGGTAGGTAGGTTTTTTGACGAAAATTAATGGGTGATGTTTCATATATAAACTTATTTAAAATAAGTCTCCCCTGTTAAGTTACACCCTCTCAAAGGGGTGCACCAAAATCAAGTTTTATATTCTCTAAAATGACTTAACTTAGAGAGATAAAATTTTATGTAGGTACATACTGTACCACCCTTAAAAGACCATTTTATGGAAATATTATTATCCACCAAATCTTCCCTTAAGGGAGTTAAATAAACTACCTCTTACGGTTTTTTGCCAGAACTTTGATCGACTATAAATATTTAAAAGAGAAATACTTCACTCGAAAGCCCGATCTTATTTTAAAACTTCTTTGCCTCTTACTAAATTTTTGTAGGTATTCTTAATCGTATTAGATTAAAAAAATGAAATGCACAACCATGCACAGACAGTTCTCGCCTGTACCGTATCTATTTTATTTTTTTTAATCGAATACAGTTGAGTATAGAAAAATTTAGTAAGAGATAAAAAAGTTTTAAAATAAGATCAGGCTTTCGAAATCAGTTTGGAGAAAATAATATGAAATTAGCTTTTAGTCCACCCCTTTGAGTGGGTGACTTCGAAAGCCTTATCCTATTTTAAAACTTTTTTGCCTCTTACTAAAGTTTTCTATACTCAACTGCATTCGATTAAAAATAAAATAAATACGGTACTGATGAGAAGGTACACAAAAATTTAGTAAGAGAAAAAGAAGTTTTAAAATAAGATAAGAGGCTTTCGAGTAAAGTAAAGTATTTCACTTTTGAATATTTATAGTCAATCAAAGTTCTGGCAAAAAAACCACAAGGGGTAACTTATTTCACTCCCTTAAAGGAAGATGGGGTGGATGATAATATTTTCATGAAATGGTCTTTTATGAGTACAATATGTACATAAAATTTTATCGCTCTAAGTTAAATCATTTTGGAGAAAATTATAAAAACTAGCTTTTGGTGCTGCACCCAATTAAGAGGGTGAAACTCGATAGGGGGGGGCTTATTTTAAAAGAGTTTGTATGAAAGACCCTCATTAATTCTCATCAAAGAACCTACCTGCAAAATATTTGCACTTATTTTCGGGACACCCTGCGTATAGGTTCAATAATATATTTGATAGATCAAATAAGTTCCTTCTTGCCAGACCCACAAAGAATCAAAATAACTATTCCCAAGTAACTTATTGTTACGTGTGGTTTGCATTTCTTCTCTCAGGGAAGTTATCAGAAATCTGTAGGCCAAGATATTAATTTCCCTGTGAGCCGCCAATCGACTGAATCTGTAGACTAAGCTTTTCCGACCCTAGATATATTTGGAATTGCCTCTGATGTTCTGTTTCTTTGTGTAGTTTCGTATAAAATGAAAATGTAAAAATGTTTACAGTTTGGCAAAAGTTAACCTATATTTTGACAATTGTCATTTTACAAATATTTCTCCAACTATGCAGCGTTAAATACTTTAATTTTCTTCAATTTCTAGTGTTTTTATTGAAGACCAATGAATATTGGCAACCCTTTTTTAATAACTTCATATCATACGCATACAGACAGTCTAATAGATTTTCAATATTGACTTTGGAATCAATAGTCTCACCAGAATACAACAACTTTATGAAATCGATAATTTTCAATAAACAATGTTGGTTATGTTCAGATATTGAAAATTAACTAATGGTCACCAGAATAAGGCTGATTGTCTAAGGTCACAACAGAACAGAAACAGTGTGGCAATCGTAAATCATAGCAGTGGCACCAATTTAATGACTTAATGACGATCAACCCTTTGAACACGAATTTTATTAACATATTATTAATAGACCTAATTAATAACCTATGTCCTGGCAGTGATCAGTATATAATGCATGTCCCGGAAATTAAACGATATAGGATATGCAAATGTACTCTGAATTTTCATGTATATTATGCGCAAAAAAAGTCTCAATAATAAAATATTGCCTACCCCCTTATGATGTAAATAGAATCTATAACTAATAAAATGATGAATGCATGCACAAAGAATTACTAACGATTCAATGAATATTTAATAAAATAACATGTTATTTATAGACTGTCTTAACTGGTGTCTTGATATTGATCAATAGGTATATCTCTATGTCCCGAAAACTGACGATACATAGCTAATGTGATAAAAAAAACTATTTTTTTCAGAAACTAAATTGATTTTTAACTGTTGTGTTAAGTAAACATTTGTTGACTATATGCAAAAAAAAGTACGGAAGTAACTATAATAAATAATACAAAGAATATTTATTATAAATAACAAATTATTAATAGACCTAATTAATCTATGTCCTGGCAGATATCAGTAAACCTGCATGTCCCGGATATCAACGATACATGGCCAATTCTATAAAATTCCTTATTTTCAAAGAGTATATAGAATGAATATACCCACAAAACACATTTCTTTTCTTTCTAGAATCTGTAACCAATAAAATTATATAAAAAATACTCCAGAATAAAAGAACACTAGTAAATTTTTTTTGACTGACCTGGAACTAATCATTCTACATATATGTAGAATTTTTTCCAAGACAGTCCTGGAAATCATCAATAGACAAATAAAATTTCCAGACCCGGCCTGGAAGTCAACAGAAGTCTTGGAAGCTATCATTAGAGCATGAAAAAAGTCTTGGAACACACCGCTTGACATACATATATATATATATATATATATATATATATATATATATATATATATATATATATATATATATATATATATATATATATATATACGTACCCAACTACCTATACCAAGCCCGGTACATATCACAGGCTCTCAGAAGCCCAGGCTTCCTATTGCAGTTAGAAGTGTGTATTTCACGCGTCTGCGCACAGGACAATTTATATACATTTAGCAACAGGAGAGGGGTAACCTTATTTAATATTTACTTAAATATATATTTCCCAGTTCTTCCCAAGCCCCCTCAAGCCACTTCACATCACCACCTTACTAAGCCCGACTGTATATAGTTAATACAGTTTACGCATTTTGAGAAGCCCAGCAACGTTGCCTTTATTTTCATGTTCTCAAGTATTTTATTACAATAATTAACGTTTTGAAAGATTCGTAGCTGTTCAACAAAATTATTATAATATAATAATAATTTTTCCTCAACATGGAGAAAACTAAAGGGCCCGCACAAAATACATATAGGCAAAAATGGCTCTAGGTGAATTTTTGCTAAAATGTTAGTGTTAGTATGTTGTAGATTTTAATTTCCTGATCAGAACTGTCAAGGTCCCAACTCAATCCTGTGACTAGTTTTTAAGGTACAGGGTGTTAAAGATATAAAGTGGTTATTTTTATAAAATATGATCCAAAAAAAACCGGAATTTTCATTTAATCGTATAACTTCTTTATTTTTTCACCGATTTTCAACTTTTTGGATTCGTTTGACAGATAAATTTTCCAGCTATTTGATTCTCTATCAAAAACTGATATTATCACCATAAGTGTCAAGGCAGACGTATTTAAACTTGAGCAATTTTTAGTAACTGCTGGAATTTTGTTGAAAAGCCGCATTTACAAACGGTTTGTCATGACTGGTCTTCTGCCAATATTTTGGTGGGTAGTTTTTAAAAATCGGTCAAGGAACTACGGAACTGTACCAGAAAATGTAGAAGCGTGTTGTAAACATTTCGGCAGCAATGGTAAAAACCGGAATTTTTTATTATCCTTTATAATTTTTTTGATTCTTTGCCGATTTTAATTTTTTTTGGGTCATTTAAAACCCAAAGCCTTCCAGTACAATATTAAATCTCGGAAATTGACATGAATCATAAATCCAATATGGCGGAAGTAATCAAATTAACCTAATATTTAAAAGCCTCTAGAATTTTTTTAAAATGGCGAATTTAGGCTTTCTTTCATCTTGAGGCCTTGTCTTCTAAGAACATTGGAACGTATTATAGATCACGAAAATCGGTTAAGGACTTACGAAGATATGAATAATAAATGAAATCTAATTAAATAACGGGCTGAACCAGAAACATAATTTAATTACGAATCATTTAACTAAATAACAATAACTTATTGTCAAAATTAATACTTAAATAATGGAACATGACCTCCATTAGCATTCACAACGAGCTGAACCTGCCTGTGCCAACCGTCTATTGCTTATTTAATAATTTGCTGGACAGTCTAAAATTCTTTGTCGCAATTCGCCTAAATTATTGAAATGACGACCATTCTTATACAACCGTTCTTGTAAATGTAAAAGTAATTGTCACGGGGATTAAGATCTGGACTATTAGGAGGCCAGTGTTCTTGTTCAATAAAATTTGCTGCATGTTCTCTTAAAAATCCAAGTGTCCATCCTAAAATTTCATTGTAGTTACCAAGACCGACTAATTTGCATGAGTATGAAATCACTAATTTAAGGTAACATTTGACTCAGAACAACTTCGCAATACTGTTGAAAATTAAGCCGTATTCCATGTTCAATAAAAATTATGCTGGTTTTAAAACCTCTACAAATTCCCACAGATACTTAATGAAAATCTTGTCTTCATTTGACAGCGCCATTATAACAAAACTAGGTACCACAAGACACTTTTTAAAAACAGCTGACTGAAATAACAGTTATAAATCAATGTTCATTTGTTTTGTAACCATGACGATAACTGCATAGGTAACTCTGTTAAGAATTAATTTGATACTGTTGTTGTGGTGTACAGTGTACATGACTACGTTATACACCTTTATAAGTTCTTAACCGGTTTTCGTGTTCTGCGTCACAATGTTCTTAGAATAGGCTTCAAGTTAAAAGAAAGTCATTTAATTTGTCATTTTAAAAAATTCTTACGGCTTAAATATTAGGTAAATTTGACCACTTCTGCCATATTGGATTTATAATTCATGTCAATTTCTGACATTTATGATTGTAGTGAAAGGCTTTGGATTTTAAGTGACCCGAAAAAAATTAAAATCGGTAAAGGAATCAAAAAGTTATAAAGGAAAATGAAAATTTCGATTTTTACTATGGCTGACGAGACGTTTACAACACGTCTCTACATTTATTGGAGCAGCTCCGTAGTTCCTTGACCGATTTTTAAAAACTGCCCACCAAAATATTGCCAGAAGACCAGCCATGATCATAAAGCAAACCGTTTGTAAATACGGCATTTCAACAAAATTCCATCAGTTATTAAAAATTGCTCAAGTTTAAATACGCCAGCCTTGACATTTATGATCATTATATCAGTGTCTGACAGAGAATCATTTATCTGGAGGCTTTAGCTGTCAAACGAGCCCAACAGGTTGAAAATCGATGAAAAAATAAAGAAGTTATGGGATAAAATGAAAATTCCGGTTATTTTTGGACCACCCGATATTATGTATAGCAATTTAAGGATTCGATTGCAATTTTTTGCATGAATGCTATTTCTTTAACTTCAAATAATATATTGTGACAAATATGTGTTTGTATACAGGGCGAGACACAAATAAAATAGAGTAATTTTTAAAAATCGATTTTTTTCTGCTCAAACCACAAAATATTACAAAAATCTATTAGGAATAAAATATAATTTTTTGATGTTACCGGAAGCAATAATTTGTATTTCATACAGGACGAGTCAAAAGTATGGCATCGCGAATGACCCATTCTAATGGGACTTCCTGTATATTCCGGATGAGGTACCGCACTCTTGTAAACTCTCTTATATTTACTAAAAGTTATTCTTTATAAAAAGTTTTCCTTGCCATAGGAAGTCATAAGCAGTCGTCAAACTTAAGATAAATTATACAGGGTATTCTAAAAATTTGAAAATTTATGGACTTTTAAGTGAATTGCTTTTTTACATCTTTATTGAACATTTTATTTAGCAAAGTGTTTCCAATTATTTAAAATACTTAATTTCAAAAAAATTACATTTAATTTAAATAAGTTGAGAACTATTCTACATGTAGACATTGTAGAACTCCAAAAAGTACACATTTCTCTAATCTTTCTTTAAATTCTTCGTATGCATTAGAGGTCACTTCATCATTTATGGTTGTAAGAGCTTCTACAATTTTTTGCTTTAATAAATCTACGTCGTCTTCGAAATAGTTGCGGCCGAAATACTCGAACTCGAATTGTAGAATGTGCTGGACATCCGTCTTGTTGGAAAATTATTCTTCTACGTTTTAAATTTTCCAGTACCTACAATTTTGAGAGGAAACTATCCCATGGCCCATTAGTCTTAAAAGTAGATTCGTCCACGAATAAAATGTTCGATAAAATGATCTAACTGCTAAAATTTTCTCACCCCGTTAAGCAAAAGTCCAAACGACGAGCATCATCTCCAACTTGAAGTTTGTGAATTAATTTAGGTTCGAATGCACGAAATAATAATAATAATAATAATAATAATAATAAAATGACTTTATTTCAGGCGGAGTCTAGCCTAAGCTATCCTCTGAATATGAGATTTGCTAATACCTAAATTTAACGACCATCTTGGGTGTTCTACAATCTACAGTCTAAAACTACACCGGTAGCAGCGTCATCTTCATTTAATTGTTTTTGTTTTTTTTTCACATTTTTGCTTCCCCGGTGGTATCAAATTTATAAATTAATTTACATACTGTGAATCACTGTAACATCTGGATACTTCTCATTGAAAACTTCAATAGCGTATTTATAAGAAACATTTCCGATTCCATAGCATTTGATCAAGTAAATTCGTTGTTCCAAGGTTAAGGCGCTTTTAGACAGTCATACAAATTGTGCAAGTTGGCTTGTGTATGCAAATTTGCACAAATGTACTGAGTCGTTGTACATCTGTTTAGATGCTCATGCAATTTGCGCAACTGATTTGTGCATGCAAATTTGCACAAATGAACGTCGCTGTATTCATTTAACGTTCAGCCTACCTTACACAGTTAGTATATCAAGAGTGTTGATTTTTGACAAAAAAAAACGGGAAATTAAATTGAGGAATTACTTTTTGCTACAGCTGTGGTTTGTGTTATATCAGACGTGCGACTGTCAAACATCGTTTACACGCTCATGCAAATACTTCAACCTCATATACGTACCCAACAACCTATACCAAGCCTGGTACATATCACCGGCTCTCAGAAGCCCAGGCTTCCTATTGTATTTAGAAGTGCGTATTTCACGTGACTGCGCGTAGAACAATTTATATACATTTTGCTAGAGGAGAGGGGTAACCCTATTTAATATTTACTTAATCATATATTTTCCAGTACTTGTAAAGCCACTTCATAGCGTCACCTTACCAAGCCCAACTGAGTTAATATATTACACTTATTTTGGGAAACCCTTAATTTCAACTCATAAGTGTTGAATGAAATTATAATAATAATTTGACCCAACATGGACAGAACTAAATTCATAAAATCCAGATAAAAAAGGTAACCCACATAAAGAAAATTTTCTGATATTAAAAAAAAGTGCAAGTCAATGGTATATGCTTATTTAATTTTCCTATGAAACGAATATCTTGACAATTATTTAAATTATGAATAATATTTCCTGCACATATAAATAATAAAGCTTTAAATAAAGCATGAGTTAATAAATGAAAAAAAGCTAATTTATACTCTTCTAAAGCTAAAATCCTTATTATTAAACCTAATTGACTTAATGTTGATAAAGCAATAATTTTTTTAAAATCAAATTCAAAATTAGCCCCTAAACCTGATATAAATATAGTTAAACTTGAAATTAATAATAAAATTAATATTAAATTTGAAGAAAAACAAAAATTAAAACGAATTACTAAATAAACCCCAGCTGTAACTAAAGTTGAAGAATGAACTAAAGAAGAAACTGGAGTTGGAGCTGCTATAGCAGCAGGTAATCAAGAAGAAAAAGGAATTTGAGCTCTTTTAGTTATAGTAGCTAAAACTACCATATATAAAATTAATTTTATAGAAAAATCTTCTTTTATTAAATCCAAATAAAAAATAAAATTTCTTCTTCCATAATTTATTATTCAAGCAATAGATATAAGTAAAACAACATCTCCAATACGATTAGATAATGTTGTTAATATCCCAGCATTAAAAGATTTAACATTTTGGTAATAAATTACTAAACAATAAGAAACTAAACCTAATCCATCTCAGCCTAATAAAATTGAAATTAAGTTAGGTCTAATAATTAATAATATTATTGATAAAACAAATATAACCACCAAATAAATAAATCGATTTAAATTTTCAACAAACATATTCTTGACTATAATAAATTACTATAGAAGAAATAAATAAAACAAATCTTATAAATAATAACGACATTCAATCTAATAAGATAGTTATAATTACAGATAAAGAATGTAATGTTAATAAATTTAATTCAATAATTAAATTAAAATTTTGGATTAAAAAATGTAGCCTAAGAGAAAAAAAGTGATAAAAAAATTAATAAAAATAAATTAAAATAAATTTACAAATAGAATAATTATAGAATAGAATAGAATAGAATAGAATTTGTTTATTATGCTCAAAAATTATACATGATTATAGAGTATAAAAACATACAATTAAAGCACAAAAGGTATTAGGTACAGTAAAACTGATATAAAAACCTAACCCTAACAACTTAAAAATACTTATAAAAAAATACATGTAGTGACAAATGTAATAAAAAGTGTAATAAAAAAGTATAATAAAAAAAATTCAATAAGAAAATATAATAGTAATGAAAACACTCTATTTATCTACATTTACCTAAAAATAATGACCTGAATATAACGTCATGTGAAGTTAAAAAATAGTTAAAAGAAGTTTAAATTAATTCTGGCATTATTACTTTTAATATGATCTTGTATATTTTTTTTTAAACATGATATGAGACGTTTGAAAGAGATCAACTGGAAGGTTATTATATACATGGGGTGCTAAATAGGAGAAGCTATAGAGCAGAAAGCAGCGGTACGGTGTTGTGGTAATTCTAATGTGCTTGAAACATGCCTGAGAGCCCGCTCATGGATTTCATTGCGTCTTACTAATTTATTATTTAAATAAACAGGTAGCTTGAATTTTAAAATATTATATAGTAAACAAGAAAAGTGGACGAGTCTCCGTTCTTGCATTTTTAAAAGATCAAGTTGCCGAATATATGGTGTTACATGTGCAAACGGGGGAATATTTGTAATGAATTTCATGCAAAGATTTTGCAGTTTTTGTAACTTGTTCTTCTCTTCTGCTGTTAAGCATGGTCCAATTATTGTGTCACAATAATTTAGATTTGAAAGAACTAATGATTCCGTTAACATATTTTTTGTTTTAGAATCTAAATCTGATTTAAATCAAAAAAGATGTTTTAACCTATAATAACCATTTCTTAGACTATTTTTTACTTGTTCGGTAAACTTCAGTCTGTTATCTATTATTAAGCCTAAATTTTTTACGGAGTTGACAGTCTCTAAATTTGAACAATTCAAACTTATCGTTAGATGCAAGTCTTGTTTATAAAAAAGGATATGTTTGCATTTGTTTGCATTTAATTTTAATGAATTTTGCTTACACCAATCATTAATTTGCGATAGGTCAAAGTTTATTTTGTTTTGGGCATCCATATGATTTTCAAATAAAAAGCTATAATATACCTGAACATCATCTGCATACAGTTGCATACTACAGTATAATGGCACGTGTTGCAAGTCAAAAGTAGAAATACTAAAAAGAAGTGGCCCAAGAACAGAACCTTGCGGCACTCCCGAAATTAAGGTTTTAGGTGGTGAGTATATCTGACCATTTGGGCCGTTTATGCAAACAATTTGTTGACGATTTTTCAGATAGGAATCCATCCAAGCTAAGGTACTATTGGAAAGCCCTATAAATTTTAATTTATTTATTAAGACATCAATACTGATAGAATCGAATGCCTTAGACATATCTAGTAATATCAGTGATGTGTATTTTGATTGATCTATACCTCGAAGAATAATCATCTATGACTGTTGTCAAGGCCGTGGTGGTACTATGTTTTTTTCGGAAACCCGATTGATTATGTGGCAAAATGTCATTTTCTATTGCATAGGCAACTAGCTGTCCATGTAGCACAGTTTCTGCTATTTTCAACGGTACGGAAAGCAAACTTATTGGCCTTAGATCGTTCAAGGTTTCAGGATTTGTTTTTTTAGGTATTGGTTTTACAATAGAGGTTTTCCAAGAAGATGCAATCTTTCCCTGCTCAAATGAAATATTTATTATATGCGTAAGTGGCTTTTCTATGGCCGGCAGGCTTAACTGCAACATTTTTCCAGAAATACCATCTGGTCCCATCGTGCTGGGTTTCTGTTTAATTATTAATTTTGAAATAATTTCAGGCTGAACTGGTGTATATTCGAAGGAACATGATTGAAAAAGTAATGAGTTGTTAAAATTATTAAGATAATTGTTATCAATTTTTGGAGGCGGGATAGTGTCCACAAAATGGTTATTAATTAAATCAGGGTTATTGAAATTATCTGGTAAATCAATAACTGGTGGTTTGTATATAACACCTTGATTTTGTAGTGTGTTCCAAAGTTTTTTTGAATCAGATTTACATTCGTTTAATTTAATATTAAAATAAGCCTTTTTTTCATTTTTGATTGCACTTGTATAATAGTTTCTAAGTTGGCAGTAATATTGACGGTGGGATACCAACTGACTTTTTTTATATCTATTCCAAGCATTTATTTTCATGTTTTTCATGTGTTTTAAATTTTGTGTAAACCAAGGCATATTTCGTTTTTTGTTAAATTTAATCTGTGTAATAAATGGCGCGTGTTTATCAAATATGTCTACTAAGTTTTTATTGAAGTAGTCAACCTTATCATTCACGCTATCCATGCTGTACAAAACATTCCAGTCAATCATATTTAAGTCGCTTTGAAAAGAGTTTACGTTAAAATTTTTGAAAGTGCGAAATTTATTTATGAGATTTGAGTTTATATAATTTAGGTTTAATTTACAGGCAATTACATTATGGTCAGATAAGTCTAGCACATCACTTTCAAGAATATCCAAATCATTATTTACTATTATTACATCAATTAATGACTCGGTATTATCTGTAACTCTTGTGCACGACTGGATTATTTGTTTCGAAGAAAATTCATATAGAATATTATTCACATACTCTGAGTAAATATTATCTAATTTCATATTTATATTTATATCACCCAATATTACAAAGTTAGTGAGGTTGTTTTCCATAAGATGACTAAAAATAGTTCTCAGTATATCTATATCTGTATAATGACTATTGGGGGGTCTATAAAGTACGGAGATACCTAATGGTTTATTTAAGAGATTTACTTTAAGCATTAAATATTCACAGTTTGACTGGACTAACAGATCAAGTACGGTAAACTTTATTTTGTTACACAAGTAGATAGCGACACCACCTCTACGTGTAGGTCTGTCTTTTCGGACTAGCTTATAGCCTTCAATTTCATAGGCATCATCAGGGTCGTCAGAGGAAAGCCATGTTTCACTAATAGCAATGATTTGAAAATTATTTGATAAAATAAAGTTCTTGAGTTCAAAAAATTTGTTCTTAAGAGAACGAATGTTAAGGTGACAGATTGATACGTTATTTTCATGTTGAGTGATTTTAGTCACGAAAAAAATTCGTTTCAGTTTCATTTAAAGTTTTCATTTTTATGTCTTGGATGATTTTGATATAACAAGGACAGCTCTTACACGTAGCTTCATGATTATAATTAACGTTTTGATTTTTTAGTTTATTTAGACGAACACAATTTGCACATTTCTTTTCACTGGAGGTACATATTTTACTATCATGTCCTTCAGCACAAATAGAACATACAGGAATTCCGCTTTTACAATCACTGGCCAAATGTCCATAAGCTGCACATTTGTAACACCTTTTTATATGAAAAGAGTCTTTAACCGCGCACTTTTTCCAGCCAACGTAGAGATAATTTTTCGAAATAATATCGCTCCTTGTGAAAGGATCCACAGCTATTACAATGTTAATATTTTTCTTGTTATTTATTTTACGAACAACTTTAAACTCAAAAGTTGTTCGTAAAATAAATAACAAGAAAATATTAACATTGTAATAGCTGTGGATCCTGTGGAATTATCTAAAATAGAAAACTATATCTTTGAAATCACAAATCAATATTTTTTATAAACTACTTAGATTAAATTCATAACACCAAATATTCACCCTTTAAAATTAATAAATTTAAAGGTATTCAATGTAAAAATAATAATAAATATTCGCGTAACATTCCTTGATAAACAGAAAATGTCCCTGAATAAAAATTACCATGCTGAGAAAAAGAATATAAATATAACGAATACACAGCTCTAAAAAACAAAATTAAAGATAAAAATAATAAGAAGGGAAGGTGTAAAATAATAGTCTTAAATCTCACAACTCCTTTTAACAAGCTACCGGTTTCGGAACCTTTATTTAAGTAAGGTTCCGAAACCGGTAGCTTGTTAAAAGGAGTTGTGAGATTTAAGACTATTATTTTACACCTTCCCTTCTTATCATATTACTCACATATGGATTCTCTTCGCAATATAAAAATATTCTTATTCAACAAATGAAATTAAACTATTAATTAACAAAATTTCTCCTATTAAATTTAAAGAGGGAGGAGCCGCTATATTAGAAGAACAAAGTAAAAATCGTAACAATGAAAGTCTAGGTATAATTTAATTTAAAAATCCCTTATTTAAATAAAGTCTTCGTCTCCCTATTCGTTCACAAGAAATATTAGCTAAACAAAATAAACCAGAAGAACATAATTCATGAGCATTTATCATTACCAGAGAACCTCAAAACTCTCAAATATTTAAAGTTATAATACCTGCTAATACTATCACTATATGTGCAACTGAAGAATAAGCAATTAAAGATTTTATATCTCTTTGACGAATACAAATCAAAGAAACCAAAAAATCTAATAATAATAAAATAATAATTAATTTTTAATCCAATTTCAATAAATAATATTATTAAACGTAAAAATCCATAACCTCCCAAATCCCAATTTTAATATTATAATACCTGCCAAAATTATTGACCCTGAAACAGAAGCCTCTACATGAGCTTTAGGTAATCATAAATGAATAAAAAATATCGTATTTTAACGTATTTTAACAAAAAATACTAAATTTATACATAAATATATAAAAACTCAATTTACATTATTATTAAAAAAAATAAAAACTTAAAGAATTACATTTTTCATGATAAAAAAAAAATTGAAATTATTATAGGTAAAGAAACTAATAAAGTATAAAATAATAAATAAATACCAGCTTCAATTCGCTCAGTTGATAACCTCAACCAATAATCAAAATTAAAGTAGGAATCAATCTAATTTCAAAAAAGAAATAAAAAATAAATAAATTTAAAGAAGAAAATGTTAAATAAAATCTAATAAGAAAAATTATATTCTAATTTTTAGAATTAAGTGACTGGCTGCATGTAGAAATACTAATGCCATAAAACAATTTTAGAATACCCTGTAAAATGATCTCAAGTTTGACGGCTGCTTATGGCTTCCTAAGACAAGCAAAACTTTTTACAAAGAATGACTTTTTCTCGGCAAATCAAAAATAAAATAGTTTACAAGAGTGCGTTACCTGATCCTGGGACCCACTGTATTTTTCTCTTTAGATAATGGTATTCTTAAATTCCAAACACTTTATAATTTTTTAATCAGTAAAACCGTTTAGAAAAAAAACATAATATTCTAATTCTAACTTTAATTTTCTCTTATTTGATTCAGTTGCTTCCTTATGCAAAACTTAAATGGATGAACAGCTTTAACAGTTGAATAAACTGCATTTAACCATAAATTAAAAGAGAATTAAAATTGACATCGAATTACATCGACTAATTTAAAAATAATGACGGTTCGAGTTTCGTGATTATTTATAGAGTAATCCACCTAAAATGAACCCATTAAAAATTTATTGGCTTTTATTTCTATAAACAAAATTGTAGTTGACAATTATTAGTGAAAATTATCATAGTACTGACTACTTCCAGTTTTTTAATTGGTGTATTTCTTAATAAAATTAATTTATTCACGGTAACTTTCAATTGTTTCATTAGAAGAGACAGCTACTTTACCTGATGCGATGTTGGCAAGTTTTCGGGCTACGCATCATACGAATAAAATACTGGGCTTCGCTAAATCGGTCATATATTATCATTGTATATACTGATCAAGTTGTGCGCCCTCTATATGAAATTTTCGGAATTAATTCTGTATATTTTGAGAGAAATACCGACCTTACCAAGCCCATCAAAAATTTGGGGAGGACGTTCCATTAGCCCTACAAAGCTTAACCACTTAAATATACACGTAAGTTTTTACCAAGCCCGGAGTCGGGCTTCGTAAGTAGGTGTCGGGCTTAGTAAACTCTAAAGACATACAATTTTGGGCCTGATAATGCCGGTTTATATGTAAATATATATATATACATATAAATTTATATATATAAGAAAAAAAAAAAAAAAAAAAAAAAAAAAGCAGAGATTATCGGCAAGACGTGCACAAAAGGAAGCAACCGTGGACATATGTTTCAGACTCATTGGTCATCATCAGCACGGTACAGCCAAGTTGAAAGGATAGGTACAACTCAGGAAACATGACAGCGACAAAGAGGAAACCACCAACAGGAAGCCAGTAGCACATTTGTGGCTGCAATTGGAAGACCCTGTGTTTACAGGGCAACAACCAATTTATGCCACGGAGGCAACTATAGCTACCTGCGTGGAGTTCCTACCGGGAAATAACATTAAGGTTGGAAAAGGAAAATCATTGCACGTAAATATTACAAGAAAAAGCAGAGATTATCGGCAAGACGTGCACAAAAGGAAGCAACCGTGGACATATGTTTCAGACTCATTGGTCATCATCAGCACGGTACAGCCAAGTTGAAAGGATAGGTACAACTCAGGAAACATGACAGCGACAAAGAGGAAACCACCAACAGGAAGCCAGTAGCACATTTGTGGCTGCAATTGGAAGACCCTGTGTTTACAGGGCAACAACCAATTTATGCCACGGAGGCAACTATAGCTACCTGCGTGGAGTTCCTACCGGGAAATAACATTAAGGTTGGAAAAGGAAAATCATTGCACGTAAATATTACAAGAAAAAGCAGAGATTATCGGCAAGACGTGCACAAAAGGAAGCAACCGTGGACATATGTTTCAGACTCATTGGTCATCATCAGCACGGTACAGCCAAGTTGAAAGGATAGGTACAACTCAGGAAACATGACAGCGACAAAGAGGAAACCACCAACAGGAAGCCAGTAGCACATTTGTGGCTGCAATTGGAAGACCCTGTGTTTACAGGGCAACAACCAATTTATGCCACGGAGGCAACTATAGCTACCTGCGTGGAGTTCCTACCGGGAAATAACATTAAGGTTGGAAAAGGAAAATCATTGCACGTAAATATTACAAGAAAAAGCAGAGATTATCGGCAAGACGTGCACAAAAGGAAGCAACCGTGGACATATGTTTCAGACTCATTGGTCATCATCAGCACGGTACAGCCAAGTTGAAAGGATAGGTACAACTCAGGAAACATGACAGCGACAAAGAGGAAACCACCAACAGGAAGCCAGTAGCACATTTGTGGCGGCAATTGGAAGACCCTGTGTTTACAGGGCAACAACCAATTTATGCCACGGAGGCAACTATAGCTACCTGCGTGGAGTTCCTACCGGGAAATAACATTAAGGTTGGAAAAGGAAAATCATTGCACGTAAATATTACAAGAAAAAGCAGAGATTATCGGCAAGACGTGCACAAAAGGAAGCAACCGTGGACATATGTTTCAGACTCATTGGTCATCATCAGCACGGTACAGCCAAGTTGAAAGGATAGGTACAACTCAGGAAACATGACAGCGACAAAGAGGAAACCACCAACAGGAAGCCAGTAGCACATTTGTGGCTGCAATTGGAAGACCCTGTGTTTACAGGGCAACAACCAATTTATGCCACGGAGGCAACTATAGCTACCTGCGTGGAGTTCCTACCGGGAAATAACATTAAGGTTGGAAAAGGAAAATCATTGCACGTAAATATTACAAGAAAAAGCAGAGATTATCGGCAAGACGTGCAC
Organism: Rhagium mordax; assembly: GCA_963680705.1. Classification (NCBI taxonomy): domain Eukaryota; kingdom Metazoa; phylum Arthropoda; class Insecta; order Coleoptera; family Cerambycidae; genus Rhagium; species Rhagium mordax. The sequence continues at coordinate 25,173,363 of OY796664.1, forward strand.
AAAAGGAAGCAACCGTGGACATATGTTTCAGACTCATTGGTCATCATCAGCACGGTACAGCCAAGTTGAAAGGATAGGTACAACTCAGGAAACATGACAGCGACAAAGAGGAAACCACCAACAGGAAGCCAGTAGCACATTTGTGGCTGCAATTGGAAGACCCTGTGTTTACAGGGCAACAACCAATTTATGCCACGGAGGCAACTATAGCTACCTGCGTGGAGTTCCTACCGGGAAATAACATTAAGGTTGGAAAAGGAAAATCATTGCACGTAAATATTACAAGAAAAAGCAGAGATTATCGGCAAGACGTGCACAAAAGGAAGCAACCGTGGACATATGTTTCAGACTCATTGGTCATCATCAGCACGGTACAGCCAAGTTGAAAGGATAGGTACAACTCAGGAAACATGACAGCGACAAAGAGGAAACCACCAACAGGAAGCCAGTAGCACATTTGTGGCTGCAATTGGAAGACCCTGTGTTTACAGGGCAACAACCAATTTATGCCACGGAGGCAACTATAGCTACCTGCGTGGAGTTCCTACCGGGAAATAACATTAAGGTTGGAAAAGGAAAATCATTGCACGTAAATATTACAAGAAAAAGCAGAGATTATCGGCAAGACGTGCACAAAAGGAAGCAACCGTGGACATATGTTTCAGACTCATTGGTCATCATCAGCACGGTACAGCCAAGTTGAAAGGATAGGTACAACTCAGGAAACATGACAGCGACAAAGAGGAAACCACCAACAGGAAGCCAGTAGCACATTTGTGGCTGCAATTGGAAGACCCTGTGTTTACAGGGCAACAACCAATTTATGCCACGGAGGCAACTATAGCTACCTGCGTGGAGTTCCTACCGGGAAATAACATTAAGGTTGGAAAAGGAAAATCATTGCACGTAAATATTACAAGAAAAAGCAGAGATTATCGGCAAGACGTGCACAAAAGGAAGCAACCGTGGACATATGTTTCAGACTCATTGGTCATCATCAGCACGGTACAGCCAAGTTGAAAGGATAGGTACAACTCAGGAAACATGACAGCGACAAAGAGGAAACCACCAACAGGAAGCCAGTAGCACATTTGTGGCTGCAATTGGAAGACCCTGTGTTTACAGGGCAACAACCAATTTATGCCACGGAGGCAACTATAGCTACCTGCGTGGAGTTCCTACCGGGAAATAACATTAAGGTTGGAAAAGGAAAATCATTGCACGTAAATATTACAAGAAAAAGCAGAGATTATCGGCAAGACGTGCACAAAAGGAAGCAACCGTGGACATATGTTTCAGACTCATTGGTCATCATCAGCACGGTACAGCCAAGTTGAAAGGATAGGTACAACTCAGGAAACATGACAGCGACAAAGAGGAAACCACCAACAGGAAGCCAGTAGCACATTTGTGGCTGCAATTGGAAGACCCTGTGTTTACAGGGCAACAACCAATTTATGCCACGGAGGCAACTATAGCTACCTGCGTGGAGTTCCTACCGGGAAATAACATTAAGGTTGGAAAAGGAAAATCATTGCACGTAAATATTACAAGAAAAAGCAGAGATTATCGGCAAGACGTGCACAAAAGGAAGCAACCGTGGACATATGTTTCAGACTCATTGGTCATCATCAGCACGGTACAGCCAAGTTGAAAGGATAGGTACAACTCAGGAAACATGACAGCGACAAAGAGGAAACCACCAACAGGAAGCCAGTAGCACATTTGTGGCTGCAATTGGAAGACCCTGTGTTTACAGGGCAACAACCAATTTATGCCACGGAGGCAACTATAGCTACCTGCGTGGAGTTCCTACCGGGAAATAACATTAAGGTTGGAAAAGGAAAATCATTGCACGTAAATATTACAAGAAAAAGCAGAGATTATCGGCAAGACGTGCACAAAAGGAAGCAACCGTGGACATATGTTTCAGACTCATTGGTCATCATCAGCACGGTACAGCCAAGTTGAAAGGATAGGTACAACTCAGGAAACATGACAGCGACAAAGAGGAAACCACCAACAGGAAGCCAGTAGCACATTTGTGGCTGCAATTGGAAGACCCTGTGTTTACAGGGCAACAACCAATTTATGCCACGGAGGCAACTATAGCTACCTGCGTGGAGTTCCTACCGGGAAATAACATTAAGGTTGGAAAAGGAAAATCATTGCACGTAAATATTACAAGAAAAAGCAGAGATTATCGGCAAGACGTGCACAAAAGGAAGCAACCGTGGACATATGTTTCAGACTCATTGGTCATCATCAGCACGGTACAGCCAAGTTGAAAGGATAGGTACAACTCAGGAAACATGACAGCGACAAAGAGGAAACCACCAACAGGAAGCCAGTAGCACATTTGTGGCTGCAATTGGAAGACCCTGTGTTTACAGGGCAACAACCAATTTATGCCACGGAGGCAACTATAGCTACCTGCGTGGAGTTCCTACCGGGAAATAACATTAAGGTTGGAAAAGGAAAATCATTGCACGTAAATATTACAAGAAAAAGCAGAGATTATCGGCAAGACGTGCACAAAAGGAAGCAACCGTGGACATATGTTTCAGACTCATTGGTCATCATCAGCACGGTACAGCCAAGTTGAAAGGATAGGTACAACTCAGGAAACATGACAGCGACAAAGAGGAAACCACCAACAGGAAGCCAGTAGCACATTTGTGGCTGCAATTGGAAGACCCTGTGTTTACAGGGCAACAACCAATTTATGCCACGGAGGCAACTATAGCTACCTGCGTGGAGTTCCTACCGGGAAATAACATTAAGGTTGGAAAAGGAAAATCATTGCACGTAAATATTACAAGAAAAAGCAGAGATTATCGGCAAGACGTGCACAAAAGGAAGCAACCGTGGACATATGTTTCAGACTCATTGGTCATCATCAGCACGGTACAGCCAAGTTGAAAGGATAGGTACAACTCAGGAAACATGACAGCGACAAAGAGGAAACCACCAACAGGAAGCCAGTAGCACATTTGTGGCGGCAATTGGAAGACCCTGTGTTTACAGGGCAACAACCAATTTATGCCACGGAGGCAACTATAGCTACCTGCGTGGAGTTCCTACCGGGAAATAACATTAAGGTTGGAAAAGGAAAATCATTGCACGTAAATATTACAAGAAAAAGCAGAGATTATCGGCAAGACGTGCACAAAAGGAAGCAACCGTGGACATATGTTTCAGACTCATTGGTCATCATCAGCACGGTACAGCCAAGTTGAAAGGATAGGTACAACTCAGGAAACATGACAGCGACAAAGAGGAAACCACCAACAGGAAGCCAGTAGCACATTTGTGGCTGCAATTGGAAGACCCTGTGTTTACAGGGCAACAACCAATTTATGCCACGGAGGCAACTATAGCTACCTGCGTGGAGTTCCTACCGGGAAATAACATTAAGGTTGGAAAAGGAAAATCATTGCACGTAAATATTACAAGAAAAAGCAGAGATTATCGGCAAGACGTGCACAAAAGGAAGCAACCGTGGACATATGTTTCAGACTCATTGGTCATCATCAGCACGGTACAGCCAAGTTGAAAGGATAGGTACAACTCAGGAAACATGACAGCGACAAAGAGGAAACCACCAACAGGAAGCCAGTAGCACATTTGTGGCTGCAATTGGAAGACCCTGTGTTTACAGGGCAACAACCAATTTATGCCACGGAGGCAACTATAGCTACCTGCGTGGAGTTCCTACCGGGAAATAACATTAAGGTTGGAAAAGGAAAATCATTGCACGTAAATATTACAAGAAAAAGCAGAGATTATCGGCAAGACGTGCACAAAAGGAAGCAACCGTGGACATATGTTTCAGACTCATTGGTCATCATCAGCACGGTACAGCCAAGTTGAAAGGATAGGTACAACTCAGGAAACATGACAGCGACAAAGAGGAAACCACCAACAGGAAGCCAGTAGCACATTTGTGGCTGCAATTGGAAGACCCTGTGTTTACAGGGCAACAACCAATTTATGCCACGGAGGCAACTATAGCTACCTGCGTGGAGTTCCTACCGGGAAATAACATTAAGGTTGGAAAAGGAAAATCATTGCACGTAAATATTACAAGAAAAAGCAGAGATTATCGGCAAGACGTGCACAAAAGGAAGCAACCGTGGACATATGTTTCAGACTCATTGGTCATCATCAGCACGGTACAGCCAAGTTGAAAGGATAGGTACAACTCAGGAAACATGACAGCGACAAAGAGGAAACCACCAACAGGAAGCCAGTAGCACATTTGTGGCTGCAATTGGAAGACCCTGTGTTTACAGGGCAACAACCAATTTATGCCACGGAGGCAACTATAGCTACCTGCGTGGAGTTCCTACCGGGAAATAACATTAAGGTTGGAAAAGGAAAATCATTGCACGTAAATATTACAAGAAAAAGCAGAGATTATCGGCAAGACGTGCACAAAAGGAAGCAACCGTGGACATATGTTTCAGACTCATTGGTCATCATCAGCACGGTACAGCCAAGTTGAAAGGATAGGTACAACTCAGGAAACATGACAGCGACAAAGAGGAAACCACCAACAGGAAGCCAGTAGCACATTTGTGGCTGCAATTGGAAGACCCTGTGTTTACAGGGCAACAACCAATTTATGCCACGGAGGCAACTATAGCTACCTGCGTGGAGTTCCTACCGGGAAATAACATTAAGGTTGGAAAAGGAAAATCATTGCACGTAAATATTACAAGAAAAAGCAGAGATTATCGGCAAGACGTGCACAAAAGGAAGCAACCGTGGACATATGTTTCAGACTCATTGGTCATCATCAGCACGGTACAGCCAAGTTGAAAGGATAGGTACAACTCAGGAAACATGACAGCGACAAAGAGGAAACCACCAACAGGAAGCCAGTAGCACATTTGTGGCGGCAATTGGAAGACCCTGTGTTTACAGGGCAACAACCAATTTATGCCACGGAGGCAACTATAGCTACCTGCGTGGAGTTCCTACCGGGAAATAACATTAAGGTTGGAAAAGGAAAATCATTGCACGTAAATATTACAAGAAAAAGCAGAGATTATCGGCAAGACGTGCACAAAAGGAAGCAACCGTGGACATATGTTTCAGACTCATTGGTCATCATCAGCACGGTACAGCCAAGTTGAAAGGATAGGTACAACTCAGGAAACATGACAGCGACAAAGAGGAAACCACCAACAGGAAGCCAGTAGCACATTTGTGGCTGCAATTGGAAGACCCTGTGTTTACAGGGCAACAACCAATTTATGCCACGGAGGCAACTATAGCTACCTGCGTGGAGTTCCTACCGGGAAATAACATTAAGGTTGGAAAAGGAAAATCATTGCACGTAAATATTACAAGAAAAAGCAGAGATTATCGGCAAGACGTGCACAAAAGGAAGCAACCGTGGACATATGTTTCAGACTCATTGGTCATCATCAGCACGGTACAGCCAAGTTGAAAGGATAGGTACAACTCAGGAAACATGACAGCGACAAAGAGGAAACCACCAACAGGAAGCCAGTAGCACATTTGTGGCTGCAATTGGAAGACCCTGTGTTTACAGGGCAACAACCAATTTATGCCACGGAGGCAACTATAGCTACCTGCGTGGAGTTCCTACCGGGAAATAACATTAAGGTTGGAAAAGGAAAATCATTGCACGTAAATATTACAAGAAAAAGCAGAGATTATCGGCAAGACGTGCACAAAAGGAAGCAACCGTGGACATATGTTTCAGACTCATTGGTCATCATCAGCACGGTACAGCCAAGTTGAAAGGATAGGTACAACTCAGGAAACATGACAGCGACAAAGAGGAAACCACCAACAGGAAGCCAGTAGCACATTTGTGGCTGCAATTGGAAGACCCTGTGTTTACAGGGCAACAACCAATTTATGCCACGGAGGCAACTATAGCTACCTGCGTGGAGTTCCTACCGGGAAATAACATTAAGGTTGGAAAAGGAAAATCATTGCACGTAAATATTACAAGAAAAAGCAGAGATTAGGAACTCCACGCAGGTAGATATAGTCTCTGCTTTTTCTTGTAATATTTACGTGCAATGATTTTCCTTTTCCAACCTTAATGTTATTTCCCGGTAGGAACTCCACGCAGGTAGCTATAGTTGCCTCCGTGGCATAAATTGGTTGTTGCCCTGTAAACACAGGGTCTTCCAATTGCAGCCACAAATATGCTACTGGCTTCCTGTTGGTGGTTTCCTCTTTGTCGCTGTCATGTTTCCTGAGTTGTACCTATCCTTTCAACTTGGCTGTACCGTGCTGATGATGACCAATGAGTCTGAAACATATGTCCACGGTTGCTTCCTTTTGTGCACGTCTTGCCGATAATCTCTGCTTTTTCTTGTAATATTTACGTGCAATGATTTTCCTTTTCCAACCTTAATGTTATTTCCCGGTAGGAACTCCACGCAGGTAGCTATAGTTGCCTCCGTGGCATAAATTGGTTGTTGCCCTGTAAACACAGGGTCTTCCAATTGCAGCCACAAATGTGCTACTGGCTTCCTGTTGGGTGGTTTCCTCTTTGTCGCTGTCATGTTTCCTGAGTTGTACCTATCCTTTCAACTTGGCTGTACCGTGCTGATGATGACCAATGAGTCTGAAACATATGTCCACGGTTGCTTCCTTTTGTGCACGTCTTGCCGATAATCTCTGCTTTTTCTTGTAATATTTACGTGCAATGATTTTCCTTTTCCAACCTTAATGTTATTTCCCGGTAGGAACTCCACGCAGGTAGCTATAGTTGCCTCCGTGGCATAAATTGGTTGTTGCCCTGTAAACACAGGGTCTTCCAATTGCAGCCACAAATGTGCTACTGGCTTCCTGTTGGTGGTTTCCTCTTTGTCGCTGTCATGTTTCCTGAGTTGTACCTATCCTTTCAACTTGGCTGTACCGTGCTGATGATGACCAATGAGTCTGAAACATATGTCCACGGTTGCTTCCTTTTGTGCACGTCTTGCCGATAATCTCTGCTTTTTCTTGTAATATTTACGTGCAATGATTTTCCTTTTCCAACCTTAATGTTATTTCCCGGTAGGAACTCCACGCAGGTAGCTATAGTTGCCTCCGTGGCATAAATTGGTTGTTGCCCTGTAAACACAGGGTCTTCCAATTGCAGCCACAAATGTGCTACTGGCTTCCTGTTGGTGGTTTCCTCTTTGTCGCTGTCATGTTTCCTGAGTTGTACCTATCCTTTCAACTTGGCTGTACCGTGCTGATGATGACCAATGAGTCTGAAACATATGTCCACGGTTGCTTCCTTTTGTGCACGTCTTGCCGATAATCTCTGCTTTTTCTTGTAATATTTACGTGCAATGATTTTCCTTTTCCAACCTTAATGTTATTTCCCGGTAGGAACTCCACGCAGGTAGCTATAGTTGCCTCCGTGGCATAAATTGGTTGTTGCCCTGTAAACACAGGGTCTTCCAATTGCAGCCACAAATGTGCTACTGGCTTCCTGTTGGTGGTTTCCTCTTTGTCGCTGTCATGTTTCCTGAGTTGTACCTATCCTTTCAACTTGGCTGTACCGTGCTGATGATGACCAATGAGTCTGAAACATATGTCCACGGTTGCTTCCTTTTGTGCACGTCTTGCCGATAATCTCTGCTTTTTCTTGTAATATTTACGTGCAATGATTTTCCTTTTCCAACCTTAATGTTATTTCCCGGTAGGAACTCCACGCAGGTAGCTATAGTTGCCTCCGTGGCATAAATTGGTTGTTGCCCTGTAAACACAGGGTCTTCCAATTGCAGCCACAAATGTGCTACTGGCTTCCTGTTGGTGGTTTCCTCTTTGTCGCTGTCATGTTTCCTGAGTTGTACCTATCCTTTCAACTTGGCTGTACCGTGCTGATGATGACCAATGAGTCTGAAACATATGTCCACGGTTGCTTCCTTTTGTGCACGTCTTGCCGATAATCTCTGCTTTTTCTTGTAATATTTACGTGCAATGATTTTCCTTTTCCAACCTTAATGTTATTTCCCGGTAGGAACTCCACGCAGGTAGCTATAGTTGCCTCCGTGGCATAAATTGGTTGTTGCCCTGTAAACACAGGGTCTTCCAATTGCAGCCACAAATGTGCTACTGGCTTCCTGTTGGTGGTTTCCTCTTTGTCGCTGTCATGTTTCCTGAGTTGTACCTATCCTTTCAACTTGGCTGTACCGTGCTGATGATGACCAATGAGTCTGAAACATATGTCCACGGTTGCTTCCTTTTGTGCACGTCTTGCCGATAATCTCTGCTTTTTCTTGTAATATTTACGTGCAATGATTTTCCTTTTCCAACCTTAATGTTATTTCCCGGTAGGAACTCCACGCAGGTAGCTATAGTTGCCTCCGTGGCATAAATTGGTTGTTGCCCTGTAAACACAGGGTCTTCCAATTGCAGCCACAAATGTGCTACTGGCTTCCTGTTGGTGGTTTCCTCTTTGTCGCTGTCATGTTTCCTGAGTTGTACCTATCCTTTCAACTTGGCTGTACCGTGCTGATGATGACCAATGAGTCTGAAACATATGTCCACGGTTGCTTCCTTTTGTGCACGTCTTGCCGATAATCTCTGCTTTTTCTTGTAATATTTACGTGCAATGATTTTCCTTTTCCAACCTATATATATATATATATATATATATATATATATATATATATATATATATATATATATATATATATATATATATATATATATATATATATATATATATATATATATATATAATATTTATGAATTTATGAAATTAACACAATTTGAACACATACAATCTAATTTTTCTTCTTCTTGACGTCCTTCTCCTCTCTGGTATCTGTTGTGTTCGGTCTCTTTTTGTCTGTAAATTTAATGGTCTGTAAATTGCTCCTTAACATTCTGCCTCCTTTTTCTTCAGGTCTCCCTGCATCTGGAGTAGCTGGTGCACTGTTTGAGTTTCTTCCAAGTGTGCTTGTAGTTGCTATTTCTTGTTCATCTAATTGCACTTTACCGCCTATTAAATCTTCAGTAGTATAAGAGTCTCCATTAATTAGCAATTTATTTTTATAAATCCTGGCATTATATCTCCTTTCTCTAGCTTGTTTCAGGTGTTTCACTAATATTTTATTTTCCTCTATTTCTTTTAGTGTTAAATCATTTTTTATGTAGAGTCCTGTTCCTTTGAGTTTAGGCGCATTCTTTAAAATCTGTATTTTTACTAGATACTAGTTCGATAAGTGTAGGCCTCGGTTTATTATCTACATTTATTTTTCCTAAACGATGAATATTTTTTGTTTTTTCTGTGTTTCCAGTAGATCTTTTTTTAGCTGTTCATTTTCTTCTTCTAGAGTCTCCACTTTTTTATTAATTTGTTGTATTTCTTTACAGAAATTTGCTTCAATACGTTCAAGCCTTTTCTCTATATCAACATTTTTTACATTTATTGCTTGTAATAGTTTATATATATCCTCATTTGACACAGTACTCTTATCATTAGTTGTTTCGTCTTGCATTACGTATAGGTACTTGTTTTAATAACACTTGTATATAAGACACCCTGTATGGCTACCTTTAGCAGTTTGTATACAAATAATCTTATCAGCGTTAGTATACTGATAAACGGTTTATTTATGGTGCGAGCCGTCTTAAATTTAATATTTTAGATGAAACACTTTATGCCTAATGCCTACAGTATAATTCAGAATAGTACTTGCCACTAGTGTTATTATATATCACTGTTTACACAATTTTCTTCTTAATAATTTGCAGTATTTTGACACTTTTAAGTATGAGCTCCACTAACGCATGTTTTGCTTACTATACTTTTCAACTCACAATGTACAGACAAATTCTAATAGCCGAGTCTCATCGAAAATATCAAAGGATTCTTTGGAGATTTTCTCCAGATGAACCAATTCAAGATTTTTCCCTTAACACTGTAACTTACGGCGTGTCATCTGCTCCATTTCTGGCCATCAAATCCATACTTCAACTGGCAGAGGATGAGAAAGATAAATACCCGCTCGCTTCTGCGATTTTGTCTAAGTATACATATGTAGATGATGTGGTCTGTGGTTGTAACTCAGTGAACGAAGGTATAGAATTAAGAACTTGACTTATTTGTCTCTTACAAAGCGGAGGGTTTGAGCTTCGTAAGTGGGCAAGTAACAGCTCTAATCTCCTTCGAGATATTCCTGTTAAAGATTGCCAGACAAACTCACTTAGTTTTGATGATGATATGTCCATTAAAATCATTTGTTTTAAATGGTCCCCTTCCTTAGATACCTTTTCATATGAAGTCTCTCCTCTTGATCGACCCTGTACCAAAAGGACAATCTTGTCGGAATTTGGGTTGGATATAAAACAGAATTGCCTGTCATCTATAATTTAAGCATACCTCGACCCATTGTGCCTACTCATTTTCTCAAGTGCGAATTGCACGCCTTTTCGGATAGTTTTGTAAAAGGATATGCAGCTGTTGTATATTTTAGATTCGTTCTGCCTGACGAAAAATATGTCGTACGCCTCGTTTGCGGTAAATAACTATATCTCTACCTAGACTCGAGTTATGTGCAGCAGTCCTTTTATCTAACTTAGTGAATTTGGTCCAAAAGTTTCACTCTGATCGCCTCCTTTTTCCCTATAATTTTACTTGGCCGAATTCAATGGTTGTGTTATCTTGGATAGTCTTCTCCGCATAAATGGAAAACTTATTATTAGCAACAGAGTAAGTCATATCCAGGAAATAATTGCTCCTCATTTTTGGTACCATGTTGTATCAAAAGAGAATCCAGCTCCAGAGTGGGAAAGAACTAGTGTTTACAAAGATGTCTATTTTTTCATAATTCGTATTTCGGATCCAACTCGTGATTTCCTTGATAAAGGCTTTAAGAGGTAATTTTTTTAAATGTTCTGGAATGACATTACATATTGGGGGCCAGATATAGAAAATATTTTGTTGTCGTTTTTCGTACTCTGGGGGTAATTAAATAGTATTTGTTTTTTGAACTAGTAGGATATATGTGAGATATGCCTTGACTATGAGTTTTATTATTAAATTGATATATTAACAATTGTTTAGTATACAGGGTGCTTCACTAAGGCTAAATTTTTAGGCCCAAATTTTTTTGCGGTTTTCCAGAAACGTCTAATAGGCCACTTAGCGTGAAGCACCCTGTATATTTGTCTTATATTCAGAATATCGCACTCTTGGTATAAAAGGGAGGTGGGGTAGAAATAATATTTTCTCATAAATATTTTTAAAAATCTTTTATGGATTTGCATCAGTGGTTTCATATTGGTTTTATTAGCTCCTCCCCATACCAGAATGCCATATCTAATAATTGATTGTATAAGGCCATTATATATGATATGCATCTCCTATCATTTAGTATATTTCTTAGTTGTTTGAAACTATATATTAGAGATCTTAATTTTTTTACGATGCATTCAATTTGCAGTTGCCATTTAAGATTTTGGTCAAGAATGACTCCAAGATATTTTATTGACTGAGTTGAATTTATACTTAAGTTTGTGTCGTGTATAAGGAGATTAGTGTAATCGGGTAATGTATTAAAGAACTAAGCCCACTTCTCAAACTCCCTACATGGATGATTTACCCTCTCAACGAGTAACGCAGGTCCCTTTTCTATTTCTCTAAGCAAGCATGGAGGAGTCAAAACTCAGAAAGCCTATCTTTGTCTATTTGTTTGTTTTACTACAAAAGCCCTTCATTTAGAGCTGGCCTCTGACTTATCCTCGGAATCTTTTCTCGCTGCTCTGCGACGTTTTATTGCTCGCCGGGGACGCTGTAACCAAATTTTGTAGGTGCTCGACGAGAAATTTCTCAATATATGCAAAATGCTTTGGAATGAAGAAAAATTCCACTGGTCATTTAATCCCCCATCAGCATCTCATTTTGGTGGCTTATGGGAGAGTGGAGTAAAGGTAAAGGGCGTAAAATCTCATATTACTCGTGTGGTTGGTGCTCAGGTGCTCACGTATGAAGAGTTTTACACTCTATTAGTACAAATTGAGGGTATTCTGAATTCTCGACCTCCATTCCCTCTCAGTTCTGACCCCTCCGATTTATCTGTCCTGACTCCCGACCATTTCCTCACTTTGGAACCGTTAAATAGCCTACCTGATCCTGATCTTACCCCTCTTAATATTTTCCGTCTGAACCGTTGGCAACTTGTGCAGCGAATGCAACAAGATTTTTGGAGAAGATGGCAAAATGAATATTTACACACTCTTCAACAACGAAATAAGTGGACTACAGATTCAACGCCAATTAAGGAAGGATCTTTAGTGTTAATAAAAAATGAGTTAGTTTCTCCATTACAGTGGCGTCTGGCTCGAGTCGATAAAACTCACCCTGGCCATGATGGCATAATTCGAACGCTAACCCTCAAAACTACTCAAGGCGTCCTTGTAGTAAAGGTAAGTCCTTTACCCCTGGAATGATTTTCACTAGTTTTATAATTTTTGCTTTTTCTTTTATAGTATCTATTCATGTAACATATATTTATTTTGAATATACAATGTATTTTGGTGGGTGGTATGTTAAGTAATGTTAATTATTAATATATTATATTTACCATGCTATTGTTCTCAGAATAATAATTCTTTTGTTTAACCATTTTTTGACTTGGGTAAACAATAATATTTCTCCGTCTTTTACTCTTCTTTCTCTTAATCATATCAATACTTTTACTTGATGCGGAAAAAACTCCTATCGTGGCTCGCGACTGACAACGGCTCGGAGAGACGGGAACTCTTTCACCGAACCTCGGAGTGAAACGGCACATAATCTATATCTCACAGTGATCTCGATTATTTATTATAAATTATTTTCCACTCAAAAACGCATAAATGCTAGTGTTTGGTGCACCAAGACTGAATACCAGGAGGAACGAAAAACCACCATTTCAGGTAGGAAATTGTTACGCCAAGTACTTATATAATTTTTTAAGATATTATCTCTAAGAGAGATTTTTCTCTGTGCATCGGACAATCATAACGGCGATTCACCACTAAGCAAGTTAGGTATTGGTATGGTCACAAAGTTCCCTATTGACTATATGCATTCGGTTTGTTTAGGTGTTGTGAGAAAAATTTTGTTTTTGTGGAGAGATAGTGGCCGCAGTTTTAATATTTCTAAATTTAATATCGCCTGTATTAATAATAAAACTTACAAAATATTGGCAATATGATTTTAATAATAAATACACCACATGTAATTAATTACGACCCCCTTTATCCCAGAAGGCTCTAGGAGCCTTGTGCGGGAGGGGGCTACACATTTAAAGACAAGGGACACACATCCAATATCCGTATATAATGGAAAAATCCCTCTCACAGTATTTTCCATTGCCACGACCGGGATTCGAACCCGGGACTTTTGGGTGAGAGGCAGGTGCTCTACCATCTCGACCATCAGTAATAGAAAGCCTAGAACATTGAATGATTTAGAACACTGGAAGGCCACTGAACTGATGCAATTTTTATTATATATTACACCACTAATTTTAAGAAACTTTATCCCAAATACAATTTATTGCAATTTTTTATTGTTAACATGGCATAATCATTCTGATAAATGAAACGTTGAATAAAAACTATAACGATTATACTAAGAAATTACTAATTTCATTTGTGAAACACTCCAGCAACTTATATGGCAGGGTATTTGTGACATATAACACTCACACTCTTATACATTTAGCAGAGGATTCTAAAAATTTGAAATCTCTAAATTACATAAATTGTTTTTGGGCTGAAAATAACCTTTACTGCCTTAAGAAAATGCTTCGTAAATCCAACAAGTTTGTAAAAGATTATGAGAAATTAAAAACTTAAGGTATGGAACAAATCGAAGTCATAATATCTTAAATAATGTAGCTGTTTCACCATTTTCTGAAGTAGGTAATGTAGAAGATATTTATTTTCCTAATTCATTGTAAATTTCGTAAATGTGTAAAGTTTAACGATTGTGAATTGTCCACAGCAAATGGAGATAATTGTGTACAATTAAAAAACGGTGTTGTTATCAAAATATTATACTTTTGTAACAATGGAGTTTGGAATATTGTTGGAGAAGAGTTAGTAGGTACTTGTGCAGTTAATTAACAATTTTATTATCCAACAGATTCTATATTTTTAACCCATATTTATGTCCGAAATATTTTTAATAAAATACGTGCGAGTCATTGCGATAATAATAATTTGAACACACGTAATAATTAATTAAAAAGTTATATATAAAAATAAGAGAAATTACTAGTAGTTAATGCAATATTTTTTTTTACTAAAACTAAACTAAATGACAAAGTGGTACAGGTTATAAATAATAACATCTCAGTGGAAAGAATAAATCATCAGTGTGCCACAGGTAGCTGAAAAGACAAATAACAAAGGCAAACCAAACTAGTCTATGGCAGACCCAGCACAAGTAAGTAGTGAGAGATAAGTGCATCCCTCTGGTGGTCAGTTGCTACTACCAGTCGAGACATCGACGATGTCTCTATGACCGATAGCGGCTTGCCAAGCAAACTAATATATCAAGAGCGGCTACCTCTAGCCCTGATGGACTAAAACGTGCATAATAAATAGGATTATAGGCAACAACTACTGGACGGGCAAAGGCCCCTACTCCCATTGAATTATACCTATAAATCCAAATTGTTAGCCAAATTTGTTATTTGTCTTTTCTCCACCAGACACAGACCGGTTTCGAACTCTTTATGCTGATGAGAACATAAAGAGTTCGAAACCGGTCTGTGTCTGGTGGAGAAAAGACAAATAACAAATTTGGCTACCAATTTGGATTTATAGGTATAATTCAATGGGAGTAGGGGACTTTGCCCGTCCAGTAGTTGTTTCCTATAATCCTATTTACAATAATTCATAATTAAAATAGTTGCAATAATCAGTATAATAGAAGGAGCACCTAAACTAAAAACAATTTGTGTTGTGTTTCTCAAAATATTGTTTTTATATACATAGTTACGAGCAAACTAATATATTAGATAGGTTTGTTCTTAATAATGCAGTAATGTATAAACATAATTTATGTGTACTTTTTTTATGAAGTATATTAATTCTTCACTGGAAGAGGTCGAAAGCGAAACCCAGAACATATATTTTTGTTATAATTTTTTTAAATTATAATTTTAAAATGCATTAGGATTTTTTAAGATAATAAATTAACTATTTTATAAATAGCGTGAAACTCTTTATATTTCTTATTCTTTGTGGAATAATATTATAGTACTTTGGCCCCAAATATGATATAAATTTCTGACAAAGAGTTTTCTTGTACAAATTTTCCTCTATTTTGTTATCAGTTATTATTCTCGTAGTGTATGCATGTTGAACAGGGTTTCTTAAACTTAGTATGAGTAAATATGATTGCTTGTAGAATAAATAGTTGCTTTATGTTAAATAATTTTGTTTCTTTGTACAAATTTTCTATTGAATATCTCGCATTTTTGTGAAAAATTACTTTAATTATATAATTTTGACTTACACTAAGTCTGTTTAAAGTACTATTATACATTCCACCCCAGATTATGATTCCATATCTCAACATTGATTCTGCCAAAGCCTTATATATATATATATATATATATATATATATATATACATATATATATATATATATATATATATATATATATATATATATATATATATATATATATATATATATATATATATAAAATATTTCTCTAAGGCGATAAAAAACTGGTACTAATGATCTTATTTTGGATGTTATATACTGAATATTTTCTTTGCACCGCAGGTGCTGGTGAACGTCAACTATAATACCTAAATATTTATTATGAGACACAGATTAAATTTCCGTATTACACTGACAGTTTTGATAATTATTTAGAATGCAGTTATTATTGTGCAGAGTAACGTTGATATAATTTTCTCTAGCACTTGAGAATGAGAAAGCAACGTTTTCTCTTTCCCAGTTACTATCCCTAAACACCAATACTGTATCATCAGCGTAAGATACACCCCTAGTAGCACCAAATATGAAAAAAATATTTACTGTATATTTTTAAATATTTATATATTCCTTAAATATTTGAAAGATAAAAATAATATTTTTCAGATATTAAAAACGAAATATTACTTTACGAATATTTACTCATCATAAAATAAATATTGATAAAATAATATTAGTAGAATAATATTTATTTAATATATTTAAATAGACATACAGAAAATATACATATTTAATATATAAATTATATAAAATAAATATTTTTGCGATACTATTTATTCGAATTTAAGTACCACTGCAAATATACAAATAGGTAATCTTTGCATTCTTTGCAACAATTCTGTTGGTATATTTTTACAAATTTTAATAATGATCTATTAGTCGATGTTTGTGTTGGTATGTCGGAATACTGCAAAGTTGGTACACGTGCTACTTGACCGCAGTGTGAGGCATTGCCACTTGTCGAATAATTGTCCAAGAACTGGGGAGCTTTTGTATCTGGGCAATCTGTTGGGAATAATAATATAAAATATCATAGTTGGTATTTTTTAGATCCATGTAATTACGATAGTAAAAAAATGCACAAAAGCATTACTGCTGCTCTTGATAAAAGTAATATTTTATAAACAAGGCTGCAGATGGTACTATATTTTGCTGGCATTGGCAATGCTGCACGTGCACAATTGTCTTGTCTTGTCGTCTATAGTAAGTTAATGGCGTGCGCTTGTGCTAGGCTAAACCATCATCATAGTAGAATTGGTTATTGAATATAATTGAAGCAAGTTGAGTTTAGTAAGAAAAGATTAGTGTTAAAATTATCAATAATTTACCTCAAGGTAAGTAACGTAACTATTATAATGAATTATTTTGGCATTGGCTCTGGCCTGGCGTATGGTGTTTGGTGTTAGGTCTCATCTGGAGTCGACATTTCGGCTTTCTATCTACATACGTAACATTTGAAGATCATAATGAAAATCCTGACTATTGAGACAGAATGTTACATGCATAAGTCACTGCTAGGACCATTTATACTCGATATTAAACATAACTAGTATAATTTGAACTAGTCATGTCGATAGCCGATATGCATCCCTTCACCACATAAGCTGATCTCTTATATATTTTCTTTATATCAAAATAAATTTCCATTTATTCTTCATTAATTATAATTTAAAAAATAAAAATAATAATAAATCAGTTTTCTTATATTTACAGGGCTACAAGCTACAAAGTGGAAATGCTGGTTATGGCCCTCATCAGAAATTTTCTGAAAATACATCTGGAAGACCAGTGACAGAGTTTAATATTGTTATGAATGTAAGTTTGTTTTACTAAAATAATTTATTACAACATTTAAGGGCATTTCTGTGATTATGGTAAATAGGTATTTTTTTAGCTCAAGAAAATGGTACGGACTAGAG
The DNA here is from genome assembly GCA_963680705.1 of Rhagium mordax. NCBI lineage: Eukaryota > Metazoa > Arthropoda > Insecta > Coleoptera > Cerambycidae > Rhagium > Rhagium mordax. Next base: position 25,190,781 of record OY796664.1, read on the forward strand.
ATTCACGGAGTGGGTCAAATTCAATTTCATATTCTCAAAAATACTTTACTCGTACTAGTAGCAAAAGTAAGTGGAGCAGTTTATATTTTTCTTATTGTTTTAAAACTGAAAATTAAGTTATAAGGTCATTTATTTAGACTTTTATTTTTAGGCTTGGTTTCAGTTGTGACTTTGCAGTCGCTAGGAACAAACTCAGAGATTTTTTGCTGTCATGGTCAGTTACCGTGGGAATCTTTTTTCTGGTAGCAGCTAAAACACAAATTAAGTGAATATATTTTTTATATTAAGACTGAGATACTATAGAAATATGTAACTAACAATAATTGCATCGTATATAATTTTTATATATTATATGTAGGTATAGAGGGTGATTCACTTTTCATGAGTACACCCTCGTATTTCAGGAATTAAAAAATGGATCAATTTCAAATATAGGTGGGAAAGTATTTACTCAAAATGTGAATGTTTTGACGCGATCAATTTTGGTATTGCTTATTGATGTGCGACCTTGTGGGGAAAATTGAGGTCGAATTTAAAAAAAACAATTTTTTTATAGAAATTTTGATTTTAGATTCAGCATCATCAAAAATCCCCTTATCCCAAGTTTGAACAAAATACAAAAATTTAATTACAATGCAAGCTTGTATCTCGGAAAGTCGTGAAATATTTCGTTCAAACTTATAAGGGATTTTTGAAGATGCTGAATACAAATCTAATATCAAAGCTTCTATAAAAAATTCGCCAATAGTTTTTTTTTGAAAACTCGTCCCCAATTTTCGTCGTACGCCAATAAGCAATATTAAAGTTGATCGCGTCAAAATAATCACATTTTGAATATAAACTTTCCACCTAAATTTGAAATTGATCCGTTTCCTGAGATACGAGGGTGTACTCTTGAGAAGTGAATCACCCTGTATAGTATTTATATTTTTTTATGTATCTTATATTTATATTACAAAATAAACGTTTGAGAAATATTACATTTTTATGATTTATTTAATATTCCGAATAAAATATCATGTATATATTATACAAATATTTACAAATGATTTTTTTTTAATATTTATTTTATATTAAAAAGGGTGGCGCCAAAAATATTTTTTTAATATATTAATTTGAATATTTATTTCATATTTGGTGCTACTAGGGACATTTTGCCCCTATATTAAGAGAGAATAAATTATTGATATATATTAGAAACAGTATTGGTCCCAGGACAGTACCCGGGGGTACGCCCATTTTAGTAATAAGAATTTGATCAATTTTAATATACTGAGTTCGGTTTGATAAATAGTTCTTTATTATATTTAGTGGCAGACCACGTATTCTGCAATATTCTCGAGGAATGTGGTAATAAATCCCAAAAAGGAAAAGGAAAGAAATATTCTAGTTTGTTTAATAAAATATCATAGGACACCGTGTCAAAGGCTTTGGCAAGGTCTAAAAATATAGCGATACATCGTTGACTATCATTTAAAGCGTCATTTATGAGATCTATAACATCAAATATAGCTAACTCTGTGTTTTTTCCTCTCGAAAACCATATTGACATTTTGATAATAAACCATAGCATTCTAAATATGCTACCAATCTTTTCTTTAAGCACTTTTGGAAAATCTTAGCAATATTGTTTATGAATGTAATAGGCCGGTAATTTTGTTTATATGTGACATCTCCTTGTTTAAAAATTGGTACAATTACAGATTGTTTAAAATGCTGTGGGACAATTCCTGTGATAAATATTGCATTCATTATATGCTTTAATGGAATGATAATGTATATTGTAACGCCGCTTACTTACGTGATCTGTACTGTTTATAACTGGTTATTTACAAACATAACTCTTTGACGTTCCTTATTTTTAAGTGCAAGGAACAGCACTTGTTTGGCCCTCCCAGAGGAGAACGTTTAGGGGTAGCTAAACAGATGGAGATACGGTGATTGCCAGAGCTCGTGAGATCATTGTCTTGTTAGTTGGACTTGGACAATTTCTCAAACGGGTTAATTAGAAATTAACGGCGGAAATTATAACTCTTAAATTTTACCTATGTATACTAACGTATTTATTTAATAAACAATAATGATAAATCAACAAGTGAAACTAAACAGGATAAACCATCGATTTACTTTACAATCGGTTATGTACAAATTTGAGCTGGATATTATAAGCTGGTAAAACCGGCGTACCAACGCGCTGTAATAATTTAATTGCGGGCGGCGGTGGACTCGAAGTGTGAACGGATCGAGATATATCCCCGCGAATAAATCAAACTGCCTCAGCTGGGGCTAGCAAGTATGACACCAAAATATCGGATCACGATGAATAAGTCACGGAGATTCCTTTTATTTCGGTTTCGGACACTACTTAATAAACGCGGCTTTCTACTGCCTCAAATACAGAGCTATTCTAACAAGGAATTTATTTCCTTCCTTACCGGAAAATAAAGATTTAAATCATACACTGGTGCCACAAACTATCTGAGCAGAACACCGAATTGTTTTGCCTGTGTATGATAAATCCACGTGTTGAAATACATCCACTGATGGCTAGGTCCCACTATATGAGCAGAACACCGAAGGCCTTAACCGCTTAACTTGCCATATTCAACCGGGCTAACGGAAAACGGAAATGCATTGCTTATAATTTTTAAACTATATCGCAAAAACAACCGGCTTAAAACGGACACGGATTAATATTTTAACAAATTTTCGTAACTAATGATTTTTACTTGAACATTATCTTTGAACAATTAACGGATTTTAGCTATACAGGGGACTATCGAAAATTAATCAATTAATTTACGGTTTGTTTGCCAGCTGATTTTACAATTCATTGCTACCTTAAACAAAACTTAAATAATATTACTAAATAATACTACTACAGGGTGTACCTATCAACGTTTAATAACTAAACTAATTTGCTAAGGCTGTGTCAACGTTAGTTAACCATTCGTTATAACCAGTGATAGTGGGAGGGAACGACCGATATTCGTATTAAGTCAATTAATCAAGTCAATTAATCGCTATCACCACATCTGATTTAACTCTTGGCCGTTGAATTCAACGCAGGTCGTGGCAAACCCTTAATATATCGAAGTCTCGAAATCGATAGATTAACGGCAACTGTCGACAATAAATTCTTCCTCGTATACAGGCTTCGCAACGTCCTGAACTAAAGATACAACACTAGCTAAACACTTTGCACAATACACAATTCACTTCTGACACCTGCCCAGACAGGTCTTGTTCGTTTACTCTTCTTTGGCTCAGTCGAATGGTCAAACCGACGCAACTGCGAGGGTCGTAAGTTATGAGGTCAACACAGATACTAGACTAATACTAGAACGCAATAAGAAGACATGGATAATAAATAAAGGTATATATTAAACAATCATCATAGTACATATAGAGCCTCACCTAGCAAGGTCTACCACCATAACCACGATACCCCCACAAGGGGTCAGCGACCGCGACGGCCGCGCTTAAAGACGAGTGATCGATTGCCGAAAGAGAATTATTACATGGACGTGACTGGCAATTTAGTGAGTGGGTTTTATAGATTTACTGTTAGAATTATAGACTAGAAATTTAAGGTAATATTCTCCAAAAGGGGTATATGCCGTTAGACGTCTGTGGATATTTCAGAAAAGGGAAATCTCTTCGAATGCTATCTCACAAGGCGGTCACCTGGTAATAATGGAGAAGTGCCCCGGTACCCGTGCGTACCGCACTGAGGCTTATCCTGGCTTGATATAACCAAAAATACCGCATATCTATTTTGCGAGATCATAGGGTGGTCGCCCCTTATATATATGGAAAGGACCCGAGACCACTCAATGTCGCCACGTGGCATCGCAAAATTCCGCTATTTCATATTTTTATTCAGTTCCTAATTTTTCAAAATGGTGCTAGCAGACACGATCCCGGTAGACGATGACCAGTGGGTAGGCGAGACCTGCTCAACCATCCTTGGAAGCCGTAGGTCACGGACTCACGAGGGATTCCAGAACGCGAGGGTAGAGTGAACCTATTATTCCGTAGATCAGTGCGACCACGAAGGTGGATCAGTCTGTGATAGATCTGATCAAGAGCTACCGATCTACGGTAGATTCACTCTCGCGCCTTTGTGGAGTATTCCTGTGATCCGTTAGACCGGCTTATGACAATGATCATCTGCGCTATGATCATTGTTGTGGCGCAGTCCGTCCTTGGAGGAATTGGTACTGGCTGAGGACAAGGCATGTCCTTGGTCGTCTCTACATGCTGCATCGTGCCTGGATGCGTTCGTTCAAACATGGGATAATGGCCGAAATAGATAAATGGAATTTTGGAAACTGTACTGAAAATCGTCTTAAAAATTTTATAAAAAATCCTGATATGCACGGAATCATGCATATCAGGTAAAAAGATGGAATTTTGGGTTTAGGAACTGAATTGAAATTCGACATATTTTTGATAAAAAAATGGTGTACATGGAACAGATGTTCCACATACACCATTCAAGCCTTAGCTTGTGTGCTTATATCTAATTAGGATCTTTTGCTTAAAACTACTTCTACTGCTTCTCCTGGGTACGATAACACTCCCCTCCTTTGGACAATTCGTCTTTCGGAATCGATCACTATAACACTGTGTCACTGCTTAAGATTACTTAATAATATTTTAAAATTAATTACTTCCATCAGGAAATAAATAAAAGGAATGGATATATGGATCATAGGATTTATTAACAACTCTTGTGGGACTATGGTGGTGGTGGTATGGTTAACATAGATAGATAGAACACATTACAATTTATACAATTATTGGCCGAATGGTAGTATGGGACTGAACATTTAGAATTTATAAAATTATTGGCCTCATAGGTTTAAAGGTAAAATGGATCATAACATTGGTAATTTATAGAATTATTGGTCAAAAGTGGACTTTGCATAATTATCGAATGAACATATTTGGAAAACATGATAGTGTCTTTATGCACTGTTTTCTGGGTCTTCTGTCTTGTTCTTCGATCTTCGTCTTCTGTCTTCGTCTTCGTCTTCTGTCTTGGGAGTCCATCCTCTTGGGGATGCTGCGCTCCACTGCTTGGCTCGATCGTCTGGAATCTGCCAACATACCATTGGGACTGGTGGATCATTGCATTGGGAATTTCTGGTTTGGATCTCTGGATAGGATCAGCAGGGATCTATTTATGTTCAGGCTGTGAACATAAATCAGTGCGTATTAGTTAAAATTGAAACAAAGGATACCGCAGGAATCGACTATAAATTTGGACTTTAAAATTTCTGGACATAATCTCAACACTCTGTTTTCTCCTCGCGTGTGGACAGCGAAAGGAGAGACTTCTCTACGGACCGTCTTTTGGAAAATAACTTAAATTTGGTAGTTTAACATTTGTCAAAGGAATTCTGAGTCTTCGCTCTCTCTCGAGATTGAAAGGATTACAGGAATTTTGTGGAATATTTTCAGGAAGGTTATGTGCTTCAGAGGAACCCTCTGTAAGCGGAATATTCTGTTCAGTGGTTTGCTTGGAATCATTGGTTCGAATAGAATTTTGGTCATGTACTAGTGTGGAAGGATCTGGATCATGAATGGAAATATCAGCATGCGAAGCTGCTTGCGAACTGGTTTCCGGCCCTTCGGAAACGCTACCCTTTGTCTGCTTCGACGCAGGATGCCTTCCTACATTCGAGACAGCTACGCTGGCTGTATTAGGGGTATGCATTTGGACTTGGACGGGAATTGGATCATTGGAATGCTCTGGTCCATCGTGCGGATCGCCCACTGAAGAGTCATCGGAATCGTCTTCACTGGATGCGAATCCTACTTCCTCCGTTAGTTTCACAAGTCTCAGATCGTTCACATGTAATCGGGATAGATGTTGGTCTTTCTGGATAATATAAACCTCATTTGACACTTTCTCTGTCACCCTATGTGGCCCAGTCCACGATGGTATAAATGCCTGTTTATCTTTACGCATATTTTTAGCCACAACTCTGTCTCCAACTTTTAGAACTATAGGAGTGACTGCTTCCTTAGGGGCGTATTTTTGTCTATACTGCTGTGAATTTTGACTTATATTCTGAACGATAGCTGGTCGGGTTAATGTGGGTTGTCTTTCTTGAAAATAGCTTTCTATCTGCCAGTCGCCTGCTTCTGCGAGTTCGTAGCCTAGAACTGCAAAGCTCGGAGTATATCCTGTGGAAGCGTTCTTACGTGTTCTTAAATTGTAAAGCATTTGTACAATGTACATATCCCACGTGTCTGTTGCCTGATTGAACATAAGAGATTTTAAAATTTTCTTGGCTTCTTGTACCTGTCTTTCTATTGGATTTGCTTGTTGATGATAAATGGGCGTATACAAATTTTGAATATGGTTTCGTTTACTAAACTGAGTATACCATCCACTTTGGAAATGTCCTCCTTGATCTGATATGATAGTCTTCGGCAAGCCAAACCGAGATATCCAGTGCTCCTCCAGAAATCGAACTAAAGTTTCACCATTCACCTTTACGAAAGCTTGCGCTTCGGTCCACTTATAGCCCGTTGGGGAGAGCGCTAAAAGCCTTCTCTTTCTTGTCCCACCCAATACTGAATTATAACCAAATGAGATCTTCACCACTTATTAACACATGTTTTTTCACATATGAATCAAAGTTGACGACACTCTCCATTGGTCGAGACACGATATATAAGAAAAAAACAAAAAAAAAAGGAATTTAGAAATTTGAGTTTTGACCACGTACAAGTTTGGAAATAAAACAGATCAAAGTTAAATTTTTTTTTAATTTTTACAAGTAAACCTTGCTCTTTAATTTGAGGTCTAATTTGTTGCAATAATTAAAAATCTAACATAAAAAAACTGGCGGTATTCTAAATGATACACAAATTATCAATGTTTCTTTAATACTTAACTCGTCGTAACTCGCTTATATGTTGAGGTATTTGAATGTTCTTGGCACCAAAAACTGCCAAATTTAATAGGCTTCATTTTGTCTCAATTAATGCATACTCTATTTTTTTAAATAAAACCGCTATAACCCTCAACATACAACGAAGTCGCGTGGCTTTGTTTCTCGTTCCCCACTCCCGCGTTCGCATGAAATCATACTATTGCATGTAATCAAATACCATATTTGATGTAATGTATTATATTAGTCATTAATATATTGTCTGGTCAGTCTGGCCTAGTAATCAATAGGTTTGTTTACATTCAGATTATAAGAGATTTAGTTGTTTTTGTGGTGTTATTTTATTTTTTATTGGATAGCGGACATTTTAGGATAACTGTTGTTTGGTGGTTGTTTTTAGAAACTTAGTAAAGCTTAAAGCACATGTCCTTATAGTGTAGGCAAATTGGCAGTTAAGGTTGAAATAATTATATACAAGTATTTCTCAACGAAAATGTACGAGGAAAAATGTGTTAAACCACATAGTAAAAGTCCCATCAAATATGTCTATGGCAAGTTGCCAAAAACTGCTGCCATTTTCTTTTTTCATTTTATTCTAAATATGAAAAACTGTGGGGTTTATGAAAAAAAGTCAAGAGGTCTTTTTTACGCAAAATAAGAAAATACATTGGATAAACTAAATGTAATAGATTTATTTAAATAATTGACAGGAAAAACATGTTTTTTTTTTAGTTTTTAGCTTAATTATATCCAATTTAAAATAGGATTTTCTTCTTCGTCATTTTTAAGTACGATGCAAGGATTGTAATAAGCAAATCCTAAGCATTGACTACAATTGGAGGAACATTTTAGTCCAAGTTTTTTGCAGGAACATAATTTGTCACATGAATCTTCCTTGCAGTTGCAGAATACCAATTTTAGTATATCAGAGGGAGCAATTTCTTTTGTTATGGATATCGCAACAAGGTGTCCTTTATCTAATTTTCATCCGTACAGTAAAGGGTAAAGGAAGTAATCATAATTAGATACCTGATAATAAACTATTAAAACATATTATACAGCAACGTCTTCAGTTGGGGGAAGTGATGCCAAATTGAAGTTTGCAGATAGATCTTGACGAGATGTCACTCGATTGACTAAAGTGTACCTTCTTTACTATTCATGGGTCGGTATAACTTGGTAATGCATTTTACACTTACTTCTATTAACTGTTTTTCATTTGGACTTTGTTGGTAAAATATAAAGACGTCGCATAAAAGTATATCATTGTTTAGCAACTGTAAACAGAATTCCTTGTTTTTTTTTTAATGAACGAGGTTGTGTCGCAATCTGATACAGCATGAAGGAATAATACGCATTGTTTAATATGCTCTAGTTTTTCTTTAAGTTTCAATATGTTCGTCACTTTATCAGCATCAGCCTTAGCAGCTTTTCCTGGTCAAAGCAATAACATTTTATCATACTGTGAATAATGAATCAACAGAACCGCAACATCAGTGTCTTCAGAAACAACTACAATAATAGCTCTACCACAATTTGAATGTTCTACTACAGTATTAACGATTAAACATCTGTCGGAGCCCTGCTTGTGACATAGCAATTGTATTTTCTAATTTGATATGTAACCGCAGAAACATCAAGACTGTATTTAAAACTGACCGTAAGATCCAGTCTGTCCTTAAAAACCCAAAGGACAAAATCCCACTCGAAAACCAAGGAGTATACGAAGTTCCCTGTCATGATTGCGAGAAAACATACGTTGGACAAACCAACAGAAGGATAAACGTAAGAAACATACAACACATTAACTCTGTTCTCCGAAATGAAGCGACATCGTCACTATTCCAACACGTCAAAAACACAGGTCACTTAATTGACTTTGACAGAACCAGAAGCCTGGCAACTGTGGAACATTTTTCATCAAGAATAATCAGCATTTGAAACTTTTGAAGGCATGGGGAGATAGAGTAAATCAATTTAAAATGAAAAGGAGGAATGACTTTTTTCAAAACGCAAACCGTTTTCAAGCTGTCAATTATTTACGAATCAAGAAATGTACTTTTACTGGGCCCGTTATACGGAAACCCTTAATCAAAATGTTGTGAAATTTTCGGCATGGAGGTTCTAAAGCAATATTGTATTAGTTTTTCTGTAAAAAAATCGAAAAAGCGACCCCCTTTTTTTTCTTAATAAAAATGCACGCCACTGACAAAAATAAATTTTGTTTAATTCAAAAAGATCACTCCAAAGGTTATTGACACCGATCCAAATTTGGTAAAAATTAGTTAACTAATAACTGAGTTGTGAAGGGGGGGGGGGCATAAAAGTGGGACACGCTGTATATAAGAATATATAATATAAATAAATAATAAAAGCTGTTAAATAGTAGGAAAGGAATTGAATATTAATAGGATATATACAGTTATAATATATTACATTACGTAGGTAAATTTTTTCGATGACATTTTACACTCATTAATGCCCTTATTATTTTTGAAACGTCTTATTCAAATATTTCAAACTTATTCATCTATTAAATCTTAAATCAAATGTAAATGTAGTTAACTTTCTTACAGCACACTGATGAATGGCGTTTATGTGCATAAAACATGTAGAACAATTACTTCTATGTTTAAATTTCCTATATACTTTAAATAAATCTCATTATTCAACTTGATTTGTTAGTTTTATAATTTTGCACTAAAGGGTAATTATTTTAAAGCTTTTGTAGGGGACGTTGTCGAACGCGGGAAGGAGATTGGAAGCCTCGCGCCTCCGTCGCCGTAGCGCGCTTGGTTGTGTTTAAAGGGCTGTACCCACTTTAGTTTAAAAAACTAGACCCAACATTAATCGAGACAAAATAAAGTATATTAAATTTGGCAGTTTTTGGTCGCAAAAATATTCGAATACCTCCACACATAAGCGAGTTACAACAAGTTAAACATTTTTAAAAAGTTGACAGTTTGTGTAGTTTCTAAAATAACATCACGTTATTATTTTTGTGACAAATTATACCTCAAACAAAAGAGAATCATTTTTACTATAAGACTAAAAAAAATATATAATTTTACTCCTTTTTGTTTTAAAGCTATTCGCGGTTAATTTTATTATTCTTATTTTCAATTTTATTTTTATTTTTTATTGTAACTTTGGTCTCTACCAATGGAGAGTGTCGTCAAAAGTGAACTATATGTAAAAAAACCTGCTAAATAAAATGGTAAATGTTTTATTTGGTTATACCTCGGTATTGGGTTTGTGAATGCTAGACCCAGCCATCCGACGGGCTATTAGTAAATAGATCGACCGTCATGACTATAAATCGATTACCAGTGTCCTTAGCGCGTTTGTATGGTCCCAAGATATCCATACTGATCACCTCAAAAGGGTATTGAGGTTCATGACACCGTAATGGGGCTTCCGGCTGCACTTGTCGTCCTTTAACAGATTTGCACACTAAACAATTTTGAATATATTGGCCTACTAGCTTGGACATGTTGTTAAAATAATAAGTTCTAGATATGGTCCGAAAGGTTTCATCTCTTCCTGGATGGCCGACACCAGTCTTGTCGTGAAAATGTGAAATTGTTTCTTTGATTTTACGCTTAGGTACCACTAAATAAATTTTGTTTGAAATCAATCTCATAAGTATGCCATTTCTCACTTGATGAGTTGAGTAAAATTTCTGGTCTTTAACCGATCTCTTGTAAAGTGCGTTGACTGAGTTCAATCCAACGACTGACTTTCTCCCTGATGTTCGTTGAATCCTGTTGACTTTCTATAATAGATTGATAAAGTTCCAAATGGGTGATAGCCAAAATATTTTCTTTTGATTTGAATTTAGGCGGAAACATTCGCTCTTCATCGAGATGCTCCAAACTTGAATTTTGAGGATTCCTACTGAGATAATCGGCCAAAAGATTTTCTTTGCCTGGACAGTGTTCAATTTTGAAAGAATATTCTTGCAACAACAACGACCATCTTGTAAACTTCGTTTTCTCATCTCGATGCTTATCCAACCACAGGAGAGCCCTATTATCAGTTCGGACGATGAAAGGTTTGTCTGCTAAGTAAATCTTATATCTCTTAACGTAAGTAACCACACTTAGACATTCTAGCTCGTTAATATGATATTTTCTCTCTGTAGGAGACAAGGTATGACTCGCATATGATATAATATGTCTTTCACCTCCATCGCCGAACTGATATAAGACTGCTGCCATGCCTAGTAGGCTAGCATCGATCTGAAGAATAAAAGTTTTGTCCAAATCTGGTCTATGAAGTTCCAAGGGTTCTGCTAAGATCTGCTTAATATTCATAAATGCGTTCTGGGCCTCCTTTGTCCATCTGTATCGGACGTCATTCGAGAGTAGTCTGGTTAGCGGCTTGGTAATGATGGCTGCATTAGGAATGTATTCCCTTACCCAGTTGCATAGACCGAGAAAACTCTGAAGTTGTCGTTTATTGTTAGGAACAGGATAGTTCTGAAGCTGCAATTTATGTTTATCAAGTGGTCTAGTGGTATCTAAAGTAATCTGATGCCCAAGATAGGTAATCTCATTAGTAGCGATTACACACTTATCCGGAGAAACCTTCAAGTTATGTAGCCTTAATCGTTCAAATATCAACCTGAGGTGCTCCACATGTCCTTCCAAATCTTCACTATAAATGATGATGTCGTCTAAATAGACTTTACAGAAATGGTGCAAATATTCTGTTAGAACATCTTTGGCCATGAATTTTTGGAATGTGCACGGGGCAGTCTTCAAGCCGAACGGCATAACATTGAATTGATAGGCAGCTCCATCATGAGTAGTAAACGCTGTGTAAATTTTGGATGAATCATCTAAAGGAATTTGCCAATATCCGCTCTTCAAATCAAGTACAGTAAATACTGTAGCTTTCCCCAGGTCCTTGATACTTTCATAGATTTTTGGTAAAACTGATGCTTCGTCAAGCGTGACTTCGTTTAATCTACGATAGTCGATACAGAAACGCGGTTTCTTATCTTGTCTCTCAATGATAACTGGGGGTGAACTATATGGTGATGTGCTTGATTCATCTGATCATACATGATCTTCTTTTTACTAGGCGACATGGGATATGGCTTTACATTGAATGGACGATGGTCCTTAACGATAATTTTGTGTTTAACACTTACGGTGGTTGCTTGAGTCAATTCCACCGTAAATAGATCAGAAAATTCTTTGAAAAGTGAATTGAAAATGGAGTTAGAAATTTTGAGGGTTTCCGGCAATTCTTCATTAGATGCTCTATCGGTTGCCTGATTCCAGAACACGGTTATACGTCTGTCTATTCCCACATACACACATTTCCTATGATAGTCAAATACGACATGTTGAGAATAAAGGAATGGATATGATTCCTTCGTTCAGTTCTTCGATAACTTGAAATGGTACATGGAAACGAACATCCGATATAAAGATGTCTAGAGAAGTAGTGCCTTGCGAATCAATAACTTGATCGCCACAAGCAAGAGCGAAAGTTTGAGGATCTGATAGATTATTCATCGATGAGAGAAATTGCGGATGAATGCGGGTAGCACCGGTATCAAGAAGTGCGTACACAAGTTTATTATTAACGATAATTTTGATTCGAGGCAAAGGATAAAAATTTGATAAATGGTTAATGGCTTCGGATAGGATTATAGGTTGAAAGTTGGCAGGGTCTTTGGCATATTCTGGGTATTCTGACGTCAGGTCAGGTAAGTGGTCAAATGGGTTTATAGTTTGGGATTGCTCTATTGACGACGAGGCGTACTCGTAGGGCCGACTGGAGGTGGATTGCGGGAATTGCCCTGTTCCCGAACCCCTGAGAAGTTTCCCTGTTGTCGTCTCTTATAAGGATTGTTAGGACAGTCTGAATGGTAGTGCCATTGTACATCAGGACAGTATCGACATGGAGTAGGAGGCGTTTTAGTATTGGTATTATTATTGGAATTTGGACGGGATGGATTTGCCTGATCTTGAAAGTGAACTTGTCGATTCCTGACATCTTGTGATTCTCTATTTACATTCTCACTATTGGAATTTTGCCAAACACGGCCATTATAGGAGTTGCCAGAAGATGATTGATGATAATTTTGATTAGATTTCGCCTTAGATTTATTTTCATTGGAACGCGCCGCAGATCCTTCATCAGCTATATCTCGCTCTACCCTAGATGCTATCGATACAAGTGACTCAGTGTTAAAAATATGTGTTCCGCGTAAGCGAGAACGTATCTCCGGTCTGAGTTGGTCCAGTATGATACTGGCCTTCAGAGCTTCCGGTTTGAAGGGGTCGACCCTATTAAAAAGACATATTTTCTTGGTAATGAATACCGCTGATGAATCACCTGCACGCTGCATTTCGCCATAAAGCTTTGTGATTGCTTGAGTGTAGATATCGCCTGAATCAAATCTATTGCGGACACGTTCAATGAATACTTCGTACGAAGTAATGAGAGGTCTATATTGATCAAACCATTTTCGGGCTTCTCCTTTGAGTTGATCAGTTATTAAATGGAATCGGTCTGTACTATTGTTAATTCGTGCTCTAAGGCAGTAGTCTTCGAAATTTCGAATGAAAGTTTCGGGACTCTCATGGTCTAAGCCATGATATTCCACGGTAGGACTACGTGGTCGGTCATACGTTGAAGTTGTGCACTGTGCTGCGTCCTGCATAGCGTTTACGAAAGTTTGTGCCATCTTGGCGAATAGATCTTCCATTGATGGAGGATTATCAGGGGACCTCGACGAGGGAGAAACATTACTGATCAGTTCCGGCTGCCGCTTCGGCACTACGGAGGAATCTTCTATTAACCTGGTCTCTTGCTCGTAAAAGCCACTAGGGGTTAAAGATATCAAAGGATTGTCGTTCATGACTACGATTTTTGCAAGAGATGAAGTCAATTGAAGCACAGCCCCACGTTGGGCGCCATATCAACGTTTAATAACTAAACTAATTTGCTAAGGCTGTGTCAACGTTAGTTAACCATTCGTTATAACCAGTGATAGTGGGAGGAAACGACCGATATTCGTATTAAGTCAATTAATCGCTATCACCACATCTGATTTAACTCTTGGCCGTCGAATTAAACGCAGGTCGTGGCAAACCCTTAATATATCGAAGTCTCGAAATCGATAGATTAACGGCAACTGTCGACAATGAATGCTTCCTCGTATACAGGCTTCGCAACGTCCTGAACTAAAGATACAACACTAGCTAAACACTTTGCACAATACACAATTCACTTCTGACACCTGCCCAGACAGGTCTTGTTCGTTCACTCTTCTTTGGCTCAGCCGAATGGTCAAACCGACGCAATTGCGAGGGTCGTAAGTTATGAGGTCAACACAGATACTAGACTAATACTAGAACGCAATAAGAAGACATGGATAATAAATAAAGGTATATATTAAACAATCATCATAGTACATATAGAGCCTCACCTAGCAAGGTCTACCACCATAACCACGATACCCCCACAAGGGGTCAGCGACCGCGACGGCCGCGCTTAAAGACGAGTGATCGATTGCCGAAAGAGAATTATTACATGGACGTGAATTTAGTGAGTGGGTTTTATAGATTTACTGTTAGAATTATAGACTAGAAATTTAAGGTAATATTCTCCAAAAGGGGTATATGCCGTTAGACGTCTGTGGATATTTCAGAAAAGGGAAATCTCTTCGAATGCTATCTCACAAGGCGGTCACCTGGTAATAATGGAGAAGTGCCCCGGTACCCGTGCGTACCGCAGTGAGGCTTATCCTGGCTTGATATAACCAAAAATACCGCATATCTATTTTGCGAGATCATTGGGTGGTCGCCCCTTATATATATGGAAAGGACCCGAGACCACTCAATGTCGCCACGTGGCATCGCAAAATTCCGCTATTTCATATTTTTATTCAGTTCCTAATATTTCAAAATGGTGCTAGCAGACACGATCCCGGTAGAGACGATGACCAATGGGTAGGCGAGACCTGCTCAACCATCCTTGGAAGCCGTAGGTCACGGACTCACGAGGAATTCCAGAACGCGAGGGTAGAGTGAACCTATTATTCCGTAGATCAGTGCGACCACGAAGGTGGATCAGTCTGTGATAGATCTGATCAAGAGCTACCGATCTACGGTAGATTCACTCTCGCGCCTTTGTGGAGTATTCCTGTGATCCGTTAGACCGGCTTATGACAATGATCATCTGCGCTATGATCATTGTTGTGGCGCAGTCCGTCCTTGGAGGAATTGGTACTAGCTGAGGACAAGGCATGTCCTTGGTCGTCTCTACATGCTGCATCGTGCCTGGATGCGTTCGTTCAAACACGGGATAATGGCCGAAAAAGATAAATGGAATTTTGGAAACTGTATTGAAAATCGTCTTAAAAATTTTATAAAAAATCCTGATATGCACGGAATCATGCATATCAGGTAAAATGATGGAATTTTGGGTGTAGGAACTGAATTGAAATTCGACATATTTTTGATAAAAAAATGGTGTACATGGAACAGATGTTCCACATACACCATTCAAGCCTTAGCTTGTGTGCTTATATCTAATTAGGATCTTTTGCTTAAAACTACTTCTACTGCTTCTCCTGGGTACGATAACATACCCAAGTGACGGAAATATTAAAATAAAACAGGCAATCCTTGACGGAGAAAAATCACTTCGTTACAATATATGTATATTTTTTTAATAAACTAGAATTAATACTATCGAGGCCTACACTACATTTATTTTTTAGGGAATATACAGGGTGTCCCAGCCTCGCGTCGGCCAAATGTCCTGGCTCTCCTATAAGAGATATCGAGAAATTTCAAAAACGAGATGATAGAGGACACAATGGTGCATAGTATAAAAATATTTTGAAATGTACAGGGTGATCGATTTAGGCGTGATGTCATAAACTTATGTTTTTTTAAATGGAACACTAGGTATATTATTACATATTTGAATTCTCCTTTTAAAAACGACTCAATCGATATGCCACTTGATGGGTTTGCGATGGGTCGGTACCATGATATGGGTGAGTTTGTACCAAAAACGTGCCAACTTTGTAAGCTCACTGTGGCGTAGCGGAAAAGCATTTTGAGATCTAGTTTGTGCCAAAAATTGTCAAAAACCCTGTAGTTTTCGCTGCAGTTATCAGATCTAACAAAATCGGTCATTTTATACCGGGTGAGTCAGGAAACACCAAATATACTTTTTCCCATTTTTTTCAAATGGAACACCCTGTATATTGTGACACCAAAGGAAAGCCGTTTGAAAGAGCTTTTCACTGATATTAAGGTTCAAGGGTTTATCTTTCATGGGTGCCAAATTTGATTTGATTTGTTAACTTTTTTGAATTGCCTATTATCTATTTTGTTTATTAATATTTTATCATTGAAAATTTACATTTGTTGTTATTTAATTTGTTAATAAAAATGTGATCAAGACAAGTGCTACTAGATTCTGTTATTCTTGTTGGATTGTTTATTAATGATTGGAAACCATAAGATGATAAAAGATTTATATAATTGTTAGTTACATCGTTTTCATTCGTTAGATCAATGTTGAGATCCCCAAAAATACCTCAATATTGTTATTGTTATTACTTATAAATTGACTATAATGATTTTAAATTAGCGACAAAATTATTCATATCTGTTGAAGGTAATCTATAGTTATTTAATAAATGTCGGATGACAGTTCGTCTGATGAAAACACTTATGTATTAAAGAAATATCCCAATACTAATACACCTCTTGCGCTGAAAACATTTAATATACCATCACAAGACATACGCGATGCAGGACCGTCGAAAGATAATAAATCAAATAAATTTGAAAAAAGGTTTGATGTTGACAGTGACAATAAAATTCAGGAAAAAAAAGTAAATAAATGCAGACTCTGTGAAAAACAATTTCAATCTAGAAGGGGATTTAATATTCATGTGACCAAATGCCATCTTAAAGATAGCCTGAACGAAAGTGAAGCCGAAAAAGCTACAATCAGACAAAGCTGTTATTACAATCGTGAAGAGGAGATATCCAATGCCAATAAGCCTAGATCTTTGTCTAATCCTAATCAAAATCAAGAAAAATGTCATTTATGTAGTCAAAATTTTAAAAGTCAACGAGGGGTAAATACCCATATAAGAAAGTCTCATCCTGAAACGTACCGAAAGAAAATTTTAAAGAGTGATCGAAATATAAATGATGATGAAAAAATTAATGTGAACAATATGGATGCGAATATTGAGCCCAATAATGAAGAGGACTTCATGCCAAATTCAAAAATGAAGAAACTACAAGAAGACATTGTAATTTGGGAAGAAAAATTTAAAGTAATCTTTAGATTAGATTAGATTAGATTTTTATTGGTCTTTTGTTGCTATATACATATATAGATATAAGACAGGTCAAAATTGATTACATAATATAGTGTAGACTATCATATAGTACACTATCATAATACAAAATTCTTATATTATTAGGATAAATATATTACAGACTCAAGTAGTAAAAATATAAAATGTAGAATATAAAACTATAAACATTACAGATTACACCAAGTATTAAAAATATTATTAAAAGTTTTTATAATTATAACACATGTACAATACAACTAAAACGACTATTATATATTATATATTGTTAGAAGTAGTTTTTTGGACATACTCATTTAATGAATAAAACGCATGTTTATTTAGATAACCTCTCAAATTTATTTTAAACTTTTTATAGGATGGTGAATTTTTTATGTAGACAGGCAGCAGGTTAAAAAGGTGGCCTCCAGCATACTTTGGCGATTTTTTAAACTGCATATAATTAAAGTTATTTAAATGTATATTTTCTTTCGTTCTTGTCGAGTATAAGTGTACCTCCTTGGTCTTTTTAAAATCTTTAATATTTAAGAATACATAGCACAGTAGTTTATATAAATATATGGAATAAATAGTCAATATGTTATTATTTTGAAAAGTGTCTCTACAAGAGTCTCTATAAGCTATGTTAAATATTAATCTCAAAATTCTCTTTTGTATTACAAATAGTCTATTTATGTCAGTTGCTTGGCCCCATATGGCAATATTACAGCTTAGAACTGGGTATATGAATGCATAATACATATTAACTAAATATTTTTGGTGAAGGCTCATTTTTAAAGTTAGAAAGGCAAAATATAGTTTATTAATTCTATTGCACAGATTATTTATATTTTCACCAAAATCTAGTTTATAGTCAACTATGGTCCCAAGGAATTTTGTGCTAGTACTTAATTTTATTATTGAATTGTTGATGTTAAATTCGAGCTGGTTAGGAGGATTATATTTTGTTTTAAATTCGATAAGGACTGTCTTGCTTACGTTATTTATTAAGTGATTATTCATGCACCATCGATTAAAACTAGTTATGACAGATATTACTTTTTCATTAAGCTCGATGTACGATTTAGCTGTAACAACGATTGTAGTATCGTCTGCGTACATAAATACCCTGCCATCCGGTATATGAGATGGCAGATCATTTATGTACAGCAGAAACAACAATGGTCCTAGGACACCCCCTTGAGGGGTTCCTAGTTCTGTTTCGTAACTATCAGAGTACGCTGAATCGATTTGGACTTTTAGCCGTCGATTTTTTACATATGATATTATCCATTGATTTACAGGGCCCCGAATACCCATTTTTTCAATTTTCTCTTCTAAGAAGGCAGGGTTGATTGTTTCAAACGCCCTTGAAAAATCAAAGAATATTCCCAGGACGTAATTTTTGTCATCTATATTTTCATAAATATATTGGATTAAATCCACAGATGCTGTTTCTATAGAAAAGTTTTGTCGGAACCCATGCTGACAGGGTGTCAATATATTATTGTTATTTAAGTACTCAATGATATTCTCATATACGGCTCTTTCTATAATTTTTGAAAAACTACTCAGTAAACATATTCCCCTGTAGTTTTCTAAGATAAGTGGGTCGCCTTTTTTAAAGACGGGTATAACCTTTGATAGTTTTAATTCGGTGGGAAATTGTCCAACTTGTACAGATACATTTATAATTTCAGTAAGATAATAGGATATCTCATCACAGCATTCAGATATTAATTTTGCAGGAATTTCGTCTATGCCAGTGCTATTTTTATTTTTTAGCTCAAGAATAATTCTTTTAACGTCGGTTTGTTTTACTGGAGTGAAAAACATTGAATTAGGAATATTTCTATCTATGGTAGTGCACATATTTCCAGGTAGATTTAATTGGTCTATTTGATTTTTTATCGAGTTTGCGAAGTAATCGCCAAATAGGTTACTGATTTCTTTATCACTTGATATAATATTGTCATCTATTTTAATATTTAATTTAATATCTTTATGTTTAGATTTACCAAGCTTTTCATTTGTGATTGACCAAAGTGTTTTGACTTTAGTGTTTGACTTGTTAATCTTTTCCGCATAATAGTTTTTCCTTTCGTTTTCGATTTTTTTGTTAATTTGTTTTTTGGATATTTTATATTGTTCGTTAAGAAAGTTATCAGGTACAGACTTTCGCAGCCAATTTAGTGATTTTAAATTATTTAGTTCTTGTAATAATTCAGCTGAGAATATGAAATTATGTTTAACGTTTTGATTTAATTTAGTTTTTTGTTTTGGGAATGCTATGTTGAAACACCAATTAAAGTGTGACATAAAGCAGGTAAACATATGATCGATATCCGTAATGTTTCTGTGAAATTCAAAGTTTCTTGTATCAGCAAAAAGTGTCTTAAATTCGGATATTGAATATTCATTATATTTTCGGGAAATTATTTCAGTTATTTTTGGACATTGGCTTACCTCTATGTTGTTCCACATTAGAAATTGTCCTAAATGATCTGATATACCAGGTTCTATTATTTTATGATACATATTTTCACCAATATTTGTTATTAGGTAATCAATTCCGCTTTTTGTGATTTTGTTTCCATATTTGGCAATCCTGGTCGGTTCTTTAATTAGGGAGTTTAATTGAAAAGACTCCAATAAATCGAAAAGTAGTTTTGTATGCTGTGATGAAATATTTAAGAAGTCTACATTGAGATCTCCACAAAGAATTAAAGAGGGGTATTTATTGAGAATTTTATTAAGTATGGCCGTTAAATTATTCAAAAAGACGTTAAAATTGCCAGTAGGGGCCCTGTATATCGTGACAATACATAATGTTATATTAAACTCGATAGCAGCGCACTCAATGCAAGATTCAATGGACATATCTGATATGTGTTTTAAATGTTTTGTGTTACCTGTCATATCGTCTCTTACATATATGGCAGTCCCACCATGTGCACTATTTTTTCGGCAGAAGCTGGAGGCTCCTTTATAACCTGTGATCTGCGTGGTTTCAAATTTTGATTCACACATCCAGTGTTCACTTAAACAGATAAATGTGGGGTTATTTTTATAACAAAACAGTTCTAAAATATTAATTTTATTTGACAAACTTTGGATATTAATATGAAATAGTTTCAATGAATTATTCGGATCCTTAAGGCAATTATTTGTGGTTTGGTCTGAGGAATCCTTTTCTACAAGAGTTGTTTTCCTGAGGCTGGTTTGTTGAAATTTCCCCCTGGTCCTCCAGGTCTAAATTTGAACCTGTTAACTATGGAACCATTGGGCCATATGTCTGGGTTATAAACTTCTTTTACATATTGTATTGGGAATGACACAATCATAGAGCATGTCATATCGGTCCTATTTAAAGGTTCGCATTCAAATGGTATGTGAGATGCAGTTATAGATAATCCTTTTTTGATGCTCTCAGATGAGGTTGATGCATCTAGTCTATATAGGTGTAAGTATCCTAATTTAGGAACGGATTTTACGCAGTCAATTTTTTTGCTGGTGCCAATGATCGGTCTGCGCTGATTATATCTCGTGCTTTTCTGATAAGCATTGTTTTTCTGTTGTGGAACTTTTTGTTGAGCTTCCTTTATAGCCGTACTCACTTGGTCTCTTGTGATGATGTTTTTGTCGGTATTGTTTTTGTTTAGAGTAAGATTTCTTTTCCCATCGTCTGAAGTAGAATTTGTATTTATATTAGTTTCTTGCTTCCCCCTTATAGGTGGAGCAGCAATTGTCGATGTATTCTTTATAGATGATTTATTTGTCTCCATATCGCTTGTAGATGGCCCTGTCTGTTGATTTTGATATGTTTTTTGATAATTACCTTGGGTGTGTTTGTTATTATTTTTTACTAAATTAATTATTTCTTCTAAATCACAGATTCTATTTTCTAGGTGTTTCACCACGGCACTTAGAGATTGCACTTTACTTTTATGCACTTCCTCTCCAATTTTAGTTTGAATGCAACTTTGTTTGGTACAGAGGTTTATATCGTTCGTGTAGTCGTGTGAGTCATGGAATATATCGTTTTCATTTAATTCCACTGCACTCTTAGACACTAACTGTAGTTTATTTTTTAGTTCACATAGCACATCACTTGAGGATAATTTTACGGGTAACTTTTGATATATAACTAAGTCTATAATCTCGGTTTTCTTTAATTTATCGAGCTCTGCGGCTAGTGCTTCTTTACTTGCGGCCATCTAAATTTAGCGATGAAGTAGAGGCATTTAGTAATTTTCTTTTTAATGCATTGGATTATCTCCCTGGACCCAAACACCCAGCCAGAAAATTCTATGAAGCCCGTAAAATAAAAGGGTATAAAAGGAATGACACAGTTTACAAAAATTCTAAGAATCCACAAAAAACATCTAAACGTGAAGCGGAAAGACGGAGAAGTGAATACCAATACCAAGTAACTCAATATTATTATTATAACCAACGAAGGAAAGCAGTTAGAAGAATTTTTGATAATGGAAAGAGACAAACATGTAAAATAAATACGAATGTCATATTTGACTTTTTCAAGACAAGATTTGAAGAAAGTAATGATTCCTGTCAACTAAATTATCCTAGAAGATTAGCTGATGATGAGATTAAAATACTTAATAGTTCATATAAACCTGAAATAAGCGATGATGAAGTTACTAATGCTATTAAAGCAATCAAAATTGATACAGCAGCTGGTCCTGATAGGGTTATTATGAGATGTATAAAATTTGATTGTAAAATTATTCAAATTATTGCGAAAATTGGTACAATTATGATTCAGACGGGCTTTGTTCCTAAAAGTTTCAGATTGGCACGAACTATTCTAATTTATAAAAAAGATGATCCCAATGATTTAAACAATTGGAGACCCATTTCTATTTGTTCTTTATTAAGACGAATCATTGAAAAGGTTATTGAAAAACAAATCAGGAAATTTATAATAATTAATGAAAATCAAAGAGGTTTTATGCACCTACCGGGATGCCATATAAATAATGCTATTATTGAAAGTATACTAAAAAAGTCAAAAGTTTTAAAGGAATGCGTATCCTTAATCTTCTTAGACATAAATAAAGCTTATGATTCTATTGGACATGACCATTTGAGAAAAGTAATTAAGGCATCCGAAATACCTATTAAACTACAAAATATTATTATTGATCTTCAAACCAATAATGAATCGTTTATTGATTTAGGTATAAGCAGAACAAAATCTTTTAAAATTAAAAAGGGACTATTTCAAGGGGCCCCCTTATCTCCTATTCTCTTTAATCTCTGCATAAATTTTATTCTTAATGAATTATCTGAAACTGATGTAACGTCGGAATTGGGATTTGAGTTAATAAACGATAATCAAATAATTAAAAAATTATCAGTTTTAGGATACGCAGATGATTTAGTTATAATAGGTAAAAATTTGACATCTGCAGATAATTTACTTCAAATGGCTGAAAATAAATTCAATGAAATTGGACTCAAAATTAACCCTTCAAAATCATCTGCTATCGTTATTGAGAATGGAAAATTATGCAGTAAAACAATTTCTACATATTCTTTACAAATAATTAACTCAATTGGGATAGATGAAAAAATTAAATATCTTGGAGTAACATATTCAGATCATTTAATTTTTGATCAGGACAATATATTAAAAAATTTTGGAAATCGCTTGGAAATACTAACTAAATCTTTGTTACTGGAGTGTGATCAAAAATTAAATATTTTGAATCAATATATATCGCCAACACTTATTTACCCGTTTCAAACAGCTCCACACAACAAAATTCCAAAAGTATTTCTAGAAAATATTGATAAATTATTAAGAAGTTGTGTTAGAGAAATTTTGCAACTTCCAGGAGATACACCTAATAGTTTTTTATATTCTTCTAAGACAGTTAAGGGTCTCGAAATTTTCAATGCTTCCTGGGAAGCTGTTATTCAACAAATAAATAAATTTAATCTTCTTCAAAATTCTAACTGTAGAGTTCTAAAAGAAGACTACAGTGAGGAGAAAATGGAATGTATTAATAAACTAAATTTAATCCCGAATGATGTACCTAATTTTGAAAATACAAATAAAAATAAAAACTACAGCAAATCAATACGTGCACTACTTAGAGAAAAAGAATTTAATAATTGGTGTAGTTGTCAACAAAAAGGAAAAGGAGTAATTCTATACCAGCAAGTAAAATCAGCCAATCAGTGGGTATATAAAAAAAAAGGATTGAGTATCTCTGAATGGAGAGACTGTCTGAAAATGACATGTAATGTGTCGGCAGTTCGAGCTGTCCCTGGTCGAGGTCCTAACACAAACCATTGCAGACATTGTAATGAGTATGAAACACTTGCCCATGTGTTAGGATTTTGTAGCTATGGAGAAACAGCTAGAATAAGTCGACACAATGAAATCAGAGAAATGATCGCAAATGCTTTTCGAGATAAGGGTTATGAGGTTCATGAGGAAATTCTAGGTATTTCGGATGAAGATAGTATTCGACGAATTGATATAATAGTAATTGATAGGAAAAAGAAGTGTGCAACTATAATTGATCCAACAATCCGTTTCGAAAATAATGAAAGTCAGCCTGAAGAAGTTCATATAGAAAAATGTCAAATCTATGAGCCAACAATTCCGTTTTATAAAAACAAATTTAATGTAGAAAATATATCAGTTATTGGATTAGTTTTTGGATCTAGAGGAACCCTTACTAAAAAATATATTGAATTTAGAAAACTTTATAATCTTCCAAAAATCCTTGATAAAGAAATAGTACTTAAAATTTTAAAAAGTTCCGTGTATATATTAAGAAACCATTTATATGGACCAAAAAAAATAATAATAAATAAAACATAATTGTACTTTTTTTGGCCTGTCAGTAGGTTATGATTATTAATAGTGTATTTTATTTTATTAGATTAAGTATTTTATCATGTTATTACTGTGTCTTAAGGCAACCTGTAAGGACAGGCAGTGTTATTTCTTTTTGGAAATAAATGGTATATATAACAATTTTTCTTATTATTTGTTGTTAATACTGTTCTTGTGAACACAATCACAAATGAAATGAAATGAAATTTCTTGTGTTCCACACTTGCTATTAAGTTGATCTTTATATAAACAATAATTCCATCATTTTGGTTGGACACTGAGTTATTATAATGTAAATCATTTTATTTTTTTATTTTTTATTTTTAAGAAAATAGGCCACCCAACAAACAGTCGCAGCTGTCCAATTATAGGGTGGCACAAAATACAAATGAAAAATTAACAAGCAGAATGCGTACTAATCTAGAACGTATCCTAAACTAAAACTAAAAATTTATCATAAATGTGAAAAATGAAATATTGAAGAATAAAAATTTCTACCTACTTATTACTTATAAAATTTCACAACTTTTGAGAATTTTTTTAAAGGACCGAAAGTTTAATCGAAATATATCTAAATCATAGTTAGGATGGCAAGAGAGACTATTGTATGTATTAGTGCATCTTATAAGTGGATAATTTAGCAAAAAATTTGTGTTACAATGTTTTTCTACAAAAGTTTTCCTATTCCTGGAGATATATGGATTACAATTAAGCTTTAAATAATTTATACAATATACAGAATCGATCATATTATTAAATATCTTATAAACAAAACAAACATCATCCTGAACTCTTTTATATCATAAGGACTGCAAATTGTAAAATGTTAAATTAATGTTATAGGAAAAATAATGCCTATATCTATTAAATCTATAATTTAAAACATTAATAAATTTTTTTTGAATTTTGAAGTCGTAATATATACTTATCATACATTGGATTCCATATGATGGAGGCATAATTTATAATAGGGAGAACAAATGACTTGTATAAAATAATGATCGACGAAATTCTCTTAAAACCTTTCGTTACTCTTAATATAAAACCAAGATTCCGTAAAGCCTTTTTGACAATTCAATCAATGTGAATTTCAAAACGCAACTTAGGGTCTAATAGTAAACCCAAGTCTTTTACAACATCGACTGACTTAATAGCTACATTATTTAAACTTAATATACACTTTGGAGGATCTAGACACCTTGAGAAAAGAATACTGAAACATTTGTTTAAATTAATAGAAAATTTGTGTAACTGACAATAATTAAAGAAATTGTTCAAATCAGTTTGAAGTTTATCATAATCCTCACTTGTTTTGATTTCTTTATAAATTTTTAGGTCATCAGCATAAACGACGTGCTTAGAAAAGTCGAAGCAAGTGTTGTAAAGCCGGCACTGCCTGCCATTACACCCTGTATATCATTTCATACATTAGTTCATGGGTAATATTACGATTTATAATTATTTCATCATGCTCACATATTTTGCTTAGATAGTTTTATCTACGAAGTCCAAGTAACGTCGTACGATGCAAGATCAGCATTTAATTCCTTTGTTCTATGTATTGCACAAATCGCCTAAACGTTGCATTTCCTTTGTTCTACAAAACTGCAATTTAACAAGTTTTTCATAACGCATAGTTACTAACGATAGTTAGGGGCACGTGACCAAGAACGGTAGTAAAACCAAAAGACATGCAACTAAAAGAAAGTTGTTTCGAACCTTCTAAATTTTGTAACCAAATTCTAAATTCTAAATTCTTGTGACTAAATTTATGTATTATCCAATTTCTTGTGTTTAGTAAACTTTTGTGAACCACCATCAATTAAAATCATTAAATAAACCTAATTTTTGTGAACTAGACTTTGTGTTTTCATCCAAACCACCAGAACATCGAACCCGCTCACAACAAATGGTGTCAGATGTGGGGTATTTTCCAAAATAAGTGGTGAATAGGCGTGTGCTTCCATAGGAAAACCCAAGGATTTTTGCTAATTGGTGAATAGACGTTGTGCTTCCAAGGAAAAATCCGAAAAAGAAGAAACTTATCTGGAGAATAAGACAAGAGCTTTCAGTAAGAAAAATTTCTTTTTCAAGTGAGTGAAAGAACATCTGGTAACGAAGTCACGATCTCAAGAAAAGTTCCATATGTCAATGCTGTAAGAAAACCGAAGATCCAATCTAATCTAAACACAAATAATCATTGTAACTAACCCGAAGATTCAAAGAAGAACTCAAATTTCAAATTACCAATAATTTTAAAAAAGAAAAAAAAAGGAGAGAAGAGAGAAAATAGTCCAGGACACCGACAAAATTTTTTGTCGCAACGTATACCCAGGAAATTCCCAAAAAAATTGTTCCAGTCGTAGTTTCTATTTACGAAATCTCGCTAGGACGCTGTCCGTTGTTCGAGCCCGCTGTCCCAGTTCCAGGTTGCAGAATCAAGCCCAGACAAAAAGGAAAATTTTGAAGCCTCCTCTCAGCAAACCTTCCGACGCTAGTGCGGTGTAGTGAGTGACATCAAAAGTAGTAAGCAAAAATACTAATTTCTTTACCCAAGTTATGTTGTGGCCTCCCTATATAAGACATATAAAACAGTGACACTTTTATCTATTCTTTGTAAAATGCTTATATTGCATAAATGCCTTGTGCATCTAGTTTGTTAGAAATAATCTCAGTTCTGATGTAACATTCATGACAGTCGCTTGCATTAAATTTTAAAATATAAAATTCCACTTTTGGAAAATTTGTTTTTTAAAAACGGTAACTCGGCTCTGAGGTATTTAAGTGGCGCAGTCGGATCGGATTTTTCGTGGGAAATCTATAATAGACAATCCTGTGAGTTTCAACTCTTAAACGAAAAAGTGAACTTCAAAAAATATATCAGGTGCTAACCGAAAGAACTCCATCAAGGAAAACTAAAAGGATTAGCAGCCGATGCAACCGCTGATGTAAGTAGACTTTTTTGTTCATGTCAGACTCCTCTCTGTCCATTGATTCCACTTGCGAAAACAATTTGGATTTAGAGTTAGATAGTAAGATTTTTTTTTCTCAACAATAAATTAAGTAATACTATAATTTAAAGGATTCTAATAATTAAGTTTAATTAAAAGTAATTACAATGGCAGTACCAGTGCTAGATATGAAAAACTTATCCGTTATTCCAAATTTTAATGGATGTCCTAGTAAATTACATAGATTCATTAATGTTTGTGAGTCACTATTAAATCATTATTTTGACATACAAAATAGGGACAATTTTCAAAATACTTTGTTAATAAACGGTATTCTAAATAAATTAGAAGACCGAGCGGAGGAAATTGTTGCAATACATGGTGCTAATAATTGGGACGAAATAAAAGATGCGCTATTGAAAAATTTCGGTGATCAGAGGAATGAAAATTGTTTAAACCAAGATTTAGTAAATTTAAGGCAAAAACCAAATGAAACTCCATATCAGTTTCATGAAAAAATTATTCATTTGTTAAATACAATTTGTAATTACATCGATTTGCATTGCAACGCTGCCGAACGATAATGCAAACGTACATTCTTTACTAAACAGGCATTAACAACATTTTTAGCTGGTTTAAAGGAACCATTAGGTGCTACAATTCGTGCAATGAGACCAACCACTCTTGCCCAAGCAATACAGTACATTAGTGAGGAAGATAATATTAAATATCTTCAAAAATCAAATCAATCTAATTTTGTAGTTAGGAAACCGACAGTTCAGCAACCACAAAATTATTATAACCCAACGCATTCGCAAAATTATTTTACTTCCCCATTTCAACAAACGACAGTACAACCAAGACCAATGACCTTTCCACAACAACAGAATTCACGATTTCCTCGTGGTCCTGTGAACATTCAGAGACACCCAAATCCACCAGCTCAAAGATTTCCGACAAATACTCAAGTATTTGGCAAACCCCAAAATGTCTGGAAACCTAACCCCAATTCCTCACAAAATGAACCAACTCCAACGAGCGTATCGACCCGAAATACGACCTCACAATTTAAAAGACCCTATCAAAACAATTCTTTTCAAAATAATGCTTTCCGAAATAATGGTCAAAAGCCCAATACAGTTTCGAATGAATTATTTACTACCGAACATTACGATAACCAACAAAATGACGAAACACCCGACTTTGAAAGTACCGAAGAACAGACCTATGAATATTCTTATCCCGACGATGAACAATATGAAAATTTTCAAGAGGATCTCAATCCAATGAACGAGACATAGTAGAATATCATATGTCCACAGACAAAAAAGAGCTACCATACATTCAAATTTCAAAACCCTCTTTAAAACTTCTTATAGATACAGGTAGCACTAAATCATTTTTAAATCCAGAAATTGCCTCGAAATATTACTATAACAACATTTCTTATGAACCATTTAGTGTATCCACAATCTTCCAAACATCTTCTCACGACTACTGTGCAGAAATTCCGATTTTTCCGGAATTAAACCAAAATGAAAATTTAAAATTCTATCTGTTTAATTTTCATAACGTTTATGACGGACTTATTGGACTTGACAATTTAAAGCTTTTGAATGCCAAACTAGACTTCGTAAATTCAAGATTAGTTACTCCCAAATCCATAATTCCAATTCATTATCAACCGTCAGGTCAACAAATTTTATTAAAACTAAAAATTAATCCACATACCCGAACTGTGACAAAAATCCCAGTTAACCAAAAAAATGGTGACGTAATTATCCCCCACCAACAGATGCAGAACTGTGAAATACCCGAAACATTGTCAACCGCAGAAAACGGGTTTGCTTTAGTTGAAATTTCAAATAAAACCGATAAAGAAATTACTATCTCATTAACAAACCCAATCAAAACTATACCTTTTGAAAAAAATAATTACGAATTATATCACGCAGACGTAACGACACCTATTGACGACAAAAAATTAGATGTTAATAAATTAATTCGAACTTCACATATGAATGCGGAAGAAAAACAACATATTCTTAAATTATGCAGAAAATATTCAGATATTTTTCATACGGAAAATCAATCGCTAACTTTCACTAATCAAATAAAACATAGTATAAAAACAAAGGACGAATTACCGGTGTACACGAAATCGTACAGATATCCTTTTGTGCATAAACCCGAAGTAGAACGCCAAATAAACTCAATGTTGGAACAAAAAATTATACGTCCAAGCAACTCTCCATGGTCATCGCCGATTTGGATTGTTCCCAAGAAGGCCGATGCATCAGGCAAGAAAAAATGGAGAATCGTCGTCGACTACAGAAAGTTGAACGAGAAGACCATAGATGACCGCTACCCACTTCCTAATATAACCGACGTTCTGGATAAATTAGGAAGGTGCAATTACTTTTCGACACTCGATTTGGCCAGCGGATTTCATCAAATAGAGATGAATCCCGAAGATATCCCGAAAACTGCATTCAACGTGGAAAATGGGCATTACGAGATGGTCAGGATGCCATTTGGTCTGAAGAATGCACCAGCAACGTTCCAACGGGTTATGGACAACATTTTACGTGGATTACAAAATGAAATTTGTTTGGTGTATCTAGACGACATTATTATATACTCCACATCTCTGCAAGAACACCTGGTTAACTTATCGAAAATATTTCAACGTCTTAGGGATACCAACTTCAAGATACAATTAGACAAATCGGAGTTCCTGAAAAAAGAAGTGGCTTACCTTGGCCATATTGTTACACCTGAAGGAGTGAAACCGAACCCAGACAAAATTGCTGCAATCGAAAAATTCCCGCTGCCTAAAACAGCGAAAGAAATCAAGGGTTTTCTCGGTTTACTAGGCTATTACAGGAAGTTTATAAAGGACTTCGCGCGAATCACAAAACCTTTAACGCTCTGTTTAAAGAAGGACGCAAAAATTGAACATTCACCCCAGTTTATAAAATGTTTTGAAGACTGTAAGAAATTACTGACCAACGAACCAATTCTTCAATACCCGGACTTTACTAAAGACTTTATTTTAACCACGGATGCGAGTAATGTAGCTGTAGGTGCAATATTATCGCAAGGAATAATAGGAAGGGACAAACCTGTGGCTTTCGCCTCAAGAACATTAAACGACTCGGAGCAGAACTTTAGCACGATTGAAAAAGAACTTTTGGCAATCGTATGGGCAACGAAGTACTTCCGACCGTATTTATATGGACGAAAATTTAAAATCGTGACTGACCACAAACCCCTAAAATGGCTAATGTCTCTAAAAGAGCCAAACTCAAGACTAGTTCGCTGGAGGCTGAAACTAGAAGAGTTCGACTACGAAGTGGAATACAAGAAAGGAAAAAATAACACCAATGCGGACGCCCTATCTCGTATCGAAATTCATACCAAAGACATTTTTCAATACATGAACGAGTTCAACGAATCTCTAACAAGACCTCAACAACGAGAAGAAAACATCGACAACTTATCGATAATTGGAAACGCCAGCGAACAACCCATAATGGATGACGTCAGAGAAGAAGAAGCAGGACCATCCACACAAAGAAGAACTACTGTAGACACAGAAGAAACAATATCTGCAGAAGAAACCGAAGTCAACCCGGAAGAAGGAGACACAGTACACACAAGTCACGAAGAACCAATACAAGACATGCCAACTTCAGAAAGGTCACTAAACTCTTTTGACCACCAAATAAAAATAGATTTTGTTTTACACTCGCCCGCAAAACCGGCATCTAGACAAATATTTCCATCAAAAAAACGACTTTATGCTCAAATTTCAACAAGTCGCTTAGAAAATGATATCATTGATTTATTTAAAAATTACTTAGACCCAAAATTTACTTATGCCATTCATTTTAGTAACCTGTTATATGTACCGCAAATCTGCGAAATCTTGAGAAAGACATTTAAAAATTCCGCATACAAATTAGTAAAATGTAACTCTGTGTTACAAGACATTACAAAACAAGACGACCAGACACAGACTATAAAAGATTATCATGAGGGAAAAACTAACCACCGTGGCATCTCGGAAACAGAAACACGTATTAGAAGGTCATTCTACTGGCCCGGAATAAAAAATGATATTACAAATTATATAAATAATTGCGAAATATGCCAAATAAGTAAGTATGATAGAAACCCCCCTAAACAAAAATTAATGATATCTCCCACACCATCTAAACCACTTGAAATTGTTCACGTTGACACTTTCCAAGCGCAAGGACAAAAATTCTTGACAATAATTGACACCTTTTCCAAATATGCTCAGGCTTATCCCCTTGTAGGAATGTTAGGTACTGAAATCGTTAAAGCATTTTTAATTTTTATGACACACCATGGCCTACCATCATTAGTGATTATGGACAACGGAACTGAACTGAAAAATTCCGTAGTTCAAGAATTTTTTAAAACCCACCAAATTCAAACTCATTATATAACAGTCAATAACCCGCAATCTAATGGTCCAATCGAAAGATTCCATTCCACGATTATTGAACACCTACGAGTAATAAGAAATAAAAATAAAGGTAAAATCGATATTTTAAATCAAATGCCTTATGCAATATTAGGTTATAACAACTCTGCACATTCGGTTACAAAACAAAAACCCATTGACATTATAAACGGACACCTAAACACTAAGGATCCATTCGACATTGACATTAACCAAAAATTAATAAATAATTATATCCAAGAACATCGCGAAACAACGAAAGAAATTTATAAAACATTAAATGAACAATTAGCTCAACAAAAAGACCATACCATCGAAAGTCATAACAAAAGACAAGAACGACACGACCCCCTCACTTACGAACCCAACTCAGACGTATACAGAAAGATTACCACTAAAACCCGTAATAAATTAAACCCAAGATTTACCAAGGAGAAAGTCGTTCGAAATAAAAACATAAAAGTAAAAACCACTCATAACACTCTACATAAACAGAATATAAAAAGACCCAAGCCTAAAAAAGGAAAATTGTTGCAGGAACCACCTGATCCTCCTGATCCTGGCAATGCCAGCAGTCATGCTTCAAGAAGTAATGATAACCAACCTCAACAAGAACCCGGGAGTCCTTCCCTATAAATTGGGTGCAGCTAAAATAAAATTTAAGACACATACTTTTATCCACTACTATGACCTAGATCCCATTAGAAACGAAATTAAAATACTTAAAGAACAATATGCAAATGTCACACTTGCCATAAAAGACGGTTTAAGTCATCCTTATTACTTTGAACTAGACAATTTCAATAGAGCCCTAAATTATCAATTAAATTCAGCTGAACAAAAATTCAACTCACTAAATCCCACTGGAAGAGTTAAGCGTGGTCTTATTAACGGATTAGGCACTATAATAAAAAGTATTTCAGGTAACTTGGATGCAAACGATGCTGCTCACTATGATCAAGCTATCTCTGATTTAGAAAACAATCAAAAAGAAATTGTTCAAAAATTAAACAAGGAAATCTCTCTCACCACCGAAATTATTGATAATTTCAATAGAACAGTCACATTAATTAAAAATAACCAAGAAGCAATAACTTCTGGGCTAAATAAAATTCGTACTGAATTAAATAAATTTATTTTTCAGTTTAACGATTATTTAGAAACTAGAAATGTCCTAGATCAACTTAGTTTAATATTAAACATAATTTTGCAATTATTAAGTGACATCGAAAATGCCATTACCTTTGCTAGGCTAGGTACACTTCATAATAGTATAATAAAAGTGGCCGAACTTGAATCTATCTTACAAACTATTCTAAAATATTATTCTGTTGATCAATTAATTTTTTCGCATATCTCTAATAATACTCATCGATATTACGACTTATTAGAAGTTCAAGCTTATTATTCAGGAACAAAAATTGTTTTCGTAATTCATTTTCCTATAGTCCACCCAGAAACATTCTCTTATTATCACCTGTACTCGATTCCTACCGAAAACCTTACTACAATTATTCCAAAAGATACCTATCTGGTAATGAATGAAAATTTCTACCAATATACATCGGTGCCTTGTATCGAATTGCACCCCAACTATTACTGCCCTGATAACAACCTGATGTATGGAATGAAAAATGAAGATTGTATTTTCCAATTACTACAACTGGAATCCACCTACGAAAGCTGCCAACAAATACCTGTACAACTCACACGAAATGTGATACAAGAAATAGATGAATCACATTACATTGCCATATTCCCGAATCAGACGAAAATCCGAACAATTTGCGGACGTACCGACTTCACGACATTAGAAGGAAATTACCTAATTAATCTTCCCCTTGGTTGCCAATTCGAAACCAATGACTATAATTATATCAACGAAAAACTTATAACCAACGGTCAGCCGATGCTTCTACCAGAAATCAATATCCCACATAGGACAGCGGTGACCACCTTATCAAAAATAACCATACAAGATGTCCAACTGGATAAAATTCACGAACTTCAAAGAGAACAACGAAGACTTGGACCAGTCGAAATTCTACATAGTGAAAAATCATGGAGAAATTATTGGATAATCCCAGTCTATATTATCCTTATTTCCATTGGGCTCCACTTCGCCTACAAATTCATCCAACGAAGAAGAGTAGGAAACCCGCAACCAGCTACGAGTGAACAACCCCAGACGAGCACTCAGGCATTTTTCACCCCATGAAATATGCCTCAATTTAAGGATGGAGGAGTTATGTTGTGGCCTCCCTATATAAGACATATAAAACAGTGACACTTTTATCTATTCTTTGTAAAATGCTTATATTGCATAAATGCCTTGTGCATCTAGTTTGTTAGAAATAATCTCAGTTCTGATGTAACATTCATGACAGTCGCTTGCATTAAATTTTAAAATATAAAATTCCACTTTTGGAAAATTTGTTTTTTAAAAACGGTAATTCGGCTCTGAGGTATTTAAGTCCCATTAGTTTTGTTGTTGTTGTTGATTGTTTGTCGTCTGTCACGCTGATTATGTTAAGTTCCTCGTAAAATCTAATTTAGATATTTAATATCAAATTAAAACATTTAAAATCAAATTTAATCATTTAAAACTAAATTTAATCAAATTTAAATTATTTAAATTATTTTTTATCATTTAGAATCGAATTCAATCACTTAATTACTTATTTCAAATTTTTTTTAAATTAAATTTACTCATTCCAATCAATCGATATAAGACTCATAATTGTCTTGGTTGCAAGTGTTGTAAAGCCGGCACTGCCTGCCTTTACACCCTGTATATCATTTCATACATTAGTTCATGGGTAATATTACGATTTATAATTATTTCATCATGCTCACATATTTTGCTTAGATAGTTTTATCTACGAAGTCCAAGTAACGTCGTACGATGCAAGATCAGCATTTAATTCCTTTGTTCTATGTATTGCACAAATCGCCTAAACGTTGCATTTCCTTTGTTCTACAAAACTGCAATTTAACAAGTTTTTCATAACGCATAGTTACTAACGATAGTTAGGGGCACGTGACCAAGAACGGTAGTAAAACCAAAAGACATGCAACTAAAGGCAGATAACTATTTTCGTCGGCGAGAAAGTTGTTTCGAACCTGCTAAATTTTGTAACCAAATTCTAAATTCTTGTGACTAAATTTATGTATTATCCAATTTCTTGTGTTTAGTAAACTTTTGTAAACCACCATCAATTAAAATCATTAAATAAACCTAATTTTTGTGAACTAGACTTTGTGTTTTCGTCCAAACCACCAGAACATCGAACCCGCTCACAACAAATGGTGTCAGATGTGGGGTATTTTCCAAAATAAGTGGTGAATAGGCGTGTGCTTCCATAGGAAAACCCAAGGATTTTTGCTAATTGGTGAATAGGCGTTGTGCTTCCAAGGAAAAATCCGAAAAAGAAGAAACTTATCTGGAGAATAGGCCAAGAGCTTTCAGTAAAAAAAATTTCTTTTTCAAGTGAGTGAAAGAATATCTGGTAACAAAGTCACGATCTCAAGAAAAGTTCCATATGTCAATGCTGTAAGAAAACCGAAGATCCAATCTAATCTAAACACAAATAATCATCATTATAACTAACCCGAAGATTCAAAGAAGAACTCAAATTTCAAATTACCAATAATTTAAAAAAAAAAAAAAAAGGAGAGAAGAGAGAAAATAGTCCAGGACACCGACAAAATTTTTTGTCGCAACGTATACCCAGGAAATTCCCAAGAAAATTGTTCCAGTCGTAGTTTCTATTTACGAAATCTCGCTAGGACGCTGTCCGTTGTTCGAGCCCGCTGTCCCAGTTCCAGGTTGCAGAATCAAGCCCAGACAAAAAGGAAAATTTTGAAGTCTCCTCTCAGCAAACCTTCCGACGCTAGTGCAGTGTAGTGAGTGACATCAAAAGTAGTAAGCAAAAATACTAATTTCTTTACCCATTATTTTTGTTGTTGTTGTTGATTGTTTGTCGTCTGTCACGCTGATTATGTTAAGTTCCTCGTAAAATCAAATTTAGATATTTAATATCAAATTAAAACATTTAAAATCAAATTTAATCATTTAAAACTAAATTTAATATTTCAAAATCAAATTTAAATTATTTAAATTATTTTTTATCATTTAGAATCGAATTCAATCACTTAATTACTTATTTCAAATTTTTTTTAAATTAAATTTACTCATTCCAATCAATCGATATAAGACTCATAATTGTCTTGGTTGTCTTTCTGACTGTCCTTAGTTTTATGCACGAACTTGAGTTGTTGAACCCATTGCCCGAGGAAAACGGTAACGCAAACATGGTCTTTTCAATCGATCTAGCCCTTAAAATGATCCCAGAATTCAAGGGAGACAGGGCAACGACCAGAGCAGAGACGCAAACATTGTTAAATGTAATAAAAACGAAACTGTCAGGAGCCGCATATAATTTAATTAAGTACAAAGAATTTGCTACTTGGGACGAGTTAAAAATTTTTCTGCAAGAGCAATATCTTGAGAGAAGAACAATCGCTCAAATTCAGTCAGAGTTACTAAATTGTCGTCAACGACAAAATGAGGGTGTTCGGCCCTTTGCCAATCGTATCGAGAGGCTCATGTTGGATTTAACCGATGCATGCATCGCCAGCGAAGGTGACGGTGCGCGAGACGTCATTCAAAATTTAAATAAAAAATCTGCATTAAAAGCTTTCGTTGAAGGCTTGCAAAGTCCTATTAAACTAATTGTCAAAGCAAGCCGTTTCGAAAACCTCACGGACGCGGTTGAGTTCGCATGTGAGGAAGAACGTACCTTAAATTCAAAAAAATAAAAATTTCAACTCTGACACAAACTTTACTTTCAAAAAATCCATAAAATGCTTCAAATGTGGAAAAGGTAACCACCTTTCCGATCAATGTTTCTCTCAAAATAATGTTCGAAATTTTCCAAGTTATCCAAATCGAGTAAAACCTGAAAATGTTCTCAGAATCCAAGATACCTGTCGATATTGCAAAAATGTGGGTCATACAATAGAAGTATGCCGAAAAAGACAATTTAATAACTCTAGGCAGAACCAAAACAACCATAATTTTTCAAGCTCAATGCCAAATACTTCACATAACAATCGTTATAATCAAAATCGTTCAAATTCAAGTGCGCCACAAAATAGATATTCAAATCCAGGTCCAAGTAGACCGCCCAATTCCAATGCGCAGGGTTACAGGCAAAATGCCAACCCGTCGGGAAACGACTCTGGACCGAGCACGTCAGGCAGTACAACTCGGGTCCGGGATATGTAAATTGTCCAAATAATGTACGTAAAATTCTTATTTCCACACAGGACCGTGCCGTACTATGATGCAGAGAGGCGGCCGCATCAGGCGGCACCGTAAGGGGGCGGCATAAGTAGCGAAATCAAAGCGCTTTCGGTTCCCTTTGATTTCGGTTTCTGGTGCAGGTGCAGGGTTGTTGGCCAGCGCTCGCCGAAAGACTTTTGATCTGACGGCGCGAAGCTATTATTTTTGTTTGTAATATACCGCGCGGCCGCTCCTAAAAGCTGAGGCGGCAATTATCACAAAAGACAATTGCACATGAGCACGTGTTATATGTTGATAGTTCTGCTTTGAGCTTACAATTATTGACAATATTTGATTTTAATGTTTTAATTTAATGTTAGTTTGTCTCAAGAAGTGGCAAGTGGCTGTGCTGTGTTTAAATCAGTAAATCAGATATATAATATATCTGTATTGTATAAGTATAATATTTTTGCATTTATACTAATTCAGTTTTTGTGTTTAAAAAGTAGATCAGGTAAGAAAATTATTGTTTTTTACAGCAATTGTAGTTACTTATTATCAATGATTACCTACGTTATGATTGTTATTTGTTATGACAATAGGGACTCGAATTAAAAAGTAGCCTCTGTGTGGTAGATAGAGAGTTATTTAGATACTTTTGCGTTCTGTGTGATAGAGAGAGAGTTGCTTAAGAAATATTTGCATTTGCCTACATTGTTGCATCTTTGCGAAGGACTGTGACTGTGAATTTTTATTTAATATTTTTATTATAGTATGGAACAGAAAAGGAAAAAATTGTCTGGAAGTCAATATAAAAAGAAACGCTTAAAGAAAGAGGAACAAGGAAGAAAGCTAAGCTATGTTATGAAGGAATTCTTAGTACAAAAGTCCTGTTTGGATGAACCGTCCACATCCACATCAACAGTAACTGCTTTGGATTTGGCAAATAAAAACTCAGTGCCACCCCAATCACTTCCAGAAGGAGTTGTTGAAGAGAGCCAAAAAATCACACCATCAGAAGTTCACCAAGAGCCGGATAGCAGTAGCAGTGGCAGCCAGCAGATATTAAACGAAGTTCCTTCTGATCCTGCATTATGGAATGCTTTCTGTATGTCATCTGAAACTCGTCAAGTACTGGTTGAGAGGGGTCCACATCAAATTAAAGAATTCGAGTTTCCTATTAATAAAGGAAGGCGTAGATTTTCGCCCTCGCATTATTTGAAAGTGTTGAGCAATGGTGAAGTCGTTGAGAGAAGTTGGTTGATTTACTCTGTTACAAATGATGCCGTTTTTTGCTTTTGTTGTATATTATTTGATAATTTGTCTGCTATTAGTGACTGGCCCAAAAAAGGCTATTCTGACTGGGGAAATCTTACAAGAGCCCTTACAATGCACGAAAAGTCTGTAAATCACAGAAATGCTTTTAGAGCATGGAAAGAATTGGACATTCGATTAAAGCAGAAAAAAACTATTGACGCTGAATATCAACGAATTATGGATATGGAAATTCAGCATTGGAGAGGAGTTCTAAAAAGAATTATGTCAATAATTAGACTATTGGCGTCACAATGCTTAGCTTTTCGTGGAACAACTGAACATTTGTTTCAGCCTAATAATGGAAACTTCCTAAAGTTGGTAGAATTGCTTTCTGAGTTTGATCCAGTTATGGAAGAACATATCAGGAGAGTTCAACGCGAATCTGATAAATGGTC
Source organism: Rhagium mordax (assembly GCA_963680705.1). Taxonomy (NCBI): domain Eukaryota; kingdom Metazoa; phylum Arthropoda; class Insecta; order Coleoptera; family Cerambycidae; genus Rhagium; species Rhagium mordax. Next base: position 25,229,362 of record OY796664.1, read on the forward strand.
TGTGACTTATCTAAGCAATAATATACAAGATGAATTGATAAATTTGATGGGAAATGTAATTTTCAGCAAAATTGTCGAAATAACAAAAATCGCTAAATATTTTTCGATAATCGCCGATTGTACTCCAGACGTAAGTCATATTGAACAGCTCTCATTAACAATAAGAGTTGTCGCTTTTAACTCCATTCAAAATAAATATGAAATTGAAGAATTCTTTATTGGTTTTTTTGAAGCTAGTGATTCAACCGGAGAGGGTTTGACAGAACTTATTCTGACACATTTGGAAAAGTTAGGTTTTGAGTTAAAGTGGCTTAGAGGACAAGGCTATGACAACGGAGCTAATATGAAAGGAGTAAGAAAGGGTGTACAAAATAGAATACTTGAACAATATCCAAGGGCGTTTTATGTGCCCTGCGCATGTCATTCTTTAAACCTAGTTGTGAATGATGCAGCGTCTTCTTCTACAGAAACAACAACTTTTTTTTCTATTGTACAAGAACTTTACACTTTCTTTTCTGGTTCTACAAAGCGTTGGGAAGTGCTAAAAAAATATGTTTCACAATTAACTCTAAAACCATTGAGTGCTACTAGGTGGTCAAGCAGAATAGATGCGTTAAAACCTTTACGATTTCAACTTTGCGAAATCTATGATGCATTACTCCATATAATAGAAGACGTCAACAGAGATGCAGAAAGTAAAGTTAAAGCAAGAGGGTTAGCAAAAAATATTAAAAATTACAAGTTTATATGCGGTGTAATTCTGTGGCATGATGTTTTATTTGAAATAAATTCAGTCTCGAAGCTATTGCAATATGTAACTATAAATTTGTCAGATTGTGTAAGGATGTTATCAGAAACCATACAAAAAGTGAAAAGTTATAGACAATCTGGATATGATCAGATGAAAATTGCTGCTAATGAGATTGCAGAAAATCTTGAATGCAGTACAGAATTTCCTGCCGAAACTGAAGTTAGAGCCAGAAGGAAAAAGCGTCAATTTGACTATGAAGCTGTGGATGAACCCTTAACAGAGGAGAATAAATTTAAAATAAACTTTTTCAACTATAGTCTGGACATTACCCTTAATTCTCTGAATGAACGATTCACGCTTCTGGAAACCCATAGCAAAAATTTTCAGTTTTTATATGACATTTTAAAACTCAAGGATATAGACGACAAAACGCTAGAAAATTATTGTACCAGTCTCCAGTCAATACTTTCGGTCGAAAATGAATCAGACATAAATGCAAATGATCTTCAAGACGAATTACGTCATGTATCCCGAATGCTACCATATTCCATGAAACCTTTGGATGTTTTAAATTATTTGTGCCAAAATAACTTAATTACTTTGTATCCGAATACTGTTGTAGCTCTGAGAATTTTATTAACACTCCCTGTCTCTGTAGCTTGTGGGGAAAGAAGTTTTTCAAAATTAAAATTAATAAAACACTACTTAAGAAGTTCAATAAGCTAAACAAAACTTAGCAATCTGTCATTAATTTCTATTAAATCGACATTGGCTGCCACTCTAGACTACACATCCCTAATTAACGAATTTGCTAAAGTTAAAGTTAGAAGGGTAAAACTATAGTAGATTGTTATAGTTGATATCATTATTTTAAAGTAGTTTATATTTTCAAAATAAAAATAGTATTCGTACATTTTGTGCAGTTTTTTTTTAAATTACAATCGAAGGTTATTTTAAAGAAAAAACATTTAAGGGGCGGCATTTCGAAGACTTGCATCATACTGAGAAAATCTACCGCACGGCCCTGCCACAATCATATTATACCCGCTGAATCCTATAACCAGAATGCGTCGAACGTAATCGACAAAAATATATTCACTGTATCTTCCAAGTTCCGTAATACGTCAAGGAAACGTTTTTACAACAATAATAATTCTAAGCCCGCTGTATCTAGTTTTTTACATAACAGGTACTACTCCAGTAATCAATCAAATGATTCCCATCGATATCGAACTCCTGAAAGCCCTGAAATCAAATTCTTTTCCACTGAAAATAATTTCGCCGAATCCACTGCATCCACTGTATCTCAGACATTTTGCTATTCCAATAATCCACGTCAAGGTAGTAGACCTGAAAACTTCCCGAAACCAAAGATTTTCCTGAAATTCCTGAAAATCCTGAAATTCCTGAAAATTTAAAAATTTCTGAAAATCCTGAAATTCCTGAAATTCCTGAAAATTCTTCAGAACCGCAAATTTTTTCAATTGAAACCACACATAGTTCGTCCACTGTCACTATTCCATTGCTGTTAACGCGCTCAAAAGCAGCAACCATGCTTGTCGATACCGGCAGCGACGTCTACATTTTAAAAAAGGGTCAAACAGATCCAGACGCAATAAATTATCCAGAAAAAAGTGTCACACTGAAAGGCATAACTCAAAATTGTGTAAAAACATATGGCGTATGTATGGGTGACATCATGCTGTCTAAAAACATCCATATAACGCACCCATTTCAAATAGTACTCCTGACAATTTTCCGATTCCTGCCGACGGTATTCTAGGTAAAGATTTGTTAGCAAAACACAAGGCGACTATTGATTATAAACTTTCAACAATTTCATTCCCCGTTCAAAACAATAACTATACTCTGAAATTAGTCAGCCCTCGCACTATAACTGTTCCGGGTAGATCCGAAATGATTGCCAAAATTTCTTTAAATGTTAATTCACCCAAGGTCTGTTTACAAAAGGAAATCAAGGAAGGTGTACTCATCGCAAACAGTATCATTGACAATAAAAATCCAAAAATAAGCGTTTTAAATTCAAATGAGCATCCCGTATCTTTTTGCATCGATGAAATCGAATACGACGACTTAGAAAATTATCAAATCATTAACTTTACGGAAACATGTGACCCATCTCGATTAAAATTGTTAGAGTGCGAAATTCCAATTGATCATTTAAGTTTAGAAGAACGTGAGTCAATAACCGACATTTGTCGCGAATTCAACGACATTTTTCATTTAGAAGGAGATAAACTGACACACACGGACGCCATAAGACATTCTATACCTTTAACGTCAAACAAGCCCGTTTTTGTAAAACCCTATCGATTACCTGTACATCAGAAGGACGAAATAAAATCTCAAATCGGAAAAATGCTAGACGATGACATTATTGAACCAAGCCGATCTGCCTATAATAGTCCAATTTTGTTAGTGCCAAAAAAACCGGATAGTCTCGGAAATAAGCGTTGGAGACTCGTGGTAGATTTTCGGAAACTAAATGATGTGACTGATACTGATGCGTACCCCTTGCCTAACATCACTGAAATCTTAGACCAGCTAGGGAAGGCAAAATATTTCTCAATTGTCGATTGTGCGCAAGGATTCCACCAAATCTTATTAGACAACGAATCAAAACACTTAACCGCTTTTTCCTTTCAAGGTCACTATCAATACAAACGGTTACCAATGGGTCTAAAAGGTTCTCCGGCCACTTTTCAACGATTAATGAATAATGTTCTTACGGGTTTAGAAGGACTAAAATGCTTTGTTTATCTGGATGATATCGTTATTTATGGAACCAGTTTGAAGGACCATAATGCAAAATTAATCGATGTTTTCAAAAGACTTAGGAAAAATAATTTAAAATTACAACCGAATAAATGTCAATTTTTACGCAAGGAAGTTACCTATTTAGGTCATGTAATATCGGAAGATGGAATAAAGCCCGATTCAAACAAAGTATCCGCCGTTCGAAATTTCCCAGTTCCTAAAAACGAAAAGCAAGTCAAATCATTCCTAGGTCTAGCTTCATACTACCGTAGATTCATTCCTAATTTCGCTAAAATTGCCAATCCACTAAATAATTTATTGAAAAAGGAAACCGAATTTAAATGGACAAGCCTATGTCAAGAATCCTTTGAAAATCTCAAGGATAAACTTATCAATTATCCTGTCCTCGTATATCCTGATTTTACAAATCCTTTTGTGTTAACAACCGACGCTAGTCAATACAGTGTCGGATCGGTTCTCAGTCAACTAGACGAATTCGGCAACGATAGACCAGTGGCGTACGCGTCACGCACGTTGAATAAAGCGGAAAAAATTACTCCACTATCGAACGTGAACTCACGGGAATTTTAGAAGGATGTAGAGTTCATAAGCCGTATCTTTATGCAAGAAAATTTACTATAATCACAGATCACAAGCCTCTTATCTATCTCTTTTCAATAAAAGATCCGTCCTCACGACTTATGAAATCCCGGTTAAAATTAGAAGAATACGACTATGAAGTAGTGTATAAACTGGGTAAATACAATACAAACGCTGATGCGCTAAGCAGAATTTATCATATTGAATCCCAAAAAGCCGAAAACAATACAAAAAATGTCGAATACGCGAAATATCTAAAGGAAATTCAAGTAAAGGTAATAATGAACAAAAACATTATTGATTCTGATGAGAATATCTCTGACTGCGATAAAGAATTTAGTATAATATATTTTACCGACCAAAATTTTACCTCTGATATAGACTATCATTGTAGCACTGAAGAATTAAAATCACAAAATCCACATATCCATAATCTAGCTTATCTTAAATCCGACGACAAGTATTATTTATACCTCGTAACTAAGAAATCAGATGTTGACCAAACAGAATATGAAAACATGTTTTACTCCTTAGTTAATTTAAAACAATTTTGCATACAACGTAATATAGTAAATCTAGCTATTTCAAGCTCAATGTGCAAGGCGAACAAATTAAAACTAGAATCAATACGGATAATGTTTCGATATATTTTTAAGGGTACGGATATTAAAATAATATTTTTCCATAATAATGTGAATCAAGAATTAACAGAAAGTGAAATCGCTAATATATTGAGAGAGTATCATTTAACTCCTTTCGGAGGTCATGAAAGTGTTAATCGCACTTACAATCGAATTAAAGAACGATACAAATGGCGAAAAATGTACCGTGATATAAAAAAATACGTTCGCGCTTGCAAAACGTGTCAAAAAAACAAGTGTTCAAAAAAAACCAAACTCCCAATGGTAATAACCACAACTTCTTCCCAACCAATGCAACAAGTTTTTCTCGATGTAGTAGGACCTTTAAATGTCACTGAAAATCTCAACAAATACCTACTAACTTTTCAAGACGATCTAACCAAATTCTCATTTGCTATACCTATACCCAATCAGGAAGCCATAACTGTAGCTCAAAATTTCGTAACAAAAATAATATGCCAATTCGGGATTCCGCAAATATTAGTAACGGACCAAGGTTCGAACTTCATGAGTCAAGTCTTTAAGGAAACTTGCAAACTTTTAAAAATCAAAAAAATTTCTTGTACCGCATATCACCCACAGTCGAATGGCGCCCTTGAAAGGTCCCATCGAACTCTGGTAGAATATTTACGAAATTTTATCAACCGAGATATGAACAATTGGGACGAATTTATCCCCTACGCAATGTTTACGTACAATACCACTCCGCATACCTCAACAATGTTTACCCCTTTTGAATTAATTTTTGGTCATAAGGCTAACCTTCCCACAGCCGTAAAAAGAAATCCTGAATTATTATATAGCTACGATGATTACTAGTAGAAGAGTAATACCGAATCCGAGGCTCCCCCCACCACTTTTGCTCCCCCCACCACTTTTTCTGGGGTGGGGGGCAATTATAGTGGGGGGAGGTAATTTGTAATTGCAATAAATGTAATTAGAATAATTAGATTGGGAGGTAATTTGTAATTGCGTAATTAGTAATTTGTAATTGCGTAATTAGTAATTTGTAATTGTGTAATTGGATTATTTCGCTGTAATTAGACTAGTATAATTGCAATATATCTAATAAATGTAATTAGTCTGGAGGGGGGATAATTAAAACCCAATTGTCGCGAGAAATGAAAGTAATTGGATTATTGCGCTGAGAAATGAAAGTAATTGAATTATTGCGCTCTAATGTAATTGCGTAATTAGTAATTTGTAAATGTGTAATTAGACTATTTGCGCGTTAATTACACTATTTTATATAGTCTGGAGGGGGTTAATTAAAAAACCCAATTGTTGCGAGAAATGAAAGTAATTGGATTATTGCAATTAAACTAGTATAATTGCAATATATCTAATTGAATTGGTACAATTGTATATTAATTAGTGCATCAATTGGAGAAATGAAAGTTTATTACGCTAGCTGTAATTAGACTAGTATAATTGCAATATATCTAATTGAATTGGTACAATTATATATTAATTAGTGCATCAATTGCTAAATTATGCGCTCTTAATTGTCAAAAATATATGTCATTCAATATCGCTAACAAGGGATCTGGTAACCAAAGTCAGCTTTTATGCGATTCGAATAGGACAAAAGGTTTGAACCGCATACTAAAGGAGTCATTCATTGCCGCTGACAACGTTATTTACTGTCACATAATTTCTCGAAACAGGTGCCTATCTGAAAATCAAATCACTCGTATTTCACATACCCTACTGTCACTGTGCCTTTACAAATTATTAAAATTCCAAATTGTAGGTAGTCTTCGACCAGTATTCCATTAAAAAAGGCACACTTTCTATACTTTCCGACGTTGATTCTATTTTTTTATTATTATGGCGATTTAGTGATCGATTTATTAGAGCTTAATTTGATTATAATTTAGAATATGAAGGTTTTAGAGCAAGGAGCTAATTCACTATTAAATATAAATTACCAACTCGATCACAAAGTATATTTGCAGTCTGGTGGGGGGGGGGGATAATTAAAACCCAATTGCCGCGAGAAATGAAAGTAGTTGGACTATTTGCACATTAATTACACTAATTGAATTGGAACAATTGTTGTATATTAATTAGTGCATCAATTGCTAAATTATGCGCTCTTAATTGTCAAAAATATATGTCTGTCAATATCGCTAACAAGGGATCTGGTATATTAGCAGAAATGCATTTATTTTCTAGGGGTAAAAGAACAAGCGACATCGCATTTATTTTCTAATGATCAAAGATTAAATCAGCTTTTTAGTTTTTACTGTCGCATATCTCGAAACAAAATAGTTGGTTAAATTTATAGCTCCCATTTGTTCGACAGACAATAGGTTTGCATAAAGGACACAGGTACGTAGGCCGGGTGGCTCGCGCGAACGGTACCGACCTGAAATCGAGGGTATGCAATTAGGGCGGTCGACTTAAAACCGTCAATAATACAATTTGGTATTTAATTTCTAGTCGAAATGCATTCATTTTTCTAAGGACAAATATATTGCACAAAAGATTAGCCATCTCTTATCTAAACAAAAGATACGTCGATTTTTACAAAACAAAGCCACACAATTACCTGAAATTTTAAACTTAAAAATAACAGGTGAGAGTGTGATTCGAATAGGATAGAAGGTTTAGAATTGCCTACTATAAAGAAGTCATTCAATGCCGTTAACAAGGGTGGCAATATATTAGCTTATCAAAGATAGATATTGTCATAGTTTTAAAACATTTTCTATACGAGATAGTGGAGTACCTAACTAAGAATATTATTGAAAAATATCAACCAATCTGACAAAGAAGCTAATGTAGATACATAAATAATGTTCTTTTATTTTTATTGCCATATTTATTACATCAAATATTGTATGTATTATGTAGTTATGATGGTATATTTTATATTATATTATAAGGTTAAATAAATGAAATACACATTAAAAGATTACATTAATTTTATTTCCTATTTTTTATTACACAACTAAAAACAGCCATAGTATAATTAAAACAGTTTTATTTTAAATACACAATTACATTTTTGAGAAAATAAACATAGACACTTAGTAGATCAAACTTTATGGTGTGATAAATTACCAAAATAATATGAAAAAAGTTCATATGTAAATGTGGGCCGGGAACACATAGTTCCGAGATACAGGGTGTTAAAGAAACATGCAAAATTTTTTTGTTGTTTGAAACACTGAAATGATGGCACACTATATTGCGCTCTAATTAAACTAGGTGCAATTTCTCGAAATTCTATGGTTTATTACCTTATAGAAAAGCAGTATATCTTAAGATATATTTACAGATCAGTATACGTCCAACTTGACGGCGTTTTAACAAAAGCAAGCGGAAACGATGACTACTTTGATAATGCATTAAAATGCAATATTTTAACGGAAATTACAGCGATGCTTTAATAAAGCTCTGGAAATGTTTAATACAGGAAATTCATATCAACGGAAAAAATTAAAAAGCCTCCTATTATGTTGCAGAAATTATTGATTTAATCATGAATATCAGTTCAAATAAAATGCAACTAGTTACCGTATCCAAAGATTAGATATAAATAAAGTTTCTTTTAAAGTTTTTTTTTTGGCATGACGAGTGCATTTACGGTATACATTGTTCATTGATGGTACTAAGTCGAAAACAACATGCAATTCCCACTTTACCGAAAAAAAAAAAAGTCAATTAATGCCGTTAACAAGGGTGGCAATATATTAGCTTATCAAAGATAGATATTGTCATAGTTTTAAATCATTTTCTATACGAGATAGTGGAGTACCTAACTAAGAATATTATTGAAAAATATCAACCAATCTGACAAAGAAGCTAATGTAGATACATAAATAATGTTCTTTTATTTTTATTACCATATTTATTACATCAAATATTGTATGTATTATGTAGTTATGATGGTATATTTTATATTATATTATAAGGTTAAATAAATGAAATACACATTAAAAGATTACATTAATTTTATTTCCTATTTTTTTATTACACAACTAAAAACAACCATAGTATAATTAAAACAGTTTTATTTTAAATACACAATTACATTTAGCGGCTCGCTAGTGTGAACGTGTACGACATGATTGATGTAATTAAATTGCGTTACCCAATTTATTGTGGATTACAGCAATAATGGTATAATTTCCCCTTCTTTGAAGTTGATGGTGATATATCAACATTGTTATTGGATGCCACATTTACATCGTTTACCTTACAATAGCAGCAAAACATTTTTCGAGGTATTGGACCATCATTAGCATCAAAACTGCCTTCATGATCTTTAAGGTAATGTTCTGTGCAGTATTGATATTTTATTATATCGACATCGTTGTGAAGATGTGTAGGTAGCTTATCCCATACTAATGCAATTTCATGTGAAGCCAACCCAATCATCACTTCTTCGGGCATATCTACAAGTTGTTGTTTGCTCATCTTCAATAGACTACGCAAACGGGAGAATGCAATTAGTGAGTGGCCCATTCGCTTGATACCTTCTCGATCCATTGCTGGGGTTATAGTTTTCAGCTCCATGGCGTTTTATATTTCTTTCGTAGAGAGAAACTTTAAACACAAATGTCCACACTGTGTTAAAATTCTGTACACGTTTGTAGTTATATAATATTTGGTTGACCCTCCTTGAATCGTTATTGAAATATGTAACTAATTCTATAGGTGGAGGTAAATCACCAAAACTATCAATGTAATTTACTAAACTACCCCGTTTTCTCCTTCAGATGTCTCACTTGAAGTCTTGTTTTACTACCTAGCAGTTTGCTCGTCAATTTTACTGCTCAAGTGCATAATTAGAATTGCTCAACGTATCTGTTTATGCTAAATAAAAAAAAAAAATACGTAAAAACATCATGTGTGACTCATCAGTACCAACATCGCTAAAAGAAGCTGTCGATATACTGCTTACTTCATTAAAATGCAGCTTAGGTGGTGAACTACATAAAGACAAATATAGTCTGGGCATAAATTATTGTGAACTTTATATCAGTGGTTATATTACGCTGAATAACTTTTGTGATTCAATGGTAAAATGTGGTCTTCATGAACAATTAAAGCAATATGTTTCCAAGTTTATAACTGATGAGGTACTCTATAATAAATATATCGGCGACGATGAGGTTGACTTAATAGAAAAAGAAAGCTCTCCACATCTTATTGCAGAAGCAATTGATTTGCTCCGTTTTATTTTGAGTCAAAGCCTGCAACTATATACTAATCCACTTGATGAAAATCGCCGTACCTATCTGAATAAAATGGGAATAAAATATTGTGATCTTTATATCTGGCACTATATTACGCTAGATAAATTTTGTACTTCGATGAACCAATTGGAGCTGCATGATTTATTAAAAGAACATCTGTCTGGACTTGTAAGTGATGAACTTCTCGATCTACTTCCCGATTACGAAGGAGCACTTTAATATAAATATTTAACAAAAATGTATTTTATATATGAATAAATATCTTGTACCAATATCTGTTTTTTATTTTAAGTAAAAACTTTTGATGAAACTGTACATTTTACAGCTAATAATAGATATTTAAATCATAAAAACATGTAATAAAGAACTTTGTTTTAACTAAGTATCTAAAATACATAACAGCAAGTGCAATAGAAATACTAAAGCGCCGTACAAAACACAAGCAATAAATTCAAGCAGCTGCCCTACTGTCACTGCGGCTTAACGACTTCGGTTTTGCCTCGGATTATTTGCGCTCCATTACTAAATGTATAAAATCCTAACCCATCAACCGGTGCAAGATATAGGTAGATTCTTTGAATATTCAAAATACAATTTAACTTAACTAATTATTATAAATTGCAAAAGAGCAAATAAGAAAAATCAACTGTATGACTTTAATACAGAGATAACTCCATATATGTGGTGAGACTGGATAAAACTTAGACAATTATGAATAAAATTTCTAACACGTCGACTTTACATGTGGATAAGGATGTATTACCTTTTGCGGCTTTAAAGCTAATAGATGACTTATATATAGAGATTATTCAGTTTAAGTAATTGTATGTATAATTAGGATGATTGTAAAATTATTTTAGATGTAGGTATAGTTTAGTTAAAATAAAACTGTATATGAACACAAAATCATGTAATTTGGGCTATGAAACGCCTAGTTCCGAGATAAAGAAACACGTAAAATAAATTTCAAAATGGAAAATATCAATGGTTTCATAATTCCGACCATTTGTAGTGCACAGCAAAAGACACAGTTCCCCGAAATCCTATGGTTTATTACCTACTTAATAGACTAGAAATATAACTCTTATCTATAGATCTGTATACGTCCAACTTTAACAATGGCTAATACGGCCAGTGGGTCGACATATCTATAGATCTGTATACGCCCAACTTTAACAATGGCTAATACGGCCAGTGGGTCGACTTTCCGAAAAAAAAAAAAAAAAAAAGGGGGTACAGCTACCGGACACTTATAAAGCGTGGCTCTCTAACAAAAGGTTACGACAACCCAATACAAATGGATCTTAGAAAAATATAGTCATGGTATAAAATACTGTAACAATTATCCCCACGATTATATTACGTTGGATAAATTTTGTACTTCGATGAACCAATTGGAGCTGCACGATCTATTAAAAGAACATATGTCTGGACTTGTTAGTGATGAACTTCTCGATAACGAATGAGCAGTTCAATATAAATATTTAACAAAAATGTATTTTATATATGAATAAATATCTTGTAATAATATCTGTTTTTATTTTAAGTAAAAACTTTTGATGAAACTGTACATTTTACAGCTAATAATAGATATTTAAATCATAAAAACATGTAATAAAGAACTTTGTTTTTAACTAAGTATCTAAAATACATAACAGCAAGTTTTATACTCATGTCTAAAGAAATTGTAGTATATATAATGAACTTAAAAATATTTTTATTTTGTTTACATTTTAACATTAAGGAAATAAATTAGACAAATATTAATATTAATTGAGTACATTCGTTTTATTATTTATTTGTTATACATAAAAAAAAATATTTCATATGACATAACCATGTAATGATACAATAATATATGTTCTAGACAGTGGCAATTTTAAACAAGAGAAGCTCTATCAACCCACGAGTTGCGTTCTTTACAACCCACGAGTTGCGTTCTTTAGAGAGTCCACAAAGAATCCATTTGAATCTTTATTAAATTTTAATTATCCTCAATTATCCTTAATTACCCTTAATTATCCTTAATTATCCTTAATTATCCTTAATTATCCTTAATTATCCTTAATTATCCTTAATTATCCTTAATTATCCTTAATTATCCTTAATTATCCTTAATTATCCTTAATTACCCTTAATTATCCTTAATTATCCTTAATTACCCTTAATTATCCTTAATTATCCTTAATTACCCTTAATTATCATTAATTACCCTTAATTATATTTTAATTATCCTTAATTATTCATAATGATACAATAATATATTTTTTAGACAGTGACATATATTCTAATTATCCTTAATTATTCATAATGATACAATAATATATTTTCTAGACAGTGACAATGGGGACCTTACATATAATTTCTTTTACTTCCAAAAGCTAATAAACCACATCTTTTAGTAAATTTAAGAGTCTCTTCGCATATATTTTTGAAAAGAAAAGAGAATTTCCAGTCTAATTTTCCATTTAAAATTCAAACACAGATCTTTAAATTGACGTCACACGAAAACGCCTTGCCATTGGTGGTGATGTCATGAAGCAGGTCGCCATATACGGTTTTGATGCTTCTCGTCTAATGGCACTTTAATAAATGTTTTTTTTTTGCTGGTGTGGAAATCGTAGTACTTTTACAATCGGGTACCATGCAATATCGATAAACCATTGTCTTTCAATATGACGCTCTATGAGGATTACACAGCTCAATTGCATTCAAGAAAATTAAGAAAATAAAACAACGTGCAAACCGTCCAGTGTAAACAATCAACACCTCCTAAAACACGCAAGGACTCAGCGCTCATTATTATGCATCATTACATCTTGGCTGAATATGACTCAGCGCTCATTATTATGCATCATTACATCTTGGCTGAATATTTGTTTACTTTAAAGGATAACCTGAATTGAAATTTACATGTATAGGGTGGTATTTTCGATTTAAATATTTAATTTGAGTTTTCAGTGCATAACGTTCAAATAATAAATAAAAAAAAAAACATATATGCTTTGTCATCTTCCTGTCACTGCTTGTAAAAATCCCAGAGTGCAATTTAAATATACATATTTGGTGTGTAGTCGTGCATATCATTTATGTAAATTTGCAAGTAGGAAGGGACATTTACGATAATTTGTAATATTACAATACATTGTAAATTTACCGTTCTAATCATTGGTAATAAAAGTTGCCAATGATTTCTTATGTAAAATTACATAAACGCTTTTTACAGTGTGCGCATAATCTTACATTTCCTTGGTAAAAGCTAATTGATTATTAATAATTAACAATTACAACACCAATTGAAAGTTGAATGTTTATATCCAAACCACTTTTGTAGCATATTAAAATCATGTAATATTCTTAGAGTTTATTTTGACCCCACCCCCAACAGCTGTGCCTCCTACAAACATTGTTTTACAGGCACCCCATATTATCAGGTACACTTGCAATTATAAAAGAAAAAACACAAGATTTTAAAATATACATTTATTTACCTAGTAAATAAACAAATAAATAAATAATCTTTATTTCCATAGACTTTTACAAGTATCGGAATTGTCAGAGTACAAACGTTAAAATTTTTTAATATGCTTAAAGATAGTATGTACATTATGAATCTTTGTTTTAAGAAATAGTAAAAAAATATATATATAAATATAATAAATGTTACAAATAATAATAAGAAATAGTAAAAAAAAATATATATAAATATAATAAATGTTACAAATAATAAATTGGTGTATAAAACATACAAGGTAAACATTAGTGTATAAACAGAGACTTACAAAAAAAAAAAAAACAGATTAAAATTAAGTAAAATACATAAACATGAAAATTTATTACAACTACTAACTATGATTAAAATTGCATTCAAAAAATTGTTAAAATGTTAAAGATGATCGAAATATACAACTAACAATTTTTAATATTTGTAATGAACCTACAATAAATACAATTTACAGCTAAGACTTAAGACTAATTAAAACATATATTATTCTTTACAATTATTGCAAATGTTGCACACATCTAATCGTTTGAGTTAATACAGAGGATTGCGGCAACATTTACAATAAAGTAGCTGACTACCCCTTATTTTCCTAGTAGTATGAATATCCACATGTCGATGTTCGCCAGTTACTCTCATCGAATATGATATAGCATGCCTCACACATCTTATGTTCTACACCATAAACCGTATCGACAATCGCATAAGATGATGTGATACAGTATAAGGCATCTGACGGAGAAAACGAGGAGTTGTTTATGTATTTAGCTTTTTCTTTAATATCCTTCGATTCATCGTTAACGTCTACTTCTACACCCTCGTCTAAATTTCCTTCAACTTCACCCAAATTATCTGCAGCTTCTTCTTCCAGTACAACACCATTTATTTCAGCTTCTGCAATGACCCAACCATATCCTTCAGCATCAACTTCAGCTAACTGATTAAGGAATGCCACATTTACAACACCTCTCGGTACTTCAGCCATTTAAAAATCGAAAATATATTTAAATATTTTAAAACACGAACAATGAAAGAATTAGAATAGGGAGCTTCTTTGCACACTTGCACACAGTTTCAGAAAAATATTTGGAATGAAACTTAAGTTGGTTTATCAACTCACACGTAAACTGTTTCCACCACTCTACAGGTATCATTCTTCAGCCCTATTGGCGAACAACGGGACCACCAGCCCCCAACACCAACTACACAAAAAAAAGGTGGGGGCTGATTGTTTTTTTTTTTACCATTATTGCTAATTAACATATAGTTTGCCGGCTTTTGGATATATATCTATTGTTTTCTGATTATATTCCTTCTTCATATGGTATAACTACCACAAGTTAAAATTTCTTAGACACATTTGTTGATAAATGACATTATTTAAAAAAAAAAAAAAAACATAGCCAATTTGATATACTCGCATTGATGTTTCATATCTAAACATATAAGGGTTTTTAATAAACATAATTTACTTAGTGTCAGAGACATACTAAGAAAAAAAATGAGAAAATAAATTTTGTAATATGCCCCTCGATTGGTGGTGTGTCTTTCGAAGTACTACAGATGGTGCAGCAAATTTTTCAACTCTCCATTTGTCCTACATTAACCATATATCTTTGCGCGTGATCCGTCTATTATCCTCATATTGGAGGGATTGAAGAATTCCAAACGCATATTAGCCATATAAATCGTTATTTGGTACTATAATAGCTTTTTAATAAGTACCTTTTACAATTTTATTGTTTGAACCTATAATGTGCTTTTGTATTGACGTAGTTGATTTCTTATGATCCATTTGTATTGGGTTGTCGTAACCTTTTGTTAGAGAGCCACGCTTTATAAGTGTCCGGTAGCTGTACCCTTTTTTTTTTCGGAAAGTCGACCCACTGGCCGTATTAGTCATTGTTAAAGTTGGGCGTATACAGATCTATAGATAAGAGTTATATTTCTAGTCTATTAAGTAGGTAATAAACCATAGGATTTCGGGGAACTGTGTCTTTTGCTGTGCACTACAAATGGTCGGAATTATGAAACCATTGATATTTTCCATTTTGAAATTTATTTTACGTGTTTCTTTATCTCGGAACTAGGCGTTTCATAGCCCAAATTACATGATTTTGTGTTCATATACAGTTTTATTTTAACTAAACTATACCTACATCTAAAATAATTTTACAATCATCCTAATTATACATACAATTACTTAAACTGAATAATCTCTATATATAAGTCATCTATTAGCTTTAAAGCCGCAAAAGGTAATACATCCTTATGCACATGTAAAGTCGACGTGTTAGAAATTTTATTCATAATTGTCTAAGTTTTATCCAGTCTCACCACATATATGGAGTTATCTCTGTATTAAAGTCATACAGTTGATTTTTCTTATTTGCTCTTTTGCAATTTATAATAATTAGTTAAGTTAAATTGTATTTTGAATATTCAAAGAATCTACCTATATCTTGCACCGGTTGATGGGTTAGGATTTTATACATTTAGTAATGGAGCGCAAATAATCCGAGGCAAAACCGAAGTCGTTAAGCCGCAGTGACAGTAGGGCAGCTGCTTGAATTTATTGCTTGTGTTTTGTACGGCGCTTTAGTATTTCTATTGCACTTGCTGTTATGTATTTTAGATACTTAGTTAAAACAAAGTTCTTTATTACATGTTTTTATGATTTAAATATCTATTATTAGCTGTAAAATGTACAGTTTCATCAAAAGTTTTTACTTAAAATAAAAAACAGATATTGGTACAAGATATTTATTCATATATAAAATACATTTTTGTTAAATATTTATATTAAAGTGCTCCTTCGTAATCGGGAAGTAGATCGAGAAGTTCATCACTTACAAGTCCAGACAGATGTTCTTTTAATAGATCATGCAGCTCCAATTGGTTCATCGAAGTACAAAATTTATCTAGCGTAATATAGTGCCAGATATAAAGATCACAATATTTTATTCCCATTTTATTCAGATAGGTACGGCGATTTTCATCAAGTGGATTAGTATATAGTTGCAGGCTTTGACTCAAAATAAAACGGAGCGAATCAATTGCTTCTGCAATAAGATGTGGAGAGCTTTCTTTTTCTATTAAGTCAACCTCATCGTCGCCGATATATTTATTATAGAGTACCTCATCAGTTATAAACTTGGAAACATATTGCTTTAATTGTTCATGAAGACCACATTTTACCATTGAATCACAAAAGTTATTCAGCGTAATATAACCACTGATATAAAGTTCACAATAATTTATGCCCAGACTATATTTGTCTTTATGTAGTTCACCACCTAAGCTGCATTTTAATGAAGTAAGCAGTATATCGACAGCTTCTTTTAGCGATGTTGGTACTGATGAGTCACACATGATGTTTTTACGTATTTTTTTTTTAATTTAGCATAAACAGATACTTTCTACGTTGAGCAATTCTAATTATGCACTTGAGCAGTAAAATTGACGAGCAAACTGCTAGGTAGTAAAACAAGACTTCAAGTGAGACATCTGAAGGAGAAAACGGGGTAGTTTAGTAAATTACATTGATAGTTTTGGTGATTTACCCCCACCTATAGAATTAGTTACATATTTCAATAACGATTCAAGGAGGGTCAACCAAATATTATATAACTACAAACGTGTACAGAATTTTAACACAGTGTGGACATTTGTGTTTAAAGTTTCTCTCTACGAAAGAAATATAAAACGCCATGGAGCTGAAAACTATAACCCCAGCAATGGATCGAGAAGGTATCAAGCGAATGGGCCACTCACTAATTGCATTCTCCCGTTTGCGTAGTCTATTGAAGATGAGCAAACAACAACTTGTAGATATGCCCAAAGAAGTGATGATTGGGTTGGCTTCACATGAAATTGCATTAGTATGGGATAAGCTACCTACACATCTTCACAACGATGTCGATATAATAAAATATCAATACTGCACAGAACATTACCTTAAAGATCATGAAGGCAGTTTTGATGCTAATGACGGTCCAATACCTCGAAAAATGTTTTGCTGCTATTGTAAGGTAAACGATGTAAATGTGGCATCCAATAACAATGTTGATATATCACCATCAACTTCAAAGAAGGGGAAATTATACCATTATTGCTGTAATCCACAATAAATTGGGTAACGCAATTTAATTACATCAATCATGTCGTACACGTTCACACTAGCGAGCCGCTAAATGTAATTGTGTATTTAAAATAAAACTGTTTTAATTATACTATGGCTGTTTTTAGTTGTGTAATAAAAAATAGGAAATAAAATTAATGTAATCTTTTAATGTGTATTTCATTTATTTAACCTTATAATATAATATAAAATATACCATCATAACTACATAATACATACAATATTTGATGTAATAAATATGGCAATAAAAATAAAAGAACATTATTTATGTATCTACATTAGCTTCTTTGTCAGATTGGTTGATATTTTTCAATAATATTCTTAGTTAGGTACTCCACTATCTCGTATAGAAAATGTTTTAAAACTATGACAATATCTATCTTTGATAAGCTAATATATTGCCACCCTTGTTAACGGCATTGAATGACTTCTTTATAGTAGGCAGTTCTAAACCTTCTATCCTATTCGAATCACACTCTCACCTGTTATTTTTAAGTTTAAAATTTCAGGTAATTGTGTGGCTTTGTTTTGTAAAAATCGACGTATGTTTTGTTTAGATAAGAGATGGCTAATCTTTTGTGCAATATATTTGTCCTTAGAAAAATGAATGCATTTCGACTAGAAATTAAATACCAAATTGTATTATTGACGGTTTTAAGTCGACCGCCCTAATGGCATACCCTCGATTTCAGGTCGGTACCGTTCGCGCGAGCCACCCGGCCTACGTACCTGTGTCCTTTATGCAAACCTATTGTCTGTCGAACAAATGGGAGCTATAAATTTAACCAACTATTTTGTTTCGAGATATGCGACAGTAAAAACTAAAAAGCTGATTTAATCTTTGATCATTAGAAAATAAATGCGATGTCGCTTGTTCTTTTACCCCTAGAAAATAAATGCATTTCTGCTAATATACCAGATCCCTTGTTAGCGATATTGACAGACATATATTTTTGACAATTAAGAGCGCATAATTTAGCAATTGATGCACTAATTAATATACAACAATTGTTCCAATTCAATTAGTGTAATTAATGTGCAAATAGTCCAACTACTTTCATTTCTCGCGGCAATTGGGTTTTAATTATCCCCCCCCCCCCACCAGACTGCAAATATACTTTGTGATCGAGTTGGTAATTTATATTTAATAGTGAATTAGCTCCTTGCTCTAAAACCTTCATATTCTAAATTATAATCAAATTAAGCTCTAATAAATCGATCACTAAATCGCCATAATAATAAAAAAATAGAATCAACGTCGGAAAGTATAGAAAGTGTGCCTTTTTTAATGGAATACTGGTCGAAGACTATTTACAATTTGGAATTTTAATAATTTGTAAAGGCACAGTGACAGTAGGGTATGTGAAATACGAGTGATTTGATTTTCAGATAGGCACCTGTTTCGAGAAATTATGTGACAGTAAATAACGTTGTCAGCGGCAATGAATGACTCCTTTAGTATGCGGTTCAAACCTTTTGTCCTATTCGAATCGCATAAAAGCTGACTTTGGTTACCAGATCCCTTGTTAGCGATATTGAATGACATATATTTTTGACAATTAAGAGCGCATAATTTAGCAATTGATGCACTAATTAATATACAATTGTACCAATTCAATTAGATATATTGCAATTATACTAGTCTAATTACAGCGTAATAAACTTTCATTTCTCCAATTGATGCACTAATTAATATACAATTGTACCAATTCAATTAGATATATTTCAATTATACTAGTTTAATTGCAATAATCCAATTACTTTCATTTCTCGCAACAATTGGGTTTTTTAATTAACCCCCTCCAGACTATATAAAATAGTGTAATTAACGCGCAAATAGTCTAATTACACATTTACAAATTACTAATTACGCAATTACATTAGAGCGCAATAATTCAATTACTTTCATTTCTCAGCGCAATAATCCAATTACTTTCATTTCTCGCGACAATTGGGTTTTAATTATCCCCCCTCCAGACTAATTACATTTATTAGATATATTGCAATTATACTAGTCTAATTACAGCGAAATAATCCAATTACACAATTACAAATTACAAATTACTAATTACGCAATTACAAATTACTAATTACGCAATTACAAATTACCTCCCAATCTAATTATTCTAATTACATTTATTGCAATTACAAATTACCTCCCCCCACTATAATTGCCCCCCACCCCAGAAAAAGTGGTGGGGGGAGCAAAAGTGGTGGGGGGAGCCTCGGATTCGGTATTACTCTTCTACTATTACTATGCCGAATTAAAATCGCGATTGCAACACGCGCACGAAATTGCTCGCGAAACTCTCCTTAAAAATAAGGAGAAGTCGAAAGAAAAATATGACAAATCTGAAAATCCGCTAAGGTTAACGGTAGGCGATAAGGTTCTGTTGAGGAACGAGACAATTAATGTAGGAAAAACTAAAAAATTAACCCCGTTATACAAGGGACCCTATGAAGTAACAGAAATAAATTCCGATTCAAACTGCACAATTTTAGTAAACAGGAAGCGTACAAAGGTACACATGAATCGTCTAAAGAAATTTCAAGAATAGACGTTCTCCCCATACGAATTATTCTACATTATTTCAGCATTCAAATAATCTCATACTGAATTTTTATTTCCCTTTTCTTTTAAATATCTAATATCAAAAATCATTAAAGATTAAGTACGGTAATCCTCCTGTTACAGATCCCTCCAACAATGCAAAAGTCCAGGAATGCAGTTTTGCCGAAAAAACTGTTTACCATTTACTTCCTCCTCTGCGCACCCATTCAGGTAGTAAGCAAACTATACAACGTCACTCCTATTAGGTATATATTATGAAAAGATAGGCACCTTAAACTTATACAACGAACAATGGAAATTGGTGGTCTATCTGGATTTGAATGAGTATTATAGTGAAATCAAAACAGTAAATTTTTATTATAACCAAGTCGTACGAATTTGCAGCGCGTGTGACAGATACAAAATCGTGACTCTTTCAATAAAACTATATCTGATTCCTTACAAAATGTCAAGTTCCAGGACGAATTAATTTTAGAATTACTAGGTGAGGAGACCTCGGGAAGGTCAAGAAAGGTAAAAAGAGCATTAATCAATGCGATTGGTTCAATTTCTAAAAGTTTATTTGGAACATTGGATTCGGACGATGCCGAATACTACAATTCTCAAATAGAAAAATTAAATTTAGATCAGAGTCATCTATCCAATTTACTGAAGCAACAGACCTCAATTATTAAAAGTACTGTTCACTTAATGAATTCTACCAATAATGCAAATTCTTTGACTTTCTAAAAATTTAGTAATAAGTTAGATATAATGGTGTCAACATTGTATAATTTAAATAACAATCAAACACTTCTCGAAACTAGAGAGAATGTGAATGAATTGATTTCATTGATTTTAAGTATTTTAACCTCTTTTAAATTTCATCAACACAACCTGTTAGAAATCATCATGTATGCACAACGGGGCATGTTGCACCCATTAGTTGTAAGTCCAATGCGACTACTAAAGGAGCTTGATAAGCTTCAAAGTTATCTAAGTGGATTAAGTTTTCCTGTAAACCCCACTATAGAAAATGTGCATATTTTATATAGTTTAGTTGTAACTAAGGTATTTTATTATAAGGACAAGCTCACTTTTGTAAACTTTATACCTTTAATTGATATGCGTACGTACGATGATATGAAACTATCAAGTCTTCCAATCTTGATTTCAAATTCAACTTTCGCATTCATTGCACCCCAAAGGGAATTTTTAATAATAGATGCATCCAAGCAACATTATTTTTTAATGGACAATTTTGAAATTTCTAAATGTCGATTAATTTTATCTAAGCAATACGTTTGCGAACAGACAAAACCAATTTACTTGGTACTTGTGAGGCAAGTTTATTCGTGCCTATTTTATCAATTCCAAATTCTTGTGAAAAAAGAGTAATGCAGCTTTATCACCCAGTATTCGTACAGCTGGCAACAGCAAATTCGTGGTTATACGTGGTCCCTCGTGAGGAGCACATCGATATCAACTGTGACACCGGAAATGTCAGAGCCACTATGACTCTAACCGGTACCGGTATCTTCGAAATAAATTCAAATTGCTCTGCCTATACTACATCAATGATCTTAAAACCGCATAAACAATTCTCCAATGAGATTTCTATTAATTTTATTCCTCCTTTAAATATAGCAGAGGACATAAGTTTCAATTTTTCTACATTTAACTCTTCAAAATTATTAATATTACAGGCACCTATTATGTGAGTTCAGGCGATCTAGGCACCCTTTCAAAGATAAGTGAAAATCTAAAAGTACTGGAAGAGGTAGACGTCTCTAAATTAGCGACCCTTCCAAAATTTAACGAGCACCAATTAATTTCATATATTCTAATTATTTTAACCTTGATAGCCATAAGCAGTTACATTTCATATAAAAAATTTGGATATCTCTGCAATACTCGAAAGCAAACACCTCCTATAGAAATTTCAAAAGACATTGCTAATTCCATTGAACTAGAAAGTCATTTACAGCCTTCTGCTAGTGGTACAGAGCGAGTTGGGGAAAATTGTCCCAACCCGAGGTACAATTTTCCAAAATAAGGGGGGAGGTGTTGTAAAGCCGGCACTGCCTGCCTTTACACCCTGTATATCATTTCATACATTAGTTCATGGGTAATATTACGATTTATAATTATTTCATCATGCTCACATATTTTGCTTAGATAGTTTTATCTACGAAGTCCAAGTAACGTCGTACGATGCAAGATCAGCATTTAATTCCTTTGTTCTATGTATTGCACAAATCGCCTAAACGTTGCATTTCCTTTGTTCTACAAAACTGCAATTTAACAAGTTTTTCATAACGCATAGTTACTAACGATAGTTAGGGGCACGTGACCAAGAACGGTAGTAAAACCAAAAGACATGCAACTAAAGGCAGATAACTATTTTCGTCGGCGAGAAAGTTGTTTCGAACCTGCTAAATTTTGTAACCAAATTCTAAATTCTAAATTCTTGTGACTAAATTTATGTGTTATCCAATTTCTTGTGTTTAGTAAACTTTTGTGAACCACCATCAATTAAAATCATTAAATAAACCTAATTTTTGTGAACTAGACTTTGTGTTTTCGTCCAAACCACCAGAACATCGAACCCGCTCACAACACAAGTACCGATATCGTTCAAAAAAATATTAAATAGAAGTGGTCCAAGGTGAGAACCCTGAGGCACTCCAGACGTTACGCTTATGCTAACTGACTTAAAATTATTTATGGCAACATATTGCAATCTGTTAGTTATGTAGGAGGCAAGGAGTCCCAGAAGGTGACCATGTACACCGAAATTTCTCAATTTTATTATTAACGTAGGGTGGTCGACTTTATCAAATGCTTTTGAAAAATCGGTGTACACGGCACATACTGAATTTCCAGCCTCCATTGTTTCATATACGTCCTGCACATAAGGTGTCAAGTTCATTGCCATTGCAGGAGGCTCTAACAACTCCGCAAGGGCAACAGTCAACAAAAGGCCGCGATCAGATGGGAGCACCCCGAACTCCCAAAATAGACAAGCCGGGACCAAAAGGCCAAGAACCACGGAGGAGGGCGCTTCAAGCGAAACCTTCAAAGAGGTTCTAACGGCCTTTAAAATGGCAATTGTTCCTCAGGGCTTCCCTGAAATACGCCTGACAGAGGAACAGTTTGGCTCTGTGCAGATGGCGCTGTTGGGGCGGATCACCCCCGGTGAGGAGGGAACAGGTCCGCAGTTCAACGGCTGCTATATGCATAGAGGAGCAGCCATTCTCTCCTGCAAGAATGAGGGAACCAGAACCTGGTTACAGGAGATAGTTCCCCAGCTCAAGCCGTGGGAGAATGCAGAACTAAAAGTAGGGCCTGCAAAAGACCTACTCTCGATGGCGAAGGTATTAATGTGGGCTCCAAAACCCTTCGATACCACGCCAACTAAATCAGTCTTGGAGCTTCTGAAAACTCAGAACACAGGACTGAAAACAGAAGACTGGCACGTCATCAATAGCACCAAGGAGCCGAAAGGCATAACCCTTGTGCTGGAGATTGACGAAATGTCTCTGAAGACCCTCCGGCAACTAGACATGAGACCATGTCTGGGACTAGGGAAAGTGGTCTTCAGAGTGTTAGCTACTAGTGCTGGACGAAATGGAGGGGACAACACCAACCCATGTCCTGAGGCTGCTACAAGCGAACCTCCAGCACAGTAGAGGTGCTTCTGCGACATTATGTCGCAAATTAAACACCGAGGAGATAGATGCGGCTCTCATTCAGGAACCCTGGATAGTGAGGGGCCGCGTAATGGGACTCGGGGAAACCAGAGGTGAGTTAATATATGACAAAACTTCCGATAACCCCAGGGCATGCATTTTCATTAAGAAAGGTGTAAAATGTCTGCCCATGTATGATTTCTGTTCTAGGGATCTAGCGACCATCAGGCTGAAATATCAGGAGGATGGGCATGTAAGGGAGCTAATAATCTCCTCTGTTTACATGCCATACGACTCCATAGACCCACCACCCGGCGAAGACCTAAGAAAACTGGTGGAATACTGCGAGGCAAACCGACTCCAGTTAATAGCCGGCTGCGACGCAAACGCGCACAACACTGTTTGGGACAGCACGGACAACAACCGTCGAGGGGAAGCACTCCTGGAGTACTTGGTGAGTAATAATTTACATATTGCTAACCAAGGCAATGAGCCAACCTTTGTAACTCAACGTCGGCAAGAAGTCATCGACCTGACGCTAGCCACGGAATATCTGTGCGATAGCATCAAACGATGGCATGTATCCCACGAGCCATCATTATCTGATCACAGACATATTAGGTTCGAACTAGCTGGTTTCGAAAGGGAACTAACAACCCATCGAAATCCCAGAAAAACTGACTGGGACGCTTACAGAAGTCAACTGAAATGCAGTTTGGCGGCTGTGAAGTCCGAAGTTCAGACTACCAATGATATAGAGGTGATGGCAGACCAACTTCAGGATGCCATTGTAACCTCATATCAAGAAAACTGCCCTTCTGTCACCAGGGAAACCACCAGAAATGTCACATGGTGGAACAAACACCTGGAAAGTCTAAGAAGGGCCGCTCGCAAAATGTTCAACAAAGCGAAAAAAACCGGCCAATGGGACTTACATGCCCAGGCCCTCACGGAATATAATAAAGCTTTGAGAAAATCAAAGACAGACTCTTGGAGAGGATTCTGCCAGGAGGTCGAAAACACACCTCAGGCGGCACGCCTCAACAAAATTCTGTCAAAGGATCCAATAAACCCTGTCGGGACTATAAAGCGACCGACAGGCGAACATACGACAAACGGGAGGGAAACACTGGATGTTCTACTACAGACTCACTTCCCAGGATCGACAATAGTTGACGAAGATTCACCGCCACAACCTGAATCTCTTGAGGCAAAGCCTACAAGGTTCGACTGGAAAGTGGCGAATCAGATCGTCAACTACAATAAAATTGAATGGGCGATCAAATCCTTTGAACCCTACAAGTCTCCGGGACCGGATGGAATACTTCCCGCATTATTGCAACGGGCAAGTGACCTCCTAATTCCGTTTCTATGTAAAATCTTTCGAGTATGCTTGGCAATGGGATATGTGCCTCTGGCATGGAAATCGGTAAAGGTGGTTTTCATACCAAAACCAGGGCGCACCTCCTACGACCATGCCAAGTCATATCGACCAATCAGTCTTTCGTCTTTCCTCTTGAAGACGCTGGAAAAACTTGTCGACAGACATATTCGGGATGGGCCATTAATAGAAAACCCACCCAATACTAGACAGTATGCCTACCAGGCAGGGAAATCATGTGAATTGGCTCTTCACAACCTCGTTAGTAGGGTAGAGGAGTCGATAAACAATAAAGAGATAGCACTGGGTGCTTTTCTTGACATTGAGGGTGCATTCGATAACACCTCTTTTAAATCAATGATCCTGGCCGCTCAAAGACATGGGATTGACGACACTTGTTGTAAGTGGATGGACAACATGCTGAAGAGTAGGCGGGTTCATGCCACAATTGCGGGCGACACCCTAGAGGTACAAGTAACTCGAGGGTGTCCACAGGGTGGAGTATTGTCACCCCTACTCTGGAACCTCGTCGCTGACGATCTATTGACAACACTTAGCGACAGTGGCTTCTACGCCCAAGGGTATGCGGATGACATCGTCATACTCATAAGGGGAAAGTATACCAACATTATTGCAGAGCGCATGCAAAGAGCTCTAAATATTGTACAGCAGTGGTGCGAAAGGGAAACCCTGCGGGTGAACCCTTCTAAAACGTCGCTGATACCTTTCACCAGAAAAAGAAACGTTGGGAATTACAACCTTAACATCTTTGGAAAACAGATAGAGGTAGTCACAGAGGTCAAATTCCTAGGAATAATCCTGGACACCAAACTCACATGGAACCAACATCTGTCAAAAGTCACAAACAAGGCGAAAGCATCACTTATGAGGTGTAGACGCATGTTTGGGAAAACATGGGGCATGAAACCAAAAATGGTACAGTGGCTATACACCACTGTGGTCAGACCCATATTCGCCTATGGTGCCCTGATTTGGTGGCCAAAGGTTGAACAAAGAACGACCGTCACAAAACTCGCCAGCTTACAAAGGCTGGCATGCTTGTGCGTTACGGGTGCTATGAGCACCACACCAACAGCATCCATGGAAGTCATCCTGGGCTTGATTCCCCTTGATATATTTATAAAGGGGGAAGCCCTAATGACTGCCAAAAGGATGCGGTCCATCGGCTACTGGAACGTTAACCAGGAACAGTATGGACACTCAAAGATTATGGAGGTTGCGGCCGGTGACCACATCTTAATGATGGACACTGACTGCATGCTTCCAAGATACTCCTTTGACAAGCCATTCGAAGTGAAAATTAACCACGATGAATGGCGTCAAGGTACTCCATCCTATTTGTCCAAGGGAATCGTCTGGTATACCGATGGTTCCAGGACTAATGAAGGATCAGGAGCTGGAATTCATGGCGTGCGACCTAGGGTGAACATTAGTTTATCCCTAGGGACTAACGCCACCGTTTTCCAGACAGAAATGTATGCCATCATGACATGCATTCGAGAGAATGCAAAGCGTCGGTATACTCGACAGCACATACGTATTCTGTCTGATAGTCAAGCAGCAGTAAAAGCACTTGCAGCCCCACGTATAAACTCTAAAATAACGTGGGAGTGCCTACAGGAACTGATATACCTGTCCCGGGTGAACAATGTCGAACTCATCTGGGTACCAGGTCACTCGGGGGTTGAAGGCAATGAAAAAGCAGATAACCTGGCAAGAGCGGGTTCTGCGACGCCATTCACAGGGCCTGAACCTGTGATTGGTATTTCAAAACAGGCAGTCAAAACGGCGGTTCAAAGATGGTCTTTTAAGGAACATCTGCAACGTTGGGACATGACACCTGGCCAACACCAAGGGAAGGCCACTATTGGAGTACCTTCCCAAAAACTGACTTCTGAAGTCATCCATTTGGGACGACCTCAAATCAAACATGTAGTGGGCCTTTTAACAGGACACTGCCATATGAGAAAGCACCTGCAACGCATAGGCGTGCATAGGGGCAGTACGATGTGCAGACTATGTGAAGAGGAGGAAGAAACCTCCTCGCACATAGTGTACGACTGTGAAGCACTGGGCCGAAGGAGATTTGCTCTTTTCGGTGATTTACAATGCGGGGACAATCTTCCGCATGAAAATCTTGCAAAGAAGCTATTAAACCTCATTAAAGGGACGGAGCTCATGTAAGAATCGGGGATGTACAATAAGCCAATTGAGCTGCAGTGCAATTTGGGTTTGACCCAACCCCGCTATTAATCAATCAATCAATCAATCAAAGGTGTCAAGTTAGTCAAAACAGATCTTTTGGTATGAAAGCCATGTTGATGAATATTTGTATGATTTTTTACAAGAAAAAATAGTTCTTTAGTAATTATTGACTCAAAAATTTTACCAAAATGATCTAATAAAGAAATAGGCCTATAGTTGGTTACATTTTCTTTTCCTCCAGATTTATAGACAGGAATAATTTGGGCAGTCTTCCATTTATCAGGAAAACAACCTATTTGTAAACATTTATTGTAAATAATGTACAAGGGTTCCACCAAACTTTCACAACATAATTTGAGAAAAATAGCTGGAATACCATCAGGTCCGGGTCCCTTTTTACTGTCAATATTTTTTAAGGCATCTAGAATTTGTTTATTTGTTATAGTATTAATATTAAAAGAGGTATTATGGTATGATTCATTTAACTCAATATTAGAAGGTAGTGTATCAGACTCATATACGCTACCAAAATATTTCTTGAAGAGATTACAAATAGCCTTGTTATCTGATGCCGCCTCCTCTTCATAGTACATTATTTGCGGAATTGATTTAGTAGATTTTTTATTTGATAGGTAAGACCAGAAATATTTAGTGTTACTATTCAAATTATCCTCTGTTCTGTCTATGTATTTAGTGTAATCGTCATGAAGGTTATCCTTGACTTTCTTACGTAATCTAGAGAATTGTTCATAGTCATTTGCATTTCCATACTTCTTCCATTTTTTATGGCATTTATATTTTTCCTTGATCAAATTTTTAGTAGTAATGGATAACCAAATGGGATAGGAACGTTTTTTGATGAATTTTTTTGGCACATAAGTTTCAATAACAAAATTAATAACTTCATAAAAAACACTAACAGAACAGTTAGCATCTTTACCACGAAACTTTTCATTCCAGTCGATGCTGTTCAGATATTCATTTAT
Source organism: Rhagium mordax (assembly GCA_963680705.1). NCBI lineage: Eukaryota > Metazoa > Arthropoda > Insecta > Coleoptera > Cerambycidae > Rhagium > Rhagium mordax. The sequence goes on from OY796664.1 coordinate 25,257,821, forward strand.
AGGAACGTAATCAGCTTCAGAGAATTTCAATCTATCATATGAGCAACTCAAGAGCATCTTCTGCGCCGATAGGTCAACAGAAGATTCAAAAGTAATGTATAACCTGGTATATTATGGGTCATTAGTAGATAGGCTATGGGGCTACGGGGCCAAAACCCCATGTTATTTCTTATGGAGGTTCATCCTGGTCATTTTTGTTCCCATTTACCCCCTCCACTCCTACCTGCTGAAGACCTGGAGGATGTCTTCGTGGAGGTAGAGGTCAAGGCTACGCATGCGCCAGGTGATGATGAGGGGTGTGGCTAGGATGATAGGCCAGGTAAACAATGTAGTAATAGGTATGGATAGGTTACAGAATGTTTAAGTCCAGCTTTCGATGGCCGGCATAGCCGGTGTAGAGGAGAAATCGGGCGCGCGATACGCGAGTTCCCCACATTAGAATCATAAATTATTGTTTAAGTCATTGTAATAATGTAGGATCAATTAAAAATTAAATAGGAATACTAGCAGTCTAGAATGTAATAATTACAAAAGATCGTACTTGTAACCTAATATCCTAGTAACGTAGGTCAGCATCAATAACAAACGTAAGCAATCTTTGAATTTATTTCATATCATTGAAAACGCTGATGTAGAATAAAACCTATTTTTAAGTTCTGAATATACAGATTGGACATTCTTTTAATGTTTCGCGTGTATGTGTATTTACAGCAGATAGTTCCTTGCGTATGAAGTTTAATATTCTTGGGTTAACTTTATAGACAAAAAATATTCCCTCACAATTAAATTAACAAATATGTAACATTAGAGCAAAAAGCACATAGACACCACAAAAGATATTTATATTTTAAAACTGTGGTGTCAGCAGGAGACTTATACTTTTAACAAAATGTTATCAACTTGATTACAATTTTATTCTTTAGCAAATCATGTTTCAAGTATTTTTCTATTTGAACATATTTATATGGCTCTGTAGCTGCGATAGCGAGGATTATTTAAGTTAATCGATTTAAGAATGTCATAAGAGAACAAAAAGCTAAAAACTTTTATATAAAAATCTATACTGCACGCACATATAATTTTCCGGGGAATTTACAAATCTATACTGCATACACAAAATAATAAAGTTTTCATGAGTAGCTGGAGAGAATTTAAATTAATAAGCTAATCAAAAAACAGATATAAGGAAATAGAGGAGACAAAATGTAAATAAGCAGAACAAATATTTTTCTACTTCTTTTATTCACAATAAATTCATATTTTTTGAAAAGGTTTTAAATTAATGAATTTTTATCCTCGCTCTTCATTGTAGTAATGGGCTTAACTTTATAGACAAAAAATATCCCTCACAATTAAATTAACAAATAAGTAATAATTTTATATGAATCGCCTATGATTTATGAAGAATTTTAAACATGAATAATATTAGGTACTAAACCTTACGTACTTATTATTGTTAGAACGACGTATTTATTTCGCAAGTAGTTAGCCTTTCAAATACTCTCAAACAAATCAAAGGATTTATTAGACAAATAAGCAAGACAAGCATTTTTCAATTCTTTGTTCATATGTACATATTTAGCTATCCTGAAGATGAAGGTTGCAGAGAGAGCCCCCAAAGCAAATCTGTAAATAACCAAAGAGCATTAGGTAGTAAAAGTTTTAAAATAATATGGCAAAAGATTTAAGTCAATGTATCCAGAAAATATTTTTAAATAAGGAATTAGTCAAAACATGTACACTTTGCACATTTAGCAAAAACGATATTCCAGGAATTTTAGCTCATGCATAATTAAAATTTGGGTTAATATAAACAATTTAGGTCATTTATCATAACACATGTCAATATTAAACAAATCAGCGCCTTTAAGCTTAAATGCCGACCTATGGGAAATAAGTAATTGGCACGTATTTTTCTTAGAAAAAAAGCGTGACGTATCAAGCAGCTGTAATTGTAGAACAAAGGTATACGTAATCAAGATGACGTCACAAATCACATAAATAAGCCGTACGCGTCACTACAAGCGCAATTTTCATATAGCTACGCATCAGTTATCTCGCGTGCTTCTGTGTTCATTAATATTAACTGATAAGTGAATTTTATAATACAGACATTTTAAAAAAATACTTTTTATAAATTTACATTGGTGTATGCATTGACAATATTTTAAATAATTCAAACGTGCAGTGTTACAGCGGATATAACACGTAAGTAAACTTATTATTTTGCCTGTTTAGATTTATTCTAATAGTTCAATATTTCATGAAGTCAAGCGAATTTAATTACAATGACCAAATACAGCATGAAACTTATTTTAAAATTATTTGAGGGACTATTAAAGAGTTTTTCTTTAAAGACAGTATCAAAGTAAGTCAGGCACTTAAAGACTGCTATATATTGAAGTAAACCATACACATAAACTTAATTACGTCTAGCAATTATTTAATAATTTCAAAATTATTCGAGATACTATTATTATTATTATTTTTTTTTCATTTAAGACTAATATATTTTAGCAATTCATATTTATTTTTTAATATTAGCCATAGAAGGCTGGAACTTAAAGTTAATCAGCCTATTATTTATTGTACATTTAGGGATAACATAACTGATCAAACAGCCAATATTGGACTCGAGAGTTAATAATGTATTAGAATATTTTATAAAGTAAACCAAATTAATATTTCTTTATCATTTAAGATTTTAGCATTCTCAACGTTTTCATCTAGACATAAAGGCTATTATTTAACCATTTTTATATTTTTAATATTAAGGTAAATCATTTATTAACCCAAAAAATGGCTTGACAGTTTATTAAAGTAATTTAAAACATACACGCATTTAGTATTGGTATTTCAAGCAAAAAAGCACCCAAAGCACTTTAATATTGTAACTCGAAAATTTTTTTATCTGGTAGCTCATTCACAGCAGAATGTAATTTCATACAAATAACATTGATTATAAGTAGATATATTTAGAATAGGTATTTATAATCTTATATAGTTTAAATTTCGCGGCAAATCCTATTGATTAGCTCTATTTAAAATTAATTTCACATCCTAAATTCCAAGATAAAAACCTCTTTTAATTTTAAATTTCGCATCAAAGCCATCATATTTCATAATAAAGAATCTCTTTCAATTTTCAAATTTCCTGCCAAAAACCAATCATATTAGATTTCATAAAAATCGTTCTAGAATATTTCAATTTAGCAATAAAAATTTCTGAACGTACTAAAATTTCTGAACACGCTCTAATCACGTGATCTATTTTCAGGTTATATCTCACCGCTACTCATCGGCTGAACATTAATAAAACCGGAGGAAAGGAAGACTTCTCCTCATTCAGCAGTTTGTCATTGAACAAGCAACATGTCTGCTAAAGATTTTTTTAAATATTTGTGTGCGAGCATTGCTGCTCTGCTTAGTGTTCTGTCCACTACGTATAGTGAAGATACAGCCAAGGACGGTCTTAGGCAATGTGCTAAGGCTGTCCGCAATATAAAAAAACAGATGAAAACGGTCAAGACAATGGGCGAGAAACAGAGTTTGATGTCTTCCCTGGCCCAGATCAAAAGTTTTAGGGCTAAAATTAAGTTTGAGCAGAAACGCGGAGCAGGGATAGAGTCAAGAAAGGAAACTGCAAAACATAGGGTTCATTGGGATGATACAGATGCGGCGTTCACTAGTCGCATCCGTACTGGAGTCATCACCAATTTAAAACATACCGATTCCAAGCTGTTCCTCAAAGACTGTTTTGATTTGTTTAAACGTCGCATCGCCAATGCTTTGAAAAAGGACGAGTCCATTAAGGTTAATGCTGTGTTTGGGGGGCAGTTTATCCTTCAGAAAGCAGATAGGGTCATAGAAGAATTTAAGTATTTTAATACTAAGAATGCCCCAATCTATAGAGACACTGATATAGAACAATGGTTCCAAAAGTATGTTATTGACCCTATTTTAACGCAGCTGGAAGAGTTCCAGGAAAGAGACTCTGGATTTTCGTTGAAGGCCATCATCAATTTAGGCATTAACATAAACAAATTTACACCCCAACTTGGATCATCGTACATTGATTTACCAGAAAAAATTGCTAAAAAGCAGGGGTGTATCAACATCAAAAATGATGACAACGCATGCTTTGCGTGGGCTGTCACCTCTGCTCTTTATCCAGTTGATTGGGGATGCCACCCAGACCGTACTGCCTCCTACCCCCAGTACTCTGAAGTTTTAAACCTAACCGGTATCCAGTTCCCTATGACCTTGAAGCAGATACCACGCTTTGAAAAGCAGAACCAGATATCGGTTAATTTTTATCAGCTGCAGAAGAAGAAGAAAGCATTTGATGTGCACCCAGTTTATCTAACTAAAAATAAGCTGGCTAGACATGTTAATCTTCTATTGGTCCAAGATCGCTATGATGAGGAAGAAGAAGAAGAACATGACATACCCAGCAACCCCCTCCAGTACCACTATGTATGGATTAAGGATCTATCCAGGCTGGTATCCAGGCAGCTAAGCCACCACAAAAGCAAAAAATACTTTTGTGACCGCTGTCTGCACTATTTTTACACGCAACCCAGCTTGGATAAACACACAGAGGACTGTATTAATATGAATGATTGCAAAATCCGGCTGCCCACCGAGGACCAGAAAATGGTAGAATTTAAAAATTTTAAAAACAAAGAAAAGACGCCCTTCATTATTTATGCTGACCTTGAGTGTGTACTGAAGCCAACAGAGGGAGGGGGCAAATATCAAGAGCATGTGCCATGTAGTGTAGGCTACTACGTCAAGTGTTCCTATGATGACTCATTGTCCTTTTATCAATCGTACCGAGGCGAGGACTGCATGTCTTGGTTCGCACGCGAAATGAAGGAATTTGCTGAGGATGTGGAAACCGTTTTCTTATGTCCCTTTGATATGACATTGACAGCTGAACAACAAGCTGAATTTGATAAAGCCACGCATTGCCACATCTGTGAACGGACCTTCAGTCCGGAAGATGTTAAAGTACGGGATCATAACCATTTAATACCTGAAAATAATTATAGGGGTGCAGCACACAATTCTTGTAACATTAATTACAAGGATAAGGTGAATATACCGATTGTCTTTCATAATTTATCAGGATATGACGTACATTTCGTATTGGAAAATATCGCGAATGATATGCCGGGTCGCATTGATTTATTGCCCATAACCAAAGAAAAATATATTTCATTCACAAAAAATTTAGAACAAAATTTAATTAAATTCAGGTTTATAGATTCATATAGATTTTTAGCTTGTGGGTTAGAAACATTAGCCTCATATCTGACCGACTTTCCAATCTTAAAAACAGAATTTTCGACATTGACAGACGAACAATTTGAGTTATTGAAAAAGAAGGGTGTATTCCCATACGATTTCATGGACAGCTTTGAAAAATTCAATTTTGACGCTTTACCGGAACAAAATCAATTTTATAATCGTTTGGAAGATAAAGATATAACAGGCACACAGTATGAACATGCACAACGGGTTTGGAATGCTTTTGACATTAAAAATTTAGGTGAATATTTAGATCTGTACATGAAAACGGACATCATTCTTTTAGCTGAAATTTTTGAGCAATTTAGGGAAACCAGTCTAAAAAATTATGGGTTAGATCCGGCACATTATTATACCTTGCCGGGGTACACTTGGGACTGCATGCTCAAGTATACTCGGGTAAATCTTGAGCTCATAACCGATATCGATGAGGTCATGTTTATCGAAAGGGGTATTCGCGGCGGGCTAAGTCAATGCTCTAAACGCAAAAGCATTGGCAACAACAAGTATTTACAAAATTTTGATTCAAGTAAACCGACTAAATATATATCATATTTCGACATTAACAATCAGTATGGTTGGGCGATGAGTCAGTATTTACCATACGGAGGGTTTGAGTGGGTAGATCCAAACATCGACGTTACAACTGTGTCGGACACATCGAGTGTGGGCTATGTATTGGAGGTGGATCTCGAGTATCCCGAAAATCTCCATGACCTTCATAAAGATCTGCCGTTTTGTCCTGAACATAGGGCTCCTCCCGGATGTAAAAACAATAAACTTTTAGCTACTTTACACAACAAAACGCGTTATGTTATTCATTACATGGCTTTAAAACAAGCATTACAACATGGTCTAAAGATAACAAAAATTCATAGAGTCTTGGCCTTTAAACAGAGTGCCTGGTTGAAGGATTACATTGATTTGAATACTTCGCTACGTCAGGCAGCAAAAAATGAATTCGAAAAAAATTTGTTTAAGCTCATGAATAACGCAGCATTCGGAAAAACGATGGAAAACATCCGCAAGCACTCTAATGTAAAGCTTGTTAACAAATGGGAGGGGCGCTATGGGGCAGAGGCTTTAATTGCTAAGCCCGAGTTCAAGGCGGCAACCATTTTTAATGAGAACTTGGTGGCTGTTGAATTAAACAAGACGGAAATTTACTTTAATAAGCCAATATACGTTGGAATGGCGATTTTGGATCTCGCAAAAACCACCATATACGACTTTCATTATGATTACATGAAACCCGAGTTTGGTGACGACTGCGCCGTCCTCTATACTGATACTGACAGCCTTATATATGAAATAGCCGATAAAGATATATATGAAGTCATTCATCGCGATTGTCATTCACGATTCGACACTAGCGATTACCCCAAAGACAATAGGTATAACATCCCCCAAGTCAATAAAAAGGTTTTGGGTATGATGAAGGATGAATTTAATGGTGTACCAATCCAAATTTTCGTGGGGCTCAGGGCGAAAATGTATACCATTAAAAGAGCAGCGAATGATGGCGAGGCTTTATCAAATAATGTCGGGTTAACTAAAAAGATAAAGGGTATTAAGAAATCGGTGATCAAAAATGTCATCACACTCGAAGATTTCATAGAGTGTGTAGATAATTTTAAAAATAAATTTATCACGCAAAATCTAATTAAATCAGAGAAACATCAGGTTTATTCCATCACCCAAGACAAAATAACTCTCAGCCCTCATGACGATAAGAGGCACTTGATTGAGGGGTCATATGACACTTTGCCTTGGGGACATTATTCCATCATGGCTACATGTAATGATCTTTCTTAAACCTCCGAAGAAAAATAAATAACATACATACAACCATTCATCACCATTTTCAGTCTGACCGCCAAACAGTCAACATGCCTAGGGAGTGCGATTGGGGAAGAGCCTGCAACTGTTCAGAGTGCACTCCTAACCTCAAAGATGCCTGCGAAAAATGCGGCGAAAAAGCTTACGGCGTTACCTCCATATACAGACGCGATAGACGAAACATTGGCTATTACGATTTCACAACATGCTGTTATAATTGCTATCAATTAAATGGGGGAATAAAAGAAGCTTCCAGATTTCGGGATATGTGTAACCAGGTGCAAGGATTACCCCTAATTGAGGAAACGGACTCTTTACCTGAAATACTTAAAAAGCATTTTGTTTTACAAATACCATTGATCGAAGATTTTCGTAAGATTACCAAGGAGATGCTGCGTATAGAGATACGTATGATGCTCTATAGTAATAAGATCAAGTACAGCACTGCATTAGCACCGATGATATTATGTAGTGACACGGATCCAACGCAATGGTTTGAGAGTATTGTATTGAATATGGCCGTTCAAGAGCTGCAGCAATATAGAAGCCCTATCACATTATTATCAATGACTGTGAATGTTTTATAATTTATATACTACTTTTTACATATAATTTATATGTATTTTGTATATTCTCTAATCATATTTTTCAATATTTAATTACTTTGTATTATACGACTTTAATAAATTTAGAGGACTCAACCTTTATTAAAAGGATAATAACCTATATATTTTATATTGTAACCTCTGCATATTTATAGCTTAATATTTATTTTTCTTTATTAAAACCAATATTTTATATTGTATTGTGTAACCTCTATAAATTGAGGAACCCTGTATATTTTATTAGCCTAAAGTAAAAATTGAATTATATATATACTTTATATTTATTTATGTTTTATATTACATAAAATTGATATTTTGCAACCTCGTCAAAAAATTTTTAATAAAAAATTATTTATTTACATGTGTGTTTCATTTTGAAAACATTATTACCCATATCATTATAAAATTGTATGTGTGCCTTCTGCTCTTATGATCCGAAACAGAGAGATAGAAAAGGGGAGCCAGATTAATTATAAATCTTAAGTCATTAAATTATAATGGGAAATCTATACAAAATATTTTCATTTTAAAAAACATGCGAAAGAGGAAGATATTTCAAAGAATTTATTGAAGGCCATAAAAGTTTACAATCTTACAAAACATAACCTCAATATCAAACATAAAAAGTTTTTAGAGGATAACGCTAAAAGCGTTCCCCCGTAAACAGTTAGGGATAATAATAATAAACAAAGTCTATAAACCATTCAGGATAATGTTGAACTGATGAAGACCAATGAAATGAAACAGCATAGATGATGACCCTAGGTGGTTTATATGCTGCGAGAGCAAATTTTTTAATAACAGCTATTTTAAACAGCTATTTTAAACAGGGTAACAACTATTTTAAACAGGTATCCGTTTACCTGTAAACAGGTTATAAACAGATACAGGGTTTTTCACAACAGATAACCTGTTTTTCAAAACAGGTCTGTACAATCTGAACGTATTCCGGGCCCCGGATTTATAATTAATCTGGCTCCCCTTTTCTATCTCTCTGTTTCGGATCATAAGAGCAGAAGGCACACATACAATTTTATAATGATATGGGTAATAATGTTTTCAAAATGAAACACACATGTAAATAAATAATTTTTTATTAAAAATTTTTTGGCGAGGTTGCAAAATATCAATTTTATGTAATATAAAACATAAATAAATATAAAGTATATATATAATTCAATTTTTACTTTAGGCTAATAAAATATACAGGGTTCCTCAATTTATAGAGGTTACACAATACAATATAAAATATTGGTTTTAATAAAGAAAAATAAATATTAAGCTATAAATATGCAGAGGTTACAATATAAAATATATAGGTTATTATCCTTTTAATAAAGGTTGAGTCCTCTAAATTTATTAAAGTCGTATAATACAAAGTAATTAAATATTGAAAAATATGATTAGAGAATATACAAAATACATATAAATTATATGTAAAAAGTAGTATATAAATTATAAAACATTCACAGTCATTGATAATAATGTGATAGGGCTTCTATATTGCTGCAGCTCTTGAACGGCCATATTCAATACAATACTCTCAAACCATTGCGTTGGATCCGTGTCACTACATAATATCATCGGTGCTAATGCAGTGCTGTACTTGATCTTATTACTATAGAGCATCATACGTATCTCTATACGCAGCATCTCCTTGGTAATCTTACGAAAATCTTCGATCAATGGTATTTGTAAAACAAAATGCTTTTTAAGTATTTCAGGTAGAGTCCGTTTCCTCAATTAGGGGTAATCCTTGCACCTGGTTACACATATCCCGAAATCTGGAAGCTTCTTTTATTCCCCCATTTAATTGATAGCAATTATAACAGCATGTTGTGAAATCGTAATAGCCAATGTTTCGTCTATCGCGTCTGTATATGGAGGTAACGCCGTAAGCTTTTTCGCCGCATTTTTCGCAGGCATCTTTGAGGTTAGGAGTGCACTCTGAACAGTTGCAGGCTCTTCCCCAATCGCACTCCCTAGGCATGTTGACTGTTTGGCGGTCAGACTGAAAATGGTGATGAATGGTTGTATGTATGTTATTTATTCTTCTTCGGAGGTTTAAGAAAGATCATTACATGTAGCCATGATGGAATAATGTCCCCAAGGCAAAGTGTCATATGACCCCTCGATCAAGTGCCTCTTATCGTCATGAGGGCTGAGAGCTATTTTGTCTTGGGTGATGGAATAAACCTGATGTTTCTCTGATTTAATTAGATTTTGCGTGATAAATTTATTTTTAAAATTATCTACACACTCTATGAAATCTTCGAGTGTGATGACATTTTTGATCACCGATTTCTTAATACCCTTTATCTTTTTAGTTAACCCGACATTATTTGATAAAGCCTCGCCATCATTCGATGCTCCATTAATGGTATACATTTTCGCCCTGAGCCCCACGAAAATTTGGATTGGTACACCATTAAATTCATCCTTCATCATACCCAAAACCTTTTTATTGACTTGGGGGATGTTATACCTATTGTCTTTGGGGTAATCGCTAGTGTCGAATCGTGAATGACAATCGCGATGAATGACTTCATATATATCTTTATCGGCTATTTCATATATAAGGCTGTCAGTATCAGTATAGAGGACGGCGCAGTCGTCACCAAACTCGGGTTTCATGTAATCATAATGAAAGTCGTATATGGTGGTTTTTGCGAGATCCAAAATCGCCATTCCAACGTATATTGGCTTATTAAAGTAAATTTCCGTCTTGTTTAATTCAACAGCCACCAAGTTCTCATTAAAAATGGTTGCCGCCTTGAACTCGGGCTTAGCAATTAAAGCCTCTGCCCCATAGCGCCCCTCCCATTTGTTAACAAGCTTTACATTAGAGTGCTTGCGGATGTTTTCCATCGTTTTTCCGAATGCTGCGTTATTCATGAGCTTAAACAAATTTTTTTCGAATTCATTTTTTGCTGCCTGACGTAGCGAAGTATTCAAATCAATGTAATCCTTCAACCAGGCACTCTGTTTAAAGGCCAAGACTCTATGAATTTTTGTTATCTTTAGACCATGTTGTAATGCTTGTTTTAAAGCCATGTAATGAATAACATAACGCGTTTTGTTGTGTAAAGTAGCTAAAAGTTTATTGTTTTTACATCCGGGAGGAGCCCTATGTTCAGGACAAAACGGCAGATCTTTATGAAGGTCATGGAGATTTTCGGGATACTCGAGATCCACCTCCAATACATAGCCCACACTCGATGTGTCCGACACAGTTGTAACGTCGATGTTTGGATCTACCCACTCAAACCCTCCGTATGGTAAATACTGACTCATCGCCCAACCATACTGATTGTTAATGTCGAAATATGATATATATTTAGTCGGTTTACTTGAATCAAAATTTTGTAACTACTTGTTGTTGCCAATGCTTTTGCGTTTAGAGCATTGACTTAGCCCGCCGCGAATACCCCTTTCGATAAACATGACCTCGTCGATATCGGTTATGAGCTCAAGATTTACCCGAGTATACTTGAGCATGCAGTCCCAAGTGTACCCCGGCAAGGTATAATAATGTGCCGGATCTAACCCATAATTTTTTAGACTGGTTTCCCTAAATTGCTCAAAAATTTCAGCTAAAAGAATGATGTCCGTTTTCATGTACAGATCTAAATATTCACCTAAATTTTTAATGTCAAAAGCATTCCAAACCCGTTGTGCATGTTCATACTGTGTGCCTGTTATATCTTTATCTTCCAAACGATTATAAAATTGATTTTGTTCCGGTAAAGCGTCAAAATTGAATTTTTCAAAGCTGTCCATGAAATCGTATGGGAATACACCCTTCTTTTTCAATAACTCAAATTGTTCGTCTGTCAATGTCGAAAATTCTGTTTTTAAGATTGGAAAGTCGGTCAGATATGAGGCTAATGTTTCTAACCCACAAGCTAAAAATCTATATGAATCTATAAACCTGAATTTAATTAAATTTTGTTCTAAATTTTTTGTGAATGAAATATATTTTTCTTTGGTTATGGGCAATAAATCAATGCGACCCGGCATATCATTCGCGATATTTTCCAATACGAAATGTACGTCATATCCTGATAAATTATGAAAGACAATCGGTATATTCACCTTATCCTTGTAATTAATGTTACAAGAATTGTGTGCTGCACCCCTATAATTATTTTCAGGTATTAAATGGTTATGATCCCGTACTTTAACATCTTCCGGACTGAAGGTCCGTTCACAGATGTGGCAATGCGTGGCTTTATCAAATTCAGCTTGTTGTTCAGCTGTCAATGTCATATCAAAGGGACATAAGAAAACGGTTTCCACATCCTCAGCAAATTCCTTCATTTCGCGTGCGAACCAAGACATGCAGTCCTCGCCTCGGTACGATTGATAAAAGGACAATGAGTCATCATAGGAACACTTGACGTAGTAGCCTACACTACATGGCACATGCTCTTGATATTTGCCCCCTCCCTCTGTTGGCTTCAGTATACACTCAAGGTCAGCATAAATAATGAAGGGCGTCTTTTCTTTGTTTTTAAAATTTTTAAATTCTACCATTTTCTGGTCCTCGGTGGGCAGCCGGATTTTGCAATCATTCATATTAATACAGTCCTCTGTGTGTTTATCCAAGCTGGGTTGCGTGTAAAAATAGTGCAGACAGCGGTCACAAAAGTATTTTTTGCTTTTGTGGTGGCTTAGCTGCCTGGATACCAGCCTGGATAGATCCTTAATCCATACATAGTGGTACTGGAGGGGGTTGCTGGGTATGTCATGTTCTTCTTCTTCTTCCTCATCATAGCGATCTTGGACCAATAGAAGATTAACATGTCTAACCAGCTTATTTTTAGTTAGATAAACTGGGTGCACATCAAATGCTTTCTTCTTCTTCTGCAGCTGATAAAAATTAACCGATATCTGGTTCTGCTTTTCAAAGCGTGTTTCAAGGTCATAGGGAACTGGATACCGGTTAGGTTTAAAACTTCAGAGTACTGGGGGTAGGAGGCAGTACGGTCTGGGTGGCATCCCCAATCAACTGGATAAAGAGCAGAGGTGACAGCCCACGCAAAGCATGCGTTGTCATCATTTTTGATGTTGATACACCCCTGCTTTTTAGCAATTTTTTCTGGTAAATCAATGTACGATGATCCAAGTTGGGGTGTAAATTTGTTTATCTTAATGCCTAAATTGATGATGGCCTTCAACGAAAATCCAGAGTCTCTTTCCTGGAACTCTTCCAGCTGCGTTAAAATAGGGTCAATAACATACTTTTGGAACCATTGTTCTATATCAGTGTCTCTATAGATTGGGGCATTCTTAGTATTAAAATACTTAAATTCTTCTATGACCCTATCTGCTTTCTGAAGGATAAACTGCCCCCCAAACACAGCATTAACCTTAATGGACTCGTCCTTTTTCAAAGCATTGGCGATGCGACGTTTAAACAAATCAAAACAGTCTTTGAGGAACAGCTTGGAATCGGTATGTTTTAAATTGGTGATGACTCCAGTACGGATGCGACTAGTGAACGCCGCATCTGTATCATCCCAATGAACCCTATGTTTTGCAGTTTCCTTTCTTGACTCTATCCCTGCTCCGCGTTTCTGCTCAAACTTAATTTTAGCCCTAAAACTTTTGATCTGGGCCAGGGAAGACATCAAACTCTGTTTCTCGCCCATTGTCTTGACCGTTTTCATCTGTTTTTTTATATTGCGGACAGCCTTAGCACATTGCCTAAGACCGTCCTTGGCTGTATCTTCACTATACGTAGTGGACAGAACACTAAGCAGAGCAGCAATGCTCGCACACAAATATTTAAAAAAATCTTTAGCGGACATGTTGCTTGTTCAATGACAAACTGCTGAATGAGGAGAAGTCTTCCTTTCCTCCGGTTTTATTAATGTTCAGCCGATGAGTAGCGGTGAGATATAACCTGAAAATAGATCACGTGATTAGAGCGTGTTCAGAAATTTTAGTACGTTCAGAAATTTTTATTGCTAAATTGAAATATTCTAGAACGATTTTTATGAAATCTAATCTTATCTTGAAAAATACATCGAAAAATTTTCTTACTAGGAAAGAACATTAAAAGTAGACAAAAGAAAAAATTCAAAAATTCATAATTTATCTATTATAGGCATATAGGCATAAAAGGTACAGCGCAAAACATACCAAAAAAATACCAATACTAATACTATTGCTTTAAACGTAAAAATTCTTTGTGTTTATATTTAAATTTATTTATATTAAAAACTTTGAATTGTTCAGGTAACGAATTATAACTACAAATAGCATTAAATATAAAACTTCTTTTGAACATGCTAGTATGGTGCTGGGGAATGACAAATTTATTTTTAAACCTGGTATTCCTATTGTGAATACCTGCATGCACAGTAAATTTATTTCTTAATGTAGAAGAGGAGTTGGTACTTAAAATTTTGTGAACAAAATTACACAGATGATGCTCCCGTCGACTGTTCATATTTAGCCAATTAACATCTTTAATCTTGTGCGATATGTGATCAAATTTTCTTAAGCCGAATATCATTCGACAGCAAGAATTTTGAACTTTTTGTAACCTATTTTTATCAAATTGATCAATACAGAAGCCATAAATGAAATCACAATAATTAAAATGAGAATCACCTAACATTATCCTCAATTTATAATCTAAAAGCTGACGATTTGAATATATTAACTTCAACGATGAAAATGACCTTTGCATGAGTTTTTTATATGTGTTTTGAAACGAAAATTAGTATCAAGGTTTACACCTAAACAGTTTGCTTCCTTAACAATTGGGAGAACAATACCATCAATGTTAAAATGAAAATTATCCATTATATAATTTACTTTATTCTTACTACCAAACAACATAATTTTAGACTTACTGGAATTAAGTTTCAAGTCATGTTCAATAGATAAACTTCTAATCCCAGTAAGTTCAGAATTGACATCTAAAACAGATTGATCACTATTTTCAACAGGAAAATGTTTATACAAGACAGTATCATCTGCATATGCTTGGACTTTACAGTCAGATATTGAATTAATTAGCTCGGTTGTATAATAATATATTATAAATAACAGAGGTCCTAACCATCAGACATGATATTAAGATTTGTCGAGGATGTATTATTCACAACAATTTTCTGTGATCTATCACTTAAATATGACGTAATTAGGGAAACCGCAGATGGCAAAAAACCGTAAAATTTTAATTTAGCACAAATAAGTTTATGATTAATCGTATCAAAAGCTTTTGAAAAGTCTAGTAAAACCAAAACACTAACCAAACCTTTGTCAAGAGCAGACAATATCTCATCAGTAACAACAGCTAAAGCTGACGCAGTACAGAACCCCTTTCTGAAGCCACATTGTGAGTCAGAAAGTATTTTGTATGAAACAGTATATTCATAAATCTGATTGTGTAGAATCCTTTCAAAAATTTTAGAGATTGCAGGTAAAATACTAATAATTCTTAAATCTGAAAAAGTTGTAGGATCTTTGATTTTGGCTAAAGGCTTACCAATTGCAACTTTCCATAAATGTGGAAAGTAATTTTGTTCAATACAGCAATTAATAATATGAGTAATGAATTGGTCAATAAAGGGACTGCAATATTTGAGCATAACAGAGGATATACCATCTAAACCATAAGCTTCAGTTGTCATATTAAGTAGATATTTATTTACCTCATCAACCGTTGTATGTTTAAATTGAAAAGAAACATTTGGATCTTTGAAATTATTATTATAATATTCAATTTGTTCATCACAATTGTTCGAAACATTTTGAAAGAAAGATGCAAAGTAATTATTAATATCATTAGGATCAGCTAATTCTTCAGGCAAGACTGTATCATTATTAGATCGTATATTAAGTGATTTCAAAGCAGACCAGGTATTGCGAGTATTATTTTGATGAAAAACCGAGTTTAAATAACCTCTCCTCTCTGCTCTCACCATAGACACAGAGTAATTACGTAAATTTTTATACCTAGTTTTGTCAATATCTGCTCTAGTATGTTTATATTTTTGAAGTGCTCTATATCTTCCTTTCAAAATTAGTTTTAAATTTGAAGTTAGCCAAGGGGCCCTCGGCTTGGTAACCCTAACATTCTTAATCGGGGCATGAATATCAAACAATGTGATGATAAATTCATTGAATAGAGAAATTTTGTTATCAATATTATTCTCGTAGATTATATCAAACCATGGTAAATTATACAGGTCATTCAAAAAATCATTTAACACAAAATCTTTAAAACAACGAAAAGTAACAAATTTGGGTTTCATTTTACATTTCAGGGTTTTTATATCACAAAAAACCATTTTGTGATCAGAAATTCCATCCGCGAGAATTGTACCTGAGCTAATTACCAATTCTGCATTACTTATAAAAATTGGATCAATCAAAGTAATGGAGGTGTCAGTTACTCTTGTAGGTTCGTTTATTAATTGAATAAAATTATACGATTGGAAACAGTCTTCTATAGAATTATTCATGTTAAAAAAATTTACATTAAAGTCACCAAGACAAATAATTATATCAAAAGAAGGACAGATAGTAGATAAGATTTCATCAAAATTATTTAACAAATTATTAAAATTAGTGTTTGGTGGTCTATAGACTGCACATATTGCAAGTGTTGTAGAAGGCAAATTTATTTTAATTACAATATATTCAAAATCATCTCTTACCTCAAAATCAAACAATAATAATTGACAATTCAAGCACAATTTAACATAAGCACCAACTCCACCCCCCCTCGTTGCTCTATCTTTTCTAAAAAAGCGATAACCTGGAATTGTAACTATGTCAGAGCTAATGTCACCAGACAACCAAGTCTCCGTTACCATAACAACATCTAAATCTTTTTCTAAAATTAGTGTAGAAAATTCATTAAAACCTGTAAATATAGATCTTAAATTAATATGTGCAATTTTCATAATTGTAATATAAACACACAGCAACAATAGCAATACACGTTAAGCAAAAAATAATAATTACAATCACTAAAATCAAAAGAAGAACAAGCTATAAATAAATATTAATATTAATTCTGATGCAAATGCTAACGAGAAGTAAATGATAAAGTAAAATAAGACTAATGCTAATACCTAAATGCCACAATGCCTAAAATTTAGAACAAAACAAACAATTAAATTATCAAAGCTATAATCAGAAGTACACCTGGTAACTAACTGATAAAGATACATAGAACTCCGAAAATAATATATATTTATTAAAAATAAGAAGAAAACAAAAAATATATATATTTTATTAATGCACATTTTTTATGTCAGTGCAAGTTCGAAGGAAAATAATAAATTTTATTAAATAGATAAATGCAAAAAATAAAATCATTCCATTGAAGAATTAATAATTAGAATTGTAATATATCAATATACCTACTAGAATATATTTTATATTTATATTTATATATTCCAATATATTAGAATGTACAAAGAAAGCAAACAACTATAAATAAATTCATAAAAAAGAAATACACTGCATTTTTACTAAGCAAAAAAAAAAGACAACTTATTGTAGTTTTTGTACATTGCTTAGGTCCGATTCCGAAGAGATTAGTTTCCTGCCATCTCCACCTGCGCCTGCAACATATATCAGGCCACCATATACCCGAGTCAAGATAGTTCAAATTTTGGGTAAACCTAGACAAAAATAATATAAAGCAAATTTTTGGTACAGATCATAATTGAAAGCTAAATAGTAATATACTAAAAGTCTTGGAGAATCCTCCTTCCGCAACCCCCTTTTTTCGCCCCCCAAACCCCCCCTTTTTAATATTTTGGTGATTATCTCGAAAACTATCCACTTTAAGGAAAAATGTCAAGTGAGCATTTTTGAAGCTGACAAAATTTCCCTTCCAAAGACGTATTGCGAGCCCATATAGTACCACGTGGTACACACCAGTGACGTATCAAAAGAAAGTCTGCCCCGAGATTAATTGAAATTTCTTGAAGAACACGTCGAATTTACTGATTTTAACCAAAAACTATAAACTTGGCGAAAAATATCGTTACCAATTTTTTTGTAGGTGGTAAAATTGCAAATCCATTGATGTATAGAACGACCCCCCAGAACCAAAAATATTGAAACTGCTGTTTAATTTATACGTACATAACGTAAACATAAAATAAACAATTGAATTTAACATAACGTAAACATAAAATAAACAACGTAAACATAAATGTAAACTATAAAATACTATTTATACACACTGTCAAGCACAAACACCTCAGTAGTTTAAAACTTCGCCCTTTTGGAAGGTCCGGGTCTCGCATCCAGTCTGGATTAGTGGGAGAGGGAGGGGGAGGAAAGACGAGGGTTTCTGGAGGTGGAGGCGAGTCGTCATATGTTGTTGGGTCATCCACATCCTCGTCCTCCTCGTCCAGGACGATAGGGGTGACGTTACTGCAACTTCGCCCTTGGTAAAAGGATAGGATAGAGCATTTGAGCCCTGCCTTTCTGCAAGTGTACGGCCCTAAGCACCCTTTCTTGCATTTGCAAGCCACCATTTTAAGCAGGGTTTGAGGAGCGGGCTCTGCGCACATTGTGACTGGTATGAGACCTTGTTCGCTGGTAGCCCATCCCCAGTCACACGGGTTTTTGTCGCCCCCAACCATATTTGCACCTGGCGCCACCTGGTGATAGGTCCTCCAAGAATAATATTTTGCAGCCTCTGTGGTGGGGGGGGAGGCGGCCAATTTTACAAATGCTGAGTATCGCAGGGTGTTCAGCGTTCCCTCGTCTTCTCCGTAGAGGTTCATCAAGATTTTCTCGCCAGCATTTCCTACTTCTTCCTGGTTGGAGTTTGGATCAAGGAAAATGCTGGCGAGGTCTAACCAGTGGGTTTTCTTGAAGACGTTGCACCACTTCATCTTGCCTTGCCAGAAAAGGGTAGAGGTGGTGTCACACCTACTGATGGCATGCAGAAACAAAACCGTCTGTGGTACTTGCATTTCTCCACATGTGAAGGAATTTGCTGGATATTGGGCGCACTCTGACCCATCTCTGCCGCCTTTCTGAAAGTACACGTTTGTATGTAGAGAGCTTAAGCCGTTGAGAAGGACCAGTAGGTCGACGTCCTCTCCAATGATGAAAACTTGGTCGAACGATGAGTGGAGAGGGCAGTCCTCACTATATCAACATCGCCGTATTCTTGAGTTTGATGTGCCTCGATACCATGCCTCTCAAATTCAGTACGCATCATGGTGATCAGTCGGCGTTTGTTAGATTCATTTGAGAGCAGTTTTGCTTGGGACACGTGATGGGTGTTGATTCATTAAACAAAATGTCACTGCAGGAGAGAGAAGCAGAGAATCGCAGGCGTTCAGCTCATTTAGTGCTCCTCATAGCTGCATCTTGTGGGTATCCATCAAAAACCACAGCTACGTTTTTACCAAAGCGGTTGACAACGTAGCTGACGTATCCCGCCACAATGGCTCTGACTGAATCATATTTATGTATATTCAACATATTTCATTGTAAATAAAACAAGAAAAACGGTACCTATGTAATTTTGTTTGTTTAATGAATTTTCGGTATTTGTTTAGTATTTGTTTAGTGTATGTTTATTTGAAGCCATATGTTACATCTAAAATGTTAAATTCAAATTCTTGCACGTTTTTTTAAAGAAATATACCAACATTATTCAGTACAATGTTTTCCCAAAATCCGATGTTATACTATTGTTTCCTTATTGAGGAAACTATGAGGCCTAGAGGCACCATTTTGGGATCAAATTGAAGCTAATTCAATTATCTACAAATTCATTTTCATGACTTTTCTCTAGGAGCATTAGTTTAGTCGGTACGTGTCTTAGAAAATGACCCTACCGATAAATTTTCACTTTTTAGAAAAAATTGCCCATCTTTCACTGGCTGTATCTCCGCAACCAATGGACCTAGAGAGCTGTGGTTGGACTAAAATTGTAGCAAATTTAGTTTTCTTTACAAAAGTATAGAATGAAGATACCCGAAAAACGCTTCCTTAAGTTATTATTAAAAAAAAAAATGCAACAAGTGTCAGAAATTCGCAGTTTTTCGAGCACCACGGGAGTAGCACAGGGTTTTCGGGGTTGCAAACTTGGATATAAACTACTCTCAGGGGTCCTAATAATATATAAAACAATCGTAGATACATGCGCGTTTGCGATGTTTGCCTTTCCTTGTGTCGATATTGACTGGCCTAATATTGGTAGTAAAAATTAATTTGCTCCAGATTTACGTAAAGCTAAGAAGTCTCGGATAAACTTTTAATTTTTTTTTGGCTGAAGTAATTGCGATGAACTTCTAAAAGATTTCGCACCACCTTTTAATGGTCGTTTTAGAGAAAAATATGTTACTTCTAAAAAAATGATGCTTAGATCAAAAAACTGAGAATAAATAGCAAAAAGTATATTTTTTAAAAGTAACCCGTCATTTGATACGCCATTGGTGGGTGCCATGTGCTACTGAATATGGATTGCGATACGTCATTGGAAGGGGATTTTTATCAGCTTCAAAAATACTCACTTGACATTTTTACGTAAAGTTGATAGTTTTCGAGAAAATCACCAAAATATTAAAAGGGGGGGTTTGGGGGGCGAAATAAGGGGGTTGCGGAAGGAGGATTCTCCAGGACTTTTAGTATGTTGCAATTTAGCCCTCAGGCATGATCTCTACCAAAAATCAGCTTTATATTATTTTTGTCTAGGTCAAATGCTATCTTGACTCGGGTAATAAGTCCAAGCCGAGTTACCCACCAGTTCACGCGCCTTCTTAAATAATTTCAAATTATCAACGATTAACATCTCCGTAAACATAGTGCCAGAACCTTTTAACTTTTTCTTGCTATAAAATACCATGTCACGCATCCAACGTTGACAAAAATGAACAAACACTGGCCTTGGTTTACCATTTTGACCTTTTTTACCAAATCGATAACACTCATTAATATTATGTTTATTTAATTGAATACCAATTTTATTCTGTATTAGCTCTATTATTTCTGCATATGAATCATTTTTTTCTTCCTTAATACCATGTATAAGTATAACATTATAATTTCTCCTTAGTTCAGACCACTTAACTTTGTTATTTAAAGTAAGCATACGTTCATTAAGATGGTTTACATCATCTTTTAACTTATTAAGAGATGCATTCATAGAATCTTCAAACTCTTTAAATCTGTTCAGAAAATAATCATCTTTATCTGATGTGCTAGGAACGGCAGATCTTAAAATTAAAAATTCTTTTTTGAAGTCACTTAAACCCTGTTGAAATTGCTCCGCTAATTTATCAACACGAGAATTTACCTCTTTGACAGTGGGATTATCTTTTCCCATTTTTTCAACTAATATGGCAGACTGATATAACAAAAACACAATAACAAATATCACACCACTAAAAATGTAATTATGATCAAATTATAACTGAAATTTTAAAATTTACACGGAGCTCCACACACACGTCTACTCACACATACCTGTCCACTTGGCAGTGTTAATCAGGTGCTGAGTTTGAATATGCCACTCCAAGATCAAAAAAGGCAAAAACAAAGGCAGACCAGATTTTAGAAAAAGTCGCCACAGCGTTAGATTCAACTGATAACAGGTTTGTTATAATTGAGAAAAATTTTGCTAACAAACTGAGAAATTTACCAAAAGATAGAACAATTTTAGCAGAGAAATTTATGACAGACATTTTATTTGAAGCAGAGCTTTGAAATTTGACGTTCCTCAAAAATAAAATTTTATAACCCATTGACGAAAATGTTCAACCTATAGTCGACTCTAACAGCTATCTGTTTCAAGTGCAGGCCTTAGCGTCACAACCGACTGGAAATATTCCACCTGCAACTTCTAATGGATATCAGCCTCAAATGCTGTCTTCCGCGGAACAATATTTTTCTGTATTTTCGGATGAGTACCATGCTGCATGATTTTGAATAGAAGCAGAATAATCAATAATGTTTTCATTTTTTTAACAATTACTCACTTGCCACTTTTTATTACATTTAAGTTTTGTTGTATAAATGGAAAATACACTTTTAAGTTATGTGAATATTACATTACTATGTAGCTTAATTTTTAATTAATAAATGAGAGTATAAGCAATGTTTACCTACCTTTAAGTATTCTTTTTTTAAAACCAAATAGATAGCACTGCAAGTTTCAGGTATAATCCGTCCTAATGCCTGAGATGAAATTATAGTTGTATAGGTACTTTAAGTCTTCATAATTTCTACCCGTTGCCACATATCTTAACGTGGCAGTTAGTCGTTCATGACATGAAATCGATTTTCTTAAATGAGTGTATTTCTTCTCAATAAAGGGAGTTACTAAATGCAATAATTCCAAGTAGGTTTCTTCATCCATACGTAAATAATTGAACCAGTCATCTTTTTCAAATTCTTTAGACCATTTGGAACGTTTTTTTCTAATTTTTCGTTTTGCCACTAAAGCCGCTGCCACTGCCAATAAATGTTTTCGCTCCATGCTTCAGCACAATTTAAACTGACCAAACAAACGTATAGTGTATGAACAATTCGTTCTACAATTTTGCGTGCACAATTTTAGTCGCGCGGTTATAATTGCCAGGTAACATCGCAGTGTATGGGGGTCTTAAAAGACTACCAGTAAGAATTTCAACTTTTTTTTTGTTAAAATTACCTCTAGCGTTATTATCTTTTCTTATCGGATCAATGGTTTTTGAATCATTTATTTTATTATTGTAATTCGGTTGTGTTTTTTCGGAGTCTTTATCACTCTTGTTCTTTATTCTCTTAAACCTTTTTGTGGTTTGTTTATTTCTTGGTTTTTATTACTATAATGTTCTAATAATTGTTTACGTTTGTGAGCATTATTTATATTGCTGTTGCTATTTGTTAGTAAATTAACTAATTCTATATTAGATTCTCGCAATATTACCACTTCCTGTTTAAGAGCTTTGACAATTTCTAGGAGTTTGCCGGTTTCACGCTGCACAATATGGGTAAATTTTTCACTTTCTGATAGATCTTGTGACATAATTTCATCGTCACTATTTCTCGTGGAGCCTTTTCGGTTACGTGTTCCTACAGGCATACTGTTTTTTTTTTAATGAACTTTGGTTTGATAAAATTTAACTTATCATTGGAGCGTTTATAAACACGCGTATTCACAAAGGATCTAATACAATTATTATCAAATTATTTATTATTTTATGTAAAGGCATTTTATATCCTTGTGAGGAAAATATAATTTGATACACCCCTGATACACAAGTTTTCATTTAGACCTTGATTTGGACACAGTTGAGAGTATAGCTTTTTTTTATAAATGACTCTATTTAGGTTTTATACAAGCATAATAATAACATATCCAATTTGACATACCTACTTACTGACTAGGTGTACCTATAAAATAGATTTATCTAACCCCGTTATGAAAAGTCAAATTTTAAATGCATTTTTATGTTACGTAACGTCACATTTTTCATAACTGCCATTACAAAACTGCACGATGTAAAAAAATTCATTACATGACGCAATGATGTTATCTCTGAATATTTAACCTATCACTTAGCGGATTGGCAATTGAAATTTGTTTACACAAATGTCAATTCATGTTTGAAGCCGCAGAATAATATTCAAAATAAATTGTCATTTCTTTTCTATTTTAAAGTGGTGTTTGATATAATTTTGTAAGTAACACGTTATGAAAAGACTAACTTTATTTGCCTCATGGAATTTGCAAAACTCGTTTGCTCACTCTCATTTTGGTAATTATTACTTTTATCAAATAAAATTGGACTTTTCATAACTGGTTACGTAATAGCTATTAACATATCTAGGAATGTTATGACTATCATAACTGCCGCAGATGTCGGTTTGAAATCCGAGCTCGTAGAGCGAGGATTTTAAGACATCTAAGGCTGTTATGATTCATAACATCAGTGATATGTTCAATAGTTTATCGGTTTCAGAAAATAAAGACATTATTAATAGATAATTACCTTTTGATATTCTCTTCTTAATAACGTTTTCATTTCATTAGTTGGTCAAGTCTGTATGGGTTGATTTGTCGCCATGGTTACAGTTATATTTTGATTGTTTTTATTTGTTACCTTTTTTCATATTACATAAATGTTTACATTTTTAACGTCACAACGGCTATATAAAAATGGACCTTGGATTGCCTGAAAATACATTTCAGTTGGATTTCAGTACTTAATTATTATTGTTTGGAGTTTTCTTTCTGTTTGTATTAATAAATAGTCCTATAGTTTAATTATTTATTATTTCATCTGTTGACAGTTATTGACAGATCTGTATTTGTAATATTACCGTACAAGTTTTAAATATAACTGTACAACTTTAGTTATGACTTGTTTACCAGCCTACTTTTGCATATGTAAACAAAGGATTAATATCCTGAAACCGATAAATAACTATTAAGTAGTTAATTTTGTTATAAATGAAAATTTATATATTATTCCAACTCATATTACACTCCATATGGTTCTAAATATTTTTAATAAACCAATAATAAATATCTACATCCCTCTCATTCTACGAAATCCCAATATTAAGGGAATCGTTTGGACAGATTTGCACTTTTGCAGTGTGTGTTTGTATATAAAGTTTATTCCAAATTTACTTGCAACATAAAAACGTCGACATTTTTGATGACTCTTTACCGCTTCAAGTTTGAATCGAATTTTACATACCGGCTGACACAGTAGACATGTAACACTCTGTAACTTTGCTATTTAAAAAGTTAAAATATTGAGCTTTGAGAGAGTTGTATATTACATAATTGTCCTTTTTTGAGCATATAAAACATTTTCTTAAACTTCCGGTTTAAACGGAAGTGACCCAAACTTTTTTATTTTAAATGGTACTCTGTATATTTTTTTTACCTTTCTTATCCGTCTATAAATTCTCTTTTCAACCATGTATCACTACCATGCCATTTGTTTTTAAAATGACAGTACCTCTGGTACGCAACTTTGTGTCTCAAATTTTTTTTGGCATAATCTGTTGCTGAACAGACTAACTAGATCTTTCTTATTTAAAAGAAAAAATCTCTAAACAACTCACGATATCATAAAAACTAAGATAGAAACTCCATTTTTTTATTTGACCTACTAACAACACTTATTTATCTTTTATTTTTGTCCAATACCAGTGCTGTACCTATCCCATTTTGCTTTCTTCATTGAAATTAGTATCGATAATTATTGCATAGTAATGAACAGTGTTACTACCTACTGTAACAAAAATATTTAGTATGGAAACAAAATAAAATAAAAAAAGACGCGAGTTATAAAATAGATCTTAATAAATCGATTTTTAAAAAGAAATATTTTATATCAACAGAGAAAATAAAAAGACAAGTGTGCAATACAGCATCGGTTTATTAACTAACTTATAATTTATAAAGAAGCATTCACCCGACATGAGGATGTAATGAGATAACGGATAACGAGTATCGGGTTTCCTAGATAAACTGCATATGCATTTGCGTAACTCCTCCATCCCTTGAAAGAAACCTACGGTAGGTTTAAGTTGACTCGGGGTTGCGCTACTGGATTTGGGGTGTCCGAGGTAGAGTTGCTGGCTTTCGTTGAATTTCTGGCCTTGCTATATTTTGAATAAAGTCTGTAACCAAAAAAGAAGCAAATTGCAAAAATTATACTAGCATACAAAATAATTGTCCAAATACTAGGCCTTTGACTGATTGAAAAATCTTCATCTTCTGAGAGGTCTTCTTCAAGTTTCATACAGCTTCGCTTGATGTCTTGGTTGTTGTCCAACAGTACATTTTCTAAGTTGACTGCCTGAGGGGCTTTATTATTTTTAAAATCTATTTTAAAATCAATAGTTGAAATATTTAAAACTTTAATTAAATTTAAATTATCATGATTTTGTAATGTAATATTATTAAATTGCAAATAACAATGATCTGAAATTGTGACTATAAATGTTCCTTGAATAATTTGATTATGAAAATCATTTAGGCAATGAGTTTGAATTTTTGTTTTATTAATTAAAATAAGTATCCATGTGTTCTTGTTGATCTTCGTGAAGGTATTCTTCGTTAACTGGAATCTGGTAGGTTTGCAGGATGAGATTTCTGTATGCATTTAATAATTGAATTACACAGGGCGATTCTTCATTGCTGGGCAGCAGATAGTTGTCTTCACATAAATAATTTTCGGATTCTATGATTTTACAGTTTTTTGGTACTGTGTAAAATTGGGAATAATAGTTTGAAATATATTTAAATTATATAGGGGAACGGGTAATGAATATATTTTTATGAAATTGTACATCACGTCAGTAACCAATGGCATTTCCAACAGAAATACTACTTGGGTCATAGTCGAATAAGCTTTTATGAACATAAGATTTTCAATTGTCGGTATATTTTGGAGATTTGGTTCCAGTGGAAGTTTATATGGGGCAATTTCTGTTTTCATTTCGAGTAGTTCATTTCTAAGTTCTTTTGGTCTTAAAATGCTTGAATGCATGAAATTTAATTTCGCAAAAGATACAGCTGTTTGTAAATTTGTTAAAACTCGTATTATTTCGTTTAAAGAGTTTATCATTTCCATTAGAGTGATATGCATAGGGTATAGTTTTTCTCTCATAAAATTTTTTGCATTCAAATATTCGGTAATTTGATTAATTTTTCTCTCTAGTGTATACTGGTTATGTATTAGCCTATCAATAGTTTTGTTAAAATTGTTTACTGCTTGAATGGTAATAGTCCGGTTTCAATTCGTATTCCGTTTGCAGATTTGTGATACAATATTGAGCGATACCTTAAAATTTTCAGAATACCCCACAGAATCCAAGAATGGATGGGCCGTCTCTCGCAAGTGCGTCTGAGGCAAGAGACAACCCTCTATAGCCACCCCTTATATAATAATATAAATTAGCTTAGTAAAATGTATTCGAACATATCTTAATTTTAACGAGTGGTATTTATTAATACAAAAAAATTTTTAGAACTTGCAAAGACTCCATTAGTTCCACCCCTAGATAAGATCATTAGGGGTTGAAAACATACAATTGCGCCATATATTAAATGCGGTCATTTTAAGAATAATATGAAATAAAGAATTAGAAATTTAATATTGTTCCAAATAGTAATAAAAGCAAAAACAATTTTAAAAACCAACCCTCCTGGTTTAACTATGTCATGGTAGGGTTTACACCTCCACCATATGTTACGTTAGGGGTTGATTTTAATGAGACAAATATTAAAATACTTTCAGTTATTTTACTAAATAGTTGACTCGCTTGGCATAAATAAGTTATTATAAGGGTGGTATTTAATAAATTAAAACATAGCGGCAAGGCAAAACAATATTTAATAAATAAAGAAATAAGAAAACACAAACACAATTAACACAAAATAAACTATTACTTACAATAGGGGTCAGAGTAGGGGCCCTGAAGGGGTAACCCTTGAGGCGTTTGGCCTTACCAGCCCCAAAAAGACAACTGCCTGCGATGTCCCAATCTCTCCGCCACGGTCATGAATTTCGGCATCAGCAATATTTTCTATTACTCAGCAGTTAATTTGTTTAGCATCTTTTCCTAACTTTAATAATATAGCTCTACTTTCATGACCTGGTTTTGATTAAATAAAAATAAAATAAAATTATGTAATATACTGGGCGTTGCAGCAAGTAACATTTTAAAAAGATAATTTAATTGGCCATTTGTGACAATAAGTGTTGATGTTTATAGAAATACTGATAAATGTTTATAGATGTTTATTAATGTTTAGATACCAAATGAAATAGATATAGAGAAGCTGTGTTTAAATGTTTTTTAAATTACGCTTTTTTGATAGTAAGAGGGAGAGGGTAAGAGAAGCGCAGGCCCAGTTAGAATTTCATCCAACAGTCTAAGGCGCATCATTCGATGAATCTTCTGAATCCAAGTTGGTTTCCTCTAAAACCCCGACATTTGCACAAAAATCAAGATTTCCTTCACATGCGCACATCTCTGTGCACACCACATGTAAAGTGGCACATTTGCAGCGTTGGGAGCAATTATTCTTGGAACATGAGCATCTTACTAAGTTTAACACTAAGTCAGGGGCGCACAAAAGGTCACATATTATGGTTTCAAATTCACCATTATCCAATTTCCACCCATATTCCGCTGCTGGTGGTAAACATGGATGGGGAAGTATCTATACCATTCCATGCACTGATAATGACATCTCAGTATTGCTGGTTTTAGAGCTGCTAGGGTGGGTGGTATATTATCACTGGAACTTTGCTTTTGGCCACCATCTTAGGTCGGATAACTTACTAATGCTTTTCTTGGTTGGTGAATATACACTGCAAATAAACAATTCGATTTCTTCAAAGACCGATTCATCTAATATTTCATTTTTCCCAAGGGTAGCTAACGACTGAGGTGTAGATGGGGAAGCTGATAGAAACTTCTTCCAATACTAATTTTTTATTTGCATTTGAATGGACCTGTAACATCAACTCCTGATAATTCGTGAAGTCCTGGAAGAGCTTTTACCTTCAACAGCCCCAAAGAGTCATAAATTGGTCGTAAACGTATCTCCTGATTACTCGATCCGATGCTTACAAAGTTCGTATATTCTGGCAACAAAGGAACACGTCTTAGAGCAAGTAATAAAACGTCAGTATCTTACTCCAACATTTCATGTCTATGGAGTAAGCGTCTCCTGGAGTAATGCATTCAGCTAATCTTACTGAGAGTATATCGTTTTTTGAAATTGCTATCGCTTCTCTAAGAAGATAACCTCAGGATTCATAAGACACAAGTCTCAAATTTTGAAGCTTAGTTTTCTCCTTGTCACAAAAAAAACACACATTCTTTGAATACACCTTGCTTTTGCTTCTTGTAAAAAAATCCTTAGTTGTCGATGCTCGAGATTTTGTGTTCTCTTCCAAAATAGTTAAGTTGGTAGCCTGTTCATTAAATTTCTTCACAATTTGTGCCAAGCTGGATTTTTTTGTCACTCACTTGTAACACTAGGTGCCATTTTATTTCTTTTAGTTTCTCAAAATGTAGTTGATTCTCGTTAAGCATCAAGATGGGCATTATTTGGTCCTGTTGAGGGTCCTTTCTTTATACTTGATTAATACGGCTGCCAGGTTCCTGTAGGTCGACTCCGACTCCGACTCCGGGTTTTCACCAATTTTCCTGTGGTCATCAGTGAGCACAAACAGCACCTGTCACTTTCACATTTAGTTGCTTTATAGTTTTGAATATTTAAAACACTAAACTTTTAGTCACTTATTCCAGTGATATGTCAAAAGTTTTAAACGCACTTCACCTGAAAAGCAAATTAGACAGTAACACTGGATAATCTGAGAGTTTTCTAAATTTGTATTCCACCCTATAAGATAAGAAGTTCGACTTCTTACATAAATATGTAACAAGTGGAACTACTTTGTATTCTAAACTAAAAATTCATTGAATTTAAATTTTGGGAGCTCCTCGCCCATTATAAAAATTATGTGGTTGAAATTAAAAAAAAAACAACATCCTTTACTTTATAACAATTTATTCAGAAAATGGGGTAACAAAACTACATTCGCATGTTTTTACAATTTATTTAAAAAATGAGGTTGAGGGGCAAGAAAACTACTGGCTACCTATTTTATTTATATTTATTTATTAAAACAAAAAAGAAAACTTTTTAGTTTTAGGGGTGACATATTATAAGGGGTGATTTTCACCCCTTTGTTACTCCAGAGGAAATTTTCATTTAGATTTATTTAGAATTTGAAACTTGAAAGGAATAGTTATTTTCAAGTTACACATGGATTAAGAGTTACCCCTTTACTACGCAAGGGGCAAGACTTACCCCTATGTCACTTTTTAAACCATATTTTCTGTTATCTTAAATAAAAAAAGTGTATTTTTTAATTATGCAACAATTTGTTTCCATAATTTTATTTTATTTCATTTTTGTTCCTTTAGGAATGTTAAAGGGGTGAATTATACCCCTCTGCCATATTTGTCAGAGAGGGCCCATCAATATCCATATTCTACAAGGTTTTCTGAAAATTTTGACGTATTGCACAATATTGTATCACGAATCTGCACACGGAATCCCATATTTGACAAATTGAAACCGGACTATAAGGGAAATTGTTTCTTTTTCCGATTTGATGATTTTTCTTTGTGTTTTCCTTAGTTCCTCAATTTTTGTATGAAATTCTTTTGCATCTTCAGCATCTAAGTTGCCAGTTATTAATTTAATTGTACTACCCAGGACGTTTATTAAACCACGTTTATTTCTAGGTGCAGATGGTAGCAATTCTTCGATTATTTCGGTGACTTCTTTTATTTGATGGTGTATTATATTTCTGAAATTATAAGTTTCCATCCTGTAGTTCTGATCCGACGTATTATAACCTAATTCTAATTGTTTTTGAGTAGTAACTAACTTCTCAAATTCTTCTAATATAAGCGATAAATTGTATACTTGCGTAAGCGTCCATCTATTTTCAACTACTTTTGCGTTTCCTATCTTAAGCGGCAATAATCCTATATTTTCTTTAACTTCTTGTATATCAACTACAGCTGCTGCTGTGCTGATGGTGAGGGCGGTGATCCTGAAACAGGACGACTAATGTCAGCTAAATGTACAGTTTTCTTCTTATTAGATTTTGAGTGTTCTATTTGACATTTATTATGTTCTAGTAATTTTATTATTTTCCAAGGTCCGGTAAAACGTTTGACCGTTTTATTCCTGTTATAAATTCTAGTATAGACTATGTCTCCTATTTTAAACGCTGTGTCTTCTTTCGTTTGTTTTTAAATTCTTTTTGTTTTATCTTCGTGTAATTTATCGTGTAGTTTATTGTAAACTTCTTCCATAGTTTTCACATGCTTATTAACCAGGTCTTGATAATATTGTCTTGTATACAGCATGTCAAAGGGGTTTCTTGAAGCGGTGTGTCCTAGCACTGTCTCCAAAGGTGTTAAGCCTGTTGAAGTATGTATGGTATTATTGTAAGCAATAATTGCCTGTTGCATTCTTTGGTCTGATGGTCCCTCTAATAATCTGTAATGTTCTAACAGCGTTGAATGTAGGCGTTCAATTAACGCGTTCGATTCATGATGTCTAGGAGTTGTTACGTGTACTTTAATTTTGTGAGCTTCTAAAAATTCTTTTACAACTGCGTTAGAAAATTCCGAACCTCCATCACAGGTAATTTGTGTGGGCGTTCCGTAATGTTTGATAAAGTCCAAGAGTTTTTCTGCTAGTTCTGTTCCATTTTTCCCTAATATTTTGTATTATTGAGCCAATTTTGAAAATGAATCAATTATAGTTAAGTATGAGTTGCCGTCTACTACGAAAGGTATCCATATGTATATTTTCGGAAGGTTTTAGGAATGTTTCAGTTAGTAAGTCCTTGATGACAGGTGTATGTCTCTCATACTTGCTACTGCGGCATTTTTCACAGTTGTTTATATATCGCGTGACATCATTTTGAAGATTGTGCCAATAATATTTTTCTTTTAATCTTGTTAGTGTTTCTGAAATACCTCGATGGTTTGTTTTTCCTTCATGGTAATTTTTTATGGCTTGTAATCTGTCTTCCATGGGCACATTTACTAGTTTCTTTGTACATCTGATTAATTTGGGTCCTCTGTCCGAAAAGTTGTCAACATAAACTTTTGTGAAATCCTGGTACATTTTCTCTTGATCAAACCACATATAATATGTTTTCCTTCCTGTTGTGTATTCTTTGAGGAAGTTTAAAATTAAATCATAGTTGTTATCTTTAGGAATTTGTGTTTCAATATAGTCTTTGTTTTCAAGTCTACTTCTTTTTGTACGAATCCTGTTTCCTAATCCTGTGGTTACAATTATTTGATTTGGCTTGGAATTTATTATATTTTCTACGATTTCTATACTTTTGGAGGGTTCGTCATTGGCGGTTGTGTGTGCGGTTTCTGTTATACTCCCAGTCGATTCCTCGTTAGGGGTAGGTATTGTTTGTGTGATATTTTCTAAATCTTCTATTATTCTACTCATTTCTTCAGCGTCGTGGTCGGTAATGGGATTGTCTATAATGTGTTTCAGAGCATTTTCAATATCAGAATCATCGAGTTGTGGTATTATCGATACATTATTTATTTCTTTGCTAGTCCCTTGTATGCTCATTGGATGAACAGTTATTCGTGATAGAGCATCCGCGACTACGTTTTGTGATCCTTTTTTATATATAACCTCAAAGTCAAATTCCTGAAGTTTAATTTTCCAACGTGCAAGTTTGCTAGACGGGTCTTTAAGCGAAAATAACCAGGTCAATGGACGATGGTCAGTGTAAATTTTAAATTTACGTCCAAATAGGTAAGGGCGAAAGTGTTTACATGCCCAAAGTATACACAGTAATTCTCTTTCTACTGTGCTGTATTTGGTCTCGGTATCATTAAGGGTTCTAGAAGCGTACGCCACTGGTTTATCATTTGGTGGTAAGCCTTGTGTTAAAACTGCTCCTATCGCTATATTGCTGGCATCGGTGGTTAAATTAAATTCTTTGCTAAAATCGGGGAATTGAAGTATTGGGTCATGACATAAAATTTGTTTGCATTTGTTGAATGCTGTAATATACTCATCAGTATGTTCGATTTTTGCTCCCTTCTTTAAACACTTTGTCAAAGGTTTTTTCAAGCTTGCAAAATTCATTATAAATTTCCTGTAATAGCCTAACAGTCCCAGAAAAGATTTTATTTCTTTTGTGGTGCTAGGTATAGGGTATTTTTCTATAACTCTAATTTTTTCGTTGTTTGGTCTTATTCCTTGTGGTGTTATGATATGTCCTAAATAATTAACTTCGGTGCGTAAGAATTCTGACTTATCTAGCTGTACTTTAAGGTTTGCAGCTCTTAGCCTCTCGAATACGCTTCTTAGACGTCCTATGTGTTCCTGCAGTGAAGTCGAAAAAATGATAATGTCATCTAAGTATACCATGCATTGTTGTTCCGTTAATCCTCGTAGTATATGGTTCATTGTACGTTGAAATGTGCTTGGACTATTTCGAAGGCCAAAGGGCATTCTTAAGAATTCAAAATGGCCTTGTGGTGTTGAAAACGCCGTTTTTTCTATACTGTTTTTGTCGACTAAAATCTGATGAAATCCACTCGCGAGGTCGAGGGTGGTGAAATAATTAGCTCTGCCTAATTTGTCCAGAATGTCTTCTATATTAGGGATTGGAAATTTATCTTCAATTGTTTTCTCGTTCAATTTACGATAATCGATGACCAGTCTCCATTTTCTTGTATTTGATGCATCGATTTTCTTGGGCACAACCCATATCGGTGATGACCAGGGTGAGATGGATTCCCTAATTATATTTTGTTCCAACATACTGCTTATTTGTTTTTTAACTTCTTCATTATGAATTGGTGGTAATCGATATGATTTTGTATAGATCGGTTTTTCATCTGTTGTTCTTATTAAATGTTTAATCTCCCCAGTGTAACTTAACGGTATTTCTTTACAGTGGAATATGTCCCTAAATTCATAACAAAGGTTTCTTATTATGTCATATTCTTCCTGATTGGTATGGCCTAATCTTAAATTCTTTAAATTTTGTTTCAAAAGTTGGTCACAATAGATGTTTGACAAGTTTCTTCTTGATGGTTAATTTCGATATTTTCTTCTATTTCTAAAAGCTTCAATGGATCTTTGAACGTTATATCTAGGTTATGATTAGAAGTATTTAGGATAGTAGTAAAGCATTCATAGTTCTTTGATGTTACGAGACAACAAGGTATTTCAAGTCCATTTTCGAACTGCATGTGATTAATATAACCGTTATCCATATTTAAGTCAGTTGGAATTTTTATTATTTTTTCACATCTTGGTGGAATTGTGTACTTATATATTTTATTTTTATTAGTTGTCCTATCTTGTAAGATTTTCAATGGCATTTTTGCATACGGTGTACTTATTACAT
This sequence comes from Rhagium mordax, assembly GCA_963680705.1. Classification (NCBI taxonomy): domain Eukaryota; kingdom Metazoa; phylum Arthropoda; class Insecta; order Coleoptera; family Cerambycidae; genus Rhagium; species Rhagium mordax. The sequence continues at coordinate 25,291,530 of OY796664.1, forward strand.
TTTTTGTGAGGTCAATGTTCGCTTGAAGTTTTTGGAGAAAATCGATTCCTATTAAGCCATCGTATTTGGGGTTAAAATCGAATAAATGAAATTTTTGTTGTCCTTCAACATTAAAAAGGTCCCAAACAGGTATAGTTATGCTATGTTTATGCACGCTTTGTTGATGTGCAGTATTTATAACAAATGGAGTTTCTTCGATATAATTTTTATAGTAATTCTGTGCAAGAGTAGGTTTAATTAAAGTTTTTGTTGAACCAGTATCTATTAGGAAGTTTGCTTTTAATTCTGGTACAAAAATAACTGGAAGATTATTATTATTGTCGATGTTGTTTAGTTCTATGTTGGCATTTGTGAGGCTGTTGCTTCCTGAAAATTTTGAAAATGTCCGTCTGTCTGTGCTTCTTGTATATTCGTCTCTTGCAATCCTGCATCCAAATTTTCATATGCGTCTTCAGAACGTCCATAATAGTTGTCGTTTTCATAATTTGGCATATGATTTTCGAAAGTTTCGTTTTCATTATATTCTCCGGGATAATTTTGGTTTTCTTGATAATAAAGTTCTTCTGATGTAAAGTTAGGTCTTGGTTGAAATTGTCTGCCAGAATTTGGTGGGTTATTTATTCTTCTGGTATTACCTGATGATGTGTCCATCGGTGTGGGTTTTGGTAATATTTTATTGGGGTTTGGTTTGAACACATTGGTATTCCTCGTATTAAATGGAGTTTGAAATTTTTGGTTATTATATTTCATCGGTTGGTTATAGAATCTGTTATTCCAGGGTGTTCCTTGTGGTTGATTTGCTTGCCAATAGTTTGGATGATAGTTTGGTGATTGGTTTGATTGATAATAATTTGGATAGTAATTTGGATATTGTGAAGTTTGATTAAAATTTGAATATGTAAGTGATTGCATTGATTGATTTTTGTTGGTATGCTGTGATTGTCTTGCTATAGGTTTTGATATATTCTTGTGTGTATTATTATTTATGGCTGTGAAGTGATTTCGTACATATGAGTAATTTTCTTCCTCAATCGTCATTCGAAGTGCTTCTTCTAGAGTTGTTGGGGACTTGCACCTTAGTAAGCGACTTAAATCGGAGTTTGTTCCCTTAAGAAATGTTTGTAAGGCTAAATCATTGAACATCATAGTGTTATACATTAAAATAGCTGGTTGTTCGATGACTGCGATTTTTGAAATAATTAAATCTTAAGGTCCTTACATCTTTCTCCAAATTCCAAAGGTTTTTCATTGCGGTGTTGGGTCAGGGTTAACAGTTCCGTTGTGAGTGTATTTTCTGAACGTTGGTCTCCAAATCGTCTTCTTATTTCTTCTTTAATCTCTTCCCATGTAATATTTGGATTTGTTGCTATTATTGCTTGCGCTGGACCAATAAGTTTGTTTCTTATCGCTTGAAATAATGTGGCATTGAAGGCTTCATCTGTTGGTTTTTTCAGTCTGTCAATTGTTGCTTGTGCTGCTGTTATGAAAATTCCGACGGTCATTTGATCACCATCAAAAGTTGGAACAGTTTCGATGTGGTCTCTAAATGTTGCCATCGTACTTTCTTTATCTTCAGTTTTTAATTTAAGGTTATCTAATATGTTTGTCAATTGGTCAATGTCAGTCATAAATTTTAGTGATATTTAACAGTTTTTAATCGGTGCAGTGGGAAATAACTTTATCGTAAAGTTACGCCACTGGGTGTAGAATATTTAGGTGCTTTGTAATAAGCGGAGACGTTAAAGAAAAAGGAATTTTAGGATGATAATGATGAGCAATTTTACTTACCAGACTGCTATCATTCTCTTCTTTCTTCTACTTTTCTTAAAACTAACAAAAAGTTAAAATCTTGAGTGTATCTTCTTTTCCTTTTTTTTTGATTTTCTTAAAATACGGTGAAGCTTTGGAGATGTTATCCTAGGCTTTTTGTGAACCAGATGACGATTTTGGGTCTTCTTGGCTCGGCGGTTTCTTGCAGCGAAAAAGGTGTCTTCTCGGATGGTTAATCACTGAACTGAACGTGAAATCGATATGCACTCGATACACTCCACCCGTCCGACTCGAAAGACTGCGCCAGTTATAAAATAGATCTTAATAAATCGATTTTTAAAAAGAAATATTTTATATCAACAGAGAAAATAAAAAGACAAGTGTACAATTATTACAGCGTCGGTTTATTAACTAACTTATAATTTATAAAGAAGCATTCACCCGACATGAGGATGTAATGAGATAACGGATAACGAGTATCGGGTTTCCTAGATAAACTGCATATGCATTTGCGTAACTCGCGTCATTTTGGTTTGACAATTAAGAATTGTTTACTTGACAACAATTTAAGTATTTATTGTTAAATTATACGTAAGTTAGCGCGTTTTAAATTGTATTTTTATCATGCATTCAAGAAATGAAAAAGTAGATATGCTATTAATCTATGGCGAATGTAACAAAAATAGCAGCTGCTCAGTTATATGAAGAAAGATATCCCGAAAGAAATCATCCACCGTACAACTATTTTGTAAGAGTTGAACAGCAATTCAGAAGAGAACCAAATGTACCTGGAAATAATTTTATTATCGATGAAGAGTCGGAAATCAATGTATTGGCAATTCTCGAGGCAGATCCCACAATTTCGATGAGACATATTGAGGACCAAACCGGTGTAAATCGGGAATCACCTCGGAGCACTTTGAGAAAACATAAATTTAAATCATACAAGTACCAAATACACCAGCACTTATACGAAAATGATTTTCAAAGAAGATTGGACTATTGTAATTGGTTTTTCAACAGACACAATTTGGACAATAATTTTCATAAACAAATTTTTCCGACGAATCCAGGTTTACTAATTTGGGGTTATTCAATCATAACAACGCTCGTTTCATTATTGGACACAGGAAAATCCCAGAATTATGAGAGAAAGTGCATATCAGGAACGATTTAGTTTTAATGTATGGTTGGGGGTAATTGGCAGAAGAATTATTGGGCCAATAATTTTTGCCGCACAATTAAAAGGAGAAAGATATTTGGAATTTTTGCAAAACCAGATCGAAGATTTTTTTGGAAGAACTGCCACTTAATGTTGACCCAATAATTTTTCAACAGGATAGAGCTCCACCACATAACTGCAGAGTAGTGGTGAATTACTTAAATGAAAGGTTTTGAGAAAACTGGATGGGAACAAATGAACCCGTTAGATGGCCTGCAAGGTCACCGGACCTTACGCCGCTTGATTTTTGTTAATGTGTGCTGCTGTATCTAGTATGCAATTATGTTCTATAGTAGTTGCATAGCAACGATTTTTTTTTACTGTTAATGTTGACAATAATTATTTTTATAAAGGGCATGTTATATCTTTAAAAATATAAACTGTACGAAATCTGATTAGTTTCATTATCAACTAGACTGAAGAATACCATAGGTTATGGGCCCAGGGATATTGAATTAATACAGTGAGAACGGAACAGTTTGTAGAAGTAAGAAGCCAAGCAGGGGTGCTGTTATTGCTGTTGTAAAGTTCGAAAGTTTCGTTCAAGATGGCCGCTGCAGTCGGTGGAGGAAATGTATTTTTATAAAACCTTTTGATGGAACTAATTTCTCTAATTGGGAATTTAGATTAAAGTTAATTCTCGAGCAAGCCGGAGTTGTGGACGTGTTAAATGCTAATCCACCAACTGAAGGTGAGGAACTACAAAAATTCAAGAAGAATGACACAAAAGCCCGTAATATATTGGTACAGTGTATGTCTGATAATATATTAGAAATGATAAAAACAAAAACTACGGCAAAAGAAATCATGGAAGCTTTACTACGGCAAAAGAAATCATGGAAGCTTTGAATAAAACGTATACAAGAAAAGGCATTTCTACACAGGTACAGCTGCAACGGAAGTTGCGAAGTCTCAAGTATATTGACGGTACTTAGCTAAATGTTTTCTTAATGGAGTTTGAGCAGACAGTATATGAACTTAAAAGTGCTGGTGGAAAAATTGAAAACACTGAAATCGTTTCCCAGTTGTTATCATGCATGCCCAGGTGACTTCTAACTTTCCTAACTTAATTATATTTTATGTCAAAAACCAACCTTTAACTGTTCCTTTGGCGTAAAGTCACAGGCGTAAAGGTTATTTTTTAAATAATCCAGATATTTTTCAGATTATCTGGGTAATGTTCAGAAGTGTGGCCGTAAATCCCAAATAAGAACAGAAAGAAAATACAGAAAGATGCCACAAATAACTTTTAGACAATATTTCCTGCTAGATCACAAGGTTAGTTAAATTGCTGTAGTTATTATATATTTAAAATCCGTGTATACAACTGTTTAAGAGTGTATTAAGGGTTACGGTGAGCACTGTTTCAAAAATAAAATGTTCATAATCTAATTGTTAAAACACACCGACTCGGTGGCGCAGTGGGCTAGAGCGTAAGTGACAGTCATGGCTCTGGCTACACTGCCTATCGCGTCCGGGTTCGAATCCCGGCACCGGCAGATAGCAATGTCGGTGGGTATGGATGTTTGTCTACGTTTTTTCTAACGTGTAGCCCCCTTCCGGACAGCCTTTGGCTTTGGAATTGGGGGTTGTCTAATTTCTGTAGTGTGTTTTATGTTTTATGTTTTTTATTCTTTAAGCTTAATTTTGTTCCGTGAAACTTATTACATGTTCACTATACAGTGTGAACGCACTTAAGATGAACACACTCCTATATTTAATTAATTTCTAGAAGTAGAAAATTGAATTTTGGTACGGAGGTAGAACTTCACGAGCTGCATTGCTTAGAGTACTCAAATCAAATGTCAGATATAACCCCAGTCTACTGTCACTTCGTGAATAGGGCCAAAACTTACTAGAACAAGTTATTTAGAATCTTATTTTACCCTTGCCTTGGATACCGAATTTCAAAACTAAATTTCGACTTCGAGTGAAATTAAATAAAATACAGTCCTCAATTTAAGTGTGTCACAATGTATAATTGCGGTTAGAATTGAGAATCTCATATTGGATTACCATATCCATTCATTATTACAACATACATTTTATTTACATATATTATAATCAAATTAATAGAAAAAAACAGTTATTGCACAAAATTAATATATTTTTAGCACATTAATGTTGGCGCCCTAAAGCAATAAATAAGTAATTATTCTAAATTTTTGCCTCGACTGTAATAATGAAATCTGTCGACGAGTTGCATACTCAACAACCATAATAGCCATACACTGTCGTTACTATACTATAAACACTGTTTGTTTTTTTCTTCAGAAATTCTTGTTCAACTTCTAAAAAACCAAACCAAAATATTACAAAGACTTGATTATCTAACGCAGATAATTCAAAATAATAATAACCTTGATATGGATTTGGCTAAAACCAGTGTGGATTTACCTTTATTAACCATCGAACAGCTGTCAGCTTTTAACTTGAAATTGGATGATGCCAATGAATTTAATAGAATTGTAAGTATTTGATATACAGTGTGACTCATTCTCTATTATTAAAAAAAAATCCGGTTAAAGTCGCACAATAAAGATTTTATAGAGTAACCGTAACAAATGGGTCACACTGTATATACTAATTTTAAAATATCAAATGTAAGGCATTTTGAGAAAACACATTTTTATGTGGCCAACTTGGACAAACGAACTTTTTTTTCTAAAAAAGGGGTAAAATAGTTTAAATTATCTACCACTCCAAAAAAATCTATTCCCATTCATATTTATATCATACCTATGTGTACCATTGTACGTACATATTACATAGGCATATTTGTGTAAACGTTCCCCCCATATTTTATGATACTTTATCAAACAATAAAAATAACATATTCATTTAACTAGTTTGTTTATAAAACTTTAGGAATGGTTAATCCCATATTTTAATTTTTTTAGATAATATAGGTACCTTGTATTACTTTTTCTTTGATAAATTCTTATGTCAAATTTTAGGTCTCGTATCTTAAACTGATTGATGGCAGAGATACACCTGACACTCCGCATAAAATTTTAACAAAGGTGTTTGGTCATGGTCTAGCTATGAAAATAAATTGGTCAGGCCGCAATGAGAAACCAGCCTTAAAGGACTTTAAACAAGTTGTTAAATTAGTCATCGGTAAGTGAAACAGACATATTGATAAAAGAAAATATGTGGTAGCTGCTTTTATTGACCTAAGGCTTTTGACATAATAGATTGTGAAATTTTGATTAAAAAATTAGGGCATTATGGTATTGAAGGTAAAGTTTTAAGATGGCTGACTTAGTATTTATCTGATAGGGAGCAGGTCATAAAATTGATAAAAAATAATAATAAATTTATGTATTACTTAAATAATTATCTGTTTATGTATATATATATGTGTATATATGTATATATATATATATATATATATATATATATATATATATATATATATATATATATATATATATATATATATATACGTACCCAACTACCTATACCAAGCCCGGTACATATCACAGGCTCTCAGAAGCCCAGGCTTCCTATTGCAGTTAGAAGTGTGTATTTCACGCGTCTGCGCACAGGACAATTTATATACATTTAGCAACAGGAGAGGGGTAACCTTATTTAATATTTACTTAAATATATATATCCCAGTTCTTCCCAAGCCCCCTCAAGCCACTTCACATCACCACCTTACTAAGCCCGACTGTATATAGTTAATACAGTTTACGCATTTTGAGAAGCCCAGCAACGTTGCCTTTATTTTCATGTTCTCAAGTATTTTATTACAATAATTAACGTTTTGAAAGATTCGTAGCTGTTCAACAAAATTATTATAATAATAATTTTTCCTCAACATGGAGAAAACTAAAGGGCCCGCACAAAATACATATAGGCAAAAATGGCTCTAGGTGAATTTTTGCTAAAATGTTAGTGTTAGTATGTTGTAGATTTTAATATCCTGATCAGAACTGTCAGGGTCCTAACTCAATCCTGTGACTAGTTTTTAAGGTACAGGGTGTTAAAGATATAAAGTGGTTATTTTTATAAAATATGGTCCAAAAAAACCGGAATTTTCATTTTATCGTATAACTTCTTTATTTTTTCACCGATTTTCAACTTTTTGGATTCGTTTGACAGATAAATTTTCCAGCTATTTGATTCTCTATCAAAAACTGATATTATCACCATAAGTGTCAAGGCAGACGTATTTAAACTTGAGCAATTTTTAGTAACTGCTGGAATTTTGTTGAAAAGCCGCATTTACAAACGGTTTGTCATGACTGGTCTTCTGCCAATATTTTGGTGGGTAGTTTTTAAAAATCGGTCAAGGAACTACGGAACTGTACCAAAAAATGTAGATGCGTGTTGTAAACATTTCGGCAGCAATGGTAAAAACCGGAATTTTTTATTATCCTTTATAACTTTTTTGATTCTTTGCCGATTTTAATTTTTTTTGTGTCATTTAAAACCCAAAGCCTTCCAGTACAATATTAAATCTCAGAAATTGACATGAATCATAAATCCAATATGGCGGAAGTAATCAAATTAACCTAATATTTAAAAGCCTCTAGAATTTTTTAAAATGGCGAATTTAGGCTTTCTTTGATCTTGAGGCCTTGTCTTCTAAGAACATTGGAACGTATTATAGATCACGAAAATCGGTTAAGGACTTACGAAGATATGAATAATAAATGAAATCTAATTAAATAACGGGCTAAACCAGAAACATAATTTAATTACGAATCATTTAACTAAATAACAATAACTTATTGTCAAAATTAATACTTAAATAATGGAACATGACCTCCATTAGCGTTCACAACGAGCTGAACCTGCCTGTGCCAACCGTCTATTGCTTATTTAATAATTTGCTGGTCAGTTTCTTCCCAACAGTTTAAAATTCTTTGTCGCAATTCGCCTAAATTATTGAAATGACGACCATTCTTATACAACCGTTCTTGTAAATGTAAAAGTAATTGTCATGGTGATTAAGATCTGGACTATTAGGAGGCCAGTGTTCTTGTTCAATAAAATTTGCTGCATGTTCTCTTAAAAATCCAAGTGTCCATCCTAAAATTTCATTGTAGTTACCAAGACCGACTAATTTGCATGAGTATGAAATCACTAATTTAAGGTAACATTTGACTCGGAACAACTTCGCAATACTGTTGAAAATTAAGCCGTATTCCATGTTCAATAAAAATTATGCTAGTTTTAAAACCTCTACAAATTCCCACAGATACTTAATGAAAATCTTGTCTTCATTTGACAGCACCATTATACCAAAACTAGGGACCACAAGACACTTTTTAAAAACAGCTGACTGAAATAACAGTTATGAATCAATGTTCATTTGTTTTGTAACCATGACGATAACTGCATAGGTAACTCTGTTAAGAATTAATTTGATACTGTTGTTGTGGTGTACAGTGTACATGACTACGTTATACACCTTTATAAGTTCTTAACCGAGTTTCGTGTTCTGCGTCACAATGTTCTTAGAATAGGCTTCAAGTTAAAAGAAAGTCATTTAATTTGTCATTTTAAAAAATTCTTACGGCTTTTAAATATTAGGTAAATTTGACAACTTCTGCCATATTGGATTTATAATTCATGTGAATTTCTGACATTTATGATTGTAGTGGAAGGCTTTGGGTTTTAAGTGACCCGAAAAAAATTAAAATCGGTAAAGGAATCAAAAAGTTATAAAGGAAAATGAAAATTTCGATTTTTACTATGGCTGCCGAGACGTTTACAACACGTCTCTACATTTATTGGTGCAGCTCCGTACTTTCTTGACCGATTTTTAAAAACTGCCCACCAAAATATTGCCAGAAGACCAGCCATGTTCATAAAGCAAACCGTTTGTAAATACGGCATTTCAACAAAATTCCATCAGTTATTAAAAATTGCTCAAGTTTAAATACGTCAGCCTTGACATTTATGATCATTATATAAGTATCTGATAGAGAATCATTTAGCTGGAGGCTTTAGCTGTCAAACGAGCCCAACAGGTTGAAAATCGATGAAAAAATAAAGAAGTTATGGGATGAAATAAAAATTCCGGTTATTTTTGGACCACCCGATATATTTATAGCAATATAAGGATTCGATTGCAATTGTTTGCATGAATGTTATTTCTTTAACTTCAAATAATATATTGTGACAAATATGTGTTTGTATACAGGGCGAGGCACAAATAAAATAGAGTAATTTTTAAAAATCGATTTTTTTCTGCTCAAACCACAAAATATTACAAAAATCTATTAGGAATAAAATATAATTTTTTTATGTTACCGGAAGCAATAATTTGTATTTCATACAGGACGAGTCAAAAGTATGGCATTGCGAATGACCCATTCTAATGGGACTTCCTGTATATTATCATATTAAGTTGGGCAAACCAGGTGTGTCTCCGGATGAGGTACCGCACTCTTATAAACTCTCTTATATTTACTAAAAGTTATTCTTTATAAAAAGTTTTCCTTGCCATAGGAAGTCATAAGCAGTCGTCAAACTTAAGATAAATTATACAGGGTATTCTAAAAATTTGAAAATTTATGGACTTTTAAGTGAATTGCTTTTTTACATCTTTATTGAACATTTTATTTAGTGTTTCCAATTATTTAAAATACTTAATTTCAAAAAAATTACATTTCATTTAACTAAGTTGAGAACTATTCTACATGTAGACCTCCAAAAAGTACACATTTCTCTAATCTTTTTTTAAATTCTTCGTATGCATTAGAGGTCACATCTTCATTTATGGTTGCAAGAGCTTCTACAATTTTTTGCTTTAATAAATCTACGTCGTCTTCGAAATCGTTGCGGCCGAAATACTCGAACTCGAATTGTAGAATGTGCTGGACATCCGTCTTGTTGAAAAATTATTCTTCTACGTTTTAAATTTTCATTGTCCAATTTCCAAAACAAAATTATTTAAAAGTTCTAAATAAGTATCTTGGTTCAAAATTCTATCAATAAAATAAGGACCGTTTATTCTATGATGCAATATGTCGTTTTTAAACTTTCGACTGTTAGTGATAAATCGGAAAATTGAATTTTCCTGAGCCCAGTACCTACAATTTTGAGAGGAAACTATCCCATGGCCCATTAGTCTTAAAAGTAGATTCGTCATCGAATAAAATGTTTCGATAAATTAATGATCTATCTGCTAAAATTTTCTCACCCCGTTAAGCAAAAGTCCAAACGACGAGCATCATCTCCAACTTGAAGTTTGTGAATTAATTTAGGTTCGAATGCACGAAATAATAATAATAATAATAATAATAATAATAATAAAATGACTTTATTTCAGGCGGAGTCTAGCCTAAGCTATCCTCTGAATATGAGATTTGCTAATACCTAAATTTAACGACCATCTTGGGTGTTCTACAATCTACAGTCTAAAACTACACCGGTAGCAGCGTCATCTTTATTTAATTGTTTTTGTTTTTTTTCACATTTTTTACTTCCCCGGTGGTATCAAATTTATAAATTAATTTACATACTGTGAATCACTGTAACATCTGGATATTTCTCATTGAAAACTTCAATAGCGTATTTATAAGAAACATTTCCGATTCCATAGCATTTGATCAAGTAAATTCGTTGTTCCAAGGTTAAGGCGCTTTTAGACAGTCATGCAAATTGTGCCAGTTGGCTTGTGTATGCAAATTTGCACAAATGTACTGAGTCGTTGTACATCTGTTTAGATGCTCATGCAATTTGCGCAACTGATTTGTGCATGCAAATTTGCACAAATGAACGTCGCTGTATTCATTTAACGTTCAGTCTACCTTACACAGTTAGTATATCAAGAGTGTTGATTTTTGACAAAAAAAAACGGGAAATTATGATAAGGAATTACTTTTTGCTACAGCTGTGGTTTGTGTTATATCAGACGTGCGACTGTCAAACATCGTTTACACGCTCATGCAAATACTTCAACCTCATATACGTACCCAACAACCTATACCAAGCCTGGTACATATCACCGGCTCTCAGAAGCCCAGGCTTCCTATTGTATTTAGAAGTGCGTATTTCACGTGACTGCGCGTAAAACAATTTATATACATTTTGCTAGAGGAGAGGGGTAACCTTATTTAATATTCACTTAATCATATATTTTCCAGTACTTGTAAAGCCACTTCATAGCGTCACCTTACCAAGCCCAACTGAGTTAATATATTACACTTATTTTGGGAAACCCTTATTTTCAACTCATAAGTGTTGAATGAAATTATTATAATAATAATTTCACCCAACATGGACAGAACTAAATTCATAAAATCCAGATAAAAAAGGTAACCCACATAAAGAAAATTTTCTGATATTAAAAAAAGTGCAAGTTAATGGTATATGCTTATTTAATTTTCCTATGAAACGAATATCTTGACAATTATTTAAATTATGAATAATATTTCCTGCACATATAAATAATAAAGCTTTAAATAAAGCATGAGTTAATAAATGAAAAAAAAGCTAATTTATACTCTCCTAAAGCTAAAATCCTTATTATTAAACCTAATTGACTTAATGTTGATAAAGCAATAATTGTTTTTAAATCAAATTCAAAATTAGCCCCTAAACCTGATATAAATATAGTTAAACTTGAAATTAATAATAAAATTAATATTAAATTTGAAGAAAAACAAAAATTAAAACGAATTAATAAATAAACCCCAGCTGTAACTAAAGTTGAAGAATGAACTAAAGAAGAAACTGGAGTTGGAGCTGCTATAGCAGCAGGTAATCAAGAAGAAAAAGGAATTTGAGCTCTTTTAGTTATAGCAGCTAAAACTACCATATATGAAATTAATTTTATAGAAAAATCTTCTTTTATTAAATCCAAATAAAAAATAAAATTTCTTCTTCCATGATTTATTATTCAAGCAATAGATATAAGTAAAACATCTCCAATACGATTAGATAATGTTGATAATATCCCAGCATTAAAAGATTTAACATTTTGGTAATAAATTACTAAACAATAAGAAACTAAACCTAACCCATCTCAGCCTAATAAAATTGAAATTAAGTTAGGTGTAATAATTAATAATATTATTGATAAAACAAATATAACCACCAAATAAATAAATCGATTTAAATTTTCATCAACAAACATATATTCTTGACTATAATAAATTACTATAGAAGAAATAAATAAAACAAATCTTATAAATAATAACGACATTCAATCTAATAAGATAGTTATAATTACAGGTAAAGAATTTAATGTTAATAAATTTAATTCAATAATTAAATTAAAATTTTAGATTAAAAAATCTAGCCTAAGAGAAAAAAAGTGATAAAAAAATTAATAAAAATAAATTAAAATAAATTTACAAATAGAATAATTATCTAAAATAGAAAACTATATCTTTGAAATCACAAATCAATATTTTTTATAAACTACTTAGATTAAATTTATAACACCAAATATTCACCCTTTAAAATTAATAAATTTAAAGGTATTCAATGTAAAAATAAATATTCGCGTAACATTCCTTGATAAACAGAAAATGCCCCTGAATAAAAATTACCATGCTGAGAAAAAGAATATAAAAATAACGAATACACAGCTCTAAAAAACGAAATTAAAGATAAAAATAATATTCTTATTCAACAAATGAAATTAAACTATTAATTAACAAAATTTCTCCTATTAAATTTAAAGAGCCGCTATATTAGAAGAACAAAGTAAAAATCGTCACAATGAAAGTCTAGGTATAATTTAATTTAAAAATCCCTTATTTAAATAAAGTCTTCGTCTCCCTATTCGTTCACAAGAAATATTAGCTAAACAAAATAAACCAGAAGAACATAATTCATGAGCATTTATCATTACCAGAGAACCTCAAAACCCTCAAATATTTAATGTTATAATACCTGCTAATACTATCACTATATGTGCAACTGAAGAATAAGCAATTAAAGATTTTATATCTCTTTGACGAATACAAATCAAAGAAACCAAAAATCCACCTACTAATCTAATAATAATAAAATAATAATTAATTTTTATTCCAATTTCAATAAATAATATTATTAAACGTAAAAATCCATAACCTCCCAATTTTAATATAATACCTGCCAAAATTATTGACCCTGAAACAGAAGCCTCTACATGAGTTTTAGGTAATCATAAATGAATAAAAAATATACGTATTTTAACAAAAAATACTATACATAAATATATAAAAACTCTATTTACATTATTATTAAAAAAAATAAAAACTTAAAGAATTACATTTTTCATGATAAAAAAAAAATTGAAATTATTATAGGTAAAGAAACTAATAAAGTATAAAATAATAAATAAATACCAGCTTCAATTCGCTCAGGTTGATAACCTCAACCAATAATCAAAATTAAAGTAGGAATCAATCTAATTTCAAAAAATAAATAAAAAATAAATAAATTTAAAGAAAATGTTAAATAAGATCTAATAAGAAAAATTATATTCTAATTTTTAGAATTAAGTGACTGGCTGCATGTAGAAATACTAATGCTATAAAACAATTTTAGAATACCCTGTAAAATGATCTCAAGTTTGACGGCTGCTTATGGCTTCCTAAGACAAGCAAAACTTTTTACAAAGAATGACTTTTTCTCGGCAAATCAAAAATAAAATAGTTTACAAGAGTGCGTTACCTGATCCTGGGACCCACTGTATTTTTCTCTTTAGATAATGGTATTCTTAAATTCCAAACACTTTATAATTTTTTAATCAGTAAAACCGTTTAGAAAAAAAACATAATATTCTAATTCTAACTTTAATTTTCTCTTATTTGATTCAGTTGCTTCCTTATGCAAAACTTAAATGGATGAACAGGTTTAACAGTTGAATAAACTGCATTTAACCATAAATTAAAAGAGAATTAAAATTGACATCGAATTACATCGACTAATTTAAAAATAATGACGGTTCGAGTTTCGTGATTATTTATAGAGTAATCCACCTAAAATGAACCCATTAAAAATTTATTGGCTTTTATTTTTATAAACAAAACTGTACTTGACAATAATTATTAGTGAAAATTATCATAGTACTGACTACTTCCAGTTTTTTAATTGGTGTATTTCTTAATAAAATGAATTTATTCACGGTGACTTTCAATTGTTTCATTAGAAGAGACAGCTACTTTACCTGATGCGATGTTGGCAAGTTTTCGGGCTACGCATCATACGAATAAAATACTGGGCTTCGCTAAATCGGTCATATATTATCATTGTATATACTGATCAAGTTGTGCGCCCTCTATATGAAATTTTCGGAATTAATTCTGTATATTTTGAGAGAAATACCGACCTTACCAAGCCCATCAAAAATTTGGGGAGGACGTTCCATTAGCCCTACCAAGCTTAACCACTGAAATATACACGTAAGTTTTTACCAAGCCCGGAGTCGGGCTTCGTAAGTAGGTGTCGGGCTTAGTATACTCTAAAGACATACAATTTTGGGCCTGATAATGCCGGTTTATATGTATATATATATATATATATATATCTATGTATGTGTATATATGCATATATATATATTTTTTTTTTACCCTGTCAGGGTTTTTGTAGTGCATGATAATTTATTTGGCAGTTACATCTTCTTTTTTACCCTTTTATAAATATATGTGTATATGTATGTGTGTGTGTATGTGTATATATATTTGTATTTATTTATTCTTTTTATGGTAGGTACCACGTGTAAATTTTTTGTTGCTGGTAATGCCTTTCATTCATTTATTTCTATAGTAAAAAGAGGGAAGAGATATAAATTGAAATAATAAACAAATAAATAAACTTTTAATATTAACTCTATTATAGAAGTAACTACATACATAATAAGTTTTTTTTTTTTAATATTACCTATATTTGTAATTGAATATTATGTCTACTTCTTTTAAATTTTGTCACATTAATACTAGGTCACTGTCTTTGCATTTTACAGAATTTAAAGAGGTGGTACATAATTTATTTGATGTAATTACAATATCAGAAACATGGCTTACTGCCAATATATTAGATGAGTCGGTGACACTTCCTGGCTACAGGCTCTTTAGATATGACCGGGTAGGGCGCGGCGGAGGGATTGCTGTGTACGTTAAAGCATGTTATAAAGCTAGTGTTATTTCAAATCAAGGAGAAAATGTAAGTGAACAATTATGGCTCTCATTTAGCTTCAAAAATAAAAAATATGCATTGGGTACCCTTTCTAACCCCTCTGTTCACCTTTCAGAAACATTTCTAAATGATTTTGAAAATTCTTTGTCTTTATTAGCACCGAAATATGATTACATTTTATGTGCTGGTGATTTTAACATAGATGTGCTTGCTCCTCTTAGTAATGAGTGTGTAATGTTAAATAGTATTCTAGAATCGTTTGCCCTCGTACAATTAGTCGACCAACCTACTCGTTTTGCTAAGATGAAGGCTATTGATTTAATCATATGTTCCGATAATTTAGTCACAAATGACATTTCTATCCTGGACTGTTCTACCTTTTCTGATCATTGCTTAGTGTCTTGTCGAGTTGGAATATCTAAAACTAAAATTGAACCTATATTTTACACGTATAGAGACTTCAGCAATTTTAACCAACACGATTTCGATGTTGATCTTATGACAAAAAATTTTGAACAAATTTATTATTCGAATAATGTTGAATTAAAAGTTGAAATACTTTACACTATTTTATTAGATAGTTTTAATGTACATGCTCCAATAAAAACAGTTAGAATCAGCAAAAGAAAAGCCCCGTGGCTTACTGACAATCTAAAGTTCATGATGTTACTACGTGACAAAGCTCTTGTTAAATATAAAAGAACTAAGGAGTTACGTCATTGGAATTATTATAAAGACCTCCGAAATTTAACAAACACCACTATTAGACTTGAAAAAAGAGCATATCTACAATACAGACTGAATGGGAACTATAAAAATGTTTGGAAGGATCTAAGGGATTTCGATATTTACAACAAACAAAACAATTTCAACATTCCAGATCACCTCAATCAAGCTGGTAAAATTAATGATTATTTTATCAATACAGCACAGGGTAATATTGCATCTAATGATGCCACTATTAATTACTACGCCCAAAATATTAAGGAAGGTGCACAACACTTTAATTTTCAGACTGTGAATGAAACTCAGGTATATGAAGCTATATTATCGATTAAGTCTAAAGCTACAGGGGCCGATGAAATTGGTATAAATATATGGTTGTACAGCTGTCCCTACGTACTACCTTACATTACACATATATTTAATTTTTGTATTGAAAATAATGTATACCCTTCTATTTGGAAACGTGCGCATATTATTCCCTTGCCCAAAATCAGCGCACCTGAAGAGTTTAAGGATCTAAGACCCATAAGTATATTATGCTGCATCTCGAAGGCTTTTGAAAAATTAATTAACGAACAAATTCGTAACTATACAGATAATTTTGACATTCTGCCGGAACAACAGTCGGGATTCCGTAGTATGCATAGTTGTACAACCGCTCTTCTTAAAGTCACAGATGAGATTCATGAATCTGTTGATAATAATAACCTATGTATTCTTGTTCTTCTTGATTATAGTAAAGCATTCGATAACATTAACCATAAATTGCTTCTTGCACTCTTGTGCTGTAAATTTCTTAAAATCTTACTTGCATAGTCGTTATCAATCCGTGGTTGTCAAGAATAATATATCTGACTTTATTCATGTTAAAAATGGGGTTCCTCAGGGTTCTATTCTAGGACCCCTTTTATTTTTGTTGTACACATGTGAATTTCATAATTGTTTAAAGTTTTGCAGTTCTCATTATTACGCGGATGATACACAACTTTATTATACTTTCGAAGAAAAGAACATTGATCAAGCTTGCAGAAATATAAATGATGACCTGAAATCTCTTGTAACTTTGTCCAATTCTTTTTGTCTGTCCATCAACGCATCGAAATCGAATGTTATTTTGTTTGGAAGAACAATTGCACGTAATCGGTGTAAAGAGCGAGTGCAAATTGCTGTTAACGATACATTACTGTCTCTAAAGGATAGCTCTAAGAATTTAGGTCTTTTTCTAGATAACTCCCTTAAATTCTCTTCACATGTGACATTTGTTATCCGGAAAGCATTTAGTAACCTGAAGTTAATATACGCTAACCGACACCTACTTGACAGAAGATGTAGAATTCTGCTATGTGATAGTTTAGTTCTATCGCATTTAAATTACGCTGATGTAAGACTACAACGAATTCAAAATTCATGTGTTCGACTAGTTTGCGGACTTCGGCGGCGTGATCATATTAGTGAAAGTTTAAAAAACATAGGATGGCTGAATATGAACCAAAGGCGGATATTACATGCTTGTGTCCTCTTTCACAAAATTATAACTCTCCATAAACCAGCCTATTTATATAATAAAATTCGTTACCGCACGGATGTGCATAATGTAAACATTCGCTTTAAGTCACAGTTAACCGCTCCGCAGCATAAAACTTCATTGTATAAGGGTAGTTTTTCTCATTATATAACTTGGCTGTATAACCGGATACCTGATTCTTACAAAAAATTATCTGTAATCTCTTTCAAGACCAAAATAAAAAGAGACCTTATGCTGGGAACCGACTATTTCGATACATAGATTGTTTGTTATGGAATATGTGCATGGTGTGTGGATGTATGTGTATTATATAATAATATATTTTTAATAAACTTTATTTAATAAATTTGTACACATACATTGTTCGCACGTGCCATTACATTCTTGTTGGTTTTCTTTTCGTTTTCAGTTTTTGTTTTGTTTATTTTGTTGTTAACTGTTATATATATTAAATACATATGTTAACTGTTTGTACTATTAATTAATTATTTATAACTTGTTCATTGTTTAGATTTTAGTTAGTGTATTTAAATTTGAAGGCTAAGTGGAAGAGCAAAATCTGTCCTTGGATAGATATTTTGAACTTTGCCTTTTGACTAACATTTACAGTATGTTGTTTTTGTAGTCTTTTTATTAATAAGTGTACTATTTCTTATGCTGTATTTGATTAGTCAATAAAAGCATTTATTATTATTATTATTATTGTCATCAAAATTGAAAATTGATACAGGGGTACCACAGTGAAGTATTCTGGGCCAGTTATTATTTTTAATATAAATATATTAATGATATTAACCTTGAAATAAATTGTGACTTACTAAACTTATATGATGAAGATGATGCCCCTATAGTTATCAGTCATGATTATCTTGAT
Source organism: Rhagium mordax (assembly GCA_963680705.1). Classification (NCBI taxonomy): domain Eukaryota; kingdom Metazoa; phylum Arthropoda; class Insecta; order Coleoptera; family Cerambycidae; genus Rhagium; species Rhagium mordax. The sequence goes on from OY796664.1 coordinate 25,309,740, forward strand.
GTGACAGTACAACGAATGAATAGTGAGTTAATGAAGATCGAACATTATTGTAATAAAAATAAATTAAAAATTAACACAAAACAAAAGCTATGATAATAACAACAAGGTATAGACACATGTCTTTAAACTTTAATAACAATATTACTAATAATGGGGAGAAAATTGATCTGTAGAAAGCATGAAATATTTAGGATTAATTATAGATAACACTTGAACTTTTAATGAACATTTCATATATATTCATAAAAAAATATCATAAAAATTGTTTGCTACACAAGGATAGCGAAAAATGTGTCATTGAAAACGAGAGTAACCACTTATAATTCTATTATTAGGCCCCATTTTGATTATTGTACAATGTATTGTATTTATTTAATAAGAATAACATATCAGCGTTACAAAAATTACAGAATAGGGGACTGAGAATAATTCCAGGGTGTAATAGATATACTCCTATAAAATTGATGTTAGAAGTGGTAAACTGGCTTTCTGTAAGACAAAGACTGATGTACATGGTGTATATTTTTATTTATAAAGTATTAAATGAATGATGTCTAATGCCCGTTTGCACCGCATCACAATAAGGAACACTTAACCCTAAGCGATCCTTAAATAAGAAAATTGCGTTGCACGGCTTGCTCAGGTTTTCTTAAGGGTTCCTTATTTTAAGTGGCCGAATTTGCCAACTTAAAGTATCCTTAACTCTTAAGTGTTGGTTTTTAAGGTTATGATGAGACCTGGGACAATAATAAAGCAAAAAAGTATTAAGTGTCAGTATTTTTCCATTTGATAGTAATGAATATGGATTTCCTTCTTGATGATGAAATTTTTAATGACGATAGAGATATTTTGGACATTATAGAATATGGATATCCAAGAAGAGTGTATGAAAGGGCAAATTATTTTGCGAACATGGATCAACTTACGTTTTTTCAAAGGTTTCGGTTGACAAAACCTACTGTTATGAGAGTTTTGATAGATATAGAAAACCAGTTAGAATTTCCAAACGATATGTGAGTATTTTACATAAGTACCTACCTACCTATCATGGTTTTGCATTATCTCAGTTTTTCAATTTCTAGGAATAACAGTTTGTCACCGATGAATCAGTTACTGACTGCTCTCAGATTTTATGCAAGTTGTGGACACTTATCAAGTATTGCAGATTTTATGGGAATACACATATCAACAGCTTCCAGAGTAATATATAAAGTTTCTCGTGCTTTGGCTGGACTCTATAATCAGCATACCAGAATGCCTCCACAAAATGATATAGAAAATCAACAGAAATTTTTTAATATAGCTTCGTTCCCAAAAGTTTTAGGATGTGTGGATTGTACGCATATTCGTATTCAATCTCCAGGTGAATTTAAACAATTGTCTATTATAAATAAATTAAATTTTTCTTATCTTGTTAATTTTGTTCTTCTTCAGGGGGAAATGACGCTGAAGTATTTAGGAACAGAAAGTCATATTTTTCACTAAATGTTCAAGTCGTTGGAAACTCAAATTTAAAAATAATGTATTTGGTTGCAAGGTGGCCAGGCTCCGCTCACGATGCAACTGTATTTGTAAACAGTCGAGTAAGAGCTAGCTTTGAAGGTGGCGAATTTCCAAATACCCATCTGCTAGGTGAGAATTTGTAATATCTCATTTTGTTTCATCACATAGGTACTTAAATCAGGGTTTAGATACAGAACACAATTTATGAGATAACATCAAATATTTCTTCGTCAAGATGTTTAGAATAATTCCTTTGTTACCAACACTTGTAGTAAACTTTACCCGAGTTCAAGAGCTGTTAGCAGTTTCTAGTATAAACTGAACTTGTCAACTATTTTTTCTCTAGATGTTTTATAATTTTTTTTCTTACAGATAGCGGTTACATGCTGCGACCCTATCTATTAACTCCAGTTTTAAATCCACAAACTAGAGGTGACCAACTTTATGAGCCTCATATAAGGACTAGAAATAGCATTGAAAGACTTTTTGGGGTATGGAAACGGCGTCTTCCAGTATTGGGGTATGGTTTGAGATGTAAGCTGGAAACAGTTATGATAATCATTACTGCTGTAGGAGTCCTTCATAATACTGCAATAGATGCCAAAGAAGAAGAACCTCCTATCCCAGCTGATTTGAATCTGAATCAGTTAAATTATTTAATTCAAGTAGGCCAGCTGCCAGACGTACCAAACTTAAATGAGGGACATGAGGGTATACATTACAGAAGTTTAATAATAAATAATTATTTTGCAAATGTGTAAAAATGTATGTTCTGTAATGTATATTGTAAATTGATAATAAAGTGATAAACGTATGAAACATATATATTTTTTTAAACCGGCCAGAAAGTAGGCACTTTCCGGTTTATATTTAGGCCAGAAAATCGCATTTTATCAAACTGCGGCCGGTAAAATGATGGTTGCCATGGTGAGAGTCCTGTAAAACTTTTACAGGCCGCTCACACCAGAGCCGTATTCTTTCGACACCAATGTTCGGAACAAAACAGGATTTTTTGAACAGGATCCTAAAATGTTTGTTCTCTTGAAATGTCATTAACTCCCACCACCGCCGTTTTCCCCTTGCCCCTGTGAAACATACAAAATTTATTATTTGTGTGCTCCGATCGTAAAATATACAAACGGAAACATAGTTGTCTCGCGGAAAGTGGGACGTATTTTCTTTAAATTTTATTATTGAGAAAACACTATCAGCATCAAAAGATTTTTACATTATATTAAAAGGGCGAACGCGGCGTTCTCTCATCAAAAATATGAAGATCCTGTTCAAGAACTTTTCAGATCATGTTTTCAAAATCATGATTCACTTGATCGGAACACTTGCTTCGAAAGAATACACCTCATAACAACCAAGTGTTTGTATTCTTTAAATCTATAGAATAGGTAACTTGACATATTTCGACCGAGATTTTGGACGTTTAGTTGAAATCATGAGTTGTTATAAAATGGAATTTCGAAATGACGATTGTGAATTAATGGTAAGTACAGGGTTATCCAACGAAAAGGCCCACCCTTATATTTTCTTTATTTTTCGAGTTAGGAAAAAATGTTTCAAATAAAAGTTGTAGTGAATCAAATGAACTCATTTAAAACCCCTGCAAAGAATATACAGGGTGTTCCATAAAAGCGGGACAAACCTAACTTACATTTTTTTAAATGGAACACCCTATATTTTTTTACATTTTTCAAATCTGTGTTTTTTTGTGATTTCAAATATATATATGTTGTATCTTATCTTTTACTGTTTTTTATTTATTGCAAATTTCGTGAACAATATTATTTATACCACCAGCATCTGCATGCGTTATCAATCAGGTTAGCCATGGATGAAAAGTTTGCTTTTTGAATTTATTCAATTATTCTGTAAGACAAGTGTCAAATTAATTGTTTTTCATCCATGGCTAACTGATTGATACGCATGCAGATGCTGGTGTTATAAATAATATTGTTCACGAAATTTGCAATAAATAAAAAACAGTAAAATATAAGATACAACATATATATATATATATATATATATATATATATATATATATATATATATATATATATATATATATATATATATATATATGTTATATGCTAAAATAATTGGACTTATTAAATATCAAAGTAACTAAAATTCATTTAACTATAAGTACATATCAGGTAACCCGATATCCACCGTCCGGTTACGTGCCCTATCTAAAAGCGATAACAGCTTCCTGGAGAAAACCATTGTCATGTGAGACGCTGGCATAGCATTAATTTCTAAGAATGCTGATGCCCGCGTCAACGATACCACGATGTTATAAATATGACCGACAGGCACACAAGCAGTTAGTCTATATTTATTCATCGTAGTACTCAAATCATATATTGTATTCTTAACATATTTTATACTTATAACCAATCACACATAAATTTGTACAAGTGAATATAAATGTTTTTAAAAAGTATATTTAATATTGAGTGATATAAAATTGGCGCAGTCGGTAGGATTTGGAAAACACCTGGAAGAAAAGCCTAACTAACGAAAACCTCCCCGAAGAACAAGGAACATTCCCAAAAGAGGACCTAACTTCAGGAAAAGGATCGTCAGAACAAGGAGACCTTTGACAACAGGTGGCGGATTCCAATCCCTCAACCAGAAAAGAACCAACGTCTACAAATGAAGATTTACGTGTAAGTACTTATAGAATCATCTCGTTATTTAAGTGCAAAACCTAATTAATTAAAAATCGTATTATTTAACACGCGAAACACGTGGAAAGTACAGTTCTATTGTCTTTACGCTATAAATAAAATAAGCTTAAGTCTTCCAAAATTCAAATTAGTTTATGCCAGTAACTACTAGAAATATGGCTCAGCAACAGCAACAACAACAGCAACAAAACCAACCTCCACAGGAAGTTGTTGAACCATACAAATTGAGCGAAATATTCTCAATCGTTCCTGAATACGACGGTAATCAAATAAATCTAACTACATTTTTAAATTCATGTAGAACCGCGTATAATATGTCAATTGGTAATCAGGTGGTACTTTTAACCGTTCATATAAAAAACCAGCTAACAGGTCGCGCAGCTGAACTAGTGAACTCTAGAGATCCCACTTCATGGGACGAAATTAGGACTCTTTTAGAAAATCATTTCGGAGACAGTAGAGATTTAACATCGTTAATACAAGATTTGCAAAGGATGCGACAGCTTCCTAGTGAATCTCCGCTTACGTTTATTGCCCGCTTACAAACTCATGAAGCGAAAATGCATGCTTCCGTCAATAAACAACGACTAACGGTGGCGCAAAAAGAAGCTCAAATACAATTAACCGAAGGTATGGTTTTAAACACGCTACTCACAGGCTTAGAACCTAATCTCGCGCAAGTTGTTAGAGCAAGCGATCCCGCGGACATGCTGACGGCAATAACAAGAGTTCGAAGAGAACTCCAATTAAATTATTTTGAAACGCAAAAACCCAATCGCAACAATAATACTGTTACTCCTATGCGCAATCCAAATTTATCCTCACCTGCAAGACAATGTTCATTTTGCAAACGTGTAGGACATATCGCCAGTGAATGCCGGAAAAAACAACAAATTTTCCGACCACCAAACTTTGGCATTCCCCAAAATTACTCTAGACCAAATTACTATAACCAAAATCCTGGAAATTCTCAAAATTTCCAACAACAGAGACCTAACTATTACAACCAAAACCCCGGAACTTCACAAAATTTCCAACAACAAAGACCTAACTATTACAACCAAAACCCGGGAACTTCACAAAACTTCCAGCAACAAAGATCACCTGTTATTACACCAAACCCAAATTTTAACAATGCAAGACCGCCCGCGATTCAACCGAATCCTAACTATTATAAACCAAATACAAATCGAAAAACGCTTCATCTTAATCAAAATGTTGAATTCGAAAATCCAGAACAACAAAATCAAAATGATTATGCTCTTGATAACCCATGTGAAAATATCAACGAGGGATATTATACTGATAATAACCCCTGTGCAAATGTGAACTATTATACAGCTAATAGTTTCGGATATGACAACGCTAACGAGGATTATTATACTGCTAATAATTCCCCCGAAAATTACTACACAGATGAGCCAACTTTCGATACAACACCCGAATACATTCAGGATTTTCGATCAGGTCCATATGCCCAGTCGGACCCGCCGTATTACAAAACCGGAGACTCCAACATGACAGTATTACAGACCCAGTTTGGCAAAATGAACTTGGACAATTTCAACCCAAACCTCAATTTCCCAGAACAACAGTTTCTATAAGCCCCTTGTTATCTGTTAAATCCAAAAACTTGTATTACATTTATGACGCTACTAACACGCACAAACTATTAATTGACACAGGCGCAGGTTTATCTATATTCAAACCTAAAATTTGTGAAAATTATAGTAAGAGATGTCCGGAAAATGTTACAATCCAAGGTATAACTGACCAAAAAATAATTATTAACGAAGCTGTCTTTATCCCATTTGACGAAAATGAACCGTTCAAAATTTATGTATGCGATCTCGATATAGAATTCGATGGACTCCTAGGGTCTGATTTCTTGGAACACTATAATTGCATAGTCGACATAAAAAACAAAAAACTTATAACAAATTTCAAAACGATTCCGATTCATAAAGTCGCTGACCAAGGTCTATCAAACATACAAAACTACCCAAACCCAGACACTACTCGCAATATATCAAACATAATTTCAGTTGAACCACGTACGGAACAAATTACCAAACTTAAATGTCATTTAACCAATACGGAAGCTATACTGCTAGCTACCGAAATAAACAAAGTAAGACTTCCTAACGCGATCGTCCAAATAAACGATAAAGGTGAATTTATTACCTCTATATTAAATGCAAACGCAATATCCAAAACCGTTGATTTTTCAAACATAGAATTAGAACCAATCCAAAATTTCTCACTAAATAATATAAACGAGGAGAACACTCCAACTTACGTGGACAGACATTACGAAATAAAAAGCCAACTCCGTCTGGATCACCTAAACGGAGAGGAAAACGAACTGATAACTCAACTTTGTCTAGAATACTCGGATATTTTCTACCTTGAAGGTGACCAACTAACCTTTACTAACGAAATTAAACATTCAATAGATACCAATGACGCGAAACCGGTTTTCACAAAATCGTATCGATACCCCCAAATACACAAGGAAGAAGTCAAAACACAGGTATCCAAAATGTTAGATCAAAATATTATTCGTCACTCGAATTCCCCCTGGTCGTCTCCAGTGTGGGTTGTCCCTAAAAAGTTAGATGCTTCGGGTAAGCAAAAATGGCGTGTGGTTGTGGACTACAGAAAACTCAACGAGTTGACTGTAGGAGATAAATATCCATTACCAAATATCTCAGACCTTTTGGACCAGTTAGGCAAGTGCCAATATTTTACCACATTGGACTTAGCATCTGGGTTTCACCAGATCGAGATAGATCCAAAAGATATCTCGAAAAGTGCCTTTAGCGTAGAAAACGGGCACTACGAATTCGTCCGTATGCCTTTCGGGCTTAAAAACGCCCCTTCCACCTTCCAAAGAGTTATGGATAACATCCTCATGGGCATCCAAAACGAGAGATGTCTCGTATACATGGATGACATTATCATATATTCCCCGACAGTTCATACACACATTTCTCGTCTCACAGAAGTATTCAAACGTCTTCGAAATGCCAACTTAAAAATTCAGCCTGATAAGTGCGAGTTCCTTCGCAAAGAAGTCGCTTATCTGGGTCATCTCATTACCAAAGAAGGAGTAAAACCAAACCCCGATAAGATACAGTGCATCCAAAATTTTCCTCAGCCTACTAACCAGAAGGAGATTAAATCCTTCCTCGGTCTGGCAGGTTATTATCGCAGATTTATAAGTAATTTCGCAAAATTATCCAAATCCCTCACCACATTATTACAAAAAGATGTTCCCTTTGATTTCAATTCAGAATGTAAGAAATCTTTCGAAGAATTAAAACAAGCCCTCATTTCAACCCCAGTTCTTATCTATCCAAACTTTGACGAAACATTTCTACTTACCACCGATGCAAGTGCCTTTGCCATTGGCGCTGTGCTATCACAAGGCCCCATTGGTAAAGATTTGCCAATCGCTTTCGCCTCAAGGACCCTCTGTAAAGCCGAAACTAAATACTCAACCATAGAACGCGAACTTTTAGCAATCGTATGGGCCGTGAAACACTTCCGTCCTTACATATTTGGTCGAAAATTCAAACTAATTACAGACCATAGACCTTTAACGTGGCTCTTCTCAATAAAAGATCCTGGTAGCCGTCTAGCACGTTGGCGCCTGAAACTCGAAGAGTACGAGTATGAGATTGAATATAAACCCGGTCGCATTAATAAAAACGCAGACGCTCTATCTCGTATAAGGATAAATCACGTCCAAGATTTTTCTAACTTTCAAACTAAATCCAAATTAGTAACGTACCCCATTCAAGGACCCTCGACTTTAAGAGAATCCGACTCTGACAGTCAAAGTGACACGACAGAAACAAACGAACAAGAAGACGTCTTAAAAGAATTCGAAACCTTCACAAAACTGTATAAAACAAAGTCGCTTATCGACTATTCAAAAATCGAATTTTCGAACGGGCAACTCCTAGATAAAACCAACAAAAATATAGTGACCTTTTTCCAACAAAATAATCTCAAAGATTTTCACTACAAAATCCTTGAAGACTTATTCGAAGAAGACGCAGACTTTCGGAATTTAGAATTAAATAAATTATCCAGTAAGTCGGTGCGGCATAGAAACTACTTTATCGTGGCTCTACCATATGACCCCGAAACCGTAGTCCAAAACTTGTTCATGTCACTATATAATAGTCGTGAAGTATTCAACGACTCTGAAACGTACTATATTGAAAACAATATCGAACTCCCTATCCTTGAAATATTGTCATTCCTATTATCAGAAAAAGACGTGAAACTCAAAATATGTCAGAACGTTACCAGTACACCTAGCGACGACCAAATCCCAATTATTATCGACCAATACCATACTAGTAAAGCCCATCTCCACCGCGGAATAAATGAAACCATTCGACGTATTCGAGAAAAATACAACTGGAAAGGATTGACAAAGGACGTTGAAAAATTTGTAAAATCCTGCAAAACTTGCCAGGAAACGAAAAGTTGTCGCAAAAACCTTGACAGCCCCCTCGTAATTACAGAAACGCCTAGGTCCCCTTTCGAACGTATAAACATTGACGTACTAGAAGTTCCAACGAAAAACTACGCGCTTACAATACGCGACGAACTTACAAAATTCAGCCAAGCATACCCCATTAAAGATAAATCAGCAAAATCAATTGCAAACACTCTACTCGTTTACTTCCAGCACTTCGGTACACCTCTTCGAATTCATTGCGATTACGGTCGAGAATTCGATAACGCCATTATAAGAGATTTATGTCTTCTCTATGACATCAAAGTAACACATTCTAGCGTAGGACATCCCCAATCTAATGGTTCCTTGGAAAGGTTCCACTCTACCTTATTAGAAATGATCCGAATACACATAACAGAACATCCTGACGAACACCCCTTCAACATATTACCTTACGCAGTAATATGCTACAATACGTCTACTAATAAAACTCACGGATTTACACCCTATGAGCTAGTCTTCGGACACACGTCCAGCAGACCGCCCGAGACGCTATATAATCAGGAAGAACTAGTTACGAAATACATCAGAGACCTAAACAATCGCCTATCTCACTATTATAAAGTTGCACGCGCAAGAACTGAAATACAAAAACAAAAAGCGAAAGTTCGATTCGACGCTCATGTTTCAAAAGAAACCCCCGAATATCAATTTGGACAAAAAGTATATCTAAAAGAATCCCAAATTACCGATAAATTACGTAACAAATTTAACGGACCATTTGAGATTGTTGAACTCCATAAAAATTCAGCCACCCTCCTTAACGAAAAAACAAAACAAAAAACTAAAGCTAATTTTGACAGGTTAAAACCATATTTTGAAGCCTAAATTACCTTACAGATTCACCTTGCTGATCGGAGCAGCCATATCCCAGTACCAAATAACACCTATCAATAACACCGTCGGAGTCTATTACCACGATGAAACGAGGATAGTCATTTCCAATAATAAATGGACTCTACTAGTTCATAAAAATCTATCAAGCCTTGAAGAAGCCTTCATCAATAACAACAAAATTTTAGAATCAATTGTCAATATATTCCTCGACACACGTGAAACAAAATAATTCCTAGTCAAAGTCAAAACGCACGTAACATTGCTAAACCAAATATCAAACTCCCTCAAGGTAAAGTTTGAACAAGTCTTTGTTAACACTAAACGATTCAAACGCGGTATACTAAACGGAGCAGGTAGTATATTTAAAGCAATTACCGGTAATCTTGATGCTGAAGACGGGAAATTCTTCACGGACAGTATCAATAAATTAAATAATGATCAACACCAAATAGAAAATCTCCTGAAAAACCAAATATCCGTTACCTCTACCGTTATAAAAACCTTTAATGACACAATCCAAAATATGCAAATTAACATGATATCCTTTAACGAGGACATGAAAAAGATTCAAATTGGATTGCATAAAGTAAATGATAGAGTTGCATTAGTTCAAGCCGAACTAAGATTTGTCGAAACATGTGAAAAATTAACTGAAAGTTATTTGTACCTTCAGAACAACCTTGACGACATATTAAATTCAATCACTTTTGCCCGCCTAAAAATAATACATTCTTCAATTATTACACCCGAAAATTTGATTACTGCACTTCAGAAAATCTCTCAAAACTTAGTCAAAAATAATTTGCCTCTTCCAGTAAAATATTCAGAAATCCCTCAATACTTAGAAATTATCGAACTGGAAGCCTTTCAATCAGAATCAGATCTTGTTTTCGTCCTAAGAATACCATTAGTAGAACAACAACTCTACACCCTGTATCATTTGTATCCTATCCCGATACTAGACAATAGAACTGGCCTACATCACGTTTTGTCATTCTCACAAAAATTCATTGCGCGTAATGATGATTCGTTAATGTACATTCCCGTCAAAGACCTGAGCACATGCAAACAACTAGATGACCGCAAGAAACTATGTTCAGATCTTTACGCCTACCCAATCGACAGCGCAGCATGCGAAGCTCAGTTATTGAAAAACTTCAGGAAAATTCCTGAAAACTGTGAAAGTTCCCTCGTCTATGGACAAGGATATAACGTTCAAAAACTACAAGGCAATGCGTGGTTAATAATTGTCTCTGAACCTATTCATATCACCATAAACTGTTATCAAATGGACACAAAAATTACCAGTGTTAATAGGAACTCAATATTAAAACTTCACCCGGACTGTTACGCGTTTGTCGGTATAACAAAAGTGCAAGCAGAAGGTCGCAATACCCTCAATATCACGGACAATTCACATCCAGTGGTTATACCCTATGATTGCTGTAGTAACATCCCCGAAAAGGTTCAATTACCCGAGTTAGAACCTCTCCAATTCGATCATTTAAATGTAGAAAATTTGGACATAGCCAACCACAAACTCGAACAGTACTCCAGAGACTTGGACAAATTAATAAATGAGCCTTTCATAACTAAACATTTTTCCTTAAGTATGTACGTAGTTATTGGCCTCGCAATCTGTCTCCTCACCTCCTACATCGCCTGGAAATGCAAGAAAAGATGCTGTTGCTGTAAGAAACCCAAAGACGCAACCCCCAATGAGTTGCTGCAAAGAATTAACACCCTCCTGAGAAGAAGACCTCACCTGCATACAGAAGAAGAAGAAAACGTCTGATTTTTCCTAAAAGTCGATGTATAACACCGACTTTTCAAAAAAAAAGGGAGTTGTTATATGCTAAAATAATTGGACTTATTAAATATCAAAGTAACTAAAATTCATTTAACTATAAGTACATATCAGGTAACCCGATATCCACCGTCCGGTTACGTGCCCTATCTAAAAGCGATAACAGCTTCCTGGAGAAAACCATTGTCATGTGAGACGCTGGCATAGCATTAATTTCTAAGAATGCTGATGCCCGCGTCAACGATACCACGATGTTATAAATATGACCGACAGGCACACAAGCAGTTAGTCTATATTTATTCATCGTAGTACTCAAATCATATATTGTATTCTTAACATATTTTATACTTATAACCAATCACACATAAATTTGTACAAGTGAATATAAATGTTTTTAAAAAGTGTATTTAATATTGAGTGATATAAAATATATATATATATATATATATATATATATATATATATATATATATATATATATATATATATATATATATATATATATATATATATATTTTAAATCACAAAAAAAACACAGATTTGAAAAATGTAAAAAAATATAGGGTGTTCCATTTAAAAAAATGTAATTTAGGTTTGTCCCGCTTTTATGGAACACCCTGTATATTCTTTGCAGGAGTTTTAAATGAGTTCATTTGATTCACTACAACTTTTATTTAAAACTCGAAAAATAAAGAAAATATAAGGGTGGGCCTTTTCGTTGGATAACCCTGTACATACTGTGCCGATTTAAAAAAATATATATTGTACGTGACACGTCCCATTTTATCCTACCAAAGATTGGTATTAGTTCACCAAATGTTACTGACGGTATGCAACAGCTGTATAGCACCGACCAACTCAAATATATAAGCATTTTGCTAATAGACGTAAACGACATAATAAGAAATATGAATTTTATATTAGGATTATAATAGGCACATAACATGTACAGTATCATCGCTTTTAAATGATCGCGGTACTGGACTTACGACAGAATCAGAAATCCACGTTTAGTTCATATCGCGATCGTTTAAAAGCGATGATACCGTACATCCATTTAGGATACATGTTCCATCACAATGTTTAACATTTATTTTAAAATAAAAATTCATGGTGTCTTATTACAAGTACAACCCTGCAACTGTTTTTTTTCAACTGAACATCTAGCTGTAATAATTCCAATCGCAGACTATGTTCTTCTAAGCGTGATTGACTTTCGCGCTTTAAATACTCTACCAATTCCAATCTTTTATCCACAAGAAGTTCATACTTCTCAGCTAAACTTAATGAAGACAGCCTTCTTATTGTTGATGTCGGTCTTCGACTTAATGCATCCAAATTGTTCCGTGTTGGCGTAAGAACTGTGGTTCCATTATTTTGTTTTAAAGCAGAACTTATGGGCTGGGACAAATCAGAAGGTTTGTAATGTTTCCAATTCAACTGTTCTTTACTGCTTGTATTAGGGCAAAGCACATCTGATGAGACCTCATGTTCAGGTGTTTTTCTTTTTAAACATGGACTATTTTCTGCCTCGTCCGTTTCCGCCTCGTTATCTTCTTCATAAACAAACTCTAGATTCTAAAAAATAAATTTAAAAAATAAGAAAACATTTGTTTAATCAGAGAACAAAAAAGTACTCACGTTTATGTTTTCCATATTCAAATTGGTAGATGTAGATGGTACATTATCACCATCGAATGCATTCGTCATGCCATATAAAATTTTCTTGTTGACGATATTAATCAGCAATTCATCAGTTGGATCTTTAATCTCTGTGGGTGGTAATATCAACGTTTAATAACTAAATTAAGTTGTAAGGCTGTGTCAACGTTAGTTAACCATTCGTTATAACCAGTGATAGTGGGAGGGAACGACCGATATTCGTATTAAGTCAATTAATCGCTATCACCACATCTGATTTAACTCTTGGCCGTTGAATTCAACGCAGGTCGTGGCAAACCCTTAATATATCGAAGTCTCGAAATCGATAGATTAACGTCAACTGTCGACAATGAATGCTTCCTCGTATACAGGCTTCGCAACTTCCTGAACTAAAGATACAACACTGGCTAAACACTTTGCACAATACACAATTCACTTCTGACTCCTGCCCAGACAGGACTTGTTCGTTCACTTTTCTTTGGCTTCAGCCGAATGGTCAAACCGACGCAATTGCGAGGGTCGTAAGCTATGGGGTCAACACAAATACCAGACTAATACTAGAATGCAATAAAGAAGACATGGGTAATAGATAAAGATATATATTAAACAATCATCATAGTACATATAGAGCCTCACCTAGCAAGGTCTACCACCATAGCCACGATACCCCCACAAGGGATCAGCGACCGCGACGGCCGTGCTTAAAGGAAAGTGATCGATTGCCGAAAGAGAATTATTACATGGACGTGACTGGCAATTTAGTGAGTGGGGTTTATAATGCTTGAAATCGCTACTAGAAATTTAAGGTAATATTCTCCAAAAGGGGTATATGCCGTTAGACGCTGGTGGATAATTCGTAAAAGGGTAAACTCTTCGAATGCTATCTCACGAGACGGTCACCTGGTAATAATGGGGAAGTGCCCCGGCACCCGTGCGTACCGCACTGAGGCTTATCCTGGCTTGATTTAATCAAAAATACCTTATTTCCATTTTGCGAGATCATTGGGAGGTCTCCCACTATAGATATGGAAAAGACCCGAGACCACTTCACGTCGCCACGTGGCGTCGCAAAATTCCGCAATTTCACTTTTTGATACAGTTCCTAAAATTTCAAAATGGTGCTATCAGACACGATCCCGGTATAGACGATGACCAATGGGTAGGCGAGTCCAGCTCAACCATCCTTGGAAGCCGTAGGTCACGGACTCACGAGGAATTCCAAAACGCGAAGGTAGAGTGAACCTATGATTCCGTAGATCAGTGCGACCACGAAGGTGGATCAGTCTCTGATAGATCTGATCAAGAGCTACCGATCTACGGTAGATTCACTCTCGCGCCGATATGGAGTATTCCTGTGATCTGTTAGACCGGCTTATGGCAATGATCATCTGCGCTATGATCATTGCTGTCACGCAGTCCATCCTTCGAGGAATCGGTACTGGCTGAGGACAATGCATGTCCTTGGTCGTCTCTACATGCTGCATCGTGCCTGGATGCGTTCGTTCAAACATGAGATATGGGCCGAAAAAGATAAAGGGAATTTTGGAAAGTGTACTGAAAATCGTCTTAAAAATTTTATAAAAAATCCTGATATGCATGAAATCATGCATATCAGGCAAAAAGAAGGAATTTTGGGGTTAGGAACTGTAGTGAAAATTGAGATATTATTGCATAAAAAATGGTGTATATGGAACCTGATGTTCCATACACACCATACAAGCCTGATTCTTGTTGCTTATTACTAAGAGGGATCTTTTGCTTAAATCTACTTCTACTGCTTCTCCTGGGTACGATAACAGTAACCCGCCTCCTGTAAGGTACAATTTTCCTCCCAAATTTTTTTTTCAATTCCCTTTTTTGATTTTCATAGTATTTATGTAATGACTCCATATTTGGACACAACGTATTAAACTCTGATGTGATTTTCTCCCATGCTTTATTTTTCTCTTGTATTGTAACACCATCAGTTTTTTTGTCTTCAATTATGTTTTTATATTTTCCCACACCATTAAGTAAGACTTCTTTTTCATGAAGTGAATAATTAGCGGAGCGCGCCCTTTTTTCTCCTGGCTACTCATTGTATGTATTCTCTCTAATTTTCAGTAAAAATTAAAAATAAAAACGCAAAATTTACGTGGCATGTCGGTAGACTAGAAGACAGATACAAGAAATCAAACCATACAGACTAGACCACAGCAATGTTAAATCAGAACGGCATAACGTTGACACTTGACAACCAAAACTCCCTAAACCTGAGACGTTGCCAAACATACTTCAGCACTTAGTTAAGTTACTGCGGTGCAATGCATTCAGAGTTAAGTGACCCGTAAAATTTAAGGACCCTTTAGCTATTCCTTGCTTAAGTCGGAAACGGTGCAAGCGGGCATAAGTATTTAAGAAAATTAATAACTTTTAATAATGAGATTCATAACTATCAGACTTATTTTTTAAAGGACTAGATGAATACAATAAGTTCCCAGTTAGGATTAAAGCTTCCAGTAGCATTACTGACTTTAAGCAGGAAATCTTGTTATTTGTCAAAAATGCAGTGAACTTTAACCGAGGAGGTTCGAACATGGGTATTAGTTTGCGTGATGTACTTGTGCCCGTTGTGGGCAAGCGGACACAGTGGTGGGAATCGTGGATCTCCGCGTTGTAGCCGATGGCTCTCGCGTCTACTGTTCCTTGTTTGGATTCTTTTATAATAATCTTTATGACACCTGCAACACTCGAGGTGCAGCGCCAATTAATTTTATGTTGTAGAATCACATTTTTGTTGCGAAAAAACAAACAATGGAAATATTTAAATGTGTTTTGAGATTTTCTTAAAATTACAATAATTAATCCTATCTAGGATGAATTATTGAAGTTAGAAAAATTTCGAAACGTTGGTCCAGAATACGTAAATCAAAATTTCTTTCAGACATGAGTTCTACATCCCAACACGGTTAATGAGATACTAACAACAACAACAACAGTCTGCTGACTGCTGAGCGAGCAGTGAGTGGCCATGTTATAGAACCTCAGGGTTTGCAGCAAAAGAAATATCTAGTTTTAATATTAATAGGCTAAGCATATTAGGAAAAAAATGGGGTTTCAGAGGAAAGTTTTGCTATAGTTTTGATTTTCTCACCCTGTATGTTTTTTGGGTCACTGAACATGAATTTGAAGTTTGCAGGCAAAAATTTGGTCCGGAACTTTGTTTTTTTGGCACTTTTTGCCCAAGTTTTGGCACTTTTTTCAGTTTTTGGTCAATATCTCAGAAAGGAAGCGTTTTTTCGACAAGCTCATTCTATACAAAATTAAAGTAAACAAAATTTCCTACATATTTCATATATAACGTTTTTTTGGGAGACTAACCGTTCCGCCGCTAGAGCGCGCCAAAAAGGGGCCATATTCCCATATCTAGTGAAATTCACCGTTTTCGCGGAAATCGCCCTTACTATAATACTTAACTGTTGTGTATCAATTTATTACATTATACAATTTATATGATATAAAAGCTTGTCGCGAGATTTACCTGTGTAAATAAACAAGAATATAATATATAAGGTACGAAAGGTGGAACAAAAAGTGCTGAACGGTTGAAGAGGTCTATGAAAACGATTTCCGTTGACATTCTCTTCGATGAGAACATGATACCGACCATAAAGAAAGAAAAGTTCCTGGCCAATACGAACAACAAAAGAAGATTGATTTCCAAGTTACACTCTCAAAGAATGACATGGAGACAGGCCACAGAAGATGCCGACACCGTCATTGTGAACGAGGCCCTGCCTTTGGCTGAACGTACTGAGACTGTGGTGGTTGGAGAGGACATCGACCTGTTGGTCTTCCTCACGGGTCTTTATTAACGAGAGAAGGTATTCTTCCTGAAACCAGGAAAAGGAAACGTTTTTTCAACCACTTACTCTCCTGTGCACGCTCTGCAAAACAAAACCATTAAAAAACACATCATGTTTCTTCACGCAATGAGCGGGTGTGGTACGACTTCAGCACCTTACAACCAACATTGTACATTGAAGTTTGTGAAAACTCTCACCAAATACCTCCAACCTTGCCGATGTTGTAAGTGTGTTCCTGAGGCAACTCCAGAAAGCATTGCAGCAGCAGGGGAGAGATTCCTGGTCAACATGTACGGCTACATAGGAAGGGCTGAACCGTCGATAAACCGTCTGAGGTACATTAATTATAAGAAGGCAAGACCTCATCAAAAATAGCTGCACTACAACCTAAAGAAGTGCACAAAATTCATATCTTTGGTATGTGTCATTTTTCAAAAAAATCCTCGAACAGGTCGATTTTAGTTTTGTAAATGCTATACATTTTGTCACTATACCAAAATTTATGACGTCATTGGTTTTAGAGTTATGACGTCATCATAAATTTTTTTTAATGGATATAGAAAAATTGCCTTTCTTTTGGAAAAAAATATTTTTATTGATTCATACCTTAGAAGTAATTAATTGTGACAAAAAAATCATCTCCATTGCTCAAATCGCCGCCCTCCAACCATTTGGCATAAATGTTTATATGGTAGTTAAAACAAAAATGTAGGCAACAAGATTTATCAGTCCATAAGAAAGTGGACCATTACTCGTGAATTTGCGAAAGGTAAGCTACTTATACATAAAATGTCATTTTTCCAAAAGAATGGCTCAGGTAATATCAATTTTTTTTATATCACCAGAAAGCTAAAGGAATATACCACCAAAAACAGTAAACAAAAATGTCTGTTCCCATTAAAAATAATTTATGATGATCATAACTCAAAAACCAATGACGTCATAAATTTTGGTATAGTGACAAACTGTAGCATTTACAAAACTAAAATCGATCTGTTCCGAGGATTTTTTTGAAAAATGACATACCAAAGATATGAATTTTGTGCGTTTCTTTAGGTTCACATTGTATATTATACTACTGATTATAAAACACTGTCCATAACTACTTTAGTAATAACTGCATTTCATTCGTTTGTCTCCATTTTTTCAATTACTTTCCCTATATATTTATTATTCATATAAGGTATACTGGGTCCGAGAATATGTTTTTTTTGACGCGCTCTAGCGATGGAATGGTTAGTATTACAACAAAAAGTGATGTATAAAAAATGCAGGAAATTTTGTCTACTTCAATTTTGTATGGAATGGATTTGTCGAAAAAACGCTTCCTTTCTGAGATATAGGCCGAAAGCTGAGAAAAGTGACAAATTTTGGGCAAAAAGTGCCAAAAAAAGAAAGTTCCGGGCCAAATTTTTGCCTGCAAACTTCAAATTCGTGTTCAGCAACCCAAGAAACATAGTGGGTGAGAAAATAAAAACTATAGCAAAACTTTCCTCTGAGAATCCTAATATGCCTGGCCTATAAGTGCCAAGAGAAAGTGTATTGAACAGTTCCCGATACCGATGCAGAGGAAAGACAGATGGAAAATACCAGCGGCAGTCTTAAAACGACGAAGTATAAGACTTCGATCGTATTATTGTTATTTTTTAAGTTTCTAAATTCATAGTAAGTGATTTTTCAATGTAATATGCTGTCAATGAAGAAGCCAATTCAATCAATCAGTAGATAAGTCCTCTTATCTTTACATTATGGATCACAAGAGAAATAATGTTTTTAATTAGTAACAACAACAGTGTTGTTACATTAGTAATAAAGGAATTATTTCTAAGGCAATAATAAGTCGTGTTTGGAAAGCAGTTGTATGCTTCGCACGAGGATAGTTTTAAAAATTCTTCAATCAGCAAATGGAAACTGAATCGCAAACGAAATTTTGGGATCCATCGTTCCATTCGGCTACCTGATTGGACCAATCAGAAGCCAGGAAATAGTCGTGTTTGACATTGCGACGAAATCGAAGGATCCATCGTTCCCTCTCGGCGAGAGGCAAATTTGGAAACTGAATTGGAAATTTTTGTATGTCTTTAGAAACTGAATTGAAATTTCTGTTATATTGAAAAAATCACTAAATCGTCTGATCATAGCGATATTCACGCGGAAGATTTGAGGCATCGAAGCATGGTAGGCGCGAATGAAGAGAATATTATAAATTATTATTTTAAAGATCAAATTGAAAATGTATCAAAATTAATCTTGAATCAACTAAGCGGATAGGGAAGTGTCCCCTAATTTCCAAAATAAAATATTAGTAATTATCAAATAGAAACTGAATTACTACCACCCTAAAACATATAAGAACCTGGAAAAGGTAATTCCTATTAGCGTAGGTAAGAAAGATAGGTCGGACCTCGAGGATCCGAAAAGAGCCACCCGTTAAGAATAAGTGTAAATAGAAACTGAGTCGCAAAGCTTCGCTATTAGCTATGCGTCCGGAATCGGTCCCGGATTACTCCGGTATAGGTATCCATGTGTACGACGGATGAAATACGAGTGAACTAAAAGTAATGTGCCGTTGATGGGTATATACAAGCTCTGACGAGTGATATAATCGTTACGAAAGGGTGCATTAGTCTAAATTCTGATCGAAGTAAGTGTTTTCACACAAATATCTCTATTTATATAAAATCCCATTAAAATTCATTTCTTTTGCCGTAAACCCTTCGTAGTAAATTCTCTTTCGGCATAATTGGCCACCACTTCCAGGTCGCGCTCCTATGGAGCTGCGTATCGATGCGCGGATGGACATGTAACTGCTTGGTTAGATAGGTAAGCTTTAACTGAACGATTGTAATCTACATAATCTATTGTCTCAATATATGTATTAAATGGACGTTAGTCTTTTAATGAGTTAAGTGATCAGTGAAGCAATAATCATTATCTGAGAAAAGGTCGTCTATTCTTGAGTTGTATAGCTGTGAAGTAGCAACGTAATTTGGAGGAAGGTTAGCCAAAGTAATCTATACCTGTATGAGCAGGTGTTTCTGTAGTTTTAAATGTATCTAGCGAGACGCTTTGAAGGTTTGGTCGAAATCCCACGTGCATAATCAGTTGTCGTCTTTCGAACTTTATGACGGAAACGTCGACAGCCACAGCGCACTGCCGCGCCCTTCTCCTAATGTACAAATTTCGAACTGAGGCGAGTTGTCGGCCACTCGTATATTCGTCCCAATCACTGTCGTGTTCGAAGCATCCTGGACTTATCTGTATACTCGTCAGACGGTTGTCCCATGACTCAGGTAAAATATTCTGCAGAAGGACATGATCATTATTAAAATTTTAAAATGTTATTATTTGTTTCAGTTAAACATTTTTTTTATTTTAACCATATATACTACATATAAATTCACATTTTACTACATGTACAATGTATGTGTATTTAAATAAAACATCTAAATACATACCTAATGCATTTTTAAATCCAGGAAAAAAATTATATACGTTCGTGTCTGTTATTCAGTGATGTTTTCTGTGGAAATATGTATTGGGTATTTTATAATTTTTAGAAAATTCAAGGAACAGAATAATAATTCCTTCGCTGTCGAACCTACCTCAAAACACAACCTCTTCGAGAGATAACGGGAATAAAGTTGATAATGCGAAGTATTATTAGATAGAAAAACAAAAACAAAAAATGGTTACTTACCGAAATTTAAAAAATTTCGATATTGATAAATTTACAAAAGATTTAAATGACGTGAATTGGTCCAAATTATTATTTATTCCCGATATTGATGAAAAAGTAAATTATCTTACTGATAATATTTTACTTCTTTTTGATGACCATGCACCTTTACGTACAGTACGCGTTGGAAAACCACCAGCACTTGGCTTACCGACAGTTTAAAAATGAATTTAAAACAGCGCGACAAAGCATTTTCTGACTACAACCGGCATAAAACTCCAGAAAAATGAAAGACCTATAAAGAGCTGCGGAACTTTGCACTTTCCTCTGTAAGACGCGAAAAAGCGGCGTACTTCAGTTTCTAACTGATCAAAAGAAATTTTCCTGTTTTTATGAAACATTGAAGTCTTTAAAAGTTCAACATAGTAACAACACCGAAATTCCTCTCAGTTTATGTAATCCTTCAGAAGTTAATAATCACTTTGCATCAGTCTTTCAAAATAACCAGAGTGCTTGCCCCCAGACAATTGAATATTATCTTAAGAACAAATCTCTTAATGCAAATTTTAACTTTACTTTTGTTGATACTTCCCTAGTAATAAATACAGTAAATGAAATTAAATCAAATGCCAGCGGTCATGATAAAATTTCACTGCAAATGGTAAAATTGTGTATGCCTGCTATAGCTGTATATATATTACTCATATTGTTAACGTATGTCTAGAAATAGAATATTTTTCAGATTTCTGGAAAAAGGCTATGGTTATACCCCTCCCTAAAGTTACTCACCCAGTATTACAATAAGTGTACAAGTCTTTTACAGTACCTACCAATTTTTTATTTTTATGTTTACTTTAAATTTATGTTTGAGATATAGTATGTATACTAAGAACTTTTTCTGTATTTTCTCTGTATTAAGTAGCTTTGCTAATATAATAAACTTACTTACTCACTCACTCACTCACTCAACCACCCACCCACCCACTCACTCATCCACCCACCCACCCACGTGTTCTAGAGTCGTGCTGAATAGAATAATAGTATAGTATAGCAAAAGCTATTTTAATATTGCAGTATGATAACATAATGATGGCGTTTTAGCCTTTCATTTACTTTACTTTACAACAGAATAACGTTTTCAGAATTTAGAATTTTGCTTAAACATATAAGATCGAGCAGCTAAATGAAAACATTATTCAATTAATAAAAGAGCAGGGACAAATAAAACTATATAACTATAACAAACCTTTCACCGAGGAATTGCCACTTAAGAACCTAGAAGATTTTTATGGATTAGAAGAAAGAATCCAATCATGGGTCAATACTTCTGATCGAAATTCAGTTTTAAGTTTAAATTATTCAGGGTTTTCAAGCAATGCAATTCAAATTTTTCATATTTTTGTGACATCTTGTATTCATTTAAAATAGAATTGTAAATTTTAAGGCATCTCACAAGTTTATTTAAAACACTTTTGTTATTGCAGTACTTGAAAATTCTGCATTATGTTTGGTATGCTTATATGAATGACAACTTCTATTTACATTTCAGATCTTACATCTTCAATCCTTTGGGGGGGACACTCTTGTCACAAGAACGAATAACATATTAAGACAGTTATTTACTGACCAATTGGCAAGCAAATTCAATTTCTATGGAAAAGGGGGTAAACTGGCAATGGAGGATACCAAAACTCTAGATATTATTGTAGGTTAGTATAAGCTATATAATTGCTAGGTATATGTTTATTTTTATGGATTTTTAAGAATATGTGTTACTGGGGGATTTAATTAGGTCATAATGTGTAAACTATGTATTATTGATGTGGGTATATTATTGTAGATGCAGTAATGGCAAGTATGATTAATGTTTCTAAAGCCGAAGTATCAAATGCCATTAAAGTGTGGTTAAAGGGAGCTCCACAGCGTATGCATAAAGCAGAGCAAAAGAGGCAACTTAATAAGTAAACCTAAGTAGGATTACTCTACTGGTTAATTTTGTATTTCATTTTATAATAAACTATGGTTCATGCAAACCTTTTGTGTAGTGCCATTGCTATTACTTGATAAGTGTTTTTGTCTTTAAAGGTAATATTATTACATTACTGTGTGATAAATTTATGTTAATTTTTGTATTTATATCAGTTGGAATTTAACGGTTATGTATAACAGAAAACTAAGAACACTTGAAGAAAAACGCAAGTTAAGGAGGAGAGTTACCTGTGCCATTGAGAATGATTTAATTCAATGTAATCAAATAAGGTCCACTTCTGATTCTGACGCTCAAGTTGTAGAAGTTATTTCACAGTCTTATCCCATTCCCGACTGTGAAATTAACTCGGCAAGTAATTTAAATATTTCAAATGAAACTTCAATTAACACTTTAATCATTAATGAAACAAGTAGCAATAATGTTAATTCTAATAATAAAACTTTTGATAACCTCGAAGTTTTTGATCATTCAAACACTAGACAAATATTTACCCCTTAGAAGTGAACTAAGGCAGAGGACATTAAGCAATTCCTATAAATTATCATAACGATTTACCTTTAGATGGCAGAACGTTGCTGAATACACCGAGAGAAATTAAATCAAAGAAATTGCTTAATGGCGAATACGTCCACTTTCCATTAAAAAATACTTTGGAAAATTTGTTAATTAAACAAAGCTTTGATTATTAAGTTTCAATATTGATGGTCTCCCATTATTTTTATAGCTCTAATTTTCGGTTTTGACCAATATTAGGACTTGTAAGAAATCTGAATTGGAGTCCTTTTGCAGTCGGAACCCAATACATTAAATATGTTTTTGGAAGATTTCGTAACGGAATTAAAATTTTTACAAGAAAATCGTATAATAGTCAATAATGCTAAACATAGTATAAAGTACTCAATTTTATAAGCATGTTTTAAAATTATATTGGAGCAAAATTCAAAAATTGATAGATTAGAAAATTAAATTAAGGAATTAAAAGATAAACCAGCAGTATCTGAATGTCTACAGCCTACATATGCAGAGATTCTTGAAAAGTAGGAACATGTTTTGGTTGTTAAACCAAGACATGAAAAAGAAGTCAGTAAAGTAAAAGAAGATGTAAGAAGTAATATTAATCCAGCAGATTTACAAGTTGGCTTGAATATAGAAACACGCGCAATGGTGGAGTAATCTTGAAATATTCAGATGCTGAAGCATTGGATACTATCAAGAATGATATTAAAACTAGAATGGGGGAGGACTATGAAATTCAAGTCACAAAAAAATAAAATCCTAGGCTTATTATCATGGGTATTGCAGAGAATGAATTAAAAAAGGATGATGAAAAAGAGCTAACACAGAAAATTATTAGACAAAATAGAATGCCCCAAGAAGGTACCTTTAAATTTCAAAGTATTCATAAGACGAAGATACCAAAAAGGGAGATTTAATCTCATAGTAGAAGTTGATACAGCAACATTTCGGTATGTAATAAACAAGAAAGACCAAGTACTACTTGTGGGATGGAATAACTGCAAAATCTATGAACATTTTAGTATCAGAAGGTGTTTCAAGTGTGGAGGATATAACCACGAGGTAAAAGACTGTAAAGAAAAAATTGCTTGTGTACAATGTGCTGAAGAACATACTAGTAATGTCTGCAGAAACGAAAATAAGAAATGTGTTAATCGTGTACGTGTAAATTAAAAGTTGAATCTTAACTTGGATGTGCATCACGCTGCTTTTGATAGAGAATGTGAGTGCTATCAAAAAATTATGAAATCAATTAAAAGTAAAATAACTTATAAGGAGTATTACAGAGTGACGGTGAACTACTTTTGTCATGTATGAATGCTGCAAGCTATATAGAAATAAGGACCAAATTGCAGCGTATGTATCAACCTCTAATATTGTGTCTTACAGAAACTTGTATTGCTGACAATTTTACTGATAGGGAATTAGAATTAGAAGGGTATAATACAGCCCGCTGTGATTCGACCAGTCGCCACACAGGGGCAGTGTTAATATTCACAAACAAATGTATAAAATTTGATAATGTAAAAGCGTTGGTTTCAGATGTAAATTTTTGGCTGTTATCTATAGATTTAAAAATAAATAAAACCTCCTAGTGTGCTGTTGTATATAGATCGCCAAATGCCAACGTAACACACTTTCTTGATAGATTTTTACAATGCTTAGATATTTATATTGATAACAATAATATTCACAGTATAATTTTGACAGGTGATTTCAATATAAATTTTTCCAAAAATGACTATGCTAAAAAGCGACTACAACTACAAGAAGGCATTCAGAATCATGGCATGAAACAGTTTACACAAAATTTGACTAGAGTGTGAAACGATTCTCGCACCATAATTGATCATATTATCAGTAATTTACACTATAAATGCTTATTATGTCGAACAAAATTATATAATGACAGATCATTTAATAATTCAAGTAAAAATAAATAAGAGCAGAGAATTAATAAAATATCAAACAAAGCAAATTCGAATTAATTTTAATGAAATGACGAATTTGTGAATTGAAAAAGAATGGGCATATTCATGCACAAATGTGAATGTAGTAGGTCAGATATCGATGGTCTCATGACAAAACGGTACAAGCGACAAAAATTTGAAAATCGCATTTAGTATAGTTCTATAGAACAAAAACAACTCTATAGACTGGTGGGGTTGGCATAAGCGACAAAAAATTATAAAATCTCTTACTTGAAATTTAAAATGCGCAAACGCCTGAACTGGCTGCACTGATCATGCGTCGTGTGGCATAAGCGACCATTTCGCCATTAACTTCCATGCTGTACGAATAGTGTCAATGTGCCGTGCTTTTATAGTTAAAATACAGTAAAAAGGTAAGTTTCTACATTTACTATACTATTTTGCTTTGTAATGATTTAGTACACTAACACTCCTCACAATTTATTATAATAAACGCTGTTAAAATTAATGTCGCTTGTGCCATTTCTTACGCAAGGTTTCAGTATGGCTCAAACACCATTATCTATGCAATAAATGCTAATACGAATTTGCTTTCTTTCTTGCCATTCTCTGCAAAAACTTCTTCGCTTCTTCGGTTAAGCCTGATGAAGCAACATCATCGATTATTAAGTCAGATGAAACTACCGGATTATCATCTGTTAAGCTTGATGGAACTACCACAGAACTAGATAAGGCTTTAAGACATGAAATAATCATTCTGGATAATGTTCTGCTATACCGAGGTATCAACTTCTCCCATTTTTTGTTCTGACACTCCTGAAAGAACCCATAAACACACGATGCACTACGAACCTGACGAAGACTCTTATAATGATTCTGGTAATGAACCTCAAGATGAGCCTGACATGGAAAATAAAGATACGAATGGTCGTCAACGGGAGGTTCTAGAGACTAAAGACAGTGACCAAGGAAAAGTAGCAATAGAGTGTTAAATGGGCAGAGAAAGGATATTGGGTATGAATATTTAAATACTAAAGGGGACAAATTAGGAAAAAAAAATTAGTGGCAAATCCATGTGCACAAAAGAAATGTCGTAATGAGTGCAAGAGTTTTTCAGAAAAGGATCGCAAAAAAATATTTTATAATTCTTACGAGTTGGGTGATTTCCGCAAACAGAAGCTCTTTTTAAGTAACCGTATTTCTACTATTGCAGTGAAACGTCGAAGAACATCAAAAGACAAGTACGTACGCTCGTGTACACATGAATATTTTTTATACAAAGATAACTTAAGAAAGAAAGTTTGCGTGCAATTTCTGAGAAGTACATTGGTTATTTCACAACGATGTGTTAGAACCATAGCTGAAAAGCAATTAAATGAATTGTTTCCCGAAGAAATAGATAAGCGACGTCGACATATTCTGCGATAACTGCACCGGACAGAATAAGAACAAATACCTGATTTTAATGGTGCATTACTTTTTAATGACGGCTAAAAACATACAGCCTGGGCATACTTATATGCCCGTAGACTCATACACGCTACCATAGAAAGAAGCTTAAAAGGAAAAACAATATATGCACTGTGATGTATGTGGCAACACTGCGTGTTGGCACGCGCCATTAGTTTAGTTGGTTAGATGTCATGTTATGATTCGGCAGTGCTGTATAAGATATAGGGCCGCGATCATCTGCTTTGTTGATAATCTGAATATAACCTCCTAGTGAAAAGTAACGTCTTGTTATTACCCGCTACCTTTAATAGTTATAACAAACAAGAACATTACATGGTGGCAGCTAAAACGCGCGCTACGTGAGGTTATAAAATATTAGAAAAGTCTCAACAGGTGTCTTGGCGGCGAAGTATTCGGTTTACCGGCTCGCGGGAGAATTCCCGATGTCCGTCCTGTGATATTGTTGCTAATACCGCGGTTTCGGAAAGAAAATACTCTTGTGACGTTTCCATATAGTGTAGTGAAACTTACTAGCTATGGAGGAACACTCAAAAAGGCCAGAGGAAATGCAGTTTAGAGATGATGTAGCCAGAAATTGGAAACTCTGGAGACAAAAATTCCAATTATATCTCTTAGCAAGTGGCAAATCAAATAAAACAGACGAAGTAAAAATTGCTATTTTACTTAATCTTCTGGGTGATGAAGGCCTACAAATTTACAATACCTTCGAGTATATTGAGGGAGAAGACCAAGCAATACTTACTACTGTGTTACAAACATTCGATGATTATTGCAATCCTATGAAAAATCTCGTATATGAACATTTTAAATTTTTTAAACGCGAGCAACATCCTAGTGAAACCGTAGATCAGTTTGTAACTGGATTACGACAACTTGCATCCACGTGTGATTTAGTTGAAAAGGACGTGCTTATACGGGACAGACTTGTTATAGGTATTCGTGAGTTACGAATACAGGAAGAATTGTTACGACATCCTGATCTAAAACTATCACAGGCTATTCAAATTTGTCGTTCGATGGAAAGTAGTGTTGCGACGCAGAAGGAAATTTCCAAGGGCAAAGAACAAAGTGCTTCTGTGTGTGCTGTCGATTGGCGTGCAAAAAACAGTTTGAAGCAAAGTAAACAGAATACAGGCCCGGCTCCAGGACAATTTAGTGAAATAAATTACCCTAGTACAAGTGGAAGGTACTCAAATCACAAAAAAGGTAACAACTGTAATAGTTGTGGTTTGGTGCACGATTTAGGTAAGTGCCTAGCTAGTAATCGTTACTGTAGTCTATGTAAAAATCCTGGACATTACCGAAAGTTTTGCAAAAATAAGTTTGTCCACGATGTCGAGGAAAATGAACAGTATGACGAAAGCTGCGATGAAGATACATATGAAAATCATGTTGTTTGGACAATTACAGACTCTAGTGTTAACTCGGTCGAATGGTACGAACCGATATTGATATTAAATAAACGAATTTATTTAAAAATCGATACAGGGAGCCAGGTGAACATTCTCAATTACGAGGATTTCGAAACACTTGGTTTATGTGATTATGAACTGTCAAAAACATTTACAACTCTCTCGTCTTATTCGGGACATAAAATAGAAATTCGAGGAAAAATACTAGTGAATTGCTCGTTTAATGAACATTCGACAAATCTCACGTTTTATGTGTTAAAGTCTCTCTGCATGCTCTATATTAGGACTTCAAGCAGCAAGTGAACTCAAAATTGTTAACGCGCATAATAAGCTCGAAAAGTCGGTAAAGACTATAAACTCTGATTTACATGATTCTTTATCTCTTCAGGACATTTTGGACAAGCATAAAAATGTGTTTTCAGGTATCGGTAAAGTCAACAAAACGCATAAAATAACGTTGCGAGAAGACGCAATTTCACATATAAGCGCAGCCAGGAAAATTCCATTAGCTTTAAAAACCAAGGTAAAGAAAAAACTGGATGAAATGGTAGCAGAAAAAATTATTGTACCTGTGACAGAACCCACCGATTGGGTTCATCCCATAGTTGTTGCACCTAAATCAAACGGAGACATACGTGTTTGTATGGATCCAAGACGACTAAACGTGTACATAAAACGTGAGAACTTTCAAATTCCGACAACTGACTGTCTTTTCAGTGAACTGAGCGGTGCAAAGTTTTTCTCGTTACTTGATGCATCTCAAGCTTTTTTGCAAATACCCCTGGATAATGACAGTTCAAAACTCTGCACAATCGCTACTAGCTGGGGCAGATTTCGTTACTTAAGGTTACCGTACGGCATCTCGTCGGCGCCGGAAATTTTTCAAAAATTCATCCATAATACCTTGGACAAAGTGCGCGGCGTCATCGCATACTTTGACGATATTTTGGTATTCGGCAGGACTCTTGAGGAACACAATTTGAACCTGGACATGGTACTAACAAAAATCTCAAAAAGTGGACTTACTTTGAACTTACAAAAATCAAAAATCTGTGTGTCGCACGTTAAATTTCTTGGACATATTATTAGCGAATCAGGCATCGCTCTAGATGAGAAGAAAACTCAAGCTATTAGTGAAATGTCATCGCCAAAGAATAAGAAAGACTTACAACGCTTCTTAGGCATGATTGTATATTTAGCAAAATTCATTCCTAACTTATCTCAGGAAACAAGTACGTTGAGAAGACTTCTTAGCAATAATGCAGAGTGGATGTGGACGGAAAACGAACAAAAATGTTTTGATCATTTATAGCAGCTTGTGGTGACTACACCAGTCTTATCGTACTTCGATCCGAAAAAAGAAACAACCTTATCTGTGGACGCAAGCCCATATGGTCTAGGTGCTTTTATAGCCCAAGAAAATCACCCAATTGAATATGCTTCAGTGTCTCTTACCCCTACCCAACAAAGGTACAACCATATAGAAAAGGAATTGCTTGCTTTAGTGCATGGATGCGAAAGATTCCATTATTACTTATTCGCAAAAAATTTCAAAATCCAAACGGATCATCGACCACTTTTAGGTCTGCTCAAAAAACCGATAGATGAACTTTCACCTCGGATACAGCGTTTAGCTATAAGACTCTTAAGATCATTTTGAACTTGTTTACGTGCCAGAAAAACAAATATTAGTTGCTGGCGCACTTAGTAGGAATCCTTACTCGAAAAAAATCAACACGGATTATTTGGATACGCAACTATCAGTGCATGCTGTAATAGCGACCTCTGCCGAAAACGAAACTCGCTTAATTCGTGCCATAAATGAAGACTCCACACTTAGCAAAGTAAAATACTATGCGCTTCAAGGCTGGCCTAAACATAAAAGTAATGTTCCAACCCAAGTCAAAAAATTCTAGACCATTATGAATGACATTTATGTACACAGAGATGTCTTATTCTATCAAAGACGGCTTCTTATCCCTTTAAGTCTAGGTCTCGAATTTTTGGAATTAATGCACACATCTCATCAAGGTGTAGTATCATCCAAGAAACTAGCACAAGAATGTATTTATTGGCCAGGAATTTGTAAGGATGTGGAAGATCTTGTCCTTAGTTGCCAAACTTGTCAAAGATATGCTAAAAGAAACCAAAGGGAACCTCTTCAGTCGCATAAAATACCAGCTCTACCGTGGGAAAAAATAGGAATAGATTTTATGTACCTTGATGGTCTGAACTTTTTGATAATTGTTGATTATTTCAGTAAATTTGTGATTGTTAACAAATTGTGTAATAAAACGCCTGATAGCGTTATTTCTACATTGAAAAACATTTTTTCAATACACGGCCTGCCATTAGAAATTTTTTCAGACAATGGGCCACCCTATAATTCAGAAAATTTTTCGAATTTCGCCATCAAGTACCAAATAAAATTAACAACATCGAGCCCACATTACCCACGTTCTAATGGTATGATAGAGAGGGCTATACAAACAGTAAAAGGTTTACTGACCAAAGCTATGAAGGATGGTGAAGACCCGTTTCTATCAATCTTAAGTTACAACTCGACGCCAAAACAAGACATCCCGGCACCTTGTGACTTGTTAATGGGAAGGAAACTCCGTACAGTGTTGCCAGTTGCAAGAACTTTACTGAAACCAAAATATCCGCTAGGTAATGTACATCAGAAATTGAAAATGAAACAGGATAAACAAGCCTTCTCCCATAATAAATCTACTAAAAAATTATCAGATTTAAATTCTGATCAGAAAGTCCTAATGCAAGAAAGAACACGCGCCTGGACACCAGCTACTGTTTTAAACAAATCAGGCCCAAATGACTATCGAGTTCGCACCAGTGACAATGTTAACTATCGTAGGAATAGGGTTCATCTTAGACCTCTAAGACAGTCTTTACATGAGAACAGCGACCTGCTGATGATATAGATGAACCTCCGTCATCACCTGACCATTCTACAATTATTGAAGACCCTTGTGACAGTGATTCGCGTAGTGATTCGAGTGCGATAAGACATCCCAACACTGGTAATGTTATTACCCGCAGTGGTCGTATCGTGAAACAACCAGTAAGGTTAAATTTATAATTTAGATATTATAGTGTTATACTTTTCTTTTCTTCTTTTTATAAAAGGGGCGTGTGATGTATGTGGCAACACTGCGTGTTGGCACGCGCCATTAGTTTAGTTGGTTAGATGTCATGTTATGATTCGGCAGTGCTGTATAAGATATAGGGCCGCGATCATCTGCTTTGTTGATAATCTGAATATAACCTCCTAGTGAAAAGTAACGTCTTGTTATTACCCGCTACCTTTAATAGTTATAACAAACAAGAACATTACATGCACCTTCAGAATGGCCGTATGAAGTAATGGTATTGGCACTTCTCCGATTTCTTTGATTTCAAAACGATGTTTAAGTTAGTAAAAATAAAGATAAACAGTGACAAATCACATACTAAAATTAATAATAAAAAAAATAATAAAACAAATAGTTCTCCTTAAAGATGGCAGTATACGGTTCAATACTCAGTATGGCGAGGATCTAAAAGGTGCCTTATTATGAAAACAGGTAAAAATCTTACAACTTACAAAAGCATATAACAGCTTTCTCCCAATAAACAAATTAAAGTATGCCAATTTAAAAAGTTTGTGTGAAAAAGATGTCATAAAATCAACTTATCACCGCGAATATCTACCATTAAAGCATACTGCGACAGCACCAGACGCGTTAGATGAAACCGACATTGAAGCTGATGTAAGTGAATAAGAAGATTTCTAGGTTTACGAGATAATTTACATGAATTTTCCATATACCATAAAAGCTCTCATACTGATACTACAATACATAATAGTTCGACACACCCTTTACAACATAAACTAGCTGCTTATAATAGTATGGTACATACCAAATATTATAAAAAAGTAATAGA
Source organism: Rhagium mordax (assembly GCA_963680705.1). Lineage (NCBI taxonomy): Eukaryota > Metazoa > Arthropoda > Insecta > Coleoptera > Cerambycidae > Rhagium > Rhagium mordax. The sequence goes on from OY796664.1 coordinate 25,341,579, forward strand.
ATTAGTTTATCCAAAATTTAAAACAAATATATCAAAATCAACACCCTCACTTATATCGGCAAACCTACAGAGAAAGTTGCTAAAAATTTGAAAAAACAAAATATTAATATTGCTTACAAAACTACAAATACGCTTGGTAAATTTATTAAAAATAATAAGGATACAATTAAGAAAGACTATAAATCAGGAATCTATAAGCTAACCTGTGGTACTTGCCCTAAAATCTATATCTATTGGTCAAACTGGAAGAAGTTTTAAGAAAAGAATAGGTGAGCACACAAGGTGCTTTACACATAGAAAAGATGATTATACTTACGCTAATCATCTGTTCGTAAAAAATCATCAGTTTAATGAAAAGTTTGATATTTTATATTCAGAAAATATAGGACTAAAATTAACATCATCAGAATCTTTGGAAATTAACAAATTGAAAAATTCAGATATAATCCTAAATGACCAACTTGAAACTAATTCTTCCCCATTGTTATATCGTTTTAATCGTATTCAGCTAAACTTCTTGATTGTCTCACATTTTAATTTATGTTTATGTACCCATTCAAAATTAATCTCACAATATTGATAATATTTGATATCGAGAGAGTGAATTTATTCTGTTTTGGTTGAATACTTCTTGATTTTGTCATATTTATTCATATTTAAGCTACCCACCTATTCAAAATTAATTTTACAACACTGTTAATATTTTATTATACTCTAGAACACTTTAAATACCCTCGTTCTGTAGGAAGTAGTTAGTCTAGTACTCATCATCTGACGAAGCCACTGTGTGGCAAAACAATTTTCATGTAGTTTATATATTTTGTGAAATATATAAATATAAAAGATTTGTGGAAATCATAAAACAGTTAAGTTTTATTTCATTCAGTGTTTACGAGAATGTTTTGTTAAGTTTTTGTATTACCTATACAATATTATATCTAAATATTTTTTTATTAAACAATACGTCCATGCCATGAAGAAATTCTGAAATCGTTTTTTTGTGGTTTCTGGACAAACCCGTACATGGCGCTTGTGTCGTTCTGTCATAAAGCCATCGATATTAGATGCATTAGATAGATAGATAGATAGACTTTATTAATTCTGTATGCCAATTACAAAAATTGGATAGAATAGGTCGAGTATAGATTACAAACATACAAACAGGAATACAATAATGTACGTAGATACATAGTAAAAATATAAATAATTTGTTAATATATAATGAAATATAAGTAGTTAAAATATAGTTAAAAAATAAAAATGGTTTATAATAACTAACACACATAAAATACAAAACATGAATAAAATACTTATAAAAGAATAAGAGTAAATTATTCCTTAAAGTTCCTGAATTCCTCCAGAGAGTAATAGCAGTTATTATATAATATATTATTTTTGGGGCTATAACATTAGATGTTATAGCCCCAAAAAAATTGTAAAAGTAAGGATATCGGAAACTGGTGGCTAAACAGGAACTGTAGGGAAGCAATTGACAATAGAAATAGGGCATATCAAAGATTTGTATTTACAAATGAGAAGGAAGATTGGAATAATTTTAAATATGCGAGAAATGATACTGTAGGAGTCATTAACGAAAAGAAGACCATATTTTATGAAAGAAACATTGACAGAAATAAATCTAATCCGGAATTAATGTGGACAAATTTAAAAGAAATAGTTGGAAATAAAAAAGGCGAACATATTTTTCAAAGTTTAAATTATAATGGCGTAATATATAATAACAATATGGCGGACGTACTAAATCAGTATTACGTAGGTAGTATTGAAAGTATAGTAATCAGTATAAACAGATGATATAAATATTGACAGAATCAGTGATATTATACCGGTTGTAAACTCTAACATGGCATCATTTCGGGCGGTAACTTTGGAAGAGCTGAGAATACTAGTTAATATTCAAATAAAGAAATACAGCAGTGATGAAATAGGTCTTGATGTTATTAAAAATCTGTTTCACATACTAGGTTATCCGCTTCTAAATTTAGTTAATCTAAGTTTAGAAAAGGGTGTTATGCCTTAATGTTATAAAAATTCGATAGTGGTACTATCAACGTTTAATAACTAAACTAATAAGGCTGTGTCAACGTTTAGCTAACCATTCGTTATAACCAGTGATAGTTGGAGGGAACGACCGATATTCGTATTAAGTCAACCAACCGCTGTCACAACATCTGATTTAACTCTTGGCCGTTGAATTCAACGCAGGTCGTGACGAGCTTTTAATATATCGATATCTCGATGTCGATAGATTAACGGTAACCGTCGACAATGAATGCTTCCTCGTATACAGGTTTCGCAACTTCCTGAACTAAAGATACAACACTATACTCGGGCCAAAAAGAGTAACCAGTAGAGCCAGGGGCGTACGGATTTACGAATTTCATAAATTCCATAATTCGAACAAATGAAAGCGGATTGTGATAATTATGCATGAGTATGAGTTACCATGTCTTAAATTTTAAATAATATGCTTACATCTGGCAACATTATCTCCACGAATTAGGTATAGCAACGCAGTTAAACAATGCACATCCTTTGCGTTGCAGCATATGTGACGCCACTGAATGCGCTATCTAAGCTCCCTCGACGACCTTTATAATAGTCGAACAAATTATTGGGTATAAGGGCGGCACGTTCAAGCATGTACTATATTTGGTTGACTATACCAATTAAACATAATGACCTAGTTGTGGTTTTCATCTCTGGTAGGCGGAGAAAACTGGATATATTTCTCTGAATTATATGGGATTATATGGTAAAACGAGTTGCCGCTTCTGTATTCCATAACAGCTAAATCCTTTGAAGAATTGTCGGTAAGTTTTTTGCTCTACTGACTACTCTTTTTGACCCGAGTATAGATAGACACTATGCACAATACACAATTCACTTCTGACTCCTGCCCAGACAGGACTTGTTCGTTCACTCTTCTTTGGCTTCAGCCGAATGGTCAAACCGACGCAATTGCGAGGGTCGTAAGTTATGGGGTCAACACAAATACCAGACTAATACTAGAATGCAATAAAAGAAGACATTGGTAATAAATAAAGATATATATTAAATAATCATCATTACACATATAGAGCCTCACCTAGCAAGGTCTACCACCATAACCACGATACCCCCACAAGGGGTCAGCGACCGCGACGGCCGCGCTTAAAGGAAAGTGATCGATTGCCGAAAGAGAATTATTACATGGACGTGACTGGCAATTTAGTGAGTGGGTTTTACAGATATACTGCTAGAAATATATACTAGAAATTTAAGGTAATATTCTCCAAAAGGGTATATGCCGTTGGACGTCCGTGGATATTTCGTAAAAGGGGAATCTCTTCGAATGCTATCTCACGAGGCGGTCACCTGGTAATAATGGGGGAATGCCCCGGTACCCGTGCGTACCGCACTGGGGCTTATCCCGGCCTAATTTAACCAAAAATACCCTATTTCGCTTGGTCGAGATCATTGGGAGGTCTCCCACTATATATATGAAAATGATCCGAGACCACTTCACATCGCCACGTGGCATCGGAAAATCTCGCAATTTCACTTTTTAGTCAGTTCCTAAAATTTCAAAATGGTGCTATCAGACACGATCCCGGTAGAGACGAAGACCAATGGGTAGGCGAGGCCAGCTCAACCATCCTTGGAAGCCGTCACGAACTCACGAGGAATTCCAGAACGCGAGGGTAGAGTGAACCCATACTTCCGTGGATCAGTCTATGGTAGATCTGATCAAGAGCTACCGATCTACTGTAGATTCACTCTCGCGCCTATGTGGACTCTTTCCTCGTGATCTGTTAGACCGGCTTATGACAATGATCATCTGCGCCATGATCATTGTTGTTGCGCAGTCCGTCCTTCGAGGAATCGGTACTGGCTGAGGATAATGCATATCCTTGGTCGTATCTACATGCTGCATCGTGCCTGGATGCGTTCGTTCAAACATGGGATAATGGCCGAAAAAGATAAAGGGAATTTTGGAAACTGTACTGAAAATCGTCTTATAAATTTTATAAAAAATCCTGATATGCACGGAATCATGCATATCAGGTAAAAAGATGGAATTTTGGGGTTTAGGAACTGTAGTGAAAATTGAGATAATTTTTTATAAAAAATGGTGCATATGGAACCTGATGTTCCATACGCACCATACAAGCCTGATGCTTGTTGCTTAGGACTAAATGGGATCTTTTGCTTATAACTACTTATACTGCTTCTCCTGGGTACGTTAACAGTACCAATACCAAAAATACCAAATACGAATTTGGCTGAGCAATTGAGACCTATATGTTGCCATTTTGCGAAAAAATTTTAGAATTAGCAGTATACAATCAAGTGATTAATAATTATATAAACTCAAACAATATTCTATGTACATATCAATCGGGCTTTGGTGGAAAACACTCATGTGAAACAGCACTACAACTAGTTACTTCTGATTTCTGAATGGAAACAGCTGTTGCATAAAACAGGGGTAGGGATTTGCGCAATCTTCGTTGACCTTTATAACGGTTCCGTTTTTTTAGCTTCGTTGGTCCAAAAATACTCTGTACTCTGTTCATAGTTATTGTTTCTGATCCTATTCATACGGATTCATTATTCAAGCTACGCTACGCTGATGAGGAGCAATAACTTCGAAACACGTGTCCGTAGCTGCATCATGTTTATTTTTCAGGGTATATGGCACTATTCATTTATTCATTTTCTCGTAATTAATATAATGTTTTATTTGTATCGCTCCAGACGCAAATTTATAAATAATTTGTTGTAAATTTAATCCTAGTGCGGTCCTGTTTGAAACTTAGTGCGCGCGCCAACGACTAAAGCGAGAAAGGGAGAAGGTACGAGGGTGGACGGACATTACGACCCAGACATCGAAGCAAGGTGGTTAGAAAAGATATTAGGGCACGCTTCTAGTGAATGGTGCAATGCTGTATGTTCCTGTTATGGAGTAAGAACTATTTAATTTGCGTTTGTCGGATTTCCCGAAAATTATTGGCGCCTGATTTTTGTGGAGCTATAGTAAATATAAGAAAAAACGTAGTTTTTTCGTTGTTTCCCTATGTTTACGGACAGTAAAAAGCGAAAAATAAAAAAATCTGCAATAATTTTACTAAACGAAGACAAATGCGTATCAAATTATTCTGTAGATTGTTGTACAATATGGTTACCGATGCTAAAAGAAGAACTTATCAACTTGAATATCTAATCTGTGCCGGGACTCTGTAACTCGTAGCGATATATGTCTTTGTTTAGCTTGCTGAAAAATGCGCTTAGCATCTCTTTGATCGTATCGTAGCGAGCGTACAGAGTATCGGCTCTGATCAACTTCTCTGTGAGCGTAATAAGTATCTATGGTTATGATATAAACATTAAAATTGTGTAATTTCACGAATTACGCAAGAGAAAGATTATTAGCATTGAAAAAGGAAACAGATTAAGTTTCCGAAACGTCTGCGAAACAGCATTGTTTTTATTTTAGTTTATTTATATTTTATGTCAAAAACTGTGCCTTTCACGTAAATTCACAGGCGTAAAGGTTATTTTTTTAAAAATCCAGAATTTTTTAGATTGTCTGGGTAATGTTCAGAAGTGTGGCAGTAAATCCCAAATAAGAACAGAAACAAAAAATCGTTATAAATAAGCCAATTTACCGATAACAATCAAAGTTCAGTTTAACTGGTTAAAATAAACATAAAAATCCTAGTATGAAGTATATTCCAAAGCTACATATAGTGTCACTACAGTCCTACTGTAAATTTTTGCCAATATCTCTCTACAGATGGAGCTACTGACGATTATTGCGTAGTTATACAGTAACGACCGAGAAGGTTCGAACATGGGTATTAGTTTGCGCGATTTACTTGTGTCCGTTGTAGGCGAATGGACGCAGTGGTGGGAATTGTGGATCTCCGCGCTGTAGCAGATGGCTCTCACGTCTAGTCCCTGTCCCTGTCATTACTGTCCTATTCTCGTTATAATTTTGTATGATTGATGGTCGAGATGGTGAGTACCTACATGTGGTGTATTTATTTATTTAAAATCGGACAGTAATAACAGGATGGGACAGAAATGACGTAATTATTTAATAATTCGTAAAATATCGTGTTGTGTAATAAAAATGTATTTTTGCGTATTTCTTTTTAAAATAAATAAAGTTAAACATCTTTTCAGAATTATTATGGAAACTGATAGTGACAAAGAAAATTTAAGTACCAAAAAAATCATACGGAATTGTTCATGGGTTAGTGGGCAAGTTGAAAGTATTAAAAGAAAAAGCGTTTGAAGAACGAAAGAGAAAATAAAAAGAGAAGTACGAAGAAAAAAAGAAGAAAGAAAGATTAAGGTACCATGAAAAAAAGCAAAAAAATGCAAGAAGAAAGTGTTGCGAGTACTAGTGATAATTTATTTATTTATTTATTTATTCAATTACCCAACAGAAAAAAATCCAATTACAGGATAACTTTAAAAAAAAAATTGAATACAAATTTTGCCAAAATTAATGTAAATGTTGACATATAATATTAATAAGAAAATTTAAAATAAAATATAACAATATTGCACAAAGAAAAAAAACAACAAATTTTATCAAAATTAATGTAAATGTTGACATATAATGTTAATATTAAAATTAAAAATAAAATATAACAATATTGCACAAAGAAAAAAAAACATAATACGTGGTAAATAACTGGCAGTGCAAAGGGGAAAAATAACAAAAAATATGAAATAAGTACAACAAACATTACGTTCCGATTAAATAATTATTGTTGGCAAAACTTAAAAGATCATTTAACGAACAGTTGTTTATATCACATTGTTGAGCTATTTTGTTAAAATTGTCACACATAACGTGTATGGGAGATTTCAATAAGATATTAGTTCTAGCGTTAGTGAGGTAGAATGTTTGGTTTATTCTTAAATTCTGTCTTGGCACTAGAAAATTGATCATAGATAATAAAACGGGTGCATCCACTGAATTATGTAATAATTTGTATAAAAAAGTAAGACTGGATAACATTCTTCTATGGATTAACGTCGGAATGTCAAACCTAGTAGTTAGTAATATATGATCAATACCTCGTGGTGGATATATACCATCGATTTTATAAACCAAAAATTTCAGGAATCGTCTTTGCACATTCTCTAATAAGTTTACATACAAATTATATTGAGGATGCCATATCAACGCGCCATATTCCAGCTTAGAACGTACGAATGACATATAGTGTTACAAGAGCAGTTATATTTTGGAATGATTTAGTTGCGTAATATAAAACCAAGAGTCTTTACAGCCGAAATGGAAATTGCTTTAATATGTTCATTAAAGGTGAGTTTACTATCGAAATATATACTTAAATCCCGGATCGAATTACAACGAGAAAGTTGTGCAGTGTTAAAAGAATAGCACACTTAATTTTTAAATTGGTTTCGCCATCTGATATACGCTGATTAAGTTCAGTTTTCAGCACTCTATAATGCTCCAGTTGACGGGGAGTGCGGTCCAGTGATATTTGTATATTCTTAAATGAATTGTTGCGTAGAGTATAGGCTTTACGTATCAAGTTATGAACTGTTACCTCATCACATAATGTTACCTTTAATGGACGTGGACGTGGACTATTTCTTGTAGCATCATATTTGCCCAGCCTAATTGGTTTTATATTATCATGCGTTACGCTGGGAGATACTCCGGCACATTAGTAATCTATCGCACATCATACTGCAATCTCGCATCCTGAGAGTTGTTATTAATTTCATCCACACCAAATATTATTAAATTATGCTTTCTCATATTTCGTTCATTTATTTCTTGAATAATTTCTTCGAAGTCAATGGGATTAGGTATCGAATTAAAGTAAACGGACGTGCGGTGTGACGGTCCACTAAAAACGCTTGAAACATTAGTAAAAAACTTCGGAAAATATAGTGAATGGAAGGGTAAAAATGTGGTGTAAATCTGCGTAAGTTGAAATTAGTTTGAGGTGTTGAACTCAGATATATGTTTAAATTGATAAGTAGAGTGTCTAACAATTTATAAACGCTACAAAATTAAATGTGTATAAAGGAATTTATCAGTTAATGCGAACAAAAACTTTTATCACTTGGGTTTTTTATTTATGACCGATATACATAGCCGCATACTTCACAGCCCCAAATTGTACTTTATATACCGAGTGTAGAGCAAGACATTGACTCAATAATAATTTAAAAAGAAAAATGAATCTGGATGATATCCCGGATAATTTGTCAACTAAAGATTTATTAAAATATCTGGTTTTAGAAACTAGACAACAAAAGCAAGAACTTCAAAATTCTATAGGAAATTTAACGCAAATTGTACATAATAGTGAGCAAAAAATACTAAAAATAGAAGAGGGAAACGAGCAACTGAAACAAAGAATTAGATACTTGGATAGAAAAGACAAAAAGAATAATATTATAATTTTTGGGGTTCAACAGGAGCAAAATGAGATAATAACAGAAGTTGTCATAAGCTTGTTTAAACGGATTAATGTTGAAGTGAATTTACAAGATATAAATAATGTTCATAGAATTGGTAAATCCGAGATAAAGCCTATTATTGTTGAACTTACTACTTACTTAAAAAAGCACGAAATAGTCAAAAGTGCTTATAAACTCAAAGGCAGTAACATTTCGATAAATCATGATTTAATACAGGAAGATAGAGAGAAAAATCATATATTACGCCAACATCTTAAGTGTGCCAGAGAAAAGCAATTAACAGCTAAAATAAAAAATAATAAACTCCATGTAGGAGAGGAAGTATACACAGTGGATCAATTAAGGGATAAACAAAACGAAGAAGTAAATACAGACACGGATCCAAACTATATATATGAACCATTAACTAAAAGCTCATGTACTCCAGCCACGCCTACCACATCTTTGTTGAACAGTCCTGTAATCCAGGAAACTCAAACTAATAAAAGTCCACAGAAGAATTCACAAAAAACACGAGATACTAACATCACTCCTAAGACATCCGTCAGTACGGAAAATAAACCCAACAATCAAAAACCAAGAACCATCAGAACAGGCAGCTTTTCCTCAAATTACGTGCTAAGGAATAATAAAAACTAATTAAGCACATCATATTTATACAAGTTTAACCATATTGTCTCATGTTTTATTATTAAAATTTTAAATTGTTTAACTGTTAGTGTTTTATTATAATAGGTATGTTATATCTCAAATCCTGCATATTATAGTTAATTATAACCTTGATACTAATTGCGCAGTTAAACAGGATATTGTGCAATTCTTATCTTCCCTTAGCTTTTAAGTTTATGAATGTAATCAATGCATCGTCAGGCTTTCTTATCCACTTTTCGATGACAAGAAGACCTCGACTATGAATAGGCTTTTATATTAGAAACTTATATATAGGACTAAATTATATTGTAGAAGAATCATTAGATCATTCCTATATAGACATTCGTTAATCAAGCTTCAAGCATATAGTTACTCTTCTCCGTGTCAAGCAGATAGTCGACGATACTTACCGACATATTATTTGTTTGTCATTCGAAGTGTTTAATTATTAATATTATTATAAGTTGCTAACTGTAATAAATCATCAGTGTAAATAAAGTTGTTTTTTAAAAAGTGTTTCTGCAACTTCGAATTATAAAAATTGGCGCAGTCGTGGTAGGATAACTCAACAAAGCAGACGAAAATAAGTGTTACTTTGGTGGATTTCATCCTTTAAGTTAAAAAGAACCCGGGAAGTGCAGAAAAATTCAAGAAAAGGCAACTCAAATTCTACGAAAATCCAAGCAACTCACAATCAAAGAAACTCTACGAAATCTAAGAAACTCAAACTCTAAGAAACTCTAAGAAAATCCAAGAAACTCTACGAAATCTAAGAAACTCAAACTCAAAGAAACTCCAAGAAACTCTAAGAAACTCCAAGAAACTCCAAGAAACTCAACGAAACTCCAAGAAACCCAAACAAATTCCAAGCAAGCAACAATCAAGAAATCAAGAAAATCAAGTGCATCCTAAAAACAAGCTACATGCAGAATCAACTTTATCTTAAGACAGCTCTACTCTTGTAAGTACAAAGTAATTATCTCTAAAAGCTGCTGTGTATTTAATTCGCATATTTTTTTGAAAATAATTGTCTTTTATAAAATAAAAATCTAATTAATATTATTTAATAAAAATGTCTCAAGACGGTATCGAAGATTTACCTCCATTTAAATTATCAGAATTGTTTTCTTTAATACCAGAATACGATGGCGACCAAATTCTCCTTGAATCATTTTTAAGTTCATGTCAAGCCGCATTACATATTTTAAATGATGAACAAAAAGTACTAGTTATTATTCATATAAAAAATAAATTACGTGGTAAAGCATCACAACTCGTAAATTCGAAATTTACTAATGATTGGACTGAAATAAAAAACTTATTAATACAAAATTTTGGTGAAACAAGAAGTTTACCTAGTCTAATTCATGATTTACAATATATGAAACAAGGCAAAGACTCTGCTCTCATGTTTGTTCACAAAATTCAAACACATAATGCAAAACTACACTCTGCTATTAATCGTCAAATAGATTTAGATGAAAATCAAAAATTATCACAAGCTTCATTAATCGATAATATGTGCCTCGATACTATATTAACTGGCTTAGAACCAAAATTAGGAGCGATAATACGTGCTTCAAATCCTGAAACTATATTAGATGCATCACAGCGTATACGACGAGAAAATCAGTTAGGATATTTAGAAAATCAACGACAAAACTTAAAACCTAATTTTAATAAACCACAGTATCAACAACCATCTTATCCTCAAAATCGAATGCAAAAAACGTGTAATTATTGCAAGAAACCAGGTCATTTCATAAGCGAATGTAGAAAACGAAACTTTAACTACCAATCTCAAAATAATTCTCAATCGCAAAATAATAATAATTATAATTCTTATCCAAGATTTAACAATCAACAGAATCCTTATCAAAGGTATACAAATCAACCAAGTACATCATATCAAAGTTCGTATTCACAACAAAATCAAAATACAAGACCCTCAGTTATTCAAAGAAATCCAAATTTTAGAAATAATAATAATAACTCAAATCAAAATCAGAATTTCCAAAGACAAGCGCATCATTTAAACGAGCAAGTGAGCGAAGAAACGACTGGAACTTTCGCTCATCCTCTAAATTAGACCAGTAAACATTTTCAGATTTCCAACCAACAACAAATGAAACTAATTTTAATCCAGAAACCAAATTTATAAGTTCAACACGTTCTGAAAATTTATTTTACGTTATGTCACGAGATAAAATTTGTAAATTTTTAATTGACACAGGCGCAGGTATATCCATTATGAAACCAAATATTATTCCTCCAAATTTAATGGAACCAACTGAGAAAATAAATATACAAGGTATAACAAATGAAATTATTCCAATATCAACTTAAATTATGTATTTTTTTCTGATCATTCTTATGACACATTAAAATGTTACGTATCAAATATTAATATAGAATTTGACGGACTATTAGGAGCGGATTTCCTCGATAATTATGAATGCGTTATTGATATAAAAAATCTTAAGTTAATTACAAAATATAAAACCTTCGATTTATATAAAAAAGAAGAAGAAAATGAAGAAGAATTTCATCAAAACACGCAAGTACCAACAGAAAATATTATCAAGATTGAACCAAGAACAGAAAAAGTATGTAAACTGAAGTGTACCACATTTCCACCCGAATCAGAACTCATCTTATTGTCAGAAGAAAAACAAGGACTAAGTATTCCAAATGCAATCATTAAAACCAATGAAAATGGAGAATTTTTCACAACTATTTTAAACAAGTCAGAAGAACAAAAAGAAGTAAATTTAAATAATCTACAATTTGAAGAAATGCCTTCATTATCCCCAAATCAACAAGTAAATAACCAACAAGTTCATTGCACTCAAGTAATCAACAGAGAAACGGAAATTTTAAATCAACTTCGACTGGAACATTTAAACGACGAAGAAAAAAAAAATCATCGACACATGTTTTGACTTTTCAGATATATTTTACCTAGAAGGAGATCAACTTACATTCACAAATGAAATTAAGCACTCAATCAATACCAACGAAGAAAAACCAATATTCACAAAATCTTACAGGTATCCACAAGTACATAAACAAGAAGTGAAAAATCAAGTAACGAAAATGTTAGACTAAGGAATCATCGAACCTTCAATATCACCATGGTCATCACCAGTATGGGTAGTACCGAAAAAAATGGACGCAAGTGGAAAATAAAAATGGCGTGTAGTTATCGACTACAGAAACTTAAATGAAGTCACCGTAGATGATAAATACCCACTTCCAAATATCACAGATTTACTCGATCAATTAGGAAAATGTCAATATTTTACAACTCTCGACTTAGCATCAGGATTTCATCAGATAGAACTAGATCCAAAGGATGTAGAAAAAACAGCATTTACAGTAGAAAATGGATTATATGAATATAGAAGAATGCCATTCGGATTAAAAAATGCACCATCAACATTTCAACGCGTTATGGATAATATTTTAGTAGGAATACAAAACGAAAGATGTTTAGTATATATGGACGACATAATAATCTACTCGACAACACTCGAAGACCATATCCACAGACTAAGAGAAATATTTTCCAGACTTTCCAATGCAAATATGAAAATTCAACCTGATAAATGTGAATTTTTAAGAAAAGAAGTAGCATATCTAGGTCACATTATAACAAAGGACGGAGTAAAACCGAATCCAGAAAAAATATCTGCAGTACAAAACTTTCCAATTCCAAAAAATCCAAAAGACATTAAATCATTTTTAGGACTAGCCGGATATTATAGAAAATTTATACCAAACTTTGCAAAAATCGTAAAACCTTTAACTTCCTTATTACATAAAGACGCAGAATTTAATTTTAACGGACAATGTCACGAATCTTTTAATAAATTAAAAAATGCATTAACAAATTATCCAATGCTTCAATACCCTGATTTTGAAAAAGAATTTATTTTAACCACCGATGCTTCTAACTTTGCAATCGGAGCCGTTTTATCACAAATAACAAATGGAAAAGACTTACCAATCGCTTATACTTCTAGAACTTTAAATCAAACAGAATCAAAGTACTCAACAATTGAAAAAGAATTACTAAGTATAGTCGTAGCAACAAAGACTTTTTAGACCTTATTTATATGGTAGAAAATTTAAGCTTCTAACAGATCATCGACCCCTTACATGGCTATTTTCAATTAAGGATCCAGGCTCAAAACTAGCAAGATGGAGACTAAAATTAGAAGAGTATGATTATGAAATATTATACAAACCCGGAAAACAAAATACCAATGCAGATGCTCTCTCAAGAATAAATGTGAATTACCTTAATCAACTACAAACAGTAAAAATATTCCATAATAGTTTACAAGAAGAAAGTGAAAATGAAAGTGAAACTACAGAAACTTCACCTGAAACAATTGAAGAAGAATATTCAAGATACAGAAGACTTAAAGAACACAAATCGCTAATAGACTACTCAAAATGTAAAAACTCAAACGAAAATTTTCTTGACAAATCTCATAAAAATATATTAACACCAATTATGCAAGGTAATATAACCGAAAATCAATTTAAAATAATCGAAGACTTTCTAGAAGAAAATAAACAATATCGCGATGACAAAATAAACACTCAGTCTAGTAAAACTGTAAAAAATAGAAAGTATTATATTATTCCAGCACCATATAAAAATACGGAACAACTCTTATTTCATGTAATTTACGAAAACAAAAATATCTTATTAGAAAATCCTATTTACTATTTAGAAGAATCAAATGAAATACCAATACTTGAAATTTTATCATTTATATTTTCAGACGACGAAATTCAATTTATTACGTGTAACAAAGAAATAATAACACCAGTAGAAGACGAAAGACAAATTATTATTGATCAATTTCATTCAGGAAAAGCAAATTTACATAGATGTATAAACGAAACAGTAAATCGTATTAAACAAAAGTATAATTGGCCAAATCTAAATAAAGAAGTCGAACATTAAATTTTATAAAAAATTGTGAAACATGCAATAAAACAAAAGTATGTAGAAAAAATTTAAGTAATCCCCTTGTTATAACAGAAACTCCAAAAACCCCATTTGAAAGAATTAACTTAGACATTTTAGAAATTCCAGAAAATAATCTTGTATTAACAATTCGCGACGAGTTAACAAAATTCACTCAAGCTTATCCTTTACAAAATAAATCAGCGAAACAAGTAGTCAATACTTTACTCTTATATTTCCAACATTACTGAACTCCTTTACGAATACACTGTGACAGAGGAAAAGAATTTGATAATCAACTATTAAAAGACCTTTGCACACTTTACGGAATAAAATTAACTTTTTCATCAATAAATCACCCTCAATCAAATGGATCACTCGAAAGACTTCATGCAACACTCTTAGAAATGATAAGAGCAACTATCACAGAAAACCCCAATGATCACCCTTTAACATGTTTACCTTATGCGTTAATATGTTATAATAATTCAAAAAATCAAACACATGGATTCACCCCGTATGAATTAATATTCGGGCATACAAACTCTAGACCCCCTGAAAAGACATATAATCAAGAAGAATTAATTTCTAAGTATATACGAGATTTAAATAATAGAATATCTTATTTTTATGAAGTAGCAAGAGAAAGAACTATTCAAAATAAACAAAAATCAAAAACGAGATACGATCAAATTAAAAATCCGAAAGAAAAACAATTTAATATTCAAGACAAAGTTTTTATCAAAGAATCTCAAAGAAAATCAAAATTAGCTAATAAATTGAATGGACCTTTTGAAATAATTGAAATATTTGAAAACAATGCATTTAAACTTAAAGACCCTGTAACTAACAGAGAATTTACTATTAATTCAGATATGATAAGTTCACAAGTAGAATAAACCTTTCTTTATTTTCAGGTTATCACTCACGATAACAAGAGTAAGTACGCATAGCATAAATTATGAATTGAAACAATTAAACAGCACAATCGGAATTTATTATCATCCAGAAGCTGAAATGATGATTTCGAACGATAAATGGACAATCTTATCTTATAAAAATATAACATTACTAAAACAAGCATACGAACAAAACGTTAATCTAATAAATGGCTTGAATACAAAACTACTCCAAGAAAATGGACCGAGATTAGATTATTTTTATAAAGAAGTACAACCGCACGTAAATTTAATTAATAAACAATTAAAATCTATCGAAAGAAAGTTCGAAGAAATTAAATATGATATACAAGGTAATCGATATAAACGAGGATTAATAAACGGTATAGGTACTATATGGAAATCTTTAACAGGAAATTTAGACTCTTCAGATGGCGAATATTATCAGATTGTATTAATAAATAAAAAATGATGAACATCAAATTGGAAATCTTTTAAAAAATCAAATATCAGTAACTACTTTGACAATCAAAAATTTTAATTATACAATAAGAAAATTACAAATCGATGAAGAAACGTTTAATAAAGATATTGTAAAAGTTGAAACATCATTATTAGATATTACAGATAAACAAAACTATTTTGAAGCTAGATTTGCATTTATTGAAGTGTGTGAACAAATCACTGAATCGAACATAATTATCGAAAGTGAATTAGATGACATAATTGAAAGTATAACTTTTGCCAGATTAAAAACTTTACATCCATCAATTATTCAACCAAGTGAATTAGTAAATCAATTACAAAAAATATCTCAAAAATTACAAAGACGTCATTTACCGCTTTTACCAGACTATTCAAACATTGCATCTTATTTTGATATTATAGAACTCAAAGCATTTCAAACGTACGGAGAAATCGTATTTGTATTAAACATTCCAATTGTAGAACCTTATAATTTTAAAATATATCATTTATACTTAATTCCAATAAAGGACAATCGAACAAGAATTTTTCATTTAATATTACCAACTTCTAAGTACATAGCTCTTTCAGATGATAACACTCTGTATGTTCAATTAGATAATTTTGAAAATTGTAAACAAATTGAATTCGAATTATGCCAACATTTATTACCAAGCCCTGTAGATTTAAATGCTAATTGCGAAGCACAATTATTATTACATCCATTACAATTGCCTGATAATTGTGTAAATACATTACTATATTCAGAAGATTTTAAAGTACAATTAATTTCAGAAAATACTTGGCTAATTGCAATCACAAATCCAATACCTATTGTAATAAATTGCTTAGGACAATCAAAATCTGAAATCATTAAACAAAACTCAATTTTAAGCTTATACCCTAGTTGTATAGCATACATAGGATCAATTAGAGTATATGCAATTTTTGAAAAGGAATCAAAAATCGAAGAAACTGTACAAATTCCAGAAATCAAATATGACTGTTGTTCTCATTTACCTAACGAATTACCAAAGTTAGAACCTTTAAAAATATCAAATTTAAACCTTGATGAATTAAATGTAGCTGAACACAAATTAAATCAATATGATAAAGATTTGGATAAATTAATTAATGAACCTTTTGTTCAAAAACATATCTCATGGTTTACTTATTTTATTATAACTTTAGTTATAGCTCTCGTTATTCTTTATATATGTTGTAAATGTAAAAGAAGATATCCAAAAATCGGAATAGCCCTTGGCAACGCCCCAGGTCCAGATTACCCTGATGATAGCCAACGAACTTTATTAACTAGAATCAGAAGAGGCATAACCCCATTAAGAAGACAGCCTATTAGAAGAAATTTCGGAGATCCTACAGTAGAAGAAATCGAACTCAATTCAAATTCCCAAAAATTAACTTCAAGATCACTCGAACCCTAATTTTTAATCTTCGCAGGGAGGAGTTGTTATATCTCAAATCCTGCATATTATAGTTAATTATAACCTTGATACTAATTGCGCAGTTAAACAGGATATTGTGCAATTCTTATCTTCCCTTAGCTTTTAAGTTTATGAATGTAATCAATGCATCGTCAGGCTTTCTTATCCACTTTTCGATTACAAGAAGACCTCGACTATGAATAGGCTTTTATATTAGAAACTTATATATAGGACTAAATTATATTGTAGAAGAATCATTAGATCATTCCTATATAGACATTCGTTAATCAAGCTTCAAGCATATAATTACTCTTCTCCGTGTCAAGCAGATAGTCGACGATACTTACCGACATATTATTTGTTTGTCATTCGAAGTGTTTAATTATTAATATTATTATAAGTTGCTAACTGTAATAAATCATCAGTGTAAATAAAGTTGTTTTTTAAAAAGTGTTTCTGCAACTTCGAAATATAAAAGGTATAAGCTATTGTTTGTTTACAATGTAAATATATGTTATGATGGCTAATGACTATTTTACAATTGTTCATTTGAATATTCGTTCGATATTGGGAAAACTTAGAGATTTGAAAAAAATTTTGTTAGACAATCAATATAATATTTGTACGATTTCAGAGACTTGATTGAATTCTAATATTTCTAATGATGCACTTTTTTTTGAGGGATACAATTTTGTAAGACTAGATAGGGGTACTAGACGCGGCGGTGGCATAGGGATGTATATAAAGAATAATATAAAATACAAGGTTATCTTGTCGTATATTTAAAGTAATAAAAAAAAAAAGAAACGTACGATATCTGTCTAACATGCAATTAAAAGGTAAATATTTCGATGCACGACGACATACACGTGTTTGGCCAACAAAAATCACAGGGGCCCTGGCGAAGCGTTCAGTCGTCCGTCCGACCAAATTAACATTTATATGCAGCATTGTCTTCGGGGGTCGTAGGGGTTCGGGGAGCGACGTGCTCCAGAGGTCAATCCCTGGAGGCCGCATTGGCCCTGGCGGTCCGCCAGACGCCCCAGAAGTTGGTTGGTGACCTTGCGGCCACGTGATATCATCTACCACCGGTAGGAGTGACTCGAGCTGCTCTGAGAGCGTGCGATGCTCTTCCCTTGCCGTGGCGACGGTCCTCGGGGAAAATCCGGGAAATGCTGGTGGTTCTCTGCTCGGTGGACCTGCTGGATCGTTCTCGTAGCGTGGCATCGTCAGAGTGGTGTTTTGCGATATTGGAGTGCTGCTGTCAGTCATGCTGAAGCTTAATGAATTTCTTGTGTTGCTTTGAATTTCTTTTGGTTGCACTGTTAGTGTCTTTTATTTATGAATTTAATAAATAAAACCTTTCTCAAAATTAGAACTGAAAGTTAATTGTCAAACTTCTTGAGATAACGAAAATAAAATTAAAGTTCCTTTTTTAATTTAAAATGAAGCACTAGGGCACTGATTATATACTAAACAAAATAAAAAAAATTGACTCTTAATTTTTTTTTTACACTGCAAGTCTCAACTCGAATAGTTATTAAAATTGTCTCGAACTTAAATAACCAAGAGCAATGTTTGTCTGTTCAGCACTTATTAAATGGCATGAACTCTCACTTATTTATTTTGCTGACCAGCCTAGGCTGACAGGTCTCGGCTGCAGGTAGGAGGTTGAAATTTTTTAAGTTAAAGTCGATATCAATTTAATTCGGTATATTGAGTGCAAAGTTCAAAGATTACAATGGACAAATAAATGAAAATTATTTGCCAAATTTCCAGTTGAATGATTACAAACGCGAAGTAAATATGCAAATGATCTTAACGCGACCGAACGTCAAAGCAAGTGACTAAGTCGAAGCCGGAATGAGAAGTGACTTTTTGGCCGTATATTTATACGGAAAATCGCGCCCTTCCCCAGCGCACGTCAGAGCTGTGGGCGGAGCCTGTTGGCTTACCCCTGCGCGCTGTTCGCGACCGCGGCAATGTGGCTATGGAAATCGAAGCAGAAACATGTTAATGAATTATTTCTGAATTTTAGGCAATTAATCCTGACTGTTTGAATTTAATTTCCCCAGAAAAGAAAACAAATTAAATTAAAAAAAATCGCAAATTGTCGGTCCGATGACAGCATAAAATCTGGGGCCCTGGCGAAGCGTTCAGTCGTCCGTCCGACCAAATTAACATTTATATGCAGCATAAAATCTGGCAGTTCAGTTCAGTTCCAGCCAGCCACATCGTCGACACGCGAACATTCAACCATACAGTGAACTCTAGTTGTTGTTTTTTTTAAGACTAACAGCTATTAAAAGAAATTCATTAGCACTAGCATCGACTAAATTTCAAAAGAATTCATTGTCACTCGAAGAATCATTCACCAAGTGTTCACAGAAGAGAACAAGCCATACATCAAGCAAGTACCTTCGATATCGCAGCACGCGGTGGGACTCGGGTTTACGCGTAACGCAAAACGTGGTGCATCGAACAGCTATCATAGAAACCGTGGAATAATAATTGATTCTTTTTCATTTAAATAACACAGACAGATATCGGGACAAACTTATTGAGCATTTTCTTTATTTTTGATTCAATTATTTTAGTGCTAAGAAAACTGTTTAATTTTGTGTAAATAACTTGAACTTTAACGTAATATATCATTATTTTAAAAATAATAAAATCCTGTTTTTATCCAAGAACTCTCTCAGGGCAGCGAGGGGAGGACTGACTTCACTCACTTCATAGCGATATTAGGAGTAAAGCAATATTTACCGCGTGTAGTACATGGATGGGGACTATCCACGGAAAGACGCGGTCTCGGCTTCCCTACTTCTAGCGGCTTGTATATCAGCTATATCGCAGAAGCAATACAACTGTAGACGAGAGGTGTATTGAGGATATACCATCCTTCGGAGGGGATGTAAAGCAGTCGGTCCCTTGTCTATTAAATGTTAGGCAAGTAAAAAATCCCTACTCTTAGTAAGATATGAGGTTCGGCAAAATTTCCAGGTTGGGGGTTGCTCGTCTCCTGGCGTCGGTGATTGGCCTCCGTAGCGGAAATAGGCCGCCGTTAAATAAGTGATTAAAAAAAAAAAAAAAAATCCAAGAACTCTCATGCAGTGAATATAAAATAAAACTTTTATGCAGAAAAATAAAGAAATTAAAAGCATTTTGCACATATTCAATCAGAATAATAGATATTTCAGACGGTAATAATAAATCGACCCTGAGACTGTTCTCCCCGCAAAGAGACTCGTCCTTCACAAGTTAAATCAACGCGTAACTGGCGCCCTGGAATAAATTTTGCTACGCTAGAATGAGGTCTTTCTTTATTTTTTAAAAATATTAGACATAATCGGGAAGTTATTTGAACATTCAATTTCTAATAAAAATCTAATAATTAATTTTATCAAATAAACAAAACGAGGAGGACGACATGCGCCCAACGTGGGGCTTGAAAACTAAAATACATTATAATTCGTAAACGCTTGCAACTCGTTTAAAATAAATAATCGCGTGAAATGGAACAAAACGGGGCAACGTCGAACTACTTAAACTGGAGATACCAAATATTGGATAGGACTCCTACAGCAGATACACAATCTACAAATACGCTCATCATGAATTCAACAGTGCTTGAAACGAACCCAGGGGAGAGCAGGACACAACGATGAATACACTAGATTGTGGATCCCAACACCGCAAACACCGCTGGAAGAAAAGCAGCAAGTGAACCAGCAAAGAATACCACTAAGACCACCAACATTAAGGCAAGTAAGAGAGGAAATACCAGAAGAAAATGCCTATATCGCGCCTGATCGCATGGAACAGCTATTCACACGTATGGCCAGCACCTTCGCAGACACTTTTCAGCGAGCCCTACACTCAAGTAACCATGCTCCGGAAAGAATAAGACAAATCAGCATGTATCAATTCGCTGGCAACGAATATGAAGACCCAAACTTGTTTATTCGTCGCCATGAAGAGTACTTTACACAAAATAGGATACTCGACGATCGAGAAAAAATCCAACTAATTACAGACCAACTCAGAAGCCATGCCCGCCGATGGTACGAACCTTATAAATACCTTATCACCAGCTATGAGACGTTTGTTGACCGATTTTTGGAAAAATTCGACTCCACAGCCACAATCACTCAAGTCATTGCAACATTATATGGTACGAAGCAAGCAGCAGACGAATCAGCGGGAGTATTTATTACAAAAAAGAGCAGTTTATTCCAGAGAGTAGACCCGAATAAACCTGAAGAACAGAAAATACACATTATATTAGACCAACTTCGCCCGGAATTAAAGTCCCATTTGCGAGGACAAGCCATCTATACAGTGGAAGAGCTCGTTAACGTGGCAATGCAGATAGAAGCGGACCTCGAAGAAATATACGCCACAAGCAGAATGACTCATACACGCAGCAATAAAACGACGGCCGCCACGAATCAATCAGCAACGACTCAAAACTGCGACGAAAACAGGGCAACAAATCCGAGAAATAATTTCACAAATACACGTACGCAAGAAAACGCGAATCGGCCACCAACACCGTGCAGATATTGTACGACGGAAGAATGGCATTATCATAATGAATGCCACAATAACCCCTTCAGACGGACGGAAAACCAGCTGGCGCGTCAACTCGTCGAGCGGTTGCACAAGCGGGGACGTCTCAAACAAACCGCCAAATCAACAACACCGCGTCGCGTACAGCGAATCCCACACAATAAACGACGAGCTTACATCGGAAACGGACGATCAACAACTAACATCAAGCACAGACAACGTTTACAACATTCTTCATTTATTTCAAGAAAATACATCCGTCGATACAGGCACACAAACCGAACCAACAGAGGACTTGGAATTTTTATCATTAAATTACACACAAGTTTTAACACAATTGCCAAGAATCAACATCGTTTACAATGGAAAAAATTACCAAGCTTTAGTCGACACCGGGGCAGCTCAGAATATCATCAAATCAAGTTTAATAGCCAAGAATCAATCAAGTACAAACATAAGAACATTTACTATGGCTTGTGGCAAGGAAAAAATTACATCACAGGGTCAAATAGCAGCTTACATTGGTATTCAAGGAATGAATATATCCGCACATTTCCACAGTATTGACGAACTTAACGAGGATTTCATACTGGGCGTTCCATTCTTGGCGGACCAAAAAATTATCATCGACTATCCACGAAAATGCCTGTATCTGGGGAACGAAGAAAGAATCACTGTATATTTCGACCAATGCACACAAATTAAACAACGTTCGACGTTACACCCGAGCATACAAATACCCGATCAATTTCAAGATAAATTGCAAGACACTTTCGAGGACTTATTTATTATTTAGATTTATTCTCCGACTCACTCACACAAGCTACAACCATCTCTACTAAGCATCACATTTGGCTGGTCAAGGATAAAATAATAAACGAAAAACCCTACCCACTTTCACCAAGCAAGAAGAGAATCCTCAACGAACAACTGCAAGAAATGTAGAAACCGGAGTGGTATCGCCTACCACTTCACCATTTAGTTCACCACCCATCATAGTCGAACGTGAAGGTAGGAAACCCCGCTTCTGCATTGATTACAGAAAACTCAACGAAATCACAATGGATGAAGCTAGCATTCTGCCAAAAATACCTGATACGATTAAAGAACTAGGAGAAGCCACAATATTCACTTTACTCGACCTCAAGGCGGGGTATTGGCAAATTCCTGTCGCAGAGCAATCAAAAAAGCATACGGCCTTCAGCACCCCGGACGGAGCTAGCTATCAGTTTAACGTTATGCCATTTGGGCTAAAAATCGCACCAGCTACCTTCCAAAACTTAATGGCCAGAGAGGTACTTACAGGATACATACATAATTTCGTCCAAGTATACCTCGACGATATAATAGTCTACAGTCCTAACATACAGCAGCATGCTACAGACCTTCGCCTAGTATTCGAGAGACTTCGTACGCACAACTTAAAAATTTCACCAGAAAAATGTCGTATAGCTACGAATGAGTTGGACTATCTCGGACATCATATAAAAGGACAGATCATCGAACCTCAAGAAAAACATTTAATCGACATCAAGGATTTTCCAACACCGCATACAAAAAAACAGCTACAGTCATTTTTGGGAACGTGTAACTGGGTGAGAGAGTATGTGCCAAATGCAGCTCAACTTACTAAACCGCTTACTAAGCTACTGCAAAAAGGAGAAAAGTTCCACTGGACAGACGAATGCGAGAGGGCTTTCCAACTAATTAAAGAAAAAATCTCCCTACCAATGAGTCTACATCGCCCGAATTTCGAAAAAACCTTCATCCTTCAAACCGATGCCTCGTATATCGGAATTTCCGCGGTTTTATTCCAAGAAGACAACGACGGGAATAAATTTATTATCTCTGATTCGAGTGCCACTTTAAACCGAACCGAAATTAAATATCACATAAATGAAATTGAATGTTTGAGCATAATTACGTATGTTAAAAAATATCGAATGTTTTTACAAGACAAACCGTTCATTTTACGCACCGACAATCGCTCGTTGTTATGGTTAAATAAAAATAAAGACTCTAAAACTAAACTCACACGCGATGGTCGCTTATGCTGCAAGAATATCAGTATACCATTCAACACGTCCCGGGGAAAGAAAATTTACTCGCAGACTACCTAAGCAGACACCCAAGCAACCATCAAGACAGGCCAGAGCTCGACTAAGATCGTATGTTCGTACCAGAATCATGTAACCCTCCAACCCAGGGAATTAATGTCGTTACTACGGCAGATTTGCAGCAATAAATAATACATGCTCAACAACATTCGGAAGAAATCCAACGAAAAATACGAAAATGGACTCGTCTCTTACATAATCATGACCGTACCCTAGACGAACAGCATTTCTACGATTCCTATATCGTCCTAGATCAAGTACTATGGATTAAACATCGAGGAAGACAGAAAGACAAATCAAACCGAAAAAATTATTAAACATTTCCACAACGAGCAGACCATTGCACACCCAGGCATGGACGAAACATACCGTAACATTTCACGGTTCTATCACTGGGAAGGACTTCGAAGGGACATCAACGCTCACGTAGGGAACTGTTTTACTTGTAGGAAAATCAAAACACAACAGAAACAACCGAGAGCTCCGTTCCAAACTCATACGCAACAATCGCCATTCCATACCATCAGCGTCGACGTATTAGGCCCGCTAATACGAACCAAGAAGAACAATAACCGATACATTATTGTGGCAGAAGACATTTTTTGTAAATGAGTCGAAGCAAAAGCCACTCCCAAGGCCACTGGTGAGAATATACAACAATTTCTGGAAGAAGAAATTATAGCTCGTTATGGTACGCCTCAAACAATTATTACCGACAACGGAGGACAATTCAGAAGCCCGCATTACACACAATGGTGTGCCCAGCACGATATTGAAATTAAATATTCACCACGGTACCACCAACGATGCAATCCAGTCGAGAGAAGAATTCAAGAGTTTAAGAAAATACAGAAAATCTTAATGCATAAAAAACCGATCGACACATGGGACCAACAAATAGCAAAAACACTTTTCGTTCTCAGAACGAGACGAAACACAGCCACGCAACATACTCCAAGTTTCACGCTACTGGGTTACGAATTGCCTAAGCCGGGAGACTGGAAATTACCGCAGTACACACAAGAACGAGCAGAAAATGTCCACATACCGCCCGATGAACGACACCAACAAATAAAAGAAAATCAACAACAATATCACGCCAAATATGCGAATCCTGAAAATACACCTCAAATAACCTTCTACCCAGGACAAGCAGTAATGTACAAAGTCCTAAGGCCAAGAAAAAACGCATTTTTACCAGCCTGGACCGGACCACACACTATAGTAGAAAAAGTCACGAACGAAATATACAAAATAAGAAGCTCCCCGAAACGACATATTATTCAATGTCACGTAGACGACTTAAGGCCAGCCCCTCCTCGAGGAGAAACTGACAGCGAGACCTCCTTCAGCGAAGACGAGGACGAGGACGAGATAAATTCAAGAGCGGAATCGAGTTCCATGTACAGCCCCAGAGACACCAGAGAGTCCGACGGAGAAAGTAGCGACATAAGTGAGCGTCGCCCCGAGCAGCCCACCAGAATAACAACACGAGCTATGGCGGCGCAACGAGCAACTAAGCCAACCGACGTGGACGAAGAGCCGTCCTCAGAAGTACATCGCATCGCCGAGTATCCTCAAACCTCATTTCAATATCCCACAAAAATAATTCTAAGTAGCAGATATAAAAACTCCAACTATCGTAAGCAGCTGCTTTCGTGCCAGGTAACGGCACCAGCCCGCCTAAATCCTACACAATCCTAGCCTCCTACATCACCTATAAAGGAAATAAGGCGTAGAGCACGTCTTAAGTCCCCAGCTAGTTGAAATAATCACATTGCAGGGCGCGATATGGTTAAACATATCCAAACCAACAACAAACCGATCTCAATCCATCCAAGGCGTAAACAACAAGGGAGTAAACGCCTAAAATAAATTCATGCAGTTCCAGGCTGACTAGCCGCCAGTGTTGGCAGCGAGTAGGACCTGCAATACCCCAGGAAACCAGAACGAGAAAGCCGGCGTGCCCTCCCGTGTGGGTAGCACGTCGCATGCAGGGATTAGCAGCCAATTGAAGTACCTAAGAAAAAAGAAGCCATCACGGAAGAAACATTCGCGCAACGAAATATTGTGTCAAATATATTATACATACATATTTGTAAATAGTTAAGTAACTGACGCCTTACGCGTCTTGCCAAACTTAGTTTTTTAATTATTTAAGTTCAACCATTTCATTATTTAAGTAGAGTCACGGGAAGGCTTATCCTTAATTATTTAAGTTCAACCATTTCATTATTTAAGTAGAGTCACGGGAAGGCTTATCCTTAATTATATAAGTTCAAACATTTTATTATTTAAGTGAAATCTCGGGAAGGCTACTCCTTCATGTACGACAGAACGAGGATACAGTTTTTCAAATTTAATTTAATCACTTAAGAACAATATTTAATTATCCTCTTTCTTCCGAACACGATAATTCGTAAAAAAGTCATTAAATATTGCCCTCCAAAGCACCCGGAGTGTCGTATATTTAAAGTAATAAAAAAAAAAAGAAACGTACGATATCTGTCTAACATGCAATTAAAAGGTAAATATTTCGATGCACGACGACATACATGTGTTTGGCCAACAAAAATCACAGGGGCCCTGGCGAAGCGTTCAGTCGTCCGTCCGACCAAATTAACATTTATATGCAGCATAAAATCTGGCAGTTCAGTTCAGTTCCAGCCAGCCACATCGTCGACACGCGAACATTCAACCATACAGTGAACTCTAGTTGTTGTTTTTTTTAAAACTAACAGCTATTAAAAGAAATTCATTAGCACTAGCATCGACTAAATTTCAAAAGAATTCATTGTCACTCGAAGAATCATTCACCAAGTGTTCACAGAAGAGAACAAGCCATACATCAAGCAAGTACCTTCGATATCGCAGCACGCGGTGGGACTCGGGTTTACGCGTAACGCAAAACGTGGTGCATCGAACAGCTATCATAGAAACCGTGGAATAATAATTGATTCTTTTTCATTTAAATAACACAGACAGATATCGGGACAAACTTATTGAGCATTTTCTTTATTTTTGATTCAATTATTTTAGTGCTAAGAAAACTGTTTAATTTTGTGTAAATAACTTGAACTTTAACGTAATATATCATTATTTTAAAAATAATAAAATCCTGTTTTTATCCAAGAACTCTCATGCGGTGAATATAAAATAAAACTTTTATGCAGAAAAATAAAGAAATTAAAAGCATTTTGCACATATTCAATCAGAATAATAGATATTTCAGAAGGTAATAATAAATCAACCCTGAGATTGTTCTCCCCGTAAAGAGACTCGTCCTTCACAAGTTAAATCAACGCGTAGCTGGCGCCCTGGAATAAATTTTGCTACGCTAGAATGAGGTCTTTCTTTATTTTTTAAAAATATTAGACATAATCGGGAAGTTATTTGAACATTCAATTTCTAATAAAAATCTCATAATTAATTTTATCAAATAAACAAAACGAGGACAACAACAACGGGATATATTGAGCAACTATGGGTAAGTTTTTCTTTATATAAAAAAATTTTTGCTATAGGAGTCTTATAGACTTTGAATCAACAATCCAAAATGATTTATTAGTATATGATTATGTTATTGCTCTTGGTGATTTTAATATAGATCAATTTCAAAGAGTTCAACCCGCAACAAAGTCATTGAATTCACTTATGGATACTTTAAATTGTGAACAATTAATTTCATCCCCTACTCGTATTACCAATAACTCACTATCATTGATTGACCTTATAATAACTTCTGATTCCTCAATAATTTCAGACTCAGGTGTAGTGAACATGCATGGTTTGTCGGATCATGATATGGTTTACTGTAAATTATCATTTAAGTCGGATAAATCAAATGATACAGTATCGTACAGGGACTATAAAAATTTAGATTATGAGGCATTTTATGCGGACTTGCAAACCTTACCTCTTTATTATATAATAAAGTTGAATTTTTTAATAGTTGTCTTGGTTACCTTTTGAACACTTACTTACCCTTAAAGACATGTAAAATTCGAAAGCATTATACACCGTGGGTAACAGAGAATGTTCAGTTACATATCTCACAAAGGGACAAAGCTCTGAAAAAATACAAAATTAATAAAACTCAGTCAAATTTAGGATCCTACGAAATTTTACAACCTTGTCCATTAAAAATTAAACTGTGCTCTCCATTTATAATTCCTTTAATAACACATCTTGTTATAATTATTGCATCGAAAATAATACAGTTCCAAAATGTTGGAAACAAGGATTAGTAAAACCTCTTCCAAAAGTCGCTGATGTGAAAGACTATAAAGATTTAAGGTCTATTTGTATCCTGCCAACTCTTTCAAAATTTTTAGAAAAAGTCCTAGACATGCAAATTCGTGATTACCTGTCTTTAAACAATTTAAACTCTTGCTATCAATCAGGCTTTAGAGCGAACCATAGTTGCACTTCGGCGTTGTTGAATATTACCGATGATATTATATCAGCATCAGACCAAAATAAAATAACTGCACTGGTTTTATTGGATTTCAGTAAAGCTTTTGATACGCTAGACCACGAAATCCTTATTTCAATTTTACATTTTATTGGATTTTCCGATAATGCATGCACGCTTATAGCAAATTATCTGAATGAAAGAGAACAGAAGGTGGTTGTTAATGGCCAGTCATCGGGTAGCTTGAAAATTGTACGTGGTGTGCCGCAAGGCTCAATTCTAGGTCCATTGTTGTACACAATTTATACATCTGATTTTGATTCTAGCCTTCAGCACTGTCAATACCATTTTTATGCAGACGATACACAGCTGTATCTGTCGTTTGAATATTCAGATGGCCAACAGGCAATTATAAAACTACAGCAGGATATAAATACGTTGGTTACCGTTGCAAAGAATCATTCTCTTTTTATTAATGCAGAAAAGTCATCACTGGTTTTGTTTGGTGGAAAAAATAAACTGCAAAATATTTCCAACATTTTTAATGTGTCAGTAAATGAACATAAATTGCAAAATTCCCAAGAGGCGAAAAATTTGGGCATGATCATAGACCAGTCTTTTAGATTTAAAACGTAAATATCATGATAAAAAAAGCTTATACTAATTTAAAACTACTATATAATGGCAGACATTTATTAAATCAAAAACTCAAAATCCTGTTGTGCGATAGTTTGATATTATCTCAATTTAACTATGGGGATTTGCTGTACCATTTTTGTATAAATCAAATCGACTCCTATAGAATTCAAATAATCCAGAATGCTTGCTTGCGCTTTATCTATGGAATTAGAAAGTTTCAGCATATATCTCACAAACTGCGCATTGGCGGATCCAAGGGGGGGGCCATGGCCTATCAACGTTTAATAACTAAACTAATTTGCTAAGGCTGTGTCAACGTTAGTTAACCATTCGTTATAACCAGTGATAGTTGGAGGGAACGACCGATATTCGTATTAAGTCAACCAACCGCTGTCACAACATCTGATTTAACTCTTGGCCGTTAATTCAACGCAGGTCGTGGCAAACCCTTAATATATCGAAGTCTCGAAATCGATAGATTAACGGCAACTGTCGACAATGAATGCTTCCTCGTATACAGGCTTCGCAACTTCCTGAACTAAAGTTACAACACTAGCTAAACACTTTGCACAATACACAATTCACTTCTGACACCTGCCCAGACAGGTCTTGTTCGTTCACTCTTCTTCGGCTCAGCCGAATGGTCAAACCGACGCAATTGCGAGGGTCGTAAGTTATGGGGTCAACACAGATACTAGACTAATACTAGAACGCAATAAGAAGACATGGATAATAAATAAAGGTATATATTAAACAATCATCATAGTACATATAGAGCCTCACCTAGCAAGGTCTACCACCATAACCACGATACCCCCACACGGGGTCAGCGACCGCGACGGCCGCACTTAAAGACGAGTGATCGATTGCCGAAAGAGAATTATTACATGGACGTGACTGGCAATTTAGTGAGTGGGTTTTATAGATTTACTGTTAGAATTATAGACTAGAAATTTAAGGTAATATTCTCCAAAAGGGGTATATGCCGTTAGACGTCTGTGGATATTTCAGAAAAGGGAAATCTCTTCGAATGCTATCTCACAAGGCGGTCACCAGGTAATAATGGGGAAGCACCCCGGTACCCGTGCGTACCGCACTGAGGCTTATCCTGGCTTGATTTAATCAAAAACACCCTAATTCTATTTTGCGAGACCATTGGGAGGTCTCCCCTTATATATATGGAAAGGACCCGAGACCACTCAATGTCGCCACGTGGCATCGCAAAATTCCGCTATTTCCTATTTTTATTCAGTTCCTAATATTTTCAAAATGGTGCTGGCAGACACGATCCCGGTAGAGACGATGACCAATGGGTAGGCGAGGCCAGCTCAACCATCCTTGGAAGCCGTAGGTCACGGACTCACAAGGAATTCCAGAACGCGAGGGTAGAGTGAACCTATACTTCCGTAGATCAGTGCGACCACGAAGGTGGATCAGTCTGTGATAGATCGATCAAGAGCTACCGATCTACGGTAGATTCACTCTCGCGCCTTTGTGGAGTATTCCTGTGATCAGTTAGACCGGCTTATGACAATGATCATCCGCGCTATGATCATTGTCGTGGCGCAGTCCGTCCTTTGAGGAATCGGTACTGGCTGAGGACAATGCATTGCATGTCCTTGGTCGTCTCTACATGCTGCATCGTGCCTGGATGCGTTCGTTCAAACATGGGTTAATGGCCGAAAAAGATAAATGGAATTTCGGAAACTGTACTGAAAATCGTCTTAAAAATTTTATAAAAAATCCTGATATGCACGGAATCGTGCATCGTGCATATCAGGCAAAAAGAAGGAATTTTGGGTTTAGGAACTGACTTGAAATTCGACATATTTTTGATAAAAAAAATGGTGTACATGGAACAGATGTTCCACATACACCATTCAAGCCTTAGCTTGTGTGCTTATATCTAATTAGGATCTTTTGCTTAAAACTACTTCTACTGCTTCTCCCAGCCCGCCCCCCCCCCCCCCCTTGAAGAGTATATAGATTGAGAAATTAAGAAATTATGAATTTACGATTATAAATAAATTTTGCATACTTAAGTACCAACGGAAGTTGGAGAAAAATACATATATTAAAAATGTTTATTTATTATTAAAAAATACGAATAGTTGTATTAATATTAAGTTAAGAATGAAATCTGTGTCTGTGTCTGAGTGCGCGAATGCGCACCTGTACCAAAATTGCGACGACGCGACGGAGTCTAGTAGTTTATGACCGTTTGGCCAATACCCATTGTAGATTCGAGCAAGCCCATATAAGGCGATCATACGCTAATTACTGTTTACGCTGCATTTCAGATTTGAATCGACTTTAGTTAGACTTTAGATACGGTTGAAATGTAATGTGTGCATAGTGGAAACTAGTAAACTAAACTGTACGACGAATTTTCATTTTTAAAATATTTATTTAACATTTAGTTAGGAGCTTTTATTATACATTATACAAGTAAGTATTATTTGTCAGTATGCAAAATTCGTGTATTATTATTATATTTAAGATTTAAGGTAGTTTTAATTAAAAACGTGCTCAATAGGTTTTATAATATTTTAGTATGGAACAAGAACAGTTTGAACATCGCCAAGTTAAAAAGCAAAAAACGCTTCATTCTTTTTTTAAGCCATCCACATCCACATTAACACTGGAGTCAGTGAAGTCTCACCATGAAAATGAAAACAACAAGCTTGCCCAGGATGAAATTCCAGAAAGCAGTTTTAATGCAACATCTGAACATGACATTGGAAGTTTCATTGGACAAATTTCAACTTTAAATGACTTGCAGAAGAAATGTCTGTTAGAAAATCATTTTATACCAACCAAAAATTATAATTTTCCCTACTCCAAACATAAGAAACAGGGCAAAGTAGTTAAAAGGTACCTAAATCAAAGTCATTTAGACAAATTTGTCACATGGTTAGTATATTCGCCTTTAAAATATGGACTTTTTTGCAAATACTGTGCACTTTTTGCGCGTAAAATTGTCGGTCAAAATCGTTGCAATGTAGAGGCAGGACAGCTAGTGACAAAGCCTTTGACGAATTTCTCCAAGCTTCTTGGGAAAGAGGGGTTTTTGGAGAAGCACCAAATATCTCACTACCATAGAAATTCCGTTGAATCAGCCAAACATTTTTTACAAAATTTTGACAATCCGAACAGTGATATCCAAAATCAGCTTTCTCATTCCAGGTTAAAACAAGTAGAAGAAAACCGTATACGATTGATACCAATAATTGACACTATTATAACCATGGGCAGGCAAAATATACCATTTAGAGGTCACAGAGATGACGGACCGCTGGATATTTCCAGTTCATCACAGCAATCCATAACAAACGAAGGAAATTTTAGAGCTTTATTAAAAATGCGGATTCGTGCCGGAGACAAACAACTAGAGGAACGTCTTAAAAAATCAAGTTCTCGAGCGACTTATATTTCAAAATCTACACAAAACATTTTTATAAAGTGTGTAAAGTGTGGTGACGAAATTTTAAGTAAGCTTAGGATTAATATAAACCAGTCCAACTATTTTTCAGTCATGTTTGATGAGACGACTGACATATCAACCATTTCTCAAATGAGCATTATTATAAGGTATATCATAGACTTAGAAATAAGAGAGGATTTCTTTGGATTTTTTAATCTTCATGATATGAATTATGCTACCGATACAGGGACTGAAGTTCAATCCGAACCAAAAATTGACGGAATCACACTTGGTCAAACTGTTTTAAAGATTTTACAAGAAAATCAAATTGACACAGATACGTGCTCTGTTATGATGTCAGTTCAAAAAGGCGCTGTGGCCGAAATTCAAAAACGTGCACCACTTGCTGTACGTATTCCTTGTTTTAATCACTCGCTTAATTTGTCGATTTCTAAATGTTTACAAGTTTCTTATATCAGAGATTGCTTTAGTACAATTCGGGAAGTAATTACATTTTTTCATGCTTCTGCCAAACGCAGTTTCCTGTTTAAAAAAGAACTTCAGTCTAAGCTGAGTAATCTTTGTGATACACGTTGGGTGGAGAGACACACTACTTCGTTGTATTTTGAAACAAATATTGTTAAAATTGTAAATGTACTCCAACGGATAAAGACCTGGAATGATAATGTATCAGCTCCAAAAGCAAATATGTTGTTAAACAATATATTAACAACTCAATTCATCGTATCGCTTAAGTGTATTAACGATATATTTGCGTCTACTCATTTACTGTCTAATTTATTTCAGAAGGAATCCCTGAACTTGAGTTTGGCAGGTGATTTGTTAACCGATCTATTAAAAATTCTTAATAAAAAAAGAAAAAACGTTTCTTTAGCATTTAGGAAACTATGGGCTGATATGACAGATTTGTCCAATACACTTGATATAGACCTTAAAAAACAAGAATTGTTTCTAGACAAACGAATAGGGCGAATTATTCGGTAGAAACTGCTGAGGAATATTATAGATTAAGTATATATATATATATACCACTTATAGACAAAATTATTTCAGACTTAAAGACGCGTTTCAGTGAAGATACTATAAAAGCTTTTAATTTAT
This sequence comes from Rhagium mordax, assembly GCA_963680705.1. Classification (NCBI taxonomy): domain Eukaryota; kingdom Metazoa; phylum Arthropoda; class Insecta; order Coleoptera; family Cerambycidae; genus Rhagium; species Rhagium mordax. Next base: position 25,374,795 of record OY796664.1, read on the forward strand.
GCATTTTGTTGCCTGAAAATTTGATTAATGCCGATGATGATACTATCAAAAGTTGTGTATCTACTTTATGTTAAAGTATGAGCGAGAACTAAAATCTACTAATGTATGTAATTCAGAAGATATATTTAAGAATGAAATAGTTTTTTGGAAATCAAGATTAGTTAAAGAAATGTCCAAATACAATGACGGTGTCAAAACTGAAAAACTCCCTATCATCCAATTATTAAATATTTGCGACAAAGATTTGTTTTTTAACTGCAATACTTTATTGAAAATTCTTATTACTTTACCAGTAAGTGTGGCTTCCGCTGAGCGAAGCTTTTCAGCCCTAAAAAGACTGAAAACTTGGCTTAGGAGTACAATGAGTCAGGACAGACTACAAGGTTTGGCACTTTTGGCCGTACACCATGACATAGAGGTTAATGCTAATGATGTTTTGACTCGATTTGCAAGAAGTCAGAATAGAAGACTGGACTTCTATTCATATAGTTTATGACATGTATGCGTTTTTTATATTTTTGTTAATTATTTATGGGGAATGGAATTTATGTTGTTCAAATTTTGCTATATTTTATTATTTTGTTTTTTAGCACCTAAAATTTTTGTACATTTTTTAAATAATAATTATTTATGAGAATTTATAGTTTATGTTATTTAAATTGTTATATTTTATCAATTTGTTTTTAGCACCTAAAATTTTTAGTGCATTTTTTAAATAATAAAAATGTTTGAAATAATCATGGTATTTAATATTATTGCCCCCCCCCCTGAGGGGCCTTCTGGATCCGCTTATGAAACTGCGTGATGCTCAGTGGCTAAATATGAAAAAAAGAAGAGTACATCATGCCTTATGTTTCTACCATAAATTGATCTTGTTAAAATCGCCCAGATATTTATATAACAAAATAAGGTATCGCACTGATGTTCACAATTTGAATGTTCGTCACAAAGGTTTACTCTCAATGCCACGTCACACCACTGCCCTCTATCAACGGTCCTTCTCGTATAATTTGGTTAATTTGTATAATAAACTGAATGATGAATTTAAAGCTATGTCTCTTAATTTATTCAAAATTAAATCTAAAAAATTGTTAAACAGTGATGATTTCTATGATTAATTACTATTAATAAGGTTTGATCCAGCACAGCGGTCGGACGAGTTTGGAGTCGGTTGAAGTATATTGCCCAGTTACGTATAAATAAAAATGCAATAAGCTTAGCGTGTAAGAGCAACTGGGCAAATATTTCGGACGGTTTCGGGCTTGTCTGGCTACTGTGTTGGTACAAACCTTATGTAACTATATTATTGGAACTAAATTTAAATAATTTATTAAATAATTGATTGAATCTTTTTGTCTGTCTTTATAATTATATGTGTAAAAATGTATTTAATTAATTAAATTAGTAAAGCAGGTTGTGCGGAAGAGCAGATGCTGCACCTTTGGGTGCAGTGAACTGAGTATCAACCTTTCTATCCCTATTTATTATTTATATGTATAATATGATCATGTATAACAAACCTTGTACAGTATGGGATAAATAAATGTATTTATTATTATTATTATTATTATTATTATTGACAGCAGTAGGTTGAGTTCTGAGAGACTTAAGAGACTCGACCTCTTTTTGTAGTGTAAGTATAATAGACTTAAGATCATTAATATTATCTCCTAATTGGGAGCAGTTCTGACAAGTCCAACTAAAGTTCTTTTTTGACTAAATTAACCTCGCCTCGGATGGTGTTAATTCAACACAAGTGTTGGCGTAATGATTTTTACAGACACTACATGTTACCACCTTATGATCCTCAAAGGATTTATTACAGCATACACAAGTTAGATTAGGCATCGTTGTGGTGAGTGAATCTAATTACAACAATCTTCTGAAGAATTAAAAATAAACGTGGCAACGCCGCCAGCATATATTTTGTCAACCACCGAATCCCACACTAAAATGTGCCGGAACTGTTGAGGTTAAGATTTATTTTTGGCGTAGTTGAAACGATTAAGTGTAGAATATAAATTGGGTATTACCTTATAGGTGATATTAGAATTGTTTAGTTGATTATTTCATACACAATAGTTACTAAAAACACACTATACACTAAACACTGTTGCCAGCGCGAAATTTTATAGTTATAATTTAAATATTCATAACCTTCAAGAAATATGTATAGCCTCTACTTCATTTAAATCTGAAGAGCAAAATGTCCTAATGACAAAAATATCGTCGTTAACCAAAAATAAGACCGACTGCTCAAGTGGACTGAAATATAAGACTAAAGAATTCGACAAAACATCACAAAATAAGCAAAAAATAACAACAAAGATGTCAGTTGAAGAAAAAAGGAAGAAGGAAAGGGACAGAAAACGAAAACAAAGACAAAGAAATAAAGAAAACAGTGAAAAACATGCTGCCTTTCTTCAGAAAGAAAGAGACGTATCAGAAACGAAAAGCAGCCAGTAAGATAAAATTAATAGGCAATATTTCGGAAAGAGAAAAAAGACGAGAAAGAAAAAGATGGAGGGTAAACCAACAAAATCATCGAGCATCAATTTAAGAATGCAAAAGTAGCTAAAGAATACGCAGATGAAAATAATCTTCCCCCCACTCCAGAACCCACAGATAATGATGTAGAAAATGTCAGAAATAGAGGAAGAAAACCAGTAAAGAGATCGTTACAAAAAACGATTACAAAGATTAATGGTAAAAAATTTGCAAACACCTTTACCTAACACAAGAGTCAATAATATTTTAAAAAGAGGAAACCCAACAGAAATGAAAGGAAGCTGCTGTTTGGAGAAGTTTTACAGACACAAATAAAAAATAATATAAACAAGTTTTCATTTGAAAAAGAAGAGCAGATAGCCGCTAAAGCTATAAGTGGAAACACTACAAAAAATATAAAGTAACCAAAGATGTGGAAGATATAATATCGCTAGAAGAAAGAAAATGGAAAAAGCCGTTGAAAAAATGCAGGACGATGTTAAAGAATGGTTGACTGATGACTTAAATTCCACGCAAACTCCGGAGAAGAAAGATTGCATTACATTTAAGAAAAATACAATGCAGAAGCGTTATTTGAAAAATACGCTGGAAGTTTATAGAACAACATTATAAAATTAGTTATGCGTAATTTTGCAGATGGAAACCCTTCTGGTGTTTAAAACCTGATATTAACCAGAGAAATACTTGTTTATGTATGAAACGCGCTAATTTTGAACTGTTACTAAAGAAAATGCATCAATTGAAATTGACGGTATGTGTAGGCCTGGACGATATTCGAAAGGAAATATGCTGTGATTCAAAAAATGAATAGTGCATGTACAGAAACTGTAATTTATCTTGTGATAAGGAAAATGATATTCTTAAAACGGACTCGAATAATTTAGAAAATAAAACTTTGTTTCAAAAGTGGGATACAACATCTCAAGACAGGATTGACACTCATAGAAGCGAAATAAAAGTTAAAGCTACAACGAAAATTATCGTGGAATGTACTTACGAAGAGATGATGAATATATTTAAGGATTGAATAAAAATTATGCTGCCTCATGATTATCGTCATCAACAAAACCAGATACAACTTCTAAAGAGCAATTTAAGATACAGTGAAGCTATTATACTGCCCTATTAAGAAAGACCCCGTATTTCCACTAGAACAAGTTTTGAGAAAACCGCGTTTAAAGATTTTTGTTTGTGCCGTTATGTTTTTGCTTGACTAACAAAAAAAAATCATTCATGATATGATTTGTAAGGCCATAGCAAACTTATTTAAGAAAAAAAAACTGCAAAACTAGGCCATGGCTATTAGTTATGCTACATACGGGGTAAGGGAGCAAAGCATTATACTAAAATTAATTAGTTAAAACCCTGTATATTAAAAATTTGGCTTAAGCGTGGTTATTACTATATGTAATTATTATAAAATGTATAGCCTGGGCCTAGAGATTAACATTTTATATATTTTAATATGGTTTCTTAGGAATATAACGTATAAAAAAAAACACATTTTTGTATACCTTTAAAAAACTTTATGTACCTAACAACCTGGAATCGACAGCGCCGATTGCGGGCTTGCCGTATTCCTTGGACAAAACCTGGCATGTTAATTATCAGTAGGTAATGGGCCACTTGAGCGTGGGAACTTTTTGGAGACCGTGGGAACTTTTTAAAATGGCGCGGCACCTTTTGTCGGCGAACATCAAAGGAACATTGGACAGGTGTTAATTGGATGGAATTTACCTGAACACCCCCGCACCTCACCAGCTCATCAGCCCCGTCTTTCTCCCCCCGCGACCACTTTCGGGGCGTATTTTAAATTTAATATGTATTTAAAAAAGTTTGAAGTTGGGTGAGATTCGAACCGTCTACCTTAGGCTTGGTAGCCAGACACTTTACATGCTGTGCTACTGAGTAACTTGCTTACGATGTGTGTAATTGTGTATAGATACCCCGTTGACATATGCCGACAAAGGCGTACCCTAATAATATTGTTGTGACATGCAGGAATCAAAAGGGCGGGGGGAATGTGAATTTAATAATAATAATAGTAATAATAATAATTGGACAATAATAATAATAATAATAATAACCTGCATCTCACTGCTGCTAGAAAAAAAACATGGTGGTGCAGTAGGTATGAGAAAAAAACATGGCTGCGTAGCAGGTATGAGAAAAAAAACAATTTCCGGTCTTCTGAAATACATGATGTGGGGTATCAAATGAATCATCTCAATGTCCAGAGTACTAATTTAACAAAATTTTCATTCTAAGTGTGAAAAAGGGGGTTTGGGGCTTGATAATTGAATTTAAAGTATATAGATATGTTCCCCAACTCGAAACATGCTAGAATCCGTCATAAAATAACAACTTCCGGTCTTTACTTCCGGTCTTCTGAAATACATGATGTGGGGTATCAAATGAATCATCTCAATGTCTAGAATACTAATTTAACAAAATTTTCATTCTAAGTGTGAAAAAGGGGGTTTGGGGCTTGATAATTGAATTTAAAGTATATAGATATGTTCCCCAACTCGAAACATGCTAGAATCCGTCATAAAATAACAACTTCCGGTCTCTACTTCCGGTCTTCTGAAATACATGATGTGGGGTATCAAATGAATCATCTCAATGTCTAGAGTACTAATTTAACAAAATTTTCATTCTAAAATGTGAAAAAGGGGCTTTGGGGCTTGATAATAGAATTTAAAGTACATAGATATGTTCTCCAACTCGAAACATGCTAGAATCCATCATAAAATAACAACTTACACTAATGAAGCTCAAAGATGGCGTCAGATGTTGAAACTGCAGGCAATTAAGCTTTCAATATATATTTCAAAAATGAGTAGTACTGTTTATTATTTCTAACGAATTTCTAATACGTTTTGATTATTGTCAGACAGCAAAACGTTCGTGTACAAAAAATAAATTATTTCTAATTTGAACTGATGACTTTTTGGTTTCTCGCGCTGGACAGTCAACAATTTAGATGCTCGTGCGTATATACCTGGCTCTTTTGTGGTGACAGCCCCTTTTGTACGGGGGTCTAACGGACACCTAGAGACGGTACTTGACCCCATGCAGAGGTGCGATTGACGAGCCGAACTGTCGACTTTTTATACCACTCAATCAGAGACGGTAACCAGTGCGTGAAATATAATCATAAAGAACATCAGCCAAACTATCAACTCAAATAGTTCATGTTTTTTAGGAAAATTTAAATTATTTTAAACTGCTGAAGTTTTTAACCCGATAGACCACCTACCATGGTATGAACCATCGAATCGGAACTATGCCATCAGAGTGCCAAGGGTAAAGCTTCTAGCAATAAAAAATAATAGATTTTGCCAAAATTTTTAAGAATATTGCTTCTGCGTACAAAAACGACAACGTATTGAATATTTCATTAGGTGCATACATTATAATTCGCAAATATAAAAAAAATAATATAGTACGTAAAGCTCTTTGGTAATATTTTTGTTTTAAATACGTTGAAGACGGGATTACTTACCCCAATATACTTACCAACTCCTTGTAGAAAGATAGTAACTACTCGCATAATCGATATTAATAGTCGTTGCTTTATTATAAAATTAGCTAGAAAGTATATATTGCATACCTAGTATGTATAATAAATAATAACCGGTCAACCTTCCATATCATGGCCCCCGCTACAGACTGCAGGTAGTTAGCTTTCTGTGCTGCGGGCGCGCTACTTATTCTTTTACCGAAATTCAAAAAACAAGAACAACCACCCAGAGAGACGCACTTAATGTTAGTGGCGCGTTTTCTGGAACACAAGGGCATATATTGAGCGCGTAGACGACAGAGTCTTAGAAAATAAACAGGTTAAGACAGGCAGTAGACATCGATGCGTTATCCGCTGTTGCCATAAAATATGAAATAAAATCTAAATTATTTTAATAATAATAATTAACGTCAACATAACATGTCGTGTGCCTACAGAATAAATATAAAGTGGTATTTCTTTTTATTTTTGTATGTGTAATGTGTATAGGTACCTATTTTTATTTCTAATCTCCTGTGAATATTTATATTAATGTTTTTCAATTTCATTATTTTTTGTATTTTTAATTTTCCTGAACAAATGATTTTTAATCAAAAACTAAACCGAAAAAATTAGTACTACTAACCTGATGTAAGTACCCTACCTATATTAAAATAGTAAGAACATCTCCGCATATAACTCAAGACATGTAACAAGAAAATAGATATGTAATTACCAAAGTAACATTTTCCACAAGTCTAGTTAAAGGCCGCAGATAATGCAAAAGAAAGAAAGAACCAATCCTAAAACTTTTAGAAATAACATTTTTAATAGTATCGAGTATTAAAACATAAATGTATTATTTTAAAAAGGTACCTAGAAAACCAATGTATACCAATGGCTTCTAGCATAGATCTTAGACCTATGAAAATAGGTCCTATAATCAAGAGAGGTGAGAGGGGCATGCCAAGGGCTGTCCGTTAAGATTTTGATTACCTATGAGTTATGAGGGTGGAGCTATGAAATTTTAAAGATGTCCGACATGTAAACAGCTATAGTCGTAATTAGATGTGAGTATGTCATACCTGTAGTCTATTGCTATAAAAAAATTATTTAATTAATTAAATACTGATTAAATCGTTATTTCGTATTAGCAGATAAAATTCCTTATATTGGCGTGTCGAAATGTAATTTCTATTTCCTGTAGTACCTAACACGTCCGAAAAATGCATAAGCAGACAGTAAATTTGAATGGTTTTTTTTTTTTTTTTTAGGCGATGCGCTTTGAATTGAACGGGCGATGAGGATGACGTAATTGCTTTTTATTTATTACAATTGAACATATGATAAAATGAAGTTCTTGTAGTAGGTACACCATACCTGTATACTAGTCTATTGTTATAAGAATTAGGTAGTGAATTATTTAATTACCAAATAAAATTGTTTATTATATGGCATATTAGTAGATAAACTCTGTATGAAATATCTACATGTCGGAGAGATACTTAATTTTCAGAAACCAGCAACTTGCACCTAGTATAAATAAAACAATATATCTAAAATGCATTTGATGGGTTTTAATGCTATAGAGGAGATTTAGAGGGTAATAAAAGGCATTCATCATTCAATTTGATGTAAAATGCTTCTTCTGATGGTAATTATATGCAATAATAGATGATTGTTTCATCAATCAATGGATGATTCTAATATATTATTTTTAAGTATTTAATAAAATTAACGGTAGGTAGTTATTTTTAAGCGTTCAATTGTAAAGTAATAGATCGGTTTTTGATATATTAGATGTTAAATGTATTTGTAATTCATAATGCATGAAATACTCAGATGTACACATCACGATGTAAGCAAGTTGAAACTAGCCCAATAATTTAAGCTGACGTCATATTTAGACGAATTCAAACAGGTAGATTTCACAACGATCCATGCATGACCGCAATATTAAATTTTAGCTCTACTAGGTACATAATATGCGAATAATTGAATACCTGAATTATTATAAGAAAATATGACTGCTTATCAATCAATGACTTGTTCTAATATAGTTTAGATGCTTTAATTGCTAAACGATAACGAAAGAATCATCTGTATGAAATGCCTATAATGGGCGAGTACTCATTAAAAAATAAACACAGACTTGTGAACCGACGTGTGACATTCCTCAAATTTTTGCATACTATGCAAGGTTGCACCATGACCTATATACGACTGCGATCTAATTTGACGTAATATCTGAACAATCAGTGATTATAGTGTATCAAAAAAAAAAAAAAAAAGAAGTAGGTAATTAATATTAAAGGTATCTGTAGTAGTAAGTAGATATATTACACCTTTTTTTTTATCATAATCGGGTTTTAGATGGTGTGAAGTACATAAGATTTGATAGACATAATATATACGGAGGGGTTTTATACAAGCACAATTCACGAACATTGTAACTAGTTTTAATGTATAAAAATACTATATACGAGGCGCTATACGAAGACATTTAGCATGCTTTATTTACAAAACTAGTTGATGTGAAGATCTATCTATCTAAATAGCAATAGTACATAATTATCCTAGACCATCAGACCAAGGTGATGAATGTCATCGAGTTCTCCGAGCATGTTGAAACAGAAATCTTCTTGAAGAACGATGGAAAACGAGCCGAATACTGTGATTCTCGAACACGAGGACCAAGTGATATTCCCAGACTACTCTATTAAGATGCCAGAAGCTATATGAATTTTGTACGTAATTTACAAAAATTTAAAGAAGACATTCATACAAGTTTTTTTTTACATAAGTTGAAAAATGTCCACATCTAACAATCGAAAGATGATTCATTTCGATGAGGAGGAAAAACTTAAAATACCTATATTATTTATAATACTAGGCATATGCTTACGGGAATGCTTGAAAAGTGATTGGATGCAAGAAGTGACTGATCGAATAAGACTTCAAATGAGAATTTTACGCTGTGCCGAAATAATAAATCCAGAAATTATGCATTATATCACAAGTTATTATATATATCCTCTTTTTATGTAACATATAACATGTATTGAATAAAGAAATATGAATTATAATAGACATAACGAGTTCTATTACATGTCCACTGACTCTCGTATGAAAATTTTTTGATAACCCCATGATAACAATTACATCTACATGTAGTATAATTAGATGTTAATTATGTGCAATAATAGATGACTGTTTTATCAATCAATAGCAGGTTCTAATACATTATTTCAATTATTTAATTACCGATTAAGTCATAAAAAATATGGTCACTTATCAATCAATTATGCGTTCTGAGATATTCTTAAGACTTCAATTGTATGCAATAAATCAATTTTTCTATATTAAATGTATATTTTTAGTTTATAATTCGCGAAATACTCAGATGTATCACAATATTACAATAAACACGTTAATACTAATTAAATAATTAATCTGACGTCATATAAAATTTCAACGAATTTAATAAGATTTCGCCACAGCTCGTATACGAATGTAATATTAATTTTAGTTCTACTAGATATGCAAATAATTTATAATTATATGAAGAGCTCCTAAAGTCTAGAGCCATCAAATAACTTCCAAAATTATTTTTTCGACTGTACTTCATAGAAGGCAAGATATCTGACGAAGATGAGTATAAACTATTCATTTAAATAAAGTATGGATAGGCATCGTCTTTTCAAAAGAATGTTCCTCAAGAATCATGAAATCAAGGTATATTTATACCCCTTTTTATCACGCGTCGGTTTTTAGGAAGGTAGACGGCATAAGAATTGATAAAAAATAATATACTGAGGGGCTTTATACAAGCACAATTCATGAAGTTTTAATAGAAATAATATATCAAACGCTATAACTATAGATTCTCTGAATTTTAATGTATAAACATACTATATACGAGGCGCCATACGAGGGTAATTAGCGTACTAAGATATGCCTTATGCACACGCTTTGTTTACAAAACTAGTTGATGTGAAGATCTATCTATATAAATAATAATAATACATAGTTCTCCTGGGCCATCAGATCAAAGTGATGTATGTCATCGAGTTCTCAGTGCATGTTGAAACGGGAACCGTCTTGAAGGATAATGGAAAACGAACCAAATATCCTCGAACACGAGATCCAAAGTGTTATACCCAGGCTACTCAGTCAAGATGGATGTTCTAATATTCGTGGTACTCAAAGGTATAAAACCAGCACGCCGTTCTACGCATTGAAAGTGAGTCTAGTACATCAAAACATCAACAGAGCGGACGGCAAGCCAAATACAGAAAGCAATCAACCTGGAGAGTCTACCTCTGTTAGCTTAGAGGTACACCACTCTGGCATCTACAGCCACTAACCCTGCGAGGTGGGGAGAGGTAGATTATTCACGGATGTTGTCTCCGTAAGGAGTCTGAGCCCATGAGGAGACTGTCCAGCATAGAGGAACCGGAGAAAAATAATAATTTAAATATATAAATACATATTTTCGTTCGCAGCAAAAATAGCATGTTATAGTGTTTCAAGATCTTCATTCAAGCGTTATTAACTTAATATTATTAATAAATAAAAATCAGATATTAATTAAATACATATCATTTAAGTATGTAATATATTATGCGAGAACAATAGCTTAAATGCCTACTGGAAATCATAATTTTTTGATGTAATAAAGTACATTTCATGTGTTGTGGTTTCTCTCGTCCTGACAACACATAGTAGGGGTTGCAGGGTTGCTTCCCTTGCAGTCGAGTTATTTTCTTATATTTTTGTGTAGGACTGAATAATATAGGGGGTGGTTTCTATCCAAAATAAACAAGCTATGTTTTGCACTAACTAAATTTAATTAATACTATTTTTCGTTATTCCATATGACAACAGCAATACAAGTCCTTTCTTGCTTACATTAACCTTTAAGTTTTGTCACTATCACTTTGACACTTACTTACATCACTAAATTTAATGTCAGTCAATATACTAAAGTCCACAAGAACCATAAAATGATTGTTCAATAAAAATCAACTTATTTTATACAATAATTGGACTCATTGAAGACCAGAGACATTTGCTGCGAATTTAGTGAATAATTTTTGAGTTGAAAACTGTTTAGACAGTTGAGAGATAACTTTGAGTTTGAGATTTGAGCACTGAGGTAACAAGTATAATTGATGAGAGTTAAAATGTGACTGCCTTAGGCAAAGAGAGCTTTGGTATTAGCTCGAGATGAGACTACATACCGTCTGAAATATTCAAAGATCTACGGTATCTCGCGGGAATCAAAATTTAACACTCTTTGTGTGGACCGTAGGCTTAATTATTATTGCGCGCGCTTATGTGCGTATCGCGCTGGGTGTTCAATCTGAAACAAAGGTACCTTATACGTTAAAAGTTAAAAGTTTGCAAATAAAATTCCGTGTTGGCATGTGAAATTCCAACATACTGGCCCGGGTTGAAGTATCTACTTCAAAAGTAACTGCTGAGAGCCCGTGAAAGAATAAAAAATAAAATTAAATGAAAATCAAAGATTGATTGTTTAAAGAGAATCACTCTGAGGGAGTGGGCAAATTTTAGTGATTGATCTAGTGAAAGTTCCACCATTGGTTTTGAGCTTAACCACTCTCACCTTATTGTCTAATCCGGATATAACCTCAATAATTCTAGCACGAGGCCATTTTAGAGGTGGTGTATTATCTTCTTTTAGTAAGACTAAATCATTAACTTTCAAATTTTGAGAAGGTTTGAGCCATTTGGGTCTGTTTTGTAATCTACTGAGGTAATCAACTGACCATCTTTTCCAAAACGTTTGTTGAATTTGAGTACATTTTTTATAGAAAGAAAGTCGGTTCTCAGGAACATCTGTTATATCCCTTTCAGGATAAGAAGTGAGGTTAGTACCTATTAAAAAATGTCCAGGAGTCAAATAATCTAAATCAGTAGGGTCGTGTGAAAGAGCACATAGTGGCCTTGAGTTCATAATAGCTTCTACTTGAGCTAAGACAGTACTTAATTCCTCAAATGTCAGGTGTAAATTTCCTACTATGCGGTATAAATGATATTTAGCTCTCTTCACAGCGGCTTCCCAAATCCCACCCCAGTGGGGACTGCGTGGTGGAATGAATTTCCACTTTGTTTCATTTAAGGCTAAAAAACTTTGAATAGCGTTTGAGTTGTCTTTGTTTTTGAAAAAATCATAAACTTCTTTTAGCTGATTGCGAGCGCCAAGAAAGTTTGTAGCGTTGTCGGTGTAGATTATTGATGGTTGTCCTCTACGTGATATAAAACGTTTAAGAGTCAATAAGAATGCGTCGGTAGAGAGATTGGAAACAAGTTCAATGTGTACGGCCTTTGTAGTCATGCACACGAAAATTGCCATGTAACATTTTGTAACAGGAGCCTTTCTGAGTCGCGATGATTTAATAAAAAATGGACCTCCATAATCTATTCCTACCTTTTGAAAAGGCCTAGCAACAGATACTCTGTCCCTAGATAGATCAGCCATGATTTGATGGCATGGGTGCGCTTGGAATCTAAAACATGTGATGCAATTTTTTATTACTCTTTTTATTTCTCGTAGCCCATTGAGAGGCCAAAACTTTAATCGCACATTAGATAAAACTGTCTGAGCTCCAGCGTGTCCTAATCTTAAGTGTTCTTTCTTTAAAAGTAATGTGGTTACGTGATTTTTTGAAGGCAATAATGCAGGGTGTTTTTGTGTATAAGGCAAGTCTGAGTTTTCTAAACGTCCGCCTACTCGAAGAATTTGGGAGCAGTCTAGAAATGGTTTTAAAGAAATTAAGCATTTATTTGAAAGTATGCGGTTAGACTGTAGCTCATGAATTTCCCTAGAGAAATATTTGCTTTGTAAAATAATAATAATTTTGTCAAGTGAATCTTGTAACTCCTCTACTGAAAGAGGACCATAGCGTTTCGTGGAAATTTGTTTTGAATTATTAATAAATCTGAGACAGTAAGCCATTGTTCTCTGAAGATGAGTGAATGTAGAAAATTTGAGAAATATATTTTCCCAAAATTCAGTTGGTGGGTTCGTATTTATAGTTAAAGTAATTTTCCGTTCCTCTGGAGGATCTTTCACATCATTTTTAAACCTAAAGTCGTTTAAGTCCAAGTCAAAATTTTGCAAAAAATTAGGACCAAACCACCAAAGTTTTGAATGAATAAATTCTGTTGTTTGACTTCCGCGTGAGAGGATGTCAGCTGGATTTTGTGCCGACTTTACGTGACGCCACTGGTAATCTGCAGTTATTTCTTGTATTTTCGAAACCCTATTTGATACGAAAATCGACCATCTTGATGCATGAGATTTTATCCAATAAAGTGAAATTTCTGAATCTGTCCATAAGTTTACAGAATCAACAACAATAACATTTGATAAAATAGATTTTATTTTTTGAGTTAAATTTGAGAGTAGTAGCATTGCACACAATTCAAGTCTAGGGAGCGTAACGGTTTTTATGGGAGCTATTCGTGACTTAGAAGTAACCAAGTTACAAGAAACTGTGTGATTTTCATAAAGTACTCGTAAGTAAATACAAGCTCCGTAAGCTTTGATACTCGTATCTGAGAAACCATGTAGTTCCACTTTGAGAATTTTATTGTCATTGAATAAGTACCGCGTAATTTTTAGATTGGCTAAATCTGGGACCTTTGAAATAAATTTTTTCCATGCAGTAAGTGTTTGCGAATCCAATTGTTCGTCCCAGTCTATTTTGCTTAACCAAATTTGTTGCATTATAATTTTACCTACCACTATTACAGGACCAATAAGGCCTAGTGGATCAAACATTTGTGCTAACTTTGAAAGAACTTCTCTTTTTGTAAACTGACCGTCATCCGTGGTTTGCGGAACGGAAATTGAAAGATAATCAAACTGTGTGTTCCAGGATAACCCCAGTACTTTACTAGAAATGTTTTCTATTTTTATGTCATAAACATTTTCTTGTTTATTTTCGTTCAAAGTCTCGTGAAAGTGTTTCGAGTTAGAATACCATTTATGTAGCTTAAAATTTGCAGAGTTAAGCAAATTGTTTAATTGAGTATAGGCATTTATTAAATCATGCTCGGTATCTGCGCCGTAGAGTATGTCATCGACATAACACTGTTTTAATAACGCTTCGGCAGCTAATGGGAAATTTGTTTTGTTTCTTATTGCGATTTCATTTAAAACACGAGTTGCTAAAAAAGGTGCCGAATTTGTGCCGAAACTGACTGTTTGAAGTTCAATACAATTAAGTGCGTTATTAGGATTATCTCTCCATAAAATGTTTTGTAAGAAAACTTGAGATGGGTTTATTCTTACTTGTCGGAACATTTTTTCAATGTCACAAGTTATTGCATATTTATAGAGTCGAAATCTACTTAAGATGTCAAATAAATCGGGTTGAACTTGATATCCTTTAAACATTACATCATTTAATGAATAGCCCGTTGTGCTCTTGCACGAGCCGTCAAAAACAACGCGCAATTTTGTGGTTGCGCTAGCTTCTCTTATTACACAGTGATGCGGTAAAAAATATTTATTTTCATTGTTCTCATTTTGTAATTCTAAAGGTACATATTTACCATGCCCTAGTGTTAAATACTCATCAATAAAGTCTTTGTAGGGGAGAAACAAGTCTGGATTTTTCTCGAATCTTTTTTCTAAATTTAAAAATCGTTTTTTTGCTATAATAAATGAGTCGCCTAGTTTTAAATGCTCCTTATCATTTCTTAAGGGAAAGTTCACTTGATATGAACCATTCTCTAAAACCTGAGTCGTCTCTTTAAATATTTGTTCAGTGAATTCATCTTCTGAAGTTAAAAGATTTTCCGAATTGGGAATATCTTCCCAAGGACCAAAATTTTTGTAACAAATTATCAAGCTGTGAAGTTTGAACTAACAATGAAACATTTGTACAATCTTTTTGAGTGGAAATGTGAGAGGATGTTAGGTTATATGGAATATTACCAGCTATTATCCACCCAAGATGTGTGTTTTGTAAAACAGGGAGATTTTTTCCAAGTTTTATAATGCTTTGCGTAAGTAAGTCATAATAAACATCTGCTCCAAGCAACATGTCTATATCTGAGGGGGTGTTAAAAATAGGATCGGCCAAATTTACATAACTTGGAATATTAAATTTGTTTTCGTTAATTTGAATTTGGGGTAGCTTGCAAGTGATTTTATTTAAAATAGCACATTCCACTTTAAATTCCACGTTTTGATCAAAAGTCGAGTGTATCGTCACATTTATGATTTGAGTAGAAAATGCGTTACTATTACCTATCCCGGAGATATTTAAATTTTTTGAGTAAGTTTTGTAGCCCAGTTGTTTTGCTACCTTATCTGTGATGAATGAGGTTTGACTAGCCCCATCTAAGAGAGCCTTTACGGTGAACGTCTGCTTATTTGCAGAATATAAAGTTACAAGAGCTGTAGCAAGAAGTACTTGAGAGTTTTTTGTAGAGAAGGCTGAGACTACCTGAGAATCTTCCTCTGTGTGAGGTGATGTTTGGGGATTATTTTGAACCGTGGTATTTTTTGCTTGAGATGTTTGAGTATTATTAACATTTCTGTATGTTCTAGGTGCATTATTTTCTGAGTCATTGTTTCTGTGCGAGTCCGTACTATTATCGTGATTACGTGAAAATGTACGAGTGTTGTTCGATATATTCGTGTTTTGTGTGTGTCTGTTGGTTAAATTACTATTTCTGTAATTACTATTCCCGTTCTGAGCAGAAGTTGAATGTGAATTCTGAGACCTATTTATGTCCTGATTTTTATCTACATGAAGAATCGTATGATGTTTTCCAGAACAAAAATAACAACCTTGAGATGTGCAATCCTTTGTTATGTGTTTGTAACCTAAACAATTAAAACAGAGCTTATTCGATCGAACGAAATTAGTTTTTTCTGTTTGAGGTGAATTTCTAATATTTGTACATTTATAAATTTTGTGATCATTTTGTTTACAAAAAATGCATCGCAAGAATTGTGCATTTGATTGCGAGTTAGGGTTAACGTTTGTGTGATAAGAAACCTTTTGTTTCTGTTGTGTTTGATTGTTAGGAATTGACAGATTTTCCAAAACCTGTGACTTTCTTTCAAGAAACTTGCAAAAATCTGATAACGTGGGTAAAATATTAGGATCTTTTTCTTGCTCGTAAGCCCTACGAGTATTAAAGTCAATTTTTTGTGTAAAGAAATAAATCAAAAGTAAATCCCAGTGTTCAACAGGGACGTTTAATATTTTTAATGCTTCAATATCTTGTTTTATTTGTGTTATAAAATCTCTTAAACTTTGTGAGGTAGGTTTTGTCAATGAGGGAACTTTCAATAGATTTTTAATATGAGCATTTATAATGGCAATTTTGTTAGAATATCTTTCCTTCAAAAATTCTAAGGCTACTTTGAAATTTTCATTCGTCAATTTTAAATTGCTTATCAACTTTAGTGGCTCATCTTTTAAATAGCTTTTTAAATACATAAAACGCTGAATATCTGTAAGCTGAGTATTGTCTATTATTAGAGTCTTAAAAAGTTCAAAAAATGAGGTCCACTCCGATAATTTGAGAATATCGGAATGTGAATTTCCGGGAGTTTTACAGACTGTGAAATTTGAGAGCCCTGTATAATGATTTGAGATTTGGGTGAACCTTCAGATTTTTTATTAGTTTTTGTCTGAATTATTTTTTGAAACCGTGCTAAAATATTAAAATATTTAGCTTCAATCATGTCTCTGTCCTCCTCTTGAGCTTTAGACTTATCCAATTCATCAATTTCATTTTGAATATTAGTATACTTTATGAAAGCTTCATTTAAACATTGTTCTCTAGTGGTAAATTGTAAAAGATCTACCTCTGTGTCATCTAGTTTATTTAAAAAATTTTCAAGACGTGTGAATGTGCCTTTTACATGGGCCCTTTGTTTGAGTAAAGCTTCCATATTTAATGAGTTACAAATCAACAATTTTACAGTAAAAATATGCAATTTACACTGTAAGTTTACAAGGGTTTTAATACAATATTTTTTCAAAGTTATTTACATGAAGATAAAATAATGTCACTGAACTTTGTCCTTTAAATTGTTTTATTTGAAATACCTGTCCAACCAAGATCACCTCTGCTGATGTGTTCTTCTGTTGTACTGGAGTACTGCGTGTTTCTTACCACTGGGTAACTGCTGCGCTGCGGGTTTGTTCTTTTTATTGTTTACGGGCTTCTTCTTCCCAATTTTCACGTCTCCCTCTTTTTGTAGAGTATCTTCAGAAAAGAATCACTTTTTTCAACTAGCTTGCGAAATCCTTTTGGATCCGGCTCGAAGGACCATTTATATGTTGTGGTTTCTCTCGTCCTGACAACACATAGTAGGGGTTGCAGGGTTGCTTCCCTTGCAGTCGAGTTATTTTCTTCTATTTTTGTGTAGGACTGAATAATATAGGGGGTGGTTTCTTTCCAAAATAAACAAGCTATGTTTTGCACTAACTAAATTTAATTAATACTATTTTTCGTTATTCCATATGACAACAGCAATACAAGTCCTTTCTTGCTTACATTAACCTTTAAGTTTTGTCACTATCACTTTGACACTTACTTACATCACTAAATTTAATGTCAGTCAATATACTAAAGTCCACAAGAACCATAAAATGATTGTTCAATAAAAATCAACTTATTTTATACAATAATTGGACTCATTGAAGACCAGAGACATTTGCTGCGAATTTAGTGAATAATTTTTGAGTTGAAAACTGTTTAGACAGTTGAGAGATAACTTTGAGTTTGAGATTTGAGCACTGAGGTAACAAGTATAATTGATGAGAGTTAAAATGTGACTGCCTTAGGCAAAGAGAGCTTTGGTATTAGCTCGAGATGAGACTACATACCGTCTGAAATATTCAAAGATCTACGGTATCTCGCGGGAATCAAAATTTAACACTCTTTGTGTGGACCGTAGGCTTAATTATTATTGCGCGCGCTTATGTGCGTATCGCGCTGGGTGTTCAATCTGAAACAAAGGTACCTTATACGTTAAAAGTTAAAAGTTTGCAAATAAAATTCCGTGTTGGGATGTGAAATTCCAACATCATGAGTGCATAGTATAAATACAGACTTGAACAGCAGAACCGTATAAAATATCGAGAAATTTTTACTAATACACTGCATTCCTCAAAAATATGTTAAATATGAAAAAGAAAACGGTGGTGATCTAATTTACATATATTGTAATAATAAACAATTTCAATATACACCATTGAAGCATGCGTAGCAGTGTTTTATTTCTCAAAGAAATTGGCACATGCCTAGTAAAAATCTTAGTAGAACCGACTTAGGCATTAATGTGGTTAAGATATATACATCTCTCTTCTTATTTTTCACTGAATAATTTGACTTATTGTTTATAATTAAACGTCGATTCTCTTAAGATTTGAAACCATTAAATAACTTTCAAAATAATGTTTCCAATTGTATTTCACAGAAGGGTAGATACCCATGGAAGACAAGTACCTATAAACTATTCATTTAAATAAAGTACGTAACAAATATTGTGATTCCCGAGCATGAGCTCCAAGTACTATACTTAGACTACTACATCAGAATGTCACTCTTAATCGAGGTACTCGCAGAGCTGATGCAGTTCTACATATTGAATACCATCCTAACCGATCAAACATCGTCAGAGTGGATTGTAAGTCAAATGCAGAAAGCGGTCAACCGGGGAGATCCTCCCCTGTTAACTTAGAGGTACACGACTCTGGTATCTACAGACACTAACCCTTCAAGATTTAGGACGGCGGTTGTAGATTATCCACGGGAGTTCTTTCCGTAAGGTGACTATGCTCAAGAGGAGACCGTCCAGCATCAAGAAACCAGAGAGAAATAATAATAATTTAAATAAATATAAATACATATGTAATTTCTTTCGCAGCGGAAAAAAAAAACACCATGTAATAGTGTTTCAAGATTTCCATTCAAACGTTATTAAATTAAGAGGGTGCCTCGATTTAAAAAAAATAATGTTAAGGACGATAAAAGCTTATAGAAAGCCGGTCATAAGCTGACAGAAATCGATTCATAGGATGATAAAACTGACCAAATCTGATAGATATCCGCTCATAAGATGATAAAAAGCTGATAGAGGTGATAAGAAAGTCGGTCATAAATTGATAGAAATATGTTCATAAGATGATGAAAAGTCTATAAAAATGGGTAAACGTCGATAGAAAGCGGCTTGTAAGAAGATAAAACTTGTAAAAGAGGATAGAAAGCAATCCAGAAGATGATAGAAAGTTGATAGAACTCGACTCAAGCCGATAAAAACGTCTATAGGAAGGCATTTTACGATAGGTTTGATAGGAAGACTGATAGAGATCGGCTCATAAGATGATAAAAAGCTGGTAGAGCTGATAGAAAGTTTGTCATAAATTGATAGAAATATGTTCATAAGATGATGAAAAGTCTATAAAATGGATAAGTCGATAGAAAGCCTTTCATAAGAAGATAAAACGTATAAAAGCGGATAGAAAATCATCATTAACCTATAGAAACCGAATCATAAGATGAAAAAAATTTGATAAATCTGATAGAGTCGGACGCAGACTGATAGAAAAAATGTTCATAAGATGATAAGAATCCTATAAAACAGAAAAAAGTTGACAGAAAGAGGCTTGTAAGAGGATAAAACTTGTAACAGAGAATAGAAAGCTGTCCATAAGCTGATAGAAAGTCTTCCTATAGACGTTTTTATCGTCATATGAGTCGAATTCTATCAACTTTCTATCAGCTTATGGACAGCTTTCTATTCTCTGTTACAAGTTTTATCCTCTTACAAGCCTCTTTCTGTCAACTTTTTTCTGTTTTATAAGATTCTTATCATCTTATGAACATTTTTTCTATCAGTCTGCGTCCGACTCTATCAGATTTATCAAATTTTTTTCATCTTATGATTCGGTTTCTATAGGTTAATGATGATTTTCTATCCGCTTTTATACGTTTTATCTTCTTATGAAAGGCTTTCTATCGACTTATCCATTTTATAGACTTTTCATCATCTTATGAACATATTTCTATCAATTTATGACAAACTTTCTATCAGCTCTACCAGCTTTTTATCATCTTATGAGCCGATCTCTATCAGTCTTCCTATCAAACCTATCGTAAAATGCCTTCCTATAGACGTTTTTATCGGCTTGAGTCGAGTTCTATCAACTTTCTATTAATCTTCAGGATTGCTTTCTATCCTCTTTTACAAGTTTTATCTTCTTACAAGCCGCTTTTTATCGACGTTTACCCATTTTTATAGACTTTTCATCATCTTATGAACATATTTCTATCAATTTATGACCGACTTTCTTATCACCTCTATCAGCTTTTTATCATCTTATGAGCGGATATCTATCAGATTTGGTCAGTTTTATCATCCTATGAATCGATTTCTGTCAGCTTATGACCGGCTTTCTATAAGCTTTTATCGTCCTTAACATTATTTTTTTTAAATCGAGGCACCCTCTTAATTTAATAACGTTTGAATGGAAATCTTGAAACACTATTACATGGTGTTTTTTTTTCCGCTGCGAAAGAAATTACATATGTATTTATATTTATTTAAATTATTATTATTTCTCTCTGGTTTCTTGATGCTGGACGGTCTCCTCTTGAGCATAGTCACCTTACGGAAAGAACTCCCGTGGATAATCTACAACCGCCGTCCTAAATCTTGAAGGGTTAGTGTCTGTAGATACCAGAGTCGTGTACCTCTAAGTTAACAGGGGAGGATCTCCCCGGTTGACCGCTTTCTGCATTTGACTTACAATCCACTCTGACGATGTTTGATCGGTTAGGATGGTATTCAATATGTAGAACTGCATCAGCTCTGCGAGTACCTCGATTAAGAGTGACATTCTGATGTAGTAGTCTAAGTATAGTACTTGGAGCTCATGCTCGGGAATCACAATATTTGTTACGTACTTTATTTAAATGAATAGTTTATAGGTACTTGTCTTCCATGGGTATCTACCCTTCTGTGAAATACAATTGGAAACATTATTTTGAAAGTTATTTAATGGTTTCAAATCTTAAGAGAATCGACGTTTAATTATAAACAATAAGTCAAATTATTCAGTGAAAAATAAGAAGAGAGATGTATATATCTTAACCACATTAATGCCTAAGTCGGTTCTACTAAGATTTTTACTAGGCATGTGCCAATTTCTTTGAGAAATAAAACACTGCTACGCATGCTTCAATGGTGTATATTGAAATTGTTTATTATTACAATATATGTAAATTAGATCACCACCGTTTTCTTTTTCATATTTAACATATTTTTGAGGAATGCAGTGTATTAGTAAAAATTTCTCGATATTTTATACGGTTCTGCTGTTCAAGTCTGTATTTATACTATGCACTCATGAAATGTACTTTATTACATCAAAAAATTATGATTTCCAGTAGGCATTTAAGCTATTGTTCTCGCATAATATATTACATACTTAAATGATATGTATTTAATTAATATCTGATTTTTATTTATTAATAATATTAAGTTAATAACGCTTGAATGAAGATCTTGAAACACTATAACATGCTATTTTTGCTGCGAACGAAAATATGTATTTATATATTTAAATTATTATTTTTCTCCGGTTCCTCTATGCTGGACAGTCTCCTCATGGGCTCAGACTCCTTACGGAGACAACATCCGTGAATAATCTACCTCTCCCCACCTCGCAGGGTTAGTGGCTGTAGATGCCAGAGTGGTGTACCTCTAAGCTAACAGAGGTAGACTCTCCAGGTTGATTGCTTTCTGTATTTGGCTTGCCGTCCGCTCTGTTGATGTTTTGATGTACTAGACTCACTTTCAATGCGTAGAACGGCGTGCTGGTTTTATACCTTTGAGTACCACGAATATTAGAACATCCATCTTGACTGAGTAGCCTGGGTATAACACTTTGGATCTCGTGTTCGAGGATATTTGGTTCGTTTTCCATTATCCTTCAAGACGGTTCCCGTTTCAACATGCACTGAGAACTCGATGACATACATCACTTTGATCTGATGGCCCAGGAGAACTATGTATTATTATTATTTATATAGATAGATCTTCACATCAACTAGTTTTGTAAACAAAGCGTGTGCATAAGGCATATCTTAGTACGCTAATTACCCTCGTATGGCGCCTCGTATATAGTATGTTTATACTCCTGAAGAGGGGTTGGAACCTTTGGTGTAGAACTTACAGTAGAGTAGTTTTCCACACACACCAAAACACTTTTGCACACACTCGACGCGCGTTTCGCCAACCAAGTTGGCATCATCGGGAGATGATTAAAACTGAGTTTTAATCATCTCCCGATGATGCCAATATGTTTATACATTAAAATTCAGAGAATCTATAGTTATAGCGTTTGATATATTATTTCTATTAAAACTTCATGAATTGTGCTTGTATAAAGCCCCTCAGTATATTATTTTTTATCAATTCTTATGCCGTCTACCTTCCTAAAAACCGACGCGTGATAAAAAGGGGTATAAATATACCTTGATTTCATGATTCTTGAGGAACATTCTTTTGAAAAGACGATGCCTATCCATACTTTATTTAAATGAATAGTTTATACTCATCTTCGTCAGATATCTTGCCTTCTATGAAGTACAGTCGAAAAAATAATTTTGGAAGTTATTTGATGGCTCTAGACTTTAGGAGCTCTTCATATAATTATAAATTATTTGCATATCTAGTAGAACTAAAATTAATATTACATTCGTATACGAGCTGTGGCGAAATCTTATTAAATTCGTTGAAATTTTATATGACGTCAGATTAATTATTTAATTAGTATTAACGTGTTTATTGTAATATTGTGATACATCTGAGTATTTCGCGAATTATAAACTAAAAATATACATTTAATATAGAAAAATTGATTTATTGCATACAATTGAACTCTTAAGAATATCTCAGAACGCATAATTGATTGATAAGTGACCATATTTTTTATGACTTAATCGGTAATTAAATAATTGAAATAATGTATTAGAACCTGCTATTGATTGATAAAACAGTCATCTATTATTGCACATAATTAACATCTAATTATACTACATGTACATGTAATTGTTATCATGGGGTTATCAAAAAATTTTCATACGAGAGTCAGTGGACATGTAATAGAACTCGTTATGTCTATTATAATTCATATTTCTTTATTCAATACATGTTATATGTTACATAAAAAGAGGATATATATAATAACTTGTGATATAATGCATAATTTCTGGATTTATTATTTCGGCACAGCGTAAAATTCTCATTTGAAGTCTTATTCGATCAGTCACTTCTTGCATCCAATCACTTTTCAAGCATTCCCGTAAGCATATGCCTAGTATTATAAATAATATAGGTATTTTAAGTTTTTCCTCCTCATCGAAATGAATCATCTTTCGATTGTTAGATGTGGACATTTTTCAACTTATGTAAAAAAAAACTTGTATGAATGTCTTCTTTCAATTTTTGTAAATTACGTACAAAATTCATATAGCTTCTGGCATCTTAATAGAGTAGTCTGGGAATATCACTTGGTCCTCGTGTTCGAGAATCACAGTATTCGGCTCGTTTTCCATCGTTCTTCAAGAAGATTTCTGTTTCAACATGCTCGGAGAACTCGATGACATTCATCACCTTGGTCTGATGGTCTAGGATAATTATGTACTATTGCTATTTAGATAGATAGATCTTCACATCAACTAGTTTTGTAAATAAAGCATGCTAAATGTCTTCGTATAGCGCCTCGTATATAGTATTTTTATACATTAAAACTAGTTACAATGTTCGTGAATTGTGCTTGTATAAAACCCCTCCGTATATATTATGTCTATCAAATCTTATGTACTTCACACCATCTAAAACCCGATTATGATAAAAAAAAAGGTGTAATATATCTACTTACTACTACAGATACCTTTAATATTAATTACCTACTTCTTTTTTTTTTTTTTTTTGATACACTATAATCACTGATTGTTCAGATATTACGTCAAATTAGATCGCAGTCGTATATAGGTCATGGTGCAACCTTGCATAGTATGCAAAAATTTGAGGAATGTCACACGTCGGTTCACAAGTCTGTGTTTATTTTTTAATGAGTACTCGCCCATTATAGGCATTTCATACAGATGATTATTTCGTTATCGTTTAGCAATTAAAGCATCTAAACTATATTAGAACAAGTCATTGATTGATAAGCAGTCATATTTTCTTATAATAATTCAGGTATTCAATTATTCGCATATTATGTACCTAGTAGAGCTAAAATTTAATATTGCGGTCATGCATGGATCGTTGTGAAATCTACCTGTTTGAATTCGTCTAAATATGACGTCAGCTTAAATTATTGGGCTAGTTTCAACTTGCTTACATCGTGATGTGTACATCTGAGTATTTCATGCATTATGAATTACAAATACATTTAACATCTAATATATCAAAAAACGATCTATTACTTTACAATTGAACGCTTAAAAATAACTACCTACCGTTAATTTTATTAAATACTTAAAAATAATATATTAGAATCATCCATTGATTGATAAAACAATCATCTATTATTGCATATAATTACCATCAGAAGAAGCATTTTACATCAAATTGAATGATGAATGCCTTTTATTACCCTCTAAATCTCCTCTATAGCATTAAAACCCATCAAATGCATTTTAGATATATTGTTTTATTTATACTATGTGCAAGTTGCTGGTTTCTGAAAATTAAGTATCTCTCCGACATGTAGATATTTCATACAGAGTTTATCTACTAATATGCCATATAATAAACAATTTTATTTGGTAATTAAATAATTCACTACCTAATTCTTATAACAATAGACTAGTATACAGGTATGGTGTACCTACTACAAGAACTTCATTTTATCATATGTTCAATTGTAATAAATAAAAAGCAATTACGTCATCCTCATCGCCCGTTCAATTCAAAGCGCATCGCCTAAAAAAAAAAAAAAAACCATTCAAATTTACTGTCTGCTTATGCATTTTTCGGACGTGTTAGGTACTACAGGAAATAGAAATTACATTTCGACACGCCTATATAAGGAATTTTATCTGCTAATACGGAATAACGATTTAATCAGTATTTAATTAATTAAATAATTTTTTTATAGCAATAGACTACAGGTATGACATACTCACATCTAATTACGACTATAGCTGTTTACATGTCGGACATCTTTAAAATTTCATAGCTCCACCCTCATAACTCATAATCAAAATCTTAACGGACAGCCCTTGGCATGCCCCTCTCACCTCTCTTGATTATAGGACCTATTTTCATAGGTCTAAGATCTATGCTAGAAGCCATTGGTTTACATTGGTTTTCTAGGTACCTTTTTAAAATAATACATTTATGTTTTAATACTCGATACTATTAAAAATGTTATTTCTAAAAGTTTTAGGATTGGTTCTTTCTTTCTTTTGCATTATCTGCGGCCTTTAACTAGACTTGTGGAAAATGTTACTTTGGTAATTACATATCTATTTTCTTGTTACATGTCTTGAGTTATATGCGGAGATGTTCTTACTATTTTAATATAGGTAGGGTACTTACATCAGGTTAGTAGTACTAATTTTTTCGGTTTAGTTTTTGATTAAAAATCATTTGTTCAGGAAAATTAAAAATACAAAAAATAATGAAATTGAAAAACATTAATATAAATATTCACAGGAGATTAGAAATAAAAATAGGTACCTATACACATTACACATACAAAAATAAAAAGAAATACCACTTTATATTTATTCTGTAGGCACACGACATGTTATGTTGACGTTAATTATTATTATTAAAATAATTTAGATTTTGTTTCATATTTTATGGCAACAGCGGATAACGCATCGATGTCTACTGCCTGTCTTAACCTGTTTATTTTCTAAGACTCTGTCGTCTACGCGCTCAATATATGCCCTTGTGTTCCAGAAAACGCGCCACTAACATTAAGTGCGTCTCTCTGGGTGGTTGTTCTTGTTTTTTGAATTTCGGTAAAAGAATAAGTAGCGCGCCCGCAGCACAGAAAGCTAACTACCTGCAGTCTGTAGCGGGGGCCATGATATGGAAGGTTGACCGGTTATTATTTATTATACATACTAGGTATGCAATATATACTTTCTAGCTAATTTTATAATAAAGCAACGACTATTAATATCGATTATGCGAGTAGACAGGACATGAATGAAGTTTAAGAATGATATTTTGATTGCAGATTTTTCTTCCGTCAATACAAATTCCTCTTACTATCTTTCTACAAGGAGTTGGTAAGTATATTGGGGTAAGTAATCCCGTCTTCAACGTATTTAAAACAAAAATATTACCAATGAGCTTTACGTACTATATTATTTTTTTTATATTTGCGAATTATAATGTATGCACCTAATGAAATATTCAATACGTTGTCGTTTTTGTACGCAGAAGCAATATTCTTAAAAATTTTGGCAAAATCTATTATTTTTTATTGCTAGAAGCTTTACCCTTGGCACTCTGATGGCATAGTTCCGATTCGATGGTTCATACCATGGTAGGTGGTCTATCGGGTTAAAAACTTCAGCAGTTTAAAATAATTTAAATTTTCCTAAAAAACATGAACTATTTGAGTTGATAGTTTGGCTGATGTTCTTTATGATTATATTTCACGCACTGGTTACCGTCTCTGATTGAGTGGTATAAAAAGTCGACAGTTCGGCTCGTCAATCGCACCTCTGCATGGGGTCAAGTACCGTCTCTAGGTGTCCGTTAGACCCCCGTACAAAAGGGGCTGTCACCACAAAAGAGCCAGGTATATACGCACGAGCATCTAAATTGTTGACTGTCCAGCGCGAGAAACCAAAAAGTCATCAGTTCAAATTAGAAATAATTTATTTTTTGTACACGAACGTTTTGCTGTCTGACAATAATCAAAACTTATTAGAAATTCGTTAGAAATAATAAACAGTACTACTCATTTTTGAAATATATATTGAAAGCTTAATTGCCTGCAGTTTCAACATCTGACGCCATCTTTGAGCTTCATTAGTGTAAGTTGTTATTTTATGATGGATTCTAGCATGTTTCGAGTTGGAGAACATATCTATATACTTTAAATTCTATTATCAAGCCCCAAAGCCCCTTTTTCACATTTTAGAATGAAAATTTTGTTAAATTAGTACTCTAGACATTGAGATGATTCATTTGATACCCCACATCATGTATTTCAGAAGACCGGAAGTAGAGACCGGAAGTTGTTATTTTATGACGGATTCTAGCATGTTTCGAGTTGGGGAACATATCTATATACTTTAAATTCAATTATCAAGCCCCAAACCCCCTTTTTCACACTTAGAATGAAAATTTTGTTAAATTAGTATTCTAGACATTGAGATGATTCATTTGATACCCCACATCATGTATTTCAGAAGACCGGAAGTAAAGACCGGAAGTTGTTATTTTATGACGGATTCTAGCATGTTTCGAGTTGGGGAACATATCTATATACTTTAAATTCAATTATCAAGCCCCAAACCCCCTTTTTCACACTTAGAATGAAAATTTTGTTAAATTAGTACTCTGGACATTGAGATGATTCATTTGATACCCCACATCATGTATTTCAGAAGACCGGAAATTGTTTTTTTTTCTCATACCTGCTACGCAGCCATGTTTTTTTCTCATACCTACTGCACCACCATGTTTTTTTTCTAGCAGCAGTGTGATGCAGGTTATTATTATTATTATTATTATTGTCCAATTATTATTATTACTATTATTATTATTAAATTCACATTCCCCCCGCCCTTTTGATTCCTGCATGTCACAACAATATTATTAGGGTACGCCTTTGTCGGCATATGTCAACGGGGTATCTATACACAATTACACACATCGTAAGCAAGTTACTCAGTAGCACAGCATGTAAAGTGTCTGGCTACCAAGCCTAAGGTAGACGGTTCGAATCTCACCCAACTTCAAACTTTTTTAAATACATATTAAATTTAAAATACGCCCCGAAAGTGGTCGCGGGGGGAGAAAGACGGGGCTGATGAGCTGGTGAGGTGCGGGGGTGTTCTGGTAAATTCCATCCAATTAACACCTGTCCAATGTTCCTTTGATGTTCGCCGACAAAAGGTGCCGCGCCATTTTAAAAAGTTCCCACGGTCTCCAAAAAGTTCCCACGCTCAAGTGGCCCATTACCTACTATTATCCTTCGTTTTAAAACCCGTATCTGCTGACTACATACCAGTTCTTTGCTAAAAAAACATAATATACGGGGTTTATACTGTCATGAATCAATATATGCATCACCTAAATAAGACAATAAGACACCGGTTGGCATATTCCATGTTAAAGAAATACCTAAATATAACTTAAACCAATTAATTAAATTCATTTTCAAAATTATGTACATATTTATTAATTCTTCTTAAACTTTATTTAGCCTTGATATAAAAATGTAAACATTATTATTATTGACCTAGTACCAGAACTGCAAGTGTCGCATTTCATAACACAGTCAAACACGGACCATAGGATTCACCTATATGGAAAATGCTGACTAGGTATTTAGGAATGATATAAGTAAACAACAAATCAATGATACGGGGAAGTTCAGCCGAATCATTTGAACACGACACGTCTCTCCCTCCAAGATGCTATGTATTGGGTAAGGCCCTTGTAATGTATTGTGACACCCCATACCCCCCCCCCCCCGTATGTTTATTAATGTTTTTCCAGAGAAAAGGAAACATACTTTTGGCCTTTTTATGTGATCGTCTAGTTTTATAGTGGTAGGACCCAAAATACGTTGTGTTTGTAGCTTTTACTTAGATTCTTTTTATAAAGTTTGGTATTATTTAGTTACTGTTTAATTCTTAAATCTGATATTTAAGTACCTTTTAATTTACCTTCTGAAAGAAAAACGATTAGTGAATGAATACTCTCGATGTAGTTAAACCAATTTATTTGCATTTAGAGACAACTGTCACAAATGATTTATATAAGATCTGAGCAGATATGCCAATGACAAAACTTCGCCATAGGCGGAGAGGAACCCCTCTCGTAAGATTTCCTTGGATGACCAGTGACGCAATCGACTGATAAGTAAAACAAGCCTCGCTTATTTAATTACCGAGCCTTTGTCGCTGACAGTCTCACTATGATTCTTTAGGTCGTATAACTCGTCGTATTCTTTTTTGTGAAAGACAACTGTCTCTCGTTTATTGACGTTGTGATCAGTAGGAAACCAAGTTAAACACTTATTGCCAATCGTAGATTTATATAGTGTATGTAGACGTGAAGGAACATAGTGAAAGTGTACAGATACTGTGGCCATAAATACATTAGGCGGAGTACCACCGAGATTACCCCTGAAGGACGCTTATGGTTAACAGCAATAATCCAGATGGCATATTTCAAAAGCGTGTCGGAGGCTTGTAAAACCCAACAGATCGACCATCGGCACTCGTACATGCAATGAAGTTACAAGAATTGACTGGGGTTTAAAACTATGCAACATTTAGCATGAAGGCTCAGATAACAGATGGTTAAGTTAAATTCCCTTAAATATGATTTAAATGAACAGACATAAATAGTAAAATAGTACCACAGCGACGATAAACTGATAGAGTCGTAATTTGTCATTTCTACTTCGTGAAGTTAATATTGAATACGTAAAATGGTATGTCTCACCTAGCCGGGGAACTAGCGTGGAGTTCGACGGTTTTTCTCCCCCTGCTTCATTAGCCCCCTCGTCTACTGGCTTCATCGCGGTGCTGGTTTCCGTGGCTTCGTCCCGCGTACTATCAACCCTGCTACGAAGACGCATGTACTTAGATCAAAACCGCGAGAGTCCTCGTAGTTCCGACAAGCCGGAAGAAAAGTGAGACGGTAGGTCCGGGTAGAATAGAGTGCTGCAGCTAGGCTGTTACTCTGTGTTATGGTGCTCCAGTACCGGCAAAGCCGCTTCTAAGTTGGAGTTCCTCGTACCGGCAGGGCCGCGTCGGGGTGGAGATTCAGAAGTGATTCTCCCTGAGGTCTACCTAATTTGCGTATTTATACTATTTTGCCCTGTGACGTATTACATATTCCCCATGCAACGGACAGAGAGGCTAGGCGAACACTCTGGGCGCGTCCCGGTTCCAGATGTCGTCGTTATATCCGTACTGAATTATGGGCCTTCGTCTAAGCGTTACGTAGTGACTATTTTCCTGTGACGACCGATTATAATTTGACCTGAGCCCGGCATTCCTAAACTATGCACGACCAAATTATGGTCAACTTTTAACCTATTTCGACGCAACTTATTTAAAATATAATGCATTAGAATTTAACGAAATCTCATAACTTGTACTGATAATAATATAAATTTAGGAAAAATGCACGTAATGAAGCAGCCCAGGGCTGGGGTGTCTCACTATAATCTTTGACTGTGGTTGTTTTATCTGTTTTAATAAATTATGTTTGTTGATAGCGCCGATTCTCATTTATGGGTGTCACTCCAGAACCTCTCGTAGCCAAGTAACCCCTGTAGTCAGGCTGTCCAAAGGGCAGGTCGTGACATATGGTGGAGGCGCCAGCTTCAATCCTGGTAACTAAAAGAAGAATAAATTAGCATTTGATAGGTGAGGGCACACATATATGTATGTTTTAAAAATCAAAATATTTTTCCTCTCATTTAGTCAGTCTCAGGCTGGCGGGGAAAGAGTGTTTTGGAAGGATTTTTGCACTTGCCAGTTACATTTTCCTTCATTTTAGTCAGTTTTGGGCTGGCAGGAAAATGTGCTGATAGGGGTAAAAATTCGCTTTTAAAAGATATAATAAACTTCATTGGTTAATAGCTTGGTCTCTTTCCTCTTCCTCTCATTTTTAGTCAGTCATTGGCTGGCGGGGAAGAAGAAACTGCCAAAAAAATAAACTGACCTCTTGGGCATTTTTTCCTCATTTTAGTCAGTCTCAGGCTGGCGGGAAGAATGTTCTGGGAAAGTTTAGTTTTAAACTAAAATCCTGAAGTTAATTGTGCCTCACAGACTGTCGATACGTTTTTCCTCAATGCCGAGAGTAAAAGCTAATAGAGCGCGGCGGCAGAACCGACGGAATAATAGGCAACCTTCACTGTCTATTAAAACATCTCGTAGTGAGGTAGGTGCAATAGAGCGACCAATCACACCAGACATTCCAGACTGGGTTCGGGATACTAGGTTTAAGGCTAAGTTAGAAGCCAAACTGAGACGGTTGTTCGGTGATGACCATGAATGAGTAAGCGGTTGAATCGACAAGGGTGTATGAGGTATAATAGGTACATAGGTATATACATATATAATACATTATCATATAGTTTTTTATGGGTGTATGGTATGTCATATTTAGACAATATGAATGTAATTTTGGTTTCTCCACAAGTATTTTAATATAGTATGAGTAAAGATAATAAAGTAAGTGCCATAAATACACGCTCAAAGACGAAGTTACATCTTGTCGTTAACAATAACAAATTCGAACCACCTCACCGGAGTACGGACATACTCGACGACCCATTCAGACGAAAGGTCCCCTGTCGACTCACCTATTGTGACAGAAATTGAAGAAGACGATACAACGCCAGGAGTTGGTAGTGAAATCTCGCTGAGTTCGGAAGACTTGGACCAGTACTCGAATGAGGAGAGAGAAAAATTGGGGGAAAGAAGAACTCAGCATATATCCGATTTAGGACCCATTAGGAAAAGTCTGGACTTCGCTGAAGACTCTACGAAAAACCAAGAACCTAGTACGAGCAAAACAGGCACGGTGACAAACCAAACAATAGATATACCGACTATACAGCCAAGACAACTAACAAGACGTTATAATAATAACAATAACATGGCTAATACAACCTTAATTGACAGCATGACAATTGAAAAGACCCCCGCGACACCAATATTTTTATACCCTTAACATTTAACCCTTGCACCGGAAACGCCTCTGCATTTGTTAAGCAATATGACAGGACCAGTGCAGCTAATGGATGGTCAAATGCATTGAAAATTTCATATTTTCAATCTTTTCTAGAAAGAGCAGCACAAAAATATCACTTGAGAAGAAGCTATATAATAGAGAACAAGGGGCAGACGAAACCATTAGAGAATACTGTTTCGACCTACTTAACTTATTTGGAGAATACGATCCATCCTTGGACTTGGATAACTTTAAAAAATACTTCGAGAATGGGTTAAGTAAGGATTTATATACGCATTACCGGCTAATCGTAGAGGATAGGACAGATTGGAAAGGTTTCAAGAAGATGATTGACCAGCTAGAAGATATTGCACTCCACACGCACCAAATGAATAAGGAAAGCGGTTGTGAACAGCAAGCAACTTCTAACCAGATAACGCATGGCAACCAAGAGATAATTGGTACCAACAGCAAAGCGATTTCCGCCCCCCAAAACCACACTATAACAACCAAAGGCAAGATACCCACCAACGGCAAGGGAACTACCAGACCCGGCCATGGAACGGACCCACTAGGAACAATCCGCAAAATTATGTGCCGAACACACGAAACCACGATGGACGCCCTATACTCTGTCTGTCCAAAAGATAGAATTACACTCCGCCCCAAAAATGTCCGCTAAATTTGAATGGAATTTCTCTATTGGTCGTATAGAACCCAAATTACAATGCAACTTCTAGATTTGACTGAAAGGCCGCCTCTACAAGAACTTGCGTCACACATTAAACTTTTACGTATTTTGCAACAGACCAATCAGCAGTCAGCTTAAGTTATGGATTGTCGCAAAACGCATAAACGCTAAACTTACGAAAAACGCGAATAAATGCGGATCCGGCCTGCACTGTCAACTGTCATGTTCATATTTACACAGGTTATGAAATGATGAATAAAGCATATATTATATTATTATATTATATTGATATCTCTCATAACTTTCTTATACGATTAATTAAAATAAAGGATAATATCTTCATCACTTGAAGCACTATCACTAGACATTTTTTAACACGATAACAACAATAGCTTTAATCACAGTAATAGAATAATTATTTAAACACAATGTAACAAAGCCGCAACAATCGAGAAGTGACTTGATTTTATAAAGTAGCGTCGTGTGCGATTCATACTTTGTAACTAGTTTGTAGTAGCTTAATGTGCGGAGGGCCTTACAGTAAATCATAAACTAAACTATTTTGCCTGAAATAACCACTACGTTCTTTTAAAGTATGTGGAAATTACTCGCAAAAGCACCTAACCTAAAAACGAATACAAACGTAAACAAACCAGCCAGCAATCGGCGACTGGTCGTTTCGTTACGTCTAGACGGCGAAATAAACAAAGTATCGTGAGTTTGCGCAGTGCGGGCTTAATAAAAAAAACGTCGCTTAAATTTTCGCGGCAATAAGTATTATCTTTAAAAGTCCAAAATTGCAAATATATAATAGAAACTTTAATGGGAATAAACATTATAAAAATATAGCATCGCTGCAGTATACAATGTAACACGTATAATAAACAAATTTTGTTGAAACTATCACAGCTTTCATTAATTCCATCGTGTAAAACTGACTATTGCGTACACCGTTCTGCGCTGCCATAAAATTAATGGGGCGGAGTCGAGCTCTATGTTTCGAACAGATCGAGTATAGATGTTACTATTGTAACAAGCTAGGCCATTTTGCTAACATGTGTAATAGTAGGCCTGCCGGCAACGGAAGCCCAAATGCTGGAGGACGCCGTTCCTAGGCTCAAACGTCGTCCTATCAACAAGCGGAGCCCAACAATCCAACTTGCAACATGCAACCAAAAATTTTAACTACCACGGTAACGGTCAACAATCTGAAGGTAACCGCCATACTTCATTCCTTAAAAAGAAATTTTAAGTTAATAATTTTGTCTTGAACAAAAGGTTTTTGCCTATTTTTTCAAAAAAAGTTTTGAAAAGATTGCATAATGTTTAAATTAAAAATACTGTTTCATCAAGTTTTATATCATAATTGATTAACAACTTTGAATGTTGAACGTGTAAAGTATGAAAGCATATCATCTGTGTAAAAACCTCTTAAAACTCCGAAAATTGATGCAAATTTTTTATCAGTGATAGTGAAACTTAATGTGTAGTCGCTGAAGTTAAGAAATAGTGTACATAATTTAAAGTAAACCATCATTTAGTGCATTTGGAAGCATATTTATATTTTGTAAGGACACAAAAAACAATTGTAAGTAAAGACGAATATAGCTTAACACTAGTCCTAATTCGCAGTAGGTGGGGGCAACAACAGTCTGATTTACAAACAGAACGGTGTATTTGAAATTTCAATTGTCAGTACATATTTCACCGATCGGTGGGTATTAAGCCTGGAGTAAATTTAGACAGTCTAACAACACGTAAGCTGAGTGATGAGTATTACAAATGAAGACCTGTTTAAATTAATTAAGGAAGGAAACAATGACATAAAAAAGGAAATTCTGGATCTAAAAAACGATATTGCAGCGGAAATAGCAATATTAAAAGAAAAAAATAAAATACTAGAAAACGAAAACAAAGAATTAAAAAACAAAATATTGGGCATTGAAAGGAAATCGAAAAAATATAATATTGTAATATATGGTATTCAGGGAGAAGAATTAAAAACTGCTGACAATGTTCTTCAAACTATAAACACGGAACTGAACATAACATGCAACAAAAATGATTTCAGAGATATATACAGAATTGGACAAAAAATACCAGAAAAATCTCGTCCGACTGTAGTAGAGGTTTGTAATTATCAACTGAAATTAGACATTTTGATTAAAGCTAGATCGGAAAATAAACAACTGAAAAAATTACAAATTTTTTTTGCAAATGATTATCCTACAGAGGAGTATCAAAAAAGAAAGTTTTTAAATCAGCAACTAAAGGCTGCTAGAGATAAACATTATACGGCCAGTATAAAAAAAGATGTCCTTATAGTAAATGGCAAGGAATACTCATATGAATATTTAAAAGAAAATTGCCAGCAAAGTGACCATAAAAACCATTTCCCCCAAATAACCACAAATATAAATGAAGTAATAACTAGCAATATAGCAGTTACAGACGTACAGCCGGAAATACTTATAAATACTACATCGAGTGCGCCCACAACACCCAGTTACTCAGAAAATGTTTTCAATTTCCCAGTATTACCATTACTAGCAAACGAGGACAAAAAAAGAAAATTAGAGGAGTCTCCATCTAAACTTTCTGGGACTAAACCTAAAATCGCTACTAGAGCACAAAACAAGACACGAAGAAATATAGACTCGGCATAATGTACAACAGACTAATTATAAAAAATATATTTTCTGTTTTTTTTATTTTCCCTCTCTTATAAACAAATATTTTTAACTGTATTGCTCTATGTTAATAGAAAATAATAATAATAAATACATTCTTATCCTAATCTTATCCTTATCTAATTTACAAATACATTTCCATTGTATATGCATACTTATTAAATAATATGGATCCGTTCATAAGAGAGTACAAAAATGAACCCATATGCAGTAAAATAATAAATAATGTTTCAGAATTTAACACCGAATACTCCATTTCAAATAGTGCTTTTAAAATTCTCCATACTAATATACGAAGCATATCAAAAAATATTGACGAGCTATCTGTGTTCTTAAGCCAGTTTACAAGCAATTTTGAGGTTATAATATTATCAGAAACTTATCACATATATGATTCAACTATCTTTGGTATGTATGGTTACAACATTTTGTATAACGGTGGTAATCTGAATAAGAATGACGGCGTCATAATATTTGTAAAAGCTAACCTCATCTATGATTACAGCATAATTGATATGGGGGAAATAAAAATTTTAGAATTAAATATTGTCGGCACTGAAAAAATAACCATTACTGCTATTTATAGATCTCTAAACACATGTCCAAAATTATTTAATTTCGAGCTATTAAAATATTTGAACAATAGGGAAAAATACTGTTTTCATATTGTAACCGGAGACATCAACATAGATCTTTTACGTGATTTAGAATATGTTGAAGAGTATAAAAATATATTGAATGTATATGGATTCACATCATACATAAACAACTACACCCGGTCTATAAGTAAAACTGGTTTAGACCATTTTTGGATAAAGAATAATATACGGAAAAATGCAAAGGATTTTAAGTCATATACTTTTAATTATAATATTACAGATCATTATCCAATAGCTGTTACATTTGATATGCGTAATAATAAAAATAAGGAGGACAATCAAATTTCCCCAACTAAATATAAAAAATATATTGATTATAATAAGTTAAGATGTGATCTTAAAAATGAATCATGGAACTTTATTTATGAAAATAACGATATGGACTTAATTTCCGAAGTTTTTATTAATAAATTAAAACATTACATTGACAAAAACACTAAACAAATAAAAATAAACAGAAAAAATAATAACAAAAAAACATGGATAACATCGGGACTATTAAAATCTATCAACGAAAAAAACGAACTTTATAAAAAGCTACAAAAAACACCTGATAATGCACTCCTGCAAACACAGTATAAACGGTATAAAAATAATTTAGCGCAACTAATTCTAAAATCTAAAAAACAATATTTTAGTGCACTTATTAAGAAAAACAAAAACAGTTCTAAAGCCCTTTGGGACTGTGTAAATGATATTTGCAATAAATCTAAACCTAAAATAAGCATTGATAAAATTAAATTAACAAATGATGTGGTAATAACGGATAAATTTGAAATCGCAAATAATTTTAATAATCACTACAAGCAATTTGGACAAAAATTTTTATTAATGACTAAAGCATCAATTTAAAGGCCAACGTTTCGGTAATCGATTACTACCATCTTCGGGGCCAAAAAGATGGTAGTAATCGATTACCGAAACGTTGGCCTTTAAATTGATGCTTTAGTCATTAATAAAAATTTTTGTCCAAATTGCTTGTGATTATTCACCTTAGTATACCAGTCAGTGGACGTGATTTAAATTACATATAATCACTATAGTGATTTAGGAGAGAAATATGCTAGTAAAATGAAAAAACCTGACAACTTCACTGAAAATATAAATATATTAGAAAACAGTATGTTTCTTTATCCTACTGATGAAAATGAAATAAAAAAAACAATAAAACAATTGAAAACGAAAAAGGCACCTGGGTATGATAATATTCGGTCTGAAACATTAAAGGAAATTTCTAATGAAATATCCGCTCCATTAACACACCTAATAAATACATCTTTTCATACAGGGTGCTTCCCTAAATCTTTAAAAATTGGTGTTATTAAGCCACTATACAAAGCTGGCGATAAATTAGAAATCAGTAATTACCGGCTTATTTCTCTAATATCCAATTTGGCTAAAATTATAGGGAGGATTTTAAAAACACGAATTTCTAACTTTTTAAATAAACACAAGGTCATTTCAGAATTACAGTATGGTTTTAGAGAAGGAAAGTCAACTGAAGATGCAATACACTATCTTACTTCCTATATATACAATGCTTTAGATAAAAAAGTACCTACGCTATGCATCTTCGTTGACCTTTCCTAAGCCTTTGATACTGTCTGCCACAAAAAACTGCTGGAGAAACTAGAATATTGTGGAATAAGAGGAAGTGCATACAATCTACTAAAAAGCTATCTATCAGATCGAGATCAATGTGTAAATATTGATGGTGTCATCAGTGATCCGAGAACTATAACTTATGGTGTTCCGCAAGGTACGGTCTTGGGTCCGTTACTATTTACAATATATATAAACAACTTACTTTCGTTAAACACAGGAGGAACAGTTCTAAGCTTTGCTGATGACACCGCAATATTATATCAAGCAAATTCGTGGATTGTTTTAAAAAATAAAGTAGAGAAAGAATTTAAAAACATTAAATCGTGGTTTGCACATAATGAACTTACTCTGAATTGTGAAAAGACAAAATACTTACCGTTTACTTCTTACATAAATAACTTGCCAGCCATGGGTGCATTAAATGTGGATAAAGACACTGTGATACCTGAGGCTGAATCAATGAAGTATTTAGGCATTATTATAGACAGGCATTTTAGGTGGGATTTACATACAGAACATATAACCAAAAAAATTAGAAGTCTACTGTCGCACTTTAAATACTTGAAAGGAATTTTAGATGTATCCCACCTTAGAACAATATACTTTTCATTGGTTCAGTCCCAAATCTCTTATGGTATTCTAGGCTGGGGTGGAGTAAACGATACCCATTTAGAAAATCTAAATGTGGTTCAAAAATGGCTTTTGAGAATTATATACAGTAAAAGTCTGAGGTATTCTAGTGATGCTTTATTTAAAGAAAGCCATATTTATGATATTAGACAATTGTACTGCCTAAATATGCTACTAAACATACATAAAACCAAAATTAAGCTGGATTCAATTAGTCACAGACACGAAACTCGAAAAAAAGCGATTAAATCTTACGTACCAAAGCGTGAAAAAACTATAGGGCAACAAAACTGTGACTATTTGGGACCTAAGCTATACAATATCTTACCTGAAAACCTTAAGAACATAGATAGTTTCAATATATATAAATCTAAAGTAAAAAAGTGGTTACATGATACTGAAAGAATTGTATTTCTTAATTTAGTTAGTCTAAAATAAATTCGACAAAAATTAAATAACATAAATCGAATAACTGAATCAAATAATTAATTATTTTCATACTATTATATTACGTAGATGTCCTATTCCCCAATTTTGATCTACAAAATACCTATATTTTCACCCAAACTTGACTAATTACCCTAAATTGACCTATTACCGATTATGTCCTTCTACCTAAACTTATATATACCAAATGTTGATACCATTAAATAATAAATATTCTTTTTTTAGTTTAGTTTTAAACATATATTTTTTAAATTATGTGCATTAATTAATATGTTATTTAAATCACTTACAAGCAGCAATTCTTATTACTGCTTCTGTGATCACTTCGTTTATTTACATCTTGTTTTTGTTTATTACAGCTTATGTAAGTATATTTTATATGAAAGTTGTAAAGTTGGTAAATAAACATTATTATTATTATTATTATTATTATTATTATTATACTGGACACAGGGTCGCAATTGAATATAATAACCAAAGACGTTATAAATTTTTTTTCCCCTATTAAAACTACAAAGAATTTGGTAGCTGCAGGTGGACTAAGAATTCCAATTCTGGGCACGGCTGTTTTCAATATACATATTGCCGGCATCACCACTACATGTACAGCGCTGGTCATTGAAACTCTACCACATACATTAATTTTGGGAATGGAATTTTTAACAAAATTAAAAGCAGTCATCAATCTAGGAGAAAGGTCCATGACATTATCACACAACAATAGGACAACAGCCATACCGATATACAACAATTATTCTAGAAACACAAATCCTGAAACTTTTACAGGGTTTATAAAAGAGTACTACAAGCCTACAGGGTTCACTAAGAAATTAATTTATCAAGCCTACAAAGAGGAATGTATGCTAAATATCAAACACATTTTGCAAGAACAAAATTTGGTAAAGGACCCAAATAATAAAGCTAACACAGAGTTAGAGGTAGAGAGGATGTCACTACCTGAAAATAACAGTCACAGAAAGAATGCCTCATCCATACTGACCACCCCCAAGAATGCAACAGACCTGGAAATTACCCACCCATATGAAGGCGTGAAATAGGGGATCCTCTCAGAACAATGGCATATGAAAAACATAAGGGCACAGGATATGATTTTACTCAATGTAAAATAGAAGTAAAATCCAGAGACATTTTCACACTACCGGAAGAATGCTCACTAGCTCACTGCATTGCAGCCGACTTAAATAGGGTAGAAGGCATTTCAAGAACCTTAGAAGAAAAGTTTAAAGGGGAAGCAGAACTCCAACTACAAAATCAAGAAGCAGGAGAAATGGCAGTACTAGAACGTAATAAAAAGTACATATATTATTTAATAACAAAAACAAATTGGTGCGAAAAGCCCTCTATGGAATCTCTTTGGCTATCATTAGTAAAAATGAAAAACCACATTGTGGCCAATAAAATAAATAAGTTAGCAATCCCAAGACTTAGTCCGAACAAAAGGCATTAAAGTGGAAGGAAGTTGAGCAAATGATGGTGTTTTTATTTAAGGACATACCAATTGATATAGTAATGTGACTTATCTACAACCGAACCACCCTTTACAACACCGATTATTATCCACGAGAGTGAACTAAGAAACCAACGTAGCAAAAACAGAAAACCAAATTTCAACCTCACCAAATTAACTGCAGCACAGGACTACATAATTCAACCGAACCAGGAAGACGGAATAGAACTAACGACAGAATGTGCTATGAACAATGACACACTGAACTCTACAATATTTTTTAGGAGCGAAAAATTTCTGGTTCCCCATGGGTTAATAATTGCAGATGAACCCAAAGTAACTGATGGAACAATCAGCCTCTGTGTAGCGAATAAAAGTATAAACCCCATTAACATTTTTAGGATTTCCACTATGGGATTCCTCGAGCAGGGCGAACTTAAGGATACATCAGCAAACACCATTATAGTGTTGTATTTGGACGAAGAACAAGATATAGTGACTAGGGAAGATCATAACCTTGACCAGATAGAAGATGTGAAATTTTGAGAAAAATTACTTATGGAATTCTCACATTAGTGGAAGCGCATACGGCTAAATTGGGGGGTTCGTGGGAAATAAATGATTAAAGTTGGAGACATAGTTATTTTGTTAAAAGGCATCTTTCTATGTATGAAAATCCATGTTTCCATCTTCAGCTTCGCGGGCCTCACCTTCTGCACCTTCTGAAGGTTAAAATATTTTGATTAAGATATCTCAAGAACTATTCATCGTAGAATATTCGTTTTTTCGCCAAATTAAAGGCCTCTTTATTACGAAGAAAAAAAGGTATTATGGATTTAGTCGTATCTCTATGCGTTTTTAACTTATTCGGAAAAAACAACATTAATAAAAAAAGTTCTCTGTCCTTTCATCGGTGTAAAACAAGCAGAACACTTTCTCAAAAATATCCCTAAATAAAAAAGTTGCACTCGTTCTTTAGCTTTAAAACGATGTATATAACAATATATTTCGTTTAAATGTCAACGTGTGAAATTCACATTTCACGCCACCGACCGAAAGCCGCAAATATAGAAACACCGTTAAAATGTGGATCAGCGCGCAGACTGAACTGGGCCTTGAAGCTTATGAAAGTTTTAAGATGACTCGGATCCACAGTAATGACATGCATCTATAAAATCCAGTCAAGAAATTAAAACTTCATCTCTGCCGTGAAGGCAATAAAAAAATAGTTACCAAAAAAGATAACGCTATCACGGAATTAATAGCTGACCGATTATTATTCTCAAGACTTTTATCTAATACTGTGCCGTTCAAGACCCGACCTAAACCTGAAACAAATACTAGGAGATTATGAACTTTCAGCAGTTCCTCGGTCATTGTTTGCTCTTGATGGAAGTTGAATCTATCATCCAGAATGACACTCCCAATAGTAAATAATAATAATAATAATAATAATAATAAGGGGTGCGAAACCGGACCGGCAACCTCCACGCGGTGCACCCTGGACAGAGAGGGGTAACCCTCTCTGACAAATGTCGGACGTGGGGTTTCAGGGCTAACCACCCTGAAACCCCGCTATTCTGGTTCCACAGACCCCAGAAATGGCCCCTCACAATCGACCCCAACCGGATGGGGGTCAGAGACAGATGGGAGGGGCCTCACCGGACGGTCTCAACGTTGACGACCCACGCTATGAATATGGACGCTTTAAGTGGACGAGGGAACTAAGGGATGACTTGCTGACCTGCTACGAGAGCAGCGAACCTGAGCGCAGGGGGTACATGGCGCGATTACACCGGTTGTGGTGCGATATGCACCCGGAGTATCGCGCTTTCTCTCAACAACATCTGAGAGATCAAGTATCCTTCCTGCGCAGAACAGGTTATGTAAGGGCACCTCGTCAGCGTAAGGAAGTGCCTGCCGCACTTCCACCGCGGCAAATACCAGCTGACGAGGAACATCCTCCTGAGTACACCAATATCGCTTTAAGGACGAGGGTTAACCTTAACACCAGGGTTAACCCAAAGCCACAAGACCTGGCACGAATGGATTCGTTGATTAGTGAGGAGCTTCCAGAAGATGCCAACATCTGGCAGATCAACAGCGCGGTGTACGCTGCCGCCAAGCAACTCGTCCCACAACAGCGCCTGAGTTATAAAATAGATCTTAATAAATCGATTTTTAAAAAGAAATATTTTATTTCAACAGAGAAAATAAAAAGACAAGTGTACAATACAGCGTCGGTTTATTAACTAACTTATAATTTATAAAGAAGCATTCACCCGACATGAGAATGTAATGAGATAACGGATAACGAGTATCGGGTTTCCTAGATAAACTGCATATGCATTTGCGTAACTCCTCCATCCCTTGAAAGAAACCTACGGTAGGTTTAAGTTGACTCGGGGTTGCGCTACTGGATTTGGGGTGTCCGAGGTAGAGTTGCTGGCTTTCGTTGAATTTCTGGCCTTGCTATATTTTGAATAAAGTCTGTAACCAAAAAAGAAGCAAATTGCAAAAATTATACTAGCATACAAAATAATTGTCCAAATACTAGGCCTTTGACTTATTGAAAAATCTTCATCTTCTGAGAGGTCTTCTTCAAGTTTCATAAAGCTTCGCTTGATGTCTTGGTTGTTGTCCAACAGTACATTTTCTAAGTTGACTGCCTGAGGGGCTTTATTATTTTTAAAATCTATTTTAAAATCAATAGTTGAAATATTTAAAACTTTAATTAAATTTAAATTATCATGATTTTGTAATGTAATATTATTAAATTGCAAATAACAATGATCTGAAATTGTGACTATAAATGTTCCTTGAATAATTTGATTATGAAAATCATTTAGGCAATGAGTTTGAATTTTTGTTTTATTAATTAAAATAAGTTTTTTGGTACTGTGTAAAATTGCTCGGAAATTAGGAGGGAATTATACGTAGGAATAATAGTTTGAAATATATTTAAATTATATAGGGGAACGGGTAATGAATATATTTTTATGAAATTGTACATCACGTCATTAACCAATGGCATTTCCAACAGAAATACTACTTGGGTCATAGTCGAATAAGCTTTTATGGACATAAGATTTTCAATTGTCGGTATATTTTGGAGATTTGGTTCCAGTGGAAGTTTATATGGGGCAATTTCTGTTTTCATTTCGAGTAGTTCATTTCTAAGTTCTTTTGGTCTTAAAATGCTTGAATGCATGAAATTTAATTTCGCAAAAGATACAGCTGTTTGTAAATTTGTTAAAACTCGTATTATTTCGTTTAAAGAGTTTATCATTTCCATAAGAGTGATATGCATAGGGTATAGTTTTTCTCTCATAAAATTTTTTGCGTTCAAATATTCGGTAATTTGATTAATTTTTCTCTCTAGTGTATACTGGTTATGTATTAGCCTATCAATGGTTTTGTTAAAATTGTTTACTGCTTGAATGGTAAGGGAAATTGTTTCTTTTTCCGATTTGATTATTTTTCTTTGTGTTTTCCTTAGTTCCTCAATTTTTGTATGAAATTCTTTTGCATCTTCAGCATCTAAGTTGCCAGTTATTAATTTAATTGTACTACCCAGGACGTTTATTAAACCACGTTTATTTCTAGGTGCAGATGGTAGCAATTCTTCGATTATTTCGGCGACTTCTTTTATTTGATGGTGTATTATATTTCTGAAATTATGAGTTTCCATCCTGTAGTTCTGGTCCGACGTATTATAACCTAATTCTAATTGTTTTTGAGTAGTAACTAACTTCTCAAATTCTTCTAATATAAGCGATAAATTGTATACTTGCGTAAGCGTCCATCTATTTTCAACTACTTTTGCGTTTCCTATCTTAAGCGGCAATAATCCTATATTTTCTTTAACTTCTTGTATATCAACTACAGCTGCTGCTGTGCTGATGGTGAGGGCGGTGATCCTGAAACAGGACGACTAATGTCAGCTAAATGTACAGTTTTCTTCTTATTAGATTTTGAGTGTTTTATTTGACATTTATTATGTTCTAGTAATTTTATTATTTTCCAAGGTCCGGTAAAACGTTTGACCGTTTTATTCCTATTATAAATTCTAGTATAGACTGTGTCTCCTATTTTAAACGCTGTGTCTTCTTTCGTTTGTTTTTCAATTCTTTTTGTTTTATCTTCGTGTAATTTATCGTGTAGTTTATTGTAAACTTCTTCCATAGTTTTCACATGCTTATTAACCAGGTCTTGATAATATTGTCTTGTATACAGCATGTCAAAGGGGTTTCTTGAAGCGGTGTGTCCTAGCACTGTCTCCAAGGGTGTTAAGCCTGTTGAAGTATGTATGGTATTATTGTAAGCAATAATTGCCTGTTGCATTCTTTGGTCT
Source organism: Rhagium mordax (assembly GCA_963680705.1). Classification (NCBI taxonomy): domain Eukaryota; kingdom Metazoa; phylum Arthropoda; class Insecta; order Coleoptera; family Cerambycidae; genus Rhagium; species Rhagium mordax. The sequence continues at coordinate 25,419,324 of OY796664.1, forward strand.
GATGGTCCCTCTAATAATCTGTAATGTTCTAACAGCGTTGAATGTAGGCGTTCAATTAACGCGTTCGATTCATGATGTCTAGGAGTTGTTACGTGTACTTTAATTTTGTGAGCTTCTAAAAATTCTTTTACAACTGCGTTAGAAAATTCCGAACCTCCATCACAGGTAATTTGTGTGGGCGTTCCGTAATGTTTGATAAAGTCCAAGAGTTTTTCTGCTATTTCTGTTCCATTTTTCCCTAATATTTTGTATGATTGAGCCAATTTTGAAAATGAATCAATTATAGTTAAGTATGAGTTGCCGTCTACTACGAAGGTATCCATATGTATATTTTCGAAAGGTTTTAGGAATGTTTCAGTTAGTAAGTCCTTGATGACAGGTGTATGTCTCTCATACTTGCTACTGCGGCATTTTTCACAGTTGTTTATATATCGCGTGACATCATTTTGAAGATTGTGCCAATAATATTTTTCTTTTAATCTTGTTAGTGTTTCTGAAATACCTCGATGGTTTGTTTTTCCTTCATGGTAATTTTTTATGGCTTGTAATCTGTCTTCCATGGGCACATTTACTAGTTTCTTTGTACATCTGATTAATTTGGGTCGTCTGTCCGAAAATTTGTCAACATAAACTTTTGTGAAATCCTGGTACATTTTCTCTTGATCAAACCACATATAATATGTTTTCTTTCCTGTTGTGTATTCTTTGAGGAAGTTTAAAATTAAATCATAGTTGTTATCTTTAGGAATTTGTGTTTCTATATAGTCTTTGTTTTCAAGTCTACTTCTTTTTGTACGAATCCTGTTTCCTAATCCTGTGGTTACAATTATTTGATTTGGCTTGGAATTTATTATATATTCTACGATTTCTATGCTTTTGGAGGGTTCGTCATTGGCGGTTGTGTGTGCTGTTTCTGTTATACTTCCAGTCGATTCCTCGTTAGGGGTAGGTATTGTTTGTGTGATATTTTCTAAATCTTCTATTATTCTACTCATTTCTTCAGCATCGTGGTCGGTAATGGGATTGTCTATAATGTCTTTCAGAGCATTTTCAATATCAGAATCATCGAGTTGTGGTATTATCGATACATTATCTATTTCTTTGCTAGTCCCTTGTATGCTCATTGGATGAACAGTTATTCGTGATAGAGCATCCGCGACTACGTTTTGTGATCCTTTTTTATATATAACCTCAAAGTCAAATTCCTGAAGTTTAATTTTCCAACGTGCAAGTTTGCTAGACGGATCTTTAAGCGAAAATAACCAGGTCAATGGACGATGGTCGGTATAAATTTTAAATTTACGTCCAAACAGGTAAGGGCGAAAGTGCTTACATGCCCAAAGTATACACAGTAATTCTCTTTCTACTGTGCTGTATTTGGTCTCGGTATCATTAAGGGTTCTAGAAGCGTACGCCACTGGTTTATCATTTGGTGGTAAGCCTTGTGTTAAAACTGCTCCTATCGCTATATTGCTGGCATCGGTGGTTAAATTAAATTCTTTGCTAAAATTGGGTCATGACATAAAATTTGTTTGCATTTGTTGAATGCTGTAATATACTCATCAGTATGTTCGATTTTTGCTCCCTTCTTTAAACACTTCGTCAAAGGTTTTGTCAAGCTTGCAAAATTCATTATAAATTTCCTGTAATAGCCCAACAGTCCCAGAAAAGATTTTATTTCTTTTGTGGTGCTAGGTATAGGGTATTTTTCTATAACTCTAATTTTTTCGTTGTTTGGTCTTATTCCTTGTGGTGTTATGATATGTCCTAGATAATTAACTTCGGTGCGTAAGAATTCTGACTTATCTAGCTGTACTTTAAGGTTTGCAGCTCTTAGCCTCTCGAATACGCTTCTTAGACGTCCTATGTGTTCCTGCAGTGAAGTCGAAAAAATGATAATGTCATCTAAGTATACCATGCATTGTTCTTCCGTTAAACCTCGTAGTATATGGTTCATTGTACGTTGAAATGTGCTTGGACTATTTCGAAGGCCAAAGGGCATCCTTAAGAATTCAAAATGGCCTTGTGGTGTTGAAAACGCCGTTTTTTCTATACTGTTTTTGTCGACTAAAATCTGATGAAATCCACTCGCGAGGTCGAGGGTGGTGAAATAATTAGCTCTACCTAATTTGTCCAGAATGTCTTCTATATTAGGGATTGGGAATTTATCTTCAATTGTTTTCTCGTTCAATTTACGATAATCGATAACCAGTCTCCATTTTCTTGTGTTTGATGCATCCATTTTCTTGGGCACAACCCATATCGGTGATGACCAGGGTGAGATGGATTCCCTAATTATATTTTGTTCCAACATACTGCTTATTTGTTTTTTAACTTCTTCATTATGAATTGGTGGTAGTCGATATGATTTTGTATAGATCGGTTTTTCATCTGTTGTTCTTATTAAATGTTTAATCTCCCCAGTGTAACTTAACGGTATTTCTTTACAGTGGAATATGTCCCTAAATACATAACAAAGGTTTCTTATTATGTCATATTCTTCCTGATTGGTATGGCCTAATCTTAAATTTTTTAAATTTTGTTTCAAAAGTTGGTCACAATGTGTAGATGTTTGACAAGTTTCTTCTTGATGGTTAATTTCGATATTTTCTTCTATTTCTAAAAGCTTCAATGGTTCTTTGAACGTTATATCTAGGTTATGATTAGACGTATTTAGGATAGTAGTAAAGCATTCATAGTTCTTTGATGTTACGAGACAACAAGGTATTTCAAGTCCATTTTCGAACTGCATGTGATTAATATAACCGTTATCCATATTTAAGTTAGTTGGAATTTTTACTATTTTTTCACATCTTGGCGGAATTGTGTACTTATATATTTTATTTCTATCAGTTGTCCTATCTTGTAAGCTTTTCAATGGTATTTTTGCATACGGTGTAATTATTACATTTTTTGTGAGGTCAATGTTCGCTTGAAGTTTTTGGAGAAAATCGATTCCTATTAAGCCATCGTATTTGGGGTTAAAATCGAATAAATGAAATTTTTGTTGTCCTTCAACATTAAAAAGGTCCCAAACAGGTATAGTTATGCTATGTTTATGCACGCTTTGTTGATGTGCAGTATTTATAACAAAAGGAGTTTCTTCGATATAATTTTTATAGTAATTTTGTGCAAGAGTAGGTTTAATTAAAGTTTTTGTTGATCCAGTATCTATTAGGAAGTTTGCTTGTAATTCTGGCACAAAAATGACTGGAAGATTATTATTATTGTCGATGTTGTTTAGTTCTATGTTGGCATTTGTGAGGCTGTTGTTTCCTGAAAATTTTGAAGATGTCCGTCTGTCTGTGCTTCTTGTATATTTGTTTCTTGCAATCCTGCATCAAAATTTTCATATGCGTCTTCAGAACGTCCATAATGGTTGTCGTTTTCATAATTTGGCATATAATTTTCGAAAGTTTCGTTTTCATAACATTCTCCGGGGTAGTTTTGGTTTTCTTGATAATAAAGTTCCTCTGATGTAAAGTTAGGTCTTGGTTGAAATTGTCTGCTAGAATTTGGAGGATTATTTATTCTTCTGGTATTACCTGATGATGTGTCCATCGGTGTGGGTTTTGGTAATATTTTATTGGGGTTTGGCTTGAACACATTGGTATTCCTCGTATTAAATGGAGTTTGAAATTTTTGGTTATTATATTTCATCGGTTGGTTATAGAATCTGTTATTCCAGGGTGTTCCTTGTGATTGATTTGCTTGCCAATAGTTTGGATGATAGTTGGGTGATTGGTTTGATTGATAATAATTTGGATAGTAATTTGGATATTGTGAAGTTTGATTAAAGTTTGAATATGTAGGTGATTGCATTGATTGATTTTTGTTGGTATGCTGCGACTGTCTTGCTATGGGTTTTGATATGTTCTTGTGTGTATTATTATTTATGGCTGTGAAGTGATTTCGTACGTATGAGTAATTTTCTTCCTCAATCGTCATTCGAAGTGCTTCTTCTAGAGTTGTTGGGGACTTGCACCTTAGTAAGCGACTTAAATCAGAGTTTGTTCCCTTAAGAAATGTTTGTAAAGCTATATCATTGAACATCATAGTTTTATACATTAAAATAGCTGGTTGTTCGATGACTGCGATTTTTGAAATAATTAAATCTCTAAGGTCCTTGCATCTTTCTCCAAATTCCAAAGGTTTTTCATTGCGGTGTTGGGTCAGGGTTAACAGTTCCGTTGTGAGTGTATTTTATGAACGTTGGTCTCCAAATCGTCTTCTTATTTCTTCTTTAATCCCTTCCCATGTAATATTTGGATTTGTTGCTATTATTGCTTGCGCTGGACCAATAAGTTTGTTTCTTATCGCTTGAAATAATGTGGCATTGAAGGTTTCATCTGTTGGTTTTTTCAGTCTGTCAATTGTTGCTTGTGCTGCTGTGATGAAAATTCCAACGGTCATTTGATCACCATCAAAAGTTGGGACAGTTTCGATGTGGTCTCTAAATGTTGCCATGGTACCTTCTTTATCTTCAGTTTTTAATTTAAGGTTATCTAATATATTTGTCAATTGGTCAATGTTAGTCATAAATTTTATTTATATTTAACAGTTTTTAATCGGTGCAGTGGGAAATAACTTTATCGTAAAGTTACGCCACTGGGTGTAGAATATTTAGGTGCTTATATAATAAGCGGAGAGGTTAAAGAAAAAGGAATTTTGGGATGATAAATTGAGCAATTTTACTTACCAGACTGCTATCATTCTCTTCTTTCTTCTACTTTTCTTAAAACTAACAAAAAGTTAAAATCTTGAGTGTATCTTCTTTTTTTTTTTTTTTTGATTTTCTTAAACTACGGTGAAGCTTTGGAGATGTTATCCTAGGCTTTTTGTGAACCAGATGACAATTTTGGGTCTTCTTGGCTCGGCGGTTTCTTGCAGCGAAAAAGGTGTCTTCTCGGATGGTTGATCACTGAACTGAACGTGAAATCGATATGCACTCGATACACTCCACCCGTCCGACTCGAAAGACTGCGCCAGTTATAAAATAGATCTTAATAAATCGATTTTTAAAAAGAAATATTTTATTTCAACAGAGAAAATAAAAAGACAAGTGTACAATACAGCGTCGGTTTATTAAATAACTTATAATTTATAAAGAAGCATTCACCCGACATGAGAATGTAATGAGATAACGGATAACGAGTATCGGGTTTCCTAGATAAACTGCATATGCATTTGCGTAACTCCTGGCAAGCGCAGTTGATAGGGTCGAGAAAGCTAAGCGGCGCGTACAGAAGATCGAAGCGAAAATTCGATCAGCAAGGCAACACGCTTCTCGAATCCAGAGTGTGGTGGATTATATAGTCGCAGGTAGACCATTTACACCGAAGGTCCGGCGAGTGGCAGCCGGACTGAGACGCCAACACCACACTCTAAATCGCACAGTGCTGCAGACCATCAAGCAGCACTGTCTAGATAGGATTCGAGCGCTTATGGCTATTAAGAAAACTTTGGTCAGGCGAATGCGGAGTTTGGAACAAAACAAATTGTTTCAAACAAACCCGTCTCGCCTGTTCCAAGAGCCACAGCGTGTTGTCGAGAATCCGCCAACTGTTGATAATGTCGAAGCCTTCTGGAAAGGAATCTACGAAGTCACGAGTCCATTCGATAATGACACTCCAGCTATAGCACACTTCGAGGCTCTCTGTCGTAGAGTCTTAGAAGAGCCAGACGAAGTGTGCCCGGCAATCAGTACGGAAGAGGTTCAACAAGCACTTGTTGGAACCAAGAACTTCGCTGCCCCGGGTCCAGATGGTATAAACAACTGGTGGTGGAAGAAGTTTCCTTCCACCCACCGCCATCTGGCCCGAGTTTTCAACTCATGGTTGAACGAGGGGCAGCAAATTCCGGACTGGTTTGTCGAGGGGCGAACTGTGCTAATCCCCAAAAAGGGGGATCTGTCTGACCAAAAAAATTATAGGCCGATTACCTGCCTCAACTCCTGCTACAAGTTATTTACTCGTATCTTGTATACCAGGATGTTGAGGTCTGTTGATCCAGTCTACCAACAGATAAACAAACAGCGTGGTGCCAAGAAGGGCCTGGCAGGTTGCAAGGAAAACCTGCTGATAGACCGCTGTATTACACAGGATTCTGTGCAGTACAAGCGGAATCTGTCAATGGCCTGGATTGATTATCGCAAGGCATTTGATACAACATTCCACGAGCTTTTGTTACACTTGCTCGGATGTCTTGCGGTACCAGCACCACTAGTGAGATGCATCGAACAACTGTTGCCGCTTTGGAGAACTCGCTTCACCATAACATCCGGTGCCGAGCGAGTTTCGACAGAGTTGGTGACATTTAAGAGAGGAGTGTTTCAGGGTGACTCTTTGAGTCCGCTCATCTTCTGCATCTCACTGCTGCCGCTATCTGTTGGACTCCGAAAAAACTCGCGGGTATCAGTGTGGGCCACCCAGCAACCGGAGGCATAAGGTCACCCATCTATTTTATATGGATGACCTTAAACTCTATACCTCCGGAGAGCGAGAACTTCAAAATGCTCTCAGGGTGGTCGAGGAATACACGCGGGCAATTGGAATGGAGTTTGGGTTGGACAAATGCGCAGTCGTCCACCTCAAGAGAGGACGATGCGGGGAATTCCACGAAGATGCGCAGCTCGCAGACGGAAGCATCCTACGACATTTGGATGCCGGAGAGACCTACACATACCTGGGTGTGGAACAACGCCACATCCAGGATGTGAACCAAATAAAGGTTTCTCTCCGTGGCAAGTACAGACACCGACTCCGAAAGATCTGGTCATCAGAACTTTCGGGGAAGAACAAGGTGTCTGCCACTAATATGCTTGCCGTTCCGATTCTGCTCTACTCCTTTGGCGTAGTCAAATGGGGAGTAGATGAGCTACGTCAATTGGACAGGAATACCCGCAAGATGATGAATATTCATAGGAGTATTCATCCTAGATCGTCCGTTCCTCGTGTGTACCTCCCACGTCAACGGGGGGGCCGAGGACTCTTGAGTCTGGAGTGCATGCATGGCAGAGTGGCACTGAGTATGGCATGTAATGTCATCAGGAGCTCGGACCCACTCCTACAGTTAGTGAGAGATCATGAAACTGTGGGAGTTGGCGCTTTATTGTTTAGGGCAGCACAGAGGGCCGCAGATGAACTCGGTCTCGTGTTCGACTACAGGCGAGAAGGCCGGCGAGGTGACTCAGTCACTGAGCTTCCGCCTAATCGTCTGACAGCCCACATCAAAGCTGCCGAACAGAGAAATCTGTTCAGGCAGCACGTCGATAAACCCCTGCACGGTGTTTTCTATAACAACATAGAAGCACTGGGTTTATCGACAGAGCTGACCTTCGCATTTTTAAGGTCAGCGGGGCTGAAGTCGGAGACCGAGGGATATATTGTGGCCTGCCAAGATGGTGTTATTAACACATTGGTCTATCGCAGTCGCGTGATGGGTGTAGAGGTACCTGATATCAACTGCAGGACCTGTCGGCAGGCGCCGGAGTCGCTCATGCATTTATTATCTGCATGCCCGATTTATGCGACTTCGGTCTACATCCAACGACATAACGCGGCTTTACGAGTGCTATACTACCATCTACGGCACTCGTACCAGATAGACCAAACACCAGTGCTGCCTTACGTCCCCGGAGATATCGAGTCCGTTGTCGAGAACGAGAAATGCCGGATTTACTGGAACTACTCGTTCCCGACCGTCAGGCGAATTCACGCCAATAAGCCTGACATAGTCCTCCTCGACCATCAGAACAAGGTGATGTATGTCATCGAGTTCTCAGCACCTGCTGAGACAAACATCGCCTTGAAGGAGGAGGAGAAACGGACTAAATACAGAGATCTCCGGTACGAGCTCCAAGTGCTATACCCAGGCTACTCTGTCAAAATGGTCGTCCTGATAATCGGTGTACTCGGAGGTATAAAGCCCACGCTGCTCTCCGCATTGAAGACCATGCCTGTCTGCCAAACATCGGCAGAATGGTTGGCTGGTCAAATGCAGAAAGCGGTCATCCTGGGATCCCTTCGTCTACTTAGAGCACACGAGTCTGGAATCTACAGTGACTAACCCTGCGGGATGTGGGGAGTTGCTGTAGATTATTCGCTGGCGCTCTCGCTGTGTGGTGTCGGAGGCCACAGGGAGACTGTCCAGCACTTTCGTTACGAAACGGAAAAAAAAAAAAAAAAAAAAAAAATAATAATAATATGATCCGGTCTACCAACAGATAAACGAACAGCGTGGTGCCAAGAAGGGCCTGGCAGGTTGCAAGGAAAACCTGCTGATAGACCGCTGTATTACACAGGATTCTGTGCAGTACAAGCGGAATCTGTCAATGGCCTGGATTGATTATCGCAAGGCATTTGATACAACATCCCACGAGCTTTTGTTACACTTGCTCGGATGTCTTGCGGTACCAGCACCCCTAGTGAGATGCATCGAACAACTGTTGCCGCTTTGGAGAACTCGCTTCACCATAACATCCGGTGCCGAGCGAGTTTCGACAGAGTTGGTGACATTTAAGAGAGGAGTGTTTCAGGGTGACTCTTTGAGTCCGCTCCTCTTCTGCATCTCACTGCTGCCGCTATCTGTTGGACTCCGCCAAACCCGCGGGTATCAGTGTGGGCCACCCAGCAACCGGAGGCATAAGGTCACCCATCTATTTTATATGGATGACCTTAAACTGTATACCTTCGGAGAGCGAGAACTTCAAAATGCTCTCAGGGTGGTCGAGGAATACACGCGGGCAATTGGAATGGAGTTTGGGTTGGACAAATGCGCAGTCGTCCACCTCAAGAGAGGACGATGCGGGGAATTCCACGAAGATGCGCAGCTCGCAGACGGAAGCATCCTACGACATTTGGATGCCGGAGAGACCTACACATACCTGGGTGTGGAACAACGCCACATCCAGGATGTGAACCAAATAAAGGATTCTCTCCGTGGCAAGTACAGACACCGACTCCGAAAGATCTGGTCATCAGAACTTTCGGAGAAGAACAAGGTGTCTGCCACTAATATGCTTGCCGTTCCGATTCTGCTCTACTCCTTTGGCGTAGTCAAATGGGGAGTAGATGAGCTGCGTCAATTGGACAGGAATACCCGCAAGATGATGAATATTCATAGGAGTATTCATCCTAGATCGTCCGTTCCTCGTGTGTACCTCCCACGTCAACGGGGGGGCCGAGGACTCTTGAGTCTGGAGTGCATGCATGGCAGAGTGGCACTGAGTATGGCATGTAATGTCATCAGGAGCTCGGACCCACTCCTACAGTTAGTGAGAGATCATGAAACTGTGGGAGTTGGCGCTTTATTGTTTAGGGCAGCACAGAGGGCCGCAGATGAACTCGGTCTCGTGTTCGACCACAGGCGAGAAGGCCGGCGAGGTGACTCAGTCACTGAGCTTCCGCCTAATCGTCTGACAGCCCACATCAAAGCTGCCGAACAGAGAAATCTGTTCAGGCAGCACGTCGATAAACCCCTGCACGGTGTTTTCTATAACAACATAGAAGCACTGGGTTTATCGACAGAGCTGACCTTCGCATATTTAAGGTCAGCGGGGCTGAAGTCGGAGACCGAGGGATACATTGTGGCCTGCCAAGATGGTGTTATTAACACATCGGTCTATCGCAGTCGCGTGATGGGTGTAGAGGTACCTGATATCAACTGCAGGACCTGCCGTCAGGCGCCGGAGTCGCTCATGCATTTATTATCTGCATGCCCGATTTATGCGACTTCGGTCTACATCCAACGACATAACGCGGCTTTACGAGTGCTATACTACCATCTACGGCACTCGTACTAGATAGACCAAACACCAGTGCTGCCTTACGTCCCCGGAGATATCGAGTCCGTTGTCGAGAACGAGAAATGCCGGATTTACTGGAACTACTCGTTCCCGACCGTCAGGCGAATTCACGCCAATAAGCCTGACATAGTCCTCCTCGACCATCAGACCAAGGTGATGTATGTCATCGAGTTTTCAGCACCTGCTGAGACAAACATCGCCTTGAAGGAGGAGGAGAAACGGACTAAATACAGAGATCTCCGGTACGAGCTCCAAGTGCTATACCCAGGCTACTCTGTCAAAATGGTCGTCCTGATAATCGGTGTACTCGGAGGTATAAAGCCCACGCTGCTCTCCGCATTGAAGACCATGCCTGCCTGCCAAACATCGGCAGAATGGTTGGCTGGTCAAATGCAGAAAGCGGTCATCCTGGGATCCCTTCGTCTACTTAGGGCACATGAGTCTGGAATCTACAGTGACTAACCCTGCGGGATGTGGGGAGTTGCTGTAGATTATTCGCTGGCGCTCTCTCTGTGTGGTGTCGGAGGCCACAGGGAGACTGTCCAGCAATTTCTTCCGGAAACGAAAAAAAAAAAAAAAAATAATAATAATATGCCTGCCTGCCAAACATCGGCAGAATGGTTGGCTGGCCAAATGCAGAAAGCGGTCATCCTGGGATCCCTTCGTCTACTTAGGGCACACGAGTCTGGAATCTACAGTGACTAACCCTGCGGGATGTGGGGAGTTACTGTAGATTATTCGCTGGCGCTCTGTCTGTGTGGTATCGGAGGCCACAGGGAGGCTGTCCAGCACTTCCTTCCGGAAACGAAAAAAATAATAATAATAATAATAATAATAATAATAGGGGTTGTGATGGGTGTAGAGGTACCTGATATCAACTGCAGGACCTGCCGTCAGGCGCCGGAGTCGCTCATGCATTTATTATCTGCATGCCCGATTTATGCGACTTCGGTCTACATCCAACGACATAACGCGGCTTTACGAGTGCTATACTACCATCTACGGCACTCGTACTAGATAGACCAAACACCAGTGCTGCCTTACGTCCCCGGAGATATCGAGTCCGTTGTCGAGAACGAGAAATGCCGGATTTACTGGAACTACTCGTTCCCGACCGTCAGGCGAATTCACGCCAATAAGCCTGACATAGTCCTCCTCGACCATCAGACCAAGGTGATGTATGTCATCGAGTTCTCAGCACCTGCTGAGACAAACATCGCCTTGAAGGAGGAGGAGAAACGGACTAAATACAGAGATCTCCGGTACGAGCTCCAAGTGCTATACCCAGGCTACTCTGTCAAAATGGTCGTCCTGATAATCGGTGTACTCGGAGGTATGAAGCCCACGCTGCTCTCCGCATTGAAGACCATGCCTGCCTGCCAAACATCGGCAGAATGGTTGGCTGGTCAAATGCAGAAAGCGGTCATCCTGGGATCCCTTCGTCTACTTAGGGCACATGAGTCTGGAATCTACAGTGACTAACCCTGCGGGATGTGGGGAGTTGCTGTAGATTATTCGCTGGCGCTCTCTCTGTGTGGTGTCGGAGGCCACAGGGAGACTGTCCAGCAATTTCTTCCGGAAACGGAAAAAAAAAAAAAAAAAAAAAAAAAAAAAAAAAAAATAGGGGTGCGAAACCGGACCGGCAACCTCCACGCGGTGCACCCTGGACAGAGAGGGGTAACCCTCTCTGACAAATGTCGGACGTGGGGTTTCAGGGCTAACCACCCTGACACCCCCCTATTCTGTCCGGCGAGTGGCAGCCGGACTGAGACGCCAACACCACACTCTAAATCGCACAGTGCTGCAGACCATCAAGCAGCACTGTCTAGATAGGTTTCGAGCGCTTATGGCTATTAAGAAAACTTTGGTCAGGTGAATGCGGAGTTTGGAACAAAACAAATTGTTTCAAACAAACCCGTCTCGCCTGTTCCAAGAGCCACAGCGTGTTGTCGAAAATCCGCCAACTGTTGATAATGTCGAAGCCTTCTGGAAAGGAATCTACGAAGTCGCGAGTCCATTCGATAATGACACTCCAGCTATAGCACACTTCGAGGCTCTCTGTCGTAGAGTCTTAGAAGAGCCAGACGAAGTGTGCCCGGCAATCAGTACGGAAGAGGTTCAACAAGCACTTGTTGGAACCAAGAACTTCGCTGCCCCGGGTCCAGATGGTATAAACAACTGGTGGTGGAAGAAGTTTCCTTCCACCCACAGCCATCTGGCCCGAGTTTTCAACTCATGGTTGAACGAGGGGCAGCAAATTCCGGACTGATTTGTCGAGGGACGAACTGTGCTAATCCCCAAAAAGGGGATCTGTCTGACCCAAAAAATTATAGGCCGATTACCTGCCTCAACTCCTGCTACAAGTTATTTACTCGTATCTTGTATACCAGGATGTTGAGGTCTGTTGATCCGGTCTACCAACAGATAAACGAACAGCGTGGTGCCAAGAAGGGCCTGGCAGGTTGCAAGGAAAACCTGCTGATAGACCGCTGTATTAAACAGGATTCTGTGCAATACAAGCGGAATCTATCAATGGCCTGGATTGATTATCGCAAGGCATTTGATACAACATCCCATGAGTTTTTATTACACTTGCTCGGATGTCTTGCGGTACCAGCACCACTAGTGAGATGCATCGAACAACTGTTGCCGCTCTGGAGAACTCGCTTCACCATAACATCCGGTGCCGAGCGAGTTTCGACAGAGTTGGTGACTTTTAAGAGAGGAGTGTTTCAGGGTGACTCTTTGAGTCCGCTCCTCTTCTGCATCTCACTGCTGCCGCTATCTGTTGGACTCCGCCAAACCCGCGGGTATCAGTGTGGGCCACCCAGCAACCGGAGGCATAAGGTCACCCATCTATTTTATATGGATGACCTTAAACTCTATACCTCCGGAGAGCGAGAACTTCAAAATGCTCTCAGGGTGGTCGAGGAATACACGCGGGCAATTGGAATGGAGTTTGGGTTGGACAAATGCGCAGTCGTCCACCTCAAGATAGGACGATGCGGGGAATTCGACGAAGATGCGCAGCTCGCAGACGGAAGCATCCTACGACATTTGGATGCCGGAGAGACCTACACATACCTGGGTGTGGAACAACGTCACATCCAGGATGTGAACCAAATAAAGGATTCTCTCCGTGGCAAGTACAGACACCGACTCCGAAAGATTTGGTCTTCTGAACTTTCGGGGAAGAACAAGGTGTCTGCCACTAATATGCTTGCCGTTCCGATTCTGCTCTACTCCTTCGGAGTAGTTAAATGGCGAGTAGATGAGCTGCGCCAATTGGACAGGGATACCCGCAAGATGATGAATATTCATAGGAGTATTCATCCTAGGTCGTCCGTTCCTCGTGTGTACCTCCCACGTCAACGGGGGGGCCGAGGACTCTTGAGTCTGGAGTGTATGCATGGCAGAGTAGCACTGAGTATGGCATGTAACATCCTAAGGAGCTCGGATCCGCTCCTACTGTTAGTGAGAGATCATGAAACCGTGGGAGTTGGCGCTTTACTGTTTAAGGCAGCACAGAGGGCCGCAGATGAACTCGGTCTCGTGTTCGACGACAGGCGAGGAGGCAGGCGAGGTGCTGATGCAGAATCAGTTACTGAGCTTCCGCCGAATCGCCTGACAGCCCAAATTAAAGCTGCCGAACAGAGGAATCTGTTCAGGCAGCACGTCGATAAACCCCTGCACGGTGTTTTCTATAACAACATAGAAGCACTGGGTTTATCGACAGAGCTGACCTTCGCATTTTTAAGGTCAGCGGGGCTGAAGTCGGAGACCGAGGGATTCATTGTGGCCTGCCAAGATGGTGTTATTGTTATCGAACCCAGGAGATGCTGTGAAAATAGTTTTAAGGAAAAGATCCCAATTAGACATAAGCACACAAGCTAAGGCTTGAATGGTGTATGTGGAACATCTGTTCCATATACACCATTTTTTTTATCAAAAATATGTCGAATTTCAAGTCAGTTCCTAAACCCAAAATTCCTTCTTTTTGCCTGATATGCGTGAATCCATGCATATCAGGATTTTTTATAAAATTTTTAAGACGATTTTCAGTACAGTTTCCAAAATTCCCTTTATCTTTTTCGGCCCATATCTCATGTTTGAACGAACGCATCCAGGCACGATGCAGCATGTAGAGACGACCAAGGACATGCATTGTCCTCAGCCAGTACCGATTCCTCGAAGGACGGACTGCGCCACTACAATGATCATAGCGCAGATGATCATTGTCATAAGCCGGTCTAACAGATCACAGGAATACTCCACAAAGGCGCGAGAGTGAATCTACCGTAGATCGGTAGCTCTTGATCTGATCTACCATAGACTGATCCACCTTCGTGGTCGCACTGATCTACGGACCCATAGGTTCACTCTACCCTCGCGTTCTGGAATTCCTAGTGAGTCCGTGACCTACGGCTTCCAAGGATGGTTGAGCTGGCCTCGCCTACCCATTGGTCATCGTCTCTACCGGGATCGTGTCTGATAGCACCATTTTGAAATTTTAGGAACTGAATAAAAATTGGAAATAGCGGAATTTTGCGACGCCACGTGGCGATATGAAATGGTCTCGGGTCTTTTCCATATCTATAGTGGGAGACCTCCCGATGATCTCGCAAAATGGAAATGAGCTATTTTTGATTAAATCAAGCCAGGATAAGCCTCAGTGCGGTACGCACGGGTACCGGGGGCTTTCCCCATTATTACCAGGTGACCGCCTTGTGAGATAGCATTCGAAGAGATTTCCCCTTTCTGAAATATCCACAGACGTCTAACGGCATATACCCCTTTTGGAGAATATTACCTTAAATTTTTAGTCTATAATTCTAACAGTAAATCTATAAAACCCACTCACTAAATTGCCAGTCACGTCCATGTAATAATTCTCTTTCGGCAATCGATCACTCGTCTTTAAGCTCGGCCGTCGCGGTCGCTGACCCCTTGTGGGGGTATCGTGGTTATGGTGGCAGACCTTGCTAGGTGAGGCTCTATATGTACTATGATGATTGTTTAATATATACCCTTATTTATTATCCATGTCTTCTTATTGCGTTCTAGTAATAGTCTAGTATCTGTGTTGACCCCATAGCTAACGACCCTCGCAATTGCGTCGGTTTGACCATTCGGCTGAAGCCAAAGAAGAGTGAACGAGCAAGACCTGTCTGGGCAGGTGTCAGAAGTGAATTGTGTATTGTGCAAAGTGTTTAGCTGGTGTTGTATCTTTAGTTCAGGACGTTGCGAAGCCTGTATACGAGGAAGCATTCATTGTCGACAGTTGCCGTTAATCTATCGATTTCGAGACTTCGATATATTAAGGGTTTGCCACGACCTGCGTTGAATTCAACGGCCAAGAGTTAAATCAGATGTGGTGACAGCGGTTGGTTGACTTAATACGAATATCGGTCGTTCCCTCCCACTATCACTGGTTATAACGAATGGTTAACTAACGTTGACACAGCCTTAACAAATTAGTTTAGTTATTAAACGTTGATATGGCGCCCAACGTGGGGCTGTGCTTCGGTTGACCTCATCTCTTGCATGAATCGTAGTCATGAACGACAATCCTTTGATATCTTTAACCCCTAGTGGCTTCTACGAGCAAGAGACCGGGTTGATGGAAGATTCCTCCGTAGTGCCGGAGCGGCAGCCGGAACTGATCAGTAATGTTTCTCCCTCGTTGAGGTCCCCTGAAAATCCTCCATCAATGGAAGATCTATTCGCCAAGATGGCGCAAACTTTTGTAAACGCTAAGCAAGACGCAGCACAGTGCACAACTTCTACCTATGACCGACCACATAGTCCTAACGTGGAATATCATGGCTTAGACCATGAGAGTCCCGAAACTTTCATCAGAAATTTCGAAGACTATTGCCACAGAGCAAGAATTAATAACAGTACAGACCGATTCCATTTAATAACTGAACAACTCAAAGGAGAAGCCCGAAAATGGTTCGATCAATATCGAACTCTCATTACTTCGTACGAAGTATTCATTGAACGTTTCCGCAATAGATTTGATTCAGGCGATATCTACACTCAGGCAATCACAAAACTTTATGGAGAGATGCAGCATGCAGGTGATTCATCAGCGGTATTCATTACCAAGAAAATATGTCTTTTTAATAGGGTCGACCCCTTCAAACCGGAAGCTCTGAAGGCCAGCATCATACTGGACCAACTCAGACCGGAGATACGTTCTCGCTTACGCGGAACACATATTTTTAACACTGAGTCACTTGTATCGATAGCATCTAGGGTAGAGCGAGATATAGCTGATGAAAGATCTGCGGCACGTTCAATCGAAACCAAATCTAAGGCAAAATCAAATCAAAATTATAATCAATCATCTTCTGGCAACTCCTATAATGGCCGTGTTTGGCATACTCCCCAAAGTGAGAATAACAATAGAGACACTCAAGACGTCAGGAACCGACAAGTCCATTTCCAAGAGCAGGCAACCTCTAGCAATCAAAACCGTCCAAATTCCAACAATCAGAAAATTCCACCTACTCCATGTCGATTCTGTCCTGATGTCCAATGGCATTACCATTCCGATTGTCCAAACAATCCTTATAAGAGACGACAACAGGGAAACTTCTCGGGGGTTCGGGAACAGGGCAATTCCCGCAATCCACCTCCAGTCGGCCCTACGCGTACGCCTCGTCGTCAATAGACCAATCCCAAACTATAAACCCATTTGACCACTTACCTGACCTGACGTCAGAATACCCAGAATATGCCAAAGACCCTGCCAACTTTCAACCAATAAACCTATCAGAAGCCATTAACCATTTATCAAATTTTTATCCTTTGCCTCGAATCAAAATTATCGTTAATAATAAACTTGTGTTCGCACTTCTTGATACCGGTGCCACAAGGAATATCATTCATCCGCAATTTCTCTCATCGATGAATAATCTATCAGATCCTCAAACTTTCGCTCTTGCTTGTGGCGATCAAGTTATTGATTCGCAAGGCACTACTTCTCTAGACATCTTTATATCGGATGTTCGTTTCCATGTACCATTTCAAGTTATCGAAGAACTGAACGAAGGAATCATATTAGGAGCTCCATTCCTTTATTCTCAACATGTCGTATTTGACTATCATAGGAAATGTGTGTATGTGGGAATAGACAGACGTATAACCGTGTTCTGGAATCAGGCAACAGATAGAGCATCTAATGAAGAATTGCCGGAAACCCTAAAAATTTCTAACTCCATTTTCAATTCACTTTTCAAAGAATTTTCTGATCTATTTACGGTGGAATTGACTCAAGCAACCACCGTAAGTGTTAAACACAAAATTATCGTTAAGGACCATCGTCCATTCAATGTAAAGCCATATCCCATGTCGCCTAATAAAAAGAAGATCATGTATGATCAGATAGAGGAAATGTTAAAGGCCGGTGTTATTGAATCAAGCACATCACCATATAGTTCACCCCCAGTCATCATTGAGAGACAAGATAAGAAACCGCGTTTCTGTATCGACTATCGTAGATTAAACGAAGTCACGCTTGACGAAGCATCAGTTTTACCAAAAATCTATGAAAGTATCAAGGACCTGGGGAAAGCTACAGTATTTACTGTACTTGATTTGAAGAGCGGATATTGGCAAATTCCTTTAGATGATTCATCCAAAATTTACACAGCGTTTACTACTCATGATGGAGCTGCCTATCAATTCAATGTTATGCCGTTCGGCTTGAAGACTGCCCCGTGCACATTCCAAAAATTCATGGCCAAAGATGTTCTAACAGGATATTTGCACCATTTCTGTAAAGTCTATTTAGACGACATCATCATTTATAGTGAAGATTTGGAAGGACATGTGGAGCACCTCAGGTTGATTTTTGAACGACTACGGCTACATAACTTGAAGGTTTCTCCGGATAAGTGTGTAATCGCTACTAATGAGATTACCTATCTTGGGCATCAGATTACTTTAGATACCACTAGACCACTTGATAAACATAAATTGCAGCTTCAGAACTATCCTGTTCCTAACAATAAACGACAACTTCAGAGTTTTCTCGGTCTATGCAACTGGGTAAGAGAATACATCCCTAATGCAGCCCTCATTACCAAGCCGCTAACCAGACTACTCTCGAACGACGTCCGCTATAAATGGACAAAGGAGGCCCAGAACGCGTTTATGAATATTAAGCAGATCTTAGCACTTCATAGACCAGATTTGGACAAAACTTTTATTCTTCAGACGGATGCTAGTCTACTAGGCATGGCAGCAGTTTTATATCAGTTCGGCGATGGAGGTGAAAGACATATTATATCTTATGCAAGTCATACCTTGTCTCCTACAGAGAGAAAATATCACATAAACGAGCTAGAATATCTAAGTGTGGTTACTTACGTTAAGCGATATAAGATTTACTTAGCAGACAAACCTTTCATCGTCCGAACGATAATAGGGCTCTCCTGTGGTTGGATAAGCACCGAGATGAGAAAACGAAGTTTACAAGATGGTCGTTGTTGTTGCAAGAATATTCTTTCAAAATTGAACACTGTCCAGGCAAAGAAAATCTTTTGGCCGATTATCTCAGTAGGAATCCTCAAAATTCAAGTTTGGAGCATCTCGATGAAGAGCGAATGTTTCCGCCTAAATTCAAATCAAAAGAAAATATTTTGGCTATCACCCATTTGGAACTTTATCAATCAAT
Source organism: Rhagium mordax (assembly GCA_963680705.1). NCBI lineage: Eukaryota > Metazoa > Arthropoda > Insecta > Coleoptera > Cerambycidae > Rhagium > Rhagium mordax. The sequence continues at coordinate 25,437,815 of OY796664.1, forward strand.
TATAGAAAGTCAACAGGATTCTACGAACATCAGGGAGAAAGTTAGTCGTTGGATTGAACTCAGTCAACGAACTATAAATGAGAGATCGGTTAAAGACCAGAAATTTTACTCAACTCATCAAGTGAGAAATGGCATACTTATGAGATTGATTTCAGACAAAATTTATTTAGTGGTTCCTAAACGTAAGATCAAAGAGAGCATATAACATTTTCACGACAAGACTGGTGTCGGCCATCCAGGAAGAGATGAAACCTTTCGGACCATATCTAGAACCTATTATTTTAACAACATGTCCAGGCTAGTAGGCCAATATATTCAAAATTGTTTAGTGTGCAAATCTGTTAAAGGACGACAAGTGCAGCCGGAAGCCCCATTACGGTGTCATGAACCTCAATACCCTTTTGAGGTGATCAGTATGGATATCTTGGGACCATACAAACGCGCTAAGGACACTGGTAATCGATTTATAGTCATGACGGTCAATTTATTTACCAAGTGGACCGAAGCGCAAGCTTTCGTAAAGGTGAATGGTGAAACTTTAGTCCGATTTCTGGAGGAGCACTGGATATCTCGGTTTGGCTTGCCGAAGACTATCATATCAGATCAAGGAGGACATTTCCAAAGTGGATGGTATACTCAGTTTAGTAAACGCAACCATATTCAAAATTTCTATACGCCCATTTATCATCAACAAGCAAATCCAATAGAAAGACAGGTGCAAGAAGCCAAGAAAATTTTAAAATCTCTTATGTTCAATCAGGCAACAGACACATGGGATATGTACATTGTACAAATGCTTTACAATTTAAGAACACGTAGGAACGCTTCCACCGGATATACCCCAAGCTTTGCAGTTCTAGGCTACGAACTAGCAGAAGCAGGCGACTGGCAGATAGAAAGCTATTTTCAAGAAAGGCAACCCACATTAACCAGACCAGCTATCGTGCAAAATATAAGTCAAAATTCACAACAGTATAGACAAAAATACGCTCCTAAGGAAGCAGTCACTCCTATTGTTCTAAAGGTTGGAGACAGAGTTATGGCTAAAAATATGCGGAAAGACAAGCAAGCATTTATACCTTCGTGGACTGGGCCACATAGGGTGACAGAGAAAGTGTCAAATGAGGTTTATATTATCCAGAAAGACCAACATCTATCCCGATTACATGTGAACGATCTGAGACTTGTGAAACCAACGGAGGAAGTAGGATTCGCATCCAGTGAAGACGATTCCGATGACTCTTCAATGGGCGATCCGCACGATGGACCAGAGCATACCAATGATCCAATTCCCGTCCAAGTCCAAATTCATACCCCTAATACAGCCAGCGTAGCTGTCTCGAATGTAAGGAGGCATCCTGCGTCGAAGCAGACAAAGGGTAGCGTTTCCGAAGGGCCGGAAACCAGTTCGCAAGCAGCTTCGCATGCTGATATTTCCATTCATGATCCAGATCCTTCCACACTAGTACATGACCAAAATTCTATTCGAACCAATGATTCCAAGCAAACCACTGACCAGACTATTCCGCTTACAGAGGGTTCCTCTGAAGCAAATATCCTTTCTGAAAATATTCCACAAAATTCCTGTAATCCTTTCAATCTCGAGAGAGAGCGAAGACTCATAATTCCTTTGACAAATGTTAAACTCCCAAATTCAAGTTATTTTCCAAAAGACGTTCCGTAGAGAAGTCTCTCCTCCCGCTGTCCACACGCGAGGAGAAAATAAGAATGATGAGATTATGTCCAGAAATTTTAAAGTCCAAATTTACAGTCGGATACTGCGGTATCCTTTGTTTCAATTTTAACTAATACGTACTGATTTATGTTCACAGCCTGAACATAAATAGATGCATGCTGATCCTATCCTGAGATCCAAACCATAAATTCCCAATGCAATGATCCACCAGTCCCAATGGTATGTTGGCAGATTCCAGACGAACGAGTCAAGCAGTGGAGTGCAGCATTCTCCAAGAGGATGGACTCCCAAGACATAAGACGAAGACGAAGACAGAAGACGAAGATCGAAGAGCAAGACTGAAGATTCAGAAAACAGTGCATAAAGACACTATCATGTTTTCCAAATATGTTCATTCGATAAATATGTTAAGTCCACTTTTGACCAATAATTCTATAAATTACCAATGTTATGATCCATTCTACTTTTAAACCTATGAGGCCAATAATTTTATAAATTCTAAATGTTCAGTCCCATACTACCATTCGGCCAATAATTGTATAAATTGTATTGTGTTCTATCTATCAATGTTAACCATACCACCACCACCATATTCCCACAAGAGTTGTTAATAAATCCTATGATCCATATATCCATTTCTTTTATTTATTTCCTGATGGAAGTAATTAATTTTAAAATATTATTAAGTAATCTTAAGCAGTGACACAGAGTAATAGTGATCGATTCCAAAAGACGAATTTTCAAAAGGAGGGGAGTGTTATCGAACCCAGGAGATGCTGTGAAAGTAGTTTTAAGCAAAAGATCCCAATTAGACATAAGCACACAAGCTAAGGCTTGAATGGTGTATGTGGAACATCTGTTCCATGTACACCATTTTTTTTATTAAAAATATGTCGAATTTCAAGTCAGTTCCTAAACCCAAAATTCCTTCTTTTTGCCTGATATGCGTGAATCCATGCATATCAGGATTTTTTATAAAATTTTTAAGACGATTTTCAGTACAGTTTCCAAAATTCCCTTTATCTTTTTCGGCCCATATCTCATGTTTGAACGAACGCATCCAGGCACGATGCAGCATGTAGAGACGACCAAGGACATGCATTGTCCTCAGCCAGTACCGATTCCTCGAAGGACGGACTGCGCCACTACAATGATCATAGCGCAGATGATCATTGTCATAAGCCGGTCTAACAGATCACAGGAATACTCCACAAAGGCGCGAGAGTGAATCTACCGTAGATCGGTAGCTCTTGATCTGATCTACCATAGACTGATCCACCTTCGTGGTCGCATTGATCTACGGACCCATAGGTTCACTCTACCCTCGCGTTCTGGAATTCCTAGTGAGTCCGTGACCTACGGCTTCCAAGGATGGTTGAGCTGGCCTCGCCTACCCATTGGTCATCGTCTCTACCGGGATCGTGTCTGATAGCACCATTTTGAAATTTTAGGAACTGAATAAAAATTGGAAATAGCGGAATTTTGCGACGCCACGTGGCGATATGAAATGGTCTCGGGTCTTTTCCATATCTATAGTGGGAGACCTCCCGATGATCTCGCAAAATGGAAATGAGCTATTTTTGATTAAATCAAGCCAGGATAAGCCTCAGTGCGGTACGCACGGGTACCGGGGGCTTTCCCCATTATTACCAGGTGACCGCCTTGTGAGATAGCATTCGAAGAGATTTCCCCTTTCTGAAATATCCACAGACGTCTAACGGCATATACCCCTTTTGGAGAATATTACCTTAAATTTTTAGTCTATAATTCTAACAGTAAATCTATAAAACCCACTCACTAAATTGCCAGTCACGTCCATGTAATAATTCTCTTTCGGTAATCGATCACTCGTCTTTAAGCTCGGCCGTCGCGGTCGCTGACCCCTTGTGGGGGTATCGTGGTTATGGTGGCAGACCTTGCTAGGTGAGGCTCTATATGTACTATGATGATTGTTTAATATATACCCTTATTTATTATCCATGTCTTCTTATTGCGTTCTAGTAATAGTCTAGTATCTGTGTTGACCCCATAGCTAACGACCCTCTCAATTGCGTCGGTTTGACCATTCGGCTGAAGAGTGAACGAGCAAGACCTGTCTGGGCAGGTGTCAGAAGTGAATTGTGTATTGTGCAAAGTGTTTAGCTGGTGTTGTATCTTTAGTTCAGGATGTTGCGAAGCCTGTATACGAGGAAGCATTCATTGTCGACAGTTGCCGTTAATCTATCGATTTCGAGACTTCGATATATTAAGGGTTTGCCACGACCTGCGTTGAATTCAACGGCCAAGAGTTAAATCAGATGTGGTGACAGCGGTTGGTTGACTTAATACGAATATCTGTCGTTCCCTCCCACTATCACTGGTTATAACGAATGGTTAACTAACGTTGACACAGCCTTAACAAATTAGTTTAGTTATTAAACGTTGATATTATTAACACATTGGTCTATCGGAGTCGCGTGATGGGTATAGAGGTACCTGATATCAACTGCAGGACCTGCCGTCAGGCGCCGGAGTCGCTCATGCATTTATTATCTGCATGCGCGATTTATGCGACTTCGGTCTACATCCAACGACATAACGCGGCTTTACGAGTGCTATACTACCATCTACGGCACTCGTACCAGATAGACCAAACACCAGTGCTGCCTTACGTCCCCGGAGATATCGAGTCCGTTGTCGAGAACGAGAAATGCCGGATTTACTGGACCTACTCGTTCCCGACCGTCAGGCGAATTCACGCGAATAAGCCTAACATAGTCCTCCTCGACCATCAGACCAAGGTGATGTATGTCATCGAGTTCTCAGCACCTGCTGAGACAAACATCGCCTTGAAGGAGGAGGAGAAACGGACTAAATACAGAGATCTCCGGTACGAGCTCCAAGTGCTATACCCAGGCTACTCTGTTAAAATGGTCGTCCTGATAATCGGTGTACTCGGAGGTATAAAGCCCACGCTGCTCTCCGCATTGAAGACCATGCCTGCCTGCCAAACATCGGCAGAATGGTTGGCTGGTCAAATGCAGAAAGCGGTCATCCTGGGATCCCTTCGTCTACTTAGGGCACATGAGTCTGGAATCTACAGTGACTAACCCTGCGGGTTGTGGGGAGTTGCTGTAGATTATTCGCTGGCGCTCTCTCTGTGTTGTGTCGGAGGCCACAGGGAGACTGTCCCGCAGTTTCTTCCGGAAACGGAAAAAAAAAAAATAAAAAAAATAAATAAAATAAAAAAAAAAAATAATAATAATAATAATAATTATAAGACCTGGCACGAATGGATTCGTTGATCAGTGAGGAGCTTCCAGAAGATGCCAACATCTGGCAGATCAACAGCGCGGTGTACGCTGCCGCAAAGCAACTCGTCCCACAACAGCGCCTGGCAAGCGCAGTTGATAGGGTCGAGAAAGCTAAGCGGCGCGTACAGAAGATCGAAGTTAAAATTCGATCAGCAAGGCAACACGCTTCTCGAATCCAGAGTGTGGTGGATTATATAGTCGCAGGTAGACCATTTACACCGAAGGTCCGGCGAGTGGCAGCCGGACTGAGACGCCAACACCACACTCTAAATCGCACAGTGCTGCAGACCATCAAGCAGCACTGTCTAGATAGGATTCGAGCGCTTATGGCTAATAAGAAAACTTTGGTCAGGCGAATGCGGAGTTTGGAACAAAACAAATTGTTTCAAACAAAGCCGTCTCGCCTGTTCCAAGAGCCACAGCGTATTGTCGAAAATCCGCCAACTGTTGATACTGTCGAAGCCTTCTGGAGAGGAATCTACGAAGTCGCGAATCCATTCGATAATGACACTCCAGCTATAGCACACTTCGAGGCTCTCTGTCGTAGAGTCTTAGAAGAGCCAGACGAAGTGTGCCCGGCAATCAGTACGGAAGAGGTTCAACAAGCACTTGTTGGAACCAAGAACTTCGCTGCCCCGGGTCCAGATGGTATAAACAACTGGTGGTGGAAGAAGTTTCCTTCCACCCACCGCCATCTGGCCCGAGTTTTCAACACATGGTTGAACGAGGGGCAGCAAATTCCAGACTGGTTTGTCGAGGGGCGAACTGTGCTAATCCCCAAAAAGGGGGATCTGTCTGACCCAAAAAATGATAGGACGATTACCTGCCTCAACTCCTGCTACAAGTTATTTACTCGTATCTTGTATACCAGGATGTTGAGGTCTGTTGATCCGGTCTACCAACAGATAAACGAACAGCGTGGTGCCAAGAAGGGCCTGGCAGGTTGCAAGGAAAACCTGCTGATAGACCGCTGTATTACACAGGATTCTGTGCAGTACAAGCGGAATCTGTCAATGGCCTGGATTGATTATCGCAAGGCATTTGATACAACATCCCACGAGCTTTTGTTACACTTGCTCGGATGTCTTGCGGTGCCAGCACCACTAGTGAGATGCATCGAACAACTGTTGCCGCTTTGGAGAACTCGCTTCACCATAACATCTGGTGCCGAGCGAGTTTCGACAGAGTTGGTGACATTTAAGAGATGAGTGTTTCAGGGTGACTCTTTGAGTCCGCTCTTCTTCTGCATCTCACTGCTGCCGCTATCTGTTGGACTCCGCCAAACCCGCGGGTATCACTGTGGGCCACCCAGCAACCGGAGGCATAAGGTCACCCATTTATTTTATATGGATGACCTTAAACTCTATACCTCCGGAGAGCGAGAACTTCAAAATGCTCTCCGGGTGGTCGAGGAATACACGCGGGCAATTGGAATGGAGTTTGGGTTGGACAAATGCGCAGTCGTCCACCTCAAGAGAGGACGATGCGGGGAATTCCACGAAGATGCGCAGCTCGCAGACGGAAGCATCCTACGACATTTGGATGCCGGAGAGACCTACACATACCTGGGTGTGGAACAACGCCACATCCAGGATGTGAACCAAATAAAGGATTCTCTCCGTGGCAAGTACAGACACCGACTCCGAAAGATCTGGTCATCAGAACTTTCGGGGAAGAACAAGGTGTCTCCCACTAATATGCTTGCCGTTCCGATTCTGCTCTACTCCTTTGGCGTAGTCAAATGGGGAGTAGATGAGCTGCGTCAATTGGACAGGAATACCCGCAAGATGATGAATATTCATAGGAGTATTCATCCTAGATCGTCCGTTCCTCGTGTGTACCTCCCACGTCAACGGGGGGGCCGAGGACCCTTGAGTCTGGAGTACATGCATGGCAGAGTGGCACTGAGTATGGCATGTAATGTCATCAGGAGCTCGGACCCACTCCTACAGTTAGTGAGAGATCATGAAACTATGGGAGTTGGCGCTTTATTGTTTAGGGCAGCACAGAGGGCCGCAGATGAACTCGGTCTCGTGTTCGACTACAGGCGAGAAGGCCGGCGAGGTGACTCAGTCACTGAGCTTCCGCCTAATCGTCTGACAGCCCACATCAAAGCTGCCGAACAGAGAAATCTGTTCAGGCAGCACGTCGATAAACCCCTGCACGGTGTTTTCTATAACAACATAGAAGCACTGGGTTTATCGACAGAGCTGACCTTCGCATTTTTAAGGTCAGCGGGGCTGAAGTCGGAGACCGAGGGATACATTGTGGCCTGCCAAGATGGTGTTATTGTTAACGTACCCAGGAGAAGCAGTAAAAGTAGTTTTAAGCAAAAGATCCCAATTAGACATAAGCACACAAGCTAAGGCTTGAATGGTGTATATGGAACATCTGTTCCATGTACATCATTTTTTTATCAAAATTATCTCGAATTTCACTTCAGTTCCTAAACACCAAAATTCCTTCTTTTTGCCTGATATGCATGATTCCGTGCATATCAGGATTTTTTATAAAATTTTTAAGATGATTTTCAGTACACTTTCCAAAATTCCCTTTATCTTTTTCGGCCCATATCTCATGTTTGAACGAACGCATCCAGGCACGATGCAGCATGTAGAGACGACCAAGGACATGCATTGTCCTCAGCCAGTACCGATTCCTCGAAGGACGGACTGCGCCACTACAATGATCATAGCGCAGATGATCATTGTCATAAGCCGGTCTAACAGATCACAGGAATGCTCCACAAAGGCGCGAGAGTGAATCTACCGTAGATCGGTAGCTCTTGATCTGATCTATCATAGACTGATCCACCTTCGTGGTCGCACTGATCTACGGACCCATAGGTTCACTCTACCCTCGCGTTCTGGAATTCCTAGTGAGTCCGTGACCTACGGCTTCCAAGGATGGTTGAGCTGGCCTCGCCACCCATTGGTCATCGTCTCTACCGGGATCGTGCCTGATAGCACCATTTTGAAATTTTAGGAACTGTATCAAAAAGTGAAATTGCGGAATTTTGCGACGCCACGTGGCGACGTGAAGTGGTCTCGGGTCTTTTCCATATCTATAGTGGGAGACCTCCCAATGATCTCGCAAAATGGAAATAAGGTATTTTTGATTAAATCAAGCCAGGATAAGCCTCATTGCGGTACGCACGGGTACCGGGGCACTTCTCCATTATTACCAGGTGACCGCCTTGTGAGATAGCATTCGAAGAGATTTCCCCTTTCTGAAATATCCACAGACGTCTAACGGCATATACCCCTTTTGGAGAATATTACGTTAAATTTTTAGTCTATAATTCTAACAGTAAATCTATAAAACCCACTCACTAAATTGCCAGTCACGTCCATGTAATAATTCTCTTTCGGCAATCGATCACTCGTCTTTAAGCGCGGCCGTCGCGGTCGCTGACCCCTTGTGGGGGTATCGTGGTTATGGTGGCAGACCTTGCTAGGTGAGGCTCTATATGTATTGTGATGATTGTTTAATATATACCCTTATTTATTATCCATGTCTTCTTATTGCGTTCTAGTATTAGTCTAGTATCTGTGTTGACCCCATAGCTAACGACCCTCGCAATTGCGTCGGTTTGACCATTCGGCTGAGCCAAAGAAGAGTGAACGAGCAAGACCTGTCTGGGCAGGTGTCAGAAGTGAATTGTGTATTGTGCAAAGTGTTTAGCTAGTGTTGTATCTTTAGTTCAGGACGTTGCGAAGCCTGTATACGAGGAAGCATTCATTGTCGACAGTTGCCGTTAATCTATCGATTTCGAGACTTCGATATATTAAGGGTTTGCCACGACCTGCGTTGAATTCAACGGCCAAGAGTTAAATCAGATGTGGTGATAGCGATTAATTGACTTAATACGAATATCGGTCGTTCCCTCCCACTATCACTGGTTATAACGAATGGTTAACTAACGTTGACACAGCCTTAACAAATTAGTTTAGTTATTAAACGTTGATATGGCGCCCAACGTGGGGCTGTGCTTCGGTTGACCTCATCTCTTGCATGAATCGTAGTCATGAACGACAATCCTTTGATATCTTTGACCCCTAGTGGCTTCTACGAGCAAGAGACCGGGTTGATGGAAGATTCCTCCGTAGTGCCGGAGCGGCAGCCGGAACTGATCAGTAATGTTTCTCCCTCGTTGAGGTCCCCTGAAAATCCTCCATCAATGGAAGATCTATTCGCCAAGATGGCGCAAACTTTTGTAAACGCTATGCAAGACGCAGCACAGTGCACAACTTCTACCTATGACCGGCCACGTAGTCCTAACGTGGAATATCATGGCTTAGACCATGAGAGTTCCGAAACTTTCATCAGAAATTTCGAAGACTATTGCCACAGAGCAAGAATTAATAACAGTACAGACCGATTCCATTTAATAACTGAACAACTCAAAGGAGAAGCCCGAAAATGGTTCGATCAATATAGAACTCTCATTACTTCGTACGAAGTATTCATTGAACGTTTCCGCAATAGATTTGATTCAGGCGATATCTACACCCAGGCAATCACAAAACTTTATGGAGAGATGCAGCATGCAGGTGATTCATCAGCGGTATTCATTACCAAGAAAATATGTCTTTTTAATAGGGTCGACCCCTTCAAACCGGAAGCTCTGAAGGCCAGTATCATACTGGACCAACTCAGACCGGAGATACGTTCTCGCTTACGCGGAACACATATTTTTAACACTGAATCACTTGTATCTATAGCATCTAGGGTAGAGCGAGATATAGCTGATGAAGGATCTGCGGCACGTTCAATCGAAACCAAATCTAAAGCAAAATCAAATCAAAATTATAATCAATCATCTTCTGGCAACTCCAATAATGGCCGTGTTTGGCAAAATTCCCACAGTGAGAATAACAATAGAGACACTCAAGACGTCAGGAACCGACAAGTCCATTTCCAAGAGCAGGCAACCTCTAGCAATCAATTCCGTCCAAATTCCAACAATCAGAAAATTCCACCTACTCCATGTCGATTCTGTCCTGATGTCCAATGGCATTACCATTCCGATTGTCCTAACAATCCTTATAAGAGACGACAACAGGGAAACTTCTCGGGGGTTCGGGAACAGGGCAATTCCCGCAATCCACCTCCAGTCGGCCCTACGAGTACGCCTCGTCGTCAATAGACCAATCCCAAACTATAAACCCATTTGACCACTTACCTGACCTGACGTCAGAATACCCAGAATATGCCAAAGACCCTGCCAACTTTCAACCTATAATCCTATCAGAAGCCATTAACCATTTATCAAATTTTTATCCTTTGCCTCGAATCAAAATTATCGTTAATAATAAACTTGTGTTCGCACTTCTTGATACCGGTGCTACAAGGAATATCATTCATCCGCAATTTCTCTCATCGATGAATAATCTATCAGATCCTCAAACTTTCGCTCTTGCTTGTGGCGATCAAGTTATTGATTCGCAAGGCACTACTTCTCTAGACATCTTTATATCGGATGTTCGTTTCCATGTACCATTTCAAGTTATCGAAGAACTGAACGAAGGAATCATATTAGGAGCTCCATTCCTTTATTCTCAACATGTCGTATTTGACTATCATAGGAAATGTGTGTATGTGGGAATAGACAGACGTATAACCGTGTTCTGGAATCAGGCAACCGATAGAGCATCTAATGAAGAATTGCCGGAAACCCTAAAAATTTCTAACTCCATTTTCAATTCACTTTTCAAAGAATTTTCTGATCTATTTACGGTGGAATTGACTCAAGCAACCACCGTAAGTGTTAAACACAAAATTATCGTTAAGGACCATCGTCCATTCAATGTAAAGCCATATCCCATGTCGCCTAGCAAAAAGAAGATCATGTATGATCAGATAGAGGAAATGTTAAAGGCCGGTGTTATTGAATCAAGCACATCACCATATAGTTCACCCCCAGTTATCATTGAGAGACAAGATAAGAAACCGCGTTTCTGTATCGACTATCGTAGATTAAACGAAGTCACGCTTGACGAAGCATCAGTTTTACCAAAAATCTATGAAAGTATCAAGGACCTGGGGAAAGCTACAGTATTTACTGTACTTGATTTGAAGAGCGGATAATGGCAAATTCCTTTAGATGATTCATCCAAAATTTACACAGCGTTTACTACTCATGATGGAGCTGCCTATCAATTCAATGTTATGCCATTCGGCTTGAAGACTGCCCCGTGCACATTCCAAAAATTCATGGCCAAAGATGTTCCTAACAGGATATTTGCACCATTTCTGTAAAGTCTATTTAGACGACATCATTATATATAGTGAAGATTTGGAAGGACATGTGGAGCACCTCAGGTTGATTTTTGAACGATTAAGGCTACATAACTTGAAGGTTTCTCCGGATAAGTGTGTAATCGCTACTAATGAGATTACCTATCTTGGACATCAGATTACTTTAGATACCACTAGACCACTTGATAAACATAAATTGCAGCTTCAGAACTATCCTGTTCCTAACAATAAACGACAACTTCAGAGTTTTCTCGGTCTATGCAACTGGGTAAGAGAATGCATCCCTAATGCAGCCCTCATTACCAAGCCGCTAACCACACTACTCTCGAACGACGTCCGCTATAAATGGACAAAGGAGGCCCAGAACGCATTTATGAATATTAAGCAGATCTTAGCAGAACCCTTGGAACTTCATAGACCAGATTTGGACAAAACTTTTATCCTTCAGACGGATGCTAGTCTACTAGGCATGGCAGCAGTTTTATATCAGTTCGGCGATGGAGGTGAAAGACATATTATATCTTATGCAAGTCATACCTTGTCTCCTACAGAGAGAAAATATCACATAAACGAGCTAGAATGTCTAAGTGTAGTTACTTACGTTAAGCGATATAAGATTTACTTAGCAGACAAACCTTTCATCGTCCGAACTGATAATAGGGCTCTCCTGTGGTTGGATAAGCACCGAGATGAGAAAACGAAGTTTACAAGATGGTCGTTGTTGTTGCAAGAATATTCTTTCAAAATTGAACACTGTCCAGGCAAAAAAAATCTTTTGGCCGATTATCTCAGTAGGAATCCTCAAAATTCAAGTTTGGAGCATCTCGATGAAGAGCGAATGTTTTCGCCTAAATTCAAATCAAAAGAAAATATTTTGGCTATCACCCATTTGGAACTTTATCAATCAATTATAGAAAGTCAACAGGATTCTACGAACATCAGGGAGAAAGTTAGTCGTTGGATTGAACTCAGTCAACGAACTATAAATGAGAGATCGGTTAAAGACCAGAAATTTTACTCAACTCATCAAGTGAGAAATGGCATACTTATGAGATTGATTTCAAACAAAATTTATTTAGTGGTTCCTAAACGTAAGATCAAAGAAACTATTTCACATTTTCACGACAAGACTGGTGTCGGCCATCCAGGAAGAGATGAAACCTTTCGGACCATATCTAGAACTTATTATTTTAACAACATGTCCAGGCTAGTAGGCCAATATATTCAAAATTGTTTAGTGTGCAAATCTGTTAAAGGACGACAAGTGCAGCCGGAAGCCCCATTACGGTGTCATGAACCTCAATACCCTTTTGAGGTGATCAGTATGGATATCTTGGGACCATACAAACGCGCTAAGGACACTGGTAATCGATTTATAGTCATGACGGTCGATTTATTTACCAGGTGGACCGAAGCGCAAGCTTTCGTAAAGGTGAATGGTGAAACTTTAGTCCGATTTCTGGAGGAGCACTGGATATCTCGGTTTGGCTTGCCGAAGACTATCATATCAGATCAAGGAGGACATTTCCAAAGTGGATGGTATACTCAGTTTAGTAAACGCAACCATATTCAAAATTTCTATACGCCCATTTATCATCAACAAGCAAATCCAATAGAAAGACAGGTGCAAGAAGCCAAGAAAATTTTAAAATCTCTTATGTTCAATCAGGCAACAGACACATGGGATATGTACATTGTACAAATGCTTTACAATTTAAGAACACGTAGGAACGCTTCCACAAGATATACCCCAAGCTTTGCAGTTCTAGGCTACGAACTAGCAGAAGCAGGCGACTGGCAGATAGAAAGCTATTTTCAAGAAAGGCAACCCACATTAACCAGACCAGCTATCGTGCAAAATATAAGTCAAAATTCACAACAGTATAGACAAAAATACGCCCCTAAGGAAGCAGTCACTCCTATTGTTCTAAAAGTTGGAGACAGAGTTATGGCTAAAAATATGCGGAAAGACAAACAAGCATTTATACCATCGTGGACTGGGCCACATAGGGTGACAGAGAAAGTGTCAAATGAGGTTTATATTATCCAGAAAGACCAACATCTATCCCGATTACATGTGAACGATCTGAGACTTGTGAAACCAACGGAGGAAGTAGGATTCGCATCCAGTGAAGACGATTCCGATGAATCTTCAGTGGGCGATCCGCACGATGGACCAGAGCATTCCAATGATCCAATTCCCGTCCAAGTCCAAATTCATACCCCTAATACAGCCAGCGTAGCTGTCTCGAATGTAAGAAGGCATCCTGCGTCGAAGCAGACAAAGGGTAGCGTTTCCGAAGGGCCGGAAACCAGTTCGCAAGCAGCTTCGCATGCTGATATTTCCATTCATGATCCAGATCCTTCCCCACAAGTAAATGACCAAAATTCTATTCGAACCAATGATTCCAAGCAAACATCTGACCAGATTATTCCGCTTACAGAGGGTTCCTCTGAAGCAAATATCCTTTCTGAAAATATTCCACAAAATTCCTGTAATCCTTTCAATCTCGAGAGAGAGCGAAGACTCATAATTCCTTTGACAAATGTTAAACTCCCAAATTCAAGTTATTTTCCAAAAGACGTTCCGTAGAGAAGTCTCTCCTCCCGCTGTCCACACGCGAGGAGAAAATAAGAATGATGAGATTATGTCCAGAAATTTTAAAGCCCAAATTCATAGTCGGATACTGCGGTATCCTTTGTTTCAATTTTAACTAATACGTACTGATTTATGTTCACAGCCTGAACATAAATAGAAGCATGCTGATCCTATCCTGAGATCCAAACCATAAATTTCCAATGCAATGATCCACCAGTCCCAATGGTATGTTGGCAGATTCCAGACGAACGAGCCAAGCAGTGGAGTGCAGCATTCTCCAAGAGGATGGACTCCCAAGACAGAAGACGAAGACAGAAGACGAAGATCGAAGAGCAAGACAGAAGATTCAGAAAACAGTGCATAAAGACACTATCATGTTTTCCAAATATGTTCATTCGATAATTATGTTAAGTCCACTTTTGACCAATGATTCTATAAATTACCAATGTTATGATCCATTCTACTTTTAAAACCTATGAGGCCAATAATTTTATAAATTCCAATGTTAATGTCCAACTACCTTTCGGCCAAGAATTGTATAAATTATCCTAAGTGTTATATCTATGTAAACCATACCACCACCACCATATTCCCACAAGAGTTGTTATTAAATCCTATTCCCAAATATCCATTCTTTCATTTATATATAATAAGTAATCTTAAGCAGTGACACAGTGATATAGTGATCGATTCCGAAAGACGAATTTTTCAAAGGAGGGGAGTGTTAACGTACCCAGGAGAAGCAGTAAAAGTAGTTTTAAGCAAAAGATCCCAATTAGACATAAGCACACAAGCTAAGGCTTGAATGGTGTATATGGAACATCTGTTCCATGTACACCATTTTTTTATCAAAATTATCTCGAATTTCACTTCAGTTCCTAAACACCAAAATTCCTTCTTTTTGCCTGATATGCATGATTCCGTGCATATCAGGATTTTTTATAAAATTTTTAAGACGATTTTCAGTACACTTTCCAAAATTCCCTTTATCTTTTTCGGCCCATATCTCATGTTTGAACGAACGCATCCAGGCACGATGCAGCATGTAGAGACGACCAAGGACATTCATTGTCCTCAGCCAGTACCGATTCCTCGAAGGACGGACTGCGCCACTACAATGATCATAGCGCAGATGATCATTGTCATAAGCCGGTCTAACAGATCACAGGAATGCTCCACAAAGGCGCGAGAGTGAATCTACCGTAGATCGGTAGCTCTTGATCTGATCTATCATAGACTGATCCACCTTCGTGGTCGCACTGATCTACGGACCCATAGGTTCACTCTACCCTCGCGTTCTGGAATTCCTAGTGAGTCCGTGACCTACGGCTTCCAAGGATGGTTGAGCTGGCCTCGCCACCCATTGGTCATCGTCTCTACCGGGATCGTGTCTGATAGCACCATTTTGAAATTTTAGGAACTGTATCAAAAAGTGAAATTGCGGAATTTTGCGACGCCACGTGGCGACGTGAAGTGGTCTCGGGTCTTTTCCATATCTATAGTGGGAGACCTCCCAATGATCTCGCAAAATGGAAATAAGGTATTTTTGATTAAATCAAGCCAGGATAAGCCTCATTGCGGTACGCACGGGTACCGGGGCACTTCTCCATTATTACCAGGTGACCGCCTTGTGAGATAGCATTCGAAGAGATTTCCCCTTTCTGAAATATCCACAGACGTCTAACGGCATATACCCCTTTTGGAGAATATTACCTTAAATTTTTAGTCTATAATTCTAACAGTAAATCTATAAAACCCACTCACTAAATTGCCAGTCACGTCCATGTAATAATTCTCTTTCGGCAATCGATCACTCGTCTTTAAGCGCGGCCGTCGCGGTCGCTGACCCCTTGTGGGGGTATCGTGGTTATGGTGGCAGACCTTGCTAGGTGAGGCTCTATATGTATTGTGATGATTGTTTAATATATACCCTTATTTATTATCCATGTCTTCTTATTGCGTTCTAGTATTAGTCTAGTATCTGTGTTGACCCCATAGCTAACGACCCTCGCAATTGCGTCGGTTTGACCATTCGGCTGAGCCAAAGAAGAGTGAACGAGCAAGACCTGTCTGGGCAGGTGTCAGAAGTGAATTGTGTATTGTGCAAAGTGTTTAGCTAGTGTTGTATCTTTAGTTCAGGACGTTGCGAAGCCTGTATACGAGGAAGCATTCATTGTCGACAGTTGCCGTTAATCTATCGATTTCGAGACTTCGATATATTAAGGGTTTGCCACGACCTGCGTTGAATTCAACGGCCAAGAGTTAAATCAGATGTGGTGATAGCGATTAATTGACTTAATACGAATATCGGTCGTTCCCTCCCACTATCACTGGTTATAACGAATGGTTAACTAACGTTGACACAGCCTTAACAAATTAGTTTAGTTATTAAACGTTGATATTATTAACACATTGGTCTATCGCAGTCGCGTGATGGGTGTAGAGGTGCCTGATATCAACTGCAGGACCTGCCGTCAGGCGCCGGAGTCGCTCATGCATTTATTATCTGCATGCCCGATTTATGCGACTTCGGTCTACATCCAACGACATAACGCGGCTTTACGAGTGCTATACTACCATCTACGGTACTCGTACCAGATAGACCAAACACCAGTGCTGCCTTACGTCCCCGGAGATATCGAATCCGTTGTCGAGAACGAGAAATGCCGGATTTACTGGAACTACTCGTTCCCGACCGTCAGGCGAATTCACGCCAATAAGCCTGACATAGTCCTCCTCGACCATCGGACCAAGGTGATGTATGTCATCGAGTTCTCAGCACCTGCTGAGACAAACATCGCCTTGAAGGAGGAGGAGAAACGGACTAAATACAGAGATCTCCGGTACGAGCTCCAAGTGCTATACCCAGGCTACTCTGTCAAAATGGTCGTCCTGATAATCGGTGTACTCGGAGGTATAAAGCCCACGCTTCTCCCCGCATTGAAGACCATGCCTGCCTGCCAAACATCGGCAGAATGGTTGGCTGGTCAAATGCAGAAAGCGGTCATCCTGGGATCCCTTCGTCTACTTAGGGCACACGAGTCTGGAATCTACAGTAACTAACCCTGCGGGATGAGGGGAGTTGCTGTAGATTATTCGCTGGCGCTCTCTCTGTGTGGTGTCGGAGGCCACAGGGAGACTGCCCAGCATTTTCTTCCGGAAACGGAAAAAAAAAAAAAAATAATAATAATAATAATAATTGCCTTACCGGACCGTCTCAACAATGATGAACGCTTTGAAAATGGACGCTTTAGGTGGACGGAGGAACTAAGAGATGAAGTGCTTAACTGCTATGAGAGCAGCGAACCTGCGCGCAGGGGATACATGGCGCGACTACACCGGTTGTGGTGCGATATACACCCGGAGTATCGCGCCTTCTCTCAACAACATCTGAGAGATCAAGTATCCTTCCTGCGCAGAACAGGTTTTGTAAGGGCACCTCGTCAGCGTGAGGAACTGCTAGCCGCAATTCCACCGCGGCAAATACCAGCTGACGAGGAACATCCTCTTGAGTATACCGACGTCGATTTCAGGACGAGGGTTAACCTTAACACCAGGGTTAACCCTAAGCCACAAGACCTGTGGCTTAGGGAAGATGCCAACATCTGGCAGATCAACAGCGCGGTGTACGCTGCCGCCAAGCAACTCGTCCCACAACAGCGCCTGGCAAGCGCAGTTGATAGGGTCGAGAAAGCTAAGCGGCGCGTACAAAAGATCGAAGCTAAAATTCGATCAGCAAGGCAACACGCTTCTCGAATCCAGAGTGTGGTGGATTATATAGTCGCAGGTAGACCATTTACACCGAAGGTCCGGCGAGTGGCAGCCGGACTGAGACGCCAACACCACACTCTAAATCGCACAGTGCTGCAGACCATCAAGCAGCACTGTCTAGATAGGATTCGAGCGCTTATGGCTATTAAGAAAACTTTGGTCAGGCGAATGCGGAGTTTGGAACAAAACAAATTGTTTCAAACAAATCCGTCTCGCCTGTTCCAAGAGCCACAGCGTGTTGTCGAAAATCCGCCAACTGTTGATAATGTCGAAGCCTTCTGGAAAGGAATCTACGAAGTCGCGAGTCAATTCGATAATGACACTCCAGCTATAGCACACTTCGAGGCTCTCTGTCGTAGAGTCTTAGAAGAGCCAGACGAAGTGTGCCCGGCAATCAGTACGGAAGAGGTTCAACAAGCACTTGTTGGAACCAAGAACTTCGCTCCCCGGGTCCAGATGGTATAAACAACTGGTGGTGGAAGAAGTTTCCTTCCACCCACCGCCATCTGGCCCGAGTTTTCAACTCATGGTTGAACGAGGGGCAGCAAATTCCGGACTGGTTTGTCGAGGGGCGAACTGTGCTAATCGCCAAAAAGGGGGATCTGTCTGACCCAAAAAATTATAGGCCGATTACCTGCCTCAACTCCTGCTACAAGTTATTTACTCGTATCTTGTATACCAGGATGTTGAGGTCTGTTGATCCGGTCTACCAACAGATAAACGAACAGCGTGGTGCCAAGAAGGGCCTGGCAGGTTGCAAGGAAAGCCTGCTGATAGACCGCTGTATTACACAGGATTCTGTGCAGTACAAGCGGAATCTGTCAATGGCCTGGATTGATTATCGCAAGGCATTTGATACAACATCCCACGAGCTTTTGTTACACTTGCTCGGATGTCTTGCGTTACCAGCACCACTAGTGAGATGCATCGAACAACTGTTACCGCTTTGGAGAACTCGCTTCACCATAACATCCGGTGCCGAGCGAGTTTCGACAGAGTTGGTGACATTTAAGAGAGGAGTGTTTCAGGGTGACTCTTTGAGTCCGCTCCTCTTCTGCATCTCACTGCTGCCGCTATCTGTTGGACTCCGCCAAACCCGCGGGTATCAGTGTGGGCCACCCAGCAACCGAAGGCTTAAGGTCACCCATCTATTTTATATGGATGACCTTAAACTCTATACCTCCGGAGAGCGAGAACTTCAAAATGCTCTCAGGGTGGTCGAGGAATACACGCGGGCAATTGGAATGGAGTTTGGGTTGGACAAATGCGCAGTAGTCCACCTCAAGAGAGGACGATGCGGGGAATTCCACGAAGATGCGCAGCTCGCAGACGGAAGCATCCTACGACATTGTTCCACACACACATACCTGGGTGTGGAACAACGCCACATCCAGGATGTGAACCAAATAAAGGATTCTCTCCGTGGCAAGTACAGACACCGACTCCGAAAGATTTGGTCTTCTGAACTTTCGGGGAAGAACAAGGTGTCTGCCACTAATATGCTTGCCGTTCCGATTCTGCTCTACTCTTTTGGAGTAGTTAAATGGCGAGTAGATGAGCTGCGCCAATTGGACAGGGATACCCGCAAGATGATGAATATCCATAGGAGTATTCATCCTAGATCGTCCGTTCCTCGTGTGTACCTCCCACGTCAACGGGGGGGGCCGAGGACTCTTGAGTCTGGAGTGGATGCATGGCAGAGTGGCACTAAGTATGGCATGTAACATCCTAAGGAGCTCGGACCCACTCCTACAGTTAGTGAGAGATCATGAAGCTGTGGGAGTTGGTGCTTTATTGTTTAGGGCAGCACAGAGGGCCGCAGATGAACTCGGTCTCGTGTTCGACTACAGGCGAGAAGGCCGGCGAGGTGACTCAGTCATTGAGCTTCCGCCTAATCGTCTGACAGCCCACATCAAAGCTGCCGAACAGAGAAATCTGTTCAGGCAGCACGTCGATAAACCCCTGCACGGTGTTTTCTATAACAACATAGAAGCACTGGGTTTATCGACAGAGCTGACCTTCGCATTTTTAAGGTCAGCGGGGCTGAAGTCGGAGACCGAGGGATACATTGTGGCCTGCCAAGATAGTGTTATTAACACTTTGGTCTATCGCAGTCGCGTGATGGGTGTAGAGGTACCTGATATCAACTGCAGGACCTGCCGTCAGGCGCCGGAGTCGCTCATGCATTTATTATCTGCATGCCCGATTTATGCGACTTCGGTCTACATCCAACGACATAACGCGGCTTTACGAGTGCTATACTACCATCTACGGCACTCGTACCAGATAGACCAAACACCAGTGCTGCCTTACGTCCCCGGAGATATCGAGTCCGTTGTCGAGAACGAGAAATGCCGGATTTACTGGAACTACTCGTTCCCGACCGTCAGGCGAATTCACGCTAATAAGCCTGACATAGTCCTCCTCGACCATCAGACCAAGGTGATGTATGTCATCGAGTTCTCAGCACCTGCTGAGACAAACATCGCCTTGAAGGAGGAGGAGAAACGGACTAAATACAGAGATCTCCGGTACGAGCTCCAAGTGCTATACCCAGGCTACTCTGTCAAAATGGTCGTCCTGATAATCGGTGTACTCGGAGGTATGAAGCCCACGCTGCTCTCCGCATTGAAGACCATGCCTGCCTGCCAAACATCGGCAGAATGGTTGGCTGGTCAAATGCAGAAAGCTGTCATCCTGGGATCCCTTCGTCTACTTAGGGCACATGAGTCTGGAATCTACAGTGACTAACCCTGCGGGATGTGGGGAGTTGCTGTAGATTATTCGCTGGCGCTCTCTCTGTGTGGTGTCGGAGGCCACAGGGAGACTGTCCAGCACTTCCTTCCGGAAACGGGAAAAAAAAAAAAAAAAAAAATAATAATATTTATTTATAATTAATTTAAAGAAGCTACAAGAGCAAACCGTTATCTAAACAATTTCATATATCAGAATATATCTACGAAATATTTGCTGTCTCATAATAATACGAAGAACGACCTAACTGAGTACCTTTCAGTGAAGTTAATGAAATGGGCTACGTTTGAATCTAAAAATCTGATAGTATCGTGGCATCTGCTTTTCTAATAAAAAAGGTCATTTGGAACATTTAGCAAGTATGCAAGAGGAAGTGGACACAAAACTTATATTGCATTCTCTAGCAGCCACCAAGTTACATTCAACATCAAGAGAATCGCTTACTATTTACTATTACCGTATGCTCTCCAGATTCTGATGTATTTTTTCTCTTATTGAAGTATTATCATGGTGGGCAGCGAGTGGAGGACTGACTTCACTCACTTCATAGCGATATTAGGAGTAAAGCAACATTTACCGCGTGTAGTACATGGATGGGGACTATCCATGGAAAGACGCGGTCTCGCTTCCCTACTTCTAGCGGCTTGTATATCAGCTATATCGCAGAAGCAATACAACTGTAGGCGAGAGGTGTATTGAGGATATACCATCCTTCGGAGGGGATGTAAAGCAGTCGGTCCCTTGTCTATTAAATGTTAGGCAAGTAAAAAATCCCTACTCTTAGTAAGATAAGAGGTTCGGCAAAATATCCAGGTTGGGGGTTGCTCGTCTCCTGGCGTCGGTGATTGGCCTCGGTAGCGGAAATAGGCCGACGTTAAATAAGTGATTAAAAAAAAAAAAAGTATTATGACGACTTCTCCTGCCATATCACATTTTAAACAGGAAGTGGATCCAAGAGAAGAGGTGTAACAGTTTCATCCGTAGCATCTGTGCATTGCGTAAAAAATAATAAAGAGGCGCAACTGTCAAGGTTTCGAGATTTTACTGTTTTATTTTTTTACCAATAGCTTCATGATTGTCTTCAATTCTAAGGGCTATACAGCCACATTACAAATACCTTTCTGTAGCACTAAAAATTGATGACAATCATGAAGTTATAGGCAAAGAAATACAATACTAAAATCTCGAAACCTTGACAGTTGCACCTCTTTATTATTTTTTACTCAATAATCTGTGCTAAGCAAAGTACAAATGGAGGCCCTGCTAGCAATGCATGCATTATCGGGAATCGGGATGCGACACAACGGGAGTATTCAGTAGAGTTCAGTAGTGACGAGGATCAAGAAGAAACGTCAATAACTGACCTCAGCGAGGAAGATTTGTAGAATGTCTTGAACTTGCTGTTCATTTATTTATGTATTAGTTAATTACGTTTATTTCATTAGGTTCGATTTCTCAAATTTCTGTACAGGATTAAAAATATAACATTTTAATAGACCGACTTTTATTATAACATTCAGGTCGAATAGTTTCAATGCAACAATAATCACTGGTATATATCATATGAAAAAGTTCTCTTGAAACTACCTACGAATATTTTCATAATTGTGGCAAACGATGCATAAATGCAATTCATCTATTTAGGACAGAACATTTTGAAATAATGCATCATTTTAGTTCAACTCAATTTGTATAGTTTCCACCAAAGCAACGTAGATACCTCACATCTCCTTATCCTGTTGAGTGTTCTATTGCATAAATAAAGTAAATTAATGACAGGTAGGTATCCATACCATTTTGAAGCTTGCACCATCACCTACAATTGTTTTGGAAGCATGTTTCAATTTAAGTGCTACAAAACAACATAATTTTCCAAATTACCTCCCTAACTATTCGAAATATGACAAAAGTTTATCCGACCTTTTTCTTTCTATACAAAAATACAATCATTTCAAAATAAAAAGTCGCTATCTCATACCGTTCACGAGATATGAAAGATTGAAGAAAACACCCCTTGTGGGGGGGGGGGGGTGAAGGTCAAAGCCCGCTCGTCCGCGGGTGGAAACATGAGTAATCTTAAATAAAACAATGTAACTCAACAGAAAAATTATGTTTCTAACTTTAATCAGTTATTTCCCACGCCATGGCACATGCGCTTCTACTACATGTTTCTTCTAAATCAATGAGACGGATGGGATTAACCTAACTAACCTAACGGAGTATAAAATTGACGTAGGAGAGCCTATTAAAAGCCGCCCATACAGAGTGTCACAAAAAGAACGTGACATAATAGATGGCCAAATAAAAGAAATGTTGGAAAACAATATCATTCGACCTTGTCACTCACCGTGTGCAAGCTCAATAGTCTTAGTAAACAAGAAAGATGGCTTAACCAGATTCTGTGTAGATTATAGGAAGTTAAATAACGTCAGGAAATCTACATGTCCAATACCGAACATTGACGATATTCTTACTTACCTAGGAGGATGCCAATATTATAGTTGTCTTGACATCAGTGGTTACCACCAGGTTAAAATTGAGGAAAACTCTTAAGCAATACACCGCTTTTGTCGCACAAGGACATGGATCGTATGAATTCAACGCACTAAGTTTTGGCTTATGTAATGCTCCTGCTACATTTCAAGAATTAGCAGACACTGTATTTCAGAGCGTGAAATGGAAGGATGTGTTGATATATCTTGACGACATTAACTTTTCTCCAAAACCGCTGAAGAACACCCGGAAAAATTAAGAAAAGTTTTTATGCGTCTACAGGAAGCTGGACTTACACTCAAACCCAGCAAGTGCGTTTATGCAATGGTCAAAATATTAGGTCATGTCGTAAGTAAAAACGGATTATCCCCAGATTATGACAAACTAGTACGCATAAAGAAATTCCCAAGGCCAAAATCTATTAAAGATATACAAAGTTTTGTGGGGCTATGTAATTATTATAGAAAGTTTATCCAGAATTTTGCAACACTTGCAAGACCCTTGCATTTAGCCACAACAAAGGACAAAGGGTTTGTTTGGGATAAGGATCAAGAGGATGCATTTGTTAAAAGAAAAGTTGATTACAGCACCCGTGTTGCAGCACTTATGCATTTATGGTAGGAGTAGGGTCAATACTCTTCCAGGAAGGACCAGATGGACAAGCACACCCTATCGCTTACGTAAGCAGAAGTCTTACGAAGGCAGAGAAAAACTATTCCATTACAGAACTCGAAGAGCTGGCAGCAATTTGGGCATTAGGATATCTGAGACATTTAATCTATAGGAGACCAGTAACGATAGTTATCGATCACCACGCCCTATGCTGGATAAGGTCCCTAAAAGACCCAACAGGTAGGCTGGCACGATGGTCCCTAAGATCATCGGAATATGATTATAAGATCGTCCATAAGGACTTGTAGAAGCCATCAAAAATCCTGCAAACCCGACAATAGGCATTGGAACAGCAAAACGGTAAAAAAATTTTAGATTAATAAACGATATTTTATACAGAATAAACCCATCAGCAGATGGTCTAGAAAATTTACTGGTAATTCCAAAAATATTAATAAATGAAATACCAACCACTCAGAACCCCTGTCCGGACATTTGGGCATCGCAAAGACCTTGCACCGAATAAGTCGGTACTACTGGAATGGACTTCAAAAGGACGTCGAAAAGTTTGTCAAGGGTTGTACAGACTGTCAGGCGAGAAAAGGCCAGCAAAATAGGAAACCCATTGGCCTACCACAATCTATCCCAGTGGGAAACCCCTTTGAGAAAGTGGGAATAGATATTTTAGGGCCATTTAGGAGAAGTAGGAATGGTAAAACCGTCATTGTTGTTGCGACAGATTACACCACAAGGTGGGCGGAGACTGAAACTTTAGCTTCAAGAAAGGCAGTACCAGTTGCAAGATTCCTGTTGAAAAAAATCATCACCCGCCATGGCGCACCACGATATATTTTAAGCGACCGAAGACAGACTTTTCGTTCCGAACTAGTTCAGGAACTTCTAAAAGGAATGGGAATGGTAAATCAATATACCACGGCTTACCACCCGGCATGCAACGGACTAACGGAAAGACTAAACATTAAACAAGACTCTGGCATGTTAGCCAT
Source organism: Rhagium mordax (assembly GCA_963680705.1). NCBI lineage: Eukaryota > Metazoa > Arthropoda > Insecta > Coleoptera > Cerambycidae > Rhagium > Rhagium mordax. The sequence goes on from OY796664.1 coordinate 25,462,301, forward strand.
CTATACTAATACAAACCAGACTGACTGGAACGACTATTTACCCCATGTGACTTTCGCTTACAATACTGCCAGACAAAACACAACCAAGTTCTCTCCTTTTATGTTGGTGTATGGTAGGGAACCTATATTACGCACCGAAGCCAACCTAATGCAGCCTGGAAACTCGTTGGATGCATTCCAAATTAGGGAAAAAGTCTTAGCTGTCCGTAACTTGGCAGTTGAGAACATAGTCGCGACAAAAGATAGACAAAGTGCGATATGACGAGAAACATCACCATCTCGAATATAAGGAAGGCGATAAAGTGAAAGTTTTTACCCCTGTAAGAAAAATGGGCAGAAGTGAGAAACTTCTACTACGATGGTTTGGGCCATACATTGCGACCAGAAAAATCGGTGAGGTAGACTACGAAATACAAAAAGGATGTCAAAAAAGGATAAGAAGGACATAGTCCACGTCAGCCGGATTTTACCACACAATGACCCGTGGACACCTGAGGTGGTACCAAAAAATAAAAGAAATGTGGTAAAAGAAAGTATTTTACTCCGCTACCATTTTTTATTAAATATAGTTATTAAGTAGTCCTCTTTTAAACATATAGGTATAGGGATTAAAAAATAATAATATGTAATTTGTTATATAGGTTCATTGGATGTTGCATTTGGGGAATAATCACTACCCACCATTCCATTGATATACGAATCAAAATGGTATGAACATGAAGAATTTAAGGGAGGTTGCATCAGTCACAATCATGATAGACCTGAGTGCGAGATTTTGAAAAACTTGGATCTTTGAGAGCATGCATTTCAATCAGAGTTCAGCTTCTTAGAGCGGAGCTGGAGGACTAGCTATTTAAAAAACTATACAACTTCGGTGGAATCATTATTTAGGAATAAAAGGGCGTTATATTTTTTAGGAGACGGACTTTCGTGGTGTTGCGGTGTAGCAACACAACACAAACTAGACAACCTGATTACAGACGAAGACAAGTTACAAGAACAAATTTTTCACTTAAATGAAGGGTTATCAAAATCTATTACTAAAATTTCACAAGATTCTAAAACATTTCAGGAATATGAAAAATTAATGACAATAACACTCAACACAACTGAAAATAGAATACATAACATTGAAAATTAAACAAATTACTTAAAAAATCTAATATTAGCACATGAGGACGAACAGGGAAATAGTTTTTCAGTTTTACATCGACAATTTCAAAGTCTCAACATAATGTTAGAATTACTAGGGCGCTAAAAAGTCAAGGTATTTTAAATTCATGCAGACAACACCAAGTCCCAATAGCTATCCTCAACCCATCTATCCCTCTTCACGACCTAACAAATCTACAACTGGAACTGAACAAATTTGACCAGGAATTGACAATCAAAACTTCCCAAATATCTAGAAATTACCAATTGCCACTGTGCGACTGCACTTTTTCTAAAAATAAAATATTCATACATATTAGAATCCCAATTGCTCAACAATTTCAATCGTGGGAATTGTACGAGCTTATCACTGCCCCTTTTGCAAGGAACAATCAGACTTGCATCATTCAACACGAATCTATATTACTCGCAGTTTCGAAAAATTCCAAAAATTTCAAGAGTCAAACTAGGCAAATATTAGGGTACTGGCCTACGCCATTGCAAGCCATTCCACGACAAACTTTGTTACATCCCACGTTTCCCTGCTGATTCAGTTCAGGGTCCGACATGTGCCAAGAAATTGTTTCACGGAGCACCTATGGAAGAACTCAACTACCACTGTCCGATGCACTGCCATAAATCTACATCTATGCTAATCTCAGAAATTGAAGAAAAGATCTACGTCCTAACACACCCTAAACCAATTACTAAAATCATTTGTGGTAATATAACAAGTCTTATTTCAGATACTGCTTATAGCTTCCCAGGGGCTATAAAAATTAAAGTGTAAACTTCTAATGCAAGATGAAGAAATTATACCTAAGAGATTTCCTTGTAAAAATTCATTACCCCAAGTAGCATCTATCACACACATTATTCCTGCAGCATGGTCAAACTTAAAATCATTTATTCTCAACCCTAAATTAGATAACCCCCCACAGTACTTAAATTGGAACGAATCCCTCAACAATAACTGGACGCTTAACATACCACACTTAAATTTAACATCATTTAATCTGACAATATTCAAGAAATAGCTGACAATGTTAAAGACCATATAAAATATATATATTCAAATACTTACGGGTTCCACAGTGATACTATTTTTCTAGTGTGGAATTCAATACTCTCCATAGTCTTGGCATATATCTTATTTAGAGGTAACCCATAGCTGCCTAACGTAGCCAATCCAGTAAGGGCAAACAGCAGTACCACGATTCAACATGACATTCTTTTTGTCACTCTGTTGGCGATCGCGTTTGGAAAAAGAATTATGTCCTATCTAGTGGGGTGCAGAGTTTTGCAACTAAACTAGCACCAAAAAACATCCTTTGCCGTGTGAAGAAAGTAGTAAGTCCCTTAGTATACGAATTAGAAAGCGTCGAAAGTGGTAAGAACATAGGACGGTGGCACGTAAAGGACTTGAAACCATTTCACGATGATGGCGATGAATCCTAGTATGTAAGTTGAGTGAATGTGAACGATTGGACTAGGTTTAGTTGTTTGTTAAGTATGTTAGAGTTAAATTTAACATGTAGGTTAATTTTTTGTAATATATACTTTTAGTCGTTACCTAATCGTTGGGGGCGGCGAGGGTAAAAATATTTTAGCTGCGAAAAATATTTTTGCACCAGCAAAAGGGAGTGTGTAACAGTTCGGCAACCCGCAATACACGGGCGAGTATGGATGGTAGCTGCATCTGCTTTCAGGGCCCGTACTGTCTCTTCTAAATAAGGCCTTAGGGCCAGTTTTACAATACCAGGTTCAGCAAAGGCTCAACTGAACCACGGCTCAAGCTGAACCCGAGCTCAGACACTTTCCCGTTTTATAAAGCGTGATTCGTCCTAGTTCAGTAGAGCTTGGTTCAATCAATTTAAATGTTAAGTTGGTATTGCTAGCGTTTGCGCACTAGCAGTGTATTGTATGATTTTATTGATTTTATTGATTTTCTAAGTTCTCCTAACCCTAATAAAAAAATCGTTTTGTGACATTTATATGGATAAAATTAAGAGATCCGCAAACTTTTCCACTAAAGAGGAATTAATCTCTTTAGTAAGAAAATATAAAAATATTGTAGAATGCAAACTTACTGATTCCCATGCGAACTCCGAGAAAGCAGAGACTTGGCAAAAAATAGAAACTGAATTTAATCGTATTTCTGGAGAGAATCGTCGTACTGATAAAGTTCTGAAAAAAAATACGATAATATTAAAAAGAGAACGAAAAAGAATTTCGCTGATGAAAAATTGTATGTGCGAGATACTGGTGGTGGTCCACATCGAGAATCTAAAGTTACGATACTAGATGAGGAAGTCAAAGAACTTCTTGGCTCGAGTAGAGTTGAGGGAGACATTTCAGAGTTCGATGGAGATGCAAGTATGTTATTACTCTCCAATATCGTTAGCATTTCTGTTTGAAAATTGTTAGTCTACAGTTTTTTACAAAACACTAAAAATCTAATTTCAGCAATAACGGAGCAATCTGACGGAGAGAATCACACAACCGTTGAATCTGTTTCAAGCCATGATTTTAACGAAATAATTATTGAAGAAGTTACTTCTTTAGACTGTTTGGGGGACCACAGTAAGTTGTTCATACTATTAATATAAGTTTCCTATTACCGTCAAGTTCTTTTCCTTTCAGTATATTCCTGTACTTCAAGCCAATAACAGCTAGAGACTGAAGTTCTATCTCAGAAGAAAAATATTCAGCCAGAGATAGGAAATACAGGTAAATAAACATCACAATGTGTTTAATGTACAAATTTATCGTCTTATTTTTTGTAGAATCAAGTCAAAAGCAGTCAGGAAATTGGTCGAAGTATAGTCCGGCCATGCTGAGGGCAAGTAAGTCTAAAGCACTTAGGAACAAAATACCTTATAAGTCTGAAACTGCAATAAGCAGCAGAGTTTCCCAGTGGGCGGAAGCAAAATCTGCTGTAGAAGCAGCAAAGGCCCATTTTATGGAAGAAGAACAAGACCTAAAACTGAAATTTATGAGTGAAAGGCATGAATTGGAGATGTCAAATATGAAAAGGAAAGCGGATGTAGAAATAGAGATGATGAAAGAATATCATCAATCAAAAATGGAGTTATTAGAATTGCAAAAGTCAACGTTTTTTAAGAATAAAAAATAAAAACTTAATATTTTTTACTTAAAATGTGTGAAATAAACTGTTTCTTTCTTGTAGTCTAATCAACAAGTTCAAATTGGTTTAAAATAGTGATAAAGATCCTAAAAATATGAGCGATAGCTCATTGGATTCGGAATGACGTCTAGAAAAATGTATTCGAAGGAATAATTAGCACGCAAAAAATTACAAAAGTTATTAACAAATTAACTTGCAAAAAAAAGGCATTTCGTTTTTTGTTAATAACTCCGAAACTATTCATATTTAAGAAATTTAAAAAAAAAGCTCCTTAAAGAGGAGGAAATTTCCAATGAAAAAGTCCCACCTCCCGGAGTTCTATCTCCATTATTTATAATTTTAATTTAACGCTGAAAATACGGCTCCGCGCGGCCGCTACGGCATGCGCGCGCCGCCTCAAAAGTGAGTACGCCACAGAAAATAATTTTTTTATAGTATTAAATATTAATTAAAAAATTTGAATTAATTATGGTGTATTTTGAACGCTTAATAGAAAAAATTCCCGTTGGAAAAAAGTTTTAAAATTCATTTTTCAACAAGTTAGGCTATTGTTAATTAACAAAATTTTTTCGGATCTTCGTCTTCATTGTAAGTAATAAAAAATGTTTAAATAATTGCTCCATAAATTTTTCGTTTCTTGGAGCCGTTATTATATATATACTCAATAGGATCAAGTTATTAAAGTTTTTAAAAATTGTTTATTTTGTTAATTATAATTTTTTTAAGTGAACAAAAAATGAAATTTGTAAAAATTGTTGTTAAAAGAATTTTTTTAAGCATATGTTTTATTATGGTTATTTTTGCATCTGCTAATGGCATGAAACAATATTGTGAAAAAAATTTTTACATCTTTTATTTATAAATTTTTTATAAACAAATGGATTAGTTTAATATTTTAAAAGAAATTTTTTTTACCATAGTCTTGAGAAAATTATGATTTAAAAAAAAAAATTTTTCCTTAAATCCATTTTTTTATTGTTTATAATCGTTTTTTTTATATTTCCATTATTTAAATAATTAGTTAAGAAATTATTTTATCTTTAAAAATCATTAAGGTAAACAAAAAAAAATTTTTTTTTCATCAACAAATTCATTGTTTATTAAGTTAACAATTTGTTATAAACAAATGTTGACTATCATTATATTTTTTTTCTGAAACTTCAAAAAATTACAAAAACAGCCATATATAACAAATTGTCGAAAAAAATTTTTTTAAATTTTTTACAGCCTTTACCAATATTACTCGATGCCGAAATTGAAGCAGCCACTTGATTTGTTAAGTAACAAACTCATATATCTTATAAACTATTAGAAATACGGCTATGGACATTCAAGACATTTTAATAGAGGATTAATCAATCTTCAAAATAAGCTGAAAACCAAGTCAATAGCTATTGACCGACTCGGTGGCGCAGTGGGCTAAGGCGTGGGTGACAGACATGGCTCTGGCTACACTGCCTATCGAGTCCCGGTTCGAGACCGGGCACCGGCAAATGGCAATGTCGGTGGGTATGGATGTTTGTCTGCGTTTTTTCAAATGTGTAGCCCCCTTCCGGACAGCCTTTGGTTTTGGATTTGGGGGTTGTCTAATTTCTGTGGTGTGTTTTATGTTTTTATGTTTTTATTGTTTATTAGCTATTATATGCATTTGTTTATAAAAATTGGCGGTTTCTTGGACATTTTTTAATATTTTGTGACTTATAACTTATAAAAAAATGCAGATACGGTAATGGACCTTCAGGACAGTTTTATTCACTGATAAAATACCTGTCAAATAAACTTTTAATAAAATCTGTATGTTTCATAGCTTTTATTTTAACCGTATTTTATTATTATTTTTTTAAATTTTATCACTAATTTTTTTGAATTATATATATTTTTCATTCTATAACTATTATAATTTCTAAGAATATATAACAGTTCTTTAAAATAAAAGTTTAATTAATATCATTTATTTCCTATATTATTTACAATAGTTATAGAATAAAAAAAAAATATAATTCAAAAAAATTAGTGATAAAATTTAAAAAAATAATAATAAAATACGGTTAAAATAAAAGCTATAAAACATACAGATTTGATTAAAAGTTTATTTGACAGGTATTTTATCAGTGAATAAAACTGTCCTGAAGGTCCATTACCGTATCTGCATTTTTTTATAAGTTATAAGTGACAAAATATTAAAAAATGTCCAAGAAACCGCCAATTTTTATAAACAAATGCATATAATAGCTAATAAACAATAGCTATTGACTTGGTTTTTACCTTATTTTGAAGATTGATTAATCCTCTATTAAAATGTCTTGAATGTCCATAGCCGTATTTCTAATAGTTTATAAGATATATGAGTTTATTACTTAACAAATCAAGTGGCTGCTTCAATTTCGGCATCGAGTAATATTGGTAAAGGCCGTAAAAAATTAAAAAAAAATTTTTTCGACAATTTGTTATATATGGCTGTTTTTGTAATTTTTTGAAGTTTCAGAAAAAAAATATAATGATAGTCAACATTTGTTTATAACAAATTGTTAACTTAATAAACAATGAATTTGTTGATGAAAAAAAAATTTTTTTTTGTTTACCTGTTGAGAAATGCTAATAATGATTTTTCAAGGTAAAATAATTTCTTAACTAATTATTTAAATAATGGAAATATAAAAAAAACGATTATAAACAATAAAAAAATGGATATAAGGAAAAATTTTTTTTAAAAAAATCATAATTTTCTCAAGACAACAATATGGTAAACAAAATTTTTTTTAAAATATTAAACTAATCCATTTGTTTATAAAAAATTTATAAATAAAAGATGTAAAAAATTTTTTCACAACATTGTTTCATGCCATTAGCAGATGCAAAAATAACCATAATAAAACATATGCTTAAAAAAATTCTTTTAACAACAATTTTTACAAATTTCATTTTTTGTTCACTTAAAAAAATTATAATTAACAAAATAAACAATTTTTAAAAACTTTAATAACTTGATCCTATTGAGTATATATATATAATAAGGGCTCCAAGAAACGAAAAATTTATGGAGCAATTATTTAAACATTTTTTATTACTTACAATGAAGACGAAGATCCGAAAAAATTTTGTTAATTAACAATAGCCTAACTTGTTGAAAAATGAATTTTAAAACTTTTTTTCAACGGGAATTTTTTCTATCAGTGAGAGTTCAGAGTGGCAACAGTGTATAGTATTCAGCTGGTTTATTGAATCTTTTTGTGCTGGAAATACTACGCTAAAAATTTTTGTAATAATCTGTAAGTACATTTTATTTGTACTGATATTACATACATCAAATATTTTTGTCAAGTCATATCAAGAAAAGTTTGTTTACATCGTTAGCCTCAACCTGCATAGCCGCTCTATACGTGCGACGTTGCCATATTGATTTTTATTTCTAAGGAAATATATATTTAATTAGGTATTCGCGAATGCTAAAACGATGCCCAATATAATTTGTGTATGTTGTAAAAAATCATTTGATGATCACAAAGTGGTTACATGCTGCATTTGCAAAAATCACTATTCAAATACTTGTGTAGAATTAACATCCTCCGAAGTCAGAGCAATTAAAACTAAAAAAAACTTGAACTGGTCATGTCAGAATTGTTCCCAACTAGGAGACAGCATCAATGATCTTAAATCAATCATTCTCACACTGCAAAAGGAGGTTGAATCCCTTAAATCTTTGAAAAATCAACCCACTACTGATAACAATGCTATTGATTATGAGGAAATAATTCAGGAAATAGCGGAAAGAAACCGAAGGAAGCGTAATCTAGTAGTATTTGGCGTTGATGAAATCGATAGCAACTCCAAAGATAATAGATTACTACATGATAAACAAGAGGTATCTAATGTTCTGCTGTACTTGTCACCTGATGTAACTCTTGATAATATAAAACCAGCTAGGCTGGGCAAATACGATGGAACAAGAGACAATTCACGACCAATTAAGATTACATTATGTGATGAGGTAACGGTTCACAACTTGATACGCAAAGCTAAATCTCTTAAAGACAACAATTCTTTTAAAAATATTCGTATATCGTTGGACCGCACTCCCCGTCAATTGGAACACTACAGATCCCTAAAAAGTGAACTTATAACCAACGTTTGTCCGACGGTGAAACTGATTTACGCATTAAGTATGTCCGAGGTATTCCCAAGATTGTCCAGTCCGAGGTGACGTCAAACTAAATGAGCCCAGCAGAACTGATATCCAGTGTTATTTTCAAAACGTGAGAGGTCTAAATTCAAAAATAGCTGAGTTTTATCCATCTGTTTTTGCAGCAGAATATGATTTTATTGCACTAGTGGAAACTTGGCTGTCAAATAATGTACAAAGTTCTGAGTTATTTCCTGAGAAATTTTGTGTTATCCGCAGAGACAGACATTTTCAAGAAACCAATACCACCCGTGGGGGTGGCGTATTATTAGCCTATAGTAATGAATATATTGTTGACTGTCTCGATGTAGATAATATACTTAATTTAGTACCGTCTGTAGATATTCTAGGTTGTAAATGTACACTAAGAAACGCATCTGTATACATTTTTGTCATATATATCCCACCGAAAGTAACTAATGTGGAACTTGAAATATTTTTTGAATATTTTGAACAACATATTGTCAATAAAACAAACATTATTATTATGGGTGACTTTAATATCACCAACTTTATTAGTGAGGATCTCACTGATCCCAAATATCGTAGTATACTTAGTTTCATTAACTTTACTAATTTAATTCAATTAAATACGATAAGTAACCTATATGGAAGATTGCTAGACTTAGTTATCAGTGATATTAATTGTTCAGTTAAACGCGAATCGTTGCCATTAACAAAAGAGGATAACCACCATCCATCATTGACCGTAAAATTTACTTTAGACATTGATCGAAATATTAAATTTCCGGTCAATCTAGAAAATAAAAGCTACAACTTCAGGAAAGCAAATTACTTAGGTCTTTACAATGATTTACTAAATACTGATTGGTCTTTTTTAAACAACTACACAGAAATAAATAATGCATGTGAGATGTTCTACGACAAACTATACTCCTTCTTAGACGTACACGTTCCTTTATATAAAACTAATAAACTTAATAAATATCCAAAATGGTATACTGTTGAAATAAAAAATAATCTCAAATTAAAAGAACACTACCATAAAAAGTATAAAAAATTTCACACCAACATTTATTATCAGGAATTCTCAAGGCTTCGCTCACTTATCAAAAGCCAAATATCTATAGCATACAATAACTATCTCGTGTCAGTTGAAAGCAACGTATCAATTGATGCCAGGAATTTTTGGTCGTACGTACAAAACAAGAAAGGTTCTACTAGAATTCCAGGGAAAATGTACAATCATGACACATGTTACGAGGATCCTAGAGACATAGTGAATGGTTTTGTCGATTATTTTAGTAGTGTGTATGTCCCTACGGATGCCTCGAATGCTAATATAAATCCTATTCAGTACGGAAATTTCCCCTGCATAAGTGTAAACAGTTTTTTGGACTCTGACTTTAATAACAGCTATAAAAAAATTGCCAAACAAAATGACTTCTGGTTACGATCTTATACCGAGTTTTATTGTTAAAGATTGTGCACATGTTCTTGCTGCACCATTGCTAATTTTATTCAATTTAGTTTTAAGCACCTGTACCTTTCCAGATATCTGGAAATTAGCTAGAGTATGTCCTATATTAAAAAGTGACAGAGCTGATAATATTCAGAACTATCGACCAATCGTTATTCTATGTAATTTTGCGAAAGTCTTTGAGATGTGTGTATATGCATATATATTTCCTCAAGTAAAGATCCTGATCTCACCGCAGCAGCATGGTTTCATTGAAAAACGATCAACAGTTTCAAATCTTGTGGAAGTTACTCAAGTGATTTCTGACACATTGGATAATCAGGGTCAAGTGGACGTTATATATACGGACTTCTCAAAGGCTTTCGACAAAATAATACATGCTATATTACTTAACAAACTTAGCTACTACGGCTTTAACAATCCTCTGGTTCATTTATTTTCTTCATATCTCGAGAATAGGAAGCTTTATGTCAGTTACAATGGTTTTAGCTCTAAAAGGTATATAGCAACATCTGGTGTTCCGCAGGGGTCTAACTTAGGCCCCCTGCTATTTATTATGTACATCAATGATTTATCATCGATCCTAAGTTGTGATAACCTTTTATTTGCAGATGACTTAAAGTTATATGCTGTCATAAATAGCGATGAGGATTGCTCTGAATTACAGTCACAATTAGATTTAGTTCAAGCTTGGTGTGATAATAATATGCTTTTTATGAACGTTTCTAAGTGTAAGGTTTGTTCCTTTACAAGAAAAAATGATCCTATATGTTACAACTACTCTTTTAATTCTATTTAGGTATAAATTTTGATAGTAAGCTCACCTTTACTGAACACATTACATTAACCTCCGCTGCTGCTCTTAAGATGCTTGGATTTATATTACGCAACTGCAGGACCTTTACGAATGTATCTGTTCTTAAAATGCTATATTTCTCACTTGTGCGTTCTAAGTTGGAGTATGGTGCGTTGGTATGGCATCCTCACTATGATACACATGTAAATATGTTAGAACGTGTACAAAGACGCTTCCTGAAATTTTTAGCTTACAAAGTTGATGGAGTATATCCCGCACGTGGTTTTGATCATGATGTATTAACTACCAGATTTGACATACAAACTTTGAACCATAGAAGAATAGTGTCGAGTCTCATATTCTTGTTTAAACTATTACATAATATAGTGGATGCACCGGCACTATTGGCAATGATCAATTTTCAAATACCTAGACATAATTTAAGAATAAATCATGCATTTTACTGCAGTAATGTTAGAACCAATATCCTTTTGAAATCTCCCATATATGTAATGTGTGACAACTTCAACAAAATAGCTGATCTTTGTGATATTAACAACTGTTCATTGAATAATTTATTGAGCGTTGCAAATAATAATCTGTAACTTTATTTAATAATTTATATTTCTTTTTTTTTTTACTTCTGTTATATCTCTGTATGATAATATTATACTTTATACTCTTGTAAGTTGTCCTGTTATTGGATTTTTTCTGTTGGGCAATAAAAATTATTATTATTATTATTATTATTATTATTATTATTAAGCGTTCAAAATACACCATAATTAATTCAAATTTTTTAATTAATATTTAATACTATAAAAAAATTATTTTCTGTGACGTACTCACTTTTGAGGCGGCGCGCGCATGCCGTAGCGGCCGCGCGGAGCCCTATTTTCAGCGTTAAATTAAAATTATAAATAATGGAGATAGAACTCCGGGAGTTGGGACTTTTTCATTGGAAATTTCCTCCTCTTTAAGGAGCTTTTTTTTAAATTTCTTAAATATGAATAGTTTCGGAGTTATTAACAAAAAACGAAATGCCTTTTTTTTGCAACTTAATTTGTTAATAACTTTTGTAATTTTTTGCGTGCTAATTATTTCTTCGAATACATTTTTCTAGACGTCATTCCGAATCCAATGAGCTATCGCTCATATTTTTAGGAGCTTTATCACTATTTTTCACCAATTTGAACTTGTTGATTAGACTATTGTGTAATGCGTTCATTAACATTTATAAATACAAAAGAATTGGGAAAACTTAAAATATTTTGTCCATAGGTGTTTTATATAAATTATTTGTTTCGATTTACACATTGTATAAGATATTAAAATAAAAATAAAAAAATGTATTTTTAAAATATTTCTTTTATTTTTCAGACAAATAAACAGATCCGCAAACATATGATGTATTATGAGCTTGATAACTTCATAGAAACGCTGTAAACGGTTATAAACTTAAACTTATTACTATGGCAAAAATGTAACAAGTCATTAGACATTGCTTCGTGGCATTTCTCTTAATTGTCTGATTTTATTAACAATAAATAACTACAGAAACAAGAAATAAGTAAAATACAGTGCAAAATAAGTACCACCTACTAATGCATAACCTGGTTTATAAAAGTCCATTAAAATAATTAATCAATTGTAATGTGACTAAACTATTCCTGATCACCCTGTTATCCCCCCTGTTCTCTACCATCACTGCATTGGCGAAGTTAATAGCTTCTTCCTGTTGATCATCAACTGGTGGTATTTCTTCATGTCATAAACATGCTATGTTGTGAAGTATGGCGGTTGCTATAACAATGGCTTCCACTTTCTTAATGTTCAGTCGAATCCCCAAGGAAAGAATAGGAAATCGTCTTTTCCAAACACCGATGCACCTTTCAACTGGATTTCTTGTCCTTATTTGGGCCTCGTTAAACAGGTGTTCCGCAGGTGTTTTAGGATTTTCAAGTGGTGTGATTAAAAATGGCCTAACAGCATATCCACTATCCCCAACCAGTAAATAGTTACCGAATACACCATGTTCGAAATCTCTCCGAACACTACAATTATTCCAGATTGTGCTATCGTGCACGGAATCAGCCCATCTACAGACAATATTTTGTATTTTTAGGTTTGCATCACAAATAACTTGAACGTTCTTATAGAAAAACCCTTTGCGATTTCTATATACTTCCGGCTCTAAGCCACCTGGAGACTGTATTTTAATGTGAGTGCCGTCCAGGGTTCCGATACATCTTGGGAATCGACTAATTAAACTAAATTGCTGGCTTGCTGCTATCATTTGCTGTTCATTAGTTGGCATCGTAATAAACGTTTTATACAAGCCAGCAATTGCTAGACTTACTTTGTCAATAATTTTACAAGCCGCTGCTTTACTAATTCCCAAAAAGTCACCACATACTTGGAGAAAAGAACCTGTTGCATAAAACCTCAGAGTAACAAGAAGCATTTCTTCTGCTGAAATAGCATGGTTCCTGAAACAAGCACCTTTATTGTTTTGACTACTTAACGGTATAGCAGTGGAAATCGGTACCTATAAATAGAATCAGTCCGCAGTAAGATGCGTGTTAATGAGCAAGCCAACATCACATTTTTCACCGCAACCCATACCAGGTTGTATTACCTCATCTCCTGCATCGCTCTTCCTTTATGAAGGTACTATACCTCTTTCCACTGTTATACTTAATGAATAAATATAAGTAGGTAGGTATATAATATTATTACCTCTCTGTACGAGAAGATATTTGTTCTTGGATATTCTCCAAAATAAAACGAACGGCATTTTTGGACAAACGAAATCTTGTGAGAAATTCAACATCATTCCACTTTTCAAACTGATTATCTCGTTGTCAAGTCAATCATATCTTCGTCATCAGTTAAAATTTCATGTAACTGATTCATGTTAACCAAATTTACCAATTAACAATACAACTGCTATCACAAGTTTGTTTTGATATTTGTTAGTACTACACAACCTAACCTAAAATCTGGTTGAACCGTTGTTAAGCCGCCAATATCTAAGGCACAGCTGAACTAACCAGTTGAGCCGAGCTCAGCCGTGAGCTTCAATTGTAAAACACCAAAAATGGCAGATCAGGGGCTCAACGCAGGTTTAGTGATGAGCTTAGCTTAAGCCACAATTGTAAAACTATAAAGGCTCGTAAAATACGTTTATCCACAACCCTGTGTGAGGCAAAATTTACTAACATCCTGACCATACTATCTAGCCACTTGTCGCAATGCACCCTCGTGTAATTTTCCCTGGCGTTGGGTACTTCCTTGAATGTTGTTTTTGTTTATGTTGTTCATTTTTAAATAGTAAGTATGTAAGGGGAAAACTGTTGTACCGTGTCCTAACAGTGTTGAAATCTTCATGTTTCCGGGATCACCTGAAATAATGTTGTGGTTAGAGCAAGTTTCGAAGCCACCGAAAGAGAATAAGGTTCGTTGTACTGTATTAAGCCAGATTTGATTTGGAAATAATAATGATTACGGTTTGCTGAATAATTTTTTTAATTTTAAGTTGGGTTGGTTTAATTCATGATTGGTGCTACCAATCTAGGGGAATTTTAATGATGATTATCAGTGACAGAATTGTGAGTTTTTTGTGCACAAAAAATGTGAAAGTAATTGTCTCACAAAAAGGGGGTAGCCATATTTGAAATTTCCAACTGCTGCCATTTAGCTCCTGATTTTTGCAAAATAGAGAAACCTGATAACACCTAGGGTATGAGTTGAAAAGTCTTTTTATTTTAGTAAAAATCGGAGGGTGATGGGGAATAATTAGTTCTAGGTTTTTTTTTCTTCTGCCTTCTCCATTTGAGATATTATTTTTTGTGCACTCAAAAAGCTAGTCAATTTTGAAAGCTATTGACTTATCTCTAAGATACTTGCCTGGAGTGGCTTAAGCCTCCGTGAAGTTAACAGCGTCCATTTCTGGTGTGGTAGGCAGTACACGTAATGTTCTGAAGCTGAAAGGCTATCGCAGGTCAACTTGCTGAAATCACGACATTTAGAGTTCCAAGTACAGGGAGGACCCTTCAGCCTCTGCGCTCGTCTTGCAGTTTGAAGGTATCGTGGGCACCACAAACGTGAGTACCTGTCTGTTAAGAAGCTCAACGTTTCAATTTTAACTACATTTTCCATAGCGTAGTACTAGAATTTTTTGTGAACTCCGACGACAGCTGTCCTCTGAGCAAGTAAGTGCTAGCTATTTTTGTTACATAAGTTCTTTTTCATCTGACTTTGCCATCTACAATAGATTTATGTTATACGTCGTACTTTTTATTAAATTGGTGAAAGATCCAAACTTACGATTGGGACACTAAAATTCCATCATAATTTAAAATTTATTGCACTGTGTAACCTGCATATTTGTCAGGAATTGTTCCTAAATAAAAAAAAACTATATCTAATATCTAGGCGATCTACAATCTAGGGTTAGGTAATATAATATTCACAGAACATGCGATATTAACGTCCTTGACAGTTCGAGGGTACGTTCCCTGATCAATTCTTGCAGCAAGTGGGTGCACTAATCACCAACGCAACCGGATGCGCGGAGCTCGTCGATTTATTGTGTAGAGTCATATTTGTTTGTGTTTATATCAGGGTATCATTTGATTATCCAGGTCAGCTTGGTTGATATGTGTTTATGTACATTACTTATTCATCTATATTTAATATTATTGTAACTTATTTTTTTTCTATTTATTAAACACTCTACATTTACTTGGTGTTTGAAACCATTTTATTCGTGGTATCTCTCCCCACTCCCGTCGATTTTTATTGGCTGGCGCCCGCAAAGATAGCGAACTAAGCAGTTTTTCAACTTCTAATTATCAACAACTTTGAACAAAATAATAGTAAAGACCACCAGCCAAGAACTGCTTACCCACGACCAGCTACGACTAATCGAACTGCCGCGCGTGACAGTCCTCGTTTTAGAGGCGATTTACGTCACACATTATTGAGACAAAATTACTGGATTCTATCCGCCAGAAGTCTGATACGTCAACACACCTGGAAATGCAATTATTGTTTTCGTATCTCCCCCAAACCTAATGTCTGATCTGCCCACTGAAAGGGTTAGTCAAGCCAAAGCCTTTCTTTCCAGTGGGGTATACTGGGAGTTTTCAAATTACTTCAAGCCGCCGTAGAGGTATTAAAGTCGAAAAGGCGTATGTTTGCTTATTTATTTAAACGGACTGTCTGTGTAGCAAATAATTTTTAGACTGCCTCTTAAATAAATACATTTACCTCACGACATACTACGAAAATTTTTTGGTAAGGAATTTATTACTCGTGTAATATTGTAGCTAAAACAGTTTTTATAATAAACTGATGTATGTCTTGGTATTTGTAACAACAACCTATTTCTAATATTTATATGATGTTCAGTCTATGATAAAACGTGATCAAGAGACAGTTGATCTACGGCAGATTCACTCTCGCGCCTATATGGAGTCTTCGCTCGTGATCTGTTAGACCGGTTGTAACAGTTCAATTTTTTTAGAGTCCCTGTATATAGGTTTTCAATGCCAGCCTGCGTGATTAATTGCGGTTAATGGACGTTATACTTAGGCAACCAGAAATACCAAGCAGTATGAAGTGTCAAAGACACAAACTGGTAAAAACCTAAAAGAGAAAAGAAAGTGTAAATAATTAACGGCACTTTAATAAACAAATAAAAGCTACAGGTATGTTTCATTAACAATAAGAAAAGTAAATAATTTAATTATATCTCAAAGTTAAATTTAAATAAAATAGGAATTTAAGAATATAGAGTTGGTATAACTGAGTTTTTCAAAATACAAAAAAAGAATTGCAGCAAAAAAAGAAGGACTTTCTCTTTTTGTTGAACCCTGAAGGAGACATGTTTGAAATTTGAAGAGCAAGGGTTGATTTTAAGAATTTTTAAAGGAAAATTGGTGAAAACCTAAATAACAGCTAAGGTAAATGTTAAATCTAATATTCTAGTTTATATTTTTGGATAATTCAAATATATTCCTCAATTCTTAGACGAGATATATTTTTTAGGTTTTAAGCCACGCCTTTTAAAAACCTGTATTTTAAGCTTTATCTTGAAGTTTTGTTTTCTTCTGAATACCTGTGTCTTCGGTTAGCGTCTGGATGCTGTATCGTTGCTTCCGTAAGGATATGGATGGTTATTAAATTTTCCCTGGGTAGTTTGAGACCAGTCGCAGAGTACAGAACCATCTGAGCCATATGTATCGCTGTGAAGTTATATATCATTAGTCAGGAATGAACCAGGTGAACGTTGTGGTTGGAATTACTGCCGAAAACATACCTATACAATTCCTCTGAGGCTGTAAGTACTTTTTTTGAATTTTGTTCGTCGTACTGATCCTGTGACGTCAGGGGCCCTACAAACAGATAACCAGTAAGGAATTTGGAGTTTCGCCATTGACGATTAATTGCTACTGCTGTTAAGTTTTTTATGTTTTTACCTAGCGTTTTCGTAACAATATTATTGAGAAATATTCTAGTTATTACTATATGAATTTCGTTGTTAATGCCATACTTATATCACCCTGTACAAACATTAAAACTCGAATAACAGCTGTTAATTGGGTCTTTCGACTTGTATTAAATATTATTATAGTTATTATTATTACGTACCTGGTAAATAACAAATACTTAGTAAGGTAAACTTCAATAGTGCACTTAAGACTTCCTGTTGGTAATTGAATTACAGCTGCTGCAGTGTAATTGCATTTTATAGAACATTTTTTTAACACCATGCATTTGGTTCAACTTTGACATATACTTTGAGGGTTAGTATTCAGTATGTATTTTGGCCAGAATTAAGTTTTATAATTTTAAAATTCTATGATCTATGTTCCATATTGTGGCAACTGGCATAACGGCCAAGATACCTAAGGGACAATTTAATTTATACACATCACTCACGCCTATTCAGATAACCATTATAGTTTAGCGTAGCATTATATTATATATTTTTTTGTATTGTTTGTAAATTATATTAATAAATTCTTTGTTGCGTCATATACCTACTAACCGTTAAGTATTAATATTTTGTTATTATATTTATATTTATATTATATTTTCATATATTATTGCTATATTATTAATCTTTTGATTAAAATATTTTCAATATTAAGTAGACCGTCTTGTTGTTTATTTTGTCTACCTTGATATTTTGTCAATTTTGAAAAATTGTCTGGCGCCCATAGTTTACTTATTTCCTTCCGATAAATAACATCTTTACAACTTCACAAACCGACCCACACCCGCTCCCGACTATAAAGGCTGTCGCGCTCATGGGATCCTTGTTAAAAGGAGGTCTCACGAAATGACGCCCAACTAAAAGGGGCCATAGTTTTGTGTTTTTTTTTTCTCAATTTAATTTTCGTATAAAGAAGGACATTTAAAACCGGCATAAGTAAACTAATTTTTGTTTTTGTTTGTTTGTTAATTCTTGGAGACAAAATAAACAAGTTAAATTCTAGCTAGAGTAATAATATACAGATAAGTCCAGGATGCTTCGAACACGACAGGGATTGGGACGAATATACTAGTGGCCGGCAACTCGCCTCAGTTCGAAATTTGTACATTAGAAGGGCGTGACAGTGCATTGTGACCAGTAGTGTGGCCACTCACTGCTCAGCCACAGCAGTCAGCACGTCAGCAGACTGTTGTTAGTATCAATAGTATCTCATTAACCGATGTAAAACTCATGTCTGAAAGAAATTTGATTTAGGTATTCTGGACCAACGTTTCAAAATTTTTCTAACTTCAATAAACCATGCTAGATAGGATTAATTACTGTAATTTTAGAAAATCTCAAAACACATTTAAATATTTCCTTTGTTTGTTTTTCACAACAAAAATGTGATTTTTTACAATTCTCTTTCTTTGTTTGATATGCATTGTTTATAAATGACTTTATTTAGGCTTTATACAAGCATAATAACAAAAACATATCCAATTTGATATACTCACATTTTTATCATGCATTAAAGAAGATCCAATAAACTTAATAATTGTATGTTTAGAGATGAAACATCAATGTGAATAATCAAATTGGATATGTTTATGTTTTTTGTTATTATGCTTGTATAAAGCCTAAATAAAGTCATTTGTAAAAAATGTGATTCTACAACATAAAATTAATTGTCGCTGCACCTCGAGTGTTGCAGGAGGTCTAATAAAAATTATTATAAAATAAAAGAATCCAAGCAAAGAATAGTAGACACGAGAGCCATCGGTTACAGCCCGGAGATCCACGATTCTCGGGCACTGTGTCCGCTTGCCTACAACTGGCACAAGTAAATCGCGCAAGCTAAAACCCATGTTCGAACCTCCTCGGTCTTTACTGTATAATATTGCTGTATTTGAATTGGTGTTATAATTTATATACAAAGGAAGACACAGGTAATAATTTCAAACAAGTCATCCGGAACATTATTCGGTATTACAGTTTTACTGGTTGCATAAGTATATTGCTG
This sequence comes from Rhagium mordax, assembly GCA_963680705.1. Classification (NCBI taxonomy): domain Eukaryota; kingdom Metazoa; phylum Arthropoda; class Insecta; order Coleoptera; family Cerambycidae; genus Rhagium; species Rhagium mordax. The sequence goes on from OY796664.1 coordinate 25,481,525, forward strand.
CGGGGAATGCAAGGTATATTTAATTTTTATACAGGGTTATTGTGTAGATAAATCACTTGTATACAGGGTTAGCTCAAGCAAGTAAATAGCTGTTACGGCTGATGTATTTTAGTCAAAGTTTCCTATGTTTTATGTTATATTATTGGCATGATTTTGGGAATAGCGCAAGGTTTGGGATTTGAATTTGCATTTTTTTACTTATAAAGTGTGAACTATTTCGCTTCTATTTTAAGGTACAACTTAGTCTGCTGTAGTTTTGTTGTGTAAACGATTAAAGGATACTGAGAGAGGTGACTTGAATGACCATTTGTTCTTGATCTGCACATATTTTAACAAATTATTACAGATATATAATATAATTTTGACTTTTTGTTGTTCGGTTAACATACTTTACACTAATCATAATGTCGGCTAATTACGATATCAATCCTATACATCTGAGGACATATGAGCTTAATTATGAATTACGAATCAGAAAGGTAACAACGGACCGGGTAGACATTTCTTTAAAACGTAAGTATCTTCGTAGAGAACTTAAGAAAGATTTAGCTAGGCCACTAGTGCACATCTATTCGACCCCTAATTTTGATTTTGAATTCGAACGGCGCGAATTGAATGAAAGTATTAGGTCTATTACGGATTTAATAGGTGATTATGATGGATCAAGTACAGAGTTAGGCAACCGTATTCGTAGTAGAATAAATCATATTTTGGGCAGATTGAGTCGAATTCCAGAAGGTGTCAACGAAGATATTACGAACTATCGAGGTGACAATATCGTTATTGCTTCAGTATTGGAAGAAGACTTAGAAGAAACCATAGAGAGGTATAAAGTAGGTGATAGTGCTGTCGGAATTAATCGTGGTGTAGCTGGAGGTAATGTGGTCACAAACAAATCCATTCCAGTGTATAAATGGCCAGTTAGATTTAATGGTAGATCGGACAAAAATTCACTTAATTCTTTCTTGCAGCGTGTTGATGAACTAAGACTAGCCAGGAAATGTAGTAAAGAGGAACTCTTTGAGGCAGCCTCAGATTTATTCGAAGATTATGCTTTGGAGTGGTATAGGGCACAGCTTCGACATAATGCTTTCGATTCTTGGGATTCTCTTGAAAGAGCTCTTAGAAAAGATTTTTTGCCTATTGATTATGATGATGAATTGTGGAAACAAATCGAAAGGCGTACTCAACATCATAAGGAACCAGTGGTGATATACATCTCTATCATGGAAAACTTATTTGAATGTTTATCTGAAAAGCCATCTGATAAAAAGAAATTAAGAATACTTATGTCACAAGTCTTACCGGAGTACCAAAGCCATCTCGTATTGCAGGATATCCCCGATGTTAGTAGTTTGGTTAGAGTATGCAGAGCTCTTGAAGATTCTGAGCGAGTCAAGAAAAATCTTCGACCACCACCTACTCGAAATATTTCAACGCTCGAACCAGGTCTCGCATGTGCCGCTTCTTCTTCTTCAGATGTATTGTCAAACAACCCTCAATATCGTCCTAATGGTCATCCATCTGACAGGTTTAGTGGAAACAGTAGTTCCAGGAAGAATTCAGCTGATTCTCAGGGTGGTCCAAGGTCGACTAATGTCCACAAACCACGTGGTGTTGTGAATCAGGTCTCCGAAGTTCACTGTTGGAAATGTAATGGAGTTGGTCACTTAAAAAGAGATTGTAGGAAATCACTACAACATCCTACTTGTTTTGGCTGTGGAAAGAGAGGTGTAATACTGCCCTAATTGTCGTCCAAAAAAACCAAAACAGGGAGAACGAAATGTAGGCCGACGTTTCTCCATTTCTACAATTTCTCACAAGAAGGTCTACAATAAAACTTCGTTGATGGAATGGAATAAATGGATCAAGACAGTTGAAGATTTTTATAAGTCAGGTATTTTGCAACCTTCTGTCGAGCGAGTTCAGGCATCCAAGGTACCAAGTGAACAGTCCGTTGTGCAGAATGAAACAAACATAGTTCTTGTCGAGAAAGATAATGACAATAGGCCGTATGTTTCGATACAGATATTTGGCAGGTCAGTCGTTGCTCTTCTAGACAGTGGTGCAAGTCGTTCTGTTATTGGCGGGAGTGGAACCTATTTGTTGGATCTTTTTAATTCACAGGTACAGGATTGTTGGGAACAAAATATCAGTACAGCTGATGGGACCGTGCAAAAAATAGTCGGTTATGTTGATTTACCTATACAGGTTGAACAGGTAGTTAAACTTTTTAAAATTTTAGTGGTACCTTCTTTATCACATAGCTTCATATTGGGGTCAGATTTTTGTAGAGAATTTGATATAGTCCTGGATTTTGTAACCAATTCTTTCTTTGTGGGCAAACATCACTCGAGTATTTTGAATAGCCAGTGTGGGTCTGAAAACGAAATATGTACTATTAACAAGATTTGTTCAAGGTCGGAGTTGGACAACGAGCAATCACAGCTGTTAGATGCCATGGTAGACAATTTTCGCTCTCTTTCTTCAGTTGAACTAGGTAGAACACATCGTATTGTACATAAAATTGATACTGGGGATGCTGAACCAATCAAGCAACGTCATCATGTAATGTCGCCATACAAGCTAGAGGTCCTCAACAAGCAGTTGGATATGATGTTAGAACAAAAAGTGGTACGTCCTTCAACAAGTCCTTGGGCTAGTCCAGTCCTCATCGTAGAGAAAGCAAATGGTGACCCTCTTTTTTGCTTTGATGGAAGAAAACTGAACTCTGTGACCAAGAAATGTGCTTATCCTCTTCCCATAGTAGATCACATTCTGAATAAACTCTCTGGAGCAAGATTTTTAAGCAGTATCGATTTAAAATCAGCTTTCTGGCAGATTCCTCTAGATCCCAGCTCATGCGAGAAAACTGCATTTGTGGTACCAGGTCGTGGTTTGTTCGAGTTCGAGGTAATGCCTTTTGGATTATGTAATGCTGCCCAAACCCAACAAAAGCTTATGGATTCCGTGCTAGGACCTGATTTGGATCCGTTTGTTTTTGTCTATTTGGACGACGTCATTATAGCCACTCCTTCATTTGAACAACACCTAAAAATTTTAAATATTGTATTCGATCGTCTTAAAGCAGCCAATTTAACTATTAACATTGATAAATGTGTTTTTTGTTTATCAAGTTTAAAGTATTTAGGATTTATGGTAGATCGTGATGGTTTACGTACCGATCCAGATAAAGTTCGAGCAATGCTAGAATATCCGGTGCCCAAGACTGCGACTGAAGTTAAGAGGTTTATAGGTATGTGTAGCTGGTACAGGCGTTTTGTAAAGGATTATTCAACCATTACAGCTCCTGTGAATGCTTTGTTAAAAGGTCGTCGTAAATCTCAAAAGGTCATCTGGAATGAAGAGGCTGATAATGCTTTCCGGCAGATAAAGCAAGCTTTAGTGTCTGCACCAATCCTATCGGCACCAGATTTTTCCAAACCATTTTACATTCAATGTGACGCATCGAATGTAGGACTTGGTTCTATTTTGACACAAAGAAGTGATGGTAAAGAGTTGGTGGTCGCTTTTGCTTCAAGGTCACTGACAGAAGTGGAAAGAAAATACATGGTAACCGAAAAAGAATGCATGGCAGTACTGTTTGGGCTCGATAAGTTTCGTCCGTTTGTAGATGGCGTTCATTTTACGGTCATCACAGACCACTATTCATTATTGTGGCTATCCAATTTAAAAAATCCTACTGGTAGACTCGCCAGATGGGCTATGCGATTAAGTCAGTACGATATGTAGATAGTACAGGGTCATCCAACGAAAAGGCCCACCCTTATATTTTCTTTATTTTTCGAGTTAGGAAAAAATGTTTCAAATAAAAGTTGTAGTGAATCAAATGAACTCATTTAAAACCCCTGCAAAGAATATACAGGGTGCTCCATAAAAGCGGGACAAACCTAACTTACATTTTTTTAAATGGAACACCCTATATTTTTTTACATTTTTCAAATCTGTGTATTTTTGTGATTTAAAAAATATATATATGTTGTATCTTATCTTTTACTGTTTTTTATTTATTGCAAATTTCGTGAACAATTATTTATACCACCAGCATCTGCATGCGTATCAATCAGGTTAGCCATGGATGAAAAACAATTAATTTGACACTTATGCCTTACAGACTAATTGAATAAATTCAAAAAGCAAACTTTTCATCCATGGCTAACCTGATTAATACGCATGCAGATGCTGGTGGTATAAATAATATTGTTCACGAAATTTGCAATAAATAAAAAACAGTAAAAGATAAGATACAACATATATATATATATGTGAAATCACAAAAATACACAGATTTGAAAAATGAAAAAAAATATAGGGTGTTCCATTTAAAAAAATTGAAGTTAGGTTTGTCCCGCTTTTATGGAACACCCTGTATACTCTTTGCAGGGGTTTTAAATGAGTTCATTTGATTCACTACAACTTTTATTTGAAACATTTTTTCCCAACTCGAAAAATAAAGAAAATATAAGGGTGGGCCTTTTCGTTGGATAACCCTGTACACAGAAAAGGCGCATTAAATGTAATCCCCGATGCTCTTTCCAGAGCACCCCTTGAAACATTTTTGATATCCGTCGAAGAGGCTGACGTAGAGGCAGATCCATGGTATCAAGGTATGTCACAGAAGGTAATGGACTTACCTGAAAAATATCCTGATTGGAAATTGGAAGAAGGTTTACTTTACAAGCATGTTCCGTTTGATTTTGGTTTTCGTACTAACTTTTCTGCTTGGAAATTAGTGGTTCCAAAAAGTCAAAGATCGTCTGTTTATAAATCGTGTCATGAAGATCCAAAAGCTGCACATTTAGGTGTTTACAAAACTGTCAACAGGATAAGGGAATTATATTATTGGCCACGATTGTTACAAGATACCAGAAAGTATGTAAAGCATTGCAAGACATGCGCAGCACAGAAAGTTAGCTCCTGTGCACGACCCGGACTTATAGGAAGGCCAAAAAAAGTTAATTTTCCATAGCAGTATGTGTCAGTGGATTTGCTAGGACCTCTGCCCCGATCTAAAAATGGTTTTTGTTATTTACTGTTAGTATCCGATTATTTCACTAAATACTGTTTATTGCATCCATTAAGAGAAGCTAAGGCTCCGCAGATAGTGAAATTTTTGGAGGAACAGGTGTTTTTAATACATGGAACCCCTCAAATTATTGCCTGCGATAATGGTGTCCAGTTTACAGGCAATGTTTTTAAAAAGCTAACCGACGAGTATGGAGTGAAAATTCATTTCAACGCAAATTTCCAACCACAGGTTAACGCAGTTGAACGTGTCAATAGAGTCTTAGGAGCAGCTATTCGTTCTTATTTAAAAGATGTTGATCACCGGGTATATGGGATCAGGAAATCCATAAAATTGGTTTCGCTTTAAGGACGGCGGTCCATGAAGCGACAGGATATTCCCCGACATTTTTAAATTTTGGTAGGTACGTTCCTACTAGCGGTGACTACTATGGAAAGTTGGAATCCGTAGAAGATTTAGACCTAACTGATTTAAACCGGGAAGAATATGGTTCAGAAATCGATAAGCTTCCTCAGATATATGTAGATGTTCGGCGTCATCTAGCTGACGCATATGCTAAAAATTCTAGACACTACAATTTAAGAAAACGACCCTCTCAGATGTATAGAGTCGGAGAAAAAGTGTGGAAGAGAAATTTGGTGTTGTCAAACCGTGGTGAACATTTTGCCGCAAAATTAGCACCAAAATTTATTTTGTGCACTGTTAAGAAAGTTATTTCTAAGTTAGTGTATGAATTGTCTGACACGAATGGTAAAAATGTGGGACGATACCACGTAAAAGATTTAAAGCCGTATGATGGATCAGAGATAGATGTGTGAGAGATCGAGAGGATGTGAGTGTACATGTGGCAGCGAATTGGTGTTTGAAGGGTGAATGGAGCTCTGTTGATATCGTTACTATCCCTAAATTGTGTCAAAATAATTTCGTAACATCCGATTTTGTCCTTTCCTGATATTGACCTTGTGTACTCAACTTACAATTTTCAATTTCCCTTGTTAATCTATGCATAAATTGTCGTTCATTCGACGTTCCATAATAATAATAATAATAATAATAATAATTTATTAATCCTTTCGATCACTTTACATGATATAGGATAAGTCAGATACAGTTAAAAGAAAATAGATTAGTACATAAATGACATGGTCAAAACATTGAAATAAAATATAATATAAATAGAATAAAATATGTTCCTATAAAACATACTAAATCTAATGTATGCACACACATACATATATACGCATATATACACACATACACACACATACATACCAATATACAAACATGTACCTATATATAATTTTAAAAATTTAAACCAAAAACATAATCACAGATTAACATCATCGTAGTATTCATTTAGTGAATAATAACTTTTATTTATTAGTAATTTTTTAAGTTCTAATTTAAAATGTTTAATCTGCAAATTTGTATACCTAGTAGGCAAATGATTATAAGCTTTTATAGCCAGGTATTTAGGACTTAGTTTATACTTCGCCAATCTATGTAATGGTATTTCCAATATTGCATTATTTCGTGTGTTATATTTGTGATAGTTATTAAGTGTATTTCCACTTAGTTCAGTTTTAGCATATACTAAAAGATTTAACAACAAAATACATGGTAATGTTAATATTCCCAAGTCTTTACAACTTTCCCGCTTTTTTAATCCAACCATAAATCGTACGGCTTTTTTTTGTAATATAAATATTCTGTTACTGTCGCTTGCGGCGCCCCAGGCAATAATGGCATAAGAGATTATGGAATGGAAATGGGCATAATAGTACATAATCAATACTGATCGGTCAACAACTTCTCGTAACTGATTTAAGCAATAACAAACTGGTGCGATTTTTTTACAAATATTATCAATATGTGTAGTCCATGTACAGTTGTCTGATAAGTGCAAACCTAGAAACTTAACAGTTTGTTCTTGTTTAATTGAACCATGTTTTGTCTTTATTAAGAGACTTTCCTGATAATTCGTTTTTAAGTTACTAAATCTTAAGAATACAGATTTCTTGTTCTTGTTATAGATTGTCGTTCATTCGACGTTCCATAGATTGTCGTTCATTCGACGTTCCCATAGATTGTCGTTCATTCGACGTTCCCATAAATTGTCGTTCATTCGACGTTCCCATAAATTGTCGTTCATTCGACGTTCCATAGATTGTCGTTCATTCGACGTTCCCATAAATTGTCGTTCATTCGACGTTCCCTAGATTGTCGTTCATGCGACGTTCCCCTATACAGACTGTCGTTAATTCGACGTTTCCCAGATAGTCGTTCATTCGGCATCTTCTTCCCCATTTTGACTGCAATGTTTTGCAGAGAATGTCTTTTGGCATCCTTTTCCCAGTCTAGACTCTGTATATTTGTATATAAATAGACTAATTAATAGTTTTCTTAATAAGTTTTAAGAGTAAAAATATTTCAGCTACGCTAAAATATTTTGTGCAAGAAAACGGGGTGTGTAACAGTTCAATTTTTTGAGAGTCCCTGTATATAGGTTTTCAATGCCAGCCTGCGTGATTAATTGCGGTTAATGGACGTTATGCTTAGGCAACCAGAAATACCAAGCAGTATGAAGTGTCAAAGACACAAACTGGTAAAAACCTAAAAGAGAAAAGAAAATGTAAATAATTAACGGCACTTTAATAAACAAATAAAAGCTACAGGTATGTTTCATTAACAATAAGAAAAGTAAATAATTTAATTATACCTCAAAGTTAAATTTAAATAAAATAGGAATTTAAGAATATAGAGTTGGTATAACTGAGTTTTTCAAAATACAAAAAAAGAATTGCAGCAAAAAAAGAAGGACTTTCTCTTTTTGTTGAACCCTGAAGGAGACATGTTTGAAATTTGAAGAGCAAGGGTTGATTTTAAGAATTTTTAAAGGAAAATTGGTGAAAACCTAAATAACAGCTAAGGTAAATGTTAAATCTAATATTCTAGTTTATATTTTTGGATAATTCAAATATATTTCTCAATTCTTAGACGAGATATATTTTTTAGGTTTTAAGCCACGCCTTTTAAAAACCTGTATTTTAAGCTTTATCTTGAAGTTTTGTTTTCTTCTGAATACCTGTGTCTTCGGTTAGCGTCTGGATGCTGTATAGTTGCTTCCGTAAGGATATGGATGGTTATTAAATTTTCCCTGGGTAGTTTGAGACCAGTCGCAGAGTACAGAACCATCTGAGCTATATGTATCGCTGTGAAGTTATATATCATTAGTCAGGAATGAACCAGGTGAACGTTGTGGTTGGAATTACTGCCGAAAACATACCTACACAATTCCTCTGAGACCGAGTTAATGGATTATTTGTACTTTCTGAATCCAAATTATTCAATTCGTAATAACTGTTTGTTCAGTATTCAATCTTCACATAGCAATGCTAATCTATATTCGCCTCTGAATCGAATCCAAAGATTCTTTAAGGCTAGGGTTTTAGTAGTGGGAAATAGCTCACGCAAATATCTTCCAGGACGTACCGGTACCTCGTGGTTGATAGCCAAATTGAGTTTGATGTCACGTGCTACTTTGCTAGGCAACTGCTTAGAGGACCTGACTTAGTTGTTCGCGAATTGTTCGAACAGCGGCGCTTTCAAGAGACCGTGATAACCGCTAGCTTTGTCGTAAACAGATACGGCCTCGGATCTAGTAGAGTTTGCCAGCCCGCAAAAGCCTTCTAGAAAAGATTTTCGTTTGCACTTTGTTGCTAAAATGTGAGACCCACTTTTTATCATTTCCCACCCGTTAACAGTGCAAAATCGAGAGGTCGTCAAAAAATCGTACTGTACAGGGGATTGCTAGGGGTGGTTTTTCAAAATTTATGAAAAAATTTTTTTTGCGTTTTCTACATCTATGCCACCTGGTCCATCATCTACTGAAGTTTTATGCCAATATTTTAATCAGAAATATATATTTTTTAATTTTAAAACCGTCATGTACAATGCTTTCATATGGAGCGCCTTATTATATAAAGTCTCGCCCTGAAATACCACAATTGTAATATCCTTTCTAACGTCCTAACTCGAAAACCTTTTGATTAATCAAAAAAAATCATTTCTATGAACGTTGTAGACCAAAGATCGAGGATTTCAATACTTTTTTCTGATTCTAAATCCGGTGGATAGTTTCGTTAAAAACTTGCAAATTGTAAAGCCATGTCGTGGCGGTAGCGGCCGACATTGGAGATGCTACGAAGATTTACGTTACCGTCGCTTGGCAGTCAAAAACCGACTCTAAGCTTCAGCGCGTTTATAAAGCCGATATTCGCCTATTATCGTGCAATTCCTGTGTTTTAGAAGCATCTTAGGCCTGCAGAAATAGAAAAAATGGTGTAACTAATTCGTTTCAGATAGCCGTAGGTAAAAACAGGTGTATTTAGTTATAAGGAATATACCTCTGCGATTCCTCCCAAATCAAATATACAGAACATTGTTTATAAGTCACTTGTATGTGAAAAAATCATGAAATTTGGAGTTTTTTAAAAATTGTTTACTAGGTAATTCCAAACCGGTTAATTTAAGCCCCAGTTGATTTCATTTCATTGATTATTTATTTAAATAATTGCCGAAAACCATCGAAGTTTTCGAAAATTTCAAGCATTTTTTACTCTGAAAGGAAAAATGCTAGACTCGAGGCTAGACTCTTGAAACTTTGGTGGAATATGTGTCTCATTACCCTCAACTTACAAAAAAAAATTCGTTTCAAAATGTTTATTAGTTTTCGAGAAATTCTATTTGTTTATTAAAAACGTCCCAAATGTTTAAATGAAAAATTGGCCTATTAACGTTATCAAAAATAATTCAACCGCAGCTTATTTTTTTCGTCAAGACGTCAATTTTACGAATCTGTTATGGGTGTATCGATTTTCAATAATTTTGACCGTCAAAATGGCGTTAACAACATTGCTACTTTTCGGAGCAGCGTTTTTTGCAAATAACTTTACAACAAATGAACGTATCTGCACAAATCTTTCATATTTGAGATGCTGGTATTTTTCTACAAATTTATAAAAAAAAAATTGTTGCTCTGGAACATGTAGGAGCCGAGATAATTTTTTAAATTGTTTAATGCGCCAAACGTTTATTTATTAATATTTATGGCCAAAATTGAAACTGGTTGTTAATAAGATCTTGAATTTTGTGAATTCATCAAGTCCTATTGAAAACGGGCCCTTTTTGAGGTCAAAATATAATTTTTAATAATTAGTGATTTTAGAGCGTCTTCAATTTGTTTGGCTCAAGGGACAGGTGAATTTTTTATCAAACGATTTTCAAATAGGGGTAGCGAGAAAAATTCGTCATATCTCTGTTATTTTCCGGCCAATTTCGATGTTTTTTTTTTAATTTGGGGTAGCTCACGAAAATAATAACAATGGGCACATTTGCAATATCCAAATAATAAACAAATAATTGTTATAAACAATTTATTTATTTTTTTTAATTTTTTCTTTTTTGGGCTTATGCAATTTATAATGTGCTAATGTATTAAATATAAATTTATAAAGATTATATAATGGTAACAATGCTGTAACATCGTATATTGTTTGATGGAGAAATAGTTTGTGCATACATTGTTACCATTATATAATCTTTATAAATTTATATTTAATACATTAGCACATTATAAGTTGCATAAGCCAAAAATGGAAAAATTAAAAAAAAAAATAAATTGTTTATAACAATTATATGTTTATTATTTGGATATTGCAAATGTGAACATTGTTATTATTTTCGTGAGCTACCCTAAATTAAAAAAAAAAACGTCGAAATTGGCCGGAAAATAACGGAGATATGACGAATTCTTCTCGCTCCCCAATTTGAAACTCGTTTGATAAAAAATTCGCCTGTCCCTTGAGCCAAACAAATTGAAGACGCTCTAAAATCACTAATTATTAAAAATTATATTTTGACCTCAAAAAGGGCCCGTTTTCAATAGGACTTGATGAATTCACAAAATTCAAGATCTTATTAACAACCAGTTTCAATTTTGGCCATAAATATTAATAAATAAACGTTTGGCGCATTAAACAATTTAAAACATTATCTCGGCTCCTACATGTCCCAGAGCAACAATTTCTTTTTAAAAATTTGTAGAAAAATACCAGCAACTCAAATATGAAAGATTTGTGCAGATACGTTCATTTGTTGTAAAGTTATTTGCAAAAAACGCTGCTCCGAAAAGTAGCAATGTTGTTAACGCTAGTTTGACGGTCAAAATTATTGAAAATCGATACGCCCATAACAGATTCGTAAAATTGACGTCTTGACGAAAAAAATAAGCTGCGGTTGAATTATTTTTGATAACGTTAATAGGTCAATTTTTCATTTAAACATTTGGGACGTTTTTAATAAACAAATAGAATTTCTCGAAAACTAATAAACATTTTGAAATGAATTTTTTTTTGTAAGTTGAGGGTAATAATGAGACATATTCCACCAAAGTTTCAAGAGTCTAGCATTATTCCTTTCAGAGTAAAAAATGCTTGAAATTTTCGAAAATTTCGATGGTTTTCGGCAATTATTTAAATAAATAATCAATGAAATGAAATCAACCAGGGCTTAAATTAACCGGTTTGGAATTACCTAGTAAACAGAAACATTCAAAAAAATTAATCTACTGCAGTCTTACTGCAATTTTTAAAAAACTCCAAATTTCATGATTTTTTCACATACAAGTGACTTATAAACAATGTTCTGTATATTTGATTTGGGAGGAATCGCAGAGGTATATTCCTTATAACTAAATACTGTAAATACACCTGTTTTTACCTACGGCTATCTGAAACGAATTAGTTACAAATTCCCGTTCACATCGTCTATTTCTACAGGCCTATTTTAACTGTCTTGCGATATTATTTTATTAATAAATATTTAATTAAACAATTCCGATGTGATTTTTTAAATGGTAATAAAATTTTCCTTTGATTTTTTTCCAATAATAAGTAATTTTCAATAGGTACACAAAAATATAGGCAAGTAGCCGGTATCTTACACAAAAATATAGGGTAGGTAGTAGTACCTACACAAAAATAGTGTAAATGTTTTGTTGAATATATTAAGTTTACATTAACAAAAGTAATAATAATAATTAATAATAATTATTATTGTAGGTACTACAAGTGTAACGAATTACAAACCCTTAAAAGGGAGCCATATATAAGAAAAAGAGGTCCGATTGGGAAATATTTACAATTTTTGGTCATACATAATTCATATGATACAAAAGAAAACATGAACTTATAATAAATTGAACTATACGTGAACTATATATAGAGTATATTTTTGTGATTTGTGATCTGCTTATATAGTTTGGCCCAATCAATAGGAGGTACTTCTACCTTGCAAAAGGTATAGGAAAGTTTATATTTGGTAGGTACGACATGGCTTTACAATTTGCAAGTTTTTAACGAAACTATCCACCGGATTTAGAATCTGAAAAAAGTAATGAAATCCTCGATCTTTGGTCTACAACGTTCATAGAAATGATTTTTTTGATTAATCAAAAGGTTTTCGAGTTAGGACGTTAGCAAGGATATTACAATTGTGGTATTTCAGGGCGAGACTTTATATAATATAAGGCGCTCCATATGAAAGCATTGAACTACATGATGATTTTAAAATTATAAAAAATATATTTCTGATTAAAATATTGGCATAAAACTTCAGTAGATGATGGACCAGGTGGCATGGATGTAAAAAGCGCCAAAAAATGTTTTCATAATTTTTGAAAAACCACCCCTAGCAACCCCCTGTACAGTACGATTTTTTGACGACCTCTTGATTTTGCATTGTTAACGGATGGGGAATGATAAAAAGTGGGTCTCACATTTTAGCAACAAAGTGCAAACAGGATGACACGATAGAAGCAGCTATTTACTCTACTGTTCGTGGCCAAACGTCCGACAACAGCGTTGTCACAGCCGTCACAGGTCACAGGTTTATTCACCCTCTGTAAAAAAATGACGGATACTATAGTGGAATTAGTACCAATCGTCGATCATTAAAAAAAAACCATATCCAATGCAAAATACCATATTTCACACCATACCCTTAAAAATGGCCCCTATAAGCTCAAATTGCGGACCCAACTAAAATTTGCAAGGACACTGCCTTTAATAGTTTCATTTTTTAATTCAATTACTTTAAAAATTGTAAATAATTTTTTTACATATCAAATTGGGTATCACACCCTACCCTACCTAATTGGTAATTGGTAAATTGTAAGTGGGCTGTTGATCAGACCCTCCACTGCGACCGCTCGGTCTATTGTGGCTCACTCCAAATTATATTTCACCCAACAGGGTCCTCAGGCAGAAGTTCCCCTTTGCCGAACATTGAGAACCGAATTCTAGCTGCAGCGGGGCATGCACATAAAATGTGCTCTGCCTTTTCACTTTCACTTTTACCCTACGTATACATAAAATTTCTTCTATTACGTGCCTGTACACTGAGTGTACGGTGTTCCAGTATTTTATTTATTGCCATAGTAAAAAGTTTGTATCGATTGTGTCGCCATCTTATAGAGAGTGGCCAAACTATTTTGAATATGGTTGGTACAAAACTAAACTGGAATGACGTCTACTATGCCAATTGCAAATGTCGGAAATGGAGCATTCATATTATTTGCGGGATAAACGCTCGGGACCATACCTAGTAAATATCTTAGTATACAGTAAATTCACTTTTCAACCAAAGCACTTTGTGAGTGAATAGGAGAGAATAAAGCGAGAGCGCTAACATTCTGAGATCGACATGCAGTCACGCATGTGTAGTGCTCTCGCTTTACTGCTATCTCCTATTCACTCACAAACTGCTTTGGTTCAAAAGTGAATATACTGTATATTGATGTCTAACTAAAATAAAAGTGAACCTAAATGTTGCCGCTAGTCAATGAAGAAGTTTTATACCTGAATGTATTGGGGTTTGTTAAATATTATTAGTTATTAGCGAGAGGACCAAACCGCAAAGTCGAGATACTTTGGTAATTAATTAAATTATTACTATGTGCTCCAAACAATTGAAATTACTTCATGGCCTAGCTGAAACCTTTGTGAATCCGTAGGTATCACAAATTATTCATAAAAGTTATTTTTCCCATAGTTCTGTGTTCTATAATCGAGCTCTGTTTCCCGTATAATTCATATCTTAAAATGCTAACCTTAATAATAATCTATCTAAGCAGGTGGATATCTTTAATATTAGGTTAAATGTATTTAAAAGCTATGTTATTAATTACTTACGTTTGCTACGTTCTGACGTAATATAGTATAAAAGTAGTTATAATTCAATATTATTTGCTATCAATGTTTATAGTTGTTATTATTAAGTGATTTTTTTAAGAACTGTTTTGCATATAGTCATTTTCTTTTTTTTTGTGTATATTGTATTTTTTTAAAGTTTTTTTTGTTGTTTTTTCTTCTTGTACCTACTACAATATTGTAAATCAGTGTATCCCTGTTATTGGGGCTATTGCATAGCCCTGTTGGGTTACCGAATCTGTTTATAAATAAATAAATAAATAAATCAATAACAAACCTGCTATTTGTTCTTATGCCTAAAACTGATCTTTAGCCTTTTGCTTTGTCCGTTAACATTCCTAGGGTGGCGGGTGATGGAAGTCCCGGTTCGAAGGACCCGCCACACTCGACTATACAGTCAGAATTTAGGGGTGAATCGGTGAACCGATCGGTTAGAGCTCAACGGATTTGGATTCTCCACCCTCGAAAACGGGGAGTAAGTAGGTTTGGTCTGGGTTAACAACAAATTTAGGATTAACTTTAAAGAGAGACTACTTACCCCTAAAATTAAAGGTGGTGGCTTTAGGGTCAAAATTATACGTTCTATAAGGCTAATATAATTTCTTTGAAGTAGCTTGCTTACCCATGAATTATTAGGAAATGTCACCGAACTTTATGTAATACGTTGACATTGAATTTTAGAAAATTGTAACCCCCATTATAAGAAAGGAGGTAAAACTCCCACCCCCCCCCCCTGGGGTGAATTTTAGGTGCTGCGGGCAAATCACTTGAAATACCCTACTAACAACTGTAATAACAACTGTGCCGAATGTTTTGCTTTTAACTCAATTTGCTACATTTTACCATATTTGCCGGGTGTACCGCACAGACAGACTAACAAAATTAAGTAGTATTTTGATTTGTGTACAGAGTTGTACATAAATAAAAGTAGGAACCTTATTTTTAAAATTATTCTACAACAGTTCACTTACCTAGTCTAGAAATTTAAGAATTGTCACTGCTGCAAGTTAATTTTCTTTTAACAAAACACTAAAATAAATTATCAAGTCTAACTCTCTCGACCATTTCAATGAAATTGAATTTACGGCAATTAATCAAGGTTGATGAATGAAATGTGCAAACAAATGAAGTGAGCGACTCTATTTCATTTTTTCCGCTCTTTTCGAATATCGAAACAGATCTACAAAATTTTGCCATATTGTCAGTTTCTTATAAAGCCAGATTGGATTGGATTGGATTTCGATTTTGGTTTATATGAAGTTTTATCAATTAAAATAAGTGAACCACATATTCTAAGTATGAACCGATTATACAGGGTGGATTATACAGGGAAGTTATGACCATAGAAAGATTTGGCCAAAATCAATGAAACATCCTGTATCTTATAGTAAGGAGGACGATGGATGCATTAATGCATCCAATTTGGAACCGCCAAAGTACCCTCTATTTATTTATTTATTTATTTCTATCCAAAAGTATCGTATGTGCCTTTAACTTTGAAACACCCTGTATATCGACGATATTTTAATTATGAGTTCCACTTTTGAGGAACATCTGGTACATCTCAAGATGGTTTTTAAGTGTTTATTAGAAGCAGGATTCACTTTGAAATTGCAGTTGCAAATTGCGTACGCCCCGATCCTCAAAGGGTTCAAGCAATAGTTGATTAAAAATCCCCTAGCAATGTAAAGGAGCTACAAAAACTCCTGGGTTTGTGTCAGTATGACCGGATGTTCACAGCACAGTTCACAACACATAATTGTTGAAAATACTAACATCATGAATAAAGAGAAATGGGGACATGGATTATAACTTATAGTACGATCTAATTCCCATCGAAATTATAACTGAAATATTTATTTTATTATTTACAAGTATTTGTCAAAAAGTGACCGCATATTATGTTCCAAGGTGTGTTAAATTAAAACAAGGGATAAATAGAATAAATTTAGAAGGAAATCCTCATATACATTGACACAGATTTCTTTGTTCCGTTGATCATTATTTATGAAGGAACGACAGCATCGACGATGTCATCATCAGTTGACTTTGTCATGGCTTCAAACAATGTATCGAAAAAAAGTAATGAACATGGCGAAGGATAAATGTGAACTCTTCGGAGTTCCTCTTCTAAGCGAAGACGAATTTGTAAATTTATTGAAGGTGGCTTAGGATAAAGTTTCCCTTAAAAGAGGCAACGTTGCTCTCGGAGGAGATAACGTTGAAGAAGAGAAAATCCGCCGCCGCCTCCGCCAAAGTAATGAAGAAAACAAAGGTAAAGGGTAAAGGGAGCGTAAACAAAGAGCACCTGATTTGGAGATTGCAGCAATCTGCAGGAATAGTCGCGGTGCCGGGAGAAAGGACACCATCAGTTTAATTTAAATTTAATCATCTTAAAAGTGAGGTTATAAGTAATTTATTTTTTTCTATTATTTAGATATGTAAGACTTAGCTATTAGTCGTTATTTTGAAGTAATAAAAGTAAATTTCACGCTTTCTACTAGTTGTAAAAGAAATAATAAGTTATATGTAACATACGTTTTTATTCGCAAATTCCATACTCACAAAATGCGAAGCACCCTACAAAAGTTGAACAAAATTCAACTCTCTTGTAATAAAATTCGTTGCGTATTGCTAAAAAATCTAGATTTGTAATTCGAAAGAAGAATCAATATGCCCTTATCTAGTAGCCGCCCTTCACCTTATTCCTGCGCCTTGTGTCAAAGCTAAATTGGAACGAATAAGTTTTTAACTCAAATTGGTGTCGAGCCAATAAATGTCCAAGTAGATGTACTCACCAAAGTACAAAAAATGATTCTTGTTCTTCAAACTTTACACCCCTCAGATGTAGCACGCCTAAAAAACCGAAAGAGAGAAATAAACGTAAAAGCAGGACAAAGATGCAGATGTCTCTGCTGCTGGTCCAAGTCCCACTCGACCAAGAGAAACTCTTGGAAGTTAACAGATGCTGCTCCCTGGTTGTGAAGATCGAAAGGCAGAAGGGCCCACAACAGGTATCAAAGTGTCACCAGTGCCAACGTTTTGGCCATGCGCAGGGGCATTGCTCCGCGAAGGTCAAATGCGTGAAATACGCCGGTCAACACTACTCCGGAGAAATCAAGTACAGCAGCAGCAAAGTGCAAACTGCCAGGAGGCCCACCCAGCCAGCCAGCTACAGAGGATGCCCGAACTTCCCATAGAAGCTCCTCCAGGCAGGCCCCAGCCCACGGTGTAAGACAATTAGGTGATGAAACGCCTCAATTAGAGTGTCTCCAAACTGTTAACGCAAGAGACGCGAAATCGTAAGACAAAGAGAGAGAGTACGTGGCCGCGAGGGCCGCGCGGGCTGCGTCCCGCATCGTCTAGTTAATTTCCACTTCATTTTACCAGGTCGAAAAATATACCTTCGATGCAGAAAAATATGTAGAACACGATTGTTGAAAAATTATGTGTCTAAATTGTCGGCTACTGTGCAAAAAAAAATAAAAACCATAAATGAAATTGGACGCCGGCACGTTTAACTCGAAACGTTGCTAAAACCGTTCGAGTAATTAATTAACTCCTATATGAGCGATGCTTAATGTTATGAGTATGAAATGAACTATTACATTTTTATATTTCATTTATACATTTATATGTCATTTATATACAAAATCATAAATGTGTGCGTGTATATGTATCGTTCTTATGTTTCTTTCAATGTCTACTTTTCATATATTTACAATTATTGTTTGTATTGTTTCTCATGTAATTTTAATGGTATTGTATCCTCTACATACATTTCATGTATTTTATGACTTGCCATATATACGCTATATGTATCCAAATGGTTAATAAAGTATTATTATTATTATTATTATTATTATGTAAAAAATTAACATAAACAATTTTATAGAGAACTAAATTTCCTATAAAAAAGTCAGTGACGGCATATGTCTATCTTGAATATTTTAGGCGTGAGCACGGTGCAAGACAATTCTTACACCGTGGGTGTGAGGGTGGCTGAAAGTTGTGCGCTGGAAAACGATAAGTTTAATTTAACAAAAGATCAGCGCGCGAATTTGAGGCGCCCTCACACCAAAACTATTAAAGGAAATTTAGTTATCTATAAAATTATTTATGTAAATTTTTTTCAGAACTCGAACGGTTTTAGCAGCGTTTCGAGTTAAACGTGCCGGCGTCCAATTTCATTTATGGTTTTTATTTTTTTTTGCACAGTAGCCGACAATTTAGACATAATTTTTCAACAATCGTGTTCTACATATTTTTCTACATCGAATGGTATATTTTTCGACCTGGTAAAATGAAGTGGAAATTAAATAGGGACGATGCGGGGAGCAGCCCTCGCGGCCACGTACTCTCTCTCTCTGTCTTACGATTTCGCGTCTCTTGCGTTAACAGTTTGGCGACACCCTAACCATACGATACATTGAGGCGTTTCATCACCTAATTGTCTTACACCGTGCCCAAGCCTAAACCTGCGAGAGCGGTGGGGGCGAGAAGCTTCGCAGAAGCCACCAAACAAGGAACCTCAACGAATAAGAATTTTAGCAGCCAACGCGACCAACAGACTTATTTAGATACCTATGTAAGACTTAGCTATTAGTCATTATTTTGAAGTAATAAAAGTAAATTTCACGCTCTCTATTAGGCGTAAAACAAATAATAAGTTATATGTAACGAACATACGTTTTTATTCGCAAATTCCACTCATAAAATGCGAAGCTCCCTACAAAAGTTGAACAAAATTCAACTCTCTTGTAATAAAATTCGTTGCGTATTGCTAAAAAATCTAGATTTGTAATTCGAAAGAAGAATCAATATGCCCTTATCTAGTAGCCGCCCCTCACGTTATTCCTGCGCCTTGTGTCAAAGCTAAATTGGAACAAATAAGTTTTTAACTCAAATTGGTGTCGAGTCAATAAATGTCCAAGAAGATGTACTCGCCAAAGTACAAAAAATGATTCTTGTTCTTCAAACTTTACACCCCTCAGATGTAGCAAGCCCAAAAGACAGAAAAAGAGAAATAAACGTAAAAGCAGGACAAAGATGTAGATGTCTCTGCTGCTGGTCCAAGTCCCACTCGACCAAGAGAAACTCTTGGAAGTTAACAGATGCTGCTCCCTGGTTGTGAAGATCAAAAGGCAGAAGGGCCCACAATAGGTCTCAAAGTGTCACCAGTGCCAACGTTTTGGCCATGCGCAGGGGCATTGCTCCGCGCAGGTCAAATGCGTGAAATACGCCGGTAAACACCACTCTGGAGAAATCAAGCACAGCACCAGCAAAGTGCAACCTGTCAGGAGGCCCACCCAGCCAGCCAGCTACAGAGGATGCCCGAACTTTCCATAGAAGCTTCGCAGAAGTCACCAAACAAGGAACCTCAACGAACAATAATTTTAGCAGCCAACGCGACCAACAGACTTATGGCGGCACTGGCGAAAATGCAGCAAATGTGCTCAGCGATGAGCGCACTTTTCAAGTCGATGTCAATGGCTTATACACGGTAGAAGTTAGAAAGCAGGTGTATGAAATGGCAGTGAAAAACAAGATACTCAAGTGAAATTTGTTAAGTACAACAATTCGGAAATACTGAGATGTCCATGCTAAAAACGCACTGCTTTTATACAAATTGTGCGCCTTATGCCGGCGTGTGGCAAGGTCAATAGACGGCGCGTGCTTCATCGCAACCCAGGAAGACGTGTCCTACGAGCCACCCTCCGGACCAGTATGGGGAAGAAGTCCAGTCCAGGAACAGCTTCCTACGCTCTGGTAGGAACCACCGAAGAACGGGACTGGCTCCATCGTTTGAAGAAAACGGTACTAATCTCTGATAATGGAGAACGCTTTATCAGTAACCAGTATCAACAATTCTGTGAGCGTTCGCATATTCAATTACTCTACTCAGTAATAGAACATCAAAGGGTGGAGGGAAAGAACCAGGAACGGAGGGAAAGAACCATGAACTGAGGAAACTGCTACGTATGTATAGCAATGGCAAAAAACCTGATGTGTGGGATAGATATCTACCACAATTATTGTTCTCCTTGCCGCTAGCAAAATCGTGCTAGGTTACGAATTGGTCATTTCTGCAAGTTGGGAGATTCCTGCAGACAATTGGGAGATCTCATTCTTAATGACGTGATTGAACAACGACTGCATAATTATCAGCGAAAATACACACGACGGCCACATCCACCTAAAGCAACATTTCAAGTTGGCGAACAAGTTTTGGTCAGGGGGTCTATTCTTGAAACTAGGGAACGTGTTCCCATAAGGGTATGACGTCAATATGACGTAAATTGACATTTACTATTGGTTGTCTTGCTACTACAGAGAGAAAATGACGTAATTCCCTCATGGGAACACATTCCCTAGTTTCAAGAATAGACCCCCAGAAGGCTCAAGCACATCTCACGATTTCGACACCAATTCGGTACCCAGTGGACTACTAAGGGAAATGGCCTGCAAAATCAACGATGAAAGGTTCCTGTCTGACGGTTGGTAAATCGAAGATATACAGGGTGAATTTAAAATACACTGAATATTTTTAATCTATAATTTCTTATTGCAAAATTAATGAATTCGCAGTGTTTTAATTTCAGAATTCCATAGTTAATGTTTTAACAAACAAACCTTAAACTCGTCCCGCTGGGGATACACCGACCGGTGAACTTGACATTGACATGGTTACGAACAAATACCTCTACGCAGTATTCGCAGTGTTTACCAAGTAAATCCAAAACTGAGATCTAAAACACAAGGAAAAACTCACACTTGAAATCATGGATGCACAGGCTGAACTACGCGGGTAACGTGGTAGCTACGAACACAAAACTGAAATCTAAAAAACTAGGAAAAATTCACACTCGACATCATGGATGCACAGGCTGAACTACGCCAACACAACAACACGATAGCTAAGAAGAGTGGGGGTACAGGCATTTATGTCGCTACACACATCAGCTGTTCTGCTCAGGCAGGAGCGTCGTGAATATTTAATAAATATTCAAAAATTATTCTCTTGGTTGTAGTTCATTTATTTTACAAATGACTATTTTTAGGAATTTTTACGGACCGTAGAGCTTAACGGATTAAAATTATCCAGTGTATTTAATAATAATAATAATAATAATAAACGCCTTTATTCAAGAAGAAAATACTACAGAGCGAAGTTTAGGCCCAAAGTGGACTACTCTTACACTTAACTCTATAAGTATTTAAATTTAAACTTAACATTTATCATACTGGCATACAGAGAAACAGTACTTTAGATTATAAAAAAAGAAAGTATACAAGAAAAAAAAAACAAGTTACTTATAATTAAAGAGAGTTTTTTCTGCAAGGCACCCATTAAGCCCTATTTCATTTTATACTTACTTATCTTCTAACACAAGATATAACTACTGATCACTCAATAACAAAACTTTTAATTTATATTTAAACCTCAAAGGACTACAGGTTTTTAGAGAGACGGGCAGAGAGTTGTACATTTTAATTGCATTATAGGAAAATGATTTTTTAAATGTAGCTGTTCTGAATCTTGGCATATTAAGCATTTGTTGCGAGCGTATGTTTACAGAGTGGTATTAATGTCTCCTGGAAAATGTATCTTTAATGTACGATGGCATACCTGAATAAATTACAGAGTGCGCAAAAGATAGGAGATGTAATTTGGTTCTATTATTTATATTTAACCAACGCAATATTTTAATTCTAGCTGATATTCCTCGGTCATATTTACGAAGTCTAAATATAAGTCTACAGCACGTATTTTGTATTTTCTGTAATCTATTTTTGTCAACTGTGTCCAAACAGGGCCCATAGATAAAACTGCAATAGTTTAAGTGAGATAACACTAACAACTCACAAAGATTTTTACGCAAATTAAAATTTAGTATATGTCTGTTAGAATACAATAGTTTTAAATTTAGATAAGCCTTTTGTATTATTTTATTTACTTGTAAGCTAAATTTTAATCTGTCGTCAAATATTACCCCCAAACTCTTTGCTGATTTTACTTTAGAGAGAATTTCTCCATTTATTTTTATTTGTATTTGGTTTATTACCTCGATATCATTTTTGCCACCGAACATTAAGACAACGCATTTATTAGGATTAAGAGATAAATTATGTTCCAGAGATAAATTATATATAGTTTTCAAATTATGATTTATTTTATTCTGAGCCAGTAGAAAATTTTCTTTTTTGAAACTATAATATAATTGAGTATCGTCTGCGTAAGCATGATATGATATATTATTAATTTTATTAAGAATGTCAGTTGTGTATAATACAAAAAATAAAGGACCTAAAATTGAGCCCTGTGGGACTCCAGTTAACAGAAAAGCAGAAGATGACAGAGAATCATCAACCCGAACTATCTGACGCCTGTTATGTAAATAGGATTTAACAAAATTCACTGAAGTTTCGTCAAAGCCATAAAACTTAGCTTTGGCAACCATCAATTCGTGATCGATTTTATCAAACGCCTTGGAATAATCCAACAAAACCAAAGCAGTGACCATACCTCCATCCCTAGCCCTGATGATATCATCTGTAATTTGCCATAGCGCAGAGGCAGTACTATGTCCAGATCTAAATCCAGATTGATAATTATTCAATATATTATGTATAACAATATAAGAGAACATCTGCGAATACATTACTTTCTCTAAAATTTTGGACAAAGCAGGAAGAACACTGACAGGTCTCAAATCACCAAATGACTGGGGATTAGTTATTTTAGGTAATGGCATCACTAGAGAACATTTCCAATTACTAGGAAAGTACCCCTTCTCTATGCAACAGTTTATTATATGTAGGATATATTTATCAATAAAGGGACTACAGTATTTAATCATTTTAATATTAATATTATCCGTGCCATATGCATTTGACTTAATACTACAAATAGTGTTGTGAATGTCCTCCAGTGATGCCAACCCAAAACTGAATTTAATGTCGGCATTAAACAAATTATTGTTATAAAAATTAATTATGTCTTGATTATTATGATTTTTTTGGTGAACTGAAATGAAATAATTGTTAACATCGTCCGGATTATTAAGATGTGAAGGAAGTTCAACCGAGTTTTGGGGTTTGACATTTAAGTTTTTCAAAGAAGCCCATGTTTTTTTTGAATTATTTTCAGAATTTATAAAATTTATGTAACTTTTCTTTTCTGTTCTTACCGTCGCCAGTGTTTGATTTCGTAATGTTTTATAATTTTCCCAGTCATCAGGTGACCTAGTTACCTTATATTTACTTAAAGCACTGTTTCTGCGCTTCATCATCGCCTTAAGATTATTGGTTAGCCAAGGGGCTTTGGGTTTGGTGACTCTAACTTGTCTAAGTGGTGCATAAACATGCACCACTTATAAATATCTGTAATATTAAATTATTTAAAATGCTTATTTTACTATCTATATCTCCAGTTAACAAAATTGTATCCCATGCCAAATCATATAATTCATGTACAAAAACATCGTAATTAAAATTTTTGAAGTCTCTAAACTTAACAAGTTTATTTTCCTTACGTGGTACTTTTAAGGCCATTTCACAATAAACAAGTTTATGATCACTAATATTATCAGTATTTAAAACAGATGATTTTACTACATCATAGGGGCTAGAAATGAAGATAGGGTCAAGTAAGCTCATTCCCGAGGGTTGAGCTACCTACCGGGTGCGTCTCCAGGTGGCGGATAGGAGAACGGCCACATTCCTCTGGAGTTGGGCCAGCGTTGGTCATACCGTTGGAGGGAAGATCTCCAACTAAAACCACGCCGCAGACCAGCTCACGACTCACACCGCAAACCGCCTGAGTCACAACGACCCTCTGGCTAAAGTCAGAGGTATGTGTCTACAGGGGGCGCGGGGGCCTTGGCTTAACCGCCTGGACTGCGTGGATGAAGTACCACCATAAAAACTTCCCCAATCTTAAGGTATGGTGCGCGCCGAAGAGATGCATGGTCGGGGGGGAGCTCGACCATTAGCGACCACCCTCCGGAAACCTGGGGCACCCGGTTGTATACACCCCGAACCGTGTCATGGGAGCACTGGCACGGCCGTAATTTTCTTCCCTTACTCGTGGGATTCAATATGGATAATAACGACACTAACGACCCAAAACACGAAACAGTGACGGACATGGCTTCTAACGCCGCGTCTGGATCTGGAAAAGAAGTTGATTCTGTGGGAACGACAGAAAACCTGTCGATAACCACAGATATCAACAAACTCACCTTACAAGGTGAGAAGCGACTCTCCGGCGCACAGAGACGGAAGCTCGCCATACAAAGGGCCATCGCTAGCGGGGAACCCGTCCGCTACAAGCGAAAAAAAACCCAAGCAAGGCAGCGGTAATTCCCGTGATAGGAGCCCACACGCTCCCTCCGGGAGTACTAATGCCAACGACATTGCCATTGCAGGAGGCTCTAACAACTCCGCAAGGGCAACAGTCAACAAAAGGCCGCGATCAGATGGGAGCACCCCGAACTCCCAAAATAGACAAGCCGGGACCAAAAGGCCAAGAACCACGGAGGAGGGCGCTTCAAGCGAAACCTTCAAAGAGGTTCTAACGGCCTTTAAAATGGCAATTGTTCCTCAGGGCTTCCCTGAAATACGCCTGACAGAGGAACAGTTTGGCTCTGTGCAGATGGCGCTGTTGGGGCGGATCACCCCCGGTGAGGAGGGAACAGGTCCGCAGTTCAACGGCTGCTATATGCATAGAGGAGCAGCCATTCTCTCCTGCAAGAATGAGGGAACCAGAACCTGGTTACAGGAGATAGTTCCCCAGCTCAAGCCGTGGGAGAATGCAGAACTAAAAGTAGGGCCTGCAAAAGACCTACTCTCGATGGCGAAGGTATTAATGTGGGCTCCAAAACCCTTCGATACCACGCCAACTAAATCAGTCTTGGAGCTTCTGAAAACTCAGAACACAGGACTGAAAACAGAAGACTGGCACGTCATCAATAGCACCAAGGAGCCGAAAGGCATAACCCTTGTGCTGGAGATTGACGAAATGTCTCTGAAGACCCTCCGGCAACTAGACATGAGACCATGTCTGGGACTAGGGAAAGTGGTCTTCAGAGTGTTAGCTACTAGTGCTGGACGAAATGGAGGGGACAACACCAACCCATGTCCTGAGGCTGCTACAAGCGAACCTCCAGCACAGTAGAGGTGCTTCTGCGACATTATGTCGCAAATTAAACACCGAGGAGATAGATGCGGCTCTCATTCAGGAACCCTGGATAGTGAGGGGCCGCGTAATGGGACTCGGGGAAACCAGAGGTGAGTTAATATATGACAAAACTTCCGATAACCCCAGGGCATGCATTTTCATTAAGAAAGGTGTAAAATGTCTGCCCATGTATGATTTCTGTTCTAGGGATCTAGCGACCATCAGGCTGAAATATCAGGAGGATGGGCATGTAAGGGAGCTAATAATCTCCTCTGTTTACATGCCATACGACTCCATAGACCCACCACCCGGCGAAGACCTAAGAAAACTGGTGGAATACTACGAGGCAAACCGACTCCAGTTAATAGCCGGCTGCGACGCAAACGCGCACAACACTGTTTGGGGCAGCACGGACAACAACCGTCGAGGGGAAGCACTCCTGGAGTACTTGGTGAGTAATAATTTACATATTGCTAACCAAGGCAATGAGCCAACCTTTGTAACTCAACGTCGGCAAGAAGTCATCGACCTGACGCTAGCCACGGAATATCTGTGCGATAGCATCAAACGATGGCATGTATCCCACGAGCCATCATTATCTGACCACAGACATATTAGGTTCGAACTAGCTGGTTTCGAAAGGGAACTAACAACCCATCGAAATCCCAGAAAAACTGACTGGGACGCTTACAGAAGTCAACTGAAATGCAGTTTGGCGGCTGTGAAGTCCGAAGTTCAGACTACCAATGATATAGAGGTGATGGCAGACCAACTTCAGGATGCCATTGTAACCTCATATCAAGAAAACTGCCCTTCTGTCACCAGGGAAACCACCAGAAATGTCACATGGTGGAACAAACACCTGGAAAGTCTAAGAAGGGCCGCTCGCAAAATGTTCAACAAAGCGAAAAAAACCGGCCAATGGGACTTACATGCCCAGGCCCTCACGGAATATAATAAAGCTTTGAGAAAATCAAAGACAGACTCTTGGAGAGGATTCTGCCAGGAGGTCGAAAACACACCTCAGGCGGCACGCCTCAACAAAATTCTGTCAAAGGATCCAATAAACCCTGTCGGGACTATAAAGCGACCGACAGGCGAACATACGACAAACGGGAGGGAAACACTGGATGTTCTACTACAGACTCACTTCCCAGGATCGACAATAGTTGACGAAGATTCACCGCCACAACCTGAATCTCTTGAGGCAAAGCCTACAAGGTTGGACTGGAAAGTGGCGAATCAGATCGTCAACTACAATAAAATTGAATGGGCGATCAAATCCTTTGAACCTACAAGTCTCCGGGACCGGATGGAATACTTCCCGCATTATTGCAACGGGCAAGTGACCTCCTAATTCCGTTTCTATGTAAAATCTTTCGTGTATGCTTGGCAATGGGATATGTGCCTCTGGCATGGAAATCGGTAAAGGTGGTTTTCATACCAAAACCAGGGCGCACCTCCTACGACCATGCCAAGTCATATCGACCAATCAGTCTTTCGTCTTTCCTCTTGAAGACGCTGGAAAAACTTGTCGACAGACATATTCGGGATGGGCCATTAATAGAAAACCCACCCAATAGTAGACAGTATGCCTACCAGGCAGGGAAATCATGTGAATTGGCTCTTCACAACCTCGTTAGTAGGGTAGAGGAGTCGATAAACAATAAAGAGATAGCACTGGGTGCTTTTCTTGACATTGAGGGTGCATTCGATAACACCTCTTTTAAATCAATGATCCTGGCCGCTCAAAGACATGGGATTGACGACACTTGTTGTAAGTGGATGGACAACATGCTGAAGAGTAGGCGGGTTTATCAACGTTTAATAACTAAACTAATTTGCTAAGGCTGTGTCAACGTTAGTTAACCATTCGTTATAACCAGTAATAGTAGGAGGGAACGACCGATATTCGATTAAGTCAACCAACCGCTGTCACTACATCTGATTTAACTCTTGGCCGTTGAATTCAACGCAGGTCGTGGCAAACCCTTAATATATCGAAGTCTCGAAATCGATAGATTAACGGCAACTGTCGACAATGAATGCTTCCTCGTATACAGGTTTCGCAACTTCCTGACCTAAAGATACAACACTGGCTAAACACTTTGCACAATACACAATTCACTTCTGACACCTGCCCAGACAGGTCTTGCTCATTCACTCTTCTTTGGCTTCAGCCGAATGGTCAAACCGACGCAATTGCGAGGGTCGTTAGCTATGGGGTCAACACAGATACTAGACTATTACTAGAACGCAATAAGAAGACATGGATAATAAATAAAGGTATATATTAAACAATCATCATAGTACATATAGAGCCTCACCTAGCAAGGTCTGCCACCATAACCACGATACCCCCACAAGGGGTCAGCGACCGCGACGGCCGCGCTTAAAGACGAGTGATCGATTGCCGAAAGAGAATTATTACATGGACGTGACTGGCAATTTAGTGAGTGGGTTTTATAGATTTACTGTTAGAATTATAGACTAAAAATTTAAGGTAATATTCTCCAAAAGGGGTATATGCCGTTAGACGTCTGTGGATATTTCAGAAAGGGGAAATCTCTTCGAATGCTATCTCACAAGGCGGTCACCTGGTAATAATGGGGAAGTGCCCCGGTACCCGTGCGTACCGCACTGAGGCTTATCCTGGCTTGATTTAATCAAAAATGGCGGATTTCCATTTTGCGAGATCATTGGGAGGTCTCCCACTATATATATGGAAATGACCCGAGACCACTTCATGTCGCCACGTGGCGTCGCAAATTCCGCTATTTCCAAATTTTATTCAGTTCCTAATATTTTCAAAATGGTGCTGGCAGACACGATCCCGGTAGAGACGATGACCAATGGGTAGGCGAGGCCAGCTCAACCATCCTTGGAAGCCGTAGGTCACGGACTCACTAGGAATTCCAGAACGCGAGGGTAGAGTGAACCTATGGGTCCGTAGATCAGTGCGACCACGAAGGTGGATCAGTCTATGGTAGATCAGATCAAGAGCTACCGATCTACGGTAGATTCACTCTCGCGCCTTTGTGGAGTATTCCTGTGATCTGTTAGACCGGCTTGTGAAGATGATTACCTGCGCTGTAATCATCATAATTAAAACCCCAGTCCGTCCATAGAGGATTCGGCACTGGCAGAGGATAATGCATATCCTTGGTCGTCTCTACATGCTGCATCGTGCCTGGATGCGTTCGTTCAAACATGAGATATGGGCCGAAAAAGATAAAGGGAATTTTGGAAACTGTACTGAAAATCGTCTTATAAATTTTATAAAAAATCCTGATATGCATGGATTCACGCATATCAGGTAAAAAAGAAGGAATTTTGGGTTTAGGAACTGACTTGAAATTCGACATATTTTTGATAAAAAAAATGGTGTACATGGAACAGATGTTCCACATACACCATTCAAGCCTTAGCTTGTGTGCTTATGTCTAATTGGGATCTTTTACTTAAAACTACTTTCACAGCATCTCCTGGGTTCTATAACACTCCCCTCCTTTTGAAAATTCGTCTTTCGGAATCGATCACTATTACTCTTTGTCACTGCTTAAGATTACTTAATAATATTTTAAAATTAATTACTTCCATCAGGAAATAAATAAAAGAAATGGATATATGGATCATAGGATTTATTAACAACTCTTGTGGGAATATGGTGGTGGTGGTATGGTTAACATTGATAGATAGAACACAATACAATTTATACAATTATTGGCCGAATGGTAGTATGGGACTGAACATTTAGAATTTATAATAATTATTGGCCTCATAGGTTTAAAAGTAGAATGGATCATAACATTGGTAATTTATAGAATTATTGGTCAAAAGTAGACTTAACATATTTATCGAATGAACATATTTGGAAAACATGATAGTGTCTTTATGCACTGCTTTCTGAATCTTCTGTCTTGCTCTTCGATCTTCGTCTTCTGTCTTCGTCTTCGTCTTATGTCTTGGGAGTCCATCCTCTTGGAGAATGCTGCACTCCACTGCTTGGCTCGTTCGTCTGGAATCTGCCAACATACCATTGGGACTGGTGGATCATTGCATTGGGAATTTATGGTTAGGATCTCAGGATAGGATCAGCATGCATCTATTTATGTTCAGGCTGTGAACATAAATCAGTACGTATTAGTTAAAATTGAAACAAAGGATACCGCAGTATCCGACTATAAATTTGGACTTTAAAATTTCTGGACATAATCTCATCACTCTTATTTTCTCCTCGCGTGTGGACAGCGGGAGGAGAGACTTCTCTACGGAACGTCTTTTGGAAAATAACTTGAATTTGGGAGTTTAACATTTGTCAAAGGAATTATGAGTCTTCGCTCTCTCTCGAGATTGAAAGGATTACAGGAATTTTGTGGAATATTTTCAGAAAGGATATTTGCTTCAGAGGAACCCTCTGTAAGCGGAATAGTCTGGTCAGTGGTTTGCTTGGAATCATTAGTTCGAATTGAATTTGGGTCATGTACTAGTGTGGAAGGATCTGGATCATGAATGGAAATATCAGCATGCGAAGCTGCTTGCGAACTGGTTTCCGGCCCTTCGGAAACGCTACCCTTTGTCTGCTTCGACGCAGGATGCCTCCTTACATTCGGGACAGCTACGCTGGCTGTATTAGGGGTATGAATTTGGACTTGGACGGGAATTGGATCATTGGTATGCTCTGGTCCATCGTGCGGATCGCCCATGGAAGAGTCATCGGAATCGTCTTCACTGGATGCGAATCCTACTTCCTCCGTTGGTTTCACAAGTCTCAGATCGTTCACATGTAATCGGGATAGATGTTGGTCTTTCTGGATAATATAAACCTCATTTGACACTTTCTCTGTCACCCTATGTGGCCCAGTCCACGAAGGTATAAATGCCTGTTTGTCTTTCCGCATATTTTTAGCCATAACTCTGTCTCCAACTTTTAAAACGATAGGAGTGACTGCTTCCTTAGGGGCGTATTTTTGTCTATACTGTTGTGAATTTTGACTTATATTTTGCACGATAGCTGGTCTGGTTAATGTGGGTTGCCTTTCTTGAAAATAGCTTTCTATCTGCCAGTCGCCTGCTTCTGCTAGTTCGTAGCCTAGAACTGCAAAGCTTGGGGTATATCCTGTGGAAGCGTTCCTACGTGTTCTTAAATTGTAAAGCATTTGTACAATGTACATATCCCATGTGTCGGTTGCCTGATTGAACATAAGAGATTTTAAAATTTTCTTGGCTTCTTGCACCTGCCTTTCTATTGGATTTGCTTGTTGATGATAAATGGGCGTATAAAAATTTTGAATATGGTTGCGTTTACTAAACTGAGTATACCATCCACTTTGGAAATGTCCTCCTTGATCTGATATGATAGTCTTCGGCAAGCCAAACCGAGATATCCAGTGCTCCTCCAGAAATCGGACTAAAGTTTCACCATTCACCTTTACGAAAGCTTGCGCTTCGGTCCACTTGGTAAATAAATCGACCGTCATGACTATAAATCGATTACCAGTGTCCTTAGCGCGTTTGTATGGTCCCAAGATATCCATACTGATCACCTCAAAAGGGTATTGAGGTTCATGACACCGTAATGGGGCTTCCGGCTGCACTTGTCGTCCTTTAACAGATTTGCACACTAAACAATTTTGAATATATTGGCCTACTAGCCTGGACATGTTGTTAAAATAATAGGTTCTAGATATGGTCCGAAAGGTTTCATCTCTTCTTGGATGGCCGACACCAGTCTTGTCGTGAAAATGTGATATGCTCTCTTTGATCTTACGTTTAGGAACCACTAAATAAATTTTGTCTGAAATCAATCTCATAAGTATGCCATTTCTCACTTGATGAGTTGAGTAAAATTTCTGGTCTTTAACCGATCTCTCATTTATAGTTCGTTGACTGAGTTCAATCCAACGACTAACTTTCTCCCTGATGTTCGTAGAATCCTGTTGACTTTCTATAATTGATTGATAAAGTTCCAAATGGGTGATAGCCAAAATATTTTCTTTTGATTTGAATTTAGGCGGAAACATTCGCTCTTCATCGAGATGCTCCAAACTTGAATTTTGAGGATTCCTACTGAGATAATCGGCCAAAAGATTTTCTTTGCCTGGACAGTGTTCGATTTTGAAAGAATATTCTTGCAACAACAACGACCATCTTGTAAACTTCGTTTTCTCATCTCGGTGCTTATCCAACCACAGGAGAGCCCTATTATCAGTTCGGACGATGAAAGGTTTGTCTGCTAAGTAAATCTTATATCGCTTAACGTAAGTAACCACACTTAGACATTCTAGCTCGTTTATGTGATATTTTCTCTCTGTAGGAGACAAGGTATGACTTGCATAAGATATAATATGTCTTTCACCTCCATCGCCGAACTGATATAAAACTGCTGCCATGCCTAGTAGACTAGCATCCGTCTGAAGAATAAAAGTTTTGTCCAAATCTGGTCTATGAAGTTCCAAGGGTTCTGCTAAGATCTGCTTAATATTCATAAATGCGTTCTGGGCCTCCTTTGTCCATTTATAGCGGACGTCGTTCGCGAGTAGTCTGGTTAGCGGCTTGGTAATGAGGGCTGCATTAGGGATGTATTCTCTTACCCAGTTGCATAGACCGAGAAAACTCTGAAGTTGTCGTTTATTGTTAGGAACAGGATAGTTCTGAAGCTGCAATTTATGTTTATCAAGTGGTCTAGTGGTATCTAAAGTAATCTGATGTCCAAGATAGGTAATCTCATTAGTAGCGATTACACACTTATCCGGAGAAACCTTCAAGTTATGTAGCCGTAATCGTTCAAAAATCAACCTGAGGTGCTCCACATGTCCTTCCAAATCTTCACTATAAATGATGATGTCGTCTAAATAGACTTTACAGAAATGGTGCAAATATCCTGTTAGAACATCTTTGGCCATGAATTTTTGGAATGTGCACGGGGCAGTCTTCAAGCCGAACGGCATAACATTGAATTGATAGGCAGCTCCATCATGAGTAGTAAACGCTGTGTAAATTTTGGATGAATCATCTAAAGGAATTTGCCAATATCCGCTCTTCAAATCAAGTACAGTAAATACTGTAGCTTTCCCCAGGTCCTTGATACTTTCATAGATTTTTGGTAAAACAGAGGCTTCGTCTAGCGTGACTTCGTTTAATCTACGATAGTCGATACAGAAACGCGGTTTCTTATCTTGTCTCTCAATGATGACTGGGGGTGAACTATATGGTGATGTGCTTGATTCAATAACACCGGCCTTTAACATTTCCTCTATCTGATCATACATGATCTTCTTTTTACTAGGCGACATGGGATATGGCTTTACATTGAATGGACGATGGTCCTTAACGATAATTTTGTGTTTAACACTTACGGTGGTTGCTTGAGTCAATTCCACCGTAAATAGATCAGAAAACTCTTTGAAAAGTGAATTGAAAATGGAGTTAGAAATTTTTAGGGTTTCCGGCAATTCTTCATTAGATGCTCTATCGGTTGCCTGATTCCAGAACACGGTTATACGTCTGTCTATTCCCACATACACACATTTCCTATGATAGTCAAATACGACATGTTGAGAATAAAGGAATGGAGCTCCTAATATGATTCCTTCGTTCAGTTCTTCTATAACTTGAAATGGTACATGGAAACGAACATCCGATATAAAGATGTCTAGAGAAGTAGTGCCTTGCGAATCAATAACTTGATCGCCACAAGCAAGAGCGAAAGTTTGAGGATCTGATAGATTATTCATCGATGAGAGAAATTGCGGATGAATGATATTCCTTGTAGCACCGGTATCAAGAAGTGCGAACACAAGTTTATTATTAACGATAATTTTGATTCGAGGCAAAGGATAAAAATTTGATAAATGGTTAATGGCTTCTGATAGGATTATAGGTTGAAAGTTGGCAGGGTCTTTGGCATATTCTGGGTATTCTGACGTCAGGTCAGGCAAGTGGTCAAATGGGTTTATAGTTTGGGATTGGTCTATTGACGACGAGGCGTACTCGTAGAGCCGACTGGAGGTGGATTGCGGGAATTGCCCTGTTCCCGAACCCCTGAGAAGTTTCCCTGTTGTCGTCTCTTATAAGGATTGTTTGGACAATCGGAATGGTAGTGCCATTGGACATCAGGACAGAATCGACATGGTGTAGGAGGAATTTTCTGATTGTTGGAATTTGGACGGTTTTGATTGCTAGAGGTTGCCTGCTCTTGGAATTGGACTTGTCGGTTCCTGACGTCTTGAGTGTCTCTATTGTTATTCTCACTGTGGGGAGTATGCCAAACACGGCCATTATAGGAGTTGCCAGAAGATGGTTGATTATAATTTTGATTTGATTTTGCTTTAGATTTGGTTTCGATTGAACGTGCCGCAGATCCTTCATCAGCTATATCTCGCTCTACCCTAGATGCTATCGATACAAGTGACTCAGTGTTAAAAATATGTGTTCCGCGTAAGCGAGAACGTATCTCCGGTCTGAGTTGGTCCAGTATGATACTGGCCTTCAGAGCTTCCGGTTTGAAGGGGTCGACCCTATTAAAAAGACATATTTTCGTGGTAATGAATACCGCTGATGAATCACCTGCATGCTGCATCTCTCCATAGAGTTTTGTGATTGCCTGGGTGTAGATATCGCCTGAATCAAATCTATTGCGGAAACGTTCAATGAATACTTCGTACGAAGTAATGAGAGTTCGATATTGATCAAACCATTTTCGGGCTTCTCCTTTGAGTTGTTCAGTTATTAAATGGAATCGGTCTGTACTGTTATTAATTCTTGCTCTGTGGCAATAGTCTTCGAAATTTCGGATGAAAGTTTCGGGACTCTCATGGTCTAAGCCATGATATTCCACGTTAGGACTACGTGGTCGGTCATAGGTAGAAGTCGTGCACTGTGCTGCGTCTTGCATAGCGTTTACAAAAGTTTGTGCCATCTTGGCGAATAGATCTTCCATTGATGGAGGATTTTCAGGGGACCTCAACGAGGGAGAAACATTACTGATCAGTTCCGGCTGCCGCTCCGGCACTACGGAGGAATCTTCCATCAACCCGGTCTCTTGCTCGTAGAAGCCACTAGGGGTCAAAGATATCAAAGGATTGTCGTTCATGACTACGATTCATGCAAGAGATGAGGTCAACCGAAGCACAGCCCCACGTTGGGCGCCATATCAACGTTTAATAACTAAACTAATTTGCTAAGGCTGTGTCAACGTTAGTTAACCATTCGTTATAACCAGTAATAGTAGGAGGGAACGACCGATATTCGATTAAGTCAACCAACCGCTGTCACTACATCTGATTTAACTCTTGGCCGTTGAATTCAATGCAGGTCGTGGCAAACCCTTAATATATCGAAGTCTCGAAATCGATAGATTAACGGCAACTGTCGACAATGAATGCTTCCTCGTATACAGGTTTCGCAACTTCCTGACCTAAAGATACAACACTGGCTAAACACTTTGCACAATACACAATTCACTTCTGACACCTGCCCAGACAGGTCTTGCTCGTTCACTCTTCTTTGGCTTCAGCCGAATGGTCAAACCGACGCAATTGCGAGGGTCGTTAGCTATGGGGTCAACACAGATACTAGACTATTACTAGAACGCAATAAGAAGACATGGATAATAAATAAAGGTATATATTAAACAATCATCATAGTACATATAGAGCCTCACCTAGCAAGGTCTGCCACCATAACCACGATACCCCCACAAGGGGTCAGCGACCGCGACGGCCGCGCTTAAAGACGAGTGATCGATTGCCGAAAGAGAATTATTACATGGACGTGACTGGCAATTTAGTGAGTGGGTTTTATAGATTTACTGTTAGAATTATAGACTAAAAATTTAAGGTAATATTCTCCAAAAGGGGTATATGCCGTTAGACGTCTGTGGATATTTCAGAAAGGGGAAATCTCTTCGAATGCTATCTCACAAGGCGGTCACCTGGTAATAATGGGGAAGTGCCCCGGTACCCGTGCGTACCGCACTGAGGCTTATCCTGGCTTGATTTAATCAAAAATGGCGGATTTCCATTTTGCGAGATCATTGGGAGGTCTCCCACTATATATATGGAAATGACCCGAGACCACTTCATGTCGCCACGTGGCGTCGCAAATTCCGCTATTTCCAAATTTTATTCAGTTCCTAATATTTTCAAAATGGTGCTGGCAGACACGATCCCGGTAGAGACGATGACCAATGGGTAGGCGAGGCCAGCTCAACCATCCTTGGAAGCCGTAGGTCACGGACTCACTAGGAATTCCAGAACGCGAGGGTAGAGTGAACCTATGGGTCCGTAGATCAGTGCGACCACGAAGGTGGATCAGTCTATGGTAGATCAGATCAAGAGCTACCGATCTACGGTAGATTCACTCTCGCGCCTTTGTGGAGTATTCCTGTGATCTGTTAGACCGGCTTGTGAAGATGATTACCTGCGCTGTAATCATCATAATTAAAACCCCAGTCCGTCCATAGAGGATTCGGCACTGGCAGAGGATAATGCATATCCTTGGTCGTCTCTACATGCTGCATCGTGCCTGGATGCGTTCGTTCAAACATGAGATATGGGCCGAAAAAGATAAAGGGAATTTTGGAAACTGTACTGAAAATCGTCTTATAAATTTTATAAAAAATCCTGATATGCATGGATTCACGCATATCAGGTAAAAAAGAAGGAATTTTGGGTTTAGGAACTGACTTGAAATTCGACATATTTTTGATAAAAAAAATGGTGTACATGGAACAGATGTTCCACATACACCATTCAAGCCTTAGCTTGTGTGCTTATGTCTAATTGGGATCTTTTACTTAAAACTACTTTCACAGCATCTCCTGGGTTCTATAACAGGTTCATGCCACAATTGCGGGCGACACCCTAGAGGTACAAGTAACTCGAGGGTGTCCACAGGGTGGAGTATTGTCACCCCTACTCTGGCACCTCGTCGCTGACGATCTATTGACAACACTTAGCGACAGTGGCTTCTACGCCCAAGGGTATGCGGATGACATCGTCATACTCATAAGGGGAAAATATACCAACATTATTGCAGAGCGCATGCAAAGAGCTCTAAATAGTGTACAGCAGTGGTGCGAAAGGGAAACCCTGCGGGTGAACCCTTCTAAAACGTCGCTGATACCTTTCACCAGAAAAAGAAACGTTGGGAATTACAACCTTAACATCTTTGGAAAACAGATAGAGGTAGTCACAGAGGTCAAATTCCTAGGAATAATCCTGGACACCAAACTCACATGGAACCAACATCTGTCAAAAGTCACAAACAAGGCGAAAGCATCTCTTATGAGGTGTAGACGCATGTTTGGGAAAACATGGGGCATGAAACCAAAAATGGTACAGTGGCTATACACCACTGTGGTCAGACCCATATTCGCCTATGGTGCCCTGATTTGGTGGCCAAAGGTTGAACAAAGAACGACCGTCACAAAACTCGCCAGCTTACAAAGGCTGGCATGCTTGTGCGTTACGGGTGCTATGAGCACCACACCAACAGCATCCATGGAAGTCATCCTGGGCTTGATTCCCCTTGATATATTTATAAAGGGGGAAGCCCTAATGACTGCCAAAAGGATGCGGTCCATCGGCTACTGGAACGTTAACCAGGAACAGTATGGACACTCAAAGATTATGAAGGTTGCGGCCGGTGACCACATCTTAATGATGGACACTGACTGCATGCTTCCAAGATACTCCTTTGACAAGCCATTCGTAGTGAAAATTAACCACGATGAATGGCGTCAAGGTACTCCATCCTATTTGTCCAAGGGAATCGTCTGGTATACCGATGGTTCCAGGACTAATGAAGGATCAGGAGCTGGAATTCATGGCGTGCGACCTAGGGTGAACATTAGTTTATCCCTAGGGACTAACGCCACCGTTTTCCAGACAGAAATGTATGCCATCATGACATGCATTCGAGAGAATGCAAAGCGTCGGTATACTCGACAGCACATACGTATTCTGTCTGATAGTCAAGCAGCATTAAAAGCACTTGCAGCCCCACGTATAAACTCTAAAATAACGTGGGAGTGCCTACAGGAACTGATATACCTGTCCCGGGTGAACAATGTCGAACTCATCTGGGTACCAGGTCACTCGGGGGTTGAAGGCAATGAAAAAGCAGATAACCTGGCAAGAGCGGGTTCTGCGACGCCATTCACAGGGCCTGAACCTGTGATTGGTATTTCAAAACAGGCAGTCAAAACGGCGGTTCAAAGATGGTCTTTTAAGGAACATCTGCAACGTTGGGACATGACACCTGGCCAACACCAAGGGAAGGCCACTATTGGAGTACCTTCCCAAAAACTGACTTCTGAAGTCATCCATTTGGGACGACCTCAAATCAAACATGTAGTGGGCCTTTTAACAGGACACTGCCATATGAGAAAGCACCTGCAACGCATAGGCGTGCATAGGGGCAGTACGATGTGCAGACTATGTGAAGAGGAGGAAGAAACCTCCTCGCACATAGTGTACGACTGTGAAGCACTGGGCCGAAGGAGATTTACTCTTTTCGGTGATTTACAATGCGGGGACAATCTTCCGCATGAAAATCTTGCAAAGAAGCTATTAAACCTCATTAAAGGGACGGAGCTCATGTAAGAATCGGGGATGTACAATAAGCCAATTGAGCTGCAGTGCAATTTGGGTTTGACCCAACCCCGCTATTAATCAATCAATCA
Organism: Rhagium mordax; assembly: GCA_963680705.1. Taxonomy (NCBI): domain Eukaryota; kingdom Metazoa; phylum Arthropoda; class Insecta; order Coleoptera; family Cerambycidae; genus Rhagium; species Rhagium mordax. The sequence goes on from OY796664.1 coordinate 25,519,711, forward strand.
ATCAATCAAGCTCATTGAACCATTGACGATACGTGTAGGTTCATTAATCAGCTGCAAAAAGTTATATGCATCAAACATATGAGTAAGAGGGTTATTTAAATTTATCAAATTTACATTCATATCACCAACACAAATAATACTTTCAGCAGTATGACAATATTTCATCTAGCCGATCAATAAACAAATTAAGGTTGCCTGATGGTGGCCTATAAATATTACCAAGGATGAAGATTTCTTGTTTAAATTTTATTTTTAACCAAATATGCTCCAAATGCTCACTGGGTGTAATATCAATATCATTCATAATGTCTACATCTAATTTTGTACTTACATACATTCCTACCCCTCCGCCTCTACCAATACCGCGATCCTGTCTATAAAATTTGAATCCTGGAATTGAAATTACATTATTGATAATATTTGTTGTAAGCCAAGTTTCAGTTACAGCTACTATATCAAAATCTTCCTGCAAAACAAACTGCACAAACTCTCCAAAACCTGCAATTAGAGACCTTACATTTTTGTGAGCGATCCGAATATTCCGGTTATTATTCATCTGAAAATAGTACCATTTGGATGATGGAATCAGAAAAACCAAAGTTCATATACCTATTATATTATTTTTGACTTGTAAAAGAAAGATAAGAATTTAATAAAAATAGACGCAAGAAAGAACAAAAATTTGCAACAGGAAATACGAGAACCCCACAGAAGCTAATACTCGCTAAAAGTTATCTAATAATAAACAAACTAAAGTAATACAGCAAGCAAAAAATATCAAAATAAAATAAAATGGTTACCTTAGGTTTACACAATAGCGTATATACCTATATCTCTAGCAAGAAATATTAATTTCAATAACATTTACCTATTACCTATATACAGCTGCATTTGTTACCAAACAATTTAGGAAAAGAGCAGACATCAATTAAGTGCATACGATTTATTCAGCATGGTATGTCAGTTAAAAAAAAAAGAAAAAACACAAAACTGCATACAGTCTTATTTGGACAAAACAGTATAAATTACAGAAATAGTTTTAAACATTTTCTGAATGAAACTAAAATAATATAAATACTAACCCTGTATGAATTATAGATGTTACGGTAATAATATGATATAAATGTTAACCAATTCCAATAGCCGAATAAAATTAAATTAATTAAATTAAACTTTATTTAATCCTAATCAACATAGCAATATGTATAAATTATATAAACTAAGCAGGTTAATTATTCACTAAAAAACAAGGAATACATGCACAATGCATATTATTATGCCAACAGCTATTTCATGTTATATGAAGAGTTCAGTACTTACAGTTCTTCAAACACTAATCATCAATATTTAAGTAATTTTTCATATCCATTTTGTTCGTAATGAACACCTTTTTCCCATCTCTAAACACTACAATACAGCCATTGACAGTCCAACATTGTTTACCATAAACATTTTGACATTTGTCATATATTTCCAAGCGGAGACTAGTGAGAAGTTCGGTTAATATAATTTTAGTTCCTTTCAAGGCTCGCTTGTTGTAAAATATGTTATCCCTCTCATACTTGTGAATGAATTCCACTACAATTGGCCTAGGTCGCTTTTTGTTGGTTCCATCTTTTTTACCAAGACGATAACAATCTGCTATTTCGGTTTTATCAATGGAAATATTTAATTTCGAATTAAATAAATTCATAACCTCATGATAAATGTCTCCTTCAGATTCTTCAATTTTCGAACATCTGTCGCGGTGTTCAAAGCGCGACAGATGTGCCTCTTGCTTCGTTGTGGCTGTGGCTGCTATCGGTGTAAGCGGGCGGACTGGCTCTCCCCGCTTGGAACGTCGGTGGCTTGTCTAGTAGCGCTCTCGCTGTTGACATGGGCTGCGTTGTTCTGGGTATTCAATCTGGACTGACTGGCCTCGTCTACTTGTACCATCGGGCAGCTCGTCTCTCTCGGCAACTGTCCTCTGAACTGCAATTTTGGCTGGGGATTTAACGCGTTCGCTTGCGTTATTTCCTTGTATGGATTTAATACACGTATCGGTATTATTTCCTTTGTTGGATTTAACGCTTTCACTTGCGTTATTTCCTTGTGTGGATTTAATACAGAAATTTGTATTATTTCCTTGGGTGGATTTAATACAGAAATATGTATTAGTTCCTTGTGTGGATTTAACGCTTTCGCTTGCGTTATCTCCTAGGTTTTCTTGCGGGCTTCTAACGTTTCGCACAACGTTATTTTTTCCTGGGCGTGAATATCGGGAGTTTGTGAATATTTTCGTCTTGTGGACCCTCGGACTGTGGACTTGGAAATTTGTAATGTTGTGGACCATCGTTTTAGTTGTGATGCGGGTGGACAGGACCGACAGGGGAACGTCGTCGTCTGTTTCGCTGGTACTATCGGACGGCATCCTCGGGGTTTGGCTGCGTCTAACGTTGAAAGGGCCCGCTCTTAGGTCCTCGTCGTCAGAGCTGCTTTCTTCGGACTCGCTGGGTGGCTCAGGTGGAATTGATGCTGCTGGACGTAGATTATCCACGTGGCATTTGATTTTGCGGTTGTTTTCGGTGCGGATTTCGTAAATTTCTTCGGAAATTTTCTTGGTTATGATATGAGGTCCGGTCCAGGAAGGTGCTAACACATCTTTTCTTGATCTCAGGACTTTACTCGTACATTACTCGTTGACCTGCATCGAAAGTGACTGGAGGTTTCTTGTCGGGATCGGCATATTTGGAGTAATATGCTTGTTGCCGGGTCGTGGCTTGTTCTAGACGGACTTCGGGCGGAACTGCGGCGTGTATCTCTCTCTCTGCGATGTACTGCGGCGTTTGCCAGTCGCCTGGCTTGGCTAGCTCGTATCCCATCTATGTGTAGCTCGGCGTCTGGTTTGTAGAAGCGTTTTTTCTGGTTCGCAGGATCATCAGGGCTTTGGAAATGGTTCGGTCCCATGTGTTGGCTGGTTTTTTGTATAACAGCGTCTTTTGGACCTTCTTGAACTCCTGCACTCTGCGTTCTACTGAATTACTTCGCTGGTGGTATGGCGGTGAATATTTTACGTCGACTTGGTTTCGGACACACCATTGTGTAAATGGACCTCCTCGGAAATGTCCTCCGTTGTCGCAGATGACGGTGTTTGGTAGTCCATATCGGGGTACAATCTCTTCCTCTAGGTATCGCTTTACGTCTCGGCTTTTGATGTCTACGTAGGCCTTGGCTTCTACCCATTTTGAAAAGATGTCCTCGACGAAGAGAATATATTTCTTTTTGGCGTCTTTTGTTGCTAGGTAGGGTCCTAGAATGTCGATACTTATCGTTGCGAAACAGTGGTCTTGGGGATGAGTTTGAAATGGAGCTGCTGGTTGTTTCTGCTGTGTTTTGACGGTTTTGCAGATCTGGCAGTCGTTAACGTAGTCCACCACGTCTCGCCTCAGATTTTTCCAATGAAAAAAACGTAGAATGCCTCGAGTCGTCTCGTCTATGCCTGGATGTGCGGCATTTTCTACGTCGTGGAAATGAGCGATGGTTTCGTTGCGGTGTGCTTCGGGAACTATGGCCTTCTCTCGTCCTTGGTGTTTCTTCCAGAAAATGTCCTCATGGAAATTGTGATTTTCGAAGTATGTTTGTTCTTCGGGACTTCTCTGATTATTGTGGATAAGTTATTGCCAGCGGGTGATGTTGGCTTGAATTTGAGGGGACCTTCTTTGAGCTTCTCGAACGTCTTCCATCAGCGCCGATGTTGTGAGTGCATTTATTGCTGGAAATGTTTCTGGCTCTGGTGGAAACATCCGTTCGAAGTTTATTTCCGGCCTGGCCTCATTTTTGTTAGGATGTCTGCTAAGGTAGTCTGGTAGGTGGTTTTCTTTTCCTGGGACGTGTTCCAATTGAAATTGATACTCTTGAAGAAGAAGTGACCATCTTGTTAATTTTGTTTTGTTGTCCTTGTTTTTGTTCAGCCACAACAAGGATCTGTTGTCAGTTCGTAGAATAAATGGTTTATCTTCGAGGTACATTTTGTATTTTTTGACGTAAGTTATGATGCTCAGGCACTCCAACTCATTAATGTGATGGGAAATGATTTTTTTGTTCTGCTCCTCGTCAAGTTGATAAAGAACGGCGGAAATCCCATTGTAGGAAGCATCCGTCTGAAGTATGAATGTGAGGTTGAAATCTGGTCGGTGTAAAACGAGTGGTTTGAAAATTTCTTGCTTGATTTTCGTGAAAGCCTCTTCGCAGTCGCTCGTCCAGTTGAACCTCTCTCCTTTGTGCAATAGGCGTGTAAGTGGTCTGGTTAGTTGAGCTGCTCCGGGAATATATTCGCGGACCCAGTTACAGGTGCCTAGGAAGGACTGGAGTTGCTTATTTGTTTTCGGCGTTGGAAATTCTGTTATGTCGAAAATGTGTTTGTCTTGCGGAATAATTTCATGTCCTCGAATGTGGTGTCCCAGATAATTGAGTTCTGTGGCGGCGATTCGGCATTTCTCCGGGGAAACCTTCAAATTATGCATTCGTAAACGTTCGAATACCAGCTTCAGGTCAGTTTTGTGTTGTTGGACGTTCGGACTGTATATGATAATGTCGTCCAGGTATACTTGAACAAAGTGATGTATGTACCCACATAAGACATCTCTGGTCATCAAATTTTAGAATGTTGTCGGAGCTGTTTTCAAACCAAATGGCATCACGTTGAAATGATAGGTTGCGCCATCGGGAGTGGTGAAAGCGGTGTATTGTTTTGAATTTTCGTCCATTGGTACCTGCCAGTACCCTGCTTTCAGGTCCAGGAAAGTGAAAATTGTAGCGTTGCCTAAGTTTTTTATTGTTTCTTGGATTTTCGGCAGTGTCCCGGCTTCATCTTGCGTTATTTCGTTGAGTTTACGAAAATCGATGCAGAACCTGGGTTTCTTGTTTGGCCTCTCGATGATTATGGGTGGACTGCTGTACGGTGAATTTGTGGGTGAAACGACGCCTGATTCTAACATCTCTTGTAGTTGAGCGTTGAGAATTTGTTTCTTCGCAGGAGACAGAGGATATGGCTTCTCGTGAATGATTTTTTCTTGCTTCAGTTGAATACGATGTTTTGTCGTTATTGTTGTGGCTTGTGTTAAATTTTCCGTGAACAAGTCGGAGAATTCTTCGAAAACCTCTCTCAACTCGTCATGTTCTTCGGGAATTTGTACGCCAGGGTGTAGTGGACTGCGTTGACGAATTTTCGGTACTTCTTGGATAAAATAGACGGTAAGTCTGTTGTCGTTGCCCACGTATAAACATTTTCTGGAGTAGTCTATAGTGGCATGGTGCTGCTGTAGAAATGGAACGCCCAATATAGCTTCCTCGTTGAGATTGTCGATTATTTGGAAATCCGTAGGTAATGATGTCCCTTGTATGTCAATTGTCGTGGAAATATTCCCCTGTGAGAATATTGGTTGTTCTCCACATGCCATCTTGAAAGCCTGGGTTTGTTTATTTCTGAGATGATCAGGAGCTAAGTTAGTTTGCAGAATGTTTTGCGTTGCGCCGGTATCTACCAATGCTTGCATATCTCGTCCTTGTATGCGAATGGCTATTCTTGGCAGTTGATAATTTTGTGTATTATTTACACAAAATCGTGTAAAATTCTTGAAATATTCTTCGTCCGTTTGAGTGCTTATTGTTTGAGTTGAGGGTGCTTGAACGTTCGTTGTGGCGATAGTTCGCGCCAGCTCCTTCCCTGTTTCCATGGCTTTGGTACGGATTGTTTGGACATACGCTGTGGAAATGCCATTCCTCGGTGGAACAGAATCTGCATGGTGACGGAGGTGTTCCATTATTTTGTTGGTCTCGTTCGGGGTTGCGGTTAGAATTATTTTCTTTGTGCTCGACGCGCTGTTTCTCCGTGTTGTTGTTACTTGTTTGAACAGACGTCTTGCTCGCTGTTTTGACGGGATTTCTTTGTTGTGCTTCTTCCGCTAAATCGGCTTCTATTTGTGTAGATATGTTGACGAGCTGTTCGAGGCTGTAGATATCCAGTCCTCGTAATCTCGAACGTAGCTCTGGTTTTAGTTGATCCAGGATGATGTTGATCTGCATTTCTTCAGATTTCTCGGCATCGACACGCTGAAATAGTGTGATTTTGCGTGTAATGAATACCCCTGCTGACTCTTCCGTGCTTTGCCTTTCTCCATATAGCGAAGTCATTACTTGCGTGAGACGGGCGGTGGAATTGAAGCGATCCAAGAAACGTTCGGCAAATGTGTTGTAGTCATTGATGAGATATTTGTAAGGCTCGAACCATTTGCGGGCCGTCCCTCGTAGCTGCTCGCTGATGTACCAGACTTTGTCGCGGTCATCCGTGATTCGCATGTGAGTGAAATATTCGTTGTGTCGTCGTAGAAATGCGTTCGGGTCTTCGTGTTCTTGGCCAGAAAATGTGTATGTTGTAACATTTCTGGGGTTGTCGTTTCTGGGATTTCTGTTTTGTTGCAGGACGTCGTTGAGCGTCTCGGCCATCCTTACAAATAATTGTTCCATGTCGGTGTTGTTGTTGTTTGAGACGCGCCTTGGAATCGGCGGAGGTTGAGCTAAGCCTCGAGAGCTGAATTCTCCCGCTTGCGGTGTGGACGTTTGTTGTGATTGTCGATTTCTTTCGGCTTCCTCTCTCAGGTTCGCCTCCATCACTGTGGAGTAGTCGATTGTGAGCGTGCTTGGCGTATCCATGCTGATTCCTGGTGTTCTATCCAGAATTTGGTATCGTAGATTTCTTGGATTCTGCATTCTTGTTGTTTGACGTTCGGTGCGGTGCAAGACTTGTTGTTACTGCTGTTTTAGCGCTGTTTTAGCCCCACGTTGGCTAAGCCATGTCGTTCTTCTCGCCTTTTAGTGTTGAAAAATAAAATTTTTTTGATGGAAACTTGAAGGACAGGATTCAAGTTATAATTTCCCAGCGTTGAAAATTGATAAAAAGGTATGTGGATGACGCTACGAATTTTTTTGTTGAAGGGCGCCAGTAACGTCGATTGATTTTAAAAGACAATCTGTACGATCTAGTTGTCGAGAGGAAGTCTTCTCAGGGTAGATTTTGATTTGTCACCGGCTCGTTGTTTCTTGCACTGGACCTGCCTCGTTGCTGTAGAATCCCTGTTGTTTACCTCGGACTGCTTTGGGAAATCGTGCGTGGTACGAATTATTTCACAATTGCAAGCTTATATGAATTTTCTTTTTTTGTTTTAATGCCAGAGCATTAATTTGTTTGATTGTCTTGATATGAATTCTTTTTAATGTCTGTGGAAATTCTCACTGATTAGAGAATTTAATTATTTGTAAAATTTGAGCACTGTTTATTTTTCTACTGATTAAGAAAAATATTTTTAAAAGTTAATGATTTGTTGGTCTATTTGTAGCCTCGACTACAGTAAAACACACAAGTTCGAAATATTTGATATATTCACAAACGTTTAGTAAAATTTGAACACAATTTACAATTAATTCATAAATGATTATAAATCACCTCGAAAGTTCTCAAATTCGCGTGAAGTTAATTTTAAATTAAAAAATTGCAGTGCCGATCTGTCTATTTAACTCGCGAATAATATTGTTTGAATGATGAATTATCGCAGTCAATCTATTCTTCTTTTCGTAGAAAATGTCGATGTTTGAATTATTTCTGATTGGAATCTGAAAAGATTCGTTTGTTGGAAGTTGATGTCCACGAGCGTAACTGACTTGTGACGATGTGACTTAAAACAGACTAAGTTGTTAAGTTAAGTGACTTTGAGTGGAAAATTGTCATGAGCTTCTACAATTTAGGTCGGACCGCAGACTGAATGCATCAAAAAGGCCCCCTGGCTCGTTCGTAGCTTGGTGATCTGGTCTGCGCAGAGTGAATGCGCGTTCGGTAACTTCGTGTGAATGTACAATTTGGAATGTTGCTGCAGCGAAGTTAGGTGCCTACTAATGAACTAAATAAAATTTTGTATAAAGAACTTTTTTTGATATTTTGCTCCGTGATTGCGTTTGAACGAATGCGCGCTATTATGAACCGGCCGCAATCACATCTAGAGATAAGCGCAGGCACATGCCGGGTGCTACAATGTTTTAGTCATTGGTATGTTAGGTGTTGAGTTAAAAGTGCTTTTTGTCTGAGTCCTCATATTTTAGTGCGCCTTAAACCCATGGTTTGTCATAAAAAATTAATTATCATCGGATAGAAAATTAAAGGAAAGAGTTATCTACTTTTTTCCATACAGGCAATGAAGTGATATAATATAGAAAATGAATCGACAATTAAGTTTTGAGCAATGTATTTTGTGCCAGCGAAGCAGTTGTGAAACAGTACAAGCTATCACAGCAGATGCATTCCACCATTTATTGCAAGCAGCGTCCGAAAAATCCGATGACATTTCTGTGGCTCTAAAACAATATTTAGAAAAAAAGACTTATTTTTATCACTAAATCCAGTTTACCATGCACAATGTAGAAGATCGTATACCCGCACTGCTTATAAAAAAAAAATCAGAAATTGTAAATCCTAGTACAGAGAATACAAGCAAAAGAATAAAAAATCTAAGAAAAAAGTCACCACAAAATTGTATTATTTGTAACAAAGGTCTCGATAGTAAAGGATGTAGGAAAGTAAAACAAATACCTAACAACTTTTAATAGACAAAATGAAATATGGGCCAAGCATAGGAGTTAAATGATGCCGATTTCATTAACATATTAATTTTATTGTAAAGTTAGTTTATTTGTTGATTTTAGGTTTATTTTGTAAAAAATTGTAATATAATGACCTCCTTATCTGAATATGATATTCTCACAAACGATATGCACAATCTCTTAGTTGCACATATAAATTGTCGATCAATTATAAACTCTTTTGACTGTCTGAAAGACTATATTTTAATGCAGAATTTTGATGTGATAGGGGTCACGGAAACGTGGCTTAAACCAAATATATTAACAAATGCAGTTGACATTCCGGGTTACACTTTTTTACGTAATGATAGAATCGAGAAAAGAGGAGGCGGAGTAGGTGCATATATTAAAAAGGGTATACAATATGCTTGTATTATGGAAAAAATTCCTGAAAATCAAAGCCCAGAAACATTCGAACATATCTGGTTTGAAATTAAATTTAATAAGCAGAAACTCACATTGGGAGTAATTTATAAACCCCCCCATGTTAGTAATAACTGCCTTAGTCATCTAGATGATATTTTATCGGTTTTATATCCATACTCGGAGGAGTTGATATTTCTAGGCGATCTAAATATCAATATGCTTAATAAATATACTCATGAATGCAATTATTTAAACAACGTACTTGAAAGTTATAACATGAAACAAATTATTATAGATCCTACTAGAGTGTCATCAACTACTGCTACTCTTATTGATATTATCGCGGTAAGTAATCTTGAAAAAATTTGCAAATCTGGAACAGTAAATTTACCTTCAATTAGTGACCATCTGCTCACTTATTTCTGTCTGGATTGCCCATTGCGAAAGGTAGCTCCGAAAATGTTAAGAATACGTGATTTCAAAAAATTTAATCTAAACGACCTTACATATCTGGCGTCTTTAATTGATTGGTCAGAGATTTTAACAATAAATGATATAGATTCTAAAGTTTCTTGGCTAAATGAGACTCTTACCGTATTATTAGATACATGTGCTCCTTATAAGAACATAAAAATTACCAGGAAATCACCTCCTTGGATCACTGAAAACATTAAATTAATGATCAAGTTACGGAACCGAGCTTTTTCAAAATATAAATCTTGTATACGCAAAACTAATTATGACAAGGAGGAGTCAAATAACAAATGGATTTATTATAAACAACTGCGTAATCTTGTAACATCGTCAATTAGGTTGGAAAAAAGAGCTTATGTTGAATATAGACTAAAAACTTTAAAAAATTCCAAAGATTGGTGGAAGACTATAAACTCTTTAAATGTTCACTCTAAACAGTCAACATTAATTCCTGAGAATTTAAACAACCCTGATGCTTTCAGCAAACATTTTCAGGATTCAATTCCTAATAATGTAGTAGGCAATAACATTATAAATAGCTATCTGACAAGTACTCATCCAGACATTCATACAAAATTAAAATTTCGCAGTGTTGTAGAAGAAGACGTATTAGCAGCGTTTTCGCAAATCAAATCTAATTCTGCTGGCAGTGATCAATTTTCCTTAAATATTTTAAAACTCTGCTTAGATTTTGTAATCGCACCGCTAACACATAATAAATTTTTCAATAGAACATAATGTAGTTCCCTCGGCTTGGAAGGAGGCAATAATTTTACCACTTCCTAAAAAAAATCGACCTGAGAATTATAATGATTTTAGGCCAATAAGTCTTCTAAATATCCTATCAAAAGTACTGGAAAGAGTCATTCTTAAGCAATTATTAAATCATATTCGGCTGCACAATTTATTACCACAGAATCAGTCGGGATTTCGTGCTCGTCACAGTTCTATCACCACATTAGTTGATATGACAGACGATTTCTTAGAATCTATTGATAATTCACAGGTTACAACTACTGTTATGCTGGATTATACGAAGGCTTTCGACTGTTTGCACCATGAGCTTTTATTAAGTAAACTGAAATACTTGGGTATTGAGTCAGTGGATTGGTTCCGAAGCTATCTCTCTGGGAGAACACAACAAGTCAAATTACTCTGTGCAGAAAAATCACTGATGTCCCAGATAAACACTGTTACATCAGGTGTGCCACAAGGGTCAATTTTGGGCCCTATACTTTTCGTGCTTTTTATGTTTGATCTCCCTGAGAAAATAAAGTTCTGTAAATTCCATCAGTATGCAGATGACAGTCAAATGTATATTTCGTATAGTCCAGCTGACGTAAATCAGGCAATTCTCAATATGAATTTAGATTTATATTCTATATATGAATATTCAAGTGTCCATGGATTGAAACTGAATGCTCAAAAGTCTGTTGCAATAAACTTTAAATCAAAGCGTTTACCTTTCTCTGACGACTTATGTAATTTATATATTAATAACACAAAATTATTATTCGTAGAATGTGGAAAGAGCTTGGGAATTATTTTTGACAAGCATTTAACCTTTGAAACCCATGTTACTAAGTTATTGCAAAAATGTTATGCAAAACTCAAATCGCTTTATGCTTTTAAGTTTGTGTTACCATCGACCACTAAATTAAAATTATCAGAATCCCTAATAATATCTCAGCTGGAATATGGAAATGTAATTTATGGACCATGTCTTACAGTTGCAGAGCAATATAGATTGCAAAAGTTGCAAAATTCATGCATGCGTTTCTCTGTAGCAATACCTAGACGGAATCATATCACTCCTTTTTTTAAACAACATAATTGGCTTAATTTAAAATCTAAATGGCAACTGCATTTGGTTTGTCTTGTGCACAACATATTAATAAATCGAGAACCAAAATATCTTAGCAACAAATTAGCTCTCAGAAGCTCTCTCCATAATTCTCATCTGCGCTTTGTGAATGCTACTTTAGATATTCCAAGACACAGCTCCAAAAAATACGAATCATCTTTCACATATTTGGCAGCTTTCTTATATAATGCTATCCCTGGTCACATCAAAAGCCTATCTCTGCAAGGATTCAAAAGAAATGTTAAAGACATATATTTAAATAAGTAAATTGTTTTACATATAGTTATAAATGCATGCGCGCACATGGTCGCATGTATGCGCATGTGAGCACACATATATTATGGGTGTGCATGTGTGTGTGTATATACATGTGTATATATCCTTTCTTTCTTCTTATTTTTATTTTTATATATTATTGTATTTACTCTCTATTTGTATATTGTGTTGTGTGTGCCCCTGGTTGGGATTAATACCAGCTTTTGCTGACACCCCGCCAGGTTAAATAAAGTTTATTTTATTTATTATTTATTTATTTATTTATAAAACAATTTATGATGATTTATGATATTCTGACACAGACGACATCGACCTGTGTCGAATGAACTTATTTGCCCAAAAAAACCGGACGGTTGAGAACTTACCCCCAACAATGAACGCTTTATCAATACACATCAATATATGTATTTATCAAGCAGGATTTGTTTGGGGTAAGTTCTGTCAACCAGTGGTGGAACTGCCATATCCATCCAAATGGGGATGGATTTTAGATAATGACAAATTTGTGCCATTGTGGACTACCTCCAATAATGAAAAAATTTCACCAGAAGTTCTATTGCAATGTAAATGCAAAATTTGTGGGCCAACGTGCAAATGTTTTTAAAAAAATTTTAAATGCACCAAATTATGTTCATGTGTTGAATGTTGCAATTAGATTATAATTTTTTTATATCTATCTATTTTCAAGTATGTACTATAGTTTAGCTATTATATTTTTTATTAAATGTTATTTGTTAATTTCACCATTATTTATATATTTTTTGTTAATACCATTTATATTCTATTGTATAAAAAATAGTGAAAGTATTGTTTTTTAATACATCTATTATGTAGTATTAAAAACATATTCTAATACAACTACATGGACCACTTTTTCTCGAGCTTTTTCTATGCACTCCACTTAAATAAATAACGTTGAGGTTCATAATATACCAATCGATAGAAAAAATAATGGTCCTAATTTTTTATATCTTATTATAGCTAGAGTGCCCCCATATTTTTTGCATAAGATATAATGGTAAAACAGAAAATGTGAAATAATTTTTAGAAGGTACAATAAAAATTTCAATATATTTTGCACTTTGTGAGAAGAACAGTAAATTATTAAACACGATCCTAACGTAATTACATGTGCAGCTTCTTCTTTGCACGCCACTGGTGGCTTTATTTAAAGAAATAACCTATATCAGTTGTATACCAATCGATTGATAAAACAATTATCTTTCTTTTTTATATCTTGTAAAATTTCGATTTATCGGGCCGTCTTAGAGTTGTAACCAAAAATGTGTCGTTGTTAGCAGCCACCCTCCATGTTTTTTTCTGTGGGGTCTTACGTAAGAGAAAATTGTAAAAAACAAAATAAGGGTCTTATGCGAAATTGTATGCTCTATCGAATGGCGCTAAGTTCATTTCTCTATCTCTTACCGTTTTCGAGACAAAAAAATGTATATAAGCAGATGCATATCGCCCCTTTGGAGGGGGGCAGGGGGAGCAGGCATGATTTCTTGTGGTGGCTCTGTTCGAAAATCTACTTATTTTGACTTGTTCTATGCATGGTTAAAACGATTTGGTTTTACTCAAAAGTGGAAGTATCAAACACCTAAGTCACTAGGCTATAAGTAAATTTAAAAATATAAAAGTGAAAATGAGATTTTCAACACTAAACCCCTTCTGCAAATAGTGACGTAGGTACCATAAAGGTTTTTCCATTTTTCATCTATAATACAAAGGTACTTTTTGTCTTTTAGAAGCAGAAACATTGTTGATATGGTCAGTAAATTTGGCAATTCTGTAAGTTATACAGAAGCACAGCGTTTTATTAATGACGTGGCTGTTATTGTGGACCAAAAAACCAACGCAGATGGAATATTTATACCTTCAAATATTAATTCAAATACGTTCACTCAATTTGCGTTTGATAACTTGGATTTTCATGAAAGTACAGTCGACGAAAATACCACGCATGGAACCACTCACATCATTTATTAATATTCGCACAATGCTAATAAATCAGCAATAAAATTACCATTAACTCATTATAATACCAATATTAAGGAAGTCTCTAAAGCATTTGATTTTAGTGAATGTTTTTTAACGGCTAAAGACAGAGCACAAAGTAGATCACTTAAAAACGCAAATTTAAAAAAAATGCTATCCAATGAATCAAATCATGAACTTTCCTTAATTTGGAATTTAATGAATATGGAGGCGAATACTTCGACTTCATTTTCGCCAATAAACTGGAATTTCATAAGATTGTTGCATCACTTATTAATAATAATGAATGAAGAAATAGGATACGGGCCGTTTGTACCGGCATCACCAACTCAAGTAAAAGTTGTAGAACATTCCATTGAATATTGCTCAAAGGTCGCGAAGCTATTTGGCCACGGCCATGTTATTATCACTGTAAATGAAGCTATCTATGAAATTGTACATGGATTAAAAGCCAAGTATCCCGAAAAGTATAGGAGCGTTGTATGACTCCGGAGAAATCAAGCACAGCACCAGCAAAGTGCAAACTGTCAGGACCATCCAGCCAGCTACAGAGGATGCCCGAACTTCCCATAGAAGCTCCAAGCACCACAGAAGTCCGCAGGCAGGCCCCAGCCTAAACCTGCGAGACCGGTGGGCGCGAGAAGCTTCGCAGAAGCCACCAAACAAGGAACCTCAACGAACAAGAATTTTAGCAGCCAACGCGAACAGCCTGATTTAGATATGTAAGACTTAGCTATTAGTCGTTATTTTGAAGTAATAAAATTATATTTTACGCTCTCTATTAGGTGTAAAAGAAATAATAAATTATATGTAACAAACATACGTTTTTATTCGCAAATTCCATACTCACAAAATGCGAAGCTCCCTACAAAAGATGAACAAAATTCAACTCCCTTGTAATAAAATTCGTTGCGTATTGCTAAAAAATCTAGATTTGTAATCCGAAAGAAGAATCAATATGCCCTTATCTAGTAGCCGCTCTTCACGTTATTCCTGCGCCTTGTGTCAAAGCTAAATTGGAACAAATAAGTTTTAACTCAAATTGGTGTCGAGTCAATAAATGTCCAAGTAGATGTACTCGCCAAAGTACAAAAAATGATTCTTGTTCTTCAAACTTTACACCCCTCTGATGTAGCAAGCCCAAAAGACCGAAGAAAAAAAAATAAACGTAAAAGCAGGACAAAGTTGCAGATGTCTTTGCTGCTGGTCCAAGTCCCACTCGACAAAGAGAAACTCTTGGAAGTTAACAGATGCTGCTCCCTGGTTGTGAAAATCGAAAGGCAGAAGGGCCCACAACAGGTCTCAAAGTGTCACCAGTGCCAACGTTATGACCACGCGCAGGGGCATTGCTCCGCGCAGGTCAAATGCGTGAAATACCTCGGTAAACACCAATCCGGAGAAATCAAGCACAGCACCAGCAAAGTGCAAACTGCCAGGAGGCCCACCCAGCCAGCCAGCTACAGAGGATGTCCGAACTTCCCAAAGAAGCTCCAGGCACAGAAGTCCGCAGGCAGGCCCCAGCCTAAACCTGCGAGACCGGTGGGCGCGAGAAGCTCCGCAGAAGCCACCAAACAAGGAACCTCAACGAACAAGAATTTTAGCAGCCAACGCGACCAACAGCACTGGCGGCACTGGCGAAAATGCAGCAAATGTGCTCAGCGATGAGCGTATTTTTCAAGTTGATGTCAATGGCTTATCCACGATAGAAGTTAGAAAGCAGGTGTATGAAATGGTAGTGAAAAACAAGATACTCGAAGTGAAATTTGTTAAATACAATCCACTCTGACTGTGATCGTTTGCATTGTCTCTGTCCTGAACGCGTTAATTCCTCCACGCATATAAAGTATCTTGGTGTCATTATTGATAATCGCTTAAAGTGGGATATGCATGTTGATTACAATAAATGTCCAAGTAGATGTACTCGCCAAAGTACAAAAAATGATTCTTGTTCTTCAAACTTTACACCCCTCAGATGTAGCAAGCCCAAAAGACCGAAGAAACAAAAATAAACGTAAAAGCAGGACAAATATGCATATATCTCTGATGCTGGTCCAAGTCCCACTCGACCAAGACAATCTCTTGGAAATTAACAGATGCTGCTCCCTGGTTGTGAAGATCGAAAGGCAGAAGGGCCCACAACAGGTCTCAAAGTGTCACCAGTGCCAACGTTTTGACCATGCGCAGGGGCATTGCTCCGCGCAAGTCAAATGCGTGAAATACCTCGGTAAAAACCACTCCGGAGAAATCAAGCACAGCACCAGCAAAGTGCAAACTGCCAGGAGGCCCACCCAGCCAGCCAGCTACAGAGGATGCCCGAACTTTCCAAAGAAGCTCCAGGCACAGAAGTCCGCAGGCAGGCCCCAGGTTAAACCTGCGAGACCGGTGGGCGCGAGGAGCTTCACAGAAGCCACCAAACAAGGAACCTCAACGAACAAGAATTTTAGCAGCCAACGCGACCAACAGCCTTATGGCGGGCACTGGCGAAAATGCGGCAAATGCAGCTCAGCGATGAGCGCATTTTTTAAGTTAATGTCAATGGCTTATCCACGGTAGAAGTTAGAAAGCAGGTGTATGAAATGGCAGTGAAAAACAAGATACTCAAAGTAAACCAAGGAACCAGCTGAAGAAACTGCTATGTATAGCATTGGCAATAAACCTGATGTGTGGGATAGGTATCTACCACAATTATTGTTCTCCTAGCCCCTAGCAAAATTGTACTAGGTTTCGAATTGGCCATTTCTTCAAGTTGGGAGATTCCTGCATACCTCCTCGTCCGACAATTGGTAGATCTCATTCCTAATGACGAGATTGAACAACGACTGCATAATTATCAGCGAAAATACGCACCACGGCCACCTAAAGCAACATATCAAGTTGGCGATCAAGTTTTGGCCAGAAGGCTCAAGCACACCTCACGATCTCGACACCAATTCGGTCCCCAGTGAACTACTAAGGGAAATGGCTTGCATAATCAACGATGAAAAGTTCTGACGGTTGGTAAATCGATGATATATAAATACAAAAGTTTTTGGTATGGTAGGCGGACTGAGGAAGGGGGAGGGGGAGAGGGGGCATATTATATAGTCATTTTATTTTATTGCATTTTACTTTATTATTATAACTTTTACTGTTCCTTTATGGTTTATACTTTTTACTTGTATTTTTTATACCTTGTATATTAGGATGCCCTATTTCAAATAAATGAAAGATTATTATATTATACTCATTTCTCATAACCGTAATTTTTCAACTTCCAACTCGGAATAAATTTATATATATGACAAGAAAGCTCGTTGTTTGATAAAAATAAATAATTTTTATCTCAGTTGTATCACCCCGGACATAGTAGCAAATTACACATAATTGAATGCAAATTAGGCCAGGGGCCTTTTAGCCTCACTGGTCGACCGCTTGACGCCCCCGAAGTGGGATGACCTTGCGGCCATGTGATATTGTTATGGGGGCCATAACGGGACTCTACCGGTGCTCGGAAGAGCAGGGCACAGGTAGAGATGGACAGGCTCAACGGTTGGGAGAGGGTGTTCCCCAGGGAGGCATTTTCGGAAAGGAGATGTGGATGTGTTCAGGAGGCTCGCTATATATGCGCGTGCTTACTAAATATGTATTGTGGCAGGCTACGAGTATACCAGATTCAAGATTGGCCAGCTCATAGGGAGGGTGCGCTACCCGATGAAAAAGGCAACAGGAGATCACTAGGAGTGTGAGTCGCCACCTCGGAGAAATGTATTAATTATTGTTAAATGTACATATTACCGGGTAGCGTAATTACTATCCCTACTATTATACAGATTCAACCTGCTCTCTATAGAGGTAGACTTTGTAATAGAAAATACGCCCCCTTTCGCATTTCTAACTATACTACTGCACAGCGTCACCAACCTCTGGATAATAGTATGGTTAGAAGTTGCGGAATGCGCGTTTATTGATTTCCAAAGATACTGTACGCAAATCGCGATTGTCGCGCCAATTAATACATAACTAACGTAACACAGTTATGGCATGACCATAACGCAACCTAGTTTTGTAGTTTTCATTATATTGATACCAAAATGGATGAGTGTCTAAATACTATTAAAGGACTTATACATTCAAATGATGTAGTGCAGAATTACAGTTACAGTAATATAAATAATTATTGTTTAACAATACACGCTAAAAACATTGTGAAAATGGAGAAGTGTCTTATAGTGAGTGATGTGACACGTGGATTTATAGATTTAGTACTGCAACAAAGACCAATTGGATTGTGAGATACACATTTCCCATCCTTCAGAAATATGAATATAAGAAAGTATTTAAATGCAGCTTTAAAAAAATGACCATTGATTAAAGGACGGATTAAATATTGTTATAAGCGTAAGTATTAATTAGACAAACCCCTTCAAAATTTGACGTCCTAAAAGTCCTAAATCTGTTGTTTAGCTTTCATGGCTATAACATTTCCCATAAAAACTATTGAGTTATGGCAACATATTTACGCTATATCCAGGGTGTTTCAGTTTTTAATCCCAGGATTTTAAGGGGTTATAAAAAAATTTATTTTAGGCAAAATATTTCCAGTAAACTTATACTCCGAATCGCTTCCTAAGGGAGCTACACCCCAATAAAGGATTATGGGGGAAACCATTTTTTCATAAACATCTCAAAAACTGTTGAACGTATTCTGATATACTTTTATATGATGATTGTTTCGCCGAATACTTTTGATTACATTGTATTTTGGTTTATGTAAAATAGAGAGGCGTTACATTTGGGGGGTTCTTGACGATTTCTTATCAATAATTTTTTTCTGATAGAAATTTCATCAAATCAATAGGGGATTAAGAATCTACAGATAATAATATATAAATAGTGTATTCTTAATCAGAGTCGATAAGATGCATGGTTTTCGAGAAAATTTGATATAATATTAAAGTAGATTGGGTTCACCTATTTGTGTTATGAAGTACTCCTAAATCATTTTAAGTGTGCTATGAAAAAATAAATAAAGGGATAGATATTTAATGACAATCTGAACTGTCAAATTTTATTAAGACTATATATTGAATTATTATTCAAAACTGTGTATTGAACAGAATGGATCTCACTTTGAGCACCTTTTGCAGATTTATTATTGTTTTCCGTTTTTTGTCTTTGACCACTGTTTTTAAAGATTTCATTACCGTTTTGCTGTTCTCTATGAGGATATTATACATTTTTCCATGTAGTTGTTTTTATTTTATTATTCTTCATAATGAACACTAATGGGTGAGCCCAATCTACTTTAAATCAAATTTTCTCGAAAACCATGCAACTTATTGACTCTGACTAAGAGTACATTATTTATTATTATCTGTAGATTCTCAATCCCCTATTGATTTGATATTTCTATGAGTAAAAAAAATTATTGATGAAAAATAGTGAAGAACCCCCCCTAAAAGAGACGCCTATGTTTATTTAACATAAACCAAAGTACAATGTAATCAAACGTATTCGTCGAAACAGTCATTATATAAAAGTATATCAGAATACGTTTAACAGTTTTTTAGACATTTATAAAAAAAAATGGTTTCCTCCCTATTCCTTTATTAAGTGTAGCTCCCTTAGGAAGCGATTCGGAGTATAAGTTTACTAGAAATATTTTTCCTAAAATAAGTTTCGTACAACCTCCTAAAGTCCTGGGATTAAAAACTGAAACACCCTGCATATGTAGGTATACAGGATGTTAATTATTACACGCTTCAGGAGGTATAAACCTCCTGATGTTCTTCTTACAACATTTCAAGATGAAAAGTTTCTATATTAACTTAATATGTCCTAAAATGCTTCGTCGCTAAGATTTTTTTTCGTAAATTTTATACATTTTTAATTAAAGATAATTGATCCAAATTTGGGGTACATGCCTTCTACTTGTTACAGTCTCTACAAAATAACTTTTCTGCTTTTTGCAACAATCTACAGGGTAATACTTTTTTAGGGATCGTGAACCCTTTAAATCCCACGAACTTCTTTTTACGGCAACACTGTTTTTTGCTATTCCGTTTAAACATTTTTAAGAAAAGATTTCAAATAAATTTAATTAAATTTTCAAAAATGAGATGAGGGGGTTAAAGGGTTTATGACCTCTAAAAGAGTATTACCACATAAATTGTTGCAAAAAACAAAAAACAAGTAGTATGTACCCCAAATTTAAATCAATTATGTGTAAAAAAATAACTGCGTATCTCAATGGCGAAACATTTCAGAACATATGTTAATAGGAACTTATCGTCTTGAAATGTTGTAAGGAATTAACCTCCTAAAGTTTTGGCAGGTAATTAACACCACACCCTGTATATACGAAATGTTGGATAAAATGTAAACTTATTGCGTTACTTGAGAATAGTCAGCAATTAATTGTGCCTAATTAATGTCTTCAATAATCAAATAGACATTCATTTAAATTTTCTCACCTTGTAGATTACGTATGTTACATATTTCCTTCATATCGTATGAATATTTTTTAGATTGAATCTAAACCACAGTCATCAGGTAAAAGTTGCTGAGGCTTTTAGTTATCTACGTTTGACAAATGAAACAAAGGAACTATTCTGGACATATTTCAATGAAGGCATGACACCATCTTGTGCTAAAATATGCCACTTGAGCAAAATGAAAATGACGAAGAGAATGAAAATTTTATACAGGTTATTTCAAACACTCAGATTAATCCTACTGATCGCCAAATTTATTGTTTACATGACCAGTGGCGGTAAGTTCATTATATAGCGTAAGTTTTTCAAGCATAACTAATAGTTTACTGAATGTTTTATTTTAGAATGGCAAATTTAGGTGGTCGAGATATCCTGAGCATGTTAACTCTTATAAAACAAAAAAACAAAATGTTGAAGATTTAGGGATAAAAGTTATTGTAAACGAGGAACCAATGATCATTGTAATATTAACCCTTATAATGCTCAGGGCCCATGGGAGAGAATTTACGAAAGAAATGATTTTTATCGACAGTAGTGGTTCGTGTGATCAAATGAATTCCTGCGTTACATTTGTTTTTGCTGCACATAAAATTGGCGCTATACCTTTGGCGTGCATTATACATATTGAACGAAGTGAGGCAAATTATACGCTGGCATTTTCTTTATTTCAAAAAAGCTTAGGTACGGAAGGTTTTGGTGGAAAAGGTTTTCCTGCAGTTATTATGATTGACGATTCAAGTGCAGAGATAAATGCTCTCCGTACTGTATTTCCTAATTCCACATTGCTTCGTTGCATGTTTCACACCTATGCCAAGCATTCTGGCGTTGGTTGTGGGATGGTGGTCACAAAGTTGAAAAAGTCGATTGGCCAGTAATAATGAGAAATTTTCAAGAAATTTTGTATTCAAAATCAGTAGAAGAATTCGAGGATAAGTACTGCATTTTCATTAAAAATGATTTAATGGAAAAATACGGAAATCTAAAGAAACACCTATGAGACTTATACAATCGAAAGACTGAGTGGGCGCATGCTTTTAGAACTAATTTAATAACAAGGGGAAACTACTGCGAAGCTTCTATAAGGATTTTTAAAGATCTGATCTTACAGAGATGTAAAACATTCAATGCCTGCGCCTTAATTGATTTTGTTTGCAAAGTTTTTGAAAATTATCATAAAAAGCGACTTTTATCCTATGCAAATCATAGGAAAAATAAAAATGATTTAATTTATTCCAATCTAAAATGCAAAGCAAAAAATCTCCTCGTTGAAAAAATAGTTTAGTTAATTTAGTTACGTCAGAGAGTGACATTACATTATTGTGCACCGTTCGCGATGATATGAACTTTGGAATGTACGATTGTGTTTCTGGTCAAGGTGGGAAATTGTGTAAGCACATATATGCTGTTGAAGAAACATTCCATGTGATAAAAAGTCATAATAATCCAATGTTATCGCCAGATGACAGGAAAGACTTAGCTCAAAAAGCTATGGGAGACAACATTGACGCAACATTTTTTGAAAACATGCACCAACAATGAATTATTATTATCAGATCGTTATTACAACAATAACTTACATCATGATATAACTGAAGCTGCGTCAGTACCTATTCAGTCCTCCCTAATTGGAATTAAAAGCGTTCATATCAAACGTGAAATTGCTGTGAAAACTATAAAAGTGCAACTTACGTCAATTAGTCGACGGGCTGTAAAACCTGGATTGACATCTGGTTCTAAAAAAGTACAAGCAGGGAGGCCTGCCAAAAGTGAAAAAATCGTTCGAAAACGCAAAGCTGTTAGATCATTAATGGATGCCATCATTTTAAACAGAAATAATGCGAAGCCACACTAAAATATTTTTTCTGTTAAATTCAGTGAATAAAGAAAAATAAAACACACCACAGAAATTAGACAACCCCCAAATCCAAAGCCAAAGGCTGTCCGGAAGAGGGCTACACATTTGAAAAAACGCAGACAAACATCCATACCCACCGACATTGCCATTTGGTCGAACCGGGACTCGATAGGCAGTGTAGCCAGAGCCATGTCTGTCACTCATGCTTTAGCCCACTGCGTCACCGAGTCGGTAAAATAGTCTATTTGTTTGCAAATATTATTGATGTCATTGTAAAAATTATAGATTTTGCGCTGTAGAGTGAATTTCTATTGAAATGTAGCCCATATGAAGCGTAAAGCCCCACACTTACATTGGCTAGTATGTATGGGAATCACTAAACGCGCGTGCCACAACTTCTAACCATACTGCTATCCAGAGATCGGTGATGCTGTGCAGTAGTATAGTTAGAAATGCGAAAGGCAGACGCCGCGCGGCGTCTTTCCTATTACAAAGTCTACCGCTATAGAGAGCAAGTTGGATCTGTATAGTAGTACGGATAGTAATTACGCTACCGGGTAGGTGGAATATTTAGTTAGGATCATATATTTACCTCTGCGCTGTCAGCCGTTTCAAATATGGTACGAATTCGAAATCAAACATTAGGATAAATATGAACGCTAGCGCATGATTTTTTCTCTATATACAAAAATTAAAGGGTTAAATAGTTACGGAAAATGCGAAAATAAATGATAAAAGTATTATCACTAAATGAGCCCATTATGATAATCCTTTGTTATTACGTGTTTTACAAGAGGTGTTGTTAATAAGAAGTAATTTAGGTTGCAAAACTGGTCGTTTTTTTTTGGTCTTTTTGGTCTTATTTATATTAACGTCCTGGCGAAGTTTAGCTTAGAGCTATCTAACACTTAACCACTACATGTCATAGAACTTCATACTCGAGACAACAGAAATGAATTCGAAAAGTACAAGTGCAATTAGGAACTGAGTCAAAAAGTGATTCTGTACTAAGTTAAAATGATACGAAATTAATTAGGAACTGAAGTGCAAAATTACCCGTACTGAAGCAAGAAATAACGACGAATTTTCGTACCAGTTTAAGCGACAGAGTATGAGACTCTGCTCGCCACAAATCAATTTCGGCATTTTAAGTTCAAAATGTGAGTTTTCAATACAGTTACCAAAGATTTTTCGATACAGTTACCAAAATATTTTCCAAATTGAATCACTACGTCTATTCATTCGATAAATCCTCTTATCAACGTACTGCGACATCAGAGGAGACGCAGTGCGAATTTTACGTTAACTATTCTGAAATAGTAACCAATCATTTTAAACGGGTCCTCCCGAACTAATTCTTCTTGTTCGATAAGCCAGGTAGTCGCTTAGCAAGAAGACCAATTTTAAAAGACAGAGATTCAAGTCTGCCAGCGTATCACGAGTGATCGGCACCTCTTGCCCTCGTTCGAACGGAAAAATTCCTGAAGGGCCGCTGATGCGACGAATTGGAAACTGAGTTGAAAATCAACATAAGATCCTATTTTCATTTCCGTTGCAATGAGTTGCTCACAGAAGGCCTACGAATGGATAATCTGATCGACGGCGAGGGTGTGCGATGTCGCGTTCATCTCTGAACAAAAGTAGAAATTTTAGGAACTGAATTGAAAAAATTATTTTCTCGAAAACACTTCTGTGATCCATGAATTCGATTTAGGAACTGATACGTGAACGTAAAAAAGGGATCCATCGTTCATATTCAGCAGCACGAGCCAGCCAATCAGAACTCTGGAAAAATTAGGAACTGAATCGAAAACGGAAAAAAACGGATCCATCGCTCCCTTTCGGCACAAAATCATCTCTCCGTGGCGATGTTGGTAATCATGGAGTGAGGCGCCAGAGTATCAGCTGCTACGGATGAGAACTTTGAGAAAGAAAAATTTTTAAAGTCAGATTAGGAAGCCGTTTTGCACGAAATCGAACATCGCATTCAGGGGTGAAGTTAAATTAGAAAAGGGATCAAAATTGGGGTTAAAAAATATAATTCGTGAAAAAAGTCAACTTATTTTAGGATATTTTTTTTTAATTTTATTTAATTTTAATGGTCTTATTTATATTAACGTCCTGGCGAAGTTTAGCTTAGAACTATTCTAACACTTAACCAGGACACAGGACACACCACATACACCCATTCCCTCCGACATTGCCATCTGCCGGAGCTGGGACTCGAACCCAGGAGAGATAGGCAGTAACTAGTCGCCTTGTGCCACTCAAGGGCTTTCTAGCCCGCTGCTCTATCCTCGGTAATGTAATGAGATACGGCCACCCATCCAAACCCCGGCTTCGACAAACGCTGCTTTACTCCGTTGATCGAAGACCGGCAATTGTACGCATGACCCCATCTCACTACTCAAATTCAATTCAAAAGAAAATTTGATGTATGCCCAAGCGGAAAAAAAGATTACGGCCAGAAACTGAGAAAAGTCAATTAGGAACTTAGTAGAAATCACATTTAACAGGTGGGTGTGAATACACGGTACTGGGTCACTTTCATGTGTACGACGGATGAAAAATACGATTTCTCGAAAGTAATCTGCCGTTGATTGGTATATAGCGCAAGCTCTAACGAATGATATAATCGTTACGAAAGGAGTGTATTAATCTAAATTTTGAACGAAGTAAGTGTTTTCACACTTAATTATCAATTATTCCACAAAAATCCCATTAAATTCATTTCTGTTGCCATAAAACCTTTCGTAGTATTTTCTTTAGGCAAATTGGTCGCCGACCTCCAGGTCTCGCTCCGTGGGAGCTGCAAGACGCTGTGTGGGAGGCACGTAACTCCTTGGACAGGTTGGTATTCGCTGGGTTATTGTAATCGTACAAAATTAATGTCTCAATAAATATATGTGAAACGTGACGAATGTCTCTTCTTGTGTTAATATAATTAATACTATTTCTCTTTCAGTGCGATTAGTAACATTTAGCGACAAAGGCTGTCGTCTAAGACAGTGACAATACGATCCACGAGATCGCGTCGCAGCGAAGATGTGGTGTGATCTGGCAGGAAGGGGACCAATCTCTATAAAAATCTGTATGGGCACCACCAACATTAGTTTGACGTCTTTCAAACGCACAGACGGAAACGTCGACAGACACACCACATACACCCATTCCCTCCGACATTGCCATCTTCCGGAGCTGGGACTCGAACCCAGGAGAAATAGGCAGTAGCTAGTCGCCTTGTGCCACTCAAGGGTGATCTAGTCCGCTGCACTATCCTCGGTAATGTAATGAGATACGGTCACCCATCCAAAAATCGACAAACGCTGCCTTGCTTCGTTGATCGAAAACCGGCAATTGTACGCATGACCCCATCTCACTATTGCAATTTACATGCTCGTGAAGTAGCTATGTTAGGTAGGTTCTAGTTCCTATTCTGTTAATTTTCATATAATGCAAACTGTTTCTTTATAGGACACGTCTTCTTTTGTCTCAGGCGCAAAAAAAGTACTCTGCTCTGGATGGTTCGTTTTTTTACTACGGTCATGTTAGCTCCAGGCCGGCCAGCTCCAAACAAAATCGAGAGCGCCGCAACACCACCACGGCTCATGAATGCAGCAGTGCTTGCACACTCGACCACACATTTCTCTTATACACAGAAGAAATTAATAGATATTTTATGCCCGTTTTACGTAGATTTATACTTTCTGTTTCATTATTATGGTATATAAATATTTTTGGAAAAAACAAGTCACAGTCGAATAAAGCGTGTACGCAAAATACAAAAATATTTCGATTCTTTTCAAACACGTCAATTCTTTCAACGTAATAGCTATAACAGCACCCTATAGTCCTTCAAAAATTTTAATATTAGTACATACAATTGTTTAAAACGGCAATGGATAATCTACATAAAACAATATGTGCGAATTTTGTAGTATATATAGCCCGAAAAAATCGAAAAAATGTGTGAATGAAAAAATATTTTAGGACCATACAGGGGACACCACACTCAATTATATCGGGGGAGAAAAGTTGGGAAAATATTATTAAAAGTGCTTGGCCGGGTGGTCTAAATGAGAAAAATACGTATATTATGTAGAAAAATGGCTGTGAAAAATCAGAAAATAATGATATTGCGAAAACATCATAACGTGTGACGCGTGATCATATATGACATGTAATTTATGAACGAAAAGAAAAAACACTGAAAGAAACTATTTTTTCAGAGAGTTTGAATAATGCGTGTGCGCCGAAAATGGTGAAGTCGTCTTGGTGCTGGCCGCATACACAAAACAAGAGGAGCATTTTCTATAAACAAATCAATTCTTTCAAAACAATACCAATGTTGGCACTTTGTGGCCTTTCGAGAATTGCAACTTTAAGGCACGTAAGTGCTGAAAATGGCAATAGAAAATCAACTTTTACACATTTCTATGAATTTTTGACAATTTATATCTCGCAAAAAATCGAAAAAATGTGTGAATGAAAAAATATTTTAGGACCATACAGGGGACACCACACTCAATCATATCGAGGGAGAAAAGTTGGGAAAATTTTATTAAAAGTGCTTGGCCGGGTGGTCTAAATGAGAAAAATACGTATATTATGTAGAAAAATGGCTGTGAAAAATCAGAAAATAATGTTATTGCGAAAACATCATAACGTGTGACGCGTGATCATATATGACATGTAATTTATGAACGAAAAAAAAAAACACTGAAAGAAACTATTTTTTCAGAGAGTTTGAATAATGCGTGTGCGGCGAAAATGGTGAAGTCGTTTTGGTGCTGGCCGTATACACAAAACAGGAGGAACATTTTCTATAAACAAATCAATTCTTTCAAAACAATACTAATGGTGGCACTTTGTGGCCTTTCGAGAATTGCAACTTTAAGGCACGTAAGTGCTCAAAATGGCAATAGAAAATCAACTTTTACGCATTTCTATGAATTTTTGACAATTTATATCTCGCAAAAAATCAAAAAAATGTGTGAATAAAAAAATATTTTAGGACCATACAGGGGACACCACACTCAATCATATCGAGGG
Source organism: Rhagium mordax (assembly GCA_963680705.1). NCBI lineage: Eukaryota > Metazoa > Arthropoda > Insecta > Coleoptera > Cerambycidae > Rhagium > Rhagium mordax. The sequence goes on from OY796664.1 coordinate 25,546,736, forward strand.
AGAAAAGTTGGGAAAATTTTATTAAAAGTGCTTGGCCGGGTGGTCTAAATGAGAAAAATACGTATATTATGTAGGAAAATGGCTGTGAAAAATCAGCAAATAATGTTATTGCGATAACATCATAACTTGTGACGCGTGATCATATATGACATGTAATTTATGAACGAAAAGAAAAAACACTGAAAGAAACTATTTTTTCAGAGAGTTTGAATAATGCGTGTGCGCCGAAAATGGTGAAGTCGTCTTGGTGCTGGCCGCATACACAAAACAAGAGGAGCATTTTCTATAAACAAATCAATTCTTTCAAAACAATACCAATGTTGGCACTTTGTGGCCTTTCGAGAATTGCAACTTTAAGGCACGTAAGTGCTGAAAATGGCAATAGAAAATCAACTTTTACACATTTCTATGAATTTTTGACAATTTATATCTCGCAAAAAATCGAAAAAATGTGTGAATGAAAAAATATTTTAGGACCATACAGGGGACACCACACTCAATCATATCGAGGGAGAAAAGTTGGGAAAATTTTATTAAAAGTGCTTGGCCGGGTGGTCTAAATGAGAGAAATACGTATATTATGTAGAAAAATGACTGTGAAAAATCAGAAAATAATGTTATTGCGAAAACATCATAATGTGTGACGCGTGATCATGTATGACATGTAATTTATGAACGAAAAAATATATACACTGAAAGAAACTATTTTTTCAGAGAGTTTGAATAATGCGTGTGCGCCGGAAATGGTAAAGTCGTTTTGGTGCTGGCCGCATACACAAAACAAGAGGAGCATTTTCTATAAACAAATCAATTCTTTCAAAACAATACCAACGGTGGCACTTTGTGGCCTTTCGAGAATTGCAACTTTAAGGCACGTAAGTGCTCAAAATGGCATTAGAAAATCAACTTTTACACATTTCTATGAATTTTTGACAATTTATATCTCGCAAAAAATCGAAAAAATGTGTGAAGGAAAAAATATTTTAGGACCATACAGGGGACACTACACTCAATCATATCGAGGGAGAAAAGTTGGGAAAATATTATTAAAAGTGCTTGGCCGGGTGGTCTAAATGAGAAAAATACGTATATTATGTAGGGAAATGGCTGTGAAAAATCAGCAAATAATGTTATTGCGAAAACATCATAACATGTGACGCGTGATCATATATGACATGTAATTTATGAACGAAAAAAAAAAACACTGAAAGAAACTATTTTTACAGAGAGTTTGAATAATGCGTGTGCGCCGAAAATGGTAAAGTCGTTTTGGTGCTGGCCGCATACACAAAACAAGAGGAGCATTTTCTATAAACAAATCAATTCTTTCAAAACAATACCAATGTTGGCACTTTGTGGCCTTTCGAGAATTGCAACTTTAAGGCACGTAAGTGCTGAAAATGGCAATAGAAAATCAACTTTTACACATTTCTATGAATTTTTGACAATTTATATCTCGCAAAAAATCTAAAAAATGTGTGAATGAAAAAATATTTTAGGACCATACAGGGGACACCACACCCAATCATATCGAGGGAGAAAAGTTGGGAAAATTTTATTAAAAGTGCTTGGCCGGGTGGTCTAAATGAGAAAAATACGTATATTATGTAGAAAAATGGCTGTGTTTAATCTTTTTTAACGCAGTTTGTTATAATAATGTATCAATCTAAATAAATTGGCGCCATTTTTCTTCCACGAGTTATGAGCCAATTGCATTGTGTTGAAATGCAGAAAATATCAACACTACGCCGGCCGCGCCGCACGTATTAATTAATAATTAATAGCTCAGTTCCGATTCGTGATCATTTTTAAAATTATCGGGCACAAGTTATTTTAATAGTTTATACTTTAAAACGGCCATTCTCACCGTAGTTTTAAAGGAAGGTTTAGCGATAAGGCGTGCTTAAATCTGAATTTTTCGTTGCACCGTTGCTTAAGCGTTCTTAAATCGCCTTAAAGGTTCCTTAAAAATGGTGGCTTAAAGCTGGTTTAAATTTAAGAGTAGTTCTGAGCATGCGCATTTTTACAAATTACGTGTCATTACTGACATTTATTTGATTTTAATTTCAATTTTCAATCTTTAAATTACCTATTTTATTAAAAAAGGGAATCTGATGATGAAGATATCTTTGAGGACGATATTGATATATTGGAAATGATCGATTTCGGGTTTCCCATAAGAATTTATGTGAGAAGAAATTATTTTGCTGAATTAGATGAGCTAACTTTCTTTAGGCGGTTTAGATTACGTAAAGATACTGTTTTATATATTTTGACCTTAATTGAAGCCAATTTAGAGTTCTCCAGTGATATGTATGTGTTAAAATATATTCCCTTCCATAATTTAAGTGTACAGTACGTAAGTAAGATTTTTGTTCGCAGGATACAGAGTTAGTTTTTTTGTTTTCAATTATATCTTTATATTTACTAGTAATATTCAAGAGGAGGATCTTTTCATCGTTTGTAAAATTTGCGGACCTCACTCTCTTCCTCGGTTTTCCATTTTATTCTTATTTTCTAAATACAAAACGTGATGTAGGTACAGACAGAATAAAATAATGGATGACATATGACATAATAAAGAACGTAACGAAGTTGCCAACAAATTACAAATAACCTAAAAGTAGGTGTATTACAATCAAATTTATACTTATTAAAGCGGACTTAAATATTTTGCGGTGCAATGCAAACAAAGTTAAACCATATTTAAATATTTAAGCAACTTTAACTAAGGGTTGCTTAAACAGTAATCGGTGAGAATGGCCGTAAGTCACTTTCACGTGAATATGTATTAGGATAATACACATTTATTACTTAATAGTCACAAGTTTGACAGTCGATACACGAAAACTTCAATGACCTGTCAACTCGTATTCGTAAACGCCATTGTAAACCTACCTGACTCTGTAACCGATAAGATCAAAGCGCGCGCTTTTGTCATCCCTTCCACCACTGCAATCCCTCACCAGACAGACTTTAATAAGATAAACGTATATAATATAATTGGAAAAATAATATATGATATCACTTTTATTTTTTACACTGAACAGTCAGAACCGGCGAGCAGTTCCTATTTCTCCATTGAAAAAAACCATACTTTACTTACAGTAAGGCCAGCGTTCACCCAAGTCTCATCTAAAAAGTACAACTTCTTATGTTCTTCCCTTATTACGTGACCTTTTTGAGAACCTATAATGCCAAACACAATTACATTACAACACGAAGAAATAAAAAGTCCGAAAGCCAATTTCTCTTATTAATCGCCACAAAGTACTCCGTTTAAGATGAGGCAAATAATCATCTTCATGCACCGCTGCTAAAATTTTGTTTGCAGTTGGTGGTTTATTGCTTTCAAAAGAGGAGCTTGAGAGCACTTTTAGTTCCTTCATCGATATTGTCCAAAACTGCCCTTTGTTGGTGGTACACTTTTGGTGGCTGATGTTGGTGTGTTTGTTTGTATTCATGAAGAATATTAGAAACACTTGGAACACTCACACCTGCTGCCTTTGCAGTGAACTCCATGCATACCATCTTTGGTTTCTCCGGATTCTCCCCATCGTAGGCCTTAAAAATGTTCAGCACCTTTTCCTTATCTTCCACCAAAAAATGTCTGGATAATCGTTTTTTGGGTGGAGAAATTATAGCTCCTTCAGCCATCATAAACCTTAAGAAAAACCGTTTTAACATTTAATCAATAGTAATCGTTTGCATTTACGTACCTTATTACTTTAACTCCCAGATGAAATGTAAAATGTCACAAAAACGAATAACATAGTTGACAGCATAGATAACACCTTCGTTGACAGTCACGCCGGCTCCCCATTTATTCGCGTTTTTCATACGTTTAGCGTTTATGCGTTCTGATTGGTCTGTTGCAAAATGTGTAAAAGTTTAATGCGTTACGCGAGTACTTGTAGAGTCTGCCTTAGTCAGTCAAATCTGGCAGTTGCTTTGTAATTCGGGTTCTATAAATACGACCAATAGAGAAATTCCATTCAAATTTAGCGGGCATTTTTCATATGACAATAAATAATGTGTCGGTGAGAGTGGTGAGACATACTATAGCTGGTGCTTAAGGGCGCCTTACCAGGTTAATAATGCTGCGTTCAGAATTATTATTCTTATATTATATTGTTCTTAAAAACGAATCAACAAAATTCGGAAAAATACCTAAAACGTGCAGAAAATGCCTTTATCGCCTTTCACGGCTTGACCGAACTCCGCTTCGCGTCGTTCGGGCAACTCCCGTCGCGTGCGGTAAAGTTTCACTTTCCGCACTTTTTAGGTAAACAACTATTTTAAGTATATTCGGTTTCGATTCATCTTAATTTTCGTAATCATTCAGGTTGTACCCCAACTTATTTATTTAATTTTAAGGGATAGTAGGTTAATGGTAAATAAAAAAAATTAAAATCCGTCAACATTTTGAAAATTTAGCAACTGACCTATCTCAATCGAAAATAAAATAAGATCGGTCGGGTCACCTTATTGACTAGCTTTTACCGCACCACTATCAATTAACATTGCTCAGAAGTTTGGGGAACGCATATTTTTCATGCCATTTGTTTATACAAGCATCAAACGTGCCGATGTCCTGCCTTCAAATCCGCATCCCTTAAGGGCGCCTTACCCGGTTAAAATGCTGCGTTCATCATTATTATTCTTATATTATATTGTTCTTAAAAACGAATCAACAAAATTCGGAATTGATTTAATAATCAAGATAAGTGACCAGAAAGCAAGGAGTTATTATATTTTATATTTCAATACTAAATGAAATTAACCTTTAAAATTTTATACCTCTGGCTTACTTAACGTGGAACGTACCATTGGTTCAACCGGAATTCATTGATAATGATTTTATATTTTATATACGGACTTAAATCTTCAAATACAGAATAATATAGCATGCTAAAAAATATTTTAGGGCGAAAAAAAGTTAAAAGTCTGCATAGCATTTGTTATTATTAAAGATTAATACATTATAAAGATTTGCTAAATTTGTTATATATTAGTTGAACGTTTTACTACGAGAGGGCGATACAGAAGTTTGGTTGCAGTTGTTTGTGCCGGTAACACAGCAATAAAAGCACTAAAACCAGAATCGGACTCATAATTTCTCAATTGCTTAGAAAATGAAGATATTGATACTACAAGTATTTTTGTATTAATTTAATTCCTATTAGTTGTAAAAAACACCCTCTAACTGATCCTCTGACATTACGTCAAAGGCGTAGAGGTTATTTCCCAGTTTTAACTGGTTAATTTGATTATTTTTTAGATAAATCGAATTTTTTGGATAGGAATCTCGAGGAATGTGGTAATAAATCCCAAAAAAGAAAAGGAAAGAAATACTTTATTGATACTACATATTTATATTGCAAAATACAGTACAGTTGGAATCAGTTGCTTTCGAACAACCCGCGGCCTGTTTTCCATGTCCATGGCCACTTGTTCTAATATCGTAGACGTGGCAACAGCGCGTACAACTAACTAGCTGCTGTGGGTTGTGGATGGATATACCGTATTTAAAATGACTCCTGTAGCCAGTTGGAAAATGGGAACGAGCGATAGCTGAAAGCGATGTTGCCAAGCCGATACATCCGGAACAATATATTCAGAAAAGCGTGCCGCAGGTCGTTCGAAAGCAACTGATTCCACCTGTACATTAAAGAATTTATATAAAAAATGAATCCGGGAAAGTTATTTTTCCGGCTTAGACCGGAAAGGGAACTTTCTTGTACTTACTGGATTCTGATGGTTGCCTTAGCAACGGACATGGTTTCTTAGCAATAGACATGGTTTCTTAGCAAATATTAGAATTGGGTATTTTGGGATCTGAAATTGCGCCGAGAAAGTAAACATTCTTGAGCGATTTCAGAAAAATTATATTTCTTAAAAAAGTCAAATTTAATAAACCGTCAAAAATGACAAATTATATAAAATTTTAATTTTAATTTTACAAAGCAATAAATTGAATTTTAAATTATTTATTTAGGAATAAGGATGCATAAAGCAGCTTCTGCTTCATTTTCTATGTCAGAATTTTCAGAATCTTTAAGATCTGCGTCACACATTTTGCACTTTAAATTGAATAAAAATTTTTGGCAATTCATTTGACAGCTCCAGACAGCTCATAGAAAGAATGTTGTCCCTAACTCTTGCAGAAAGTGCCTTTCCCGCACTCGCTGCGCCTCGTTCGGGTATAGGTATGCAGTTAAATTTTATTTCATTCAGTGTTAACATGGATTTCCATCAAGTAAAGATCGACCAAAAAAAGTAGATTGTGATAAAAAATATATATATATCTGTCTAATTTATGGCATTTATGAATTTATAATTTCTTAAAGAATTAACTTCTATCCATATCAAGATTCAGGCATATCAGATAACAATCCAGTTACTTAAATCCATTAATTTGAAAACAATTCAATATCCTAAAACTGTTCCTGTGTGAAAGAATCTAAATCTTAGCTTATTCTTAAATTTTTAATCTTGTTATGAGTCCAAAAAACTCTCGGACAAACAAAAACGCCAGCTGCCAGCTGTATTCAATTCCATATTATTCCAGTATGTTTATAATGTGTGTGAAGCCTAAGTAAGTGAACACAATAGTGAGTGCTCCCAAAGTATTTGGCAAATTTGAATATTTACATCAAACAAAAAAATACACAAAAGTGTTACATACTTTATATACCTGTAAGTACAACATTATTCATTAAGTATACAGTGAAAAAACAGCAAGAAATCGAGAATATACATAGAAAATAAATAAACACAAACTTTTTATCATATCTATGATAACAGTTGAAGTAATTCTATATTTAAAGTTTAACACACGCGGCAAGTTCAGTACTAATAAAAGGAAAACAGGTACGTCGAAATAGAATATGACAGAATTTAGCCAAAACCAGAAACAATACTTAGACGAATTATTCAAAAATGTAACCACCACATTGAGTGAAAAAACTATAGATTTAAGAAACGATCTGAAAATACAAATAGGAGAAATAAAAAGCGCATTAAACTCAACCATTCACCAACAACAGGAAAAAATTAACAGCCTAGAAATCCAGAATAAACAACTTCAAAATACTGTCATTCAACTCCAAAGAAAAGTTAGGAAAAATAATATAGTTTTATTTGGGATAAAAGAACCTGAATCAAACTTAATAGAAGAAGTGACAAATATACTTAGCAATTCACTTGAGATTGAAATTTTTACCAGTGACATAAATGATATCTATAAAATCGGGAAAATCGACACTAAAAATAAACCTGTTGTAGTCGAACTAATATCATATCAGAAAAAATTTCAAATTTTAAAAAACGCAAATAAACTAAAGGGGAAAAATATATATATAGCAAATGATCTTTGTTGGGAAGATCGTGAAACTAATAAAATCTTGAATAAACATCTGAAAGAGGCTAGGAGTAAAGGCAATCAAGCCTATATTAAGGGACAGAGGCTAATAATTGCTAACACACCGTATACAGTTGAAGATTTGGAAAAAAGTCTACCTGAGGAAAGCACACCACTAACCTCTACTGCAGAAGCAGTGGAAAATGTAGAGACATTAAGTGCCCCGTCTACACCCAACCCACAAAGTCGACAAAAACGTCTCCTCCACGAACTAGGGGTAGAAGAAATAGACCAACAACAGGATCAAAAAAAATTAAAACCGGCAACCAAAACACAAAAAAAATCTAATAACGTAACAACTCGCTCTAACTCGGTGTCTTCTAAATAGTAAACCAAACATGTACAGCACATTAACATTTTATTATATAATATAGATGTGGCCATATGGTTTGCATTTTTTTTTAACTGTTTTAGATTTTATATAGTAATATTATAGTTGTAGGAATGATATAAAGCGTATTTACATACGAGTGTGTTATAAAACAAAATATTTTATTAGTATAGGTCTTTTATGAATTAATTTACACTCTTATAATTAAAGAAGTTTTTAATTCGCTGAATTTCGTGTATGTAATATTTTAATTTTGTTTAGTACTGTAGTATTTAGTCATATCGTTTTACATATAACATAACTTGTGCATTAAAAATGTCAATGTTTTAAATTAAAATAAGGATCAATAAAGATGAATCGATATATCACAGATTTTAATATAGAAGGTATTGAAACTTTTACACTTGATAGTCCAAATGAAGTTAACACAGTCTTGACCATAAATAACAACTTTGAAAACTTAAAAATTTTACACAATAACATAAGAAGTATTGCTAAAAACCTCGACGAGTTTAGAATCTATTTACAACAATTCGACTTCGATTTTGATTGCATAATATTTACAGAAACTTGGAGAATACATGATACTAATATTTTTAATATTCCCGGCTACAATTTAGTATATAATGAAGGTGATTACAACCAAAATGATGGTGTCATTGTCTACATAAAATCGGATATCCCTCATGAACATGAGATAATCTCTTTAGAGTACATACAAGCGCTAAGAGTTAATATTAAATATAATACAAAAAATATTATCTTAACTGCCATATATAGATCTCCATCATCCTGCCCATATGATTATAATAGACAGCTTAGACAATACCTAGAGGAGGAATCAAATCACATCGATGACTATCACATAATAGTAGGCGATATAAATATAGATATCTCACAAAAGAAATTGGAATTTGTCTCTGAACATTTAGATACTCTAAGCGAGTACGGGTTTATTTCTACCATAAATGATTATACAAGAATCCAAGGCCTGTCCAAATCATGTATTGATCATATTTTTGTCAAAAGTAAATTTATAATAAATGAACATATATTACCTATAATATTAAAAAATGATATAACAGACCACTTTAGTGAAATATTACAGATCGCAACAATATAATTACAACAATAAACATAAAACCTTTAACAATAAGAGATATAAAACTATTGTAGATTATAATAAAGTAAAGAACATGATGAAAAACGCGCCTTGGGATTCTTTTTATAATGTAGACCTAGAAAAAGAAGCAAGTAATTTTGTTACATTTATTTCGGATGCAGTTCAAAAAAGCACTATCTATATTAAGATTAAGCACAACAAAATAAAAAGAAAAGATTGGATAACTAATGCCCTGGTTAAATCAATAAATAAAAAAAATGAAATGTATAGCAAATTGCAAAAAGATAAAGATAATGCTCAACTAAATGCAGAGTATAAAACATACAAATGTAAATTAAAATCCCTAATAAAGAAAACAAAATACGATCACTATAAGAAAAAAATAGATGAAGTAGGAAATGATCAAGGGAAATTGTGGCGTACTATAACGGATATTACACAAGACTATAGAAATAAAGTAAACAAAGTCTTAATAAAAAATGAAGAAGGTATTATCCTAGAAAATGAGAAAGAAATAGCAAATAACTTTAACACGGCGTTTTCTGAGGTGGGTAAAAATCTGGCTGAACAAATTAAATACAAAGATAATTATAATGAATGTCGACATGTCATGCAGAACTCATTTTTTTTATTACCTACAAATTCGCTAGAAGTTAAGCAAACTATAAAAGAACTGAAAAATAAAAAATCTGCGGGATACGATGGACTGCAAGCCGAAGTAATCAAGCATGTTGCCGAATTTATAACAGATCCTTTCGTTAGAATAATTAATAAAATATTTGAAATCGGCTACTTTCCTTCGGTATTTAAAACATCAATTGTAATACCTGTCTTTAAAAGTGGGGATCGACAAGAAATATTAAACTACAGGCCGATATCCCTCATAACAAACTTTGCAAAGGTAATAGAAAAAATATTAAAAATTAGAATCACTAACTATATTAAAAAGCATGAACTAATATCAAATATGCAATATGGCTTCCAGCAAGGCAAATCTACTCAAGATGCTATAGTAAGTTTAACTGAACGTATCTACTCTGCTCTGGACGAAGGGAAACCATCTCTATGTGTGTTCGTCGACCTGGCAAAGGCTTTTGACACGGTAAGCCATAAACTTCTGATAAATACTCTTGAGGATATGGGTTTCAGAAATAATGCTTTAAATCTATTTAAAAGTTATTTGTCAGGTCGGCAGCAGTGTGTGAGAGTAAACAATGTACAAAGCACATACAGAAATGTACATTATGGGGTTCCACAAGGAACTGTCTTGGGACCCATTCTGTTTACTATGTATATAAATGGTTTATATTCGGTCCGGAGCAGAGGTGATATTCTTAGTTTTGCTGATGACACAGCATTGTTTTATAAAGGTGATTCGTGGGACGAACTAAAAAACATCGTAGAAAGAGACATCATAAATATTATAGACTGGTTCAACTATAAATTACTTACTATAAACTTAAAAAAGACACTATATGTACCATTCAGTCTAACGTCAACTACTTTACCACCATTTGAAGAAATAAGTATTCGAATTAATGGGGAACCTTATACACTGAAATCTGCAAAAGATACAAAATACTTAGGTATCATGATCGACAAACATCTAAAATGGGACATTCATATTAATTATGTCATAAAGAAACTTCGTTTTATTTTATATAGGTTTAGATATCTTAAAAATTTCCTCAATCAAAGGTATCTGAAAATAATTTATCATGCTCTGGTAGAGTCCCATCTTTCTTATGGCATCCTAGGATGGGGTGGAGTTTTAAATGTCCACCTTGGAAATCTGGAAATCATGCAAAAAAGATTCCTGAAGATAATGCTAAATGTGAAACCAACTTACCCATCTGAGCAATTATTTAGAGAAGCCAAACTTCTAGATATTAGACAGTTATTTTATTTTAAAATCAATCTAAGACAAAACCTTAATAAAAATACATCCAATTTAATCAACCATGCTTACAACACCCGGCAACAAAAAACATCATACACGACATATAGAGCCAACAAAAACATTGGGCAAAGATGTTATAGCTACCTAGGTCCAAGGTTATATAATAGCCTACCTCAAACTATTCGAGCGGAAAAGTCACATATGCTATTTAAAAAAGAACTGAAAAATCATATACTTAATACTTCTAGACTTGATATCCACCGGGCAATAGATGTAAAAAACTATTAAATTTTGGTTCTAGTTTACGAGTAGGTCTGTTGCTTATATTTATATGTACGGATTTGAAGGTGTTCTATTATTCTATAATGTAAGCGTACCTATATAATTCTAATCAAAATTGAGGTCTAATCTAATTGAAAGTTCTATCAGGTATCAATTCCTTCTGTAAATATTAAACTTTTAGACAAATTTACACAGAATTAATGCACAAGTTCCTAAAAATATATGTTTTAATTATTTTAGTTTAGTACAATTACAGAGAGTCGACCACTCGACCATATTCGGAGACGTGCCGCCGGTCGTCTCCACAGAGATTAAGTTGAGCGTTAAGTTTTGCAGATCACTGTGGGGATGGCCGGGCACGGTTCTGGATGTGGTTGATTCAATGATTTTCTGTAAGGGAATTTAAAATTTGTTTCTTGCACTACTGCACTCATGTACAAACACTTTAAACGGTGTTTCAATGAGTATTTGGTTTATTTACACTCTAGAACAATGTATTTTATACTTTTTATACTTATTATATTGTACTTTGTAAATAAACATTTTATTATTATTATTATTATTATTATTATTATTATTAGTAGATTTAAATTGGGCAAACATGTGACGTATTCCCGCGCTGTGTAAACCGTTCTCTGATTGGTCGAAAGTTACCAGTCAACCCATCCTCTCTAGGTATCTTCTCTAGGAACCTTGCATCTAGCGCATCTTTTCAACAAGTTACAGTTTATATAGATAAAGGGTAAGTTATATTATATCGATGGGGTTTTGGCAAAACGTTGAAGCAACAAGTGATCCATTTTAAAGGAAGTATGACTTTTGAATTAAAGATTTATTTAATAATATACACTATTGAAATGTGTAGTGCAGCTCTTTTCTATTATCGTGAATTCATATAATATAGTAATTTATTATTTTTTTTAATAATTTCTTTGCACAATTTATACATATTTTTATTACGTTGTTTCAGCAAGCAAAAAAATACATACAAAAACTTGTAACTTAAGAAATTAAGATGCACATTATTGCACATACAACTTATGTCATTTTATTGAAGGACATTTGGTTAAAAACTTACCATTATAAACAATATTTTTTTGGCGTTGACATTATTATGCTGGCCAACAATATTGGTTTACGATGTTTTAGTGGTACAAGTTCGCAATATATTTTATTCACAATCATATATGTAATGCTTCAATGGGGTATTTTCCATCAATCGAAATGAAAGTGGATATTTGCATTTACCTAAAATATACATATTTTAGAGTTTACAAACCAAAAATTATTGAAAACCAATCGGTAGATTTTTTTTTATTTAATTTTGAAATTTTAATGTATATTCGTGACGTCATTAAGCGAAAATTAGGGAATTATTGTCTCAAATGTTACCGCAGATAGCAACACTAAGACAACACTGATCTGCCTATGGCTAAGTTCATGTTTGTTTGACATATTTGTTTTGTTGGATAAGAGGTGGTTGTTGATTGTTTTCATTGTAATAACAACGTAAATAGAATTCAACAAAGAACGTTTGCCAAAGTCAAACACAAACAAAAGTGAAGTATGAAACGAGCGTTGACATATTTTTAGCAGCGACACCAACCACACGAGTAGAAAGATCCTAGAAATTACTAGAAACTGGCGCGTTTTTTGAATTTTCGCTTAATGACGTCACATACATATGACACACTTTAAATAATTAATTTTTGGGTTAAAATAAACTCAAAATGAAAATTCCAGCGACACGTGTCTCATCTTTTTCTCTCTAATTTCCATATCTGACTTTAAAAAAAAGTAGGAAAATACCCCATTGCCAGCTTATAAAAAGTTGGGAGACAAGCATTTGTTAACTCTTCTTTTCCAGCTAGCCAGCTAGCCGGTAAAGTAGCTTTACCGGCTAGTTAAACGTCACTTTCCCGGCAAGTTAAACGTCGCTTTGCGGCAGCAAATCTTCTGGTTGTCTTTTGTGCAGCAGCTTTCAAATTTGGTGGAGTACACTCTCTAAGTCACAAATGATCAGAATCAAATATTTTGTTGTAGAATTTTGAGCCAATTTAACAGATATTATTGATAATAAATACCTGTGGAAATAACCTAATTTATTTGACAGAAGAACCTTAATGCCCGTTACCTAGCAACGCTCAACTATGTTAAGTTAATGTTAAGATATTTGCCTTTGATTTATTGAAATTAATTCATCGAAATAAATCGAGAAATAAATTAATTATTTTTTATATTTTTAACCCTTTTATATGTCTACGCCTCTGACTATAGTGGTCAATCAAAACATTCCCACTAAGGTTTTGGAGTTATTCTCCTTGCATGCTCGTTGTATTTTATACGGCTTTATTTATCTATGTTTCTTTGTTGATCTGAGCTATAACCGAACCATCGAGCCAGGAAGGCTATCTTTTGGTTTATTTAAACGGTCAGATATTACCGCTAATTTTCAAGTTATTCTATTGGATCAGGATGTGACGTAATAGGGTATAATTTCCAATCCGGAACCAATCCCCTTTACTTTGCAATGGCGCGCTTTTTAAAAAATATTTATACTTACTGAACATTTTTACGGACAAATGTCCATGAAAATACTAAATATTTTTTAAAAAGCGCGCCATTGCAAAGTAAAGGGGATTGGTTCCGGCTTGGAAATTATACCCTATTACGTCACATCCAATAGAATAACTTGAAAGTTGGCGGCAATATCTGGCCGTTTAAATAGTACTTAAAATTTACGAATTGTTTTTTAGCATTAGATGTTACTTCTTTCACCCTTCTCTCTCTCACACTCCCAGAATGCAATGCAACTGAATAACTGAAATAAAAAATGGTGATATGATCTGTTTTACGTAAACCAGAATTTTCGTCAGGTGTTTTATTGTGCTTTGTTTATGAAAGTGAAAAGTGATTATATCACGTACAGTTTGTTCAAAGACTTCTTGAGAGTTGCAATATTTTGCCACTTCTTAGACGTTCAGAAAAGCGATTTTTATTTTATTCCCCTTCCCTGAACATTCAGATTTGTATATAATATCTATTAGTGATTAGTGCTTGCTTATATTATTATATTGCATGTTTGCTTCAACTGAAGTACCTAGGTAGTAATAGAATAGTGAATTATTGAAATAGATTTACTTGATAAAAATGGAAGGGGCGAGGAAAATTCGCGTTGTAGTGGATAGGCAACAATTAGCGGAATATTTCAATAAATTATCTTTATCTTATGAGGAAGCGCTAAATTTAAATGTTGTTGATGAAATTATAGTCAATGCTTCAATTTTATTTTACGGGTCTAATACATACGATTTTCGCAAAAATATTAAACGTATTTTAATTAGAAATTCGGGAAACATATCTATGTTTTTTGAAAATAAAATAACCTCGGATAACACGGAATTTGAAATGGCTACTGAACATGATGTATCAATCAATAGCAATAATTCGTCAATTTCTGAAAAAAGTGATGTTTCCGTATTGTCTAATAAAGTAACGGACGATGAATTAGATGTAGCTGATGACATAAAATTAATGTTTGAAAACAGTTTTAAACCTTTACTGCGACATTCACCTGTTTTACCCGTTGGTAGCAAGAATACCGCTTCTCTAACTCTAAATAGTACTGACACCTCGACCAACGCTGACGTTACCACGGCAAATAAGAAACGTAAATATGCATGTAATATATTTGAGGGAAAATTTACTATTTCTTGTGCGGAATGGCATGCTATATATGACGATGGTGAAAATAAATTTAAGGAAGGTATATACGTTTATTTTCTCAAGGAAAAAATGTTCCGATATGTCAATAATACGTGCACAATAAACGTAAAAAAAAATTGGATTACTAAAACCATGCAGTGTACCATATATGGTTATTGCGGACATGACAGTTGCAAAACATTTAAACTTCAATGCGATTTAGGCAATAAAGATTTTGACGGGGGATATTTATTCAATGTTTTTAGCTCTAATTTAGATTATAATCATCCTTATCAGTTGAGTAGACAAGTTAGGGGCATTGAAAGGGCTTTGTTGGGTCAAAAATATTTAAATAAAAAACCTTCAACAATGGCTATAGACGCAACATTAAAGTCTGATAGTAAACTTATAAAAGAAAAAAATTTACAAAAAATTAAGTCGAGGAGTGTATTTAAAAATATTAGATCGGAAACATTGTCAAAGTTAGATAGAGATCGGGATGATGTCATTGATTTACCAATGTACGCATATATTCATAGCAAAGAGCAAATTGAGATGATAAAGGATAAATTAAAAAAAAACAAGGGGAAAAAAATTACTATATATATAGATGCAACAGGTAAAATTATAAGACAACCTAACATTGTACCGATTGAAAAAAGAGTTCTTTTGTACTCAATTGTTATCCAAGTAGGCGAAGGCCCAGACAGTACTGTGTGTACAGTGTCTGATTTCATTTCCAGCAGCCATGATATTGGTGCAATTTCAAGTTGGCTAAGTCATTTTAAGTCGTATTGGTTATCGCATAGTACAAAATGGCCAATTTTTGATCGAGTTGTCACAGATTTTAGCATGGCTGAGCTAAATGCTATAAGTTTATCCTTTAATGAGCGGTCTTTTATTAGTTATATTAATTACTGTTACGATCATATATACGAAAATAAAATAAATAATAATATAACTCACTTAGCTTTGTGTTGCGCTCATATGATGAAAATATTCTCTACCTGCATTAATAAATATTATGATGAGAGTAGTCGTGTAAAAAGTGTCCTAAAAGAAAGTTTTGCTTCTGTTTTTAATATGAAAAAACCCAAATATGTAGATGTTTGGTTTGAAAATTTAGTAATTGTAACTGCTTCAAAATACAAGGGGCTTGCTGTTGATCATGCGGAAGCAGAACTTTTTAAATTAACGGGAAATGCGGAGCATGCGGATAATTTCGAACATAATTCTGACGAATGCTCGATTTCAGTGGATATATTAGCGGAGAATGAAGTAAATGATAGCCAATATAAAAAATCAAATTTTTATATCTATTTTAATGATAAAATGAAAAATATAATAAAAAATATTTGCAATGAAGGAATAGAAGATAGAAATCCTTATTATTCACCAGAGTTTCTCGAAGTAATTCTAAAACGGTATATTACATATTTACCATTATGGTCGTCTTTAATTGTTGGCGAGCGATCCTGTAATGCACCTGTTGAGAGTTACTTCGGGATCCTTAAAAACGTCATATTAGGACAATCGTTACAAATGAAGTGTACTAGATTTATAAGAGAAACCAGGAAATATGTTTTAAGTACCCACAAAACCCTTAAATTAAACATAAATAACCGTAATTGCGCATCTAAAAGACGAAAACGTGAGGTTTGTGAGGAAGGTTGGTCTAAAAATAAAAAAAAACGCACTCCTATTATAAAGGGTTATATTCAAGCAGGCTTTTAAAAGAAGACGGTGTTAGTAGTATTAATTACGTTAGGCACAAGTTTCTTTCAAACGGTTTAATAGACAATTATAAATATTATGAAATAGTACGCAGCACACATTACGTGGTAGGCAAATACGATTTCTTAGGGTGTAACGTAGAGCATCTTACATTTTTGTTTGATGACTCATTTGTGAGGCTAAATGAACCCCAACAACCAAAAGATAGCAGGTCTTCCTGGCTCGATGGTTCGGTTATAGTATTTTGTTTAGATATGTTTGTTTATGATTCTAACGATAACGATTTTAGGGTAATCAGTGACGCATTTAGTAGGGAAATATTTGTCGACAAAAGGAATATTCCTAATAATTTGCCCAACCTTGACGGAGTAAAGAAATTGATAATGCCGTACAACCAAAATAATAATCACTGGGTATTAATTTATGTAGATTTTGAATTTGGTATATTTCACTATTTAGATCCAGAACGTAAAAGTTATCAAGAAGCTAGTAAGAAAATGCACCAATTTGAAAAGCTCATTGTCAAATATAATAAAAGTACCCTTCACAAAATATTAATGACACATTTACAATAAAACGCATAAACGTTCCTCTTCAAAGAGACTCGTATAATTGCGGTGTTTATTCAATTTATTTTGGAGAGTGTTTTATACAAAATAAAGAAATTAATATGAATTTTGATCCAAAATTGTATAGAATATTTTTGAAACAGTTACTAATAACTAAATCCAGTGATATGAAAAGTGCTTGTTTATACTGCGGCCATACAAAAGATATCAACAATCCGATGATACTTTGCGAAATTTGTAATAGATTTATACATATCAGTTGTATTAAGCAAAGAAATAAACAGTTTCAACCCCCACCAAATGGAGTGTATTTCACTTGTAATATTTGTAATGAGAAATAGACTTAATTTAATTAAATTAATGCATTTAAAAATATAGATTTTTAATTGACATGACGTAACGATAATTATCAATAGAGGTTGGGTAAAGCTATTATTAGGGGTTAGAGCAGCGGTTCTCACCCTTTAGGTATTTGGGCCCCCCTTTCTATATCGATTTTAATCACGCCTCCTTCCAATAGTTTTATCGCAACTCTGCTAAAACCTCGGCTAAAACTATATTTTGTTAAAAGAGATAAGGATATCCTCACATTCATAAAATATCTAGGAACAATATATGGCGTCCAAATAATTCTTTTTTATAAATACATATTCACGTGAAAGTGACTTAAAGTATTAACTATTAAAATAACTTGTCCCCGATAATTTTAAAAATGATCACGAATCGGAACTGAGCTATTAATTATTAATTAATGGAGGTTGGGTATGGCTATATGGGGCGAGAGGAGGCCATACGTGCGGCGCGGCGTAGTGTTGATATTTTCTGCATTTCAACACAATGCAATTGGCTCATAAATCGTTGAAAAAAGATTGCGCAAATTTATTTAGATTGATAAATTATTGTAACAAACTATTAAAATAACTTGGGCCCGATAATTTTAAAAATGATCACGAATCGGAACTGAGCTATTAATTATTAATTAATGGAGGTTGGGTATGGCTATATGGGGCGAGAGGAGGCCATACGTGCGGCGCGGCGTAGTCTTGATATTTTCTGCATTTCAACACAATGCAATTGGCTCATAAATCGTTGAAGAAAGATGACGCAAATTTATTTAGATTGATAAATTATTGTAACAAACTATTAAAATAACTTGGGCCCGATAATTTTAAAAATGATCACGAATCGGAACTGAGCTATTAATTATTAATTAATGGAGGTTGGGTATGGCTATATGGGGCGAGAGGAGGCCATACGTGCGGCGCGGCGTAGTGTTGATATTTTCTGCATTTCAACACAATGCAATTGGCTCATAAATCGTGGAAGAAAAATGGCGCAAATTTATTTAGATTGATACATTATTATAACAAACTGCGTTAAAAAGGATGAAACACAGCCATTTTTCTGCATAATATACGTATTTTTCTCATTTAGACCACCCGTCCAAGCACTTTTAATAATATTTTCCCAACTTTTCTCCCTCGATATGATTGAGTGCGGTGTCCCCTGTATGGTCCTAAAATATTTTTTCATTCACACATTTTTTCGATTTTTTGCGAGATATAAATTGTCAAAAATTCATAGAAATGTGTAAAAGTTGATTTTCTATTGCCATTTTGAGCACTTACGTGCCTTAAAGTTGCAATTCTCGAAAGGCCACAAAGTGCCACCATTGGTATTGTTTTGAAATAATTAATTTGTTTATAGAAAATATTCCTCCTGTTTCGTGTATACGGCCAGCACCAAAACGACTTCACCATTTTCGGCGCACACGCATTATTCAAACTCTCTGAAAAAATAGTTTCTTTCAGTGTATATTTTTTTTCGTTCATAAATTACATGTCATATATGATCACGCGTCACACATTATGATGTTTTCGCAATAACATTATTTTCTGATTTTTCACAGCCATTTTTCTGCATAATATACGTATTTTTCTCATTTAGACCACCCGGCCAAGCACTTTTAATAATATTTTCCCAACTTTTCTCCCTCGATATGATTGAGTGCGGTGTCCCCTGTATGGTCCTAAAATATTTTTTCATTCACACATTTTTTCGATTTTTTGCGAGATATAAATTGTCAAAAATTCATAGAAATGTGTAAAAGTTGATTTTCTATTGCCATTTTGAGCACTTACGTGCCTTAAAGTTGCAATTCTCGAAAGGCCACAAAGTGCCACCATTGGTATTGTTTTGAAATAATTGATTTGTTTATAGAAAATGTTCCTCCTGTTTCGTGTATACGGCCAGCACCAAAACGACTTCACCATTTTCGGCGCACACGCATTATTCAAACTCTCTGAAAAAATAGTTTCTTTCAGTGTATATTTTTTTTCGTTCATAAATTACATGTCATATATGATCACGCGTCACACATTATGATGTTTTCGCAATAACATTATTTTCTGATTTTTCACAGCCATTTTTCTGCATAATATACGTATTTTTCTCATTTAGACCACCCGGCCAAGCACTTTTAATAATATTTTCCGAACTTTTCTCCCTCGATATGATTGAGTGCGGTGTCCCCTGTATGGTCCTAAAATATTTTTTCATTCACACATTTTTTCGATTTTTTGCGAGATATAAATTGTCAAAAATTCATAGAAATGTGTAAAAGTTGATTTTCTATTGCCATTTTGAGCACTTACGTGCCTTAAAGTTGCAATTCTCGAAAGGCCACAAAGTGCCACCATTGGTATTGTTTTGAAATAATTAATTTGTTTATAGAAAATATTCCTCCTGTTTCGTGTATACGGCCAGCACCAAAACGACTTCACCATTTTCGGCGCACACGCATTATTCAAACTCTCTGAAAAAATAGTTTCTTTCAGTGTATATTTTTTTTCGTTCATAAATTACATGTCATATATGATCACGCGTCACACATTATGATGTTTTCGCAATAACATTATTTTCTGATTTTTCACAGCCATTTTTCTGCATAATATACGTATTTTTCTCATTTAGACCACCCGGCCAAGCACTTTTAATAATATTTTCCCAACTTTTCTCCCTCGATATGATTGAGTGCGGTGTCCCCTGTATGGTCCTAAAATATTTTTTCATTCACACATTTTTTCGATTTTTTGCGAGATATAAATTGTCAAAAATTCATAGAAATGTGTAAAAGTTGATTTTCTATTGCCATTTTGAGCACTTACGTGCCTTAAAGTTGCAATTCTCGAAAGGCCACAAAGTGCCACCATTGGTATTGTTTTGAAATAATTGATTTGTTTATAGAAAATGTTCCTCCTGTTTCGTGTATACGGCCAGCACCAAAACGACTTCACCATTTTCGGCGCACACGCATTATTCAAACTCTCTGAAAAAATAGTTTCTTTCAGTGTATATTTTTTTTCGTTCATAAATTACATGTCATATATGATCACGCGTCACACATTATGATGTTTTCGCAATAACATTATTTTCTGATTTTTCACAGCCATTTTTCTGCATAATATACGTATTTTTCTCATTTAGACCACCCGGCCAAGCACTTTTAATAATATTTTCCGAACTTTTCTCCCTCGATATGATTGAGTGCGGTGTCCCCTGTATGGTCCTAAAATATTTTTTCATTCACACATTTTTTCGATTTTTTGCGAGATATAAATTGTCAAAAATTCATAGAAATGTGTAAAAGTTGATTTTCTATTGCCATTTTGAGCACTTACGTGCCTTAAAGTTGCAATTCTCGAAAGGCCACAAAGTGCCACCATTGGTATTGTTTTGAAATAATTGATTTGTTTATAGAAAATGTTCCTCCTGTTTCGTGTATACGGCCAGCACCAAAACGACTTCACCATTTTCGGCGCACACGCATTATTCAAACTCTCTGAAAAAATAGTTTCTTTCAGTGTATATTTTTTTTCGTTCATAAATTACATGTCATATATGATCACGCGTCACTCATTATGATGTTTTCGCAATAACATTATTTTCTGATTTTTCACAGCCATTTTTCTGCATAATATACGTATTTTTCTCATTTAGACCACCCGGCCAAGCACTTTTAATAATATTTTCCCAACTTTTCTCCCTCGATATGATTGAGTGTGGTGTCCCCTGTATGGTCCTAAAATATTTTTTCATTCACACATTTTTTCGATTTTTTACGGGCTATATATACTACAAAATTCGCACATATTGTTTTATGTAGATTATCCATTGCCGTTTTAAACAATTGTATGTACTAATATTAAAATTTTTGAAGGACTATAATAGGGTACTGTTATAGCTATTACGTTGAAAGAATTGACGTGTTTGAAAAAAATCTAAATCTTTTTGTATTTTGCGTACACGCTTTATTCGACTGCGACTTGTTTTTTCCAAAAATATTTATATACCATAATAATGAAACAGAAAGTATAAATCTACGTAAAACGGGCATAAAATATCTATTAATTTCTTCTGTGTATAAGAGAAATGTGTGATCGAGTGTGCAAGCACTGATGCATTCATGAGCCGTGGTGGTGTTGCGGCGCGCTCGATTTCGTTTGGAGCTGGCCGGCCTGGAGCTAACATGACCGTAGTCGTTTTTTTCCCGATCCTATATCTTAGCGAAAACAATTCTGTATATAATATGGCATTTCGTTTGTGAAATACGAGCGGGGTGTGCGGCTGTTGTGCAATCCTAAATCAGGTACAACCCCAATCCGTCGATCAGATAAGCGAAGGGCATTTTCCAAAAGCGTCCGTGTTACTGTTAACGTACCCAGGAGAAGCTGTATAAGTAGTTTTAAGCAAAAGATCCCAATTAGACATAAGCACACAAGCTAAGGCTTGAATGGTGTATATGGAACATCTGTTCCATGTACACCATTTTTTTTATCAAAATTATCTCGAATTTCACTTCAGTTCCTAAACACCAAAATTCCTTCTTTTTGCCTGATATGCATGATTCCGTGCATATCAGGATTTTTTATAAAATTTTTAAGACGATTTTCAGTACACTTTCCAAAATTCCCTTTATCTTTTTCGGCCCATATCTCATGTTTGAACGAACGCATCCAGGCACGATGCAGCATGTAGAGACGACCAAGGATATGCATTGTCCTCAGCCAGTAGCGATTCCTCGAAGGACGGACTGCGCCACTACAATGATCATAGCGCAGATGATCATTGTCATAAGCCGGTCTAACGGATCACAGGAATACTCCACAAAGGCGCGAGAGTGAATCTACTAGATCGGTAGCTCTTGATCTGATCTATCATAGACTGATCCACCTTCGTGGTCGCACTGATCTACGGACCCATAGGTTAACTCTACCCTCGCGTTCTGGAATTCCTAGTGAGTCCGTGACCTACGGCTTCCAAGGATGGTTGAGCTGGCCTCGCCTACCCATTGGTCATCGTCTCTACCGGGATCGTGTCTGATAGCACCATTTTGAAATTTTAGGAACTGTATCAAAAAGTGAAATTGCGGAATTTTGCGACGCCACGTGGCGACGTGAAGTGGTCTCGGGTCTTTTCCATATCTATAGTGGGAGACCTCCCGATGATCTCGCAAAATGGAAATAAGGTATTTTTGATTAAATCAAGCCAGGATAAGCCTCAGTGCGGTACGCACGGGTACCGGGGGCTTTCCCCATTATTACCAGGTGACCGCCTTGTGAGATAGCATTCGAAGAGATTTCCCCTTTCTGAAATATCCACAGACGTCTAACGGCATATACCCCTTTTGGAGAATATTACCTTAAATTTTTAGTCTATAATTCTAACAGTAAATCTATAAAACCCACTCACTAAATTGCCAGTCACGTCCATGTAATAATTCTCTTTCGGCAATCGATCACTCGTCTTTAAGCGCGGCCGTCGCGGTCGCTGACCCCTTGTGGGGGTATCGTGGTTATGGTGGCAGACCTTGCTAGGTGAGGCTCTATATGTACTATGATGATTGTTTAATATATACCCTTATTTATTATCCATGTCTTCTTATTGCGTTCTAGTATTAGTCTAGTATCTGTGTTGACCCCATAGCTAACGACCCTCGCAATTGCGTCGGTTTGACCATTCGGCTGAGCCAAAGAAGAGTGAACTAGCAAGACCTGTCTGGGCAGGTGTCAGAAGTGAATTGTGTATTGTGCAAAGTGTTTAGCTAGTGTTGTATCTTTAGTTCAGGACGTTGCGAAGCCTGTATACGAGGAAGCATTCATTGTCGACAGTTGCCGTTAATCTATCGATTTCGAGACTTCGAAATATTAAGGGTTTGCCACGACCTGCGTTGAATTCAACGGCCAAGAGTTAAATCAGATGTGGTGATAGCGATTAATTGACTTAATACGAATATCGGTCGTTCCCTCCCACTATCACTGGTTATAACGAATGGTTAACTAACGTTGACACAGCCTTAGCAAATTAGTTTAGTTATTAAACGTTGATATTACTTGAGAACAAGATAGTGAATGCGGCTCGCCCAGCAGCGCGTTTCGGGTATATCTGGGTGCCGCGCTCCCAATGGTCCGACGTGAGGGCGATGGGAGGAGCCTACAATAGTCTACAAATATAGGTTCCAAACCCGGTGGTCGGGCATCGATCAGTGCGAGTTTGGATGCGAACGAGTGAAGGTGTGCTCCGTGTCTTTTTTAAGACAAAATTCGTTCGCTCGTACAGTGCAGTGAAGAAGTGAATAAAAGTGAAGTGAAATAGGAAAGCGAAGGGAATGGATGAAGTGGCCAGACAGAGAGAGTCGGAAATGGATTCCGAGGGAAGCGAATCAGGAACGACAGGAACAGAAAGTTCCGGAGAGATTTCAGAGGAGGAGGTAAACTGCAATCAAATAGAGGTGCTTAAAAAGGTAAATGAGGACCTCAGAAGGAAAAATGCAGCCCTTCGAGCGGAACTAATTGCCCTCCGTGAAGAGGCACGACAGCGCCATGAGGAGGCGATGGGAGTATAGGCAGAGATGATGGCAAGCATCAAGGACCTGAAGGAGGCCCTGATAACTGTATCAAGGAGGGCATCCCCCCAGAACAACGATATGGAGGTCGACCCCGCCCCCCGCGAAGAAAGCTCTCGAAGAGGAAACCTGCAGGAAAGGGGATCTCCCCCGAAGAAAACCGAAGATGAAACCCCCTCCGCCGAGGACGAAGGTTTCATCTTTCTTACCCGAACAAGAAGACGAGGACTCCCTAGGCAGCCGAGGAGCGCCTCGACAGGCTCACAGGTAAGCAAAACAAAAATTGATCCCCCTCATAGTGGAAAACCTACCCCTATGGCTGGAGAAGCCCCCAAAGCCCCCCCCCAGAGCGGAAGGCCTACCCCCAAGGCCGGAGAAGCTTCCAAGGTCCCCCCCCAAGGGAACGGTGCCCCCCCCCAACCCCCCCAGGGCCAGAAGATCACCCCCAAGCCCCCCCAAGGTCACCCTCAACCCCCCAAGGCCAGAAGATTGCCCCCCCAAGGAGGGAGATCCCCCCCACACCAGGACCCAGCGGCGTAGCTGGAAATCGAGGTCCCACAGGCCCCCCTCCAGATAAAAAACGCAAAGTAAACCATAGCGATGATGAGGAAGAAGCAACGAAACAGGCAAGGACAGATGAGGGAGATGAACAGGAGAAATCCGTGAAAATCCCTCCTATCATTATACGAAAGAAGGAAAGGTGGTCCCAGATAAGCTGCGACCTTAAAGCCGTCACTTCCTCCTCCGTAGAAGATTTTAGAGTGTGGCACAATAAACATTTATTTATTTATTTATTTATTTATTTATCCGCTACTTAGTAGCAAAGATAAGACATTCAGGGCGGTGGTAAAGGGGCTACCGGAGGGGATAGAAGTAGAAGAGGTTAAGCAGGACCTCCTGGACCAAGGTGTTAAAGTCATCTCGGTCCAGAGAATGACTAGCCGAAGGACAAGAAGACAGATGCCACTACTTTTGGTGCAAGTCCCAAAGGATGAAGGAGATGGTATTATGCAAATCACAAGATGCTGCTGCTTGGTAGTACAAGTAGAGAAGCAGAAGGCCAAGACAGAAGCGAGCCAGTGCCATAGGTGCCAGAGGTTTGGACATGTCCAAAACCACTGCACCGCGCAGATCAGGTGTGTAAATTGCGGAGGCAGCCACCCCGCAAGTTATAGAGGCTGCGAACGTACAGGGTTATTCATTATAAATTACCCACCCCTTATCAGCGTTATTATTGCCTATAGAAAAAAAAGTTTTAGATAAAAGTTGTGTGGTTATGACTGAATTTTGTTAAAATGCTATCAAAAGTACAGTGGCGTGCAGATTTCAGGGGATACAAAAAAATAATACATTTTTTTAAATGGGATACCCTGTATATTATTACATTTTTGGAATGTTCCTTTTTTCCTGATTTCAAAAATATACCATATGTTACCCCCACCATATACCGTTTTTAAGTTATTAAATGTCGAATATCTTAGTTAAACTATTTACTGTAAATATGGAAAAGTTAACATTGTTAAAGTGAGCTATGAAAATGACAACTGTTGTGTTTGATAAATGACATTTCTTTAATGAAATTATCAAAATGGTTTACAGTGTCATTTTCATAGCTCACATTAATAATGTTAACTTTTCCATATTTACAGTAACTAGTTTAACTAAGATATTCGACGTTTAATAACTCAAAAACGGTATATGGTAGGGGTAACATATGGTATATTTTTGAAATCAGGAAAAAAGGATCATTCCAAAAATGTAATAATATACAGGGTATCCCATTTAAAAAAATGTATTATTTTTTTGTATCCCCTGAAATCTGCACGCCACTGTACTTTTGATGGCATTTTAACAAAATTCAGTCATAACCACACAACTTTTATTTAAAACTTTTTTTTCTATAGGCAATAATAACGCTGATAAGGGGTGGGTAATTTATAATGAATAACCCTGTACACCCCCGAACAGGAGGCAAGCGCAAGGAAGTGCGCCAACAAGACAACAGCCAGCTCCAAAGCCCGCCCGAAAGGTCAGCGAAGGTCTAAGTTACGCCGCGGCAGCAAGTGGAAACAACGAAGACAAAAGACGAAGCCAAGAAGGCAAGCCCCAGGAGGCGGCCGCCTTCGACCCAGTGCTGGCTATCAGTAACCTGGCAACAGCACTTGCGCAGATCCAAGAAATGTTCTCAGCAATGAGGGCATTCTTCCCCCAAGTGCCACCTACAAAAACCGCTTAATTCAAGCGCAAGGTGGGGCAAGGGGTCAGTTTCTGCGGATAGCCTCCTGGAACGTCAATGGCTTACGTAGCTCAAAGTGCGAGCTAGAAGAGATACTGGCGACACACGAAATTGACATGATGGCTGTTCAAGAAACGAAGATTGGACAAGACATGGCAATAAGGATGGTAGGATACGAAGTCCATAGGAAAGACAGGAACGCACGAGGCGGTGGGGTAGCCATACTCGTGAGAAGAGGACTGGAACACGTCCAGAAGAACCTGCCGGACCTACAAGAGATGGAAGCAGTCGCTGTGGAAATCACGAAGCAAGGTAAAAGGATCACGGTAGTCTCCTGCTACCAACCAGCAGGCAGAGATCTGCTAAACACCGATCTAGAAGCAATTCTACCTAACGGTGAGCAGACCCTAGCCATAGGAGATTTCAACGCCAAAGCTCCTGAATGGAATAGTAGAAGGACAAACACCAAGGGAAGAGTGATGTTGGAGTTCCTAGGCGGACGCGGAGACGTACTCGCCCTGGGACCAGCTGAACCGACTTTTAGCGACTACCGTGGCTATTGGTCGGATGTGCTCGACATCGCCTTGTTAGGGAATGTGGTGTTGGAAAGACAAGAGCTAACTGTTCTGCACGAAGGCTCGTCGGACCACAACCCGATTCTCCTTGTCCTCGGCGAGGGCAATGAGCGTAGAGATGGCACAGTTATCAAGCGCAAGACAGACTGGAGTAGGTTCAGTGCTGTACTGCAAAGAGACATGCCACCGATACCAAGAATCGAGAGCACGGAAGACATCGAGGAGGCGGCAGCCTCGCTCGAAGCCAGCATCCAACAGGCACTGGAAGAAAGTACGACAGAGACTGCAGTTCCAAGGACAGCCCTACCACAAAGCAATTTGCCGGAAGAAACAAGACAACTAATCCAGGAAAGGAGACAGGCGAAAAGACAAGCGCAGAGGACGCTGGACCCGGAAGACAGGAGGTTACACAACCAACTGTGCAGAAGGGTCAAAGCTGCACTGGAAGAGACCAGACAGCAGAGGTGGAACCAGCACCTCGCATCGCTTGACCCTCAGGATCGGTCCTTTTGGAAAACTCAGAAGGCACTGAGGTCAGAAAGGAAACCGATGCCGCCCATACACGGAGAAAACGGGGTTGTCTACACCGCGCGGGCGAAAGCGGAAGCTTTTGCGGACAGCATAGAGCGTCAGTGTAGAGACAATCAGCTCGAGGACGAGGACGTGGACTGGACGGAAGAGATGGAGCGCAGAGTCAGGGGGCTCGCGCACATCTCGAACGAGGAGGTCATAGAACCTACCAGTTCAAGAGAGGTCAAGGACATCCTAAAAAAGCTGAGGACCACATAAATCCGCTCGTCAGGCACGCAGTGGACTACGACCGAGCTGATGTCCCAAGGCACAAGAGGCCGAGAATGCAGCTCCAGGCACTCTGAAGAAAGAAGACAAAGAGAGAAGAGAGAAAACGAAGAGGCAAGATCAGGGAAAAGCGAGAAGACCAAGAAAGAAGCACCGAGGGAAGGAAGGAAGAAGAAGAGGAGGCACTCCCGGTGGTGACCAACTCAAAGCCAGGAGACACGGGAACGAAACTGATCGACGCGAAGGAAAGAGAGCAGTAGTCTTGCTCGTCCTAGCGAACAAAACAGATCTTTTTCGGCTGCCAGGCAGCTAGGTGGAAATGTTTTTAGTGGGTACAAATCCCACACTATCCAACGAGCCCCAAAAAAAAAAAAAAAAAGGTGGCCGGGCAGTTATAAAACTAGCGCTTTTCGAACAAGTCAGTCAGTCTTCCCGTGGCGTTTTAACCTAGCCACGTCGGTCCGCGCGCCGTTAGTAGAATCTAGAGAATCTATGCACATCACACTGTGCCTTTCGGCATACACCCGTGACAATCAAACAATTAACGGTTTTTTGGCTCGTGGGCTGGTAATATTTTACACACCCACGAGGTTTTAGCGGACTTTGTGATCAAAACCTTTTCTGTCTAAACGTGCAAATCATAAATTTTGTGTTAGTGGTGGTTGTACCTGACCCAAAGGATTACTAGAAAAGTAGCAAACCACTCTTCTGGACGGTAAGCTGCAACTCTAGTCGGTGGCTTTGACTGTTTTTTGCGTTACACGCACTTTTACATTGCGCTTATATTTTAACTTTGTTTTGGTGTTTGCCAGTGAACTTGTACAATTTTTTTGCTGCATGCGCTTTTTTATCATTAATTTTATTTTATTTTAAGTTCTGTGCTTGTGCCTGCCAACGCACGGTTTAAGTGGCAACTTTAACGTTTATTTTTCTTGTTTGGCTGGCATGCCGTACATTCATATTCAATCTATTTTGTTTTGTTTGGTGATGGTGATGTTTACCCAATAAATTCCGTAACTTGACGAAGTGTTTTAACCAGACAAACTAACCTGGCCCATTTCAGGTGGCTCCGGCCAAATGAGTGACATTAATCATACCAGGGGTGTGGTTCGGTAGTACCCTTCTGGTACGAACCCACTTGTTAGCTGCACAGTGGTCTCACTTTAAGTTATTATTTGTTTTATTCCTGTGTTGTCTTTTATGGACATATGAACACTTTCACTATAGCCGCCAGCCCTGTATCACTATCGTGGACGATTTAAAATTTCCTGTGTTAAAAAATTAAGTTCACCATAGACTCGACGTTAAGGTAAGTGCAAGTACCATTATATAACTGACCTGACGCATGCCCGCGCCCTGTTGATTTTGTAGTACACGCCCGTGTAGTGATTTTGTGGAGTCCTTCCACTGGCGCCCAACAACTTTTTTTTTTAAACCGCTATGGCTCTCGGACTGCGATACGGGTGAAATGTATGACTTTGCCGCTCGTATCGTATTTATTTTTTTGTGTAAATAATCCGCACGCACGGTAGTCGTCATGGCGCCCAACGTGGGGCCTTTATAGTAAATGGGTTTTCGTTACGAACATAGGCATCGTCAGGTGGACCTCAAAACACTTGCACTTCCCTCAAATTTGTGTAGCTTTAAGACTGGGTATCGCCATAGTGATAATCGCCAACGCACGGCGCGGACAGACACGAGAAGGTGCCTACAACCGAGCACATTCTAGGGCCCGTGCGAGTCAGTTGGAATATGGATTTTATCGACAAACTGTTTATCGTTGCCGAGCAACTGCGCGGCGCGGCCAAAACTGGCATGATCCTTATAAGAACATTTTCCCGAGAGTTACCGTACTTTCACTGAACGATTTACGGAGAATTTCAATTCAGTATCTCGCATCACCCGCGTGATGACCACCCTTTACGGGTCAAAACAGGCTAAAGATGAAACCGTCGGAGTGTTCATCACGAAAAAGATGAATCTCTTCCAACGTATGGATCCGTGCAAGCCCGAAATACTACAGGTGAACGTGATTATCGATCAATTACTTCCAGAGATACGGTCATGTCTCCGCGGGCATAACTTGCAAAGTCTGGACGAATTAGCAATTGTGGCCACTCAGATCGAGTCAGATTTGGGAGAATTGGAAGTAATGAGTGTGACGCGAGCGCCGCGCTCCAATCCGCCGGCGCAAAGCACAGCCGACGTCAACCGCGTCATAGAGCCGGAGCGCCAAGCGGCGGTACCTCCGTCGCCATGCTGCTACTGTCCCGGTGAATTATGGCATTTCCACCGGGATTGCCCGACACAACAAAGACGCTACGCACAACGTAACGCCCAAGGACAGAACGCCAACGAAGTGTCGGGAAACGCCGAGGGGGCCAAAGGGGGACCGAACCGCCAACCTCCCCTGAGCGGCCCAAACGCGCAAACGCAGAATCCCCCGACGATACAATAAATCCGTACGCCGCTGAGAGGAGCGACTCGGACGCCCTCTCAGACCGCCGCTCGGAAGTGGGCGCGGGAAGTGGGCGCGGACGTTTGCGTATTATTTATATTTATTTTAAAATTTTCGTTTTAGAATGCTGCCAATATTTCATCAACAAATTTTGCAACAAAATCGACGAACTATCCGAAGGTTAAGGTTCAATAGAAGACAGTTAAGAAATGAAGCAGATCCATTTAGTTTACCAAACAGGCGTTTCATTGAGCTTTATAGGTTAAATAAACCACTTGTGAGGAGACTCATAAATATATTAACACCCCATTTAAGAGTTCCCCGCATATCAGGAGGTGTTTCAAAGGAAACAAAAATGTTTTGTGCCTTACGCTTTTATGCTACCGGTAGCTATCAGAGAGGTGTAGGGGAGGAAGTTAATGTTAGTTTAAGCCAAACTGTAGTTCACAGGGCCATACATGAAGTAACCCAAGCTATCGTAGAGTCAATGGCAGCAGACTACATTAAATTTCCGACAACTTTGGAGGAAAGAAACCAAGTTAAAATTCGATTTATGGACAAATTTAATTTTCCAGGAGTTATTGGTGCCATTGACTGCACCCACATTGCCATTTTAAAGCCCCGAGGAGATGAACATAATTTCATAAACAGAAAAGGTTTCCACTCTCTAAATTATTGTCAACTTATATGTGACGACAATTTATTAATAAATAATGTATTTGCCAATTATGGAGGATCAACTCATGACTCATTTGTTTGGAGGCATTCTGCTGTCAAAGAATATATGCAGCAACTTTACGATAATAGAGAGTCGTGTTGGTTAATAGGAGATTCCGGTTATCCTTTACAACCGTTTCTCATGGTACCATTTCACAATCCCCTGGAAGGTAGCCCACAACAGAGATTTAACTATGCACATATAAGAGCCAGAAATTGTGTGGAAAGGTGTATAGGTGTATTAAAAATGCGATTCCGATGCCTTATGAGGGAACGTTCGCTTAGATACACACCAAATTTTGTATCTAGCTTATTGAAAGCATGTGCTAATTCTTCATAATTTATGTGTTAAGGAGCGTGTACCTATCAACGTTTAATAACTAAACTAATTTGTTAAGGCTGTGTCAACGTTAGTTAACCATTCGTTATAACCAGTGATAGTGGGAGGGAACGACCGATATTCGTATTAAGTCAATTAATCGCTATCACCACATCTGATTTAACTCTTGGCCGTTGAATTCAACGCAGGTCGTGGCAAACCCTTAATATATCGAAGTCTCGAAATCGATAGATTAACGGCAACTGTCGACAATGAATGCTTCCTCGTATACAGGCTTCGCAACGTCCTGAACTAAAGATACAACACTAGCTAAACACTTTGCACAATACACAATTCACTTCTGACACCTGCCCAGACAGGTCTTGCTCGTTCACTCTTCTTTGGCTTCAGCCGAATGGTCAAACCGACGCAATTGCGAGGGTCGTTAGCTATGGGGTCAACACAGATACTAGACTATTACTAGAACGCAATAAGAAGACATGGATAATAAATAAGGGTATATATTAAACAATCATCATAATACATATAGAGCCTCACCTAGCAAGGTCTGCCACCATAACCACGATACCCCCACAAGGGGTCAGCGACCGCGACGGCCGCGCTTAAAGACGAGTGATCGATTGCCGAAAGAGAATTATTACATGGACGTGACTGGCAATTTAGTGAGTGGGTTTTATAGATTTACTGTTAGAATTATAGACTAAAAATTTAAGGTAATATTCTCCAAAAGGGGTATATGCCGTTAGACGTCTGTGAATATTTCAGAAAGGGGAAATCTCTTCGAATGCTATCTCACAAGGCGGTCACCTGGTAATAATGGGGAAGTGCCCCGGTACCCGTGCGTACCGCACTGAGGCTTATCCTGGCTTGATTTAATCAAAAATGGCGGATTTCCATTTTGCGAGATCATTGGGAGGTCTCCCACTATATATATGGAAATGACCCGAGACCACTTCATGTCGCCACGTGGCGTCGCAAATTCCGCTATTTCCAAATTTTATTCAGTTCCTAAAATTTCAAAATGGTGCTATCAGACACGATCCCGGTAGAGACGATGACCAATGGGTAGGCGAGGCCAGCTCAACCATCCTTGGAAGCCGTAGGTCACGGACTCACTGGGAATTCCAGAACGCGAGGGTAGAGTGAACCTATGGGTCCGTAGATCAGTGCGACCACGAAGGTGGATCAGTCTATGGTAGATCAGATCAAGAGCTACCGATCTACGGTAGATTCACTCTCGCGCCTTTGTGGAGTATTCCTGTGATCTGTTAGACCGGCTTATGACAATGATCATCTGCGCTATGATCATTGTAGTGGCGCAGTCCGTCCTTCGAGGAATCGGTACTGGCTGAGGACAATGCATGTCCTTGGTCGTCTCTACATGCTGCATCGTGCCTGGATGCGTTCGTTCAAACATGAGATATGGGCCGAAAAAGATAAAGGGAATTTTGGAAACTGTACTGAAAATCGTCTTAAAAATTTTATAAAAAATCCTGATATGCATGGATTCACGCATATCAGGCAAAAAGAAGGAATTTTGGGTTTAGGAACTGACTTGAAATTCGACATATTTTTGATAAAAAAATGGTGTACATGGAACAGATGTTCCACATACACCATTCAAGCCTTAGCTTGTGTGCTTATGTCTAATTGGGATCTTTTGCTTAAAACTACTTTCACAGCATCTCCTGGGTTCGATAACATACCATTGTTAAATGAAGACATTCATGATCATCCCCAGCTAATGGACTTTGACATAGCTCCTGCCCCTCCAGCAAATGAGCCAGGAGAATTAGCGGCACGCGGATTACAAGTACGAAATATAATTATAGACCAATATTATCAGTGAAATGTCTTTTTTGTAAATATTTTCATAAATAAATAGTAATAAATAAATAGTAATAAATAAATAACGGAACTATAATATAGTTTATTAGCAGGTGTATATATTATATTATAAATAATATAAATAAATAAGTTTTTATGTATATTATACACTACCTAAATTAATTTTAAACCATTTTGTGTCTACAAAAACTAAATGTAAAGTAAATCGACTATTGCCTAATAATAAAATACATGTAAATTAATTTTTATAATATAATTTATTTACCAAATAAGAATTAAAAACTAAAGATTTAATTTTATATAGAGCCTATATCTCTTGGTATACAATTTGTTGCTGCATTTGTATTGCCTGCAATATCTAAAATGAAATTTCAAAATTAGGTATCAACTTGAAAAACTTAATATAATTATTACCAACCTATACAAGATTATTATTTAATTGCCTAAACTCTGATGTTAGGTCACTTAAATTTTGAGATATACCATCCAGAGATTTTTTATTGTATTCTTAATGTCTCTTAGTTCATTAATGGTTTCCCTATATTCGCTTAGATATTCCACCCTCTGCTTTTTCTTGGGGGAAGAGGGAGGAATATCTAATTTGCGTTTCTCAGCCATTACCTTGGGTGAACTAAAGATTTTGAATGGCTCGTCTTCTTTGCTGGTACTTGCCTGTGGTTCTCCAGAGGTACCCGCCTGTGGTTCCTCAGGGGTACCCACCTGCAGTTGATCAGATATATGACTAGCAGATAACCCACATTCTGGCAAGTCCAGGAGTTTTAATTCTAACTCCGTTAAGTCCTTTTCTTCTGAAGGACCTCCTCCTGTTTTTTGTAGCAGCCTTTCTTTTCAAATTATATTTATAATCGGACCATGACTGAAAAAAATACAAGCGAAACTAAATTTTAGGATTATCACATTATTTAATTGTATTACTTTTTGCCATTTATCAGTGCTCTTACTACCAAAACCAAGAGCATTTAATTTTTTTGCTGTCTCGCCCCAACATTTTTTGTAATTTTCTTTGCCTTGTGGCCCTATAAATTTTCCAGTTGCGATGACTGGATTTTTCTCCATTGCAGCCAAAAGTGTTTGCCAATGGGCTTCTCGTACTTTAAATGACATAGCTTAAACAGTAATGAAAGATAATTAACTCTTCTTTATAATTTTATTTCTGTTATTTCTCTTATTAAATTAATAATGAATTACTTAGTTCATTAAAATATTTTCTAGATTTCGAAGTAGGTATGCTTTATTACTTACCTGTAAGTAGTTTGTAATAGAACAATTTCGACAATAATTAAAATTTATCTGTACACTTGCTGTACACTAAAGGCGTTGGGTAAGAATAATCGTCACTCAGCGCTATTTTATCTATGCTCAGCGCTAAAGGGACAAGGGACCAATAATAAATAAACAGAATAATAAAATAAATAAACAGAAAAGGCGTAGGTTCGATAGTCATTTTATTTTACAAATTCAAATTTCCCTCTCAAAATCAATGAAAAAATAATGTGAAATTTATTCTCGTTGGTTATAATTTCTGCATTCCACTAAATAAATGCTGACGATACCCGAATATCCACTCGATAGCAACTTAGAATTCCAAGCTGCTATCGTATCGAATGAGGTTGCCATCGTATCGAGCTCGACTCGATACCAACTTAGAATCACAAGAAAGCAAGCATGTTAGTTCAGATTCAGATAACCATAACCAACAAAAACTGTGGTTCGGATTACGAGAGTCACAGAATATCTACTTAGACGAGAGTAAACGATGTGTAGGTAACGTTTTGAAACTAACAGCGCTGCGGGCGAGTGTTGTATGAGTCCCCCAGTCCAGTCCCCACTCAAACGCAGTTTCATTTTTTATTAATAGATGCTTCCCTTTTACACAAAATCTCAGATTATTTCACATTTTACGTCAGTATTCATTCAGTTACCTACCGGTACGTTTCTTTTATTTTTAACATGACATGCATGTGAGTTTAATCGTCTATAATTTTAAGTGTTATAAAACCGGAAAAGAAAACTCCAACATATCTATACAAGCGAAGGTTTCATTTATAGATGGATAGGGCAAATGATTCATCTTCTAAATAGGTATCAGTTGATGTTGATGTTACCGACCGGCTAATTTCCTTTCTCGGTTTAACCCATTTCCTAATTCGAATGATTCGAATTAATCATTCGAATCAATATAATTCAAATTAATCATTCGAATAATTAATTCGAATCAATAATTCGAACCATTAATTCGAATTAATGATTCGAATTAATTGTATACATTATTTGTAACGTCATTAACTACCTACTTGCCATATTTTTTATTTCATCCCGTCCGGAAAGTACAACAGTACAGTATTCATATGCGGCC
This sequence comes from Rhagium mordax, assembly GCA_963680705.1. Taxonomy (NCBI): domain Eukaryota; kingdom Metazoa; phylum Arthropoda; class Insecta; order Coleoptera; family Cerambycidae; genus Rhagium; species Rhagium mordax. The sequence continues at coordinate 25,582,056 of OY796664.1, forward strand.
GGAAAATGAGACATTACGGTATCAGAGCCGGTAAAGTACCGGAAACCACCGGAAACTTATTACGAACCAATCACAAACTGTTATTATACCTTTTGACAGTTGTTTGACATATAAAAATCAACCGTAAATTAAAAAATAGTGTCAAATGTCAAATGACATAAGAAAATAACCAAGTGTCAAATTATGCAAATATACTAATATTCAAGAAATGACGGAATGAAATAAAATATCATTCGACACACGTCCGTAAGGTGTTGTTCCAGCCTCGTTTAGATATTCTAGACTCGGCTCCTGACGTCGCCTCGTCCATAATATCTACTCGACTGTAACAAGTCACCTTCCGGACTTGTGACGAAAATTACTATTTTATAATTATATTTTTGGCAGAATTTATTTTATTTTTATAACATTCGTTTTTAGTTTTTTAAATTAGATTGTTAAGAAAATTCCGATATTTTGCTTATAACGAGCCTCCAGTTCTGCTAATGGATTTTTATAAACATATTTTTTAGTTTGTCCCTGCGTCTGATTGAGTTTAGTGAACCTAAAATTAATCATTCGAATTAATAATTCGAATTAATTATTTGAATGATTCGAATTAATCATTCGAATGATTCGAATTAATTATTCGAATTTGCGAATGATTAATTCGAATCATAAATTCGAATTAATGGTTCGAAATAATAATTCGAATTAATTATTCGTATTAATTATTCGAAATAATGATTAGAATTAATCATTCGAGTTAATGATTAATGATTTGAATTAATCATTCGCATCAATAATTCGAATTAATTATTCGAATCATTAGAATAATTAATTCGAATCAATAATTCGAACCATTCGAATAATTAATTCGAATTAATAATTCGAACCATTAATTCGAATTAAATGTTTACATTATTTGTAACGTCATTAACTACTCGCCATATTTTTTTATAATTATATTTTTGGCAGAATTTATTTTATTTTTATAATATTCGTTTTTAAATTAGATTGTTAAGAAAACTCCGATATTGCTTATAACGAGCTATACCAGTTCTGCTAATGGATTTTTTTAAACATATTTTTTAGTTTGTCCCTGTGTCTGATTGAGTTTAGTAAACCTAAAATTAATCATTCGAATTAACGATTCGAATTAATCATTCGAATCAATCAATCGAATAATAATTCAAATTAATTATTAGTATTAATTATTCGAAATAATGATTAGAATTAATCATTCGAGTTAATGATTCGAATTAATTATTAGAATTATTAATTCGAATGATTAATTCAAATCATTAGCTCGAATCATTATTAATTCGATACAAAGGGAAATGCATCCTAGGCTAGACTAATAGAACCTATAACAACTAATGGCAGAGCTTCAAAATCCAACTTGAAGAAACTATCAATTTGGTAACCCCGTTAATAGAGGAAGAACAGCTAGACAAGGCGGCAGAAACACTAGTTGATATAATCAACAAGCTGCATGGGAAAATACCCTAATAATAATCCCACGAACTTCAAAGTTAATTTACCCCATAGAATGATTAATTCGAATCATGCCTCCTGAAACAGGTCTGCGCGACGAGGGAAATATTAATTATTTTTGGTCAAAATTTACCAAAAATAGTTAATATTTCCTTCTCCGGATCATTTTCTTTTGGATATGGAGCTCTTCTTAACCGATATATTGCCAAAAAAATTACATCCTCCTAACTTATCGCATCGCTTCAAAACGTGCACTATTCACATAGGTATTTATTAATCGAAATTTAAATACCGTTTATATTTACAAACACGCCATAGATAATAAACGACCAGCACAAAAACACAACAAGACATATATAGGTAACACATAACGACCTAAAAAGCCCAGAATAAACAGATGGATTAAGTAATATTATGGAAGACAGACGCATACGCTGCGCCTGGTGAATTCGTGGAATCGGTTATGCGGCGATGTCGACAACAACAAACGACGGGTTCCGTTCGGCGAAGCTCGGGTGAATGCGGCTGACCTAATTAGAAACCGAAGTCTCGAAGGTTGTTGAGTACCTAGTGGAAGCCAGTCTATACCTGCAGACGGACGTGTTTAAAAAAACGTGGGCAAATAATAATTTATAAATAATCATAAAATGCGCGGCTTGTGTTCTAGTGTATCGTACGTGTATTAACTAGGCGTGTAATGTATTTAAATCTATTTAATGCGAATTGTGTACTGGATTATTTTCATTTTCTAATCTAATCGTGTGATATGAGAGACGTTCAACCTTCAAGGGTGAGTAACAGTCATTAAATTTATACAATAAGTATTGAGTACTACCTATAATTAAATTAAACGTTTTATTGTGATTACTTATGTTTGATAGGTAGATATATAGTGCTTATTTGTTAAAAAATATAGGAATTCTAGTCTAGCGATCACAAGAAAGAAACACGGCTTTGTGCGCATGGGCAGCTAATTTAAAAAAATCAGACAATCGGGGTTTGCGGTTTAAATTTTGTTAGTTAAGTGTTTTTCAATATTGAATACTCGTTAGTTTTTGTTTTATTTACTTTTATTACTTTTCTTTTAACACAAAAATAGGTAAATTTTTTATCAACAGTAAAAACAGAAGAGCTTTTTTTTTATCGGATAAATTTCTCTTCGTAACGAAACAATTTTGCCAAATAGTAATTTTACATGAAAATGTCAAATGTCAGTTTTTCGAGCAAAATTACTGATTGGCAAAATTTTGAGTTATAAAGAAATTTATCCATAAAGAAAAAGCTCGAGTGTTTTTTGGCAAGATAAATTAACGGCAGAATATGTGAACGAACAACAACAATAATTATTTTTATTTATAAAATTATTTTAAGGAACAGTTATTAAAAATACAGTTGTTATAAATGATTTGGTTTGGTGTACTGATTTTAAAGTGACGTGCGACTACTAGATGTACACTGATTTTGAGGAGCAGGCATTTTTATCGGTGATAAAAAACGATGCACCTTTTTTATCGCTGTCAAAGTGACAAAACGTGACTTTTTCATATAGGAGTTAATTTATCGCGCATAAAAACAGCGTGAACGCCGTGAACATATTCTGTTACACATCGAATCGACTACTACTACTACCAACTTAACATTAAAGAAAATAACCAAATATCAATTTGTCATTGTTACCAAAACACACCCCCTCAATGACAAATTTCGCGTTACATATGACATATGATAATAGAGATTAACACAAAAGCATAACAACTGATGTTACTCAAGACCTAATTCTTTACAAAACTGTTGGAATAATATTTTCCCTAACGGCTTTGTGAAGATATCAGCAATCTGCTTTTCAGTACTCGCAAGTAGGTAGGTATTCTACCTTTATAATATTACCTATCTTTAATTTTGTCCCTCACAAAATGAAACCTGATATCAACATGTTTAAGTTTCTTATGAAACTCTGGGTTTTATAGAAGACTGATTGTCTTCGAACTGAACAATGTTACACATACCTACATAATCATTAACAATTTTTAAGTCATTGAAAATATATCGTATCCAACAGGCCTCACTATAGCCGCTAAACTAAGTGCTACGTACTCTGCCTCTGTGGATGACAATGCAACATCAGTTGATTGCTTTCTAGAGGCCCATGACACAGTACAGCTAAACACTTTAAAAATATAACCTGCGGTCGACTTCCGATCAACACCATCACCTGCCCAATCCGAGTCCGCATAACCTATAATATAGTTTTCACTATTTACATTGTGTTATATACTAGACTTAAATTTACAGTGCCTGCTTTCACATATCGTAACACCCGTTTGAGAGCTTGCCAAAGCTCCTGGCTCGCGCACGTTTACTAAGTATACTTATACACACGTTGAGCACAACATGGCATACATTAATGAACCAATATTAGCATACGACATTTATTTTCTAACTCACGAGCTTTCAGATTTTTCTTTCTTTGATATCTCGTGTTTAAAATTTAGGTACATCCATCGGAGTAGAAATAGGTTTACAGTTATGCATATTGAATTTAACCAAAATATTTTGTAAGTAGGTATGCTGCTTGATTTACATATTGAAACTTCACCTTTTGTCACACTTTGTGAAATTTCCATTCCTAAGAAATATTTGATATGACCTAAATCTTTCATTTTAAAGTTTTGACTTAAAATTTGTTTTATATTCTGAACTTCTAACTCATTATTTGTGCCTGCTAATAATACATCATCGACATAGAGTAAGATATACATTTTATAATAATTTTCATATAAACAATATTCATATTCTGACCTTTCAAAATTTAAAAATAACATACACGGTGGTGAATTTTTCGATGCCCACCATTGGTATCTCGGGAACTATAAGATATAGAGGATCGGTTAAATTAGACAAAAGTTGCGCTATTTTATACTTTACAATTTCCTGCCAAGCCATGCTGGATATCTTGATTCGTTCGCGGTTTATCCTGAAAAAAATAGAAAATCGCGATTTTAAAAAGAATAATAATATCTTCTATACCATTCATGCGAATTTAATGAAAATTGGCAAGGATATATTTTTGTCTACTACCAATTGAATGGCGTTGACAGAAATTTTCTAAGCCTTCTTGATTTTGAGCAACGATAGTCAACTTTTTTTTTCGTATGGCCGCCATATTGGATTTTTACACTATTAGTTAGAGAAAATAATTCTCTTTTCACCTAGGTATGTCACCAAAATAGTCTGATTTTTTAAAAACATGTTGATATTCGAATTATTAATGTAAAAATAATTTATAAAATCCAGTAAGTATGCTTATTTGGAAAAATAATTGCAAGCAACATTGTAATCCAGACGCTATTATTAAATTGTACACTCGTAAAGAAATTACAGAAAAATGCCAGCTTAATTAAGCTCCTATTAAATATTACAAACAATTTATAAAATAAAAATAGTATTATTTGTTTTCTTGACTCTTTAATAAATTAATTGTTTGTAATATTTAATAGGAGCTTAATTAAGCTGGCATTTTTCTGTAATTTTTTTACGAGGGTACAATTTAATAATGGCGTCTGGATTAAAATGTTGCTTGCCATTATTTTTCCATAGCATACTGGATTTTATAAATTATTTTTACATTAATAATTCGAATATCAACATGTTTTTAAAAAATCAGACCATTTTGGTGACATGACATAGGTGAAAAGAGAATTATTTTCTCTAACTAATGGTGTAAAAATCCAATATGGCGGCCATAAGAAATAAAAAAGTTAAGATTATCATTGCTCAAAATCTAGAAGGCTTACAAAATTTCTGTCCGAGAGCAAACATTCACTCTCGCTTGTGGTACACAATCGATCTCGTCTGGAGGGGAGGTAGACGTGGATTTCTCCCTACAAGGGCTCTCGATGCGCCACCATTTTTATGTGATCGATGAACTCAACGAAGAGGTTATCTTAGGTTTCTACGACGCGAGTGTTATTTTAGACTACGCGCGACAATGCGTGTATATCGGACACGAACAACGCGCGACTGTGTACTGGAATCGAACCCCATCACGCGCTGCGCCGGTGACCGCGCTTCACCCAGACCTAGTTATCCCCCAGGAGAGTGCGGCGGAACTCCTGCCGTTGTTTCAGGAGTTCGCTGACCTTTTTACCGAAATTCCAACAAGAGACAACAGTGACAACCAAACACGAGATAGTGAATAAGAAAAACTCGCCCATAGTGAATGTGCGTCCGTACCCAATGTTCCCCGAGAAGAAACGCGTCTTGTACGCGCAGGTATAAGAGATGCTGCAACCCGGTGTTATAGTGCCTTCTACCTCAGCTTACTCGTCGCCCCCCGTATTGATCGAAAGGGCAGGTAAAAAAACCCGGTCTTGCGTTATTATCGATTATCGGCGCCTTAACGAGATTACGGTAGACGAGTCGTCGGTGCTCCCGAAAATCTATGAATCTCTAAAAAATCTCGGCGACTCCACCATTTTTACGGTGCTCGACTTACGGAGCGGATATTGGCAAATTCCACTCGCAGAGTCCTCTAGACAGTATACCGTGTTTTCAACGTCTGACGGGGCAGCGTATGAGTTTCAAGTTATTCCCTTCGGATTAAAAACGGCCCAGTCGACTTTCCAAAAGTTGATGGCGAAAGATGTGTTAGCGGGTTAAATTCAGCATTTCTGCCAAGTTTACTTGGACGATATACTTATACAGACAACGCAATAGTTGTTCGATCATAGGAAATACCAGGAGAATTTACAATTCCCAAATGAGAGTATAGTAAATGCGTATGCGCAAGCGTTAACTAAGATACGACCGCATCAAACGCATGCGCTTGTTTTGAGGCGGTGTCAGAACTCAACAAGGCAAGCGGCAGGCGACTTCTAGCTTTTAGTATCATTTGGGATCTGAAAGAGTAACCTTGACGTTAAAATAATTCTTTAAAATGTTTTATGAGACAGCCGAAAAAGTTCAGATTGTTACTTTATCCATTTTTTTAAATTTTGGATTTGATATTTTGTGTTATTTTAAAGAATTATTTTTATGTTAAGAGTTATTCTTTTAGTTTTCAAATTTTAAATTTTCCATAAAGTAAACTTTTTAATGTTTTCAAAATCACTTGTTTACGCAATTTATCCGATTTCGCAGAGGGACGATACGTACTCTCTCGACTTTACTGCATTCATTAGTAAACAACTCGATACAAAACAATAAAACAAACCTTCTTATCCTGTTGCTTAAGCAGTGTTGCCAGATTATTTTATTTAATTTATCATGAAAGAATTTTAATTTTTTTAAACTCAACTCTTAATCACGTTTTGGAAAACTAATAAAAAAGCAAATTAACTAAAAATAATTATTATCCCATTTTCGATAAAAGTTTTAAAAAGATAAATTATAATGAATTTCCAAAGTTATTCAAATAATTTTCGCTGTTTTGTGCCAGTTTAATACATTTTATTTTATTTTAATCAATTAAAGATTCGATTCTACAAATTTGCAGTCATTACAATTCTGCAAATGTGTGAATAAACTAGATCTGGCAACACAGGATGTTTATGACATTGGGATTTGATAAGTGTAAATTGCGCTCATTTTTCCTATGATCGAACAACTATTGCATTGTCTGTATATAGCAAAACGATCGAGGAACATATGGTACACTTAAGGCTCGTGTTCGAACGACTACGGATACACACACTCAAGGTGTCCCCGGAAAAGTGCTCCGTAGCGAGGTCGGAACTCGACTACTTCGGGTATCGAATAGTAGACCGCACAACTACCCCGCAAGAAAAACACGTGTTGGCCGTCCAGGACCATCCTACGCCGGCGACCAAGCGCCAACTCCAGTCATTTTTAGGAGTGTGCAATTGGGTTCGGGAGTACATCCCCAACGTCGCCCAAATTGCGAAACCGCTGACGCAACTGCTCGCGAAAGACGCTAAGTTCAAATGGACGCCGGACGCGGATCGAGCGTTCGAACGGTTGAAAGACGTAGTATCGCGACCCCTATTACTACACCGACCAGATTTCGACAGGGAGTTTATCCTACAGAACGACGCGTCGACCTTAGGCCTTTCGGGGGTACTCTACCAAATCGGGGACGAGGGCGAAAAGAGAATAGTGTCATACTCCAGCTCCTCGTTAACAAAGGCCGAATCCCGATATCATATCAACGAGCTATAGTGCTTAAGCGTCGTCACGTACCACAAAAAGTACAGTGTGTATCTAATCGACCGACCGTTCACGATCGTCACTGACAGCAGCGCTCTACTATGGCTCGGGAAGTTTCGTGACACGAAAGCTAAACTGACGCGATGGGCGCTTCTACTCCAAGCGTATCAATATACAGTCAAACATTGCGCGGGGAAGGACAACCTGTTGGCTGACTATCTTAGTAGGCACCCCAGGACCTTGAGCAACGACAACAGCCTGAGGAAGACCGGTTAGTCCCACCAAACTTCAACCCTCCTATCGCGTTAAACGCCGTCACACAAGCCGCACTGTTCAGTGATGTAGTGCGCGCGCAAGAGTGTTCGCGCCGCGTACGCGATAACATCGCTCGATGGCGACGACTAAAAGCCGCAGAAGATGACGTGCGCGATGACCAGGATATGGCGTTCCTGGATCATTACCTCATGGAGGAAGACAAGTTATGGAGAGACACGCCAGACGGGAAACGACTTGTGGTGCCTCGCGCCATGGCGACCGAAGTGATCGAGAGGAGGCCGCGCATCCAGGAACTAAGGAAACCGTCCGCCAGATCCGCCCAGGTAAGGAAAAGTCCTGTCTCACCTGTAAAACGGTCAAAGGGAAACAACCACAGGCTCACGCACCACTGCGGGCCACGACTCCCCAGCACTGTTTTGAGACTCTCAGTATAGACCTCTTTGGGCCCAACCAGGAATCAGCAAAGGCACGAAACCGATACATCATCATGGTGGTTGATGTGTTCAGCCGCTGGACTGAAGCAGCCGCATACCAGGTCGTCAATGGACAGACGATCGTGGCATTTCTGGAAACGCTAGTAGCTACGGTACACACAAACAGATAATCAGTGTTATTCTGTAAGCCATTGAAAAGTATTCAATATTGAATATTTCCCAATAATTGGAAAGATTCCAATGACGTTGTCATTTTCGTATTCTGTAACCACAATGAATTCAATTTATTGAATCATTCAGTGTTATTCTGTAAGCCATTGAAAAGTATTCAATATTGGATATTTCCCAATAATTGGAAAGATTCCAATGACCTTGTCATTTTCGTATTCTGTAACTATCAACGTTTAATAACTAAACTAATTTGCTAAGGCTGTGTCAACGTTAGTTAACCATTCGTTATAACCAGTGACAGTTGGAGGGAACGACCGATATTCGTATTAAGTCAACCAACCGCTGTCACAACATCTGATTTAACTCTTGGCCGTTGAATTTAACGCAGGTCGTGGCAAACCCTTAATATATCGAAGTCTCGAAATCGATAGATTAACGGCAACTGTCGACAATGAATGCTTCCTCGTATACAGGCTTCGCAACTTCCTGAACTAAAGATACAACACTAGCTAAACACTTTGCACAATACACAATTCACTTCTGACACCTGCCCAGACAGGTCTTGTTCGTTCACTCTTCTTTGGCTCAGCCGAATGGTCAAACCGACGCAATTGCGAGGGTCGTAAGTTATGAAGTCAACACAGATACTAGACTAATACTAGAACGCAATAAGAAGACATGGATAATAAATAAAGGTATATATTAAACAATCATCATAGTACATATAGAGCCTCACCTCGCAAGGTCTACCACCATAACCACGATACCCCCACAAGGGGTCAGCGACCGCGACGGCCGCGCTTAAAGACGAGTGATCGATTGCCGAAAGAGAATTATTACATGGACGTGACTGGCAATTTAGTGAGTGGGTTTTATAGATTTACTGTTAGAATTATAGACTAGAAATTTAAGGTAATATTCTCCAAAAGGGGTATATGCCGTTAGACGTCTGTGGATATTTCGGAAAAGGGAAATCTCTTCGAATGCTATCTCACAAGGCGGTCACCTGGTAATAATGGAAAAGTGCCCCGGTACCCGTGCGTACCGCAATGAGGCTTATCCTGGCTTGATTTAACCAAAAATACCGCATATCTATTTTGCGAGATCATTGGGTGGTCGCCCCCTTATATATATGGAAAGGATCCGAGACCACTCAATGTCGCCACGTGGTATCGCAAAATTTCGCTATTTCCTATTTTTATTCAGTTCCTAATATTTTCAAAATGGTGCTGGCAGACACGATCCCGGTAGAGACGATGACCAATGGGTAGGCGAGGCCAGCTCAACCATCTTTGGAAGCCGTAGGTCACGGACTCACAAGGAATTCCAGAACGCGAGGGTAGAGTGAACCTATTCTTCCGTAGATCAGTGCGACCACGAAGGTGGATCAGTCTGTGATAGATCTGATCAAGAGCTACCGATCTACAGTAGATTCACTCTCGCGCCTTTGTGGAGTATTCCTGTGATCCGTTAGACCGGCTTATGACAATGATCATCTGCGCTATGATCATTGTTGTGGCGCAGTCCGTCCTTTGAGGAATCGGTACTGGCTGAGGACAATGCATGTCCTTGGTCGTCTCTACATGCTGCATCGTGCCTGGATGCGTTCGTTCAAACATGGGATAATGGCCGAAAAGGATAAATGGAATTTCGGAAACTGTACTGAAAATCGTCTTAAAAATTTAAAAAAAAATCCTGATATGCACGGAATCGTGCATATCTAATTAGGATCTATTGCTTAAAACTACTTCTACTGCTTCTCCTGGGTACGATAACACTCCCCTCCTTTGGAAAATTCGTCTTTCGGAATCGATCACTATTACACTGTGTCACTGCTTAAGATTACTTAATAATATTTTAAAATTAATTACTTCCATCAGGAAATAAATAAAAGGAATGGATATATGGATCATAGGATTTATTAACAACTCTTGTGGGAATATGGTGGTGGTGGTATGGTTAACATAGATAGATAGAACACAATACAATTTATACAATTATTGGCCGTATGGGACTGAACATTTAGAATTTATAAAATTATTGGCCTCATAGGTTTAAAGGTAAAATGGATCATAACATTGGTAATTTATAGGATTATTGGTCCAAAGTGGACTTAACATAATTATCGAATGAACATATTTGGAAAACATAATAGTGTCTTTATGCACTGTTTTCTGGGTCTTCTGTCTTGTTCTTCGATCTTCGTCTTCTGTCTTCGTTTTCGTCTTCTGTCTTGGGAGTCCATCCTCTTGGAGAATGCTACACTCCACTGCTTGGCTCGTTCGTCTGGAATCTGCCAACATACCATTGGGACTGGTGGATCATTGCATTGGGAATTTATGGTTTGGATCTCAGGATAGGATCAGCATGCATCTATTTATGTTCAGGCTGTGAACATAAATCAGTACGTATTAGTTAAAATTGAAACAAAGGATACCGCAGTATCCGACTATAAATTTGGACTTTAAAATTTCTGGACATAATCTCATCATTCTTATTTTCTCCTCGCGTGTGGACAGCGGGAGGAGAGACTTCTCTACGGAACGTCTTTTGGAAAATAACTTAAATTTGGTAGTTTAACATTTGTCAAAGGAATTATGAGTCTTCGCTCTCTCTCGAGATTGAAAGGATTACAGGAATTTTGTGGAATATTTTCAGAAAGGATATTTGCTTCAGAGGAACCCCCTGTAAGCGGAATAGTCTGGTCAGTGGTTTGCTTGGAATCATTGGTTCGAATAGAATTTTGGTCATGTACTAGTGTGGAAGGATCTGGATCATGAATGGAAATATCAGCATGCGAAGCTGCTTGCGAACTGGTTTCCGGCCCTTCGGAAATGCTACCCTCTGTCTGCTTCGACGCAGGATGCCTTCTTACATTCGAGACAGCTACGCTGGCTATATTAGGGGTATGAATTTGGACTTGGAAGGGAATTGGATCATTGGAATGCTCTGGTCCATTGGGAGGATCGTCCACTGAAGAGTCATCGGAATCGTCTTCACTGGATGCGAATCCTACTTCCTCCGTTGGTTTCACAAGTTTCAGATCGTTCACATGTAATCGGGATAGATGTTGGTCTTTCTGGATAATATAAACCTCATTTGACACTTTCTCTGTCACCCTATGTGGCCCAGTCCACGATGGTATAAATGCCTGTTTATCTTTACGCATATTTTTAGCCATAACTCTGTCTCCAACTTTTAGAACAATAGGAGTGACTGCTTCCTTAGGGGCGTATTTTTGTCTATACTGCTGTGAATTTTGACTTATATTCTGAACGATAGCTGGTCGGGTTAATGTGGGTTGTCTTTCTTGAAAATAGCTTTCTATCTGCCAGTCGCCTGCTTCTGCGAGTTCGTATCCTAAAACTGCAAAGCTCGGGGTATATCCTGTGGAAGCGTTCTTTCTAGTTCTAAGATTGTAAAGCATTTGTACAATGTATATATCCCATGTGTCTGTTGCCTGATTGAACATAAGAGATTTTAAAATTTTCTTGGCTTCTTGCACCTGCCTTTCTATTGGATTTGCTTGTTGATAATAAATGGGCGTATAAAAATTTTGAATATGATTGCGTTTACTAAACTGAGTATACCATCCACTTTGGAAATGTCCTCCTTAATCTGATATGATAGTCTTCGGCAAGCCAAACCGAGATATCCAGTGCTCCTCCAGAAATCGGACTAAAGTTTCACCATTCACCTTTACGAAAGCTTGCGCTTCGGTCCACTTGGTAAATAAATCGACCGTCATGACTATAAATCGATTACCAGTGTCCTTAGCGCATTTGTATGGTCCCAAGATATCCATACTGATCACCTCAAAAGGGTATTGAGGTTCATGACACCGTAATGGGGCTTCCGGCTGCACTTGTCGTCCTTTAACAGATTTGCACACTAAACAATTTTGAATATATTGGCCTACTAGCCTGGACATGTTGTTAAAATAATAAGTTCTAGATATGGTCCGAAAGGTTTCATCTCTTCCTGGATGGCCGACACCAGTCTTGTCGTGAAAATGTGAAATAGTTTCTTTGATCTTACGCTTAGGTACCACTAAATAAATTTTGTCTGAAATCAATCTCATAAGTATGCCATTTCTCACTTGATGAGTTGAGTAAAATTTCTGGTCTTTAACCGATCTCTCTTGTAAAGTGCGTTGACTGAGTTCAATCCAACGACTGACTTTCTCCCTGATGTTCGTAGAATCCTGTTGACTTTCGATAATTGATTGATAAAGTTCCAAATGGGTGATAGCCAAAATATTTTCTTTTGATTTGAATTTAGGCGGAAACATTCGCTCTTCATCGAGATGCTCCAAACTTGAATTTTGAGGATTCCTACTGAGATAATCGGCCAAAAGATTTTCTTTGCCTGGACAGTGTTCAATTTTGAAAGAATATTCTTGCAACAACAACGACCATCTTGTAAACTTCGTTTTCTCATCTCGGTGCTTATCCAATCACAGGAGAGCCCTATTATCAGTTCGGACGATGAAAGGTTTGTCTGCTAAATAAATCTTATATCGCTTAACGTAAGTAACCACACTTAGACATTCTAGCTCGTTTATGTGATATTTTCTCTCTGTAGGAGACAAGGTATGACTCGCATATGATATAATATGTCTTTCACCTCCATCGCCGAACTGATATAAGACTGCTGCCATGCCTAGTAGGCTAGCATCGGTCTGAAGAATAAAAGTTTTGTCCAAATCTGGTCTATGAAGTTCCAAGAGATCTGCTTAATATTCATAAATGCGTTCTGGGCCTCCTTTGTCCATCTGTATCGGACGTCATTCGAGCGTAGTCTGGTTAGCGGCTTGGTAATGATGGCTGCATTAGGAATGTATTCCCTTACCCAGTTGCATAGACCGAGAAAACTCTGAAGTTGTCGTTTATTGTTGGGAACAGGATAGTTCTGAAGCTGCAATTTATGTTTATCAAGTGGTCTAGTGGTATCTAAAGTAATCTGATGGCCAAGATAGGTAATCTCATTAGTAGCGATTACACACTTATCCGGAGAAACCTTCAAGTTATGTAGCCTTAATCGTTCAAATATCAACCTGAGGTGCTCCACATGTCCTTCCAAATCTTCACTATAAATGATGATGTCGTCTAAATAGACTTTACAGAAATGGTGCAAATATCCTGTTAGAACATCTTTGGCCATGAATTTTTGGAATGTGCACGGGGCAGTCTTCAAGCCGAACGGCATAACATTGAATTGATAGGCAGCTCCATCATGAGTAGTAAACGCTGTGTAAATTTTGGATGAATCATCTAAAGGAATTTGCCAATATCCGCTCTTCAAATCAAGTACAGTAAATACTGTAGCTTTCCCCAGGTCCTTGATACTTTCATAGATTTTTGGTAAAACTGATGCTTCGTCAAGCGTGACTTCGTTTAATCTACGATAGTCGATACAGAAACGCGGTTTCTTATCTTGTCTCTCAATGATAACTGAGGGTGAACTATATGGTGATGTGCTTGATTCAATAACACCGGCCTTTAACATTTGCTCTATCTGATCATACATGATCTTCTTTTTAGTAGGCGACATGGGATATGGCTTTACATTGAATGGACGATGGTCCTTAACGATAATTTTGTGTTTAACACTTACGGTGGTTGCTTGAGTCAATTCCACCGTAAATAGATCAGAAAACTCTTTGAAAAGTGAATTGAAAATGGAGTTAGACATTTTGAGGGTTTCCGGCAATTCTTCATTAGATGCTCTATCGGTTGCCTGATTCCAGAACACGGTTATACGTCTGTCTATTCCCACATACACACATTTCCTATGATAGTCAAACACGACATGTTGAGAATAAAGGAATGGAGCTCCTAATATGATTCCTTCGTTCAGTTCTTCGATAACTTGAAATGGTACATGGAAACGAACATCCGATATAAAGATGTCTAGAGAAGTAGTGCCTTGCGAATCAATAACTTGATCGCCACAAGCAAGAGCGAAAGTTTGAGGATCTGATAGATTATTCATCGATGAGAGAAATTGCGGATGAATGATATTGCGGGTAGCACCGGTATCAAGAAGTGCGTACACAAGTTTATTATTAACGATAATTTTGATTCGAGGCAAAGGATAAAAATTTGATAAATGGTTAATGGCTTCGGATAGGATTATAGGTTGAAAGTTGGCAGGGTCTTTGGCATATTCTGGGTATTCTGACGTCAGGTCAGGTAAGTGGTCAAATGGGTTTATAGTTTGGGATTGGTCTATTGACGACGAGGCGTACTCGTAGGGCCGACTAAAGGTGGATTGCGGGAATTGCCCTGTTCCCGAACCCCTGAGAAGTTTCCCTGTTGTCGTCTCTTATAAGGATTGTTAGGACAGTCTGAATGGTAGTGCCATTGTACATCAGGACAGTATCGACATGGAGTAGGAGGCGTTTTAGTATTGGTATTATTATTGGAATTTGGACGGGATGGATTTGCCTGATCTTGAAAGTGAACTTGTCGATTCCTGACATCTTGTGATTCTCTATTTACATTCTCACTATTGGAATTTTGCCAAACACGGCCATTATAGGAGTTGCCAGAAGATGATTAATGATAATTTTGATTAGATTTTGCCTTAGATTTATTTTCATTGGAACGCGCCGCAGATCCTTCATCAGCTATATCTCGCTCTACCCTAGATGCTATTGATACAAGTGACTCAGTGTTAAAAATATGTGTTCCGCGTAAGCGAGAACGTATCTCCGGTCTGAGTTGGTCCAGTATGATACTGGCCTTCAGAGCTTCCGGTTTGAAGGGGTCGACCCTATTAAAAAGACATATTTTCTTGGTAATGAATACCGCTGATGAATCACCTGCACGCTGCATCTCGCCATAAAGCTTTGTGATTGCTTGAGTGTAGATATCGCCTGAATCAAATCTATTGCGGAAACGTTCAATGAATACTTCGTACGAAGTAATGAGAGTTCTATATTGATCGAACCATTTTCGGGCTTCTCCTTTGAGTTGATCAGTTATTAAATGGAATCGGTCTGTACTATTGTTAATTCGTGCTCTAAGGCAGTAGTCTTCGAAATTTCGGATGAAAGTTTCGGGACTCTCATGGTCTAAGCCATGATATTCCACGGTAGGACTACGTGGTCGGTCATACGTTGAAGTTGTGCACTGTGCTGCGTCCTGCATAGCGTTTACGAAAGTTTGTGCCATCTTGGCGAATAGATCTTCCATTGATGGAGGATTATCAGGGGACCTCGACGAGGGAGAAACATTACTGATCAGTTCCAGCTGCCGCTCCGGCACTACGGAGGAATCTTCCATTAACCTGGTCTCTTGCTCGTAAAAGCCACTAGGGGTCAAAGATATTAAAGGATTGTCATTCATGACTACGATTCTTGCAAGAGATGAAGTCAATTGAAGCACAGCCCCACGTTGGGCGCCATATCAACGTTTAATAACTAAACTAATTTTCTTAGGCTGTGTCAACGTTAGTTAACCATTCGTTATAACCAGTGATAGTTGGAGGGAACGACCGATATTCGTATTAAGTCAACCAACCGCTGTCACAACATCTGATTTAACTCTTGGCCGTTGAATTCAACGCAGGTAGTGGCAAACCCTTAATATATCGAAGTCTCGAAATCGATAGATTAACGGCAACTGTCGACAATGAATGCTTCCTCGTATACAGGCTTCGCAACTTCCTGAACTAAAGATACAACACTAGCTAAACACTTTGCACAATACACAATTCACTTCTGACACCTGCCCAGACAGGTCTTGTTCGTTCACTCTTCTTTGGCTCAGCCGAATAGTCAAACCGACGCAATTGCGAGGGTCGTAAGTTATGGGGTCAACACAGATACTAGACTAATACTAGAACGCAATAAGAAGACATGGATAGTAAATAAAAGTATATATTAAACAATCATCATAGTACATATAGAGCCTCACCTAGCAAGGTCTACCACCATAACCACGATACCCCCACAAGGGGTCAGCGACCGCGACGGCCGCGCTTAAAGACGAGTGATCGATTGCCGAAAGAGAATTATTACATGGACGTGACTGGCAATTTAGTGAGTGGGTTTTATAGATTTACTGTTAGAATTATAGACTAGAAATTTAAGGTAATATTCTCCAAAAGGGGTATATGCCGTTAGACGTCTGTGGATATTTCGGAAAAGGGAAATCTCTTCGAATGCTATCTCACAAGGCGGTCACCTGGTAATAATGGAGAAGTGCCCCGGTACCCGTGCGTACCGCAATGAGGCTTATCCTGGCTTGATTTAACCAAAAATACCGCATATCTATTTTGCGAGATCATTGGGTGGTCGCCCCTTATATATATGGAAAGGATCCGAGACCACTCAATGTCGCCACGTGGCATCGCAAAATTTCGCTATTTCCTATTTTTATTCAGTTCCTAATATTTTCAAAATGGTGCTGGCAGACACGATCCCGGTAGAGACGATGACCAATGGGTAGGCGAGGCCAGCTCAACCATCCTTGGAAGCCGTAGGTCACGGACTCACAAGGAATTCCAGAACGCGAGGGTAGAGTGAACCTATTCTTCCGTAGATCAGTGCGACCACGAAGGTGGATCAGTCTGTGATAGATCTGATCAAGAGCTACCGATCTACGGTAGATTCACTCTCGCGCCTTTGTGGAGTATTCCTGTGATCCGTTAGACCGGCTTATGACAATGATCATCTGCGCTATGATCATTGTTGTGGCGCAGTCCGTCCTTTGAGGAATCGGTACTGGCTGAGGACAATGCATGTCCTTGGTTGTCTCTACATGCTGCATCGTGCCTGGATGCGTTCGTTCAAACATGGGATAATGGCCGAAAAGGATAAATGGAATTTCGGAAACTGTACTGAAAATCGTCTTAAAAATTTAAAAAAAAATCCTGATATGCACGGAATCGTGCATATCTAATTAGGATCTATTGCTTAAAACTACTTCTACTGCTTCTCCTGGGTACGATAACACTCCCCTCCTTTGGAAAATTCGTCTTTCGGAATCGATCACTATTACACTGTGTCACTGCTTAAGATTACTTAATAATATTTTAAAATTAATTACTTCCATCAGGAAATAAATAAAAGGAATGGATATATGGATCATAGGATTTATTAACAACTCTTGTGGGAATATGGTGGTGGTGGTATGGTTAACATAGATAGATAGAACACAATACAATTTATACAATTATTGGCCGTATGGGACTGAACATTTAGAATTTATAAAATTATTGGCCTCATAGGTTTAAAGGTAAAATGGATCATAACATTGGTAATTTATAGGATTATTGGTCCAAAGTGGACTTAACATAATTATCGAATGAACATATTTGGAAAACATAATAGTGTCTTTATGCACTGTTTTCTGGGTCTTCTGTCTTGTTCTTCGATCTTCGTCTTCTGTCTTCGTTTTCGTCTTCTGTCTTGGGAGTCCATCCTCTTGGAGAATGCTACACTCCACTGCTTGGCTCGTTCGTCTGGAATCTGCCAACATACCATTGGGACTGGTGGATCATTGCATTGGGAATTTATGGTTTGGATCTCAGGATAGGATCAGCATGCATCTATTTATGTTCAGGCTGTGAACATAAATCAGTACGTATTAGTTAAAATTGAAACAAAGGATACCGCAGTATCCGACTATAAATTTGGACTTTAAAATTTCTGGACATAATCTCATCATTCTTATTTTCTCCTCGCGTGTGGACAGCGGGAGGAGAGACTTCTCTACGGAACGTCTTTTGGAAAATAACTTAAATTTGGTAGTTTAACATTTTTAATAAATAGGATTATAGGAAACAACTACTGGACGGGCAAAGGCCCCGACTCCCATTGAATTATACCTATAAATCCAAAATTGGTAGCCAAATTTGTTATTTGTCTTTTCTCCACCAGACACAGACCGGTTTCGAACTCTTTATGTTCTCATCAGTGTGCCACAGGTAGCTGAAAAGACAAATAACAAAGGCAAACCAAACTGGTCTATGGCAGACCCAGCACATAGTAACTGTGAGAGATAAGTACATCCCTCTGGTGGTCAGTTGCTACTACCAGTCAAGACATCGAAGATGTCTAGTGACCGATAGCGGCTTGCCAAGCAAGCACCAAGAGCGGCGACCTCTAGCCCTGATGGACTAAAACATGCTTAATAAATAGGATTATAGGAAACAACTACTGGACGGGCAAAGGCCCCGACTCCCATTGAATTATACCTATAAATCCAAAATTGGTAGCCAAATTTGTTATTTGTCTTTTCTCCACCAGACACAGACCGGTTTCGAACTCTTTATGTTCTCATCAGTGTGCCACAGGTAGCTGAAAAGACAAATAACAAAGGCAAACCAAACTGGTCTATGGCAGACCCAGCACATAGTAACTGTGAGAGATAAGTACATCCCTCTGGTGGTCAGTTGCTACTACCAGTCAAGACATCGAAGATGTCTAGTGACCGATAGCGGCTTGCCAAGCAAGCACCAAGAGCGGCGACCTCTAGCCCTGATGGACTAAAACATGCTTAATAAATAGGATTATAGGAAACAACTACTGGACGGGCAAAGGCCCCGACTCCCATTGAATTATACCTATAAATCCAAAATTGGTAGCCAAATTTGTTATTTGTCTTTTCTCCACCAGACACAGACCGGTTTCACTAGACATCTTCGATGTCTTGACTGGTAGTAGCAACTGACCACCAGAGGGATGTACTTATCTCTCACAGTTACTATGTGCTGGGTCTGCCATAGACCAGTTTGGTTTGCCTTTGTTATTTGTCTTTTCAGCTACCTGTGGCACACTGATGAGAACATAAAGAGTTCGAAACCGGTCTGTGTCTGGTGGAGAAAAGACAAATAACAAATTTGGCTACCAATTTTGGATTTATAGGTATAATTCAATGGGAGTCGGGGCCTTTGCCCGTCCAGTAGTTGTTTCCTATAATCCTATTTATTAAGCATGTTTTAGTCCATCAGGGCTAGAGGTCGCCGCTCTTGGTGCTTGCTTGGCAAGCCGCTATCGGTCACTAGACATCTTCGATGTCTTGACTGGTAGTAGCAACTGACCACCAGAGGGATGTACTTATCTCTCACAGTTAATATTAGTTTAACATTTGTCAAAGGAATTATGAGTCTTCGCTCTCTCTCGAGATTGAAAGGATTACAGGAATTTTGTGGAATATTTTCAGAAAGGATATTTGCTTCAGAGGAACCCCCTGTAAGCGGAATAGTCTGGTCAGTGGTTTGCTTGGAATCATTGGTTCGAATAGAATTTTGGTCATGTACTAGTGTGGAAGGATCTGGATCATGAATGGAAATATCAGCATGCGAAGCTGCTTGCGAACTGGTTTCCGGCCCTTCGGAAATGCTACCCTTTGTCTGCTTCGACGCAGGATGCCTTCTTACATTCGAGACAGCTACGCTGGCTATATTAGGGGTATGAATTTGGACTTGGAAGGGAATTGGATCATTGGAATGCTCTGGTCCATTGGGAGGATCGTCCACTGAAGAGTCATCGGAATCGTCTTCACTGGATGCGAATCCTACTTCCTCCGTTGGTTTCACAAGTTTCAGATCGTTCACATGTAATCGGGATAGATGTTGGTCTTTCTGGATAATATAAACCTCATTTGACACTTTCTCTGTCACCCTATGTGGCCCAGTCCACGATGGTATAAATGCCTGTTTATCTTTACGCATATTTTTAGCCATAACTCTCCAACTTTTAGAACAATAGGAGTGACTGCTTCCTTAGGGGCGTATTTTTGTCTATACTGCTGTGAATTTTGACTTATATTCTGAACGATAGCTGGTCGGGTTAATGTGGGTTGTCTTTCTTGAAAATAGCTTTCTATCTGCCAGTCGCCTGCTTCTGCGAGTTCGTATCCTAAAACTGCAAAGCTCGGGGTATATCCTGTGGAAGCGTTCTTTCTAGTTCTAAGATTGTAAAGCATTTGTACAATGTACATATCCCATGTGTCTGTTGCCTGATTGAACATAAGAGATTTTAAAATTTTCTTGGCTTCTTGCACCTGCCTTTCTATTGGATTTGCTTGTTGATGATAAATGGGCGTATAAAAATTTTGAATATGATTGCGTTTACTAAACTGAGTATACCATCCACTTTGGAAATGTCCTCCTTAATCTGATATGATAGTCTTCGGCAAGCCAAACCGAGATATCCAGTGCTCCTCCAGAAATCGGACTAAAGTTTCACCATTCACCTTTACGAAAGCTTGCGCTTCGGTCCACTTGGTAAATAAATCGACCGTCATGACTATAAATCGATTACCAGTGTCCTTAGCGCATTTGTATGGTCCCAAGATATCCATACTGATCACCTCAAAAGGGTATTGAGGTTCATGACACCGTAATGGGGCTTCCGGCTGCACTTGTCGTCCTTTAACAGATTTGCACACTAAACAATTTTGAATATATTGGCCTACTAGCCTGGACATGTTGTTAAAATAATAAGTTCTAGATATGGTCCGAAAGGTTTCATCTCTTCCTGGATGGCCGACACCAGTCTTGTCGTGAAAATGTGAAATAGTTTCTTTGATCTTACGCTTAGGTACCACTAAATAAATTTTGTCTGAAATCAATCTCATAAGTATGTCATTTCTCACTTGATGAGTTGAGTAAAATTTCTGGTCTTTAACCGATCTCTCTTGTAAAGTGCGTTGACTGAGTTCAATCCAACGACTGACTTTCTCCCTGATGTTCGTAGAATCCTGTTGACTTTCGATAATTGATTGATAAAGGTCCAAATGGGTGATAGCCAAAATATTATCTTTTGATTTGAATTTAGGCGGAAACATTCGCTCTTCATCGAGATGCTCCAAACTTGAATTTTGAGGATTCCTACTGAGATAATCGGCCAAAAGATTTTCTTTGCCTGGACAGTGTTCAATTTTGAAAGAATATTCTTGCAACAACAACGACCATCTTGTAAACTTCGTTTTCTCATCTCGGTGCTTATCCAATCACAGGAGAGCCCTATTATCAGTTCGGACGATGAAAGGTTTGTCTGCTAAATAAATCTTATATCGCTTAACGTAAGTAACCACACTTAGACATTCTAGCTCGTTTATGTGATATTTTCTCTCTGTAGGAGACAAGGTATGACTCGCATATGATATAATATGTCTTTCACCTCCATCGCCGAACTGATATAAGACTGCTGCCATGCCTAGTAGGCTAGCATCGGTCTGAAGAATAAAAGTTTTGTCCAAATCTGGTCTATGAAGTTCCAAGAGATCTGCTTAATATTCATAAATGCGTTCTGGGCCTCCTTTGTCCATCTGTATCGGACGTCATTCGAGCGTAGTCTGGTTAGCGGCTTGGTAATGATGGCTGCATTAGGAATGTATTCCCTTACCCAGTTGCATAGACCGAGAAAACTCTGAAGTTGTCGTTTATTGTTGGGAACAGGATAGTTCTGAAGCTGCAATTTATGTTTATCAAGTGGTCTAGTGGTATCTAAAGTAATCTGATGGCTAAGATAGGTAATCTCATTAGTAGCGATTACACACTTATCCGGAGAAACCTTCAAGTTATGTAGCCTTAATCGTTCAAATATCAACCTGAGGTGCTCCACATGTCCTTCCAAATCTTCACTATAAATGATGATGTCGTCTAAATAGACTTTACAGAAATGGTGCAAATATCCTGTTAGAACATCTTTGGCCATGAATTTTTGGAATGTGCACGGGGCAGTCTTCAAACCGAACGGCATAACATTGAATTGATAGGCAGCTCCATCATGAGTAGTAAACGCTGTGTAAATTTTGGATGAATCATCTAAAGGAATTTGCCAATATCCGCTCTTCAAATCAAGTACAGTAAATACTGTAGCTTTCCCCAGGTCCTTGATACTTTCATAGATTTTTGGTAAAACTGATGCTTCGTCAAGCGTGACTTCGTTTAATCTACGATAGTCGATACAGAAACGCGGTTTCTTATCTTGTCTCTCAATGATAACTGGGGGTGAACTATATGGTGATGTGCTTGATTCAATAACACCGGCCTTTAACATTTGCTCTATCTGATCATACATGATCTTCTTTTTAGTAGGCGACATGGGATATGGCTTTACATTGAATGGACGATGGTCCTTATCGATAATTTTGTGTTTAACACTTACGGTGGTTGCTTGAGTCAATTCCACCGTAAATAGATCAGAAAACTCTTTGAAAAGTGAATTGAAAATGGAGTTAGAAATTTTGAGGGTTTCCGGCAATTCTTCATTAGATGCTCTATCGGTTGCCTGATTCCAGAACACGGTTATACGTCTGTCTATTCCCACATACACACATTTCCTATGATAGTCAAACACGACATGTTGAGAATAAAGGAATGGAGCTCCTAATATGATTCCTTCGTTCAGTTCTTCGATAACTTGAAATGGTACATGGAAACGAACATCCGATATAAAGATGTCTAGAGAAGTAGTGCCTTGCGAATCAATAACTTGATCGCCACAAGCAAGAGCGAAAGTTTGAGGATCTGATAGATTATTCATCGATGAGAGAAATTGCGGATGAATGATATTGCGGGTAGCACCGGTATCAAGAAGTGCGTACACAAGTTTATTATTAACGATAATTTTGATTCGAGGCAAAGGATAAAAATTTGATAAATGGTTAATGGCTTCGGATAGGATTATAGGTTGAAAGTTGGCAGGGTCTTTGGCATATTCTGGGTATTCTGACGTCAGGTCAGGTAAGTGGTCAAATGGGTTTATAGTTTGGGATTGGTCTATTGACGACGAGGCGTACTCGTAGGGCCGACTAAAGGTGGATTGCGGGAATTGCCCTGTTCCCGAACCCCTGAGAAGTTTCCCTGTTGTCGTCTCTTATAAGGATTGTTAGGACAGTCTGAATGGTAGTGCCATTGTACATCAGGACAGTATCGACATGGAGTAGGAGGCGTTTTAGTATTGGTATTATTATTGGAATTTGGACGGGATGGATTTGCCTGATCTTGAAAGTGAACTTGTCGATTCCTGACATCTTGTGATTCTCTATTTACATTCTCACTATTGGAATTTTGCCAAACACGGCCATTATAGGAGTTGCCAGAAGATGATTAATGATAATTTTGATTAGATTTTGCCTTAGATTTATTTTCATTGGAACGCGCCGCAGATCCTTCATCAGCTATATCTCGCTCTACCCTAGATGCTATTGATACAAGTGACTCAGTGTTAAAAATATGTGTTCCGCGTAAGCGAGAACGTATCTCCGGTCTGAGTTGGTCCAGTATGATACTGGCCTTCAGAGCTTCCGGTTTGAAGGGGTCGACCCTATTAAAAAGACATATTTTCTTGGTAATGAATACCGCTGATGAATCACCTGCACGCTGCATCTCGCCATAAAGCTTTGTGATTGCTTGAGTGTAGATATCGCCTGAATCAAATCTATTGCGGAAACGTTCAATGAATACTTCGTACGAAGTAATGAGAGTTCTATATTGATCGAACCATTTTCGGGCTTCTCCTTTGAGTTGATCAGTTATTAAATGGAATCGGTCTGTACTATTGTTAATTCGTGCTCTAAGGCAGTAGTCTTCGAAATTTCGGATGAAAGTTTCGGGACTCTCATGGTCTAAGCCATGATATTCCACGGTAGGACTACGTGGTCGGTCATACGTTGAAGTTGTGCACTGTACTGCGTCCTGCATAGCGTTTACGAAAGTTTGTGCCATCTTGGCGAATAGATCTTCCATTGATGGAGGATTATCAGGGGACCTCGACGAGGGAGAAACATTACTGATCAGTTCCAGCTGCCGCTCCGGCACTACGGAGGAATCTTCCATTAACCTGGTCTCTTGCTCGTAAAAGCCACTAGGGGTCAAAGATATTAAAGGATTGTCATTCATGACTACGATTCTTGCAAGAGATGAAGTCAATTGAAGCACAGCCCCACGTTGGGCGCCATATCAACGTTTAATAACTAAACTAATTTTCTTAGGCTGTGTCAACGTTAGTTAACCATTCGTTATAACCAGTGATAGTTGGAGGGAACGACCGATATTCGTATTAAGTCAACCAACCGCTGTCACAACATCTGATTTAACTCTTGGCCGTTGAATTCAACGCAGGTAGTGGCAAACCCTTAATATATCGAAGTCTCGAAATCGATAGATTAACGGCAACTGTCGACAATGAATGCTTCCTCGTATACAGGCTTCGCAACTTCCTGAACTAAAGATACAACACTAGCTAAACACTTTGCACAATACACAATTCACTTCTGACACCTGCCCAGACAGGTCTTGTTCGTTCACTCTTCTTTGGCTCAGCCGAATAGTCAAACCGACGCAATTGCGAGGGTCGTAAGTTATGGGGTCAACACAGATACTAGACTAATACTAGAACGCAATAAGAAGACATGGATAGTAAATAAAAGTATATATTAAACAATCATCATAGTACATATAGAGCCTCACCTAGCAAGGTCTACCACCATAACCACGATACCCCCACAAGGGGTCAGCGACCGCGACGGCCGCGCTTAAAGACGAGTGATCGATTGCCGAAAGAGAATTATTACATGGACGTGACTGGCAATTTAGTGAGTGGGTTTTATAGATTTACTGTTAGAATTATAGACTAGAAATTTAAGGTAATATTCTCCAAAAGGGGTATATGCCGTTAGACGTCTGTGGATATTTCGGAAAAGGGAAATCTCTTCGAATGCTATCTCACAAGGCGGTCACCTGGTAATAATGGAGAAGTGCCCCGGTACCCGTGCGTACCGCAATGAGGCTTATCCTGGCTTGATTTAACCAAAAATACCGCATATCTATTTTGCGAGATCATTGGGTGGTCGCCCCTTATATATATGGAAAGGATCCGAGACCACTCAATGTCGCCACGTGGCATCGCAAAATTTCGCTATTTCCTATTTTTATTCAGTTCCTAATATTTTCAAAATGGTGCTGGCAGACACGATCCCGGTAGAGACGATGACCAATGGGTAGGCGAGGCCAGCTCAACCATCCTTGGAAGCCGTAGGTCACGGACTCACAAGGAATTCCAGAACGCGAGGGTAGAGTGAACCTATTCTTCCGTAGATCAGTGCGACCACGAAGGTGGATCAGTCTGTGATAGATCTGATCAAGAGCTACCGATCTACGGTAGATTCACTCTCGCGCCTTTGTGGAGTATTCCTGTGATCCGTTAGACCGGCTTATGACAATGATCATCTGCGCTATGATCATTGTTGTGGCGCAGTCCGTCCTTTGAGGAATCGGTACTGGCTGAGGACAATGCATGTCCTTGGTTGTCTCTACATGCTGCATCGTGCCTGGATGCGTTCGTTCAAACATGGGATAATGGCCGAAAAGGATAAATGGAATTTCGGAAACTGTACTGAAAATCGTCTTAAAAATTTAAAAAAAAATCCTGATATGCACGGAATCGTGCATATCTAATTAGGATCTATTGCTTAAAACTACTTCTACTGCTTCTCCTGGGTACGATAACACTCCCCTCCTTTGGAAAATTCGTCTTTCGGAATCGATCACTATTACACTGTGTCACTGCTTAAGATTACTTAATAATATTTTAAAATTAATTACTTCCATCAGGAAATAAATAAAAGGAATGGATATATGGATCATAGGATTTATTAACAACTCTTGTGGGAATATGGTGGTGGTGGTATGGTTAACATAGATAGATAGAACACAATACAATTTATACAATTATTGGCCGTATGGGACTGAACATTTAGAATTTATAAAATTATTGGCCTCATAGGTTTAAAGGTAAAATGGATCATAACATTGGTAATTTATAGGATTATTGGTCCAAAGTGGACTTAACATAATTATCGAATGAACATATTTGGAAAACATAATAGTGTCTTTATGCACTGTTTTCTGGGTCTTCTGTCTTGTTCTTCGATCTTCGTCTTCTGTCTTCGTTTTCGTCTTCTGTCTTGGGAGTCCATCCTCTTGGAGAATGCTACACTCCACTGCTTGGCTCGTTCGTCTGGAATCTGCCAACATACCATTGGGACTGGTGGATCATTGCATTGGGAATTTATGGTTTGGATCTCAGGATAGGATCAGCATGCATCTATTTATGTTCAGGCTGTGAACATAAATCAGTACGTATTAGTTAAAATTGAAACAAAGGATACCGCAGTATCCGACTATAAATTTGGACTTTAAAATTTCTGGACATAATCTCATCATTCTTATTTTCTCCTCGCGTGTGGACAGCGGGAGGAGAGACTTCTCTACGGAACGTCTTTTGGAAAATAACTTAAATTTGGTAGTTTAACATTTGTCAAAGGAATTATGAGTCTTCGCTCTCTCTCGAGATTGAAAGGATTACAGGAATTTTGTGGAATATTTTCAGAAAGGATATTTGCTTCAGAGGAACCCCCTGTAAGCGGAATAGTCTGGTCAGTGGTTTGCTTGGAATCATTGGTTCGAATAGAATTTTGGTCATGTACTAGTGTGGAAGGATCTGGATCATGAATGGAAATATCAGCATGCGAAGCTGCTTGCGAACTGGTTTCCGGCCCTTCGGAAATGCTACCCTTTGTCTGCTTCGACGCAGGATGCCTTCTTACATTCGAGACAGCTACGCTGGCTATATTAGGGGTATGAATTTGGACTTGGAAGGGAATTGGATCATTGGAATGCTCTGGTCCATTGGGAGGATCGTCCACTGAAGAGTCATCGGAATCGTCTTCACTGGATGCGAATCCTACTTCCTCCGTTGGTTTCACAAGTTTCAGATCGTTCACATGTAATCGGGATAGATGTTGGTCTTTCTGGATAATATAAACCTCATTTGACACTTTCTCTGTCACCCTATGTGGCCCAGTCCACGATGGTATAAATGCCTGTTTATCTTTACGCATATTTTTAGCCATAACTCTGTCTCCAACTTTTAGAACAATAGGAGTGACTGCTTCCTTAGGGGCGTATTTTTGTCTATACTGCTGTGAATTTTGACTTATATTCTGAACGATAGCTGGTCGGGTTAATGTGGGTTGTCTTTCTTGAAAATAGCTTTCTATCTGCCAGTCGCCTGCTTCTGCGAGTTCGTATCCTAAAACTGCAAAGCTCGGGGTATATCCTGTGGAAGCGTTCTTTCTAGTTCTAAGATTGTAAAGCATTTGTACAATGTACATATCCCATGTGTCTGTTGCCTGATTGAACATAAGAGATTTTAAAATTTTCTTGGCTTCTTGCACCTGCCTTTCTATTGGATTTGCTTGTTGATGATAAATGGGCGTATAAAAATTTTGAATATGATTGCGTTTACTAAACTGAGTATACCATCCACTTTGGAAATGTCCTCCTTAATCTGATATGATAGTCTTCGGCAAGCCAAACCGAGATATCCAGTGCTCCTCCAGAAATCGGACTAAAGTTTCACCATTCACCTTTACGAAAGCTTGCGCTTCGGTCCACTTGGTAAATAAATCGACCGTCATGACTATAAATCGATTACCAGTGTCCTTAGCGCATTTGTATGGTCCCAAGATATCCATACTGATCACCTCAAAAGGGTATTGAGGTTCATGACACCGTAATGGGGCTCCGGCTGCACTTGTCGTCCTTTAACAGATTTGCACACTAAACAATTTTGAATATATTGGCCTACTAGCCTGGACATGTTGTTAAAATAATAAGTTCTAGATATGGTCCGAAAGGTTTCATCTCTTCCTGGATGGCCGACACCAGTCTTGTCGTGAAAATGTGAAATAGTTTCTTTGATCTTACGCTTAGGTACCACTAAATAAATTTTGTCTGAAATCAATCTCATAAGTATGCCATTTCTCACTTGATGAGTTGAGTAAAATTTCTGGTCTTTAACCGATCTCTCTTGTAAAGTGCGTTGACTGAGTTCAATCCAACGACTGACTTTCTCCCTGATGTTCGTAGAATCCTGTTGACTTTCGATAATTGATTGATAAAGGTCCAAATGGGTGATAGCCAAAATATTTTCTTTTGATTTGAATTTAGGCGGAAACATTCGCTCTTCATCGAGATGCTCCAAACTTGAATTTTGAGGATTCCTACTGAGATAATCGGCCAAAAGATTTTCTTTGCCTGGACAGTGTTCAATTTTGAAAGAATATTCTTGCAACAACAACGACCATCTTGTAAACTTCGTTTTCTCATCTCGGTGCTTATCCAATCACAGGAGAGCCCTATTATCAGTTCGGACGATGAAAGGTTTGTCTGCTAAATAAATCTTATATCGCTTAACGTAAGTAACCACACTTAGACATTCTAGCTCGTTTATGTGATATTTTCTCTCTGTAGGAGACAAGGTATGACTCGCATATGATATAATATGTCTTTCACCTCCATCGCCGAACTGATATAAGACTGCTGCCATGCCTAGTAGGCTAGCATCGGTCTGAAGAATAAAAGTTTTGTCCAAATCTGGTCTATGAAGTTCCAAGAGATCTGCTTAATATTCATAAATGCGTTCTGGGCCTCCTTTGTCCATCTGTATCGGACGTCATTCGAGCGTAGTCTGGTTAGCGGCTTGGTAATGATGGCTGCATTAGGAATGTATTCCCTTACCCAGTTGCATAGACCGAGAAAACTCTGAAGTTGTCGTTTATTGTTGGGAACAGGATAGTTCTGAAGCTGCAATTTATGTTTATCAAGTGGTCTAGTGGTATCTAAAGTAATCTGATGGCCAAGATAGGTAATCTCATTAGTAGCGATTACACACTTATCCGGAGAAACCTTCAAGTTATGTAGCCTTAATCGTTCAAATATCAACCTGAGGTGCTCCACATGTCCTTCCAAATCTTCACTATAAATGATGATGTCGTCTAAATAGACTTTACAGAAATGGTGCAAATATCCTGTTAGAACATCTTTGGCCATGAATTTTTGGAATGTGCACGGGGCAGTCTTCAAGCCGAACGGCATAACATTGAATTGATAGGCAGCTCCATCATGAGTAGTAAACGCTGTGTAAATTTTGGATGAATCATCTAAAGGAATTTGCCAATATCCGCTCTTCAAATCAAGTACAGTAAATACTGTAGCTTTCCCCAGGTCCTTGATACTTTCATAGATTTTTGGTAAAACTGATGCTTCGTCAAGCGTGACTTCGTTTAATCTACGATAGTCGATACAGAAACGCGGTTTCTTATCTTGTCTCTCAATGATAACTGGGGGTGAACTATATGGTGATGTGCTTGATTCAATAACACCGGCCTTTAACATTTGCTCTATCTGATCATACATGATCTTCTTTTTAGTAGGCGACATGGGATATGGCTTTACATTGAATGGACGATGGTCCTTAACGATAATTTTGTGTTTAACACTTACGGTGGTTGCTTGAGTCAATTCCACCGTAAATAGATCAGAAAACTCTTTGAAAAGTGAATTGAAAATGGAGTTAGAAATTTTGAGGGTTTCCGGCAATTCTTCATTAGATGCTCTATCGGTTGCCTGATTCCAGAACACGGTTATACGTCTGTCTATTCCCACATACACACATTTCCTATGATAGTCAAACACGACATGTTGAGAATAAAGGAATGGAGCTCCTAATATGATTCCTTCGTTCAGTTCTTCGATAACTTGAAATGGTACATGGAAACGAACATCCGATATAAAGATGTCTAGAGAAGTAGTGCCTTGCGAATCAATAACTTGATCGCCACAAGCAAGAGCGAAAGTTTGAGGATCTGATAGATTATTCATCGATGAGAGAAATTGCGGATGAATGATATTGCGGGTAGCACCGGTATCAAGAAGTGCGTACACAAGTTTATTATTAACGATAATTTTGATTCGAGGCAAAGGATAAAAATTTGATAAATGGTTAATGGCTTCGGATAGGATTATAGGTTGAAAGTTGGCAGGGTCTTTGGCATATTCTGGGTATTCTGACGTCAGGTCAGGTAAGTGGTCAAATGGGTTTATAGTTTGGGATTGGTCTATTGACGACGAGGCGTACTCGTAGGGCCGACTAAAGGTGGATTGCGGGAATTGCCCTGTTCCCGAACCCCTGAGAAGTTTCCCTGTTGTCGTCTCTTATAAGGATTGTTAGGACAGTCTGAATGGTAGTGCCATTGTACATCAGGACAGTATCGACATGGAGTAGGAGGCGTTTTAGTATTGGTATTATTATTGGAATTTGAACGGGATGGATTTGCCTGATCTTGAAAGTGAACTTGTCGATTCCTGACATCTTGTGATTCTCTATTTACATTCTCACTATTGGAATTTTGCCAAACACGGCCATTATAGGAGTTGCCAGAAGATGATTAATGATAATTTTGATTAGATTTTGCCTTAGATTTATTTTCATTGGAACGCGCCGCAGATCCTTCATCAGCTATATCTCGCTCTACCCTAGATGCTATTGATACAAGTGACTCAGTGTTAAAAATATGTGTTCCGCGTAAGCGAGAACGTATCTCCGGTCTGAGTTGGTCCAGTATGATACTGGCCTTCAGAGCTTCCGGTTTGAAGGGGTCGACCCTATTAAAAAGACATATTTTCTTGGTAATGAATACCGCTGATGAATCACCTGCACGCTGCATCTCGCCATAAAGCTTTGTGATTGCTTGAGTGTAGATATCGCCTGAATCAAATCTATTGCGGAAACGTTCAATGAATACTTCGTACGAAGTAATGAGAGTTCTATATTGATCGAACCATTTTCGGGCTTCTCCTTTGAGTTGATCAGTTATTAAATGGAATCGGTCTGTACTATTGTTAATTCGTGCTCTAAGGCAGTAGTCTTCGAAATTTCGGATGAAAGTTTCGGGACTCTCATGGTCTAAGCCATGATATTCCACGGTAGGACTACGTGGTCGGTCATACGTTGAAGTTGTGCACTGTGCTGCGTCCTGCATAGCGTTTACGAAAGTTTGTGCCATCTTGGCGAATAGATCTTCCATTGATGGAGGATTATCAGGGGACCTCGACGAGGGAGAAACATTACTGATCAGTTCCAGCTGCCGCTCCGGCACTACGGAGGAATCTTCCATTAACCTGGTCTCTTGCTCGTAAAAGCCACTAGGGGTCAAAGATATTAAAGGATTGTCATTCATGACTACGATTCTTGCAAGAGATGAAGTCAATTGAAGCACAGCCCCACGTTGGGCGCCATATCAACGTTTAATAACTAAACTAATTTTCTTAGGCTGTGTCAACGTTAGTTAACCATTCGTTATAACCAGTGATAGTTGGAGGGAACGACCGATATTCGTATTAAGTCAACCAACCGCTGTCACAACATCTGATTTAACTCTTGGCCGTTGAATTCAACGCAGGTAGTGGCAAACCCTTAATATATCGAAGTCTCGAAATCGATAGATTAACGGCAACTGTCGACAATGAATGCTTCCTCGTATACAGGCTTCGCAACTTCCTGAACTAAAGATACAACACTAGCTAAACACTTTGCACAATACACAATTCACTTCTGACACCTGCCCAGACAGGTCTTGTTCGTTCACTCTTCTTTGGCTCAGCCGAATAGTCAAACCGACGCAATTGCGAGGGTCGTAAGTTATGGGGTCAACACAGATACTAGACTAATACTAGAACGCAATAAGAAGACATGGATAGTAAATAAAAGTATATATTAAACAATCATCATAGTACATATAGAGCCTCACCTAGCAAGGTCTACCACCATAACCACGATACCCCCACAAGGGGTCAGCGACCGCGACGGCCGCGCTTAAAGACGAGTGATCGATTGCCGAAAGAGAATTATTACATGGACGTGACTGGCAATTTAGTGAGTGGGTTTTATAGATTTACTGTTAGAATTATAGACTAGAAATTTAAGGTAATATTCTCCAAAAGGGGTATATGCCGTTAGACGTCTGTGGATATTTCGGAAAAGGGAAATCTCTTCGAATGCTATCTCACAAGGCGGTCACCTGGTAATAATGGAGAAGTGCCCCGGTACCCGTGCGTACCGCAATGAGGCTTATCCTGGCTTGATTTAACCAAAAATACCGCATATCTATTTTGCGAGATCATTGGGTGGTCGCCCCTTATATATATGGAAAGGATCCGAGACCACTCAATGTCGCCACGTGGCATCGCAAAATTTCGCTATTTCCTATTTTTATTCAGTTCCTAATATTTTCAAAATGGTGCTGGCAGACACGATCCCGGTAGAGACGATGACCAATGGGTAGGCGAGGCCAGCTCAACCATCCTTGGAAGCCGTAGGTCACGGACTCACAAGGAATTCCAGAACGCGAGGGTAGAGTGAACCTATTCTTCCGTAGATCAGTGCGACCACGAAGGTGGATCAGTCTGTGATAGATCTGATCAAGAGCTACCGATCTACGGTAGATTCACTCTCGCGCCTTTGTGGAGTATTCCTGTGATCCGTTAGACCGGCTTATGACAATGATCATCTGCGCTATGATCATTGTTGTGGCGCAGTCCGTCCTTTGAGGAATCGGTACTGGCTGAGGACAATGCATGTCCTTGGTTGTCTCTACATGCTGCATCGTGCCTGGATGCGTTCGTTCAAACATGGGATAATGGCCGAAAAGGATAAATGGAATTTCGGAAACTGTACTGAAAATCGTCTTAAAAATTTAAAAAAAAATCCTGATATGCACGGAATCGTGCATATCTAATTAGGATCTATTGCTTAAAACTACTTCTACTGCTTCTCCTGGGTACGATAACACTCCCCTCCTTTGGAAAATTCGTCTTTCGGAATCGATCACTATTACACTGTGTCACTGCTTAAGATTACTTAATAATATTTTAAAATTAATTACTTCCATCAGGAAATAAATAAAAGGAATGGATATATGGATCATAGGATTTATTAACAACTCTTGTGGGAATATGGTGGTGGTGGTATGGTTAACATAGATAGATAGAACACAATACAATTTATACAATTATTGGCCGTATGGGACTGAACATTTAGAATTTATAAAATTATTGGCCTCATAGGTTTAAAGGTAAAATGGATCATAACATTGGTAATTTATAGGATTATTGGTCCAAAGTGGACTTAACATAATTATCGAATGAACATATTTGGAAAACATAATAGTGTCTTTATGCACTGTTTTCTGGGTCTTCTGTCTTGTTCTTCGATCTTCGTCTTCTGTCTTCGTTTTCGTCTTCTGTCTTGGGAGTCCATCCTCTTGGAGAATGCTACACTCCACTGCTTGGCTCGTTCGTCTGGAATCTGCCAACATACCATTGGGACTGGTGGATCATTGCATTGGGAATTTATGGTTTGGATCTCAGGATAGGATCAGCATGCATCTATTTATGTTCAGGCTGTGAACATAAATCAGTACGTATTAGTTAAAATTGAAACAAAGGATACCGCAGTATCCGACTATAAATTTGGACTTTAAAATTTCTGGACATAATCTCATCATTCTTATTTTCTCCTCGCGTGTGGACAGCGGGAGGAGAGACTTCTCTACGGAACGTCTTTTGGAAAATAACTTAAATTTGGTAGTTTAACATTTGTCAAAGGAATTATGAGTCTTCGCTCTCTCTCGAGATTGAAAGGATTACAGGAATTTTGTGGAATATTTTCAGAAAGGATATTTGCTTCAGAGGAACCCCCTGTAAGCGGAATAGTCTGGTCAGTGGTTTGCTTGGAATCATTGGTTCGAATAGAATTTTGGTCATGTACTAGTGTGGAAGGATCTGGATCATGAATGGAAATATCAGCATGCGAAGCTGCTTGCGAACTGGTTTCCGGCCCTTCGGAAATGCTACCCTTTGTCTGCTTCGACGCAGGATGCCTTCTTACATTCGAGACAGCTACGCTGGCTATATTAGGGGTATGAATTTGGACTTGGAAGGGAATTGGATCATTGGAATGCTCTGGTCCATTGGGAGGATCGTCCACTGAAGAGTCATCGGAATCGTCTTCACTGGATGCGAATCCTACTTCCTCCGTTGGTTTCACAAGTTTCAGATCGTTCACATGTAATCGGGATAGATGTTGGTCTTTCTGGATAATATAAACCTCATTTGACACTTTCTCTGTCACCCTATGTGGCCCAGTCCACGATGGTATAAATGCCTGTTTATCTTTACGCATATTTTTAGCCATAACTCTGTCTCCAACTTTTAGAACAATAGGAGTGACTGCTTCCTTAGGGGCGTATTTTTGTCTATACTGCTGTGAATTTTGACTTATATTCTGAACGATAGCTGGTCGGGTTAATGTGGGTTGTCTTTCTTGAAAATAGCTTTCTATCTGCCAGTCGCCTGCTTCTGCGAGTTCGTATCCTAAAACTGCAAAGCTCGGGGTATATCCTGTGGAAGCGTTCTTTCTAGTTCTAAGATTGTAAAGCATTTGTACAATGTACATATCCCATGTGTCTGTTGCCTGATTGAACATAAGAGATTTTAAAATTTTCTTGGCTTCTTGCACCTGCCTTTCTATTCTTGTTGATGATAAATGGGCGTATAAAAATTTTGAATATGATTGCGT
Organism: Rhagium mordax; assembly: GCA_963680705.1. Taxonomy (NCBI): domain Eukaryota; kingdom Metazoa; phylum Arthropoda; class Insecta; order Coleoptera; family Cerambycidae; genus Rhagium; species Rhagium mordax. The sequence goes on from OY796664.1 coordinate 25,617,024, forward strand.
TTACTAAACTGAGTATACCATCCACTTTGGAAATGTCCTCCTTAATCTGATATGATAGTCTTCGGCAAGCCAAACCGAGATATCCAGTGCTCCTCCAGAAATCGGACTAAAGTTTCACCATTCACCTTTACGAAAGCTTGCGCTTCGGTCCACTTGGTAAATAAATCGACCGTCATGACTATAAATCGATTACCAGTGTCCTTAGCGCATTTGTATGGTCCCAAGATATCCATACTGATCACCTCAAAAGGGTATTGAGGTTCATGACACCGTAATGGGGCTTCCGGCTGCACTTGTCGTCCTTTAACAGATTTGCACACTAAACAATTTTGAATATATTGGCCTACTAGCCTGGACATGTTGTTAAAATAATAAGTTCTAGATATGGTCCGAAAGGTTTCATCTCTTCCTGGATGGCCGACACCAGTCTTGTCGTGAAAATGTGAAATAGTTTCTTTGATCTTACGCTTAGGTACCACTAAATAAATTTTGTCTGAAATCAATCTCATAAGTATGCCATTTCTCACTTGATGAGTTGAGTAAAATTTCTGGTCTTTAACCGATCTCTCTTGTAAAGTGCGTTGACTGAGTTCAATCCAACGACTGACTTTCTCCCTGATGTTCGTAGAATCCTGTTGACTTTCGATAATTGATTGATAAAGGTCCAAATGGGTGATAGCCAAAATATTTTCTTTTGATTTGAATTTAGGCGGAAACATTCGCTCTTCATCGAGATGCTCCAAACTTGAATTTTGAGGATTCCTACTGAGATAATCGGCCAAAAGATTTTCTTTGCCTGGACAGTGTTCAATTTTGAAAGAATATTCTTGCAACAACAACGACCATCTTGTAAACTTCGTTTTCTCATCTCGGTGCTTATCCAATCACAGGAGAGCCCTATTATCAGTTCGGACGATGAAAGGTTTGTCTGCTAAATAAATCTTATATCGCTTAACGTAAGTAACCACACTTAGACATTCTAGCTCGTTTATGTGATATTTTCTCTCTGTAGGAGACAAGGTATGACTCGCATATGATATAATATGTCTTTCACCTCCATCGCCGAACTGATATAAGACTGCTGCCATGCCTAGTAGGCTAGCATCGGTCTGAAGAATAAAAGTTTTGTCCAAATCTGGTCTATGAAGTTCCAAGAGATCTGCTTAATATTCATAAATGCGTTCTGGGCCTCCTTTGTCCATCTGTATCGGACGTCATTCGAGCGTAGTCTGGTTAGCGGCTTGGTAATGATGGCTGCATTAGGAATGTATTCCCTTACCCAGTTGCATAGACCGAGAAAACTCTGAAGTTGTCGTTTATTGTTGGGAACAGGATAGTTCTGAAGCTGCAATTTATGTTTATCAAGTGGTCTAGTGGTATCTAAAGTAATCTGATGGCCAAGATAGGTAATCTCATTAGTAGCGATTACACACTTATCCGGAGAAACCTTCAAGTTATGTAGCCTTAATCGTTCAAATATCAACCTGAGGTGCTCCACATGTCCTTCCAAATCTTCACTATAAATGATGATGTCGTCTAAATAGACTTTACAGAAATGGTGCAAATATCCTGTTAGAACATCTTTGGCCATGAATTTTTGGAATGTGCACGGGGCAGTCTTCAAGCCGAACGGCATAACATTGAATTGATAGGCAGCTCCATCATGAGTAGTAAACGCTGTGTAAATTTTGGATGAATCATCTAAAGGAATTTGCCAATATCCGCTCTTCAAATCAAGTACAGTAAATACTGTAGCTTTCCCCAGGTCCTTGATACTTTCATAGATTTTTGGTAAAACTGATGCTTCGTCAAGCGTGACTTCGTTTAATCTACGATAGTCGATACAGAAACGCGGTTTCTTATCTTGTCTCTCAATGATAACTGGGGGTGAACTATATGGTGATGTGCTTGATTCAATAACACCGGCCTTTAACATTTGCTCTATCTGATCATACATGATCTTCTTTTTAGTAGGCGACATGGGATATGGCTTTACATTGAATGGACGATGGTCCTTAACGATAATTTTGTGTTTAACACTTACGGTGGTTGCTTGAGTCAATTCCACCGTAAATAGATCAGAAAACTCTTTGAAAAGTGAATTGAAAATGGAGTTAGAAATTTTGAGGGTTTCCGGCAATTCTTCATTAGATGCTCTATCGGTTGCCTGATTCCAGAACACGGTTATACGTCTGTCTATTCCCACATACACACATTTCCTATGATAGTCAAACACGACATGTTGAGAATAAAGGAATGGAGCTCCTAATATGATTCCTTCGTTCAGTTCTTCGATAACTTGAAATGGTACATGGAAACGAACATCCGATATAAAGATGTCTAGAGAAGTAGTGCCTTGCGAATCAATAACTTGATCGCCACAAGCAAGAGCGAAAGTTTGAGGATCTGATAGATTATTCATCGATGAGAGAAATTGCGGATGAATGATATTGCGGGTAGCACCGGTATCAAGAAGTGCGTACACAAGTTTATTATTAACGATAATTTTGATTCGAGGCAAAGGATAAAAATTTGATAAATGGTTAATGGCTTCGGATAGGATTATAGGTTGAAAGTTGGCAGGGTCTTTGGCATATTCTGGGTATTCTGACGTCAGGTCAGGTAAGTGGTCAAATGGGTTTATAGTTTGGGATTGGTCTATTGACGACGAGGCGTACTCGTAGGGCCGACTAAAGGTGGATTGCGGGAATTGCCCTGTTCCCGAACCCCTGAGAAGTTTCCCTGTTGTCGTCTCTTATAAGGATTGTTAGGACAGTCTGAATGGTAGTGCCATTGTACATCAGGACAGTATCGACATGGAGTAGGAGGCGTTTTAGTATTGGTATTATTATTGGAATTTGGACGGGATGGATTTGCCTGATCTTGAAAGTGAACTTGTCGATTCCTGACATCTTGTGATTCTCTATTTACATTCTCACTATTGGAATTTTGCCAAACACGGCCATTATAGGAGTTGCCAGAAGATGATTAATGATAATTTTGATTAGATTTTGCCTTAGATTTATTTTCATTGGAACACGCCGCAGATCCTTCATCAGCTATATCTCGCTCTACCCTAGATGCTATTGATACAAGTGACTCAGTGTTAAAAATATGTGTTCCGCGTAAGCGAGAACGTATCTCCGGTCTGAGTTGGTCCAGTATGATACTGGCCTTCAGAGCTTCCGGTTTGAAGGGGTCGACCCTATTAAAAAGACATATTTTCTTGGTAATGAATAACGCTGATGAATCACCTGCACGCTGCATCTCGCCATAAAGCTTTGTGATTGCTTGAGTGTAGATATCGCCTGAATCAAATCTATTGCGGAAACGTTCAATGAATACTTCGTACGAAGTAATGAGAGTTCTATATTGATCGAACCATTTTCGGGCTTCTCCTTTGAGTTGATCAGTTATTAAATGGAATCGGTCTGTACTATTGTTAATTCGTGCTCTAAGGCAGTAGTCTTCGAAATTTCGGATGAAAGTTTCGGGACTCTCATGGTCTAAGCCATGATATTCCACGGTAGGACTACGTGGTCGGTCATACGTTGAAGTTGTGCACTGTGCTGCGTCCTGCATAGCGTTTACGAAAGTTTGTGCCATCTTGGCGAATAGATCTTCCATTGATGGAGGATTATCAGGGGACCTCGACGAGGGAGAAACATTACTGATCAGTTCCAGCTGCCGCTCCGGCACTACGGAGGAATCTTCCATTAACCTGGTCTCTTGCTCGTAAAAGCCACTAGGGGTCAAAGATATTAAAGGATTGTCATTCATGACTACGATTCTTGCAAGAGATGAAGTCAATTGAAGCACAGCCCCACGTTGGGCGCCATATCAACGTTTAATAACTAAACTAATTTTCTTAGGCTGTGTCAACGTTAGTTAACCATTCGTTATAACCAGTGATAGTTGGAGGGAACGACCGATATTCGTATTAAGTCAACCAACCGCTGTCACAACATCTGATTTAACTCTTGGCCGTTGAATTCAACGCAGGTAGTGGCAAACCCTTAATATATCGAAGTCTCGAAATCGATAGATTAACGGCAACTGTCGACAATGAATGCTTCCTCGTATACAGGCTTCGCAACTTCCTGAACTAAAGATACAACACTAGCTAAACACTTTGCACAATACACAATTCACTTCTGACACCTGCCCAGACAGGTCTTGTTCGTTCACTCTTCTTTGGCTCAGCCGAATAGTCAAACCGACGCAATTGCGAGGGTCGTAAGTTATGGGGTCAACACAGATACTAGACTAATACTAGAACGCAATAAGAAGACATGGATAGTAAATAAAAGTATATATTAAACAATCATCATAGTACATATAGAGCCTCACCTAGCAAGGTCTACCACCATAACCACGATACCCCCACAAGGGGTCAGCGACCGCGACGGCCGCGCTTAAAGACGAGTGATCGATTGCCGAAAGAGAATTATTACATGGACGTGACTGGCAATTTAGTGAGTGGGTTTTATAGATTTACTGTTAGAATTATAGACTAGAAATTTAAGGTAATATTCTCCAAAAGGGGTATATGCCGTTAGACGTCTGTGGATATTTCGGAAAAGGGAAATCTCTTCGAATGCTATCTCACAAGGCGGTCACCTGGTAATAATGGAGAAGTGCCCCGGTACCCGTGCGTACCGCAATGAGGCTTATCCTGGCTTGATTTAACCAAAAATACCGCATATCTATTTTGCGAGATCATTGGGTGGTCGCCCCTTATATATATGGAAAGGATCCGAGACCACTCAATGTCGCCACGTGGCATCGCAAAATTTCGCTATTTCCTATTTTTATTCAGTTCCTAATATTTTCAAAATGGTGCTGGCAGACACGATCCCGGTAGAGACGATGACCAATGGGTAGGCGAGGCCAGCTCAACCATCCTTGGAAGCCGTAGGTCACGGACTCACAAGGAATTCCAGAACGCGAGGGTAGAGTGAACCTATTCTTCCGTAGATCAGTGCGACCACGAAGGTGGATCAGTCTGTGATAGATCTGATCAAGAGCTACCGATCTACGGTAGATTCACTCTCGCGCCTTTGTGGAGTATTCCTGTGATCCGTTAGACCGGCTTATGACAATGATCATCTGCGCTATGATCATTGTTGTGGCGCAGTCCGTCCTTTGAGGAATCGGTACTGGCTGAGGACAATGCATGTCCTTGGTTGTCTCTACATGCTGCATCGTGCCTGGATGCGTTCGTTCAAACATGGGATAATGGCCGAAAAGGATAAATGGAATTTCGGAAACTGTACTGAAAATCGTCTTAAGAATTTTAAAAAAAATCCTGATATGCACGGAATCGTGCATATCAGGCAAAAAGAAGGAACTTTGGGTTTAGGAACTGACTTGAAATTCGACATATTTTTGATAACAAAATGTTGTAAATGGAACAGATGTTCCACATACACCATTCAAACCTTAGCTTGTGTGCTTATATCTAATTAGGATCTTTTGCTTAAAACTACTTCTACTGCTTCTCCTGGGTACGATAACATAACCACAATGAATTCAATTTATTGAATCAATACTTGGAAATCTTAACAACCGATGTTTGCTCTTGTTATGAAGTTTCCAATAGAACATAACCTCAAACGTTTATTTTGAATAACTGATTTGTGCAACGATAAAAGTCGTTTGTAATTCATAATGAATATAGACAATTTATATTTTCATTATAAATGCAGTCGAAAATATAATTGAAGTGTGAGTATTCAAAACAATGTGATAAATTAAAAATAAAGTATTTTTAAATTAATCAAACAATATGTAACGAAGTGATTTTTTCCGATCAAGGAATGTTCAATTTTGCTTTAAATATTACCGTCACTTGGGTACACCCTGCCGCTGTTTTAGTAAGTAAGTCCTGTTTTAATTAAGTTATTAATGAGTTGTTAAAAAGTCCGCTGGTAAACAAGCAATCAAGTAATTAATTGATTAATTTTCGACAATACCTCGTATAAGTAAAATCCGAGAAATATTATAAATAATGGCCGAGTCGGAAATAAAAATCATTCGTTATTAAAAATGTTAATCCTTGCCTGTTTTAATCCGTTTCTTTTTGCAATATAGTATAGAAATTGCAAGTAGCGCATTTCCGGTTATCGACGCTCTGAACGAATACTCCAAATTGCATAATCCGCTTGCACTCTGCAACGAGCGTCGTGTTGAGCACACGATCCCATCGTGTCAAATCAGTACGCCCCTCTTAACATGCCATATGGGCACGTCAGAAAGGTCATAAAAAGGAAGAATCGCCCTGGAGTGGACATCAGATCCGATCCACCTTGAGAAGTGCCAGATCGAACCAGCCGTCTACAGTTTCGCGCCGCCGCTCCGAATTAAATAGCAAATCCTATCAGAACGGGATTCCGAAAATTATTTTGGTAAGAATACATCGTCGTGCACTGTATTTTGCAGGTACTGCTTTCAGTTAAGTATAGATATTCAAAGGTTCTTGTGTCCGCACGTATTGTTGTATTATACTACTTAATCAAACCAGAGCTAATTAGTAATACCTCCGTTGGTCTTTTGTTTGTTAATATATGCAGCAGCCGCTGAGGTCTATTCGCTAGGGTCACCTCAAAAGTTCCACTGCATAATAGGTTACCGGAAAACCTACGATAAATCTAATAGCCATTATATGCATCAACTGAGAGGAATTGTTCGCTAGGGCCTTCCAAACGGGTGATCTGCATAGAACTGGCTCGCGAAACTTACGTAATAATATAATAATAATATAAGCATTAGCAAATAGCTCTACGTTTGTGGCCGTAGTTTGCCGTGTATGTAAAAATTCTATATAACCTAGAGTATCTATAGCTGATCGATTGCCCGCCGTGCATAATTCATCCTAGTGGAAAGGTCCGTTTGCTTGTCGTACATAAAAATTCATTAATCCCACGTATCCGAAAATTCCGACGCTAAGAACACGTAAAGATTCTTGATTGCCAGCACGACTTGTTTTTATCATTTTTGAAATAATTTTATACACTCGACTGTACAGTCGTGGAGGTTTAGAGTAAATTAATTTGTTCATTATTATCCTTGAATAAATCCATTATTTTAAAAAGGTAAAATTCATGAGTTATTATTTCTGTCATTGTAATTTCTGATTAATCCGTTTGAGTAGGGGTTGAAGTCCTTTAGACAGACCCCCAACTTGCGACCCCTGGCTATCTGTATCTCCATCTGTTAGCTACCCCGGATTGCTTTCCCAAATAGGAAAGCCAAAAAGTGCTGTCCTTTGCACTCAAAAGTTAAAGGGCTGGCGCCCGAGATTTCCATATAAAAGATTACGTAAGTATCTGGAAAAGAGCGGAAGCCATTACAAAATGGCGCCCGAGCAGGGACTTTATTACGTTAATCAGAAATCCGAAAGTGTAAATTTGTCCAGAAAACGGATCCGCCAAAAAATTACAAGTCTTGTGTGAAATACGCGTAGAATTAAATAAATACCGAAACACTAGAAATTTGCAATTAGACGCCGATTTAAAATAAAATAAAATACGTGAAGCCTGTTTTTTCAGTCCGTCGAAAACGCTAGAATTTTTTATAAATTACAGTTTTTTTATTGATAAGAAATAAAAACTTGTTGTTCGCCGTACACGAGGGTTTATCAATTTAAAATTTATAAAACCAAACAGTTTTATTTCTAGTAAAGAAATAATATTCCGTTATCAGGCGATTTAAATTAAATATCGTCTGTCCGTCTGCTAGATAATAAAAACATTTCCTATTTAACTCGGAGGATTTAAACATCGAAATAAACTTGAAATAAATTACTTCTAGGTTTTACATCCGTCTGTCTGTCTGTCTGTCTGTAACCTAGCCAAGTGATTGCAACGTCCCGATTGCAATTACAACCGAAGGTGGTTTATTTTAATTTTACAAACAGCTGCTTGCATAAGTACTTACTTCCGCGAAATACTCAAGCTGCTATAGCCGCTGTATACCGAATCGTTAGAGGATTTTCGAAATTATTTTGACGTTGCCACTGTGGTTGACGCCCGCTACTCTCTGTTACCAAAATTTTGAGTTGAAAGGCAACTTCAACATAATTGGTCCGACATTATACAGGGTGTGCCTGCTTTACCGATACAGCATACCTCACTGTTACCGTCTATTAGGGATTTAAATAATTTTAGTATTATTTTGTTAATTTTGACGCTGTCATAGGGGGCAGATACCGCTGTTGCCCTATGCCGAGTTGGTAAGCAACTCAAAACCTGAAAATTATTAACAGATAACGTGTTGTTAGGTACTCTAGCTGACAACAAATTATTTTGACGTGACCAGGGTGTGTTTTCACCATTGTTGCTTTATAGCAAGTAAGTAGGCAATTTCCAAAAATCTGCAACGCAGATTTACCGTTTTCTGTTAGCATCCAACTGCCCATCCGCTGGGTAGTGCATCTGTTAGGTTTTTTTTTGTGAATTCGGCACGCAACGAACGCAACCAAATGTTTACTAGCCCCGGTAAATAAGCCTGCGACGTGTCGATTCTGATTAAATCGAACCTGAAGAACCGATTGCGACTACTTACATACCGATTCGAACCCTATTGAAGAAGTTACATATAACTTTGACGCGACACAACGTTATTGAAGCCAGACCAAGTTATACGTTATTAATTTACGTGACGAGGAACTACGATTGCACGTTCCAAATCGAATTACCGTCGGTTGTAGCCAAGGTCATCCAGAAATACCCAGGTACAAGCTAGCCTTGTGGGGTATCCTTTTTAGGGTAATCGCACCCTAGGAACCGATTGGTGATACTTGCAACCCGATCTGAAGCACCGTTGCTGAAAGACGCCTACCGTCGCGACGCCTGAGGTTGAATATCATCACAACCTGCAGATTTCCGTATCCGTGACCGCTATACAGCAGCCGTGACGCCTCTTACTATTTCACCGGAGTTTCACCGGAGTATTTCGTGACTCCGGAGTCAGAATTTTCCGAGGGTGTGACCCCTCATTTAATAGTAAACCGAGGACGCTAAAGCGATAGCCGATAGTTTCGACGCGATATAACCAGCCCTTCCAGACTTAGGATTTTCCGACTCGTATCGTCCGTTTGATTCGACCTGAACTCGTTTTACTGAATTTTCCGAGGGTGTGACCCCTCATTTAATAGTAAACCGAGGACGCTAAAGCGATAGCCGATAGTTTCGACGCGATATAACCAGCCCTTCCAGACTTAGGATTTTCCGACTCGTATCGTCCGTTTGATTCGACCTGAACTCGTTTTACTGACATCTTTGAGAGGTAACACAATGCCTACCGAAGGAGATAAAACCGACACACCCATATTACCCGTCGACGAGGCCGCGAACCTTGATCTGGGAGATATTCGGCTAGGCTGGATCTATAAATTAAAAAGGGAACAAATAGATGATCAGTTAGGGAAGTTTGGTCTACCTGTAACCGGTACCGTGGAAGAGAAGAAGCGCCGTTTGGTCAAGTTTATCAAAGAAGGGTGCTCTTCGCCTAGACCAAATACCGCCCCACCTATTTTTCCGCCGCCGATACCGCCACCGTTACCCCCGCTGGTAATACCTCAACCGCCCCACAATATTGCACCAGGACAGACGCCATTAGACCCCGTACAGATACGCAAATGGAACATCCATTTCAATGGCACTGGCGATCCAGCCGCGTTCCTGGAGCGCTTGGAAGAAGTTTGTGGGTATACCACCCTCCGTCCCGCGCAGTTACTTCCGGTCCTACCTGAGCTACTCCAAGGCTCCGCCTTGCTCTGGTACCGCAATAATAAAGCCCGCTGGACCTCCTGGGAACAATTCCTAGCAGATTTTCGTATTTTTTACGTACCGGTTCACTATCAGGAAGATATAGAAGCAGAAATTAGCCGTCGACTGCAACGCCCAGAGGAGTCAGTGATGACGTACATCACCGACTCCTCTATGACTCTCATCCGCCGTCATAGAGGACTTTCCGGGGAACAAGAGTTACGATGGCTCTACCGAAATTTGTTACCCGATTTTCGCCAGTACATTCGTCGACAAGAATTTACAGACGTAGCAATGTTAATCGCGAAATGCCGTGAATATGAAACGCTGAAGCAGGAGGTCGACCGCGTGTATAACAAACCGTCTCCCGCGCGCCGTCCCGCCAGTACACGCCAGTCCGACGATACTTCCGGCACGTTGCAACGCTTAGGTCTGGGAGACCGTACTTCCAACCAACCGTCGTCACCACCTCCGCGGTCAAGCAGCGACCAGACACGGACCGCGACGCCCTCCGAGAGGACGCGTGAAACCCAGGAAACTCGAACCCGTCCAAACCAGAAACGTAACGGAAATAACAGTTCCGTCCCACAGTTCCGCCAACCGGAGTATCGTGCATTGAATACATCCACTTGAGATCCGACCGCAGACACCGGCAAATGGAGGCAGCCACCCGGCGACAGACCGTCCGGAACCTGAGGGACCAATTGAGCAGTGCCCAACGTCCAATACCCAAAGTCCGGATCCTGCAGGATGTGTCTCTGACGCCCTGGAAGCCGGGCCCGCCAAAGGGGAAACCTCCCACGACGCCGCCGGAGCCTGCCGACCCCGCCACCCTCATGCCCATGCAAGATCGCCCATCTCCACGTACGCTCCAGGACAGGGTGGTGTCGCCCCAGCAACCAGGGAACAGCGTACCGGAAACACTGAGGGTGGTCCCCTCGTCCTCTGAGCTGGAGGCACGGGACCAAGAGCATCAATGGATTGCGCGGGAGATGGCTGCACATTCGCAGATCCGGACATGGGGTCTGGAACTATGGAACCGGGTCCAGGCATTACGTCCTGCTAATGCTAACCCAGACCGGCGACACAAGTTCCTGCTCCGTACCCGTTCGGGACCTCTGCGTCGGATTATCATCCCCGCCGTCCATCGGTTTACCGAATCTGAAGTTCACCCGCCCGACATTCTACCTACACCGCCGTGAATAAATTCCCTGGAAGTAAGATTTTTTTTTTTAAATTTTCAGAAGGACCAGCCCCTGACCATGGTCGGCCCAGTTGAAGGACCCCCCAGGGAATACTGACCACCCTGGAACACGTTAAGGCCAACTGGTAAGACGCACCGAATGAAGACCCCCAGAGGTAATGACACCGGTCCCGGGAGGCTGTTTAAAGTTAATTTTGTTTTTTGCTAATTTAGAATTTTGTTCTGTAAATACTAGATTAGGGAGCTTTCCGTTTTCAATTAATTTTGCCTTTGTTTACCTGGAGCCTCCCAGGGAGAAGAAAAAAAAAATGTATAATGAATTATAATTTTTTTTACCGAAGTAAGAGGGGGGTGTAACGAAGTGATTTTTTCCGATCAAGGAATGTTCAATTTTGCTTTAAATATTACCGTCACTTGGGTATATCAACGTTTAATAACTAAACTAATTTGTTAAGGCTGTGTCAACGTTAGTTAACCATTCGTTATAACCAGTGATAGTGGGAGGGAACGACCGATATTCGTATTAAGTCAACCAACCGCTGTCACCACATCTGATTTAACTCTTGGCCGTTGAATTCAACGCAGGTCGTGGCAAACCCTTAATATATCGAAGTCTCGAAATCGATAGATTAACGGCAACTGTCGACAATGAATGCTTCCTCGTATACAGGCTTCGCAACGTCCTGAACTAAAGATACAACACTAGCTAAACACTTTGCACAATACACAATTCACTTCTGACACCTGCCCAGACAGGTCTTGCTCGTTCACTCTTCTTCGGCTCAGCCGAATGGTCAAACCGACGCAATTGCGAGGGTCGTTAGCTATGGGGTCAACACAGATACTAGACTAATACTAGAACGCAATAAGAAGACATGGATAATAAATAAGGGTATATATTAAACAATCATCATAGTACATATAGAGCCTCACCTAGCAAGGTCTACCACCATAACCACGATACCCCCACAAGGGGTCAGCGACCGCGACGGCCGCGCTTAAAGACGAGTGATCGATTGCCGAAAGAGAATTATTACATGGACGTGACTGGCAATTTAGTGAGTGGATTTTATAGATTTACTGTTAGAATTATAGACTAAAAATTTAAGGTAATATTCTCCAAAAGGGGTATATGCCGTTAGACGTCTGTGGATATTTCAGAAAGGGGAAATCTCTTCGAATGCTATCTCACAAGGCGGTCACCTGGTAATAATGGGGAAGTGCCCCGGTACCCGTGCGTACCGCAATGAGGCTTATCCTGGCTTGATTTAATCAAAAATACCGGATTTCCATTTTGCGAAATCATTGGGAGGTCTCCCACTATAGATATGGAAAAGACCCGAGACCACTTCACATCGCCACGTGGCGTCGCAAAATTCCACTATTTCCAATTTTTATTCAGTTCCTAAAATTTCAAAATGGTGCTATCAGACACGATCCCGGTAGAGACGATGACCAATGGGTAGGCGAGGCCAGCTCAACCATCCTTGGAAGCCGTAGGTCACGGACTCACTAGGATTCCAGAACGCGAGGGTAGAGTGAACCTATGGGTCCGTAGATCAGTGCGACCACGAAGGTGGATCAGTCTATGATAGATCAGATCAAGAGCTACTGATCTACGGTAGATTCACTCTCGCGCCTTTGTGGAGTATTCCTGTGATCTGTTAGACCGGCTTATGACAATGATCATCTGCGCTATGATCATTGTAGTGGCGCAGTCCGTCCTTCGAGGAATCGGTACTGGCTGAGGACAATGCATGTCCTTGGTCGTCTCTACATGCTGCATCGTGCCTGGATGCGTTCGTTCAAACATGAGATATGGGCCGAAAAAGATAAAGGGAATTTTGGAAACTGTACTGAAAATCGTCTTATAAATTTTATAAAAAAATCCTGATATACATGGATTCATTCATATCAGGCAAAAAAGAAGGAATTTTGGGTTTAGGAACTGACTTGAAATTCGACATATTTTTGATAAAAAAAATGGTGTACATGGAACAGATGTTCCACATACACCATTCAAGCCTTAGCTTGTGTGCTTATGTCTAATTGGGATCTTTTGCTTAAAACTACTTTCACAGCATCTCCTGGGTTCGATAACAGGTACACCCTGCCGCTGTTTTAGTAAGTAAGTCCTGTTTTAATTAAGTTATTAATGAGTTGTTAAAAAGTCCGCTGGTAAACAAGCAATCAAGTAATTAATTGATTAATTTTCGACAATACCTCGTATAAGTAAAATCCGAGAAATATTATAAATAATGGCCGAGTCGGAAATAAAAATCATTCGTTATTAAAAATGTTAATCCTTGCCTGTTTTAATCCGTTTCTTTTTGCAATATAGTATAGAAATTGCAAGTAGCGCATTTCCGGTTATCGACGCTCTGAACGAATACTCCAAATTGCATAATCCGCTTGCACTCTGCAACGAGCGTCGTGTTGAGCACACGATCCCATCGTGTCAAATCAGTACGCCCCTCTTAACATGCCATATGGGCACGTCAGAAAGGTCATAAAAAGGAAGAATCGCCCTGGAGTGGACATCAGATCCGATCCACCTTGAGAAGTGCCAGATCGAACCAGCCGTCTACAGTTTCGCGCCGCCGCTCCGAATTAAATAGCAAATCCTATCAGAACGTGATTCCGAAAATTATTTTGGTAAGAATACATCGTCGTGCACTGTATTTTGCAGGTACTGCTTTCAGTTAAGTATAGATATTCAAAGGTTCTTGTGTCCGCACGTATTGTTGTATTATACTACTCAATCAAACCAGAGCTAATTAGTAATACCTCCGTTAGTCTTTTGTTTGTTAATATATGCAGCAGCCGCTGAGGTCTATTCGCTAGGGTCACCTCAAAAGTTCCACTGCATAATAGGTTACCGGAAAACCTACGATAAATCTAATAGCCATTATATGCATCAACTGAGAGGAATTGTTCGCTAGGGCCTTCCAAACGGGTGATCTGCATAGAACTGGCTCGTGAAACTTACGTAGTAATATAATAATAATATAAGCATTAGCAAATAGCTCTACGTTTGTGGCCGTAGTTTGCCGTGTATGTAAAAATTCTATATAACCTAGAGTATCTATAGCTGATCGATTGCCCGCCGTGCATAATTCATCCTAGTGGAAAGGTCCGTTTGCTTGTCGTACATAAAAATTCATTAATCCCACGTATCCGAAAATTCCGACGCTAAGAACACGTAAAGATTCTTGATTGCCAGCACGACTTGTTTTTATCATTTTTGAAATAATTTTATACACTCGACTGTACAGTCGCGGAGGTTTAGAGTAAATTAATTTGTTCATTATTATCCTTGAATAAATCCATTATTTTAAAAAGGTAAAATTCACGAGTTATTATTTCTGTCATTGTAATTTCTGATTAATCCGTTTGAGTAGGGGTTGAAGTCCTTTAGACAGACCCCCAACTTGCGACCCCTGGCTATCTGTATCTCCATCTGTTAGCTACCCCGGATTGCTTTCCCAAATAGGAAAGCCAAAAAGTGCTGTCCTTTGCACTCAAAAGTTAAAGGGCTGGCGCCCGAGATTTCCGTATAAAAGATTACGTAAGTATCTGGAAAAGAGCGGAAGCCATTACAAATAAATACTTCAAATGCACGATAATTGTAATGTCGCCCCAAATTATTTTTAATTCATCTGGGCCAACCAACGACGTGAATTTGCCCGTTCGTAGAAGAGGATACTGTTTTAAATACATATACAGCAAATTGCTGTGGACTTGTTCTTTTAGCAGGGGCCATATCACCAAATTTTCGCGATCACAAATCACACAATTCGAAATACACCGCAGAATGGCGCAAAAACCACAAAAGTGAGGTTAATTTTCTTCTTCTTTCAAATTTATTACGCACTATTTGTCAATAATTGTACTAACCGTTTTAAATTTAGTGACTAAGATTGAATGTTCCCAATATGGTTTACAGAATTGCAAAATTTCTCAATATTGGAAACACCCTTGGAAATGTGATTGAAACATAAATTGGAATCTATTCAATATTGGGAACTTTCCAATGGCTTACAGAATAACACTGAATATCCGACAACGGCGGACACTTCAAGAGCCGGGAATATGGTGCGCTCGACAGGGGGTCGAGCCACGGTACGTGGCCACGTACCACCAAAGGGCCAACCCCGTGGAGCGGAAGGTCCAAAACCTGAAGAAAACAATGAAGACTCAACTACACAGGAAACCGACTAATACCTGGGACCAATATATTACACCGGCCCTGCGGATAATAAGAAACCCTCAAAACGCAGCCACCGCTAGGACCCCGGCGTACCTCGTATATGGATTCGAACCCCCCAACGCGGGAGACTGGGATACCCCTACGTACTGTTAACGTACCCAGGAGAAGCAGTATAAGTAGATATAAGGAAAAGATCCCATTTAGACCTAAGCAACAAGCATCAGGCTTGTATGGTGCGTATGGAACATCAGGTTCCATATGCATATCTCAATTTTCACTACAGTTCCTAACCCCAAAATTCCATCTTTTTACCTGATATGCATGAATCCGTGCATATCAGGATTTTTTATAAAATTTATAAGACGATTTTCAGTACACTTTCCAAAATTCCCTTTATCTTTCTCGGCCATTATCTCATGTTTGAACGAACGCATCCAGGCACGATGCAGCTTGTAGAGACGACCAAGGATATGCATTATCCTCAGCCAGTACCGATTCCTCGAAGGACGGACTGCGCAACACCAATGATCATAGCGCAGATGATCATTGTCATAAGCCGGTCTAACAGATCACGAGGAAAGAGTCCACATCGGCGCGAGAGTGAATCTACCGTAGATCGGTAGCTCTTGATCAGATCTACCATAGACTGATCTACCTTCGTGGTCGCACTGGTCTACGGAAGAATAGGTTCACTCTACCCTCGCGATCTGGAATTCCTCTTGAGTCCGTGACCTACGGCTTCCAAGGATGGTTGAGCTGGCCTCGCCTACCCATTGGTCGTCGTCTCTACCGGGATCGTGTCTGGTAGCACCATTTTGAAATTTTAGGAGCTGACTTAAAAAGTGAAATTGCGGAATTTTGCGGTGCCACGTGGCGACGTGAAGTGGTCTCGGGTCTTTTTCATATATATAGTGGGAGACCTCCCAATGATCTCGCAAAATAGAAATAGGGTATTTTTGGTTAAATTAGGCCAGGATAAGCCTCAGTGCGGTACGCACGGGTACCGGGGCATTCCCCCATTATTACCAGGTGACCGCCTTGTGAGATAGCATTCGAAGAGATTTCCCTTTTCCGAAATATCCACAGACGTCTAACGGCATATACCCCTTTTGGAGAATATTACCTTAAATTTCTAGTATATATTTCTAGCAGTATATCTATAAAACCCACTCACTAAATTGCCAGTCACGTCCATGTAATAATTCTCTTTCGGCAATCGATCACTTTCCTTTAAGCGCGGCCGTCGCGGTCGCTGACCCCTCGTGGTTATGGTGGTAGACCTTGCTAGGTGAGGCTCTATATGTGTAATGATGATTATTTAATATATGCCTTTATTTATTACCAATGTCTTCTTTTATTGCATTCTAGTATTAGTCTGGTATTTGTGTTGACCCCATAACTTACGACCCTCGCAATTGCGTCGGTTTGACCATTCGGCTGAAGCCAAAGAAGAGTGAACGAACAAGTCCTGTCTGGGCAGGAGTCAGAAGCGAATTGTGTATTGTGCATAGTGTCTATCTAGTGTTGTATCTTTAGTTCAGGAAGTTGCGAAACCTGTATACGAGGAAGCATTCATTGTCGACGGTTACCGTTAATCTATCGGTGTCGAGACTTCGATATATTACAAGCTCGTCACGACCTGCGTTGAATTCAACGGCCAAGAGTTAAGCCATATGTTGTGAAAGCGGTTGGTTTGACTTAATACGAATATCGGTCGTTCCCTCCAACGACTTAATACGAATATCGGTCGTTCCCTCCAACTATCACTGGTTATAACGAATGGTTAACTAACGTTGACACAGCCTTATTAGTTTAGTTATTAAACGTTGATAGTACCTAGAGGAAAGAGAACGAATCACCGGATAGTGATGGTAAGAAATCCCAGGCCCCACAAGGACACATTCGAACCAGCATGGCAAGGCCCGCACACAATAATTAGGAAAATCAGCGACAAAATACACACGGTGCAGAAGAGGAACCACCGAACAAACGTACACGTCGACAATATCCGCGCCCTGCTCCTGAAGAGGCGCTCCGAGATTCCGCCAGCAACACAAATCCGAGCTCCCCAGAGGAACCGTCAGACGATGAACTAGATGCCATTCCCTCCGATCCACAGACCTTACCTAATCCCAAGGTTGTCCACACGCCTCTCGAACCTCCGAGCTCAGCAACCGCTCAAGCACCTGACCACGCTTCCGCGGCAGGTCCTATGGCGTCGCAACCAGACTCCGACATCGTGGGGGCGGCAAAACCATCCAATTCCCACGGGCACGATTCTCCCACACGACCTTCTTTACGCCGCACCCCTCCACTTTGCATTCTTCCGCATGTTAAGTTCGATGTGCTGGAGACAGAACCCGAAGAGACGTTCCAGTTGCCCAGACCGCTGATCCCAATATCAGGGCAACGGCCTCCGCCGAGGAGCTCGTCTAACTTCAGGATGCCTCTCCGTCGACGAAGACGAGGCCGGATCGTCATCAAAGACGACGACAGCAGGAAATCATCCGAATCCGACTAATTATTGTACGTGCGACACACTGTTAAATAACGTACCGCGGACAGGTGACTTATTTAGTAGGGAACACAATAATTAGTTAATCGTTACATAGATAGGTGAATTACTTAGTAGGGATAATGTACATAGCACCGCATAGTTCATAAGAATAGGTTAAGTTAGCGTCCTTTTAGTCACACATTCCTTTAGGCCACCGAAAAAAACGCAGCGCCCAAAAGCACACCCTCAGCGGGGGGGTGTTGTGCAATCCTAGATCAGGTACAGCCCCAATCCGTCGATTAGATAAGCGAAGAGCATTTTCCAAAAGCGTCCGTGTTGCTTGAGAACAAGCTAGTGAATGCGGCTCGCCCAACAGCGCGTTTCGGGTATATCTGGGTACCGCGCTCCCATTGGTCCGACGTGAGGGCGATGGGAGGAGCCTACAAAAATCTACAAATATAGGTTCCAAATCAGGCCAGGCAGCTAGGTGGAAAGGTTTTTAGTGGGTACAAATCCCACAATATCCAACGAGATCCGTGCTCTGCGGGTGTCTTGTGAAGATTTTCCGACCACCGAACACAAAAAAAAAAAAAAAAGGTGGCCAGGCAGTTATAAAACTGGCGCATTTCGAACAAGTCAGTCAGTCTTCTCCTGGCGTTCTAACCTAGCCACGTCGGTCAGCGCGCCGTTAGTAGAATCTAAAGAATCTATGCATATCACACCGTGCCTTTCGGCATACACCCGTGACAATCGAACAATTAACGGTTTTTTGTCTCGTGGACTGGTAATATTTTACACACCCACGTTGTTTTAGCAGATTTTGTGATCAAAATTAACTTTTTACTCCCGGACTATCATTCTTTTAACCGCGCATGGTGTTTCATTGTGTAATTATCAATCTCGATCAAAACTCATGTGACTGCTTTTATTCACGACCTTCTTATACTGCGGACCATAGTATCGAACCAAATAAAATAATACCTTTTTCTGTCTAAAAGTGCAAATCGCGTATCTAGTGTCATAAATTTTGTGTTAGTGGTGGTTGTGCCTGACCCAAAGGATTACTAGAAAAGTAGCAGACCACTCTTCTGGATGGTAAACTGCAACTCTATTCGGTGGCTTTGACTGTTTTTTGCGCTACACGCACTTTTACATTGCGCTTATATTTTAACTTTGTTTTGGTGTTTGCCAGTGAACTTGTACAATTTTTTTTGCTGCATGCGCATTTTTTATAATTTTTTTTTAATTTTATTTTAAGTTCTGTGCTTGCGCCTGCCAACGCACGGTTTTAAGTGGCAACTTTAACGTTTATTTTTCTTGTTTGGCTGGCATGCCGTACATTCATATTCAATCTATTTTGTTTTGTTTGGTGATGGTGATGTTTACCCAATAAATTCCGTAACTTGACGAAGTGTTTTAACCAGACAAACTAACCTGGCCCATTTCAGGTGGCTCCGGCCAAATGAGTGACATTAATCATACCAGGGCTGTGATTCGGTAGTACCCTTCTGGTACGAACCCACTTGTTAGCTGCAGTGTTCTCACTTTAAGTTATTATTTGTTTTATTTCTGTGTTGTCTTTTATGGACATATGAACACTTTCACTATAGCCGCCAGCCCTGTATCATTATCGTGGACGATTTAAACTTTTCTGTGTTAAAAAATTAAGTTCACCATAGACTCGACGTTAAGGTAAGTGCAAGTACCATTATATAACTGACCTGACGCATGCCCGCGCCCTGTTGATTTTGTAGTACACGCCCGTGTAGTGATTTTGTGGAGTCCTTCCACTGGCGCCCAATAACTTTTTTTTAAACCGCCATGGCTCTCGGACTGCGATACGGGTGAAATGTATGACTTTGCCGCTCGTATCGTATTAATTTTTTTTGTCTAAAAAATCCGCACGCACGGTATTCGTCACGGCCATGTCACTTGGAATGACAAAAAACTGTTATTTAGCAATATCGCTTTTTATGAGACATGTACTCTTGGAAATTGTTGCAGCTTCATTTTAGGTAATATGATGTTAGTTTTTTGAATGAATAATATTTTCAAGAGTGATGTTTGGCGGGGCTAAATAAATACAAGAAAAATGAATAGTGCCATTTGATATTTTCAATATTTATTTCTTTATATTCTGAAGGCAATCCATATGTGAATGTATATACAGGGTGTTCTGAAAAACACTAGCAAAAATTCAGTGGCTGATAGAAATTCAAAAAATATTACAATTTGTTCCTATGAACCATGGGCGTATCTTTTTCCGTTTTCAAGATACAGGGCGTTAAAACTAATTTTTTTAAAATCTAGTTTCGGTCCTATCTTCCACAAAATTCGACCAAATGACCTGAAATTTTGCTGTGTGGGATTTCTGGGGATGCTAAATGCTCTGGTGTTATTAATTTTTGGCTATATCATATCATCATCATCAGTACAGTACTCCGTGGGAACATTTTAGGTCCTAACTTTTTTGAGATTAATCTTTTTGCCCCTTTTGTCACTTGCTCTTATGGCAAATTTTATTCTAAACAAAAAAGGTGCTCTTGTAAGTAGTGCTAAAATTTGTCCGTTTTCGAGAAGAACCTGGTATAGTGCAAGTCAAGCAGCTGGTATCCCAAATTGTTGGATTTTACTTCAAGTAGGCTTTGGCACCTAGTTATTATTATTAGTTTCATTAATAAAACTCAAAATCAAAGTTATTATTTGAACTGTAATGATAAAAAGTAGTAAAAAATAATTTTCCTTAAATTTTAATTTTCTGTTAGTAATAATCCAACAATTTGGGATACCAGCTGCTTAACTTTGGTGCACTATACCCGGAGTAAGAGACAGAAGGGGCAAAAAGATTAATCTCAAAAAAGTTAGGGCCTAAAATGTTCCCACGGAGTACTATACTGAATGCCCTGTATGATATAGCCAAAAATTAATAACACCAGAGCATTTAGCATCCCCAGAAACCCCACGCAGCAAAATTTCAGCTCATTTGGTCGAATTTTGTGGAAGATAGGACCGAAACTAGATTTTAAAAAATTATTTTGAACGCCCTGTATCTTGAAAACGGAAAAAGATACGCCCATGGTTCATAGAAACAAATTGTAATAGTTTTTGAAATTCTATCGGCCCCTGAATTTTTGCTAGTGTTTTTCAGAACACCCTGTATACAGTAAGGTCCAAAAGTCAGTGACCCCCCTACTAACTTTTGAATGGTTTCAAATATTTTTTGGAGTCTTAGGGGTTACACTCCCAGACAGATTTGCGATTGTTTGACGAAGTAAAAAATTTGATATTCCAAAATGGCGCCTGGTCGCCATATTGGATATTTCTCTATTATCGGACCAAGGTGTGTGACACCTTAAATTAAAGGTCTATTTGTCCATAGTAACTTGCCCAAATTTCGAGGTAATCCGATGACGTATAACAATATGGCAGCATTAAAACAAATTCGATGTTCACACAGCGTGCTCTTTTTCTTTGCCTAGTCTTTTGACAAGATGCCCGACTATTAATCCCAGTAAGCATATGACTGATGGTCGAGATGGTAGAGTACCTGCCTCTCACCCAAAAGTCCCGGGTTCGAATCCCGGTCGTGGCAATGGAAAATACTGTGAGAGGGATTTTTCCATTATACACGGATATTGGATGTGTGTCCCTTGTCTTTAAATGTGTAGCCCCCTCCCGCACAAGGCTCAGCCTTCTGGGATAAAGGGGGTCGTAATTACATGTGGTGTATTTATTATTATTTATTATTATTTATTTGAATTGAACATAATAAAAATTCTGTCAATAAAACATGTAAAATCATGTTTGAAATAAATTTTTTTATTATTTATTAGGATTTTTCAAAATTAACTAACAGTAGGGTAAATAATTTTTAACTTTGAATGAACATTTTTATCTTAATAATTAGGTGTAATAAATATTACATTTATTTACTTTAACAAATGGTTCATTTCCGTATTGTTCACGACAGCAGCGAACCCTTTTCATAAATTCTTCGCAAACTGCTAAGCGTTATATCGTTAACACTTCTAGATGTGTCCCAGTGCATTTGAATGAAACATAATGAAAAATTTGTCGATAAAACAAGTAAAATCATGTTTGGAATGCAATGTTTTATTATTTATTAGAAATTTTTAAATTTCTTTGGACCTGTCAGAAATTATCTTGACGATTGTTTCCCGAATCGATGGATAGGTCGGGAAGGTCCGATAGGGTGGCCAGCGCGATCTCCCGACTTGTCACCTTTAGATTTTTTTCTCTGGGGCTTCATAAAGTCGCAGATTTACCGTACCCAAGTCAGAAATTTAGAAGAACTTACTCAAAACAACTTTGACATATCTAGAAGTGTTAATGGTATAACACTCGGAAGAGTTCGCGAAGAATTCATAAAAAGGGTTCGATGTTGTCGTGAACAAAATGGAAGGCACTTCGAGCATTTATTATAGAAAACAAATGTCCTATTTATTATAATTTAAGATTAAGATAAAAATGTTCGTTTAGAGTTAAAAATTGTTTACCCTACTGTTAGTTAATTTTGAAAAATCCTAATAATATAAAATTTTATTTCAAACATGATTTTACTTGGTTTATTGACAGAATTTTTATTATGTTCAATTCAAAATCTTACATAGGATTAATAGTTGAGCATCATTATGTCAAAAAACCAGGCAAATAAATGAGCACGCTGTGTGAACATCGAAATTGTTTTAATGCTGCCATTTTGTAATACGTCATCGGATTACCTCGAATTTTGGGCAAGTTACTATGGACGAATAGACCTTTAATTTAAGGTGTCACACACCTTGGTCCGACAATAGAGAAATATCCTATATGGCGGCCAGACGCCATTTTAGAATATCAAATTTTTAGTTTTCTTCGTGGTCTGTAATGACATGAATTTCTGATGATGAAGCCAAGATTTACGAAGATGATATAACATTTTCGATATGTTTAGTAAATGACAGTTTATGATCGAAAGTGACACCTAGGTTATGTTATATATGTATATAAGGAACCGTTTTGCTGTCACACTTTTAAACATAACAAAAAAATCATGTACTACCAGGAAGTGAAATTTGGACTGACTGTTGGAGAGGTTATTCAGA
Organism: Rhagium mordax; assembly: GCA_963680705.1. NCBI lineage: Eukaryota > Metazoa > Arthropoda > Insecta > Coleoptera > Cerambycidae > Rhagium > Rhagium mordax. The sequence continues at coordinate 25,639,810 of OY796664.1, forward strand.
TTTGTCTGTATTAGAAAGAGTCTCGCCATATATCCACAAATGGTGAATCATTCCAGGTTTTTCAAAGACCTCATTACCGGTGTCTAGACGCGTCTCCATCTGATTTGTGCAATAAATATATTGGTAATATCAAGCAAGCTGTACTCAGAACGCCACCGCATTTTTTCCTCGTAAAAGTTTTTTAATTTGTAAAAATCAAATAACGTTAAATTAAAAATAAACTATTCGCATTTTTATTTTATCCAACTTAGTACATATTTCTGAATCCAACGGTTTCAGCATAAAGGAAGACGTCAGTAAAAAATAAATCATCTCGTCGTCTCCGCCAAGAACTCCTTCGCCGTAGCCACGAACATTAAGATTACGTGCAAGGTAATAAAACACTTCAAATAAAATCGACTCTAACACATCTCCTCGACAATTAGCAAACCGTCGGCTTACATTCGCAAATACGCTGCTGGCGTCCTTTCCAAATAAATGTGTAGTGTCTTTTCACTTATTTTTAACTCGGGCAACGTTAAAGGCCCTAACTTGCTTAATATATTAACATTTTTTGCAGCCAAAATATATATTTTTTAAAGATAGATGGTGAGGAGGTCGGCAAACATGCAAATTGTCTCCAGTTGCCTCCTTAATCCACCCCATGAGCTATATATAGATTTATAGTCAAGTTATGAAAACCCAAAAATTCACCCTGAGGGCAGCATCCTCGTGTAGAGGGAACTTCAGTACATAATAACCTCGGAATCATTCATTCACCAGTTGGCCCCAGAACGCTCAGCAAGTAGAGCAAACCCAAGCGCAACCCGAGAGAAGCGGAGGCCTCACACCAATGAGAGAGAATCGACGAATACATCGTTTAGAAACTAAAGAAATCGAAAAAGTCACCGATAATTATGAAGGCCAAAGACGAAACCACTAGGGGATAGGCAGAGAACACATACCAAAGACGGCAGCTAACAACGATGCAAAACGACCAGAGAGGTCTGGCAAACCTAAGCAAGACATTGCAAAACCAACAACCTGAGTCAAGGCGATGACACCAGGAACTGCTGGATGCCCTCTGAACCTGCCAGAAGTTCAACGCGAGCGAGAATAAAGACGCGGCAACAGATAAAACTGCGATCGTGGATATGACCGCGGACGCAGAAAAATTCAAGGTCACGGAAAAATTTGCAGCACAAAGGATGCAGGAGGAATTCCTTGCGCTCCCACTCCAAAAACATCAAGGACGCAGACGAAGGCAGCGAGGAGGAAGCTGGAGCAAGACAACCGTCGGCGTCGTCGAAGAGGGCAACATATGAGACCAATTTAAATATTAGGTAATACATTAAAACATAAGAATGTTGGCAGTTACTCATGCAGAAATTTAAATGAATTAGTAATTTAAATTTAATTTAAGTTGCGGTGGGTCTTTGAATCGAGATTGAGTGGACTAATAATTGTTGAAAATACTAATGTCATGCATTAAGAGAAGTGGGGACATGGATTATAGTTCCTAGTAAGACCTAATTCCTATCAAAATTATAACTGAAATATTTAATATAAGTAACCGCTTCTACGGTCTGTCAAAATTAGAGCAATGTTCCAAATAGAATAAATTTGTAGAAGAAAATCGTTCTATACATTGACACATATTTCTTTGAACCCAGCATTATTTTACTAACAAGTCAATATTGCAGGCACACGGTTGGGGAACACAGCAAATTTATGACTTGACTAGACGAGTACTCCGGTTTACGTTAATTTCAAATGAAAGTTGCGTAGAACTTAATTCTTTTAAAATTTTAATTGTATAACATGTATCCATTACAAAATACGTTTTTCACGATTCTTAAGGATACAGAAAATTCTATGAAAGATAAAATTTCACAACACAAGCTTACCAAAAACAAAATGTTTAGAAATTTTAGATGCTAGCATGGAATCGAAGGGTACTGTTAAATAATTAGAAATCCACAACTACTTCTACAACTATAATACAGTATTCAATTCAGTCGAATTCCTGATGTATTTAACCGAATTTAGTGAAGAAATTCAAGCAAACGCGGGTAAACGGCGGGAGTAACTATGACTCTCTTATTCAATGCAGTCACCGAACCCTTACTGCTGGCGCTGGAAAGTCATCCCGGATATAGCATTAATAATAATGCAAACAGTTCGTGTCTAGCATTCGATGACGATATATTGTTGACAGCGAATGACGTTCGACAGGCACAGATCCTTCTATGATGTGCGGAACAATTCCTACAGGGGCTAGGAATGAGTATATCGGCGAGCAAGTGCGCCGCGTTCCGTATCAAGACCACCAAAGACTCGTGGTACTTAGAGGATCCCGGGATGACACTCAACAGTGGCGAAGGCATCTCTGCTGCCGGGGCAGACATAAGCCTAGATTACCTTGGTGTGAAAATATCTCCCTGGGCAGGGATTGGGATAAAGGGTATTCAGCAACACCTTGCAACATCGCTGCAGCGCGTCAAGAAGCTGGCGTTGAAACCGTATCAAAAGGTAGATCTAATCGCCACTTACCTAGTCCCGCACTACCTATATCAGCTGGCGATAGGAGCTCCGCCAATGACTCTAATTAAAGAAATCGACCAAATGCTGAAGGTAGCCTTGAAGGAGATCTACCACCTGCCTATGGCAACGGCGGATGGTTTGATCTACTGCAAGAAGCGAGACGGGGGACTAGGATTTCCGAAGCTGGAAGTCACTATAGCTTCGGCAGTTCTGAGGGCGGGGCATAAGTTTTTAAACAGCCCGGATCCCGCCGTGCAAGCGATATCGATGGGAACAGGCCTCGAGAACCGTCTTAAGAGACTGGCTAAATCGATCAGGCTTGCGGAATGGCCTCTCACCGAGACGATTATTCGTCGCCATTCCGCGCAAGCAAAGAAAGCCGAGCTTGCACATTGGAAGAGCCTTGGTTCGCAAGGGAAGTCGGTCGCATCCCTCACCGACGACCCCATTGGAAATGCATGGTTATATGACCCAACACTAGTTAAACCATGCAGATTCATTACTGCCCTAAAAATGCGGACCAACTCATGCGCTAACAGAACGGCCATGAGTAGAGCTCAATCACAACCCGACCTCAATTGCAGGGAATGTCGTACCCAGTTGGAGACCCTGGGACACATTTTGGGTCAATGCCAAGAGACAAAGGCCCAGAGGATCGGAAGGCACAATGAGATTCGCGACCTAATTGTGGATGAACCCACAAAGCAGGGACCGGCGGTAGCAGTGACCAAGGAGCCGACTATCCGGCTGCCTCGGGGCGGGAATCTCAAACCCGACCTGGTGATACAGAACCAGGAAAGGGTCTTTGTGGTCGACGTAATAGTCCGCCACGAAGATGGGGACTACCTCGCTTAGGGGCGACAGTCTAAGATAGACAAATATAGCCAACTGCTACTCCAACTCCAGGCTCGATACAATTGTACCGAGTGTGAAGTCCTACCGATAGTGGTAGGAACCAGGGGAGCAATGCCCAGGGAGACGGTCGTTGCACTTAAAAAGATTGGTATTAAGGACCGTAAAACGCTATTAACAATGTTGTTGATAGCGCTGCGTACGTCCATAGAAATTTATCATAATTTCATGGACTACGATGCTCCCCTGAGACGCCGTCACTGACGGCCGGGATGTGAGAACATCCGGTAACTCCCATGCCCAAAATCTCTTGTCCACCCAGCGGTGTGTGGCCATTTGTGTTGTGAAGTTTGTACCCTTATTGGTGTAAACTAGTTCCTGTGTTTTATGCACATTTTATCTTAATTTATTATATTTATTATTTTAATCTGTTCGTGTATGTCCAGGTGTCGCTTTCTAAAGCGTCGGCCACACACCTGCGAGTCGTACGGCCGGGCCTTCTCCATGTTTTTCGGCGAAAGTCTGGGCGGCAGGCTCCGCGAGCCCTTTCCCGGTAACAGGAGACCTCTTAGAGGCCCCTGGCTAATTGCCGTTTTCTTATTTATAAGAACCCGTTTTGGCTAATTTTCCATTGCTCCCGCAGGTGTTTCTCTTGGCGATTAATGGTTTCATGGACAAGAGTGCTAGATTCCTGGGTAAAGAGCGAGGGTTCGGGATACTGGCAACATGGGGGTCATGGAATTCCTGCTGTGGCCCTCCCCAGCCGTACCTCCTGTATTATTTTATGCCTCCCCTTCTGGGAGATGCAGGCGACCACAGCACATTCGTGGAAAGTAAGTGCAAAGACGAACGTGAATAAGTTAGCCAAATGCCTCGTCATCTAATTAGTGACGCGCATGAATGGATTAACTAGACTATTTTAGACTAACCATGCACCATGCACGTCTTCATCACATTCCCAGTACAAACGGTGCCGGAGCAGAGATATAATAAAATGTCATTCACACAGGGCTACCGATCTTGAACAAATAAGCAGGCTTTTTAATGAAATGGACAGCGCAGTAGGCGCCCTCAGAGGCCAAGAAGTGGTGTTAGGTAAAAATTTTGCCCATATAACTAAATCAGTGCTACTAAGTATATACACTACAGTCACAAAGCCATATACGTCACCGCGTCAATGCAGGAATGTAATGAATTAAAAATTAGTTATATTGCAAAGGGAATCCATATGTGAGTAATATAATATGTGAATATGAATATGAATAATATGTGACTATATAATTTACTTTAATTACAGATGGATGACCAACACTTAGAAATCTTGGAGAATGACTTGATAATACTGGCCCTGGAAGAAGCTATCCAGGACGAAGCATTAGTACCATGATGCGCCAGACAACACCACCCATGTCCGTAAAACCTAATAAAGCCAGTCCCAGTACCAAGGTCTCCCTGACTATCACCACAAACAAGTAGGTATGGCTCAAGGGATCCGCGCCGTCTATCCACCTCAAGTGATGACCAGCTTTAACCCTCCAGCTCATGGGGACGAATTTTGCCAATGAATCCTCCACAATCCCCACCAGCGTTCCCAGACGACCCATATCGCTCTGTACCTACTTGGAGAGAGAATAGGCCATCCGCCGACAACGAAAACCTTCCGCCTTCGCCAGTACACTATGCTGGAGATGTGGTGCAACAGGCCACACCAGACAAGACTGCAACGGTCCGTTGAAATTCTGTTGTAGGTGTAGACGTACCGGAATCATGTCCAGAGACTGCCCTTGTGAGAACCGAGTCCCCTCTATATCCTCTCGTAATCATTATCAGCCCACAGCATCTACATCGCACCAGCAGAATATTCAGATTTCAACCATCCGCTGCAGTATCTTCCGGAAAAGACGATGTCGCAGCTGTAAACGTTTTCCCACACCAAGGGTCGCCTCCAAAGGAACCCAATGCTAAATTCTACAAAACTTGTCCAGAAAATTATTTTTTAGCAAATGTTTTATTTCCAAATTCTAATAGAATGTGTTCGTTTTATTTTTTGGATTATAAATAGAAAACCTGGGGGACGGGAAAAACTTAGTTTGTTAAATTTTAAGAGATATACAATGTGTACATACCTACAAATAAAGTCTTGTGCATCGGACGTCTCCGTAAAATCGAGTCCGATCCACCCAGGGCAATTTATTTTTAGTTAAGATTAATCCATTGTAAATAGTTTAGAAAAAAAGAGTGTTACTGCACCACATTTTTGCTCGTAAATATAACTTTTTTTTTTTTATTTTATTATTTAAGTTAATGTTAATTCAAAGATAAATCGCGAAAAACTGGCATTAACCCTTCCCCCTCCCGAGGAAGAGGCGCGCGCACGCGATTTCCAAGAAGAGAGTGGGAGAAACCAAGAAGAAACACTCTCTCTCGAAACCTCGACACAAAACCTCATACATATACGTAAAATTTTAGTGTGTTCGTAAAGGAAAGTGAAACCGAAGATAACTATTATACAGTCCACTCCAGCGCCACAGGAACAGAACAACGAGGCCTAGGTAAGTGCCAGTTCCGATAACGGTCAACTTTGCTCATTACAACACATTATTTGGACATTCGAGCCAGGATTAGTTCAATTTCGCAATAAATATATAATTATATTTCTATAAATATAATTGTTTTCAACAAAAACCCATCAATATTTGTAGTGGTTTGAGTCGAAATTATTGGTTTAATTATTTCAGATTAAAATACAGCTTTATTATTATTATTATTATTATTATTATTATTATCTCTTCTTATCAACACTATATAGCCAGTAATTTTTTGTTAGTTCGTTTTTTATTCTAAAAAAAAAAAAAACTTTATCACCTTAAGCTCTGTTTCATTGCCAGAGTGTAGTCATTAACCTATTTGAAAATCAGCTGATCATATATTGAATTTATATATTTTAATTAAGTAATTATAAATTTTTATTAACACTTTACAATAAATAGTCCCTCTGAATTTTAGTCACATTTCAAACTTCGGCCTATTACTTAGAAATTCAAGTAGATAATTATTTATAAGTAATCTATTTTTTTTACATTTTTTCTTCATCTTTATTTTCACACCTCTTGCCATAAATACTAACTTTATCACATTGGAACATTTAATTTGATTAGGATCTTCATAAATAAATTTGTAGGGTAAATATTGCATTTACCAGTATATAGGGTCTATCATTTTGTGGGTAATTCAAATTTCGTTTAAGCAAAATTTCTATTTTTAATCTCATTTACGATTATATTTGGTAATATTATTTTATTTACTTTTAAACAATATGGCAGATAAAAAAATAAAGCAAGTACGCGCTTATAGAGATATAACTATCAATCGCATAAATTAATTATATACCTTATCAAACGAAGCGAGAATTGATAATTCTCGATGCACAGAACTAAAAATGCGTTATGAAGATATTGCTGCTACATATCGGGAATTCAATGAACAACATGTTACTTTGTTATCGACGTTGTCGGTTCAAGATGAAGCTAATTTAGAGGCAGAAGAAGATATTCGTAAGGATATTGATGCTAAGTTCTATGCAATTAGATCCACTCATTATGATTTGTTTGAAACAAAGCGAACTCCTGAACCTATAGTGCAGAGACAATCCAATGTTAAACTTCCTAAATTAGATATACCTAAATTTTATGGAGATATAAAATCTTGGACTACATTTTTAGACTTATATAACTCCCTAATTCATAATAACCAAGCTCTAACGGATGTTGAAAAATTTGAATATTTATTATCAGTTCTCTCAAAGGAACCGTTAGCTCTAATTAAAAACATTCCTCTATCTAATGCGAATTATTTGATTGCGTACAAAAGCCTCTTGAAGCGATATCAAAATAAGCGCCTGCTTGCTACTCATTACTGGGAAGAAATCAATAGCGCCCCAAAAGTGTCAGCCGAGTCATCTCAGGCTCTGAGACACTTATTGGACATTTTCACAGATAATTTATCAGCGTTACAAAATGTAGGGTTTGTTCTAGATGATTTTTCAAATTTTATATTATTTAATAAATTAAGTAAAAATATTGATTCTCAAACTCTTACAAGATTTGAATTACATCACGCCTCTACTGATATTCCTAAATACGAGGAGCTTTACGATTTTGCGTATAATTAATGTATAGCGCTTGATTCTGTAGCTCTGGTAAAACCAAAACCCTTTCAAAAATCAAATAACTTAAACTATAAAAAAAACTTTGCCTCTTCCAAGACTCCCTCCCCCTCGTCGTTTGTTGTCAACCCTACAACAAATACCATGTCATGTCCTTTGTGTAAAGGAGATAAGCATTCAATTTATAAATGTTCGTTATTTGGTGCCAAATCTCCGAAAGAGAGATATGAATTGGCTAAGAAACAACTGGTGCACAAATTGCCTCGGATCCAAACACACAGCAAAAAGTTGTAGTTCAGATTCTACTTGCAGGATTTGTAAAAGCAGACACCATACTCTTTTACATTTTGATCAATCTCAATTGCAGGCCTTGGCGGCTGTTGACAGCGATTCTCCGGCAACTTCCGCTCAATATCCAAGTTCTGCTCCCTCCACCTCTACGTCACATGTTAGTTCTTTCACCAATGTTATACCAACCAGGTCTACAGTGCTTCTGTCTACAGCACTAGTAGAAGTTTTAGATGCAAGGAGAAATTATCAGCTAGTTAGAGTCATACTCGACAGTGCCAGTAAAGCGACTCTTATAACTGAAACTTGCGTCAAGAAATTATGATTAATTTCTTCTAATATTTCTCTCTCTATTAATGGGGTTGGACAAATTTCTTCCAATGCCTCCGGTAGGGTTAATTGCACTATACGATCTCAAGGTCAGAAAGAACATTCGTTGACAGTCGATTTGGTAGTCTTGCCAAAAATCTGTGAAAAGATGCTTGCTCATAATATCTCCTTTAAAATTGGGAACACATTAATAACTTAAAACTGGCCGACCCTTATTTTTATTCGCCGGGATCAATAGATGTTCTGCTCGGGGCAGATGTATTTCCTCTGATTCTTGCTAACGGTCGCCTAAGTGGCAAACCTTCAGAACCCCTCGCGTTGAATACGATATTTGGCTGGATTATTATGGGTAAAGTAGATTGCCTTCCAGCATCTCCCGTCAATTCGTTTTGTACTTCCTTTGACTTACTAAATAACACTCTAAAAGGTTTCTGGGAAACTGAAGAAATTCCTTGTAAACAACTTATGAGTTCGGATGACACCTTATGTGAAAGGTTATATGTCGAAACTCACACAAGAGATAAGTCCGGTCGATATTCAGTCTCTCTCCCATTTCGAGTTGATGAACCCTCTTTTTTTGATACTCGTGATCTTGCTCTTTGACGTTTCTATGCTCTCGAGCGTCGCCTTTGCAATAACTCTCCCCTTTATGAAGAATACTCTGCCTTTATGAACGATTATTTAAAATCTGGTCACATGGAACCTATCAATAATACCATGCATATATATACTTAAATGCTTACTGTATACGAAATACAATATTCATAATTTTAGCAGAGTAGCCGATTCTCATGCCTATAATACAAGGCATGGCGTACTTTTGAGTATCCCTCCACACAAAACTTCTGCTTTCAAACACTCTCCCAAATATAACTGTGTCCGCATGTTTAATGCATTGCCCAAACACATCCGTGAGATAAATTGCTGTAGACTGTTTAAAAGTAAAATTAAAAATTTCTTATTGGAAAACGCATTCTACGGCGTTGACGAGTTTGTATCCGAAATATTTTAAGTTAAGGCCATATTTTGTGTCACCTTAAGACCATCTAACGTTTTGACATGTATGCAATATATCTATCTGTTTGTTTGTCAATTTGTTATTTAGTGTTCGTAACATACCTAATTATTATGTACTATTTATTTACTTATTTATTTATTGCTTTGTCTTTTATTTTTATACTATTTATGTAAATGACCTGCCATATATACTCTAATGTATCGTAAATGGTGAATAAAGATTATTATTATTATTATTATTATTAATAATGGTAAGTCGGATCAAATTTATTACATGCCGCATCATTGCGTCCTTAAACCCGAAAGTACCACGACAAAGCTTAGAGTTGTCTTTGATGCCTCTGCCAAGTCTGCTCCTAATCTTTCTCTTAATGATACGCTATTAATTGGCCCTAAATTGCAACAAGATATAATGTCAATTTTATTAAAGTTTCGTTTACATTCAGTCGTCTTCACTGCAGATATAAAGCAGATGTTTCGTCAAATTTTAGTGAAAGAAGCTCACAGAGATTATCAAAGAATTCTCTGGAGATTTTCACCTAATCACCCTATTCAAGATTATCGTTTGACCACAGTGACTTTTGGAGTCTCGTCATCTCCATACTTAGCCAATCGCACTCTTCGACAATTGGCTGACGATGAAAAATCTAGCTATCCTCTGGCCTCACAAATTCTATCAACAGACCTTTATATTGATGACCTGGTTTCAGGTTGTGATACTCTAAATGAGGCCAAATTTCTTGTAAAAGAATTGACTTCACTTTTAAACAAAGGTGGCTTTGAGTTACGCAAGTGGGCGAGTAATCATACCTCTGTTCTCGAAGATATACCTGAATCTAATCGTCAACAAAATTCTCTAGATTTTGATATGCAGGGTGAATCGTCTATAAAAATTTTAGGTCTTAGATGGCATCCTTTATCTGACTCCTTCTTTTATGAGGTACCACCTTTAGATAGGCCATGCACAAAGCGTGTTATTTTATCAGAAATAACTCGTATATTCGATCCTCTAGGGTTTTTAGCACCGCTGTCTTTTTTTGCAAAATACCTCATACAATACTTATGGTCTCTTGGTCTAGAATGGGACCAACCCGTTCCTCCAGATGTCACCAGTCGATGGCTTCAATACAAAACTCAATTACCAGATCTCTCATGCTTAAAAATACCGCGTCTATTAAAGATAAAGGAATTCGATCATTGCGAACTTCATGGGTTTTCAGGTAGCTCCGAAAAGGGGTATTCGGCAGTTATCTACTTTAGATTTTTGCTTCCAAACGAAAGCTTCAAAACCATGTTTGTTTGTGCAAAGTCAAAAGTTGCAGCTCTAAAAAAATTATCGATACCTCGGTTAGAATTATGCGCTGCTGTACTTTTGTCTAATTTAATCGAATTTGTAAGAAACAACTTTTCACAAAAATTAAATTTCTCTAAAATATTTGCCTGGACCGACTCAATGGTTGTACTAACCTGGGTTAGATCGCCTCCTCATCGGTGGAAAACCTTTGTAAGCAACCGTGTGAGCCACATACAGGATAAGGTTTCACCCGATAATTGGCATCATGTCTTGTCCAAAGAAAATCCCGCTGACTGCGCTTCCAGAGGTTTATTACCCACAGAACTTATTAATCACCCGCTTTGGTGGGCGGGACCTTCATTTCTCGATACTCCTCAAAATGCTTGAAATTTTATATGAAACCGGACCAATGAAAGACAATGACCGATAAGGAAGACTGTCATTTACAACAATTGAAGGGTTGTGTATATAAGCTGAATTTTGACTAATTCTATTCTGTTTATTATTCAATAATTTATCTATTAATGCAATGTCATAATTATTAGTAGAGGCAATCTGCTTAATAATGCATTTCTAGTTTTCTATTGTTGGATAGTCTGCGCCATCTATTGTTAAATATCCTTACTTCGATTAAGAGTGTACGCTGTTTTCTTTTTATCATTCTACCATATATGCTTATGTTTCTATATGTACCTATAGAGGTCGTTACAAGTTGTTTTTTATGAAATATTTCGAGTTTCTAGAATTCGCTTCATTTAGTTCCTTTTGTACGGTGTTAAGGACATTATTTTATTTAAATTTTAATCTGTTTGTCCACGTACTTTGTCCCTTGTGTGCTTTTAATTTTTAATTTTGATTAATTTATAATTAAGGACATTAAATAAATTCAAATACATGTAGTTTTACATAATATTTATTAGTTTTTTGACAAATTTTTCATTAATGCTTATACGGACAAACCTTTGGTATTTATAGAAATGTAAGTATATTTTATATTTTTATACTAACTTATTTATTTTCATAACTACATTGATTTTTTGTAATCTTTTTAGTATCTTTTGTTAATAATTTTATCTTATTTACAAACATATATTTTTTATATATAAAACATTATCTGATATTATAGTATAGTTTTACTTATTTTAATTAAATTTAATTATATACAATTGTTGAACTCTTAACTTATTATATTAATGTGATATTTGGATTGTTATAGTTTTTACATAAAAAAATATTTTTTCCTGTTTGTAGTCTTGTAGCCTGATGATGTGATGTAAGACTTAGATCACGAAACCGGTTGCAATTAAAAAGAATTTTGTGGGAACAAGACTTTGTTGTTTTTCTTCTTCACTTAATAAATTGTAATAAGGTGTAAAATATTAATTCTTAGTTATTGAAATACATTGTGAAATCCTATATGGTAAGGGTTAAGTGGAAGAGTGTAATCTGTAGACTACAAACTTCGCCCTTAATGAAATGTAATTATTTCATTCATAAAGACGTTTATTATTATTATTATTATTATTATTATTATGTCATATTTTCACGACAAGACTGGTGTCAGCCATCCCGGAAGAGATGAAACTTTTCGAATCATTTCTAGAACTTATTATTTTCTAAATATGTCCAGGACCATAGGTCAATATATCAGAGATTGTTTAGTGTGCAAATCAATAAAAGGACGACATGAATCGAAATTTCCCTTCGAAGTTATCAGTATGGATATCTTAGGACCATACAAACAACCCAAGGACACTGGTAATCGCTTCATAGCTATTGTAGAATACATTTTTACTAAGTGGACCGAAGCTCAAGCTTTTGTAAAGGTGAATGGTGAAACTTTAGTCCGATTTTTGGAAGAACACTGGATTTCTTGATTTGGTTTACCGAAGGTTATTATCTCGGATCAAGGAGGACATTTCCAAAGTGAATGGTATACTCAGTTTAGTCTTTCCAATCCAATAGAGAGGCAGGTCCAAGTAGCCAAGAAAATTTTAAAAGCTATAATGTTCAATCAGGCAACGGACAAATGGGATAAGTACATTGTTCAAATACTTTACAATTAAAGAACAAGTAAAAACGCTTCCAAAGGATAGACCCCGAGTTTTGCAGTCCTAGGATACGAACTCGCAGAAGCCGGTGACTGACAGATTAAAAGTTATTTCCAAGAAAGACAGAGAAGCCTAACCAGACCAGCTATAGTTCAAAATATCAATAAAAATTCTCAGCAATATAAGCAAAAATACGCTCCCAAGGAAGCAGTTACTCCAGTAGTGTTGAAAGTTGGAGATAGTCATGGCTAAAAATACGCGAAAAGACAAACAAGCATTTATACCATCGTGGACTGGGCCACATAGGGTGACAGAGAAAGTATCCAATGGGGTTTATATTATCCAGAAAGATCAACATTTATCCAGATTACATGTGAGCGATTTAAGAGTAGTGAATCCAACGGAGGAGGTCGGATTCCAGTGAGGAAGATGATAGCTCAGATGACTCTTCGGTAGAAAACTCTCTTGATGCATCAGGGCGATCAGAAAGATGAGTTCAAGTTCAACTCCAAATCCATGATCCTAATACAGCTAGTGCAGCTAGCTCGAATGTAGGAAGGCATCCCAAGTCGATACTGACAAAGAATAGCTGTTCCGTACCTACATATTTTACCTCTCGCCCTTACCCCATTTCCTACCGTTCCGTACCGTCTATGTGCCGCCAGTGACACCTAACTATAGTTAGAGGTCACAATAGCCATAGCATATGGTTCAACCAATCCCTGCCGATGAGATAAGCGACTTAAGAACTCAACGGGCAGGGCAGGAGCCAGTAGCAATCATAGGGGTCTAACTAATATCCGAGTATAAGATACAAACAGCTCATTGGCTGCCAGGCTGGTTAAAAGGCTATTTTCTTTCCCGGGTAAAGGTTTGGTGTTTTTTGTGTTAAATTAAATTTCCCAACCTGGGTCCTGGAAGAATGACATTTGTATGTCGTTGTTTTGTTACAAAGTGGTTAGCTTGGCTTGGCGTTACGAAGGTAAGTAAAAAGAAATTATTTAGATATTTAAATTTTTTATTTCTCTTTCAATCATTTATTTATTCAGAAAATATCGTGTTACAAATACATTAATTTTAGCGTCAATGATCCGATATTTAATGTAAAATTATTATATTGCCACATTGTCATGTAATTGATTGTAAACCTAATTAATTAATGTATAATTTTAGATCACAGCTAATTAGAATGACTTATAGTTAATAATGTTTACCTTGATGCGAAAATTGACCTAGGAAATTCACAAAATGACTGGCAGTGGATGAATGGCGATGACGCTGAGAAAAACCAGTGTCTACAATACTATAATACTTTTGTGTAGTGAAGCAACTAGGCAACGTTGTGCTGCTGGTTACATTCTGATGAAAATTAGTTTTGCTGATTGTACTACCCTTGTATAATATGATGTGTACTACGTTTGTTCATCGGTACTCAAAAACATTTATACAGTATATTCACTTTTAAACCAAAGCAGTTTGTGAGTGAATAGGAGATAGTAGTAAAGCGAGAGCACACATGCGTGACTGCATGTCGATCTCAGAATGTTAGCGCTCTCGCTTTATTGTCTCCTATTCACTCACAAAGTGCTTTGGTTGAAAAGTGAATTTACTGTATACTCAGTTCAGGGTATTCGACTACCAAAACAGACTGAATTGTGTTGTGTTGTAGAGTTACTTGGTTGTACATGGTGAATGTATGCAGCAATCTTAGTATTAGTTGTAGTTTTTCCGAATACCCGTTTACACAGAGTATATTGTATGCGTAATGTTGGAAAGAGTGATAAACCATAAATTATTATATTGTAACTTTAATTCATCAGTGAGTAGAATTGTTTTACTTATAAAATTATTTGTATTTTTGTATATAATATAAATGTTTGTTTAATAGAAATTTTGTTTTATTGCGAGTTTCTTATTTCCTGTTAAATTTACCCCATAGATAATTTCTCGGGGTACAATTACATACAAAATTGTCTTCGTGGGATTTATCTATTGAGTAAATTTAGCGGGTAAAAAAATGGAAATTTATTGCAGTAAATAAACGTTTAAAGAACCCGCTTAAAGTTTAGTTCTTGCCAGGATCACCCGCGCGTATTGTCGCATGCTTGTCACAGATGATTCCATAGAAGTGCGGTTTTAAGATTTCTTCCTTTATATATTCTGTGGTAGCAATTATTGGAACCTAGAGTCTACAGGTACTATCTGTGGTGCGGCTTTGCCGCTTAATAAAATATAATATCCTCGACAAAATCAAAGGTCTTCAGTGTCTACCAGATACCTACAGTGCCTATCATTGCTACCCATTCATCGACAGTTCTGTGGCAGCAACGTCAGGAGAACTTTACCGTGGTACAACAAAGAAAATTATTGTCAAGAGGACAGCACCAAGCGTGCTGTACAAAAGCGTGAGCCAGGACAATCAGGTACATTCCTCTCTTCATTTTATATCTACAGTCCATATTATTACTTTGATTTGTTATAGCTTACCAAATTCTGCTCATTTTGCTAAGTGGCCAACCGCATTCAACAAAATAACTTATATTTTACTTATATTCAGAATTATTCCTTGTAGATATTAAAAATAAATCTTGCAAAGTTCAATTGTGTTTTTCTTTGTCAGTTTTGAGGTTACTGATCGTCATTTAGTAGGCAATCATTTAACATTTGGTCCATTTCGAGCCGGGATATTTATTGAACACAGCTTCTATCCATATTCAATTCATTTAAAAAACAAGAGAACATAAACTTGGGCGTTGCAAGTGGTTTATTTATTTGTTAAACATTTTAAAATAATTTTGTGGTAAGGTGAATGTGGGTAATTGGGCCACCGGGGGAACTGGGCACCCATGCCATAGTTATTTTGCTAGTACTTCTAGTGACATTTAGCCGCATGAAGTTTGTTGCTATGCACCTGAACTTTCAGCGGCATCCGCCAAAAATCCACCGTTGCGTCTGACAGCTCCGTCAGAAATTTTCGTGTTCTCAGTGTTTAGTTTCGACAAAACAACGGTGCCATCGGTGACGTTAAAAAATTCGAGGTAAGTGCATTTTTACGTTGATACAAATTGATATTAGTATTTTGATAAGTTCGTAGATCAAACAAATTGCCCCATTTGGTGGGTATGATGTTCAAAGAATGACAGACGCTGTGGCCCAGTTGCCCCAGCAATTTTTTAGTTTGGGGTATCTGGGCCACATGTCTTCGAGTAACTGGGCCATTGTGCCCAGTTACCCAAATGTTCAGGATAATGTTTACCGATGTTATTTTCTGGTTGCAGAAAATGGGTAGATACTACAGCCGAAAAACGGTGCAGACGGTGCGAACTATACCAGAGAACAGCTAGATCAAGCCAAGAACGATGTGGCCAATACAAATTCAACAGTGTATGCCACGGCAACGCGCTACAACATTCCAAGAACCACATTGCGGCATTACATTAATAGTACCAGAGGAAACAAGGGTATAGTGGCTAGAAATGGGAAAGGTGGGGGCGGAAAGTTAGCAATGGATGTGCAAGTGGAACAGAAGTTAGCTGAATTGCTGAATGAAATGCAGAAATGGGGGCATGGACTCTCCAGAGAGGAGGTCCTAGATCTTGTACAAAAAAAAAAATAAAAACCAGATTTAAAGACGACCGTCCAGGCGAAGAGTGGTTTCTTCTGTTCTGTAAAAGACAAAATGTCAATCAAAAAACCTCAAGCTGTCGAAATTGCTCGCAAGAAATCAGAAAACCCATGGACTGTGTATGGATTTTTTGATCTTCTGGAAAAAACTGTTGCTGCTTTGAATCTAAAAGCAAAGCCAGATCTAATTTTCAACTGTGATGAAACCTCGTTCTCAACTGATCGATCAAAAACCAAAATTATCGGTAAAATTGGAACACCGTGCACAAGAACAATTTCAACGTCCGGCCGACAACAGTTTTGGTTTGTTGCTCAGCAGCTGGTCAAAAGTTGCCCCTTCTTGTTGTATTCAAAGGAAAAAACATAATTGAATCTTGGTTGCCCACTCAGCCCGACCCTGTTGATAAAACTGCTTATGCTGCATCGGATAAAGGTTGGATGAACTCGGAATTGTTTTACAAATGGTTTCAGAAATGTTTTCTAGCAAACATCCCAAATGTTCGTCCAGCATTGTTGATTGTCGACGGTGATGTATCACACATTTCAGTTGACGTTATCGAATTAGCAGTCGCCAATGGAGTAACAATCTTGAAATTACCCACGCATTCCACCATGTTTTGCAACCTTTGGATGTGGGGGTTTTCAGAAACATGAAAAGTATGTGGGACAAAGAGCTTTGTAAATGGCAACGGGCCAATCCACGAAAGCAGATACCAAAAAATAAATTTGTTCAGTTGCTGACTTCAGAATATGAAAAAATGTCCAGTGATAATATTGTAAATGGGTTCAAAAAAACGGGCATTTATCATTAGGAAGAAAACGAGACAGAAAGCAAATTTTAGAAACAATGTTCACGAAAACTGACCTAGAAAAATACAACAAGCAAACACAGCAAACCGAGAAGAGAACTCATACTAATGGTCAACTAGCTGATGTCTCACACACTCAGTTTCAAACAGAAATTGACGAGAAAGTAATTGTGGAGGCACAAAACCAGCAGTTCATGACAGAAGACTATCAAGCTTCAGTATCGAAAGCGCATGAAGATGAACAGATTGTTGTTTCTGTTCCAAAAGAAAATGGATTGCAGGTCAATCAGTTGCTGCAAGATATCCAAGGCCTTTGAATTTTATAACCGAAGACATTTCGAGTACAAGCAAACAATCATTTAAAGTAATTCTTTTGGATTTCATAAAAAGCCAGAGAGAAACATTAACTACCGATGATCCACCAAAGAAGAAAAGAAGGGTTTGCTCGGGAGCAGAAATAATACCATCAGCTGAATATCTTGACGCAAAGAAAAAGGAGATTGAGGAGGAGTTGAAGAAAAGGCTGAAAACAGAACGACAGAAAAAGCGGACGAAAGAATCAGAATCGAAGCGGAAGAAAAACTCAGAACTGAAGCGTAAACGCGTAAAGAAACCTGCTCCAATGTTACCTGATTTTAGTAGTAGTTCTGAGCCTGAGGGTGAAACGGATATTGATGGGTCGCCAGAAGACCCAACTACTGAACCAGTGGCAGTCATAGAAGAGATCCAAAAACAGGAAAAGCAGAACGAAGAATCCAAAGCACAACGTGTCTTTGTGAAGAAAACAGCCTCAAAGTATGACATCAGCAGTAGTTCTGAGTCGGAAGGTGAAATGAACATTGACGACTCAGAAGACGAGACTACTGAAACAGTGGCAGTCACAGAAGGAGACTTTGTCATTGTAAACTGCGACGGTCAGTATTATCCAGGTAAAGTTTTGTCGCTGGAAGGGAATAATCAGGTTAAAATCAGCCACATGAAAAGAAGTGGACTATTTGCTTTTCGCTGGCCCGAGAAACCGGATCTTTTGGACTACGATGAGTCGGAAATCTTGAAAATTATCGCTAAACCGCAGTTGCTCAACAATAGAGGGTCATACTCTGTTCCAGATATGGAAAAACTTTCTTCTTACAAGAAATAATTTTGTTCTCAATTTAATCTTGAATGTACGCTTTGTTTCACTTTAAAATATTGAATAAACTTTTGCATTACTTTTGACATGGTTTTCTTACACTCCCTGTAGCTTTGGCATTTATTACAATAACGACATCTAGTTTGAACTGGCTTGTAGTTTGAAGTTTAGCGGATGGCCCAGTTACCTCGAGAAATTTACAATGCTTTCAGATAAGAAAATACACTAGGGTGGTCCAGTTACCCCAAAAAACCGGGTAACTGGGCCATCACGACCTTAAAAAAAATAATAATGCAAAAAAAAAACTATCGACTTGCATGCAATTGTGTCAACTATTAGATAAGGTTTCCATTTAGGTCTAGCTAGAAGGCCATATCATAGAGTCAATGATTTCCAGTTGTAGAATCAATACAATGCAAATTGATGTAAAAGTGCGGCCCAGTTACCCACATTCACCTTATCCTAACTTCGAATGTAGTGCTTCGTATTAAAAAATAGCATGCGATCATAAAGAATACGTAATACAAACTTGACACGTATTTTAACTATTTTTTACATTATAATATCTTAGGTTCGTAATAACAAAAAAGTTAACTCAAGGAAATTAACGTAACCATTTCGTTGTGAAATACAGGGTAGCCATAAAATAAGTGTACCTTCGCTTTTCTGATACAATTTCGGAATTAAAATCAAATATTGTTGTTTTGGTATCTTTGTTGTATTAGGCCGATCGCAAACACAGCCACACGCTGCGGACTGTATTTTGTATGAAGTTTAAATAGGCTCAGCGCAAACACACCGTTGGCAGTGGCTCGTTCAAGCCACACGCTACGGCAGCAGCCGTGCCTCGCTACTTGTAGCCGACGACAGCCACTCGTCTTTCGGCGCAAACACAGTCCACAGTCTATCGCCACCATTCCACTGGTACAGCAATCGCAAATTATGGTGAGGCTGCGCGAACAACCAATTTACGATAAATGACCAAATATTGAAATTGGAAGGAGAATTACACCTGGTCATGCCAGCACTCATTGGCGTAACTGCGAGGTGTGCGTACGTAGGTATCTAAAATCGAGTGTTTCGATTGTCCTACCCGCCGCTGTAATATTAGCGCTATTTGTTTCACCAATAGCATCAATCGGAGGTGTACCTTACGTGCGCAACGAGACCTCACCATAATTTGCGTTTGCTGGACGTATTCAGAAATTATGAGCACAGAAATGGGGGCCAATATAGACGTAGATGAGTTTATATCCGAAATTGAAAATCGTCCTGCTCTTTGGGATGTTCAAGATTCGAAAATAATTAAAAAATTTGTCTTCGTGTAATTTTAAATCTTCGAAAAGGGTGGAAAAGTGCCCATTATCTCACGAGTACTTAATATTGGATGTACCCAATAACGACGATATCTTTGTATTCCACGCCGTCTTTTAATTACCAGCAGGGTGAAAAGTGCTGCTTCCATGTCGGAAAGTTCATTAAAACTGACTAAGGACGGAACTGCATAAAAAACCCATGAAAAGTAGCTGCCACTGGTTAAAAAATTTAGCCGCACGTGACGGCCACCTGTGGCGAATACTAGTGGTTGCTGTGTTTGCGACCGGCCTTATAGTGCCATATATCGCTACACTCAGTGGCGTACACATACACTTCTGGTCACTTACAAATTTCTGATAGGATTCTGTAAATAACACAAATAATAATCGTTTTTTAGCGTTGACCAGGTCATATGACCAACGACCTAGGTCAAATATATGTGTATTTTAGCGTTTTGGTCAATAGTTTTCTAGCCTCTTCAAAGGTCTCATTTTTTCAAGCTGGTCATGAATTGATTGAACAAGCTCTGGAGCTTGTTAAAGTATTTGGTCAAAATGCTGTCGTGCTGTCACTGCTTTTAGGTTAGTCTTATCTTCTGTATATGGCAGGGAGTGTCAAGATTTATATACACATCTAGAGGTACAGGGTTAGAAAATTGCGTCTAAAATTAGACAAATTATTCTACTGAATGAAAATAACACAAAATATACAAAAGTGGTAGATGATCATACATATAAAAGAATTTATGAAGAAAAAGGTAGGTAATCTAAAACTATTTCATTATCAACGCCAATTCTTGTAAATAAATAGGTCACGTTAGCAAAGTACTCTGCAAGGTTAATTTCGTACAGAAAATGTGAGGTTAAGGAAGACCGAAAATCACAAAATATACATTTTTGCGCTTTGGTCGTATGACCAAAACCAAACTGAAAGTGTAGTTGACCAGGCATTGACCAATAATGACCGAAACCTCTTGACCTGGTCAACGCCAAAAAACGACTATTGTGTCAATATCCCCTAACAATTTCGACTTCGCCCTAGTTTTATGCTAGTTAATAGCAAAGGTTAAAGTGGAATAAATAATAAAACAGCAACGCGCTTTTTTAGGTATTTGGTCGTTTGACAAAAAACACGACGAAACACGTGTGCCAGTTGAGTATTGTGCCCCAAAGCATCATTCAACCAATCACGGCAGTCCTAGGCGCTCCGTCTACCTTTTTACAGGTTCTAATTCGAAATTCATAGGGGAGATGCATGCAACTTACTGTACTCTATCCGAAATTACTAAGTGGCCAGACGTGTATATTACTGCAATCGTGGTATTAAAAACTAGTTTTTTGCATTTTGGAATCATTTAGCGGTTGGTTATACTAGATGTGGCCAAAAGGCACGTATTGAGTTAAGTTACCTTGTGATTTTCTAGCAGGTTTTATACAATATTATTTTAATATTTTAGCATCATTTAACATCATTTCACTCGAAAATATTCCCCTAAAGGATTTAAAAACATAATAGTCATACAAAGCCTCCAAAAAAGGAGACAGTAGCAACTCAAAACATACTTATATCTCCAGTCTCCAGTCCATAAAACGTTTGACCTCGCGCAAGCAGCGGCGGAGGATAAATCTAAATTATCGTTTTATAAAATTAAACATCGGCTCTTAGAGAAAACTTTTGAAGATTTTCAGGCTCTTCATGTCGAAATTATATCGCAAAAATCTGAGGCGGACCGCGTTGTGCAGGATGAAATTCGAAAAGAGTTCGATGACATATATACAGTAAAGACCAAGGAGGTTCGAACATGGGTATTAGGTTGCGCGATTTATTTGTTCCCGTTGTAGGCAAGCGGACACAATGGTGGGAATCGTGGATCTCCGCGTTGTGGCCGATGGCTCTCGCGTCTACTGTTCCTTGTTTGGATTCTTTTATAATAATTTTTATTAAGGCCTAAACACAATGAAAATAAGAAATAAAAAATAAAACATATGAAATAGAATTAACAAAATGATGAAAAACAAGGAGCAATTTGAACAGTTGAATTTTAAATCGAATCAGCACTAATATCCTATTATCACGCAGAGTATTGTCGTTGAGTGAAGAATGGTAAAGAGATGAAGCCGTATACAAATATGCGTATTCGTTGATGGGGCCGTCCGGTGTGTGGCGCTGGGATTGTTTCGGGTGCGAGATTGCTTCAGTGTTGTTTGAACTGCCGTGGAGTGTGCTTTGTTTCTGATTTTACTTACGCCGCGCCACATCGTCTTACGCTTTGAATGAAGTAACTAGTGGTATGCCATTATCAGGCCTCTTTTTATTATTTTCTTATTTTGTGTATGTGTGTGTAATATACGTTAAAAATGTATACTGCTAGGCATAAATGTGTATATAAGGGCTGTGAAAATGACGATAGACACAAAAACAATATTAGTTTCTTTAAATTTCCGGTTTCAAATGAAAGTCGCAGTATACAATGGCAGAAAAATTGCGGACATGTAAATATTGCATCGATATGCGAGACAAGCGAACTGAAACGGAAAGTTATTTGTGAATTGCACTTTTACCGAGCGATAATCGAAAAACCAATAAGAGGAAAATATGAACAAACACTGCAGTTCCAATTCTATATAGTGAAAAAGGTATGTATGTGTACATTGTACACTTAAGTAATTATTATTATTAGACTTGCGACTAAGTTATTCTGCGATAATTGATTTATGAAATAAATTTACTGTTAGGACATTTTGGTATTTTCTATGAAAATAAAAAAGTTGAGTTCCGTCCCCGTATCACACTTGTCGGCAGACTTCAACATTTTTTATGTATTTAATGTAATGTAAATAAGGAAACGTTAGTAATAAAGTGTTGGAATAGGTAACATATTTATCAAATGACCCTAAAATGTACCGGGTGGGCGAAAATATTGTGCATTTTCTACGTTTGCCCTGGTTTGCCCATAAGTTTTTTGTTTATTAACCGATTTTAATGAGCTAGGTATCGTAGAATAGGTGGTATGACCAGTCGTTTCGAAATAAACTCGCGTTGAATTTTTCTCTGAAATCAGTTAAGGAGACAGTACCGATTATGAAAATTCATGTTACCAACCGGTAACCTGGTCTGATATTGTTTAAAACAATTTTTCTTATAACAAAGAGAAGAATAAAATTTTTTCACTCAAACTAATTTTTCTTTATATTTTTTGACCGATTTCCAACAAGAAATGTTCAATACATTTTTTTCGTAAAGTTGATATTTTCAATGTTACTCATTTTTAAAAATTGAAGGAACGCCAATTTGCTGGTTTTTGAAGCTCTAAAAGTATAATAAAATAGTAGTTTATGTCATGAGGACGAAAAATATAGTTTTTCGGGCGACTACGAAATATTGCCGTAGGAGTCCGAAAAACAGTTCTTCATCCGTGTGTCATACAATATTTTTTATTCGAATGTGCTTATGGATATTAAAATGATAGGGAAAATTTAAATATTATGTTCTTAAAGATTTACTTGCTACCCCTCAAATGATACAATTTTCAAGTTTTTTTGTAACAGACGGCTGTGAACTAGCCAGATATAATAAATAACAACTGCACAACTGCTGTCATATCAGTTTGATTGAAATTAGTATCGAATTTAATTTATTTATAATATCGAATTTAATCCAAAATATACTACATAAAATAAATACAATAAAATGAATAGTGAAGAATTTGTTGTGGGAACACCCCCAGAAGTAAGAAACCTAGCAAATTTGGCTTCGATGGATTTAATTCCAGGAAAGTCAAAAATTATTTTGTCTGTCACTTTTCCGGCCTTGGCCTCAAAAATCTTTTCAGGTCGTTTACTCGAGGTAGCTAGAAAAGTTCTACTTTTCGTCTTTATTATCTGACCAAGAAATGTCATTTTTTGACACATTCGAATAAAAAAATGTTTTTTTTTACAATATAAAATTTTTTATATTTTTAAACTCTGTATATGAACTTCCAAAAAAAAGAATTGACGATTTTTAAGTTTTTATATACGTAAAAATTCCTTGCTTTTACCCCTAATTCTCTCCAAGTAGGTACTTACTGTGTTGCTGTCTCGTGATGTCTCTATTATGAATATATTGTGATCATTGATTTATCTCTTTTTATTAATATATGCCAATATTATACTAATGTTATTATTAATTAATTATTATAAAATAAATTTATTTAATTGATTAATTAAATATTTAATTAATTAACGAAGTAAATTTATAATAATTAATTAATGATAACAAACATGTCCAAATATGCTTCCTAAGGGAGCTACAGCCCCTTAAAGACCGCGAAAAATCCGTTTCAGGGAGCAAATATTACATCATAACTTTTTAACGAATAAATATCGAGAAAAATAGAATATAGAAAAAAGTCAAAATCAAAAGACCTTTCCAATGGTGTAATAAAAGTCGTATGTTGCTAGAAAAAAAAATTCTGTAGCGTCGTGACGCCTAGAACCCTCCACATTTATGTTATTTTCTATCCTAATTTAGTAACAATCGGTAAGAATATAATACTTTTTACAGAAAATAGTTTCCTTTAGCCATTTACGAGAAAAACGCATTTCCCCTGATAAAAGAATCACCCTGTACATAATGGAATATTCGAGGGAATATTTGGAGTATTCGGCGCCTTTGATGCCGATAAGAACTTGAAATACGCCGATCTTTTTTATGTGCATTATAAAGATGTGGTCTACTTTACCTATCTGTTTTATTTGTTCTAATTTAAATTTAAAATAATGCTGTTGGCGTTCTAAAAAAAATAGTTTATTATTAACATAGAAAATGAAACCAAAATAATAACTTCATATTTTTATGTACCTACACATTAATTATCTCGTTAATTATTATCTCGATTATTATAATGAATATTTTTTTACACATTTTTACTTATTTTCTTTGGTGTATCTGTAAAACGTACCTATCGTTTTAAATAAATTTATTGGCTATATATCTTTACCTAAACAAAAACGTGACACATTTTCTTTGCCGTTAAAAATCTTGGCTGTGCCACAAATATAATATGCTATCAAATCGGCTGACGAACCGAGCTTTCCACAAACACCGCGGCCGGCGGTGGCGGTAGGCTCCGGCGATCCAGTTTATGGACATGCGGGGAGCTGTATTTTACCTAGCCAATAGCGGTACATATTTCACGCACATGGTACGAATACGCTAAACGCCGTAGAGATTCGCCTCTTTATATTTTTCACTCAACGGTATTGTGTATTTAAAACTTGGAATAATTATTTCTATTATTTCTTATTCCATTTTCTTATCTCTAATCTTTTTTATTGTGTTTAAGTCTTTACACGTGCAACACTCGAGGTGCAGCGACAATTAATTTTATAATAAGATAAAATAGTAAAAATAAATTTTACTATTTACGTCAAAGTTTGTTAGTCCTAATCCTCTAATGTCTTAAAAAGACATAAAAACTCTTTTTAGAGCTTATTTGCAAAAATCTACATTTAACTGATGAAAAACCAATACTACGAATGTAGAAAGCAAATAATTTAATATTGCAATAAGCCCCACCAGACGGATTAATCCAAAAAAGGACTCCTTCTGTTATCAGGCAGCGCACGTCACCATCCCATGGACCGGTTTCTGGCTTATTAGCCTTCATCAGCATGGTACAGGTAACGCACGCTGTATAATAACAAAAGGTCCAGTTCTTGATAATCTCGATCGACATGAAGTCGCTTATTGCAATATTAAATTATTTGCTTTCTACATTCGTAGTACTGGTTTTTCATCAGTTAAATGTAGATTTTTGCAAATAAGCTCTGAAAAGAGTTTTTATGTCTTTTTAAGACATTAGAGGATTAGGACTAACAAACTTTGACGTAAATAGTAAAATTTATTTTTACTATTTTATCTTATTATAAAATTAATTGTCGCTGCACCTCGAATGTTACACGTGTAAAGACTTAAACACAATAAAAAAGATTAGAGATAAGAAAATGGAATAAGAAATAACAGAAATAATTATTCCAAATTTTAAATACACAATACTCTGCGTGATAATAGGATATTAGTGCTGATTCGATTTAAAATTCAACTGTTCAAATTGCTCCTTGTTTTTCGGATATCATTTGTCAATTCTATTCCATTTTATGTTGTAGAATCACATTTTTGTTGAACAAACAAACAATGGAAATATTTAAATGTGTTTTGAGATTTTTTTTAAAATTACAATAATTCCTATCCTATCTAGGATGAATTATTGAAGGTAGAAAAATTTCGAAACATTGGTCCAGAATACGTAAATCAAATTTCTTTCCGACATGAGTTCTACATCCCAACGGTTAATGAGATATTAACAACAGACAGCCTGCCGAGACGACTGCTGAGCAGTGAGTGGCAGCCGCCCTTCTCCTAATGTACAAATTTCGAACTAAAGCGAGTTGTCGGTCACTCGTATATTCGTCCCAATCCCTGACGTGTTCGAAGCATCCTGAACTTATCTGTATACAAATTATGGCAATCTTTGAGATCTGTCCCACAGTTCGTTCTACATTCAGTGAGGAATTATTATTACGTTCCAACTCACCTACTTCGATGGTTAATGTCAGATGGCCAAAATTAGAATTGATAAAGTTTGCGGGAGATTTAAAAACGAGGCAAACGTTTATTGACATCTTCAATAGTTCAGTTCATAATGCAAATTACATTTCAAATATAAACAATTTTCAATACTTAATTGCCTCGCTATCGGAAGAGCCACTTACGTTGGTTAAATCTATCCCATTGACAGCTGCTATCAGGTAGCTTATGCTGCGCTAGTTGATCGATATTCGAATAAAAGATTGTTAATGGTTCACCATTGGCATACTTTAAAAAATTATCCGGTTTTAACTACTGATAATTTTAAATTGCTTCGTAAATTAATTGATACTTTTAACGAAAACATTTCCGTATTGGAACACTTAGGATGTAACGTAGCCGAATGGGATTTCACCCCAACAGACTTGCTATTGGAAAAATTAGATCAATCTACGCGAACACGTTTTGAATTAAGTTGCGATAGTACAGTTATGCCCAAATATAAGGAACTAAAAACATATCTACTTAAACAATGTGTCGCTTTAGAAACTGCCGGAAATTGTAAACAGTCGAGTTTTAATTCAACTCCATATAGAAGCAATAAATCGTCCATTAGTCAAACATCTTCGATAACCTCAAGGGGCCCGCCATCGCAACGAGCCTTTGTGGTCAACACCAATCTAACTCCGAGCAACCAATCATCGAGTTCAAATTCGGAAACATGCCCTCTTTGTAAGTTAAATCATCAAATATATAGTTGTCCAGATTTCCTGAATAAATCACCGTCAGATCGTTTCCAAGACGTCAAACAAGCACGTTTGTGTGTCAATTGTTTGAGATCATCTCATCGTGTTGCCAATTGTGAATCGCAGCTTACTTGTAAAACTTGCGGGTGGAAACATCATTCACTACTGCATTTCGATCGATCGCAAGCGAGTAGTACTGCTCCTCAAAGTGGATCGTTAACTCCACTCCCTACTTCAGCTTCTACTCCATCTCCTACTTCACAAGGAGAGGATAAAACTGGTGTCAATGCGTGTACTAGTATGTCGTTATTAAATAATTCACCGCGTCCCACTGTTCTCCTAGCAACAGTCTCTTTACAAATCAAAAATAAGTATGACAAGTATTGCACTATTCGAGCCTTGTTGGACCCAGGTTCACAGGCATCCTTCATCGTAGACTTTTCGTTTAAAAACCTTGGTCTCACCAGATCAAAAAATTATACTCCCATTTTCGGGTTAGGCCACGCCTCTGTTAATTTTGCAGATGGTATGGTAACGTGTCAAATTCGTCCTCGTAATGCTAACCCACTCTCGTAGTCGATATCTTGATTATCAAATCTATTTGTTCAGACCTACCTAGCTCACCATTCGATGTATCACAGTTAGAGTATCTTCGTAATTTGCCATGGGCTGATCCTAATTTCAATAAGCCTGGCCTTATCCATATGTTATTAGATGCTGACATCTATCCGTCTCTATTAAAAGAACAGTCTATCAGGCAGGATACAATCTCAGGACCAATGGCAGTAGAAACCGTATTTGGGTGGACGCTATTGGGACCGATCAGTAGCTCCACACCTCCAAAAATTCGTTCGTTTTTCGTTAGCACTGAAACGTGTTCAGATGACATCCTAAAGAGATTTTGAGACATTGAGGAAGTGCCTTCCTCTACGCCAATCTCTCCAGACGATCAAGTCGTTGAAACCCTCTTTTGTAATTCGCATTTTCGAACAGAATCTGGTCGCTTCGGTGTCGCTACCATTTCGCAAAACTTCGCCGACCTTCGAATACTCCCGAACTATAGCTGATCGTCGACTTCTCGCTCTTGAGAAACGTTTACGTTCTCAATCTTCGTATCGTAAACTCTATATCGATTTTGTGCAAGATTATGTCGATTCCGGACATATCGTCGACTAAATTAGCAACGTAACTCCACTTTTTGTCGAAAATGAGTTTTTATCGCCACCTTCTAGAAAAATACGGAACTAATGTGCCTAGAAAACTACTTAAGAGCATATTAGAATAATATCCTAATTATTAAGCAGTATGAAAAGTGCGTATCTTTTTCGCGCCAATTTCACAATTCACAAAGTGTGTAACTCCATTAGTTTCTTATAACCTACATTGCATCTTGCAAAGTAGAGCTGTAGGCTCCAGTTTTTAGTGGGTTTTTATGCAGAAAAGTGATATTAAAAGAAAGAAAGGATTTAAATACGAATGGTAAGTTATAAAACATCATTTAGACATAAACTGTTATTCTATTTAGTATTATTATAGGCCGAAAAATCGATTTAAAAGTAGCGGCTGGAGATACGTGAATTTCTTTTTATAAAATTGATGTTATTTTATTTTAATTTTGGAGATAGGCAATTTTCCTGAGTACATTTTTACTCTTACATCATGAAGTAAATAATAAAAGTATTTTATAGGAAAAAAATTATTGTTTGAGATTATTGCCTTTAAATTTAGTATATGTATTAATTAATTAATTAATTTGTCAGATGTATCAATTAACTTGAACAGCGAAAATAATTATACTTCTATTTTATTGTAGAAAATATGTCTGAAAGAAGTAGGCGAATTTTAGAATTAGCCAGAAATCTTATGGCAATAATGAGATTAAGGAGAACCAAAATCAGTGTTCAATTATTGCGTATTTTCAAGTTGACGTTAATGGGGTATTAAAAGAAATAATTCAAGATGTCATGGAATCGGCAGAAAATTTAGAAGAGCCAAAAAAACTACTGATCAAGCCATTACAGATGGACTGACCCATGAACCCAGAAAAACGTCGCAAGAAATAGAAATACTGTTTGAAGAGAAAGAGATGATGAGAGGATGATGAGAGACCCTATTGAGGAACAAGTAACCACCGAATACCCACAGGAACAAATTAATTCAGAAGAAGAATTGCTAGAAGATAATGCTGCCGAACTTAACATAGAACAAAAGTAAACTAAGAAACGAGCAAAAAACATAAAGTAGATCAAGCAGAATGGCAAATAAACAAAAATAGGAAAATGCGCGAAAAAGGTGTTTCTTTTTTGTTTATTGTTGGACTGTATTTAAGTTTATATTTGAATAAAACTCGATTTTTAGAACTAATAATTGCAAGTTAATATATTGTAGTTACAGATACATGTCATATCTTTTTGTCATAATAATTGATATACACACTCTTTTTTTATTAGAATAATGGAACCGGCGTTGCCGGCTGTACAACAAAGAGAAATAATATGGGTATTATTTGCTTAATATTATTAGTGAGACTGAACATGCCCCCCGCCTTGAAAGCTCCACTTTCAATCGGACAATGGAAGAGGACATATCTTCTGAAAACTACGCTTTATAACTCCACTTCTGGTTCTAATGGAGGCCACGCGTGCGACACCATCGGATCCTTTGTGCAACTGTATGATGCGTCCTAACCTCCAATCTGTTGGCATAGTTTGATCGTCTTTAATTTAACACTAATGCCCCGTCAGCTAATTGGCCTTGGTTGTTTTTCCAACGAGTTCTTTGTTGCAATTCGGAGACATATTCTTTTACCCATCTTTGCCAGAAATGTTGACACAATCGCTGCACTAATTGGAACCTGGTGAGACGGTTAACCTTAACATCTTCCAAATTCTCGTCGGGGGCTGTTACTAAAGATCTTCCAATCAGGAAGTGAGCCGGAAACAGGGGACGAAAATCACTAGGATCGGCAGACATAGGGCACAGAGGGCGAGAATTTAGAATCGCCTCTATTTGCGCAAGGATAGTAGTGAATTCTTCAAAAATTAGGTTTGCTTGAGCAAGAACACGCTTTAAGTGATGCTTAACACTCTTGACTCCGGCCTCCCACAGACCTCCGAAGTGCGGAGAATACGGTGGTATGAATATCCAGTCTATAGCTTCATTGGTGGAAGTTGACACGAGAACTTCTTTATTATGTTCGAAAAACTTACTAAGTTCCCTTTGGGCACCCACGAAATTTTTGCCGTTATCAGAGTACACTTTTAAAGGTTTTCCCCGTCTTGCGATAAATCTTCTTAATGCGAGTATAAAAGAGTCGGTTGACAAACTTGAAACCAATTCTAGATGAATCGCCTTTGTGGTGAAGCATACAAAGACGCTAACGTAACATTTTTCAAGCTTGCTTCCCCGACCTTTTCGATTCCTTATCAAGAAAGGTCCCGCATAATCGACTCCTGTTATTAAAAAGGGGCTGGAGGGGGTTGTGCGGTCACGCGGTAAATTTCCCATTATTGGTTGGGCTGTTTCAGACTTGAATCTAAAACATCTTAAGCATTTTCGTACAGTGCCTCTTGCGAGTGTTCGACCAGATACGGGCCAGAAATCTTGTCTTATGGACGACAACAACAATTGTGGTCCGGCATGTAGCAATCGAACGTGCTCGTGTTGAAATAGTAATTTTGTTAGGCAATGACTGGAATTCAAAATTATGGGATGTCTTTTTTCGAATGAAAAATCTGAATTTTTTAAACGACCGCCTACTCTAATGATTTGCTCTTCATCTAGAAAAGGATTCAAGCTAAACATTTTACTCTTAGAGCCCAACTCACAGTTTTTGACCAAGTTAGAGAAATCGTCTTGAAATGTATCTCTTTGAGAAGTCTTAACCAAGCACTTTAGAGCATAATTAAGTTCGGTTGTAGTTAGAGAACCAAGTTCACGTGCACATTTGGACTTTAAACAATTGTTTTTAAATCGTATCAAATAGGCAGTAACTCTTTTTAAACGTAAAAATTTCGAAAATCGATTGAAAGGGAAACCGCTATATATAGTATTAGTTGTGGTGGCAGCTTGCACCTTTAATTCAGGTAAATTTTCCACGTTACATTGTATTGTAGGCAAACTAGAAGAATTTAATTTAAGCCACGATGGACCGTACCACCATGAACTAGAATCTAGTATTTGACTGGGATATAGCCCTCTTGATGCGAGATCTGCTGGGTTGTCTTGAGTAGGAACATATTTCCAATCATGCGTTTTGGTCAATGTTTGAATTTCCGAGACGCGGTTAGCAACAAAGGTTTTTAAAACATTTGTACTGGTGCTAATCCAAGCTAGCGTTATAGTAGAATCTGACCAAAATGTGCATTGATTGAAACCAATATTCATTGTTTTTATTACTGTATCCGCTAATCTAGACAATAGCAAAGCTGCGCATAGCTCAAGTCTTGGTATAGTTAAAGTTTTTATAGGCGCTACCTTAGCTTTTGCGCACAACAGATTTACATGCACTTTGCCCTCCTCATCAACGCTGCGTAAATAGATGCAAGCCCCATAAGCTTGGGAAGAGGCATCAGAGAACCCATGTAAATCTATATTTGTTGCCCTATTGCATAGTACTCGACGTGGTACTGTTAACTCGTTTAATCTAGGAATGTCGTTTTTAAACTTAATCCACATTGTAGATATATGATTTGGTAATGATTCATCCCATCCGGTTTTTTCCGCCCAAAGCCTTTGCATTATGATTTTAGCTATTATTGTGCAAGGGCTCAGGAGACCTAACGGATCAAATATTCTTGCCGTATGAGACAAAATCAATCTCTTGGTATATTTTTGTTCATTAGGGATATGCTTGATATTATAAAATAGTTGGTCAGCTTGACATGACCACATCAACCCCAATGTTTTTGCCTTATCACCTGGTGCGAATTCTAAATTGTCATTTGATGAATCGGGACTACCCAACCAGTTCAATACCTCGAGATTATTGGAGTACCATTTCCTCAACTCGAAACATCCGCCCTGTAATACTCGTGATACTCTTTGAGAAATTTCAGACGCCTGCGCAATAGTGTCAGCCCCGGTTAATAAATCATCGACATAAAAATCATGTCGAATTATCCTAGCAATCTCGGGATACGAATTCTCGCATTCATCTGCCAATGCAAAGAGACATCGAATGGCTAAAAAACTAGAGGACGCGTGACCGTACGTCACAGTGTTAAGAGTATAGGATTTTAAAGGACCTGAAGGGTCAGATCTCCATATGATTTTTTGCAAATTTCGCTGCATGTGTTCTACTAGCACCTGGCGATACATTTTTGCTATGTCCGCGGTAATTACGAATGCATGTTTTCGAAATCTCAAAAGTATTGATAGGAGACCATCTTGCAATACAGGGCCTACTAATTGTATACTGTTTAGAGATAGACCATTACTAGAAGGCGCGGACGCGTCGAAGACAACTCGCAACTTCGTAGTTAAACTATCTTCTCGTAACACGCCGTGGTGAGGCATATAGTATTCAACGCCACGTTGCGCTGAATCTTCCTGAACCACGCTCATGTGACCTAATGACTCGTATTCGCTCATAAAATCTTGATAGCCAACACGCATAGTATCGTTTTTTACTAATTTACGTTCTGTGGAGTAGAATCTTTTTTCCGCTTGACACTTCGATTCTCCCAAGCAACTAGCAGGTTGTTTTAATGGCAGAGACACCACAAATCGACCCTCAGACGTCCTATGCGTTGTTTGTTTAAAGCTCGTTTCGCATAAAATTTCTTCGTCCGATAAAGGCTTTGTAACCTCGATCTCCTCAATTTCCCAAAATTGACTTAAAAGTTTATGCAACTCTAAATTTGTACTTACATTGCACGTTGTATTGTTCGGTTGTAAACCACCCATTGCACCAGATACAACCCACCCTAATCTAGTCTCAAGAAGCGCGGGCTGATTGTTACCGCAAGATATTTTACCGGAACAAAGTAAAATCCAAAATAAATCCGCCCCTATTAGGATATCTATCTGTCCTGAATTAAAGAACTCTGGGTCGGCGAGATTTACGTGGTCTGGAATATTTATTAAACGGACATCGACTTTCTGACTCGGCAACACGTTAGTAATTTCGGAAAGAATAAAACAAGTTAAACTTGTTTCAAATTCATTGTGCAACGAACCAATGTCAATGATGCATTTGTGGCGAATTTTAGATAGAGAATTAGCAATACCGAAAACTGACAAATTTGCGTCAACCTTCTTTAGTCCCAGCTTTTCACACAATTGTTTCGTTATAAAGGAAGACTGGGAACCACAATCTAATAGGGCACGTGCTCGATGTGCTTTGTTATTTTTGTCTATGACCTTTACATAAGCTGTCGATAAAAATACGTAACCCGCCACTGGAAAGTTAACGGCAGCACTATTTAGAGCATTTGAGGATTCGCTATTTTCACGCGGACTATTGTTGGGCAAGTCGCCGTGTAAAAGAGTATTGTACATTTTCTACACGGTCCCATTTTGCACCTTTTTGCGTTATGTCCTTTTCGTATACAGTTTTCACATAGTTTTGATTTTTTTACAAATTCTAATCTATCATTTATTGATAACTTGAGAAACTCTTCGCACTTGTATATGCTATGGTCTTTTTCGCAATAGTTGCACGAATAACCCATTGTTACTAGTCCCCTAGATGTTTGTTTAACATCATGCTGCTTGACGTTTCGTTTTTCATTATTTTTAAATTCGAGTGCTTCAAGTAAGTCCGCCCTACCCTTTAAATACATTTTTAAATCATTGAGAGTTGGTAAATTAGGTATATTGGCTCTATGCTTTTCCCATTCTCAGTGGGTTTGATTGTCTAATTTAGATGCAATCATAAAAATGAGCAGAGTGTCCCAATTTTCGATATTTTGACCGAGCTGCTCTAGAGACCTCAAGTGCTTGGCTAAATCGTCTATCAATTTTCTAATTTTAAAGGATGATTCCTTTTGTATGGATTCTAAAGAAAATAGCGCCTTTACGTGATTGTGTACTAGTAGTTTTGTATTGTTATATCGGTCACAAAGCGTATTTCAAGCAACAGTATAGCCTGTTAGTAGTCATTGGGGCACTTGGGCCAGACAGTGACGTCACAAGCATGGCGCCAGTGACATCACTGTCTGGAATCTACTTCACAGGCCGAAACTCTGGCAGGGCCCCTCTAACCTACGCCGCCAAAGGTATACCGGGGGAACTTTTTCTTTGACATATGCCGACAAAGGTGCGCCCCGGATAATATTGCTGTGACACGCAAAAATCAAAAGGGCGGGGGGAATGTGAATTTAATAATAATAATAGTAATAATAATAATTGGACAATAATAATAATAATAATAATAACCTGCATCTCACTGTTGCTAGAAAAAAAAAACATGGTGGTGCAGTAGGTAAGAGAAAAAAACATGGCTGCGTAGCAGGTATGAGAAAAAAAACAATTTCCGGTCTTCTGAAATACATGATGTGGGGTATCAAATGAATCATCCCAATGTCTAGAGTACTAATTTAACAAAATTTTCATTCTAAGTGTGAAAAAGGGGGTTTGGGGCTTGATAATTGAATTTAAAGTATATAGATATGTTCCCCAACTCGAAACATGCTAGAATCTGTCATAAAATAACAACTTCCGGTCTTTACTTCCGGTCTTCTGAAATACATGATGTGGGGTATCAAATGAATCATCTCAATGTCTAGAATACTAATTTAACAAAATTTTCATTCTAAGTGTGAAAAAGGGGGTTTGGAGCTTGATAATTGAATTTAAAGTATATAGATATGTTCCCCAACTCGAAACATGCTAGAATCTGTCATAAAATAACAACTTCCGGTCTTTACTTCCGGTCTTCTGAAATGCATGATGTGGGGTATCAAATGAATCATCTCAATGTCTAGAGTACTAATTTAACAAAATTTTCATTCTAAAATATGAAAAAGGGGCTTTGGGGCTTGATAATAGAATTTAAAGTATATAGATATGTTCTCCAACTCGAAACATGCTAGAATCCATCATAAAATAACAACTTACACTAATGAAGCTCAAAGATGGCGTCAGATGTTGAAACTGCAGGCAATTAAGCTTTCCATATATATTTCAAAAATGAGTAGTACTGTTTATTATTTCTACCGAATTTCTAATAAGTATTGATTATTGTCAGACAGCAAAACGTTCGTGTACAAAAAAAATAAATTATTTCTAATTTGAACTGATGACTTTTTGGTTTCTCGCGCTGGACAGTCAACAATTGAGACGCTCGTGCGTATATACCTGGCTCTTTTTGTGGTGACAGCCCCTTTTGTACAGTCGGTCTTACAGACACCAAGAGTCGGTACTGACCCCATGCAGAGGTGCATTGACGAGCAGAACTGTCGACTTTTTACACCATCTTAGTAAGACGATAACCATGCTTGAATTATATTTCTTAGGAAATTATCAATTTATTTTTAGTAAAAATTTAATTATTTTTTAAACTTGCTGAAGCTTCAGCCCAATAGACCACCTACAGTGGTATGTAGCATCGAATCGGAACTATGCCATCAGAGTGCCAAGGGTAAAGCTTCTAGCAATAAAAAATAATAGATTTTACCAAAATTTTTAAGAATATTGCTTCTGCGTACAAAAACGACAACGTATAGAATATTTCATTAGGTGCATACATTATAATTCGCAAATATAAAAAAAAATAATATAGTACGTAAAGCTCATTGGTAATATTTTTGTTTTAAATACGTTGAAGACGGGATTACTTACCCCAATATACTTACCAACTCCTTGTAGAAAGATAGTAAGAGGAATTTGTATTGACGGAAGAAAAATCTGCAATCAAAATATCATTCTTAAACTTCATTCATGTCCTGTCTACTCGCATAATCGATATTAATAGTCGTTGCTTTATTATAAAATTAGCTAGAAAGTATATATTGCATACCTAGTATGTATAATAAATAATAACCGGTCAACCCTCCATATCATGGCCCCCGCTACAGACTGCAGGTAGTTAGCTTTCTGTGCTGCGGGCGCGCTACTTATTCTTTTACCGAAATTCAAAAAACAAGAACAACCACCCAGAGAGACGCACTTAATGTTAGTGGCGCGATTTCTGGAACACAAGGGCATATATTGAGCGCGTAGACGACAGAGTCTTAGAAAATAAACAGGTTAAGACAGGCAGTAGACATCGATGCGTTATCCGCTGTTGCCATAAAATATGAAATAAAAATCTAAATTATTTTAATAATAATAATTAACGTCAACATAACATGTCGTGTGCCTACAGAATAAATATAAAGTGGTATTTCTTTTTATTTTTGTATGTGTAATGTGTATAGGTACCTATTTTTATTTCTAATCTCCTGTGAATATTTATATTAATGTTTTTCAATTTCATTATTTTTTGTATTTTTAATTTTCCTGAACAAATGATTTTTAATCAAAAACTAAACCGAAAAATTAGTACTACTAACCTGATGTAAGTACCTATATTAAAATAGTAAGAACATCTCCGCATATAACTCAAGACATGTAACAAGAAAATAGATATGTAATTACCAAAGTAACATTTTCCACAAGTCTAGTTAAAGGCCGCAGATAATGCAAAAGAAAGAAAGAACCAATCCTAAAACTTTTAGAAATAACATTTTTAATAGTATCGAGTATTAAAACATAAATGTATTATTTTAAAAAGGTACCTAGAAAACCAATGTATACCAATGGCTTCTAGCATAGATCTTAGACCTATGAAAATAGGTCCTATAATCAAGAGAGGTGAGAGGGGCATGCCAAGGGTTGTCCGTTAAGATTTTTTATTATGAGTTATGAGGGTGGAGCTATGAAATTTTAAAGATGTCCGACATGTAAACAGCTATAGTCGTAATTAGATGTGAGTATGTCATACCTGTAGTCTATTGCTATAAAAAAAATTGTTTAATTAATTAAATACTGATTAAATCGTTATTCCGTATTAGCAGATAAAATTCCTTATATTGGCGTGTCGAAATGTAATTTCTATTTCCTGTAGTACCTAACACGTCCGAAAAATGCATAAGCAGACAGTAAATTTTTATTACAATTGAACATATGATAAAACGAAGTTCTTGTAGTAGGTACACCATACCTGTATACTAGTCTATTGTTATAAGAATTAGGTATTGAATTATTTAATTACCAAATAAAATTGTTTATTATATGGCATATTAGTAGATAAACTCTGTATGAAATATCTACATGTCGGAGAGATACTTAATTTTCAGAAACCAGCAACTTGCACCTAGTATAAATAAAACAATATCTAAAATGCATTTGATGGGTTTTAATACTATAGAGGAGATTTAGAGGGTAATAAAAGGCATTCATCATTCAATTTGATGTAAACTGCTTCTTCTGATTGTAATTATATGCAATAATAGATGATTGTTTTATCAATCAATGGATGATTCTAATATATTATTTTTAAGTATTTAATAAAATTAACGGTAGGTAGTTATTTTTAAGCGTTCAATTGTAAAGTAATAGATCGTTTTTTGATATATTAGATGTTAAATGTATTTGTAATTCATAATGCATGAAATACTCAGATGTACACATCACGATGTAAGCAAGTTGAAACTAGCCCAATAATTTAAGCTGACATCATATTTAGACGAATCCAAACAGGTAGATTTCACAACGATCCATGCATGACCGCAATATTAAATTTTAGCTCTACTAGGTACATAATATGCGAATAATTGAATACCTGAATTATTATAAGAAAATATGACTGCTTATCAATCAATGACTTGTTCTAATATAGTTTAGATGCTTTAATTGCTAAACGATAACGAAAGAATCATCTGTATGAAATGCCTATAATGGGCGAGTACTCATTAAAAAATAAACACAGACTTGTGAACAGACGTGTGACATTCCTCAAATTTTTGCATACCATGCAAGGTTGCACCATGACCTATATACGACTGCGATCTAATTTGACGTAATATCTGAACAATCAGTGATTAGTGTATCAAAAAAAAAAAAAAAAAAAAAAAAAAAAAAAAAAAAAAAAAAAAAAAAAAAAAAGTAGGTAATTAATATTAAAGGTATCTGTAGTAGTAAGTAGGTTTTAGATGGTGTGAAGTACATAAGATTTGATAGACATAATATATACGGAGGGGTTTTATACAAGCACAATTCACGAACATTGTAACTAGTTTTAATGTATAAAAATACTATATACGAGGCGCTATACGAAGACATTTAGCATGCTTTATTTACAAAACTAGTTGATGTGAATATCTATCTATCTAAATAGCAATAATACATAATTATCCTAGACCATCAGACCAAGGTGATGAATGTCATCGAGTTCTCCGAGCATGTTGAAACAGAAATCTTCTTGAAGAACGATGGAAAACGAGCCGAATACTGTGATTCTCGAACACGAGGACCAAGTGATATTCCCAGACTACTCTATTAAGATGTCAGAAGCTATATGAATTTTGTACGTAATTTACAAAAATTGAAAGAAGACATTCACACAAGTTTTTTTTTTTTACATAAGTTGAAAAATGTCCACATCTAACAATCGAAAGATGATTCATTTCGATGAGGAGGAAAAACTTAAAATACCTATATTATTTGTAATACTAGGCATATGCTTACGGGAATGCTTGAAAAGTGATTGGATGCAAGAAGTGACTGATCGAATAAGACTTCAAATGAGAATTTTACGCTGTGCCGAAATAATAAATCCAGAAATTATGCATTATATCACAAGTTATTATATATATCCTCTTTTTATGTAACATATAACATGTATTGAATAAAGAAATATGAATTATAATAGACATAACGAGTTCTATTACATGTCCACTGACTCTCGTATGAAATTTTTTTTGATAACCCCATGATAACAATTACATGTACATGTAGTATAATTAGATGTTAATTATGTGCAATAATAGATAACTGTTTTATCAATCAATAGCAGGTTCTAATACATTATTTCAATTATTTAATTACCGATTAAGTCATAAAAAATATGGTCACTTATCAATCAATTATGCGTTCTGAGATATTCTTAAGAGTTCAATTGTATGCAATAAATCAATTTTTCTATATTAAATGTATATTTTTAGTTTATAATTCGCGAAATACTCAGATGTATCACAATATTACAATAAACACGTTAATACTAATTAAATAATTAATCTGACGTCATATAAAATTTCAACGAATTTAATAAGATTTCGCCACAGCTCGTATACGAATGTAATATTAATTTTAGTTCTACTAGATATGCAAATAATTTATAATTATATGAAGAGCTCCTAAAGTCTAGAGCCATCAAACAACTTCCAAAATTATTTTTTTCGACTGTACTTCATAGAAGGCAAGATATCTGACGAAGATGAGTATAAACTATTCATTTAAATAAAGTATGGATAGGCATCGTCTTTTCAAAAGAATGTTCCTCAAGAATCATGAAATCAAGGTATATTTATACCCCTTTTTATCACGCGTCGGTTTTTAGGAAGGTAGACGGCATAAGAATTGATAAAAAATAATATACTGAGGGGCTTTATACAAGCACAATTCATGAAGTTTTAATAGAAATAATATATCAAACGCTATAACTATAGATTCTCTGAATTTTAATGTATAAACATACTATATACGAGGCGCCATATGAGGGTAATTAGCGTACTAAGATATGCCTTATGCACACGCTTTGTTTACAAAACTAGTTGATGTGAAGATCTATCTATATAAATAATAATAATACATAGTTCTCCTGGGCCATCAGATCAAAGTGATGTATGTCATCGAGTTCTCAGTGCATGTTGAAACGGGAACCGTCTTGAAGGATAATGGAAAACGAACCAAATATCCTCGAACACGAGATCCAAAGTGTTATACCCAGGCTACTCAGTCAAGATGGATGTTCTAATATTCGTGGTACTCAAAGGTATAAAACCAGCACGCCGTTCTACGCATTGAAAGTGAGTCTAGTACATCAAAACATCAACAGAGCGGACGGCAAGCCAAATACAGAAAGCAATCAACCTGGAGAGTCTACCTCTGTTAGCTTAGAGGTACACCACTCTGGCATCTACAGCCACTAACCCTGCGAGGTGGGGAGAGGTAGATTATTCACGGATGTAGTCTCCGTAAGGAGTCTGAGCCCATGAGGAGACTGTCCAGCATAGAGGAACCGGAGAAAAATAATAATTTAAATATATAAATACATATTTTCGTTCGCAGCAAAAATAGCATGTTATAGTGTTTCAAGATCTTCATTCAAGCGTTATTAACTTAATATTATTAATAAATAAAAATCAGATATTAATTAAATACATATCATTTAAGTATGTAATATATTATGCGAGAACAATAGCTTAAATGCCTACTGGAAATCATAATTTTTTGATGTAATAAAGTACATTTCATGAGTGCATAGTATAAATACAGACTTGAAAAGCAGAACCGTATAAAATATCGAGAAATTTTTACTAATACACTGCATTCCTCAAAAATATGTTAAATATGAAAAAGAAAACGGTGGTGATCTAATTTACATATATTGTAATAATAAACAATTTCAATATACACCATTGAAGCATGCGTAGCAGTGTTTTATTTCTCAAAGAAATTGGCACATGCCTAGTAAAAATCTTAGTAGAACCGACTTAGGCATTAATGTGGTTAAGATATATACACCACTCTTCTTATTTTTCACTGAATAATTTGACTTATTGTTTATAATTAAACGTCGATTCTCTTAAGATTTGAAACCATTAAATAACTTTCAAAATAATGTTTCCAATTGTATTTCACAGAAGGGTAGATACCCATGGAAGACAAGTACCTATAAACTATTCATTTAAATAAAGTACGTAACAAATATTGTGATTCCCGAGCATGAGCTCCAAGTACTATACTTAGACTACTACATCAGAATGTCACTCTTAATAACCGAGGTACTCGCAGAGCTGATGCAGTTCTACATATTGAATACCATCCTAACCGATCAAACATCGTCAGAGTGGATTGTAAGTCAAATGCAGAAAGCGGTCAACCGGGGAGATCCTACCCTGTTAACTTAGAGGTACACGACTCTGGTATCTACAGACACTAACCCTTCAAGATTTAGGACGGCGGTTGTAGATTATCCACGGGAGTTCTTTCCGTAAGGTGACTATGCTCAAGAGGAGACCGTCCAGCATCAAGAAACCAGAGCGAAATAATAATAATTTAAATAAATATAAATACATATGTAATTTCTTTCGCAGCGGAAAAAAAAACACCATGTAATAGTGTTTCAAGATTTCCATTCAAACGTTATTAAATTAAGAGGGTGCCTCGATTTTAAAAAAATAATGTTAAGGACGATAAAAGCTTATAGAAAGCCGGTCATAAGCTGACAGAAATCGATTAATAGGATGATAAAACTGACCAAATCTGATAGATATCGGCTTATAAGATGATAAAAAGCTGATAGAGGTGATAAGAAAGTCGGTCATAAATTGATAGAAATATGTTCATAAGATGATGAAAAGTCTATAAAAATGGGTAAACGTCGATAGAAAGCGGCTTGTAAGAAGATAAAACTTGTAAAAGAGGATAGAAAGCAATCCAGAAGATGATAGAAAGTTGATAGAACTCGACTCAAGCCGATAAAAACGTCTATAGAAAGGCATTTTACGATAGGTTTGATAGGAAGACTGATAGAGATCGGCTCATAAGATGATAAAAAGCTGGTAGAGCTGATAGAAAGTTTTGTCATAAATTGATAGAAATATGTTCATAAGATGATGAAAAGTCTATAAAATGGATAAGTCGATAGAAAGCCTTTCATAAGAAGATAAAACGTATAAAAGCGGATAGAAAATCATCATTAACCTATAGAAACCGAATCATAAGATGAAAAAAAAAATTTGATAAATCTGATAGAGTCGGACGCAGACTGATAGAAAAAAAATGTTCATAAGATGATAAGAATCCTATAAAACAGAAAAAAGTTGACAGAAAGAGGCTTGTAAGAGGATAAAACTTGTAACAGAGAATAGAAAGCTGTCCGACATCACCACCAATGGCAAGGCGTTTTCGTGTGACGTCAATTTAAAGATCTGTGTTTGAATTTTAAATGGAAAATTAGACTGGAAATTCTCTTTTCAAAAATATATGCGAAGAGACTCTTAAATTTACTAAAAGATGTGCTTTATTACATTTTTGGAAGTAAAAGAAATTATATGCAAGGTCCCTATTGTCACTGTCTAGAAAATATATTATTGTATCATTATGAATAATTAAGGATAATTAAAATATATGTCACTGTCTAAAAAATATATTATTGTATCATTATGAATAATTAAGGATAATTAAGGATAATTAAGGATAATTAAGGATAATTAAGGATAATTAAGGATAATTAAGGATAATAATTAAGGATAATTAAGGATAATTAAGGATAATTAAGGATAATTAAGGATAATTAAGGATAATTAAGGATAATAATTAAGGATAATTAAGGATAATTAAGGATAATTAAGGGTAATTAAGGGTAATTAAGGATAATTGAGGATAATTAATTATCCTTAATTATCCTTAATTACCCTTAATTACCCTTAATTATCCTTAATTATCCTTAATTATCCTTAATTATTATCCTTAATTATCCTTAATTATCCTTAATTATCCTTAATTATCCTTAATTATCCTTAATTATCCTTAATTATCCTTAATTATCCTTAATTATTATCCTTAATTATCCTTAATTATCCTTAATTATCCTTAATTATCCTTAATTATCCTTAATTATCCTTAATTATCCTTAATTATTCATAATGATACAATAATATATTTTTTAGACAGTGACATATATTTTAATTATCCTTAATTATTCATAATGATACAATAATATATTTTCTAGACAGTGACAATAGGGACCTTGCATATAATTTCTTTTACTTCCAAAAATGTAATAAAGCACAACTTTTAGTAAATTTAAGAGTCTCTTCGCATATATTTTTGAAAAGAGAATTTCCAGTCTAATTTTCCATTTAAAATTCAAACACAGATCTTTAAATTGACGTCACACGAAAACGCCTTGCCATTGGTGGTGATGTCGGACAGCTTTCTATTCTCTGTTACAAGTTTTATACTCTTACAAGCCTCTTTCTGTCAACTTTTTTCTGTTTTATAGGATTCTTATCATCTTATGAACATTTTTTTTCTATCAGTCTGCGTCCGACTCTATCAGATTTATCAAATTTTTTTTTTCATCTTATGATTCGGTTTCTATAGGTTAATGATGATTTTCTATCCGCTTTTATACGTTTTATCTTCTTATGAAAGGCTTTCTATCGACTTATCCATTTTATAGACTTTTCATCATCTTATGAACATATTTCTATCAATTTATGACAAAACTTTCTATCAGCTCTACCAGCTTTTTATCATCTTATGAGCCGATCTCTATCAGTCTTCCTATCAAACCTATCGTAAAATGCCTTTCTATAGACGTTTTTATCGGCTTGAGTCGAGTTCTATCAACTTTCTATCATCTTCTGGATTGCTTTCTATCCTCTTTTACAAGTTTTATCTTCTTACAAGCCGCTTTCTATCGACGTTTACCCATTTTTATAGACTTTTCATCATCTTATGAACATATTTCTATCAATTTATGACCGACTTTCTTATCACCTCTATCAGCTTTTTATCATCTTATAAGCCGATATCTATCAGATTTGGTCAGTTTTATCATCCTATTAATCGATTTCTGTCAGCTTATGACCGGCTTTCTATAAGCTTTTATCGTCCTTAACATTATTTTT
Source organism: Rhagium mordax (assembly GCA_963680705.1). Classification (NCBI taxonomy): domain Eukaryota; kingdom Metazoa; phylum Arthropoda; class Insecta; order Coleoptera; family Cerambycidae; genus Rhagium; species Rhagium mordax. The sequence goes on from OY796664.1 coordinate 25,683,375, forward strand.
TTAAAATCGAGGCACCCTCTTAATTTAATAACGTTTGAATGGAAATCTTGAAACACTATTACATGGTGTTTTTTTTTCCGCTGCGAAAGAAATTACATATGTATTTATATTTATTTAAATTATTATTATTTCGCTCTGGTTTCTTGATGCTGGACGGTCTCCTCTTGAGCATAGTCACCTTACGGAAAGAACTCCCGTGGATAATCTACAACCGCCGTCCTAAATCTTGAAGGGTTAGTGTCTGTAGATACCAGAGTCGTGTACCTCTAAGTTAACAGGGTAGGATCTCCCCGGTTGACCGCTTTCTGCATTTGACTTACAATCCACTCTGACGATGTTTGATCGGTTAGGATGGTATTCAATATGTAGAACTGCATCAGCTCTGCGAGTACCTCGGTTATTAAGAGTGACATTCTGATGTAGTAGTCTAAGTATAGTACTTGGAGCTCATGCTCGGGAATCACAATATTTGTTACGTACTTTATTTAAATGAATAGTTTATAGGTACTTGTCTTCCATGGGTATCTACCCTTCTGTGAAATACAATTGGAAACATTATTTTGAAAGTTATTTAATGGTTTCAAATCTTAAGAGAATCGACGTTTAATTATAAACAATAAGTCAAATTATTCAGTGAAAAATAAGAAGAGTGGTGTATATATCTTAACCACATTAATGCCTAAGTCGGTTCCACTAAGATTTTTACTAGGCATGTGCCAATTTCTTTGAGAAATAAAACACTGCTACGCATGCTTCAATGGTGTATATTGAAATTGTTTATTATTACAATATATGTAAATTAGATCACCACCGTTTTCTTTTTCATATTTAACATATTTTTGAGGAATGCAGTGTATTAGTAAAAATTTCTCGATATTTTATACGGTTCTGCTGTTCAAGTCTGTATTTATACTATGCACTCATGAAATGTACTTTATTACATCAAAAAATTATGATTTCCAGTAGGCATTTAAGCTATTGTTCTCGCATAATATATTACATACTTAAATGATATGTATTTAATTAATATCTGATTTTTATTTATTAATAATATTAAGTTAATAACGCTTGAATGAAGATCTTGAAACACTATAACATGCTATTTTTGCTGCGAACGAAAATATGTATTTATATATTTAAATTATTATTTTTCTCCGGTTCCTCTATGCTGGACAGTCTCCTCATGGGCTCAGACTCCTTACGGAGACTACATCCGTGAATAATCTACCTCTCCCCACCTCGCAGGGTTAGTGGCTGTAGATGCCAGAGTGGTGTACCTCTAAGCTAACAGAGGTAGACTCTCCAGGTTGATTGCTTTCTGTATTTGGCTTGCCGTCCGCTCTGTTGATGTTTTGATGTACTAGACTCACTTTCAATGCGTAGAACGGCGTGCTGGTTTTATACCTTTGAGTACCACGAATATTAGAACATCCATCTTGACTGAGTAGCCTGGGTATAACACTTTGGATCTCGTGTTCGAGGATATTTGGTTCGTTTTCCATTATCCTTCAAGACGGTTCCCGTTTCAACATGCACTGAGAACTCGATGACATACATCACTTTGATCTGATGGCCCAGGAGAACTATGTATTATTATTATTTATATAGATAGATCTTCACATCAACTAGTTTTGTAAACAAAGCGTGTGCATAAGGCATATCTTAGTACGCTAATTACCCTCATATGGCGCCTCGTATATAGTATGTTTATACATTAAAATTCAGAGAATCTATAGTTATAGCGTTTGATATATTATTTCTATTAAAACTTCATGAATTGTGCTTGTATAAAGCCCCTCAGTATATTATTTTTTATCAATTCTTATGCCGTCTACCTTCCTAAAAACCGACGCGTGATAAAAAGGGGTATAAATATACCTTGATTTCATGATTCTTGAGGAACATTCTTTTGAAAAGACGATGCCTATCCATACTTTATTTAAATGAATAGTTTATACTCATCTTCGTCAGATATCTTGCCTTCTATGAAGTACAGTCGAAAAAAATAATTTTGGAAGTTGTTTGATGGCTCTAGACTTTAGGAGCTCTTCATATAATTATAAATTATTTGCATATCTAGTAGAACTAAAATTAATATTACATTCGTATACGAGCTGTGGCGAAATCTTATTAAATTCGTTGAAATTTTATATGACGTCAGATTAATTATTTAATTAGTATTAACGTGTTTATTGTAATATTGTGATACATCTGAGTATTTCGCGAATTATAAACTAAAAATATACATTTAATATAGAAAAATTGATTTATTGCATACAATTGAACTCTTAAGAATATCTCAGAACGCATAATTGATTGATAAGTGACCATATTTTTTATGACTTAATCGGTAATTAAATAATTGAAATAATGTATTAGAACCTGCTATTGATTGATAAAACAGTTATCTATTATTGCACATAATTAACATCTAATTATACTACATGTACATGTAATTGTTATCATGGGGTTATCAAAAAAAATTTCATACGAGAGTCAGTGGACATGTAATAGAACTCGTTATGTCTATTATAATTCATATTTCTTTATTCAATACATGTTATATGTTACATAAAAAGAGGATATATATAATAACTTGTGATATAATGCATAATTTCTGGATTTATTATTTCGGCACAGCGTAAAATTCTCATTTGAAGTCTTATTCGATCAGTCACTTCTTGCATCCAATCACTTTTCAAGCATTCCCGTAAGCATATGCCTAGTATTACAAATAATATAGGTATTTTAAGTTTTTCCTCCTCATCGAAATGAATCATCTTTCGATTGTTAGATGTGGACATTTTTCAACTTATGTAAAAAAAAAAACTTGTGTGAATGTCTTCTTTCAATTTTTGTAAATTACGTACAAAATTCATATAGCTTCTGACATCTTAATAGAGTAGTCTGGGAATATCACTTGGTCCTCGTGTTCGAGAATCACAGTATTCGGCTCGTTTTCCATCGTTCTTCAAGAAGATTTCTGTTTCAACATGCTCGGAGAACTCGATGACATTCATCACCTTGGTCTGATGGTCTAGGATAATTATGTATTATTGCTATTTAGATAGATAGATCTTCACATCAACTAGTTTTGTAAATAAAGCATGCTAAATGTCTTCGTATAGCGCCTCGTATATAGTATTTTTATACATTAAAACTAGTTACAATGTTCGTGAATTGTGCTTGTATAAAACCCCTTCGTATATATTATGTCTATCAAATCTTATGTACTTCACACCATCTAAAACCTACTTACTACTACAGATACCTTTAATATTAATTACCTACTTTTTTTTTTTTTTTTTTTTTTTTTTTTTGATACACTAATCACTGATTGTTCAGATATTACGTCAAATTAGATCGCAGTCGTATATAGGTCATGGTGCAACCTTGCATGGTATGCAAAAATTTGAGGAATGTCACACGTCTGTTCACAAGTCTGTGTTTATTTTTTAATGAGTACTCGCCCATTATAGGCATTTCATACAGATGATTCTTTCGTTATCGTTTAGCAATTAAAGCATCTAAACTATATTAGAACAAGTCATTGATTGATAAGCAGTCATATTTTCTTATAATAATTCAGGTATTCAATTATTCGCATATTATGTACCTAGTAGAGCTAAAATTTAATATTGCGGTCATGCATGGATCGTTGTGAAATCTACCTGTTTGGATTCGTCTAAATATGATGTCAGCTTAAATTATTGGGCTAGTTTCAACTTGCTTACATCGTGATGTGTACATCTGAGTAGTTCATGCATTATGAATTACAAATACATTTAACATCTAATATATCAAAAAACGATCTATTACTTTACAATTGAACGCTTAAAAATAACTACCTACCGTTAATTTTATTAAATACTTAAAAATAATATATTAGAATCATCCATTGATTGATAAAACAATCATCTATTATTGCATATAATTACAATCAGAAGAAGCATTTTACATCAAATTGAATGATGAATGCCTTTTATTACCCTCTAAATCTCCTCTATAGTATTAAAACCCATCAAATGCATTTTAGATATTGTTTTATTTATACTAGGTGCAAGTTGCTGGTTTCTGAAAATTAAGTATCTCTCCGACATGTAGATATTTCATACAGAGTTTATCTACTAATATGCCATATAATAAACAATTTTATTTGGTAATTAAATAATTCAATACCTAATTCTTATAACAATAGACTAGTATACAGGTATGGTGTACCTACTACAAGAACTTCGTTTTATCATATGTTCAATTGTAATAAAAATTTACTGTCTGCTTATGCATTTTTCGGACGTGTTAGGTACTACAGGAAATAGAAATTACATTTCGACACGCCAATATAAGGAATTTTATCTGCTAATACGGAATAACGATTTAATCAGTATTTAATTAATTAAACAATTTTTTTTATAGCAATAGACTACAGGTATGACATACTCACATCTAATTACGACTATAGCTGTTTACATGTCGGACATCTTTAAAATTTCATAGCTCCACCCTCATAACTCATAATAAAAAATCTTAACGGACAGCCCTTGGCATGCCCCTCTCACCTCTCTTGATTATAGGACCTATTTTCATAGGTCTAAGATCTATGCTAGAAGCCATTGGTATACATTGGTTTTCTAGGTACCTTTTTAAAATAATACATTTATGTTTTAATACTCGATACTATTAAAAATGTTATTTCTAAAAGTTTTAGGATTGGTTCTTTCTTTCTTTTGCATTATCTGCGGCCTTTAACTAGACTTGTGGAAAATGTTACTTTGGTAATTACATATCTATTTTCTTGTTACATGTCTTGAGTTATATGCGGAGATGTTCTTACTATTTTAATATAGGTACTTACATCAGGTTAGTAGTACTAATTTTTCGGTTTAGTTTTTGATTAAAAATCATTTGTTCAGGAAAATTAAAAATACAAAAAATAATGAAATTGAAAAACATTAATATAAATATTCACAGGAGATTAGAAATAAAAATAGGTACCTATACACATTACACATACAAAAATAAAAAGAAATACCACTTTATATTTATTCTGTAGGCACACGACATGTTATGTTGACGTTAATTATTATTATTAAAATAATTTAGATTTTTATTTCATATTTTATGGCAACAGCGGATAACGCATCGATGTCTACTGCCTGTCTTAACCTGTTTATTTTCTAAGACTCTGTCGTCTACGCGCTCAATATATGCCCTTGTGTTCCAGAAATCGCGCCACTAACATTAAGTGCGTCTCTCTGGGTGGTTGTTCTTGTTTTTTGAATTTCGGTAAAAGAATAAGTAGCGCGCCCGCAGCACAGAAAGCTAACTACCTGCAGTCTGTAGCGGGGGCCATGATATGGAGGGTTGACCGGTTATTATTTATTATACATACTAGGTATGCAATATATACTTTCTAGCTAATTTTATAATAAAGCAACGACTATTAATATCGATTATGCGAGTAGACAGGACATGAATGAAGTTTAAGAATGATATTTTGATTGCAGATTTTTCTTCCGTCAATACAAATTCCTCTTACTATCTTTCTACAAGGAGTTGGTAAGTATATTGGGGTAAGTAATCCCGTCTTCAACGTATTTAAAACAAAAATATTACCAATGAGCTTTACGTACTATATTATTTTTTTTTATATTTGCGAATTATAATGTATGCACCTAATGAAATATTCTATACGTTGTCGTTTTTGTACGCAGAAGCAATATTCTTAAAAATTTTGGTAAAATCTATTATTTTTTATTGCTAGAAGCTTTACCCTTGGCACTCTGATGGCATAGTTCCGATTCGATGCTACATACCACTGTAGGTGGTCTATTGGGCTGAAGCTTCAGCAAGTTTAAAAAATAATTAAATTTTTACTAAAAATAAATTGATAATTTCCTAAGAAATATAATTCAAGCATGGTTATCGTCTTACTAAGATGGTGTAAAAAGTCGACAGTTCTGCTCGTCAATGCACCTCTGCATGGGGTCAGTACCGACTCTTGGTGTCTGTAAGACCGACTGTACAAAAGGGGCTGTCACCACAAAAAGAGCCAGGTATATACGCACGAGCGTCTCAATTGTTGACTGTCCAGCGCGAGAAACCAAAAAGTCATCAGTTCAAATTAGAAATAATTTATTTTTTTTGTACACGAACGTTTTGCTGTCTGACAATAATCAATACTTATTAGAAATTCGGTAGAAATAATAAACAGTACTACTCATTTTTGAAATATATATTGAAAGCTTAATTGCCTGCAGTTTCAACATCTGACGCCATCTTTGAGCTTCATTAGTGTAAGTTGTTATTTTATGATGGATTCTAGCATGTTTCGAGTTGGAGAACATATCTATATACTTTAAATTCTATTATCAAGCCCCAAAGCCCCTTTTTCATATTTTAGAATGAAAATTTTGTTAAATTAGTACTCTAGACATTGAGATGATTCATTTGATACCCCACATCATGCATTTCAGAAGACCGGAAGTAAAGACCGGAAGTTGTTATTTTATGACAGATTCTAGCATGTTTCGAGTTGGGGAACATATCTATATACTTTAAATTCAATTATCAAGCTCCAAACCCCCTTTTTCACACTTAGAATGAAAATTTTGTTAAATTAGTATTCTAGACATTGAGATGATTCATTTGATACCCCACATCATGTATTTCAGAAGACCGGAAGTAAAGACCGGAAGTTGTTATTTTATGACAGATTCTAGCATGTTTCGAGTTGGGGAACATATCTATATACTTTAAATTCAATTATCAAGCCCCAAACCCCCTTTTTCACACTTAGAATGAAAATTTTGTTAAATTAGTACTCTAGACATTGGGATGATTCATTTGATACCCCACATCATGTATTTCAGAAGACCGGAAATTGTTTTTTTTCTCATACCTGCTACGCAGCCATGTTTTTTTCTCTTACCTACTGCACCACCATGTTTTTTTTTTTTTCTAGCAGCAGTGAGATGCAGGTTATTATTATTATTATTATTATTGTCCAATTATTATTATTACTATTATTATTATTAAATTCACATTCCCCCCGCCCTTTTGATTTTTGCGTGTCACAGCAATATTATCCGGGGCGCACCTTTGTCGGCATATGTCAAAGAAAAAGTTCCCCCGGTATACCTTTGGCGGCGTAGGTTAGAGGGGCCCTGCCAGAGTTTCGGCCTGTGAAGTAGATTCCAGACAGTGATGTCACTGGCGCCATGCTTGTGACGTCACTGTCTGGCCCAAGTGCCCCAATGACTACTCCTGTTGCAGTAAATTCTACTGATTTTATAACCTGTGCCGCACATCCCTCCAAGGAAGCCCTCAGATAATGGAATTTTTGAATTTCAATTAAGGAACCATTTTTGTGAATCAGGGACTCGAAAGTGTCTCTGAATTCTAGCCACGACTCGTAGGCACCCTCAAATTTAGGTAATTGAATGGTTGGTAATTTTACATTATTTAAAAATGTACCAGAGGCGCTTGCTTGTGACGTGTTATGTTGTGATAATGCATCATCATTTGATTTATTGCCTAACCGTTTTCGGATATTTTTAGCGACGGCTAATATAGAATAATATTTTTCCTCAAATTCTGCGCGCTCTAAATATTGTTCTTCCACGTCATCAACAATAGCCTCTAATTCATTTTGAATTTCATTATAATTTAGAATTATATTTTCAACACTGGAAAGTCTATCTTCTAATTGAATGTTTTCTACATCACTTAAAGCTTGTTTGCCCTGTATGGTTTCAATAAATTTTGAAAAAATGGTCAGCACTGCTTTAATAGACCCTCGTTTTCTAATTAGTTTTGAAATTAGTTCTGCCATTATGTTTGCTTATTTTTAAATAACTTTAGAAAATGAAATAGTAAAATTAAATTGTCTACCTCTACGCAAATAGAATGGCCCTTGTTATTGCTTGAACGGGATGCGTCTAGTTTACCAAATGGCCAGGTGACTGCTTGTTTTGATAGGCCTGGCTGAACTTGATATGGTTGTCTAGAATCTGGATTGAATCGGCACATCCAACATCCACTGGTCTTGTGTCTATGCGAAATGCTCGATGTGTTGGTACCCACTGGTTTTGAATTAAACTTTTGCTCACTGACTTTATAGCTCCTTATCAGGCTCGCAATGGACCATGTTTCTTTTTTGTTTATTGTTGGACTGTATTTAAGTTTATATTTGAATAAAACTCGATTTTTAGAACTAATAATTGCAAGTTAATATATTGTAGTTACAGATACATGTCATATCTTTTTGTCATAATAATTGATATACACACTCTTTTTTTATTAGAATAATGGAACCGGCGTTGCCGGCTGTACAACAAAGAGAAATAATATGGGTATTATTTGCTTAATATTATTAGTGAGACTGAACAAAGGGTTAGCCTATGAAAGCAAAGTTAAAACAGAAGGTACTTGGAAATGTAACATAAAAAAACCTGCAAGATTATTATCAGCACCTTGCCAATGTTCATGGGGAAAAAGGCCTTGTGTTGTGAAATGTTCTACTTTGACTGAAGAAAATAGACGAAAAATATTCGATTATTTTTGGACTTTGTCATGGCCTGAAAAAAAAATCTACATCAGGGATCTTTACAAGTTGGAGAACGTAAAAAGAAGAAGAGGAACGGAAGAAAAGGGATTATACAATCAAGTATTCCCTTAAATTGAGAAATGAGTATGTTAGGGTTTGCAAAAAAATGTTTTTGGGAACTTTAGGAATGAAGGAAACTGTAATTCTCAATTGGCTAAAAAAGTCATTAAATGTAGAAGACGTTCCTGTTTTAAATAGATCAAAAAGAGTGAGCGAAGAAAGAAGAAAAAAATTTAGAGAATCTCAGAAACACCTCCTAGAATTCTTTAACGACATGCCTAAAATGGAATCCCATTATTGTCGGGCATCCAGTTCCAAATTATATCTAGAGGCAATTTGGCACTCAAAGACTGATCTATACAAATTTTATAAAACTGACTTTTGCCCCCAGAATAACCTCACTCCAGTTTCGATAACCACATTTTTCAAAAGTTATGAGGAAATGAATTTGCCTATTTATAAACCCAAAAAAGACCTTTGCGATATTTGTGTCGCACATCAAACTAAGAATTTATCAGATGAAATGCATCAACTTCACCAACAGCTAAAAGAAGAAGCGCGTGCAGAAAAGCAAAGGGATAAAGAATCGGAAAACGGATTTGTTTCATGGACCTGCTGCAGTCAGTCCTATTAAGCCTTAAGTCAACAGTGAGCGCAATGTACTACAAACAAAAATTAGTCGTTCATAATTTTACGTTGTATAATATTAAAAACGGAGATGCATTTTGCTATCTATGGAACGAAACTGAAGGTGCTGTGACTGCCAACGAATTCGCTACCATAATTGTATATTTTATAGAGGTCGAAATTTTGCCAAAAATGCAGGAAAAAGAAGATAATATTATTATCCTTTACAGTGACGGCTGCACAGGACAAAACAGAAATTCAACTTTGTCCAACTCATTACTAAATCTTTGTATGATTCACAATATCACAGTTATACAAAAATACCTTCAGAAAGGCCATACCCAAATGGAGGTCGATTCAATGCACGCGACAATGGAACGAATATTGAAAAACAGGAAAATCAATGTTCCTGCAGATTATATGCACGTGTGTAGGATAGCTAGAAAGAACCCTAGCCCTTATAATGTTAAATACATAACGCATGACTTTTTCAAAAATTTTGCGTCGCTAAAATTTTATCAATCAATTAGACCTGGTCGTTCTGTTGGTGACGCTACTGTGACCGACATCAAGGCATTAAAGTACTTAAATGACGGAGAAATTCAATACAAAATACGTCATACAGAAGAATAAGTTTTAAATCAGAGAAAAAAAAAGCGCTTTCATCTCAAATGTTCAGTGACATACCGAATTTATACAAAGAGAGAAGGAAGATAAAGAAAGAGAAGTTTCAGCATCTTCAGATTCTAAAAAAAAACCTTGATGTCGACTATCATCAGTTTTACGATAATATTCCTTTTGATTGCGAATAATCCTATTTTATTTTTATAATTAAATTTAATAAGTTTTTACTTTACTACTTAGATATTTTTTATGTTGTTAGAATGTAGAATGTTCTTTAGATTATTATTTTTAGAAAAGTATGTATCTCCACTTAGGTATTAGAATAACCATGTGGAAAAACGAGCATCTCCATTTATAAATACATGGGACCAATTTTAGTTTTATTATTTGTTTTTCTATTAAAATAATAAACCCAAAACCAAAACTTAAAAAAAACTAGTGAACATATAAAAACTGTTGTTAAGCACCATTTTATTACCATAATGTAATATTTGCAAATATGGAGTTACGTGGTTTGCTAATTTAGTCGACGATATGTCGCTCGTTAACTCATCTTTCGTAGATGAGGATAATTATTATATCCCACATCATGGTGTACTTACCACCAATGGTGATACACAAAAAATTCGTGTTGTCTTCGACGCAAGTGCGCGTGCAGATAGCAATCTATCCCTCAATGAGACTTTGTATCCGGGTCCGAAATTTCAATTGTCAACATGTCAGGTGTTACTTCGTCTTCATTTCCACAATGTGGTGTTCACGTGTGATGTTCGACAGATGTATCGGCAAATATTGAATGCTGAAGAGCATCGTAAATATCAACTGATTCGATGGAGATTCAATTCTAGTGATCCCATATAAACCTATCGGTTGAATACTGTCACACATGGTGTCAATTCATCACCATATTTGGCCATTCGGACTTTACATCAGCTAGCGGAGGAAGGTAGTCATCAATTTCCTCTCGCAGCTGCCGCACTCAGACGGGCTTTATACGTTGATGACGTAGTTTGTGGTACCTCTTCTGTTGAAGCTGCGTTGCTTCTGAGGAATTAACTAATTTCATTACTATCTACTGGTTGCTTCGAACTTCGTAAATGGTCAGCAAATGATCCTGTGATACTAGAGGATATTCCAACATCGGCAGGAACAAATCCTTGAATTTGTGCCTGTACGTCTGCTTCGCGACAAGGGCTATACACCTTGAATTAGCTTCAGACCTATCAAACGAGGCGTTCTTAGCCGCGCTAAGACGTTTTATTGCTCGTCGCGGACGTTGTTCGCAAATCTACTCGGATTGCGGTACGAATTTTGTTGATGCGCACCGTGGACTTCATCGATGTATGGAAGCTTCGGCAGAAGCAGAACATATCGCTTGGTCATTTAACCAAAGTTTACTAAATATAATATATAAGTTGGATCACTCCGTCGCTCGACCGAAAGCTGCAGACCCCTTACCCCGTCCACAAGGTGCTGGTCTCAGTGCCCCAACTTTGTCCGATGCAACTACAGTACGTCCCAAACACGCGCTAGGAATAGTGTTCTGTGAGGATTATAGGGTGTCTCTAATGAGTTGTGTGCAATTAATTTATTCAAACTTATAACATTAAATATTTAAAACGCCTGTATTATTATTCTGTGGACGGTTGCAACAATAAAATAGAAACCGAACTGTCGTTTTTTCGATGCCCAAAAGACCAAGTAAGCTATGTATTTGTTTTATTTAGAATAAAATATAGTTCTTTACCACTTTCTGCAATAAAAAATAAAATTATTACGGAAATATACTTGCATAATGCCAAAAAAATATGTCTTTGCAGATGTCAAACTTGGAAAAATGCATTAGGGTTTACAGGAACTCATAAATATGCTGATGTAACACCTGCACAGTGTCACAATCAGATAAGAATTTGTGCCTTGCATTTTGATGACAATAGTTTTACGAATCTTTCAAGAAATCGAATTCACAGTTATTCGATTCCGTCATTAAGGCTACCGACAGACTTAACTACAAACAGTAAGTTTTATCGCTAGGTACTTAGGTACTTAATTGTTATACTGATTTTAGTTGTTACAAGTTTAGTTTCTTAACTTCACATGCGTGGTTCAAAAATTGTAACGTCAATTTCACCTACCGTTAAGGTAATTCGCCTAAAATTTGACACACTTATAGATTATGCATGACAATACATTTTTATATCATATAAATTTAAGATCGCGGATCAATTTTGATATGTACGGTAAATAAAAAAATATTTTTCAGACATCACAGTATTCCTCAGCTCAATCTGACTATTTCAGAATATATAAGTATGACTAAAAATAAAAGTTTAGAGCTTTCATCAATATGACGAATAAATAATAATAATAATACTATAATAATAAAATACGTTAAATATGAAATTAATGACTCTAGTTTTTATTTTTAGTTATATGAATTTTGGAATACTCTGATATCTGGAAAATGCTGTAATAGTTGGATTCTTTTTCTTGACCGTTGGTATCAATTAATTTGACGTGTAGCTTCTTAGGTTTCTCGGTTGTATAATTAAATAAAAAACAATTTTTTATTTTCTAACGTTTCGGTTTTAATAATCATCTTCAGAGATATTGTGTGTTAGATTAAATTACATTTTCATAAATGTTACATTTTGTGACTGCTTATGCAGAGATCTTTAAGATAGAGTTGTCTTAAAGACCTCTGCATAAGAAGTTACACATCAAATTAAGTAATAGTTGGAAGAACAATGTAATATCTGGAAAAATATTTTATGGCAAAAAAAACTTTCTTCAAAAACTTTTTACGCTTATATAGTAAAACTTTTTTTTGGCATTGGTCCATTAGCCATAGAACCAGAGCAAAACAAAACATGTATTTTACATTTTAGGTGATTATAATTTCCCTGCGGTTCAGGGGTCAAACGTGAAAAATAATGACGCTTGTGTACACCGAGAAAAAAGGTGACTAGCTACAATTAAAATTTTAATATTGGTAAGTAAAGAGTTCATCAGTATATGGGACTACTCCACCACTTCTTTGGTACAAGTAAAATAGCAATCCTGACACAAACTACTAATACGAATTAAACCATTTTAGAGTAAAAACTACTACTTTCCATTAGTAAACCAGTGTACTTATGACAAATGTAGGAATGTATTTATACTTAATAAAGTAGTCTCCGTCATTAGAGAACAGTAATATTTACCATCATTAGCTTGGCATGTTTTAACAAAGAAACTGATTACTTGTGTCAAATAAATATTTTAAGAAGGTTTAATAAATTATTTCTCTATCATTAGTAAACAGTGTATTTATCGTCATTAGCTTGGCAAGTTTTAACAATGAAACTGACTACTTGCACCAAATAAATACTTTATTTAAGAGGGTTTAACTTACCTTAAAAAATCACTTGTAATAAATTGTTCTAGCAGTCATTTCTAGCTAATGAACTAATTAATATTCATCAATAAACAGTTAACTTGCCTTGATCAATATTTATGCTAGCTATTATTAAACAGTTTCATTAATATACAGGGTATGCCGTTTACCGGTCCTCTGTTTTTACTTTTAATGAGCAATAACTATATACAGGTCAAAAGAAAAGGCGATAAATCTTAAAACATGTTAATAAAAGTTGTATGCATGACGAGAATAATTTTTTATTCTTAACATGGCAATTTTTCCTATTTTTGATATTAAAATTTAAAAAAAAATTGTTATACATAATAAAAAATTTAGAAAATTATCGTTATACACACTAATCCCTTTGGAAATTTATGATATAAAAGAAAAAAGGCAGATAATACTATCTATCTACTTTCATTTAATATGTACTAAAATACTTTTTAAATTAAAGCTTGATACAAATAATATATCTTGAAAAATTTATTTCAGAATGCAATACACATATTTTTTTGTTATTACAGGCATATTAACTTAACATAAGCATAGTAATGTTCATTCAACTCTACAGTTTTAAATTCCTTGCAAGCAAAACATATTTTATTACACTTGGAGTAGTTTTCCACACACACCAAAACACTTTTGCACACACTCGACGCGCGTTTCGCCAACCAAGTTGGCATCATCGGGAGATGATTAAAACTTGAGTTCTAATCATCTCCCGATGATGCCAACTTTTCTGTTCCAAATAGAATGCGACTTTGAAAAATCGGTTCATGTTTTTATTAATACAGTGGTGTAACATGTTTTTTTATATGTATGTATAACTGGAGTAGTATATGGTCACCCAGGCCCCATTCGTTTGGCAATTTTTCATATTCCATGACTCCAAAGAGAGTTAAAAATTCTAATGCGAATTTCAAGTGATGCACAACACATATCATTACCTTACCACGCACGCACAATGGAACAAATGAACCGCGAACCGCATCATCGGGCAAAGATAAAGTCCCGAAGCGATTGTTATTCTCGCGAAAATAGCCGAAGACGTTTTTTTTTCGTTCAAGTTTAATGATTTTTAGTCACTGATTGCTTAATGGTAGGAAATTGTCTACTAACAGGAAAGATTTGCCTGCTTATTGCTAGTAAAAAAAAGTCAAATGCACTATTTAATTACCACAAAGACATCAATGTCCGTGCATAAAACAACTGATGATTATTGAGAAGTAAACCATTAATTAATAATATAATAATAATATATCTTTATTTGGGAAAAAAATATTTTACAACTTACATAGAAAAAATGTTACAAACAAAGATAAAAAAATGGACACTGAAACATCATAGTGATGCTTGTGCGTGCCTATGACAAAACATACATATTAATAGGTATTTAATAGGTATTTAATAGGTATTAATAGGTCTGCTCCAGCACCATAGGAACCAGTCCGGAAAAACCAGCTCGGAATCTCACTGAGCATGAGCACAGACAGATAAATGTTACCTATCAGCTACTGCGCATTCTCAGTAAAACCCCGAACTAGCCCGGGACCAGCTCCCACGCCTGTCGGAACAGACCTAATATAAATAGTAAATACACATACATATACTTAAGGCAATAATTTAAAATTTTAAAATAATACATGTATAGGTTTTTTTTTTTACAAATCATAAATATAATAACAATAATAATTCAAAATATAAACACTGGTAAGTACAATAGTTAGTTTCGTTTTTTTTTTTTTTTTTTTTTTATTTTTATTTGCTAAGTAATGTCTTAAATGTGTTCCTATTTGTTTCTAATATATAGTTATAGCATAATAATTTAAATTTTTTTCTATTTTCAGTGTTTTTAATGGTCAGAGGAAGAGAATTGTACATTTTGGGTGCTAAAAACAATGAACATCTTTGTCCAACGGATTTTTGCATACGTGGATGTTTTAAATTATGAATGTTCCTCGTTTCATATTGGTGTCGTGTGTCTAGAGCTAGTATATTATTTTTATTTACATTGTACTGTTCCATTACTAAAGTAGAAAAGAATATTTGTCGAAGATCCATTACATTTGCCAGGTTAAATAAGCTCTCAGAGGGGTAAGTACTATTTTTTTGTAATATTATTTTTAAGACTCTTTTTTGTAATACCTCTAGCTTGTGAAGATTATTATCTAATACGCCACCCCAGCCTATGATGCCGTACCGTAAAAGGGATTCAACTAAAGCTTTGTATAATATAATTAGCTGTTTAATATCACAGATGCCTTGTAATGCTCTGAATAATGGGATTATTCCCCTAAGTTTTTGTAATAGTTTGTTAATGTGTACGTCCCAACGTAAATGTTGGTCAATGTAAATGCCAAGGTATTTAATAGACGCAGAGTGTGATATGTTAAAAATTTTTGTTTTTATTTTTACATTTAGTTGGGTGAAATTTGGGAGTTGAGAATTATAAGATGCAAAAGGTACAAAAAACGTTTTTTCAAAATTTATTGACAAAAGTTTAAAATCTAGCCATTTTTTAATGTTTACAAAGTCATTTTCTGCTTTTTCTTTCAATTCGTCCCATGTATTTGTACCCTCGTACAGTATGACCGTGTCATCTGCATAGCTTATTATATGGCCGCAAGTATTTACCAAGAATAAATTATTTATATACAAAATAAAAAGTAAGGGACCTAAAATGGTACCCTGCGGCACTCCATAAGATATACATTTGAATAGACTTTTTTCATTATCTATGCTAACACACTGTTTCCTGTTTGTTAAATAATTTTTTATCAACTGTAATGGTACGTTTCGTATCCCAGCGGTTTCTAAAGTTTCTATCAGCATCGGATGGCTCACCGTGTCAAAAGCTTTAGCTAAATCTAAAAAAATTCCTAATGCTGGTTTGCTTTGATCTAATGACGTATATATTTTTTTTGTAAGAGAAGCGATGGCATCCGATGTCGATATCTTCTCCCGAAAACCATACTGATTTTCAGATAATATACCAAATTTTTTTATAAAATCATTTATGCGTTTTTTTAAAATTTTCTCAAAGACTTTAGCAAAGTTTGTAATCAATGAAATAGGTCGGTAATTTGAAGGAATTAATTTGTCACCTTTTTTATATATAGGTTTTACGACAGATATTTTGAAGGCAGATGGGCATTCCCCGGTATTAAAACACAAATTTATAATATATGTTAAAGGTTCACTTATAAAATTTACTATCTGTTTTAAAGTTTCGGATCTAATTTCATCAATACCGGGTGCTTTTTTATTTTTCAACTCCATAATTACTTTCATGACCTCATCAATATTTGTAGGGAAAAGAAACATTGACCTTTCATTTCTTTTTATATTTTCTTTATATTCTAAATCCCTTTCTATCTGTTGGGCCATATTTTCTCCCATATTTATATAAGTGTCATTGAATATAGTGCATATTTCTTTTTTGCTTTCAGTAACCTCATTTGAGTAATTATATATTTTATTTATATTTACATTTGTGTTTGGTTTGTTTCTTATTTCATTTACTGTGTTCCATAACGTTTTACTGTTGTTTTTTTCCCTTTCAATTTTATTTTTATAATAGTCTTTCTTCCTCTTTTTAATTTTTTTATTTAAATTATTTCTATATATCTTATACTCATCCCGTAAAATTAAATTCTCTGGAAATTTTTGTAATTTTAAGTATAACTTATTTTTATGTTCTATAGATTTAAATAACTCATTTGTCATCCACGGGTTTCGCTTTTTTGATTTAAATTTATTTTTTATGCATTTTGTATGTTTATTTATTTTATTTAATATTATATTTATAAATACATTTGTTGCAGATTCTGCGTCGTTGGAGCTGTAAACTTCAGTCCAGAGTGTGTCTTTTAATTCACGTTTTAATGTTTTGTAATTAATAATTTTAATAAAATTTGGCTTCTCAGTATGTTGTTTTATTTTACTTTTTGTTATTATTTGTATCATTACAGGGAAGTGGTCTGTTATATCATTTTTTAAGATTATTGGAATCGTGGTATCTTCAAAATCGGAAGTGGTTTTTATGAAAATATGGTCTATGCAGCTGCCCTCAGTACCCTGTATCCTTGTAGCTTTATTTATCGTAGATACAAAGTTATATTCCGACAAGATGTTCAAATATTCATTTGTAACATTATCATTGGCTAGCAGGTTAATATTTATATCACCTAAAATTAAATTTATATGTGAATTAAAAGGTTTATTCTCAAGATAGTGATCTAAGTGACATAAAAATTCATTATCATTTAAGGCTGGAGACTTGTATAGACATAAGATATCTATGATATTTTCTATAAATAATACTTTTCCTCTGATCGCTTTTATTGGACCTAAACTATCTATGGTATATTCGAAATTTAATTTTTCTTGAGTTAATAATACAACACCATCATTTTGATTGTAATTTCCATTGTTATAAAAGATATTATATCCGTTCAATTTAAATAAATCAATGTTTTCAATTTTCCATGTTTCAGTTAATACTATAATTTCAAATTTATGAGATATTGTTTCTAGAAGTGTTTCTAATTCCTCATAGTTTTTTTGTATGCTCCTTATGTTCAAATGTATAGCTTTAAAATTTTCAAAATTTGCGTTTATATACATAATGTGATTTATTTCATTAACACTTTCTAATTGTTCGGTTTTTATTTCCTTTTGTTCAAAATCTCTAATAAAAGGATCCATTTTTTATTGACCTTAATTACAACTTATACTATAAAATAATGGGTTAAATATAATACCTATTATAGAATATAATTTAGGATTCATAATTCACTGTTTTATTTACTTTAGTTTATATTTCAGAACACGTACGATGGATCGCTACCAGTATGATTTAAAATTATTAGATATATTATATATTACTTTTGTATTCTATAACATTCATTATATTTAAAATTACAATTTCAATTAATAATATGGGAGATAAATTAGGAAGTTTAATTATTATTTTTCACACTGTTCAGTCTTGTTATTCTAGTTGTTCCAGTTCTAGCAAATGTTGTACTACCTGTTGCGGAGGAAAAATTATCACCTTTCGTATATATCTTCTGCTTTTTTATAATTGGGCCAAAAGAGGAATTTATATCTGGGTTTTTTGCATCGGCTTCGTCTTCATTTGTGAATTCAGGGTTTCGAGATGAATCCGTTCGAGCTACCACCTGTGTACTTATTTCCTTTTCATCTGTCTCTTTGCGTAATGAAGAATAAACGAAAACATCTGAAGTGACTTGTTGTGGTTGAGGTGTAGATGGAGCACTATTTGATTTGGAAATATTAGTGTGATTTATTACGTCAATATCTTCTTCCAATAAATTCATACCTTTGAGTTGTTCAATACTATATGGTTCATTGTTTACAATTAACTTTCTCCCTTTTATATTTGCCGTATGTTTTTGTGAACGAGCTACCTTTAAATGCTTCTGTAGGATTTTTAAGTCTTCCCTGTCCTCAACACAGAGATCTTGCACAATAGTTATTTTCTTGTTTTTTAGTTTATGACAGTTGGCTAATATTAACGATTTCTTAAGGTAAGTTGTGAATTCCACTTTTATTGGAGAGCCTTTGATATTTTGTATATGGTATATGTTGTTAATTTCCAATCGTTCAACTTGAATTTCTAGGATATCCGAGAAGAAATGAAGGGTAAAATCAATCAAGCTTATTTCAGGATTCGATTTGACTAAACCAAAAATAAGAATATTATTTTTTCTCTGTATTCGTTCTAAATTAATACATCTTACTTGTAGCTTCTTGCACTTATCTTCCAATTCTGTAATTTGTTTATTTTGTAGATCTAGTTTATTTAAAATTTTTTGATTCTCCAATTTTATTTCCTTTTTAATATCTTCCTTATTCTTTACCCCCTCGCTTTTTATGATATCTAATAGTCTAGTGCACAATTCATTGTTAGATATATCATTATTTTTCTCGCTCATCACTTAATTTAGAACTAAAACTTTATCGGCCTGGTAAGAGTATAAGATTTTTTGTATAATAATATCAGCTTCTTTATACGCCGTTATCTTATCAATTTGTATACAGGCAAATTTCTGCTTTATTGATATTAATATAATACAAAATTATTTAGATAATATTGTTTGTAGAATGGATTTAACATTACAACATACCGTGTGTAAGGTAAGGCCCGACGTATTGTAAACTACATGCACTATATTCACTATTTTTCTTCAAAATTATTTATTTGTTTTTATTTTAATATTTGTACAGAAACTTAGGAGCACTTTACTGAACGTGAACACTTTACTCATATGAAATGCAAGTGTTCATTTTATATTGGGGTTATTTATCTACTTATTACGGATCAGTTGCTTCATGTCAGAACTTCTCCTTTATTTATTACAAGTACTATGCAATATTATTAGAGAACAAACTAGGCATTTGTCTTAATGAAAATTATGTCAGGATCACTGTTTACTTGGAACGTTTTTCTCGGTGTACAAACAGACTACGTTGAATTTAAGGATAACGAGCAGTCGGTACAAAAGGGTAAATTAAAACAACCTCTTGTAGGTAATATTGATTTTAAATCGATATTAATAATTTTAATATTGGTTTTGACCTATAATTCGAATTTTTTTAAAAATTATACCCACATATAGAGAATTGCATAAGTATAGTTTTCTTTTTTTATTAGATGCGTATACTCAAACATCAGTAAAGCTTTCAGAAAGGACCCTAAGGAAAACTGTACTAAAAAAGCAAGTAAAATCACTGGAAAAAACAGTTAGGGATCTTGAATGCCAAAAGAGGCTGGAAACAGAAATAACTGTGGAAGACGTCCTAAAGTTCTCCGAAAAAAATTATTCCGAAGATTCTTGTAAGCTGTTAAAAGCACAAATTTCATTGCTAAATAAGGCACCAAAAGGCTCCAGATACACCGACGAATTTAAGCAATTTGCTTTAAGTGTTTACTTTCTCGGACCAAAAGCATACAAAAAATTTTCTACTATTTGTCGATTACCGTCAAAATCTACTTTACACCGTTTTACAAACCGATGGGTTGTAAATCCGGGCTTCAATGATTTTATTTTTCGCGTTTTCGGATGTAGAGTTCGACTCTAAAGAGATAAAGAAAAAGATTGCATCTTGTGCCTCGACGAAATATCTTTAAAATCTCATCTGTTTTATGACATTTCCAAAGATAAAATTTTTGGTTTTCAAACAGACAATAAAAATTCTATGGAAATTGCAGGTAGTGCTCTAACTATAATGGCTAGAGGCGTAGCAAGCAGTTGGAAACAACCCATTGCATATTTTTTTAATAAAACATCTGCAACCTCTGATGATCTTAAAGATATTATATTCGAAAGTGTACGAAGATTACGTGTCATAGGTCTCAATGTGTTAGGTGTAGTGTCAGATCAAGGCTCAAATTTTCAAAAGTTAGTGAAAACCACTTTAAAATTAACACAGGACAATCCCTGCTTTTTTGTTGATGATATGAAACTCGTATACTTATTTGATATTCCTCACCTGCTAAAATCGACGAGAAACAATTTTTTTTCCTATGTTTTTGTATTGGATGAGGGAGAAACAAGAAAGACATATTTGGAAACCATGTATAATTTAGATAAAACGAAACAATTTAGGCTTGCTCCTAGGTTAAACAGTGAGCATATTTACCCCAACAATTTCCAAAAAATGAAAGTCAAATTAGCATCTCAAGTATTTAGTCACTCGGTGGCAGTGGCTATGCATACCTATATTGATTTTAATGTTTTATATAAAGAAGCATTCATAACAGCAAATTTTATAAAAAAAATGAACGACTTTTTTGATTTGTTAAACTCCAATAATTTGGAAAATTTTCAAGCTTTCATGGGAACCAAAAAACAAAATGAAATATCAGAAGAAATTGATAATCTTTTTAAAAACTTAAAAGTTTTAAATTTTAATGGAAAAGATGTAACAAATAAATTAAAATTTATATTTGGTTGGAGATTAACAATAAAATCAATTGATATTTTATGGGAGACGTTGAGGGCCAAAGGGCATAAATATTTATTTACCAGAAACTTAAACCAAGACTGTCTTGAAAACTTTTTCGGCCAAATTATAAATTGTTGTGGTAATGCTAAAAACCCCACACCCATGCAGTTTTGCAGGGCCTTTAAAAAATTATTTGCTCTTAGATACTTTGACCAGGCTGATGGTGCAAACTGTATTGACGATGTAAATGAGATGTTGATAAATTTAACTCCCGATTTCAGTTTTAATGAGTTTGTGCTTTTGTCTGTGCCTACCCCTACATATACTCCGCTACCAGTTTTTACAAATGATTATAGTAATATTAAAAGTCACAGGATACCTTTTAAAAAAATGTTTAATTCAACATTCTTGTGACATTTGTGTAAATTTTGCAAATTCTAATACGTTAGTCAATGACGAAACAATATTTTCTAAATTAAAAACTTATGACACACATAAAACACCATTTGGTGGTCTAACAGTGCCTTCCAGAGATATTGTTGACTATGTAATAAAATTAGAAAACATTTTTATAGAAAAATTTAACGAAATAGCTTATCAAGATGCAGTTGGCATGCAGCTAAAAAATGAATTTAGCAAAATTTCCATTATTCACCCCTGCAAGGACTTTCCTTTCACATACTTGGTATCTTTGTATACAAGAGTCCGCATTTATTATACATTGAAGTTTGTGAACCGTGACGTCAAAAGTCTCAAATTGAATAAAGGAAGTATTAAACTTAGTATTTTAAAACATTTATGATTATTAATGATGGTGTAATAATTTAATATCAGTATCATATCATATTTTATAATATACAGGGTGTTCCAGTTTTTTGTAGCAGGACTTTAACAGTCGATAGACAATTGAAAATTATTAAAAAAAGTTCCTATAAACATAGGTTGAAAAATGCTTAGTTTTCGAGATACAGGGTGTTAAAGTTTGAAAATAAATACGGATTTATATTAATATTTCCAGAATGCTAAGAAGTATCGAATCCAAACTTGCCAATTCTTTACATATAATTTAGAGGCCTATTTTAGAATAACAAACTACTACTTTACTTAACCATGGGCGTAGATATATGGATTTACTAAGGCTCTTTTTTACAAAAAAGTAGTACGCCACTGATATTTTCCCATGTTTTCAGTTTAATTCAATAAAGCAAGAAAAAACAAAAATTTAATGTCTCTTGGCACTTTTTGATATGACAAGCCGTTTTCCAGAAAATTTACATTTAATCATTTGATGCACGCATCTGGACGAATTTTAGACAAACTTGAAGTCGCTCGGAATTTCACCAAATTTGATGGTACGAAAAGTCTTTTAAAAAGAAAGAATGAAACATCGTTAATGATGCTTGTAATGAAGTAAGACACTTTTACATGTTGCTAGCTTTTGTTTGTATTTCTAATCATTTATTTTAGCTCGACCGTTGCGTTTTAATACATTTGTGTTATAAAAATTTTGATTTACATGATAATAAACTTTTACAATAAATATTTTAAATGTTTCATTCTTTATTTTTAAGAGACTTTTCGCACCATCAAATTTGGTGAAATTCTGAGCGACTTCAAGTTTGTCTAAAATTCGTCCAGATGCGTGCATCAAATGATTAAATGTAAATTTTCTGGAAAACGGCTTGTCTTATCAAAAAGTGCCAAGAGACATTAAATTTTTGTTTTTTCTTGCTTTATTAAATTAAACTGAAAACATGGGAAAATATCAGTGGCGTACTACTTTTTTATAAAAAAGAGCCTTAGTAAATCCATATATCTACGCCCATGGTTAAGTAAAGTAGTAGTTTGTTATTCTAAAATAGGCACCTAAATTATATGTAAAGAATTGGCAAGTTTGGATTCGATACTTCTTAGCATTCTGGAAATATTAATATAAATCCGTATTTATTTTCAAACTTTAACACCCTGTATCTCGAAAACTAAGCATTTTTCAACCTATGTTTATAGGAACTTTTTTTAATAATTTTCAATTGTCTATCGACTGTTAAAGTCCTGCTACAAAAAACTGGAACACCCTGTAGATATAAATATACCTAATGGTTCATAATAAATGTTATATTTTCTTTCATTTATGTGTTTTCTTTTAACCTAAGATACATCACTATTTAATTACCATAAAATCAAACCAAAAACCCTTATCGCTGCCCATAATAAATAATTACATAATACCGTCTACTCACATGGTGATATCAAAATTAAAATGTTCGATATTAAATAAGATAAGTACCTACCTAGGTATTGTACAAAATAAAAATATCAAAAATAATACTATACTGTAATATTTATTTTACCAAATCTGAAACAACTAATTTAAACATTTAGATTTACCCCGGTATCTCTCGTAGCTCTAAGCGATCGCTTGCAGACTGTAAGTAGACCCTCGTAATATACGCCACTTGCGGCCACCTGCACGATTTCTTGGAAATGCAAAAAGTGTTACTCATACCAAATAACAATAGATTTGGCTACAGTGACCCAACTGTTATATTATTTAGTAAACTTTGATTTAACCCACCAGCCACTCCACATTTTGGTGGATTATGGGAACGCGGAGTTAAATCAGTCAAGTCACATTTATATCGAGTCATCGAAAATCAAATCTCACGTACGAGGAACTTAACACATTGCTTGCCCAAGTCGAATCCGTGTTAAATTCGAGACCTCTTTGTAGTCTGAGTTCTGACCCCAATGATCTCAGTGTATTAACCCCGGGTCACTTCCTAACCCTTGAACCGTTAACTGCAGTTCCTGAACCGGAATTGTCTCACTTACATGTTAATCGCTTGTCACGTTGGCAACTAATATAGCAAATGAATCAAAACTTCTGGTCGCGGTGGAAGGATGAATATCTCCACAATTTGTATAAAAAAAGTAAATGGTCAGGATCCCAAACATCCATGCCTATCGAAATTGGCACCCTTGTCCTTATAAAAGACAATCTAGCCCCTCCTCTCAAATGGCGAATCGGCAGGATAGTGGAACTCTATCCCGGTGCAGATGGAATCGCTCGAGTTGCATCTGTAAATACAACTCAGGGTACTTTCAAGCACCCCTTGGTGAAGCTTTATGCTCTGCCTTCGAACTAAGCTACCACTTGCGCGATAGAATCATACTTTAGTTGTGTAACTTGTGTAGCTTTTATTTTGTTTGTCTAAGTTCATGACATTTAGTTTCGTTAGTAAATTCTGTTATGCAGAATTTGGTGGGCGGTTTATGTTCCGTACATAATTTATCTCTCGCCCTTACCCCATTTCCTACCGTTCCGTTATGTGCCGCCGGTGACAACTAACTATGGTTAGAGGAGAAAATGGTGTATATGGAATCTCATATTCCATACGCACCATACCAAACCTACCGTTTGTACCTAGGTCTAAAATTGATATCTAGCCTTATGCTAGGTCCGTTAACATTACCACATCAAGAACCATCTCAGGCACGACATTTGTAATATTGCAGACTTTCATTTGGCTCTGATGCCTCTTTTTGAAACGAATTTTTATTATGTTGAAATAGCTTGGCATTTCAAGGCCGGCGGTATGTCACGTACAGAACATTAATTTGTAATATGGGCATTGATATATAATAATAATAATAATAATAATAAATCGCCTTTTATTTTAACCATCCATTTTACAGTATACTATACAAACCATTTTACAACATATTTCCAAATTTAATAATATAAATAAACTAACCAATTATTTGTTAGATAGACAGTGGGCGAAGTTTAGCCAAGGCTACTCTTACACTTAACCCACTGAGTACCCAAAGATGGTAGTATTTTCAAAAATTAACAAAAAATTAAAAAATGGCTCTAGCTAGTAACAATAGATACATAATATACAGTAATATTACCTACCCACTACAAAAAAATCGTAAAATGAAAATGAAAAGAGAAAAAAAAATATCAAAATGAAAACTTGTACTTGCTATCACTGCAACAGAAGAAACCGTTTCAATTTCTTTTTAAAGGACACAATATTTAATTATTTCAAATTTACTGGTGTTTTGTTGTAATTAAAGACAGCATTATATGTAAAACTTCTCTGAAACAAAGCTGTCGAGTGTTGAGGCATAGTAAGTTTATATTTATGTCTAACATTAACTGAGTGTATATTTGAACGCTGTATGAGTTTATCCACAAGATTACCACATCTGAAAATTAAAAGTTTATGAACAAAAACATTAAGGTGCAGAATTCTCCTATTATTCATATCTAACCAGTTCAGTTCCTTAACCCTTCAATGTTGGCTAGCGGTGTCACAGACCGAGAATGGCGGTCTCACAGAAATATGGCGCGATAGGTGTTCCCCCACCCGGCGCACTAAATCGCTATGCCGCAGTGCCTCCTTTGCGGTCTCCGGGTGCATACGTCGCATATAATAGCATCGGTCTCACACACCCACGCCACTAAAATCGTAATATTAAACCGGTATCATACACCGACGCCACTAGAATTGTAGCCAATCTTATTGGTTCTTTAAAATTTGATCTTATTAGTTCTTCAAAATTCAATCTAAATCTCACAAGGCAGGTAAGATTTTAAATGATAAATGAAATAGGCCATTATTTGGGGTATCTCTTTTTAGAAATGGGCGAATGGGAGAAGGAGCAAGAATATCTTTTGAGGCTTATGGAGGAAGTTCCGACGGATATAGAATATGATGATGAAGAGGAAGATGAAACTGACATTTTACAAGAGAGACAAGACGATAGCGCGAGTGAACAAGATATCAACAGTGATAATGAAGAGGTTCAAATAGCAGGAGGTATTGAAGAAGAACAGACACTTGAAAGTGACGGGGAGGAAGATCAACCTATTACTGGTCCATACTTTCTTGGGAAAGATAAAGTTACTAAATGGAGGAAACATTTATCAAATATAGAAACAGAAGATCAAGTTCCGCCAATTCGAATTCCATCCGTAAAAGGTTATGCGAGAGAACTGAGAGAACCATTCGATATTTGGAAATGCTTTTTCGATGACGCTATTCTCAATATTATTGTGAAAAATACGAATAAAAATATTGAAGATCACGCAGATAATTATAACCGTCCCAGAAATGCAAAAGCCACAGATGCTGAAGAGATAAAAGCATTATTAGGACTTCTGTACTTAGCTGGAGTACGAAAATGTAATCATCTTAACGCTCAAGATCTATGGAAAACCGATGGCACTTCTATTGAAATATTTAGAATAACCATGTCACTATTCCGATTTAGATTTCTGCTGCGATATATTAGGTTTGATGACAAACAAACCCGCCCAATTAGCTCCAATAAGAGATCTTTTTGAAATATTTTTGATAAACTGTAAAACACATTACAATCTTTCTAACTTTGTCACAATTGATGAGAAGTTAGAAGCATTCAGAGGGAGGTGTGGATTTAGGCAATATATTCCCAGCAAACCGAATAGATATGATATAAAAAATTTTGCGCTGACTGACGCCAAAACATTTTACACCAATAATCTCGAGGTCTATGTCGGTACTCAACCTGCGGGACCATATAACCTAGAGACAAGACCATATTCGTTAGTTCAGCGATTATGTGAACCTATATCTGGATCGGAGAGGAACCAAACAATAGACAACTGGTTCACAAGTTGTGAATTGGCCGATACACTACTCAAAAATCATAAAATAACAGTAGTAGGAACAATTATAAAAAATAAAAGGCAGCTGCCATCAGAATTTGTATGCGGGAAAGATCGTCCAGTTGGTTCAAGTATGTTTGGATTCAGAAATAACTGTACATTGGTATCTTACATCCCAAAAAAAGGGAAAAACGTCCTATTATTATCCACTAAGCACAAAGATGATAAAATAGATCCTAGAACAGGGAAACCCGAAATTATAATGGAGTACAATAGGACAAAAGGCGGTGTAGATACGTTGGACCAATTATGTTCTAATTATAATTGTGCAAGAAATACTAGAAAATGGCCCATGGTAATATTTTATAGTCTTATGAATATTGCAGCAATAAATTCATTTATAATTTTCATAAATAATAATCCATCTGAAAAGATGCCAAGACGACTGTTTCTACAAAAACTTGCATTTAGTCTTATTGAAGGCCACTTACATAAAAGGCGTATATTAGAACATATTCCCAGGTCACTAAAACTTAGAATTTCCGAAATCTGTGGTATACAACCTCTACAAGAAAATATACCTATTCAAAATATTGGTACAGGTCGCTGTGTATACTGTGGTTCAAAAAAAAATCGTAAAACTCGATATTCTTGCATAACGTGTAAACAATTTTTATGTCTGGAGCATATCACTGTAGAATGTAGAGATTGCTATCATCGAGCTGAAAATTTTTAGAAAGTCGTGATTATTTATTTTCTGTATTATTCTATGCATAACCTTTAGTTCTTATTCTTTCTAGGAAATATATTATATATTTTTATTATCGAAATGTTTATCTAAAATTTATTTTTTAAACGTCTCATTTCTGTTATCTTTTGTTGAAATAAAATATATTAAATATAAAAACCAAATATATTCTTTTATTTCTTCCCAAACATTGAAACATAACTTGTTTCGGGCACATACCAAATGTAATGATCGAATGTGTCCCTGAGACCGACGCCACCACCAATGTTCTGAAAAATTGCGCCACCACTGAAGGGTTAATCTTGTGTGAAATGTGATCAAATTTTCTGAGCCCAAATATAAATCTAGCACAAGAATTTTGTACTTTTTGTATTCTGTTTTTGTATATACTGTCAAGGCAAGGGCCATAAATAAAGTCACAATAGTTATAGTGTGATAGAACAAGAGATTCTGATAAAGTTTCTTTTTAGTTGAAATTAATAAAAAATCTATTTGAATATAATACTTTTAGTGCTGAATAGGACCTCTGTAATAACTTATTTACATGAGATTTAAATCTAAAGTCGTCATCAATTATTAAGCCTAGATTTTTTGTGTCATTAACAATTGGTATCATGACTCCATTAATGTTAATATTCATACCATTCTTTATTTCGTTATAATTATTTTTGGAAGCAAATATCATGACTTTAGATTTGGAAGAGTTTAATTTTAGGTTATGTTGTTGGCTTTTGTGATAAATAATATTTAAGTCGTTATTAATGAGAGCCTGTGCCTGATTAAAATCGCGTAGGGAAAAACTTAGATATAGCTGAGTGTCATCGGCATAGGCCTGTATTTTACTATTAGTGATTGAGTTCGAAATATGTGCAGTGTATATTATAAAAAATAAAGGACCAAGGATGGACCCTTGAGCTACTCCAGATGATATATTAACTAGATTAGAATATGAATCATCAACTTTAATTTTCTGTTTTCTGTTAGAAAGATATGATTCGACAAAATGTAAGGCATTGATAGAAAATCCGTAATATTTTAATTTTGCTATTAGTAATTGATGGTTAATTGTGTCAAATGCCTTAGAGAAATCAAGTAACACCAACACACTAGCTAGCTTTTTATCAGATGCTGTCAAAATATCATCAGTGACTTGTGCTAATGTGTTAGAAGTGCTGAAATTCTTACGAAAGCCAGATTGAGAGGCCGGAATAATATTGTTCCTAGATACAAATTAGTTTATTTGGCTAAATAAATTTTTTTCTAATATCTTAGATATGCAGGGCAAAATACTAATGATTCTAAGGTCAGAATAATCAACTGGATTAGATATTTTAGGGAGCGGTAGGCCAACTGCTTCTTTCCATAGCTCTGGATAACAATTTTTTTCTATACAGAAGTTGACGATATGTGTTAAATAAATATCAATAAAAGGGCTACAGTATTTGAGCATACTGGCAAATATATTGTCAGTACCATAAGCTAGTGTTTTAATTTCAAAAAGTGAATCATGCCCTTCTTCCACAGTAGCAAGCCTAAATTCAAAATTTAAATAGTTATCATGAAAATTATTTTCGTAAAAATTTATTAAATTCAAGCAAGGGCCATTATTTTGTTGTAGAAATGCAGAAAAATATTTGCTCACATCATTTGGATGCGAGAGGTGCCCTGGTATTAAATTATTAGATTTATTTGTTATATTAAATGACCTTAGGGTAGACCATATTTTTTTGCTGTCATTCCTTTGACAAAAATTATTTAAATATGCACGTTTTTCTGCTCTAATACACGATAGAGTGTAATTACGTAAATGTTTATAATTTTCCCAATCATTTACTAATTTTGAATTTTTAAACTTTTTTAAAGCATTATCTCTTTCTCTCATAAGAACTTTAATATTTGGAGTGAGCCATGGTGCTTTAGGCTTAGAGACACGGACATTTTTAAGCGGAGCATGTGTGATAAAAATACTAAGTAAAAAATCATTAAAAATTGCAACTTTGTTGTTGACATCATTTTCTCTAAGGAATATGTGCCATGGTAATCCTTGCAGATCCTCTTGAAAGGTAGGAGGGTCAAAATTTGAAAAACCTCTGTAAGTTATAATTTTCTGTTTAAATTTTTTGATTTTCAAATTAAGTTTACAAAATACCATCCTATGATCCGATATAAGATCTGCATTAACTGTCCCTGCCTCAGATACTAAGTCTTTATTGCTTATATAAATTGGATCTAGTAGTGTGCTAGTAGTACTCGTAATTCTGGTCGGCTCATTGATGACTTGCGTAAAATTAAAAGAATCAAAGCAGTCAGAGAGAGCATTATTAATATTAAATAAATTAATGTTTATGTCGCCAAGACACAAAACCTCATCAGACATAGGAATAACATACGATAAAATTTGATCTAGATCCTTTACACAGTCCATGATGTTGTTTTGGGGAGGTCTATAAAAAATTCCAATTACAAAGGTCCTATGAGATTCTTTAAATTTAACCCATAAATGTTCAAAAGAGTTACCAACATTAAAATCAAAAGATAATACCTGACACTTCAACGTGTTTTTTGAATAAATGGCTACTATATAATTTTACTTTGTAATATTGCTTTGTAATATTGCATTTTGTTTGAGACAATATTATGCCCTGCGTGGCAGCCCTGTTTGTTTTTGGTGACCATAGATTGGTAGTACTGCGAAAGAAGAATATAGTATTAGACAGTTCACTGCCAGCGACAAGGTAAATGGCGTCTCGGCAGATGCTTCCTTTTTGTATTATTAATATTTTCCTATGGAAATTATATATGTGTATATATGTTAGTAAAGCGTTTTGCAAGGTGACATCCAGGCTTTCATTATTTGTAAAACCCAAGTACAACACCCTACCAAGCACTATTTTATCTACATACTTAGTAATTCTTGACAATGAAATAGAAGTAATGATTAAGATTGACAAAATTTTATATAAAGCAATATTATTACCATATGGCAATAATTATATATACACCCCTCTAGTACATTGCAGGCTAAATATGTTTGTTAAAAAATAACTACTTAACGCAGTTTTTTAGATGAAATGAAGAATGAAATGTATTATTTATTGTCTTAAGTAATAAGTAATTAATCATTTTTGTAGTAAATACGTCATAGTTGAATTCCCAGATGAAGAGAAAAATGGAACTGTCCCAATGGCTGTCGTTTCAAATACATGGATTTTTAGCGAGAATGGTAATTTATTTTGCAACTGGCCAACATATTATAAATTTGACTCTGAAAGAGAAAGAGCAGTCAAAAACCATACAGAATTAGAATTAGAAAGTTCTTACAGGTGTCTTATAAATACAATATGTTCTTCAGGTAATATTTTCATATTCATATTTTCAGTGTTAGGGAACCTAATTGTAAGGTGTAAAGAGATTTATTATTATTATTATTATTATTATTATTATATCTACACTATAATTGTTAAATTCCGGTACTTATTGGTTCATCTGATTTAAAAAAAAAAGATTGTACAATACATTCAACTAGAATCTATTTCAAAATATGTTTTTAGATGATTTTCAAACAGCTAATAGAAAATTGAAAATGCTTGAAGAAACTTCCAGTATATCGTCTAGTGATGAAGAGGAAGTTTATAAGAGAAGAGTAGCAAGAAAAAGATTTAGTGACTGATGGTCGAGATGGTAGAGTACCTGCCTCTCACCCAAAAGTCCCGGGTTCGAATCCCGGTCGTGGCAATGGAAAATACTGTGAGAGGGATTTTTCCATTATACACGGATATTGGATGTGTGTCCCTTGTCTTTAAATGTGTAGCCCCTCCCGCACAAGGCTCCTAGAGCCTTCTTGGATAAAGGGGGTCGTAATTACATGTGGTGTATTATTATATTATTATACCTAGTAGGCAAAGCGTAAAATTCCCGGACGACCGTGAAACGGCTCGACAAGCAACACGGACTTCGGGAATGTGGTTTCCTCTATGAGGTATACATACTATTTTTCAGCAAATCGTTTAAAAATGGCAATTAATTAATTTAAAAAAATGCATTATTAATTTTATGTTCGATCGTACATACATACTTGATTTATGACTTTACTAGGGCTTTACATTGATTCTCATTTATCTTGGGGAAATCACGTTGATTTTTTAATAAACAAAATTAAAGTTACCTGTTTCTCTATATGGCAGTTAAGAAATTATGTTAGTTTAGATGTTCTTAAAATGTATTATTTCGGATATGTTCAATCAAGGTTAAACTATAATAGTTTAACCGGCGTTTCTAGGAAAAACCTCATTAGTCCAATTTCGCGGAAATTGGAATACTGGCGACACCTGTTTACTAACTCCCATATATACATATACAAATCGTTATTTCTTGTAAAAACATTATAAGTTCCATAAAAATTAAGTATGAAATGTAGCTTGTTCTTGTAAAAACATCACAGGTCCACATTGTTTCGTCTAAGAAAGTCACATGTCCATAACATGTGATATTTTCCATGGAAATATTTCGATTTCTAGCACGTGTGCACTTGTTGGGTTAGTTTGTGATCGTGTCTCGAGTAGATAACTTTGTTTCATTTTAAAATACCGACAAAATGGATGAAGAAAATAACAAAGAAGCAGTAGTTGTTCAGTGGCAAGAAAAAAAGCAAAATAAAGCACATCCAACGCTTGTTGTCAAAGAAGCTAAAGTAAAAGGTGCAGAACATAGAAATCATAAAGGAAAACTAATAGCTGAGAAAAAAATAGGACATGATTGCAGGTATATTGGCTTTAAAATAATAATGTATAACATTGAAGTTAACTGTTTGATTTTCTTTAGATGCAAACGATTAAAATGTTACCAAAAAGTTTCTGTTGAAGAACGAGAACACATTTTTACCGAATTTTATAAAATGCATGACAAAAATGAACAAGACGCATACTTGGCAGGCCTAATAACAATAAATTTTATACAACGACATAGAAAACGTAAACAGGAAAACAATAAACCACATTGTGCTACATATTCTTACAAATTGCGATGTTTTGGAATAGAAAAGTCGGTTTGTGTCAAAGCATTTGCCAGCATTCATGCTGTTACATTGCCTCGTCTAAAAAGAATTCAGTTATCACTAGTAGAAAAAGGTTGCGCACCTAGAGATATGAGGGGCAAACATACTTGCCGCCCCAGAAAGTACTGCATAGAAGCTACTAGTCTGATAATTAATCATATACGTACATTTTCTCCTATGCAATCACATTACTCATTACGAAAAAGTCCAAATCAGCTGTACCTACCATCCGAGTTAACAGTGAAAGATATGCACAAGGCTTTTCTGCAGGAATACTACATTAACGTTCCCTACAAAATGTATTGGACAATTTTTAAAACCAAATTTAATATTAAATTCGGATATCCTCGTTCAGACACATGTGCAGAATGTGACAAATATGAACATAACTTAAGCAACAAAGATATTTCTGACGCCGATAAAGCTTCTTACAAAACGCAAAAAGAACTTCATCTAAGAAAAGCTAATGCATTTCACTCCAAAAAACGTAGGAACAAAGAACTGGCTAGAGCAGGCGAAATTTCATGCATTACTTTTGACTTCATGCAGAACTTACCACTGCCACACATTCCGTCCAATCCAGTATTTTTTGCAAGACAGATATGGTATTACGTTTTCGGAATCCATGATTTAGGCAGTAATGAAGCAATAATGTATACTTATACCGAAGACCAAGCAAAAAAGGGATCAATAGACGTTGCATCAATGTTATTGAACTACATTAATACCAATGATTTGTCTAGAAACTTGGTTTTGATTAGCGATGGCTGTCCGGGTCAAAACAAAAACTATACCATGTTGCACTTTCTGTATGTATTAGTTCATGGGCTAAAACTCTTTGACTCTATAATTTAACTGTTTCCTGTAAGAGGTCATTCGTATCTTCCTAATGACCAGGATTTTTCTCTTATTTCAAGAAAAAAGCGACAAACCGAACGAGTTGAAATTCCAGAGGGTTGGGATAACATCATTTTACAAGCACGATCTAAACCGTCCCCTTTTAGAGTTGTCAAAGTAGACCAATCTATAATATTTGATGTAAAAAGTGCAACTGAAAAGTTTTTTTTAAAGAATCCAAAACCAGCAATTAACATAAAAAATATTAAAATGTTCCGAATTGAAAGTACTAACAGATGCATTTTTCTTAGAGATAGCTACAATGGTCCATGGCGTTCATCACTAGTAGTATCAAAAACAGTCATTAAAAATGAAATAAGTTTAAAGCATGCGTACGATCTACCAATACCAATTAAGAAAACAAAACTGGATAGTCTGGAAAAGCTTCTGCCCGTTTTACATAATCACAACAACAGAAAATTTTATGACGACTTGATAAAAAACCAGAATAGCAAACAACTTGACAGCCCTGATATGAATACTACCGTCGACAACGATGATAATAGCAGTGGTTGCGAAGACTAAAAGACTAGTAGTGAAGTTTTCATTTATTTAGTTAGTCAAATGTTTACTTTTTATTTCTAATAATAACATCACATGTTAATTTTTTTCCTTTAAAAACCTCATATGTTCAGGTTTTTTTTTGTTTTTTTTTCATAATCGTTTGACAAAAAAATCATAAAATATTTTAGGCTATGTGTCTTATATTTTTTTACACCTACTAAATAGTTAAATAAAGTATTCCAGTAAAAAATAAAGAACTTGGAGAGTTTTTATTGTTTTCTCAAATATTTTAATTTTGGACTAATGAGCTTTTTCCTAGGAACGCCTCTATTGTATAATGCTTTGGGGAAACAGCAACAAAATTAATGATCTGTTTATTTTACAGAAAAAAATAATACGTGCTATGTTATTTAAAAACTCACGTTACTCCTGCAGAAACCTATTCTCTGAACTAGGTATTTTAACGATTTCTTGTCTATATATTTTTAACTGTGTATGTTATTTAAAGTGTAATCCACATATGTTCGTGAGAAATAGAAATGAAATCAATAATTATTCCTTAAGGCCGACGTACAATGTCGATATACCCCAACATAGATTGTCATTAGTGGCTAATGGGCCTCTGATTATGTCTATTAAATTATTTAATAAACTACCACTCTCCCTTAAATTATTGAATGACAATAAAGTTTTCAAATCTAGAGTAAAAATGATGCTTTTGAAGCATAACTTTTATTCTGTTTCTGAATATTTGGAATGCTCTAATGTGGAAGAATGACAAATATATTAAATTTTAATGTGTCTATTTGTATTTTCACTTTTCATATATACATATTTTGTCAAGTATGTTTTAATTAATTTTATAATTCCCGTTTGTAATTTTATATAACAGTGTTTGTCGTTTATTAGTTTAGTGTATTTTAATATACAAAAAATCTGACTATATTCTATGCTTATTTTGTAAGTCTTATGAAAATAAAGAATTATTATTATATTATTATTATTATTATTATTATGACCTTATTTAGCAGACATAATGCGCTACTTTATGGTACAAGTACCATTATGATAAAGTAAATTGGACTCATCTGTCAATAAAAAATATTGGTTGTGAAACTGACAAGCAGTCAAATTTGTATTTCAATGAACGAAATTAAATTTATCTCGATTATTTTTTTTAAGAAAATAAATACTTACCAAATTTTATGAAAAAATTAACATTGTAACATTATTTAATCATTTATAATTAATATTTATCAAATTAAAATTTACAAACACGAGTTGTTTGTTAGTAAATGTTATAGAACCTCAGGGTTTGCAGCAAAAGAAATATCTAGTTTTAAGGTAAAGTGCTAATAGGAAGTGTAGCGAACAGTTCCAGATGCCGATGCAGAAAAATGGGAGAAAGAAAATAGAAGCGGTAGTCTTAAAACGACGAAGTATAAGACTTCGATCGTATCAGTGTTATTTTTAAGTTTCAAAATTTATAGTAAGTGATTTTTCAATGTAATATGCTGTCAATGATCTTATCTTATCTTTACATTATGGATCACAGGAGAAATAATGTTTTTAATTAGTAATAACAACAGTGTTGTTACTTTAGTAATAAGGGAATCATTCCTAAGGCAATAATGAGTCGTGTTTGGGAAGCAGTTGGATGCTTCGCACGAGGATAGTTTTAAAAAAATGCATCAATCAGCAAATGGAGACTGAATCGAAAACGAAATTTAGGGGATCCATCGTTCCCTTCGGCTGCCTGATTGGACTAATCAGAAGCCAGGAAATAGTCGTGTTTGACATTGCGACGAAATCGAAGGCGAGGGGCAAATTTAGAAACTGAATTAAAAATTTTTTTATGTCTTTAGAAACTGAATTGAAATTTATGTTATTTATTTATTGAAAAATCACTGAATCATCTGGTCATAGCGGTATTCATGCGGAAGGTTTGAGTCATCGAAGCATGGTAAGCGCGAATGAACAGAATATTATAAATAATTATTTTAACCCTTTGAGGGCTAGTGGTGCCTTATTGGGACCACAGTTCAAACGTTGTCGTAGATGCGGCCTAGTATGTGCTAGCCGGAACCACATAATACATTCTTGTTTAGGCGGTATTCCCCACCTTAATTCAAATACCGCGCGCTGTGTTTATCCGTTTCTCAGTAGATGTCTGTGAGTCTTGCTTGCACGTGTTTACAGTTAACCTTTTCTTAAGGAAAAACACCATGTCACGTAAGTTTATCATCTTATTCTTATAAAATATATATTCTAGTATAGTTTTGTATCAAAATGTTGTTGGTTTTTCATTGCTAAAACTTTTTTAGCAAATATGCTGTGGTTCCATTTGGGACCACTAGGCCACACATACTAATTATTTCCTTATTTTTAGGAAGAAATTATTTGGATTTAGCAAACATGAGTTCTGATGCGGCATTTTTTATATTGGATGAGATACCTTCCGATACGGGCTCCATTACCTCTGAGGCACCATCGGAAGATGAAATTGATGCAGATGAATACGTTATGAACCCAACTGAACAAGAATTGTTAGAAAATGAACCTGATCCGCCAGTACCAACAGGCAAAGACGTTTTGGACTATGACAGTGAGGATGACCTTCATTTGTCGACATTCATACAGCGGTGGAGTAGTAATTCGGCACATGCTAACACTCCGCATCCTTTTGAAAAAACCAGTGGGCCAAATATACCCGAAGATGCAGAATCACCAACTGATATTTTTCTCTGTTTGTTTACAAAGGAGCTCATAGAAAAAATTGTGTTTGAAACAAATTTATATGCAACACAAATAACTAACAATAACCGTTTTATTCCCACAACATTTGATGAAATTAAATGTTTTTTGGAATAAATATGATGATGGGACTAACAAAGAAACCTAGTTACAAAGACTATTGGTCCTCAAAAATACAAATGAGGGACCCTTTTATCTCATCTGTCATGTCACATGATCGGTTTAGTTGGCTTCTGGGCCACCTCCACCTTAACGATAATTCCCTTCAGCCTAAAAAAGGTGATTATGATTATGACAAACTATATAAAATTAGGCCTTTACTGGAAGTATTGTCGCACACATTTTTAAATTCTTATAGGCCACAAGAGAATCAAACTGTAGATGAGTCGATGGTGAAATTTAAAGGTCGAATTAGTTTTCGACAATACTTACCAATGAAGCCTATAAAACGGGGATATAAAATTTGGATAAGAGCCGATCAATCGGCTTTTGTGTCACAATTTCAAGTTTATACTGGTAAAGTTGAAACCGTTGAACGAAATCTTGGCTCAAGAGTTGTCAAAGACTTAACCCGTTCTTTGGTAGGGAATTACCACAGAGTCTTCTTTGACAATTATTTTAACGGTGTCCAACTACAGAAAGATTTACTAAAGGATAAAATTTACGCTTGTGGAACCACTAGAAAGAAAAGAAAATTGGAACCGAAAGATTTAAAAGAAGACAAGGTCATGAAAAGGGGGGATACGGATTGGAGAATCACAAAAGAAGGCATACTCTACCTTAAATGGATGGACACAAAACCAGTTCGATTTTTAAGTAATTTTCACAATCCCGACGATGTGAGGACTATTTCAAGAAAACAGAAAGATGGGTCCTCAGTGGAATTTCCCTGTTTGCAAGTAGTTAAAGACTATAACATGCATATGAATTATGTCGATAAATCAGATATGCATATTGCTACATACAGAATTGATCGTAAATCTAGAAAGTGGTGGCATCGTCTCTTTTGGCACTTTTTAGATCTTAGTATTGTCAACGCTTACATTATTTTTAAAGATCGTGTACCGGATTGCAAAACTATAAGTTTGAAAGAATTTCGCTTATCTGTAGCTTGTGGCCTTATAGGAGCAGATCCAAAAACTGCACAAAGAGGTAGAAGAAGTTCTGATTTACCCATAAACAAATTCAAAGTGACAGTTCCCCCAGAAATTAAATATGATAAAGTTGCACATTTACCCGTTCATGGGCAAAAGGTTCGGTGCGCACGTTGCAGTACCCGATCAAAACCACATCGTACTAGATGGCAATGCAGTACCTGCCAGGTTGGACTTTGTTTAACTGAAAAATCTAATTGTTTTTACGCATTCCATAGAAAGTGATGTACGTACTAATGTTCCTAGTGGTTCTATCAACGGTTAATAACTAAACTAATTTGTTAAGGCTGTGTCAACGTTAGTTAACCATTCGTTATAACCAGTGATAGTGGGAGGGAACGACCGATATTCGTATTAAGTCAATTAATCGCTATCACCACATCTGATTTAACTCTTGGCTGTTGAATTCAACGCAGGTCGTGGCAAACCCTTAATATATCGAAGTCTCGAAATCGATAGATTAACGGCAACTGTCGACAATGAATGCTTCCTCGTATACAGGCTTCGCAACGTCCTGAACTAAAGATATAACACTAGCTAAACACTTTGCACAATCCACAATTCACTTCTGACACCTGCCCAGACAGGTCTTGCTCGTTCACTCTTCTTTGGCTCAGCCGAATGGTCAAACCGACGCAATTGCGAGGGTCGTTAGCTATGGGGTCAACACAGATACTAGACTAATACTAGAACGCAATAAGAAGACATGGATAATAAATAAGGGTATATATTAAACAATCATCATAGTACATATAGAGCCTCACCTAGCAAGGTCTGCCACCATAACCACGATACCCCCACAAGGGGTCAGCGACCGCGACGGCCGCGCTTAAAGACGAGTGATCGATTGCCGAAAGAGAATTATTACATGGACGTGACTGGCAATTTAGTGAGTGGGTTTTATAGATTTACTGTTAGAATTATAGACAAAAAATTTAAGGTAATATTCTCCAAAAGGGGTATATGCCGTTAGACGTCTGTGGATATTTCAGAAAGGGGAAATCTCTTCGAATGCTATCTCACAAGGCGGTCACCTGGTAATAATGGAGAAGTACCCCGGTACCCGTGCGTACCGCAATGAGGCTTATCCTGGCTTGATTTAATCAAAAATACCCTAATTATATTTTGCGAGATCATTGGGAGGTCTCCCACTATAGATATGGAAAAGACCCGAGACCACTTCACGTCGCCACGTGGCGTCGCAAAATTCCGCAATTTCACTTTTTGATACAGTCCCTAAAATTTCAAAATGGTGCTATCAGACACGATCCCGGTAGAGACGATGACCAATGGGTAGGCGAGGCCAGCTCAACCATCCTTGGAAGCCGTAGGTCACGGACTCACTAGGAATTCCAGAACGCGAGGGTAGAGTGAACCTATGGGTCCGTAGATCAGTGCGACCACGAAGGTGGATCAGTCTATGATAGATCAGATCAAGAACTACCGATCTACGGTAGATTCACTCTCGCGCCTTTGTGGAGTATTCCTGTGATCCGTTAGACCGGCTTATGACAATGATCATCTGCGCTATGATCATTGTTGTGGCGCAGTCCGTCCTTCGAGGATTCGGTACTGGCTGAGGACAATGCATGTCCTTGGTCGTCTCTACATGCTGCATCGTGCCTGGATGCGTTCGTTCAAACATGAGATATGGGCCGAAAAAGATAAAGGGAATTTTGGAAAGTGTACTGAAAATCGTCTTAGAAATTTTATAAAAAATCCTGATATGCACGGAATCATGCATATCAGGCAAAAAGAAGGAATTTTGGTGTTTAGGAACTGAAGTGAAATTCGAGATAATTTTGATAAAAAAATGGTGTACATGGAACAGATGTTCCATATACACCATTCAAGCCTTAGCTTGTGTGCTTATGTCTAATTGGGATCTTTTGCTTAAAACTACTTCTACTGCATCTCCTGGGTACGTTAACAGTTCCACAGTGGAACCACATCTTTCTGTCTTTTCTATATAATAATTTTTTTTTTTGTATAATATATGTTTTTTGTATCTTCTTCAATAGTTAAATAGCAAAATAACTTTAAAAAAATTACTTAAAAAAAACACGAAATAATTTAGGCCACAAGGGGTTAAGATCAAATTGGAACTGTATCAAAATTCGTCTTGAATCAACTAAACAGATAGGAAAAAGTCCCCTAATTTCAAAAATTGATCAAGAAAATTTTGGTAATAATTATCAAATCGAACCTGAATCATAACCATCATAATAAATATAAGCACCTGGAAAAGGTAATTCCTATTAACCTAGGTAAAAAAGAAAGGTAAAGCAAAAGCTATGTCGAACCTCGAGGATCCGAAAAGAGCCACCAGTAAAAAATAAGTGTAAATAGGAACTGAGTCAAAAAGCTTAAATACCAGGTGGGCGTCCGGAAGCGGTCCCGGAGTACTCCGGTATAAGTATCCATGTGTACGACGGATGAAATACGAGTTAACGAAAAGTAATCTGCCGTTGATGGGTATATACAAGCTCTGACGAGTGATATAATCGTTACGAAAGGGTGCATTAGTTTAAATTCTGATGAAGTAAGTGTTTTCACACAATTATCTCTATTTAAATAAAAAAACCATTAAAATTCATTTCTTTTGCCGTAAACCTTTCGTAGTCAATTCTCTTTCGGCATAATTGGTCACCACCTCCAGGTCGCGCTCCTATGAAGCTGCGTATCGTTGCGCGGATGGACATGTAACTGCTTGATTAGATAGGTTAGCTTTAACTGAACGATTGTCATCTTACATAATTTATTGTCTCAATATATATATTAAATTGACGCCAGTCTTTTAATGAGTTATTATCAATAACCCTAAAATTTCTGTTCGATACAA
The DNA here is from genome assembly GCA_963680705.1 of Rhagium mordax. Classification (NCBI taxonomy): domain Eukaryota; kingdom Metazoa; phylum Arthropoda; class Insecta; order Coleoptera; family Cerambycidae; genus Rhagium; species Rhagium mordax. Next base: position 25,724,222 of record OY796664.1, read on the forward strand.
GTGATCAGTTTCATTAATCATCGTCTGAGAAAGGTTCGTCTATTCTTGCGGTGTGTAGCAGTGAAATAGAAACGTAATTTGGAGGAAGGTGAACCAAAGTAATCTAAACCTGTATGGGCAGGAGTTTCCGTAGTTTTGAATGTATCTAGCGAGACGCTTTGAAGGTTTGACCGGATACCCACGTGCATCAGTTGTCGTCTTTGGAACTCTATAACGGAAACGTCGTCATAAACAAGTAGCTATTGGCAAAAGTAAAGGCACACTTTGAGACATACCAAATTTACTTATAATAATAATAATAATTTGTAAAATTTTCTCTTGTCATAGAATAGACGTCAAATTTATAAAATTATAATTTTTTCAATAATCATGTAATTTTGGCGATCGAACATAAAATATTGTATGCAACTCATACATAATCGGACTTTATTGGCCTCGGCTTTTTTATTGGCCAAACAAAGACTCATCCAATAAAGTCCTAGATTATGTACTCGTTACATAAATAGCTGTATTTTTACAAATAATATTTCTTAGCAGTACAAAAATGAACAGTTAAGTATATTTCGTTGCCTGACCACGACATTTCTTTACAGTTTGCGTACAAAAATGAATATTTCCTAACAGTGATATTTTGTTGCATTTTTACTAATAAGTATTCATAAGGATTCTTTGTAAAGGAGTTGATAAAATGTTTTTTCAGTGGCTGTTAAGAAAAAATCCAGATTCACGAAGTGCAACACAAAATGAAGTAGAAACCAGCATAAAATCATGGTTGCGGACTGCATAATATGATAGGGCGGGTGGCAGACAAAGAAGAAAACTAAATAAAAGATTACAAAGTGTTCCGTAATGTTATGTCAGATTTTGGTAGTGTAAAGTGGACTTGTAAGACTAAAAAACAGTAAAGTGCAAGATCTATTTTTATATGTCTTGAGGTTACAGTTAACAGTAAATAAACAGAAGTTTTTATTTAGTTTACGAATTTAGGTCTGTTCTGTTCTCAAATTTAATGGGCCTGTAACTTCGAAACAAATAAAATGGACCTAGCACTTTTATATTATTAGTCTTACAATTAAGTCTATTTTTATAGTTTCAAAATTTGAACAGAACTATACATGGAACACTGTATGTTTGTTTTTCCTTTTTTATATAATAATAATAATAATAATAATAATAAATCGTCTTTATTTCATAAATACTTAATAAATGTTTACAAGTTAAGAAAAACAAGTGTAGTTGTTTCTACCAGAAAGTGGCGAAGTCTAGCTTTAAAAGCTACTCTACTTAACCACATCGTGGTAGGTGAAATATTTATATAAATAAATGTCCTAATAAACGAATGACCATTTGAGAAATTTATTTATTATTATTCTTTTTTTTTGCTTGATCCAATTATAGGTACTTATTCTGAACATTAATATTAATGCTGACTATTTAATAAAAATTGCTTATACTTTATTTTGAATTTGATACTACTTAGTTTAATATCTTCAGGTTTTAGTGAGTTGTAGAATTTGATAGCCGTGTATACAAAAGATCTTTCAAACATGGCTGTGCGATGATTTGGCATTGTTAATTTATAACTACTACGCATATTTAGTAAGTGTATATCTGATCTTGGTACAAATTTTTGTTTAAGAGGAGTGGAGCAGTCCCGATCATTTAGTAAATTCAAAACAAAAGTCCCCAAGTGAAGAGTCCGACGATTTTCCATATTTAACCAATTAAGTATTTTTACGGTATGCGAAATGTGATCATATTTACGTAAGCCAAATATTAAACGGCAACAACTATTTTGCATTTTTTGAATTCGATTCTTGTTGATACTTTATGTACTTTTAAATTATAGCAAGTAAATATTGTCTAAAAGTTATTTGTGGCATCTTTCTGTATTTTCTTTCTGTTCTTATTTGGGATTTACGGCCACACTTCTGAACATTAATCTGATAATCTGAAAAATATTTGGATTATTTAAAAAATAACCTTTACGCCTGTGACTTTACGTCAAAGGAAAAGTTAAAGGTTGGTTTTCTGACAAAATATAATTAAAATAAAATAAAAACAATTATGTTTTGCAGACGTTTCGGAAACTTAGTCTGTTTCCTTTCTCAATGCTAAATAGTCTTTCTCTTGTGTAATTCGTGAAATGACACAATTTTAATGTTTATATTATAACCATAGATACTTACTACGCTCACAGAAAAGTTGATTAGATTAGATATTCAAGTTGCTAAGTTCTTCTTTTAGCATCGGTAACCATATTGTACAACAATCTACAGAATAATTTGATACGCATTTGTCTTCATTTAGCAAAATTATTGCAGATTCTTTAATTTTTCTCTTTTTACTGTCCGGTTCTTTTGTTAAAATTTTTGCTCCATTCCAATTTATTGGATGTCCGTTTTCGAAAGCGTGTTCACAAATTTTTGATTTTTCAATTTCATTTTTTCTAATATAACTTTTGTGTTCGCCCAATCTTACATTGAAGGGTCTGGATGACTCACCAACATAATATTTGTCACATTCACAACACGGAATACTGTAAATACAGTTTTTTGAATTTTGATCACTATTAACCGGTTTTGTTTTTGTAAGTATAGATCTTAAAGTGTTAGTAGTTTGAAATACCGTTCTAACATTAAATTTATCACCGATAGTGCGTAGTTGTTCAGATAATCCCTGTACATAAGGAATCATTGTTACTGTTGTGTATTGCCGTTCGGGTACTTGTTGGCGCTGATTATTAATTCTATTTTCAATATTTGTCAATGTTCTATCAACAAAGACTTCTGGGTACTGATTGTTAATTAGTACATTTTTAATAAATATTTTTTCTGTATTTAATATTTCTTCAGTAGAAGAAATTGTTTTTGCCCTATCATATAAACATTTTATAACACCTCTTTTAACACTTTTTGATTGATTCGAGTTATAATTTAGATATCTATTTGTATGGGTTATTTTTCTGTAAACGCTAGTTTCAAATCTATTGTTAACTTTTTTAATTAAAATATCTAAAAATGGCAATTCATTAGTATTTTCTATTTCCAATGTGAATTTAATAGATGGTTCTTTATCGTTAATATTTTCCAAAAAGCTGTTTAATAAATCGATTCCGTGGGGCCAAATTGCAAAAATATCATCAACATATCTCCACCAAATGACTGGTTTATATATATAATTTTGAATATATATTTATGGAAGATTTTGAAAGTAAATATGTTCAAAATTATATATATAAACCAGTCATTTGGTGGAGATATGTTGATGATATTTTTGCAATTTGGCCCCACGGAATCGATTTATTAAACAGCTTTTTGGAAAATATTAACGATAAAGAACCATCTATTAAATTCACATTGGAAATAGAAAATACTAATGAATTGCCATTTTTAGATATTTTAATTAAAAAAGTTAACAATAGATTTGAAACTAGCGTTTACAGAAAAATAACCCATACAAATAGATATCTAAATTATAACTCGAATCAATCAAAAAGTGTTAAAAGAGGTGTTATAAAATGTTTATATGATAGGGCAAAAACAATTTCTTCTACTGAAGAAATATTAAATACAGAAAAAATATTTATTAAAAATGTACTAATTAACAATCAGTACCCAGAAGTCTTTGTTGATAGAACATTGACAAATATTGAAAATAGAATTAATAATCAGCGCCAACAAGTACCCGAACGGCAATACACAACAGTAACAATGATTCCTTATGTACAGGGATTATCTGAACAACTACGCACTATCGGTGATAAATTTAATGTTAGAACGGTATTTCAAACTACTAACACTTTAAGATCTATACTTACAAAAACAAAACCGGTTAATAGTGATCAAAATTCAAAAAACTGTATTTACAGTATTCCGTGTTGTGAATGTGACAAATATTATGTTGGTGAGTCATCCAGACCCTTCAATGTAAGATTGGGCGAACACAAAAGTTATATTAGAAAAAATGAAATTGAAAAATCAAAAATTTGTGAACACGCTTTCGAAAACGGGCATCCAATAAATTGGAATGGAGCAAAAATTTTAACAAAAGAACCGGACAGTAAAAAGAGAAAAATTAAAGAATCTGCAATAATTTTGCTAAATGAAGACAAATGCGTATCAAATTATTCTGTAGATTGTTGTACAATATGGTTACCGATGCTAAAAGAAGAACTTAGCAACTTGAATATCTAATCTAATCAACTTTTCTGTGAGCGTAGTAAGTATCTATGGTTATAATATAAACATTAAAATTGTGTCATTTCACGAATTACACAAGAGAAAGACTATTTAGCATTGAGAAAGGAAACAGACTAAGTTTCCGAAACGTCTGCAAAACATAATTGTTTTTATTTTATTTTAATTATATTTTATGTCAGAAAACCAACCTTTAACTGTTCCTTTGACGTAAAGTCACAGGCGTAAAGGTTATTTTTTAAATAATCCAAATATTTTTCAGATTATCAGATTAATGTTCAGAAGTGTGGCCGTAAATCCCAAATAAGAACAGAAAGAAAATAGCAAGTAAAGTTAAGAATAAGATATACAGGGTGAAAATTTTGGGAGGAATCGACGAGATGATGATTTTTCCTAATACGGTCCTGGAGTCTTGTCTGATTGCGACTAACTGTTGGTATTTCATACTATTTTTAACTAATAATAGTTATAATTACTTAGAAGCTTAAACTGATAGGAACTTTGACAACTAACATTGAATTACTGAAAGTTTGAATTTTAACAAGATAATGTTTAAATTTAATGTGTTTATTTTGTATCTGTTGTAAGTGTGACAAGAAAACGAAGTATTCCACCTTTGTTGGTAGTTTATGTACTTTCAAACTTCATTAATAAGATTTAAAAAAAACATATACAGGGTGAACTTTTTAGGGGGCACAGATAAAATGAAATTTTTCCTAATACGGACCCGGAATTTTGGTTTTGTAATTATGGCGAACTGTTGGTATTTGATAGTACTTAAAGTGTACCAAAAATAAATTGAAACGGACAATTAGTTTCTAAAAGGCAACGAAAGCAAATTTTGGTAAAAATTCATAAATCACCCTGTACAACCCTAAATACTTGGCTGAAATGATTTTAAATAGTGATTTGTTACTAACCTTGATGAGCCCTATCTACCATTGGACTATGTACAGTTCCGCATGAAACACCCTGTATATAAAAGATAAATAAATTAAGACATAATCAGCAATAAAATTATAATAGGTTACTTTTTTAAATCACACCCATAACATATGCTTTAAGCAAATTTTATGTACCTCTATATCTAAAAAAACAGTGGATAGAACTAAAGGAAATGTTAAACAGCAACAATAAAAAAAAAAGAAAAAAAAAATTATAACAATTAAAAAAAAAATCTAAGTATATAACTGTATCAAGCAAATTACAAAATAGATTAAAAAATATATATAATAAAAGGAAACTGTGTTAAATATTCAAAGAGCTAATAAAGCAAAGAAAGTAAAGAAAGCAGCATTAACCCGAAGTTAATATTCTGAGATAAATCATATTACAACCTTACATTATTATATAAACTACTAAATAGTTTAAAATCTTACACTCCTAAATAAGTTTTATTAATTACATATTTTATATAAAGGAATATTATAGGTAACGTATAATCCGTTAATACAATTATTTGTATAGATTAAAAATATATATGTAATAATTAACATAGTAACAACCAGTGCACAAATACACAAAGAGAAAATAAAGAAAACACATCTGCAAATATCTAAATCGTTCAAAATAATTTGATAACAACGTAATTAAAAAGAAAAATAAAAATTGTAAACAAGTATAACTAATAAAGTCAAATAATTGATATATTTTAACAATGAACCAAAATTAAACTGCGAAATAGGTTTCATTTATTGTTTACCTATTACCTATCTATAAAATAATACCAAAAAAAATAAGCCAAATTAGATTGGGAAACTAAAACATACCTAAGTAATACATAAAATCCAGAAACAATAATTATAGCCCAGGGTCGATCTGAAGATTTATATAGGAAACCTTGAACAAATTAGAGACAAGCTGAAATTTGGTATATAAGTTTGTATTGGGGTCCTTAAAATACCACCAAACCCCACCGGTAATCCGCCGTGCCTGTCACCCCTAAACAACCCCCGAAAGGGGTGAAAATCGAACTTTTTTTAGTTTTTTGGCAATATCTTAAAAACAAAGCTATATACGAAAAAATATAAAGACAGAAAAATCAAAGAGTATAAAATTATCTATAAAATTACGTTTAGCAGATATATTTTGCTTTACCAGTGGCGGAGTTATGATATTTTTAATAACTGAGTATTTTGCAAAAATTACTTTTTGGATTTTGACATTAAATATACATAACATTATATATGGGTATTTTGGTAATTACATTTAATACATCCTTACATCAATAAATTAGAAATAAAAAGCATACCAGTGGTGTAGGTACTATATTTCTAATTTCATACATTATTTTGTATTAGCTAATAGAACTTTAACATTTTACGTTCCTATTAAATGTAACAAAATCATTATTTTAAATATCCGTGGAATTTCTGTTAGAAATTGAGAGGAATTATTTTTATTTTAATAATATTTAGGACATAATACCCGCGCATAGCCCAGGGTCGATCTGAAGCTTTATATAGGAAACCATGAACAAATTAGAGACAAGCTGAAATTTGGTTATATAAGTTTGTATTGGGGTCCTTAATATACCACCACCGGTAATCTGCCGTGCCTGTCACCCCTAAACAACCCCCGAAAGGGGTGAAAATCGGACTTTTTTTAGTTTTTTGGCAATATCTTAAAAACAAAGCTATATACGAAAAAATATGAAGACAGAAAAATTAAAGAGTATACAATTTCCTATAAAGTTGTGTTTAGCAGATATATTTTGCTTTACCAGTGGTGGAGTTATCATATTGTAAATTCCAGTATATTTTAACAAAATACACATTTCCCACAAAATAATTACGTTACATTAATATATTTTACGTCTTTTACACCAAAACAGATTAAAACTATAATAATACATAAAATATGAGTTTTTTATGTAGTAAGTTGCTACAGTTGCTTTTTCTTAAATAAACTAAAATACTTACAGGTTATGTTTAAGTAAATGAATGTAATGTATGTTTTTAATTAGGTACTTATTATCCAATATATTTTATCTGCATGTTGAGATGTCGTCTTCCGCCTGTAAATCCTCAACTGCCCTATTAAAACAGGTTACGACTTGATCATGCACTTTTGCAACCACCTGATGAACAGTTGCAAAAAATTTGGTTAAGGAACCCTTTGGGGTCTATATCTTGTTCCATCTGGACTGGAGAGTTTCCGGAATCACTAGAAATCCATCCCCAGTCCTGGAGTGGTAAGCTATTATTCAACCATGTTTGAACCTAAAAGTTAATCATACATGTAAATAAAATATGTATGTATAGTTGCTGGATGAAATGTCCTATATGCATGGTACTGAGCTGCATTTGTGATCGGTGGAAATGAAGCCAGATTAAAATCTTTATTTAAACTTTGTTTTGCTACATACTGCTGGTAGAGAATGTATCTGACGTTATTCAAATCGGTACTTGTTCTATTTTTGACGTATACGGAAATAAAAAATGTCGAAATAAAGGTCCTCAATCTGATGTCTTTGGATATATTTGGATTGTAAAATTCTTCAAGAAGGTCAACCAACCTCTTCTTTTTCACAGTATTGACCAAATTAATTTTTCCCCTGGTAAACAGGCCAGATGTAGTATCACATCCGGAAATGGCGTGCATGGCAATAATAATAATAATAATAAACGTCTTTATTGATGGGCGAAGTTTAGTACAAAATACTATTTTTACACTTTATTTATTTATTTACTTAACATTTATTAAAGGTCCCAACTTATGCTGCAACTTTGAAGTATTAGTAATTTTATTTGGTTTCGAACTTCATCCTGGGCGTAGCATATACAAATATTGTTTAGCGTAATGGAGTCGTATCGAGAATATACGAAGAGAGCATACATACAGGGGCGAATGGCGACGCGGAAAACTACTCAGTTGCCTTGACATGCGGTATATGTCCTTAATATTATTAATATAAAAATAATTCCTCTCAATTCGTAACAGAAATTCACGGATATTTAAAATAATTATTTTGTTAGATTTAATAGGCACGTAAAATATTAAAGTTCTATTAGCTAATACAAAATAATGTATGAAATTAGAATATAGTACTCCACTGGTATGTTTTTTATTTCTAATTTATTGATGTAAGAATGTATTAAATGTATTTATCAAAATATCCATATACATTGTTATGTATATTTAATATCAAAATCCAATAAGTAAAGGCTAGAGAATATTTTTACAAAATACCCAATTATTAAAAATATCATAACTCCGCCACTGGTAAAGCAAAATATATCTGCTAAACGCAGTTTTGTAGGAAATTTTATGCCCTTTAATTTTTCTATCTCCATATTTTTTCGTGTATAGCTTTGTTTTTAAGATATTGCCAAATAACTAGAAAAAGTCCGATTTTCACCCCTTTCGGGGGTTGTTTAGGGGTGACAGGCACGGCAGATTACCGGTGGGGTTTGGTGGTATTTTAAGGACCCCAATACAAACTTATATACCAAATTTCAGCTTGTCTCTAATTTGTTCATGGTTTGACTGGATCGACCCTGGGCTATTAATATGTATAAATATTTTTTATTTCGCACACAAATGCATAATGCCGTCTAACTTCTTTAAATCATCTTCTCGTTTTAGCAGAACTTTATTTTCTTTGTTTCCAGCATATACTAAACCCCTAAATGTCCAAGCCGCTTTGCCCATTATGTTTTTAACCATTTTCAGCAATTTTAAGTTTTCATCCGTAAGGAACTCCATAAACACGAACTTTGTACCTTTCAATAATTTTTTCTTATAAAATACGACGTCGCGTATCCACTGCGTGCAAAACTGTACGGCAACCGGTCTTGTTTTTTGTGGATCTTTTTTACCGAGGCGATAGCATCGATTTATATCTCTCTTTTTTACACATACTTCACTATCGTTTGAAACATTTAATAATTTTAAATTAATTAACTGCAATAAATTTTCATAGATATCACCCACATCTTCTTTTATTCCATGCACTAATATATAATTATAACGTTCTCTTATTTCCATGTTTTTATAATTGCTATCTGAGATTTCAATTTTATTATTCAGATGCCGTATATCTTCTTTTATACCAGATAGGGACAAATTAATTTCAGTTTCAAACTTGTTAAATTTCAAGATAGTCACTTACTTTTTTCTTATGGGTGGTGGTTTCTTCAAGGCCCTCATTTGTGTAATTTACAAGAAATTCTGATTTCAAATCTTTGAGACCTTGCTGAAATTCTCCAGCAAGCTGCTCTACGCGAGCATTTACCTCCTTTATTGTTGCAGGTTTAGACATCCTGGACACAATTATCACTATAAACTATTATCACTTATTACTATGCACTTAATGAAGACTTTTCGGAGATAATCATTAACTTTAATGTAGGGTTTCTGAATGAAATTATTAATTTTCTTCGGAGCTCGCTACTAACGCTACTTACTCAGTGGCGGCCATTTTAATCATTATTTTAAAATGTTTATTTGCATTTTGACAGTTAAGTTTTAAATATATGTAGTATATACTTTTCTGTATATACCCACTTTATTTTACCTTTTTTATATTTTTAAATGTTTATTTGCATTTTGACGGTTAAGTTTTAAATATAATACTTGTACATACTTTTCTATACAGATAAGTCCAGGATGCTTCAAACACGACAGGGATTGGGTCGAATATACGAGTGGCCGACAACTCGCCTTAGTTCGAAATTTGTACATTAGAAGGACGCGGCACTGCGCTATGGGCCACTCACTGCCCAGCCTCAGCAGTCAGCAGCAGACTGTCGTTGTTAGTAATTCAACTCATGTCTGAAAGAAATTTGATTTACGTATTCTGGACCAACGTTTCGAAATTTTTCTAACTTCAATAATTCATCCTAGATAGGAATAATTATTGTAATTTATAAAAAAATCCCAAAACACTTTTAAATATTTCCATTGTTTGTTTTTTCGCAACAAGAATGTGATTCTACAACATAAAAATTATTATAGGCCTAAACACAATGAAAAAAATAAGAGGTAAGAAATAAGAAATAAAAAATATGGAATAGAATTAACAAATACTGATATCCGAAAAGCAAGGAGCAATTTGAACAGTTAGCTGAATTTTAAATCGAATAAGCACTAATAATATTATCGCGCAGAGTATTGTGTATTTAAAACTTATAATAATTATCTCTCTTATTTCTTGTCCAGTTTCTTATCTCTTATTTTTTTCGTTGCGTTTAAACCTTATAAAAGAATTCAAACAAGGAACGGTAGACGCCATCGGCTACAGCGCGGAGATCCACGATTCCCAACACTGTGTCGTCCGTTTGCCTACAACTGGCACAAGTAAATCGCGCAAGCTAATACCCATGTTCGAACCTCCTCGGTCTTTACTGTATATACCCACATGTATACAATAAGATAATGACAAATAAATTGATGTTTGGTATTCATCGATTTTCTTATTTTAATTTAGGTAGTGACATTTTGTGTGTATGCATGCATTTGTGTAGAAACCGTGTTATAGTTTGGATCAGGATTGGGACCTTTATGGCACTTTCTGTAGTAGTTTCCACTGGACACTGTAACGGTTCAAAATTTGTACACCTAGGCAACCTGCAATACGTCTCAACGAAAAATGAGTTGCGTGGTTAATCAATTACTTTCGTAAACTTCCGGCTAGCAAATGGTAACGATTCCCCACGATTCACAACTGCAGCAATTCTTCATAGCCATAGAACTTGTATACATGGCATGTAGTCCAGTTGAATAGCTACAACAAAATGTGGGATTAGTGTCTCAACAATAATCTTTAACCAAACTTACCTGATTGTCCTGTGCCCGGTGTTAATTTGTATTTTTACAGAAGAAGTTATAACGAACAGTCCTGTATACCACCAAAACTATGTTGCCAAGTATCTAAAATAAACAAATGTAAATTAAAAGTTAAAACACATCTGAAGCTACCTGAGTGCTACTTACTATTTTGAGGAATCGAATAAAAACAAGGTTGTCTAAGATTTTAATCTGTTAGCATAAACTGTTGATATTGTTTGTAGTTTATTTGTGGCGGATGGTTAATATTCATTGAACTTTTGTTGATAATATTAACTTTGTTTCAAATCATTCAAATATCAGTTAGGGATTTTTATATGTATAGAAGATAAGTTGACATAAAATCTATGAGTTTTTACAAATGTAAAAAAAAGATTAAATAGAAAAAATTCAGACATGTTGGAAACGGCAAATAGTTAAGGTTCTAACGTCTAGTGGAAGAATTATAGAAATTTAGAGCCTAATAAGATCTAAGATTAGTGAAATAATATTTGCTATATTGCTCTGCATATCTCCTAAGTAAAATTCATTTACCTGATGCCAAAACTAGAAATTTTAGACGACTGAAATTTTCAGGTTCTATCCTACGTTCTTTCTAACTTAAAGAATATTTATTTTCCATCGCTTGTCTTCCTCAATAATTACACCCTGTAGCATCGCTGATTCATGCCTATCGGTACATATTTATCGCAAGTTTAACAAAAACTTGTGTGTTTTTTTTCCCGCCCCTGCTGCTGAGAGTCACTTCGTTATTTATATCTATCGGAACAACACGTAAAACTGCAGCAGCAGGTTAATTGTGTAATAAGTGGAAAAGTTTACCGTGTAGTGTTTGTGACAATGCCTAAATGTCCGCATAGTCACAGGGAAAAAATTAACAAGAAAAGGCGATATGACCAGATATTACAAGAAGTAAGGCGATTAAGAGAGGACATTAGACGAGATGACTCAGAAAGTGAAGAGGTATCAGCTCAAGAATCAAATTGTAAGTACTTCTTTAAATTTTTATATATTATTTATAAGAGGCAGATTAATAATTATTCACCATCACTGTTAAGTATGGATTAATTTAAAGAATAAGTAAAAGGGTCACGTACAATTTTTTTTTTACTGATTGTTCTGTTTCAATCATAATTGATTAGGCAATACTGGATAGCCGTTAAACTATTCCAAAGTGCACCCTTAGGGATATTTACATTTTGCCGTTAAGCAAATTAGATTCGTTATAATTTTACTAAAAAATTATTAAGAATATAACTCAACTATATACGTATAGTTAAAGGTATTCGATATGGGAAAATTAAATTAGTTACAATTTAATCAAAATCCCGCCGAAATAGTCGTTACACTACAGACCTGTAATGGGACCAATGTTTTTTCTTTCAGCCGACGCTGAATCAAACGAAAACAATGAAGTACTTGTCGTTGACCCAGAAATTGGGGTGACAGCTCACCATCACTGTTAAGTATGGATTAATTTAAAGAATAAGTAAAAGGGTCACGTACAATTTTTTTTTTTTACTGATTGTTCTGTTTCAATCATAATTAATTAGGCAATACTGGATAGCCGTTAAACTACTCCAAAGTGCACCCTTAGGGATATTTACATTTTGCCGTTAAGCAAATTTGATTCGTTATAGTTTTACTAAAAAGTTATTAAGAAATCGCTACCATAATGGCATGAGGTCGTATGTGCAATTTATGGTATTTTGAGATATTAGCACCATCTTATGTAAGAGTACTCAATTTTCTACATGACAGAACGTTGTAAGTCATGCCCAATGAGAAACTCCAAAAATTAACATTAATCAAATTACGTATGTGCAAAAATGTTGTTTACGAAACTAAGGAAAGTCGCATGTAACACAACTTGTACTTAATGACCGATGATCAAGTGTAAATTAATAATATGAGAATAACAGTAAGTCGTATGTGTTCGCGTGTTACACATACTACCCTATAATTATAATAATATATTGACACAAAGTCGGATGTGTACACTTACAACCTTCTGTCACAGTGTTATTCCAAATTTAATACAAAGGAACTGAAAGAACATCGTATGTGCGCACATACGACTTTAAGTCATACATAATTTTATTTCATCTTGCCCGTCAAAGATGTGAATGTACCACTTACGACTTTGTGTGGTTGGTTTTTGTTTAGTTAGTATTGACCTGTGTCCCGTCGGTGTACGTTTTGGTTATTTAAAATAGTGTTTTCGCTTAAACAGGAACATTTTTAATGTTTATTTTGAATTAAAAGTGTGCATAATAGCTTAAGGTAAGTTAGTTACAATTCTAGTACTAATTTAAAGCAAAAATTTATGTTTTATAAACTTTGTTAGTGTAACCTCAAAATTAGTATGCCGGGTTTATAGGAAGTGACTCCGCGGGAAAATTTATCAATTGAATTTCTCACTATATGCAAATTTCTGTTAGGCTAGGCTTAGAACTTTGTGTAATTATTACAATAATTGCAAAGACTCACTGATATTTTTGGTTTGGTTTGGATAAGAGTTTTTATTGAAGTATTTATATAATTCTTATTGTTTTTGCTTTTACATAAAATATTCAATTTTTTTTTGTTCTCAACACGTTTTAAATTTCAAAGCCAACATCATAGAGAGAGTTTATAAATCCAACCTTTTCCCTCTTTCTAGATGAATCAGCGTACTCAAATAATTATTCAGAAGGCTGAGCTCTTTTCGCAGACAGATGATGAGTTTAAAGAACTTGAAAATAATAATATTATTGTGTCTCCTCTCAGTGAATACCCGAAATTGGAAATAAATAATAGAAACCAAGTCACAATACCAACTTTAGACGATGAAGAAACTTCGTTAACTGTATTACAAAATGCCTACATTGCTGAAAAAAGTTTAGATGAAGATACTGTTGGTCAGCAATGCGATCAATTTCAAAAAAGGGATTTAGAACCTTTAATAGTTATTGATGTTATTGATGTTATTGAACCGACTATCATACATGAGAACACGCCAATTATTTTCCAAGATAAGCTTGAAGTAATTAATGTCATGCATCTTGAACAAGCAACAGCCAGTGACTTCTTACAACCTGATGAAGATCCTAATAAAATTATTCCAGTTCCATCAGACGAATATTCTGAATTACCCGTTCTAGAAAATCAGTCAGTGTTATCCTCTTATAGTAATCAGCCAGATCCCAGTAATCCTGCTAACAGTTTATATTCTGATCTTGAGGACAGAGATGACCTAACTATTTAATTGAAAATGAAGCTGACAATAGTGAAACAGATGAAAGCGTCAACAATTCAACTGTTGAAGACATGGAAATTGAGGATCTTGTCAATAGAGGTACTCGTAAAAGAAAGTGTCAACCCGAAAACTATAAAAGGGAAAAACAAAAACTTCTTCGCAACAGGGGAAAAGAATATGTCAACACTAGCGGAAATACAACGCCAAATCGAGCAGTAAAGCAAATTGATTGTGTAAAATGAAATGCACGGAAAAATTTACAGAGGAAGAAAGAACAGTTTTACACGAGAAGTACTGGTCTCTTGGCTCTTATACAAGGTAACGGGATTTTATATGTCAAATGGTAAACTGCATACTGGTTGCAAGGAGACGTAAGACATCATCTGAAAACAGTAAACGTCAGTTTACCTACGTTTACCATTTTGTTAAAAAGGGAGCTTCCGAAAATATCAAAATATGCAAGAATTTCTTTTTAAAAACACTAGATATTGGCGAAAGAACAGTTTTTATAGCCAAAAAGAAACAGCTTAATGAAGAATCTCCATTTATTGCAGATGATTTGCGTGGAAAACACCCCCCAAAGCATAAAATTTCACACGTTGCTTTACAGAGGGTTAAAGCGCACATTGAATCATTTCCACGGATTGAAAGTCATTATTGCAGGAGCAAAACTAGGAGGCAATTTCTAAATCCTGAATTATCGGTTAGCAAAATGTATCAACTCTATAGAGAGTATTCCGAAGAGAATCAACAACCGGTTGAAGTGAAATTTGGCACTTACAGTAAAATATTCAATACCCAGTATAATTTGAGCTTTTTTAAGCCAAAGAAAGATACCTGCCGAATTTGTGAAAAGTACAAGAATATTTCAGAAACAGAAAAGGCCAGTGAAGAAGAGAATTATCAATTGCATATAAAAAATAAAGACCTAGCCAGATTAGAAAAAGAATTAGATAAAACTAAAGCTAAGGATGACCCTAGCTATAAGTCATTTACATTCGATTTGGAAGTTGTCCTTTACAGTCCTTGTTTCTTCAAACGTTTCTTCTTACTATTACACACACAAAATACTTATAACTTAACTGTAAATGACCAGGCAGAGAAAAAAGGATTATGTTTCATCTGGAATTAAACTGATGGTAAGAGGGGTTCGGATGAAATTGGCACCGCAATTTTTACCTTATTGACATCCCTTCCATTAAATGTAAAATGTGTAACTCAGACATCGGATTCATGTGGCGGACAAAACCGCAACAGATACATGGCAGCTTTACTACTTTATGCTGTAAACACATTGCCAATAAAAGAAATTTATTTAAAATTTTTGGAAACTGGGCACACGCAAATGGAGGTAGATTGCATACACAGTCTCATAGAAAGAGCAAAAAAGGGTATCTCAATCCAATCACCACTGGAATGGCCTACAGTGATAAAATCTGCCGGCAAAAAATATCCCCTAACTGTAAAGAATTTGAGTTACAGAGATATGTTAGATCTCAAAGATCTAAAACAAAATGTAATACCTCACGGAAATTTGAACATGGACGTCGACAATAACAAAATCTCCTGGATGCAAATAAAAGCTCTGAAGTTTGTTCCAAACAAAATTTATTACAAAAACTCCTACCAGGAGGATTACAAAGAGATTAACTTGTCTCAGAAGGAAACCAGGAACAAAACCAGGGCGCAACGTAATAATAATAATAATAACATAGTATTAAAAACTAAATTTAATAAACCTCTGGCAGTGGATGAGAAAAAAAAGAGAAGCATACTATCTTTATGTGATCAGCGAGTTATTCCGGATATATACCACGATTTCTATAGATCGTTGTTTGCCACTGAACGGGTCAATGATTTGGCAGATGACTGCATCATGGAGGAAGACGAGGAAGAAGAGGAAACTTAAAGGAAACACTTTTGTGTATATTATTATACATATTCTGTTCATACTTTTTTAAATAAAGTTCTACATAAAATAATTAGTTTTTTTACTAGTCTTTTCTAGAAAATCATTAGAAAGGTCAATCAAGCAAAGCACTAAAACCAAAGCTACTGTCTCTATGACTTAAAACTAAATATTTATGCTCAAAACACGTGAAAATTTATTTGTAGTCTTTCCCTTATTTTAATACCTAGTTTGTATGATTTTGTTTAGGTAAGACCGTTAATTATAAAAAAAACTATTCTTGTCATAAGGTCGTATGTAACAATTTTTTTATAATTTATTTATGAAAGGTCGTATGTGTGTTGATTTTTCGAAAATTTATGAATAAATCACACTTTTTTAATAAACCATAGTTCAAAATATTACTTTTAAAAATAATGTAATCATCAAATCAGTGATAATTCAATTATAGCAAAAAATATTAGGCCATGAATTTGTCCAAGATTTAAAGTCCATTTTATCTCAAAACATAGATTTGAACATACGACCTTATGCCATTATGGTAGCGAAATATAACTCAACTATGTACGTATAGTTAAAGGTATTCGATATGGGAAAATTAAATTAGTTACAATTTAATCAAAATCCCGCCGAAGTAGTCGTTACACTACAGACCTGTAATGGGACCAATGTTTTTTCTTTTAGCCGACGCTGAATCAAACGAAAACAATGAAGTACTTGTCGTTGACCCAGAAATTGGGGTGACAGCATCGCATAGTACGATCGACAGTGGAAGAGAGAACATCACGTGGAGCGCAAAATAGTACTAGGCTGCCTTTTTCAAGGCAATCCGAAATAATTCTAAACATAGAAAGAAATTGAAAGTAAGCAACAGGTAGGTAAGGAGGATGCCTAGTAGCAACGATTCCATGGAATCGGACCCAGAGTCACCCCCGGAGTCGCCCAGGGACATCAGGGCAGAAATGGAGGAAACCATCGCACAGCTGAGGCGCGCCAACGTTAGGCTGGTTGCAGAGATGCAACATATTAGGGAAGAAAACGCTAAGTTGGTGGCGCAACTCAGGGAGGACCACGCCAAGATGGTAGCCGATCTGGACCGCAGACACGGGGAGCTCCTGGCTGCGTTCAGGGAGCTAAGGGGAGACAGGTCCGGGGAAAGCACGGCTGCACAGGGCAGCACTGCCCCCGTGACTAGTCGCCCCGAAAAGAAGAAGAAGAAGAGGACGACCCAGATGGAGGTGCAGGAATCCGAACCAGGTACAAGTTCTCTACTTGTACCTGGTTCGGATTCCTGATGTCCCCGGTAACTTACCTGCATCAGCCTCGCTCTCGGATTCCTCGCTGTCCTGTGCCTTCCTCTTCTTTTCGGATGAGGGTTGGACTGCTGGTTGTTCTCTACAACATCCGAAAAGAAGAGGAAGGCACAGGACAGCGAGGAATCCGAGAGCGAGGCTGATGCAGGTAAGTAACCGGGGACATCAGGTAAGTCGGGGAAGGTGGCTAAAATAGCTACCGAAGAGGATAGTGAAAATGCAGCGAAGGTCCCACCGGTCATCTTACATAAAAAAGATGGCTGGTCACACGTCAGCGGTGAGCTGAAAAATGCCAAGATTTACTTTGCGAAAGCAAAGCTAATCGGCGACGGCATTTCTGTAACTCCTTCCACAGCGGAGGATTACAGAAAAATGACAGCATACCTGTCATCAAAGGGAGTTGAGTATCATACATACTCGCTCCCCGAGAATAGGAATTTCCGGGCGGTGATAAGGGGCCTTCCAGATGGAATAAATTCCGAAGAAATTAAGGTCGATCTCCTCGAGCAGGGCATCGAATGCGTTTCGGTGCACAGGATGAAGGCACGACGTTCAAGAAATCCACTACCTTTGGTCCTGGTCCAAGTGAACAAAGACCAAGTAGTGTTACCGAAGAGGATAGTGAAAATGCAGCGAAGGTCCCACCGGTCATCTTACATAAAAAAGATGGCTGGTCACACGTCAGCGGTGAGCTGAAAAACGCCAAGATTTACTTTGCGAAAGCAACGCTAATCGGCGACGGCATTTCTGTAACTCCTTCCACAGCGGAGAAAAATGACTGCATACCTGTCATCAAAGGGAGTTGAGTATCATACATGCTTGCTCCCCGAGAATATGAATTTCCGGGCGGTGATAAGGGGCCTTCCAGATGGAATAAATTCCGAAGAAATTAAGGTCGATCTCCTCGAGCAGGGCATCGAATGCGTTTCGGTGCAGAGGATGAAGGCACGACGTTCAAGAAATCCACTACCTTTGGTCCTGGTCCAAGTGAACAAAGACCAAGGTGAGAAGATCTTAGGGGTGACCAGGTGCTGTTTCTTGGTTGTCCGTGTTGAAAAACAGAGGGCAAAGCAGGAGATATCCCAGTGTCACGGGTGCCAGAGGTTCGGTCATGCGCAGAACCACTGTACCGCACAGTTACGCTGCGTAAAGTGCGGGCAACCGCACAGAGCCAGTGACTGCCCGAAAAAACGAGAAGATCCTGCTAAATGTGCAAACTGTGGAGGGCAACACCCTGCTAGCTACCGCGGGTGAGAAATGACCCCTAAGCAGAAATTAGTGAGGCGTTCAGAAGTTAGAGGAGCAGAACAAGAGAGACAACAACCGGCCAGTAGGGTTACCCAAGGTCACAGTTACGCTGCTGCGGCAGCTGACCCACCGCGGGTGAACCAGCCTGCGCAGAAGATAACAGGAGGAGCGAGGCCTGCGCAGTCGATGAAATCGGCTGCAAAGGAAGCCAATGCAATTGACCCAGTGTCAGTTGTCAACAATTTGGCAACCGCGCTCAGCCAGATCCAGGAGATGTTTTCTGCCATGAAGGCATTCTTCCCCCAAATGTCAGGTTCTGTAACTGCTTAAATGCCAGTACAGAATCGGGCAGGAGGGCGTTTTCTGAAGATAGCCTCATGGAATGTCAATCTTTCGTAACTCAAAGTGTGAGTTGGAAGAGATTTTAGCTCGGCATGAAATTGACGTGATGGCTGTCCAGGAAACAAAACTGGATCAAGGAATTAGGATAAAAATTACAGGGTATACCGTTCACAGAGTGGACAGAAATGCCAGAGGGGGCGGGGTAGCCATCCTCGTAAGGCATGGTGTAGGCCAGGGGTGGGCAACCTTTTTAGGCGATGGGCCAGTCAGAGTTCGTACTAGCTGACGCGGGCCAGAAATTTTTTTTTCGCTCGCATAAAAAAATTCTAGGCTTTTTGTAGGACAAGGAACGAATTTCGCGGAACAACAGTGAAGGATATTTTTAAGAATTTGCCAATTTGTCTCAAGAATCGATACCAAAATTAAGAGTTATATTGAGTTCTGCGATCTGCGGGGCAATTCTTATGTATTTAAAACAGCATTAAGCACTTTCTCGGGCCGCAGTTGGCCCGCGGGCCGTAGGTTGCCCACCCCTGGTGTAGGCCATGTACAGAAGAATCTGCCAGATTTGCAAGAGTTAGAGGCGGTCGCTGTTGAGGTTGGCGCGGGGGAACGTGACAAGGTCACGATCATCTCGTGCTACCAGCCGGCAGGGAGGAACCTGCTAAACACCGATCTAGAAGCAATTCTACCTAACGGTGAGCGGGTTCTGGCTATTGGCGATTTCAACGTCAAGGCCCCCCTGTGGCACAGCAGACGAACAAACGTCAAAGGCAGAGCGCTGCTGAATTTCCTGGGCGGGCGCGTAGACGTGCTTGCCCTGGGTCCGGAAGAGCCGACATTTAGCGACAACCGTGGCTATGTGTCTGACGTACTGGACATAGCCTTGCTAGGAAGTGTTAGGTTGGAAAGACAAGAGCTAAGTGTTCTACACGAAGGCTCGTCGGACCATAACCCTATTCTGCTTGACCTAAAAGAGGGCAACGGAGGTAAGGATGGCACTGTCACGAAACGCAGAACAGACTGGAGTAGGTTCAGTGCTGATCTGCAGAGACATGCCTCCAATACCCAGAATAGAAAACACAGCGGACATCGAGGCGGCGGTAACGTCACTCGAGGCAAGCATTCAGCAAGCGCTACGCCAAAACACGACGGAGACTGAAGTCCCTAGGATTGCCCTCCCGTTGGGAAACCTGCGGGAGGAGACTAGGCAATTAATTAGGGAGCAACGACAGGCCAAGAGAAGAGCCCAGAGGACGCTAGACCCGGAAGATAGGAGGTTGCACAACCAACTATGCAGAAGGGTCAGGGCAGCTCTGGAAGAAGTGAAGCAGAGGAGGTGGCAAGAACACCTCCTAACGCTTGACCCCCAGGATCGGTCCCTCTGGCAAACGCAAAAGGCGTTGCGAACAGAGCGGAAACCGATGCCGCCAATTCACGGTGTCAACGGGATGGTCTACACTGTACGGGCAAAGGCAGAAGCCTTTGCTGACAGCATAGAAACACAGTGTAGAGAAAACCAACTCGAAGACGAGGACGAGGATTGGACGGAAGAGATGGAGCGCCAGGTCCGAGGACTTGGGCTCATGCCGGATGACGAGGTTATAGAACCTACGAATCCGCGGGAGGTCAAGGATATTCTGAGAAGCCTCAAGGTGCGTAAAGCGCCGGGAGGCGATCAGATAGGAAACACGGCGCTGAGGAAGCTACCCAGGAGAGGGATAGTTGCGTTGGTGAATATCATCAACGCAATCTTGAGATTGAGATATTTCCCGGACAGGTGGAAGATGGCGGACGTCATCTTCATACCGAAACCTGGGAAAGACCTCAAGTTTCCACAAAACTGGCGGCCGATCAGTCTCCTAACTGGACTCAGCAAGATGGCAGAGAGGATTATATTAAAAAGGATGCAAGATTACACGGACAGACTAAATGTCATTCCTGACGAGCAATTTGCCTATAGATCGGCACACTCGACGGAGTTACAAGTACTTCGCCTGGTGGAGCACATAACGGAGGGGTTTAACCGCAGAGAGGTCACTGGTGCAGTGTTCCTCGATGTGGCGAAAGCCTTCGATAAAGTCTGGCACGTGGGACTCTACGCAAAGATGATGAATGCTGGTTACCCGGCTGGCATCATCAGGCTGGTGCGATCCTATCTTACTCGTAGGAAAATGCGAGCTAAGTTAGGGAAAGAGTACTCGACGTACAGACCGATGGAGTCAGGAGTGCCACAAGGTTCGGTGATTTCACCCCATCTGTTTGGCATCTTTACATCAGATTTGCCACGTAATAACAATGGCACAGCGCTGGCTTTGTACGCTGATGACACGGCTCTAGTAGCCAGGTCAAGAAGCGTTGCACTAGCCACGCGCAGGCTTCAAGGAGCCGCATCCGCCCTTGAAGATTGGTGCAACAGATGGAAGGTGGGGATAAATCCGGACAAAAGTAATGCAGTGTTATTTACAAGGAGAAGAGCGACACCGGTGGGACATGTTCACATGAACGGAGTAGATATCCAGTGGCAAGATGCTGAAAAGTATCTAGGTGTCACAATGGATAAACACCTGACGTGGAAAAACATGTGGAAGCCACGGTGAAGAAAGCTACGATGACGAGAGCCAGACTCTATCCTATGATAGGGAGACAAAGTGAGCTCAACCTGAACAATAAGCTACTATTGATCAGGCAAGTCATACAGCCCCAGCTGAGGTACGCCTCGGCGGCATGGGGCTACGCGGCGAAAACACATCTTAAGAAGATTCAAGCTGTGGAGAATATTGCATTGAGGTGCGCAGTGAATGCACCATGGTTTGTTCGAAATGTGGACATCAGGAGAGATCTGGAGTACACCACTGTGCTCGAAGAAATGCGTAAACACGCAGACCAGATCTTTCCACAAGCTGAGGCCCACGTTAATCCACTTGTTAGACATGCAGTGGATTATGACCCAGCAGATGTGCCAAGACATAAAAGACCTCGGATGCAACTTCAGGATTGAGGGAGCATCGAACGAGGCAGAAGAAAAGTAGGAGACAAGGAGAAGAGACACCAAGGAAGAAGAATTATCCAGACAAGCAGAAGATAAGAAGATAGAAGCAAACAAGACCAAGAGAGAAAAAAGGAACAGGCGGAGCATGGTCACTCAAGCAAAGCCAGAAGAGGAGACAACGGGTACAAATTAGTTCGATGCCAAAGGTAGAGAGCAGTAGTATTGTTCGGCCTAGCGCAGAAAATCGATTAGTTTGGCTACAAGGTAGCTAGGTGGACGGGTTTTTAGTGGGTACAAATCCCACACTATTTACAGTGCTCTGTGCATCGTAGGTGTCTTGCGAAGATTTTCCAACCACCGATCAAATAAAAAAAAAAAAATGGGTGACGCAAGGGGTAGATGACGTGGAACCGCAAATGGATAAAGAGGAGAGCACTGGCACAGAATATTTTAATCTTTTAGGGACAAATCCTACAGCAAATAAACAGCCTACTAAACCCTTATATAGAGAACTTGTAGCCAGGTGGACGTCTTATTTACAAAATGGACTACTCAAGGAGCAACGCGAGGAAATTGTAGAAAAATATCCGCTTTTAGAAAACTGCCCATTTTTAAAACCTCCAGAACTGAATGCGGAGATATTAACGTGCATGGACGGAAAAGCACTTAGGCAAGATACATTTCTAAAAAACCTCCAGGAACAGACAGGACATGGTTCTAGCGGCTCTTGGCATGAAAATAAGCAATATCCTGGAAATGGAAGAAAAGAAACATTTGAAAGAAACACTTTCTACGTTAGCCGATACTGCTCAGCTCTTATGCAATGTACACCACGCAATCTCCACACATAGGAAATACAATATTTTACCGTATTTAAAATACTCCTCCCGGAAAATGGTGGAAACAAGTAAAACCGACGAATTCTTATTGGAAATAACTTCTTTGAGGAAGTGAAATCCAATGAAGCCTTGAAGAAGGCGGGAAAGGAACTAAAGGCAACCTATCAAACAACCCAGCCGATAAACATGGGAGCCCAAGCTAGCACATCAAAAGCTACTCCAAGCACGAGTAAGTTCCAACAGAGATCGAACACAATCGGACCAAGAAATTATTTAAACTACCAGCGAGTACCACCCAACACAAGGAAGAGGGGATCAGCAAATTACCACAAGGGACAGGAATACCGCAAACAACAATATCAGAACAACAAGAGGCGTTAGATGAGGTAGGCTCATATGCAGGGCGCTTAAAAAATTTCGTAGATAACTGGCACAACATTACTCAAAACAAAATAATTTTGGACTGGATCCAGGGAATAGTAATTCCTTTTACCACAACCCCACATCAAAATACTACTCCTAAAGTTAAAATACCAACAGCACAAGACACGTTATATGAGGAGGCAGTAACCGAACTAGTAAAAAAAGGAGCGGTTCATGAAACAAATAGGAAATATCTCAGATTTTGGTATAAAAACAAAAGATTCCAATTTAACTGCCTCCCGTTTGGGTTAAATATTGCACCTTACCTGTTTACAAAACTTTTAAAACCAGTAATTAGGTCCTTAAGAGAATCAAATGTTTTGTCAATTATCTATTTAGACTATGTTCTAATAATCGAACAGACTAAAAAAGGCTGTTCTATATCTATTACAAAAACCATAAACATGTTATCTAGTAAGAGTATAATACACAGAGCATGATAATGTGCTTACCACAAACTAAAAAAGTTAATATATTATCAGAATTAGACACCTTAAAATCAAATTCGTACTGCACTATAAGGCATTTTGCGAGATTTATTGCGGGAAATTAGTTGCCGCCTGCCCAGTGGTCAGATACGGCGGGGTACATGTAAAAAATTTTGAAAGAGCTAAATATCGGGCGTTATCCTGAGAGAAAAATTATAATAAAATCATGAGAATCCCTTCGTATATCGAAGAGGATATTCAATAGTGACTCAATAACCTACAAACCTCATACCAATTTATTAAAACTCCTAACACTTTTAATTTAGAATTTTTTACGGATGCGTCACAAACTGGGTGGGGGCATATACTAATAAAGAATCTACCAAGGGATTCTGGTCTAGACAGGAACAAAAGTTTCATATAAACTATTTGGAATTATTAGCAGCCTTCTATAAACATTATAGCAATTGTAACATATTATTAAGAACCGATAATAAAACTGCCATAGCCTGCATTAATAAAAAAGGCAGCGTGCAATATCCAAAATTAAATAAAATTACTCGAGACATCTGGGAATGGTGTGAGCGTAAACAAATTAATATTTTTACTTCATATATTCCCACGAAAGAAAATGTAGAGGCAGACAAAGAATCAAGGTCACGAAATATAGAAACAGAATACGAAATTAATGACAATGTTTTTGACAATATTTGTAGTTTTTTTGAAAGACCAACAATCGATTTATTTGCATCGAAAATAAATAAGAAATGTGAAACATACGTGTCGTGGCGTCCTGACCCAGATTCTAAGTTTGTCGATGCATTTGCAATAAACTGGGGAAGTCACTATTTCTACGCAATCCCACCATTCCCATTAATAGCTCGTGTTTTAGAAAAAATTATTAACGATAATGCCACAGGAATAATAATTATCCCACATTGGTCATCTCAACCATGGTTTCCTCTGTTTAAACGATTACTGAACACCGAACCGTTAATCTTCAGGCCTAGTGAAAACTTACTAGTTTCTCCTTTTAGGACAGCACACCCCCGAGCTCAAAACTTACCCTGGTTGCAGGGAGGTTATCAAGAGAGCAATGCTCAGAAACAAAGTTCCTCATATAGCCATACCTGTCATGATAGCTTCCTTATCTACAGGCACATTAGCCCAATGTAATTTAGGGAAACTTATTGAATACCTCTCAGAGTTATTAAATAATAAACTGTTATATTCCACTATTAATACCCATAAATCGGCTCTTGCCCTACTAAATTCTATAAATTCGGAGGACGAAAAAATTATAAAGAGATTCTTAAAAGGTGAGTATAATATAAAACCGTCAAAACCTAAATATCAGTCTACGTGGGATTCGGAGCCAGTATTAAAATATTTGAAGACATTGCACCCCTCAGAATCACTTAACCTAGAAAAACTAAGTTCTAAGTTAATAATGTTATTGGCTCTCACAACGAGACATAGAGTTCAAACTCTCTCAAAAATAACCTTAAAATATAAAATAGAAGTAAAAATAACAGAAAAAATAAAGACATCCGGTAAAAATAAGTTACAACGTCTATTAATTCTTTCATTTTTTCAAGAATGCCCAGAGCTGTGCGTGGCTTCTGTTATAATTTTTACATCGAACAAACCAAATTATTTCGTCCTCCTAACGAAAAATACTTAATGCTTACACATAAGAAACCATATCAAAATGTCAGCTCACAAACATTAAGCAGATGGATAAAAACTGTTTTAACTAATAGTGGAATAGATACTAGCTTGTTCTCCGGCCACAGCACTAGACATGCTGCTACATCAGCTGCATACAGAATCGGAATAAACATAGACACAATTCGAAATACTGCTGGATGGACTAAATCATCAGAGGTATTCAATAGATTTTATAATAGGCCGGTAACACAGGAGAATGACGAATTTGCAAAAGCTATTCTACAAATAGGTAACCAGTAGAACAGTAAGATAATCATTGTAATCAAATGCAATAAGTCATATAAACTTATGCATATCATTAGAATTTATATTTATATTCAATGGGCTCATTTCGGAAATTTTTTTTAATTCATATTCCGAAAGTACACCTTGTAATTAGTAAATGTGCTAAATATTAATTTTTTTTTTCAACTGCTTCTCCCTCAAAATAAATAATGAAAATAGAGCGCTGTGACGTCACACCACTCGCAGCGGTCGGCCGCTAGCTTATTTCCTATAGTTTCATACCGGCGGCAGTTACTACACACACGGCGGAAGTGGTAATTTCGTTCATCTTTTAAGTGCTTCGTCCTTGGTACAGCGAAATCTAAATACCATATATCCGCATAACTCATAGAACCGGTGGAGTCGGGTGGTGTGACGTCATAGCCGTTTCAAATTTGTTACGAATTTGAAATCAAATATTAGGGTTAATATTAACGCTAGCGATCTAATTTTTTCAGTATATACTTAGAGGATGAAATACTTACGGAAAATTCTAAAATAAATTAAAAAGCAAATATCACGAAATGAGCCCATTTAATAGAAGAATTCCTACAAGAATCGTTAGTTATTAATCACTAAATTATTGTAAAAAAAATATTAATAGTAAAATAAGATTGGTAATAATCCTAATAATGTATAGATTTTGTTTTTGTTTTTTTTTGTACTAATGATAATAAACTATGGTTCAGTTCAGATCGCACACGTTTTTCTTTAAACATCTACAGGGTGTAATTATTGAGGAAGACAAGCGATGGAAAATTATAAGATTGATTAACTTACCTGGTAAGGATAATCAATCGACATTTTTCGAGCTTGTCTTCCGAAAATAATTACACACCCTTCCCATCCCATACTTATAGCCCTAGTGCGATCTGATATAACAACAAACAACGAAGTGACTATCAGCAGCAGGGGCGGAAAAAAACACACAAGTTTTTGTTAAACTTGCGATAAATATGTACCGATAGGCATGAATCAGCGATACTACAGGGTGTAATTATTTTCAGAAGACAAGCTCGAAAAATTTCGATTGATTATCCTTACCAGGTAAGTCAATCAATCTTATAAGTCTTGCTCTTGTCTGGCTGTTAGAGCCGTAGTAAATCATAAAGAGCTGATAAAGGTCAAGACATAGATTAAGCCGTTGTTGGTAGTACTAGGCACAAGGTATAATTGTGTACAGATTTTGTAGCACTCGTAGTGGATGACGAGCGACTGAAGGTGCTTTGTATTAGCAAAAGCTCTGCACTCTTGTCGTGCTTACGTTCAGCCCATGGTTTGGTTGGACATGGTTTTTTGCCACTGCTGTTAATTCAGGCCATAGTACAGCCGTTGATCATATTATGCCAGTGATAAGTAGTCATTGTTACTGAAGGTAAAGAAGGCCCAGAACTGTGAGTACTTTTGTTTATTTTGAACTTAACCATTCGAGGAACACCTAAAAACAAGTACGAGACTATTACAAGTAGGAAGCCTGTGTAGTGTGTATCGAACGTTACTCTGTTTTATCATTAAGCTCCAGAGGTAACTGGATAGCTGTATTTATTTTGTCTTTAAAAGCAATATATTATTATTATTATAGTGTAAACTGTAAACTTCAAACAGCTGTTTCGAGGTTAGTGTTTTAGCTAGGTAAATTGCCTGCTACAATAATCATATCAGGTATTTGAGTTCTTATGTAATGTATTCCAAGTTTACCCACCTGTGTGTCCAAATGTATGAAAATAAATCCATTGTATGAGCTTAATGAACTGACAAAGACGCCTTGGCACCATAGCGTACAGGTTATAATTTTCTAATCACAAAACAAGAACAGAACTACAGAACATACATATAATTACCACCTAGCACACGCCATTCTTCTTCTTCTTCTTAAATTTCGTTGTTATTTTATTAGTAATATTGAAAATACCTATCACAACACATACTATTGCTCGCATATTTTTATGCGAATTCTTTACCTATAATAAAATTGCTCGTTTATATCAAATATATTTACATTTTTTTGTTATTAAATTGTCTATTTACATCAAGTCTTATTGTTTTCATTTTGAATTCGTCCCCCTTTCCTCGTCGCTAACTTTAGCGACTGGCGCCCGCTAGCTTACATAAGATTGCTAACATCTGCGACAGATAAAAACATATATTAATTTATAAACTAAGAACTTAAGTAACCCACGCCCACTGCCTCCAGGCTATATAGCTGCCGCGCGAAAGATAACGGTTTGAAAAAAAAGTTACAAAAGAGGCGTTACAACACCAAAACACCTTATACATAGCACTTGAAATGAGTTTTGCCAACCAACTTGTCATCATCAGGTGATAATTAAAAAATGATGGAATTTTTAATCTCCTCCCAATGATGACTATTTAGTTGGTGAAACGCGGTTTGTGTGTTATATATTCGGTATTTTGGTGTTCGGTGGAAACTATACTTCAAGTGCCTGTGAGAAGACCATTATTATTTATACAGGGTGTCCAGAAATAACGTTCGAATATTTCGGTGAGTGGTTGTAAATAATTTTTTTATTGCAGAAAAGTTATATAAATGGGGATCCGGAAATGCTTCCTAATAGAGCTACGCCCCTCCGAAGATGGTATAAAAATATGGTTTTTCTTGATTATTTTTAAAACTACTACTACGAGGAATCAAATGCCGTGCATGTGGTAATTTTATTCCTTTAATAGTAATAGTTTTCAAAATAATCGACAAAAATCTTATTTTTATACCACCTTCAGAAGGGTGTAGCTCTGTTAGGAAGCATCTACGGATCCCCATTCATACTTTTCATATTTTTTTATTTAGAACCACCCACCGAAATATTCGAACGTTATTTCTGGACACCCTGTATAATTCAACTCCAGTTAATGGTTATCGATAAACCTGTACAAAGCCATTATATTTATAAATGCAAAATATGTACTGGGGCAATATCAAACACCTAAATTATTATGTATCGAACCTGTACAGCGCCAGTAATATGCCTTTATTTAAATAACGGCACGCAACTGAAGGCCCGGATAACGGCCGGAGTGACACCGACTTAATGGCCCTGTACAGTTTGTCATTGAACGGCCGTCACATGCTTCACTGGCACAGCATATAAGTAAGTAACTTTTCTTATAAAGCTATAATTTCTCTCCGATGGATTTATCAGATTTAAAATTGGAGGGAAAATGGTATTTTTAAATTATTTATGAGGAAAGTGACTTAATGTCCTCGTACGGGATTTACAAAAGGTGTAATTGCTAAAATTCAACTTTTCGAAATAAAGCTGCTCTCCATAAACGTTTTAACTTCCCTAAAAAATAAAACGTTTGTTTTTAAACAAAAAGTGCAAAAACTTGAAATTTGCTTAGGTGTTCTAAATATTATAGCCAATAGCAATCCAAAATTTCGATTAAATATTGGAATGTCTGTGATACATACACGTCTGGTCACTTACAAATTTCTGATAGGATTCTGTAAATTTCACAAATATTGTACCAATCTCCCCTAACAATTTCGACTCCGCCCTAGTTTTATGCTAGTTAATAGCAAAGATTAAAGTGGAATAAATAATAAAACAGCAATGCGCTTTTTTAGGTATTCGGTCGTTTGGCAAAAAACACGACTAGACACGTGTGCCCAGTCGAGTATTGTGCCCCAAAGCATCATTCAACCAATCACGGCAGTCCTAGGCGGAGCGTCTACCTTTTACAGGTTCTAATTCGAAATTGATAGGGGAGATGTATGCAACTTACTGTACTATATCCGAAATTAGTAAGTGGCCAGACGTGTATAAGAGATAAGAGAGTTTCTAGTAAAATACTTGTTAAATCAGTGTTTACCCTTTTCTATTAAGCTAATTTCATTCAGGCAAGGCGAATAAGTATAATAACATAACATAAACACACCACAGAAATTATTAGACAGCCCCCTAAATCCAAAGTCCAGGCTGTCCGGAAGGGAGTTACACATTCGAAAAGAGCAGAATTAAAAAAAAAACATAAAACACACCACAGAAATTAGACTACCCCCAAGTCCAAAGCCAAAGGCTGCCCGGAAGGGGGCTACACATTAGAAAAAACGCAGACAAACATCCATACCCACCGACATTGCCACCTGCCGGTACCGGGTCTCGAACTTAGACACGATAGGCAGTGTGGCCAGACCCATGATTGTCACTCATGCTTGTTACAGTTATTTTGTAAAAATATGTATTCCATGCTAACTAGCATGTATTAATCTTAGTCAGATCTATCATGTAAACATGCTCAGTGTCACGGGCGAGAACGCACGCTTTTTCTGTTACGCATAAACTTTGTTAAATAATCATTCCAATATACAGTCCACTTACAACGAACTTGTTTTATTACCTTATGGTCACAAAGAGAAAATACACAACATATTAATGGTTCTTCGAGCCGAGGATAAGTTTTAGTTTAGTGTAGTAGTGCTCAAAACAACGTTACATCGTTGGATTCACATATTTTATTACAATCAACCCAAGAAATAATCAAGAATAACAAAATTCCGTCATTGGATACACAATATACATATTGTATGGAAGCTACGCATCATAATAATAAATCATCTCGCAAATAATTCGTTTGGTAAACGTTCACAAAGTACAGTCAGCACATAAATAACATTGTCGTAAACAAATCTTAGAAGTATTCTCATTGGATGGAGTCGCAAGCAGTGAAAGCATTCTCATAGGTACGTGTCTCAGGCCGAGCTAGGGCTGTTCAAGCGTACACAGGCAAGCGGTATCATCACGTGGTGTCATTCACGAGGAGTTGGAAGCGACGTCCTTCAACCTTCAACGAGGAAACAACACATCGACGCATGACGACGCTAGTAGGGGCGGCGGACAGTATTTTGCAGAATATTTGTGAGTCTCATTTTCCTTAATTTTCCTATATTTAATCAATCATAACTCATAATTTCCTCTCATTTGTATTTAATATAGTGCACGTTTATACATTACATAGTTTATACTTTAAATAAGAAGTACATATTCTCGAAACATTTGAACATATTCGGTAACAATAATATTTAGGCAACGCATTTCCCATTTTATCTAAGATGTCAACGGAGGAACTTCATTCCTTAGTAGCTCAAAGGGGCCAAATCAAAGGTCAAATAACTAGATTTACTCATTTCTTGGATAATTGTGATAACAGCAAATTACTCGAATTACAAGTACGGTTAGACAAAATTGAGCAACTTTGGCAGCAGTTTAGTAATATCCAATCAGACATTGAACTTTTAGATAATGGTACAGATCACTTAGAATATCGTGAGTCATTTGAGAAATCATATTTTTCTACAGTGACGCGTGCGAAACAATTAATAATTGGGAGTTTTCCAACTAGTTCTGAGGCACGGCAAGGCAATAATAATGACAATAACATAAAATTACCTGTAATATCAATTCCAACATTTCAAGGAGATTACCGCGAATGGCCTAACTTCTTCGACACGTTTAATGCGTTAGTTCACAACAATAAATCGTTAAATAATGCGCAAAAATTTCACTACTTAAGAGACTCTTTGAAAGGCGATGCAAAATTAGTAATCGAATCGTTGGAAGCTTCTGATACAAATTATACAGCAGCAGTTGATCTTTTAAAGGCAAAATACTAATTAAACGTGCACATGTTGCTTCATTATTTAACATAGCAACATTAACAAAGGAATCTCATCAAGATTTACGACGTTTTGTCGATGATTTAAACAAACATTTACGCGCATTGAAGAATTTAGGGGAATCAGTAGATACTTGGGACGCTCTTTTAATATCCCTCATTGCAAGCAAATTAGACGCGATTACGAAGCGTGAGTGGGAATCGTTATCGGCCAAATTAGAGGATCCTAAAGTAAGTGACGTCATAGCCTTTTTAACCGATAGGTGCAACATTTTGGAAACGATACTTTCGGGAGTAGACAAAAACGTAAGCAAAACTCATAACAGAACATACAATAACAAGAAATGTACAAATCAACGCGCATTGGCGTCGGTCTCACCCTCTAGTTCGCTCTCACCTCAAGTATATCACTGCACATATTGCAACGGATCGCATTTTATCTGTAATTGTCAAAATTTCTTGAAACTTCCAGTTAAAACTCGATACACTGAAGCGAAAAGATTGAGGTTATGTACCAATTGTTTGCGGGTCGGACATTTTAATTCAGAGTGCCGATCAAGTACTTGTAAAACTTGTCACAGAAGACACAATAGTTTATTACATTTAGATGATGGTAAGTCAGAAACAAAACAAGATGGTCGAGTTCAGCCAATAATTGCCGCTCAACAGTCTCAACCACCAACGAATAACGAAACTCAAGTCGTATCTATA
Organism: Rhagium mordax; assembly: GCA_963680705.1. Classification (NCBI taxonomy): domain Eukaryota; kingdom Metazoa; phylum Arthropoda; class Insecta; order Coleoptera; family Cerambycidae; genus Rhagium; species Rhagium mordax. The sequence goes on from OY796664.1 coordinate 25,756,282, forward strand.
AATAATCATAGCGCGAATAGGCGCGAATCGCATGTTCTTTTATTAACAGCTATAATTTATATTTCTAATGGGGAAAACAATCAGGTGCGCTGCAGGGCTCTATTGGATTCGGGCTCACAGAGCAATTTTATGACTACGAAACTGTTTGAAAGGCTGCAACTTAGGAATAACATTATTAATTTATCAGTCACAGGCATTGGTCAGGCTGTTACTAAAATAGTGCTCAGATCAGAAGCCATTATTAAATCAACACATAATGCATACAATAAAAAGTTATCTTTTTTGGTATTGGATAAAATCACAGAAAACATTCCGGCTGTGTCAATTGAAAATGTTGAGTTTCATATTCCAGAAAATATCACGTTAGCCGATCCAACTTTTAATAAGGCAGGTAAAATAGACATTTTGCTAGGAGCAGAAGTTTTTTGGGAATTACTTTGTGTCGGACAAATAAATGTTGTGTTAAACCCATGTGTTAAACCCATCTTGCAGAAGTCTCATTTCGGTTGGCTAGTATCAGGTCCCATAAGTTTTAACAAGCAAAATCAAATAAAAACTATTTGCAATTTATCATTAGATCAAAATTTACACGACCAGGTCGAAAGGTTTTGGAAAGTAGAAGAATGTTATTCACAGGGTGATTTATCCGAAGAAGAATTGCAATGCGAGCAAATATTTACAGACACTACGACGCGCGATCAGACTGGTCGATTCGTAGTCACATTACCCATGCGCGATTCTGTAAATAAACTTGGTTACTCACGAGACAGCGCATATAAGCGGTTTTAGGCTTTGGAAAAAAGATTTGAAAATAATACTGAGTTGAAACAAAAATACACAGAGTTCATTAACGAATATAAGACACTTGGTCACATGACTCAAATTTCCGATAATGATATTGAATTGGATAATCACGCTACATATTACTTACCTCATCACAGGGTTTTTAAGGAATCCAGCTCCACCAATAAACTGAGAGTTGTATTCGACGCATCATGTAAGACGACAACAAATTGGACAGTCCTCCCCTGTATATATTCAAATCAATTACGAGGCCAGTCCGTCTCTGACATTTTAGTGTATGAAGTGACCGAGAGAGTGCACAACGAGTGACGCGAACTCAAATAGCATTAGTGTCGTATGTGTCGTAAAGCGAATAGGACGTACATCATTTAGCCAGGAAAACAAAATTCTTCAATCAACCTAAAAAGGTAACTGTGCTCTAGTAGCTATCCTATCAAGAGTAGAACATTAAATGGTCCTTCAGCCGCATGGGATGGATATTGTGTCCATTAAGCAGTGAGTAAACAAACATTAACAAAAGTGCGATCAAACATTAGAGGCCATCAGAGGCAATCCGTGGTTACAAGTAACATTAAACATCATAGTGCATTGCTATTTATATGAGTAAACCGAACAAACTATTTAAAAGCAAGAAATCAAAACGAGCATTGTGAAAACATTCAAATCAAACGTGCGAGAAAACAACACAGCGAACACATCAAGGCCGTCTTTCCACTTTCCAATCTAGCGAATACCGCTAGTAACAGGATCAAACTGGTTTAGTCGAGCGATCACACGTGAGTCCGTTCCTTTTTATTCTTATCCTTGTCTATCTGCCTGCTTAAGACATTTTAGAAGTAAACAACACTTTTTTCTCGTTCATTTACGTTTCAGCATTTACTTATTTGTTATTTGTCGTTTAAATTCAATTCCGAGTTCAATTCATTTAGTAAACAATGTCGGAAGAACAATTAAGAATACTTTTCAGCAAACGAGGGTCAATAAAGGGCCAACTTACCCGTTTTAAAACATTTATAGACAATCCCAATGCTTCAAAAAATATTCTCGAATTAACAAAGAGAATACAAAAAATGGAGTTAACTTGGAACAATTTTCAGGAATGTCAATCAGAAATTGACTTATTAGATAATGTTGAAGCCCAAGCAAAAGAATGGGATAGTTTTGAAAAAGCTTATTTTGATGCAGTTGCCAAAGCTGAACAAATTTTAAGCAAAGCGAAAACTGCGGGCGCTTCTCCTGACAGCTCACAAACTGGTCTACAAAATTTATCTAATATCCGTCGGAATCACAATCCGTTAGAAAATATAAAATTACCGGTTTTACAATTACCACAATTTAAAGGTGCTTACAATGATTACATGCAGTTTCACGACGCCTTTAAAAGCCTTATTCACGAAAACATATTATTAACAAATACGCAAAAGTTTCATTACCTAAATTCGTGTTTACAGGGTAAAGCACTAAAAATAATTCATTCGCTGGAAGTTAGCGCTGATAATTATACCATAGCTTGGCAGTTGTTAAAGGAAAGATTTGAGAACAAGAGAGTAATCGTTAACTCTCATATTCAGTCATTAGTCGAGTTACCGGCGATAACAAAAGAGTCGTCAGTTGATTTACGACAATTTTCGGACAGTATATCAAAGGATATCAGATGGGGCGCATTATTAATTTATTTACTTTCAGCAAAATTAGATCACACAAGCAAGCGCGAATGGGAGTCGTCTATAAAACAAGATGTTCTGCCCAGTATCGATGATTTCTTAGCATTTTTGAGCACACGACTATTAGAATCGCTTGCGACGAACGCGAACATTTCAAGACAAAATCAATCATTTTCGGGTAACAAAAGATCCGAGTCAAAATTACTCAATCACGTATCAACAAACAAACTCAAGTGTTTTTATTGTAAAGAGTCACATTTTTTGTGTTATTGCAAAAAGTTTTTGAATTTATCAAGTCAAGCCCGGCTAGCAGAAGTTAAACAACTTAATTTATGCTTTAATTGTTTACGTTCAAATCATTCAACGAAAGATTGCACGGCAAGCGGCTGCAAAACTTGCAGTAAAAAACATAATACGCTGCTCCATATAGAAAACGTAACATCGAACAAAGCAAATAACGAAGAAACGTCAAGTACGGAATGTATCAACAGTAACAAACCCGTTATTAACACGCATTGTGATCAATTAGATGAATCGATCATACTTTTATCAACGGCGATTATATATATCTATGATACAAATAATCAACTAATCAAGTGCAGATGTCTTTTAGACTCTGGCTCGCAGAGTAATTTTTTGACTAAAGATTTAACTAACAAATTAAAACTAAGACTTAACAGTATAAACTTACCGGTTATGGGTATAAATCAAAGCTCAACAAATATTAAACACAATGTAAAAGCAAAAATAAAATCGATGCACAACGATTATTCCAAACAGTTAACTTTCCTAGTTTTAGAAAACATAACGGGGCAAATTCCTATTCAGTCCTTTTCTATATCCGAATTAAACTTGCCTGGTGACATCACATTAGCCGATCCAGCGTTTAATGAGGCGCGTAGCATAGACATGCTTTTAGGTGCATCAGTATTTTATGAACTTTTAAGTATAGGTCAGATCAAGCTGGGAAGCAATAAACCAATACTACAAAATTCAAAACTTGGTTGGTTTATATCAGGTCCTTTACATTTTGAGCATAAAAATAAGCAAACGTGTTTATTATCGATCAATGACAATTTCAATCTGCACAAACAACTCGAACAATTCTGGATCATTGAGGATACGCCTCAAACAACAAAATGAACAAAAGACGAGCAATATTGTGAAGAACACTTCACAAAAAATTATTCACGCGACGATACGGGAAGATTTACAGTTGCATTACAATTAAGAGAAAATTACGTCCAAATCGGCGACACGTTTGAGGGTGCTAAAAGGCGTTTCCTTAACCTTGAACATAAATTGCACAAGGACTCAAATTTATTAGAATTGTATTCGAATTTCATGCGCGAGTATGAATCGTTGGAACATATGACAAAATTAGATCATTCTCAGATTCAAACGAACAACACCATGTACTATTTGCCGCATCATGGCGTCTTAAAAGATTCTAGCATCACAACAAAACTTAGAGTCGTTTTCGATGCGTCGGCCAAAAGTTCGTCAGGTCTATCATTAAACGACGTATCTTATGTGGGTCCTACAATTCAAGATGATCTGTTTTCTATTTTAATTAGATTTAGGAAACATAAATACGTAATAAAGGCAGACATCACGAAAATGTACCGACAGGTACGGGTACAACCTGAACAACGCAATCTTCAACGGATTTTATGGCGAGAACATCCCGACGACGAGTTATCTCATTATGTTCTAAATACAGTAACATACGGTACGAGCCCTGCATCATTTTTAGCGATAAGGTCATTGCAACAAGCAGCAATTGACAACATAAACACGTTTCCAAGGGCAAGTCGTACTATATTATCAGATTTCTACGTCGATGATCTTATTACGGGCGACAATTCGGTTGAAAATTTGCAACAATTAAAATCAGAAATAAGTAACATTTTAAATTCAGCAGGATTTAACCTTACTCAATGGATGTCGAATATAGCTGAAGTTTTAAATCGGGATAAACAAGATTTGAACAGTAGCTTTCATATCTCAAACGACAAGACTGTCAAGACACTCGGGGTGTTATGGAATCCAAATTCGGACACATTCGAGTACACGGTACAAACGAAATTATCCTCTCCAAATTTAACCAAACGAGTAATATTATCAATAATATCTCAGATTTTTGACCCGCTGGGTTTGGTAGGCCCTGTGGTTATAAAGGAAAAAATAATATTACAAGAATTATGGAAATTGCAGTTGGAGTGGGATGAGTCGTTGCCAAAGGAGTATCAATCGAACTTTCTAAAATTTTTTAACGATCTCGAAAATTTAAACAAAATTTCGGTACCCAGGAACGTTTTGTTATCGGAACACAATAATTATATACAACTGCACGGATTTTCCGATTCTTCTCAAGTAAGTTATGGTTGTTGTATTTATTTAAGAACTACCAATTCAAGCGGTAAACATCACACACAACTTTTATGCGCCAAATCACGTGTAACACCGCTAAAGGTTTTATCGTTGCCTAGGTTAGAATTATGCGTCGCATTGCTTTTATCGCGGTTAGTTCACAAGGTAGTACAAGTCATAAAAATCAATATTAATGACATATTTTTGTGGTCGGATTCAAAAATTGTTTTATCGTGGTTATCAAGGGAACCCGCAACATGGAAAACATTTGTCTCGAATCGGGTTTCGGAGATTCAAGGTCTTACGCCTACTGGGTGTTGGAGACATGTGCGCTCAGCAGAAAATCCTGCGGATTTAATATCACGAGGATGTAAGGCGAATCAATTGTTACAATCAACATTGTGGTGGTCAGGTCCGGATTGGCTGAGATCTGACATGGAACACTGGCCACCCGATGAAAAATCAATCATATCAGAAATTCCGGAACAAAGCAATTTAGCAAATCTTTCGAATACGTGCATAAACGGTTTTGCCATTTTCGATAAGTTTTCATCATTAAAGCGCCTACGGAACGTCACAGCTTACTGTTTGCGTTTTGTAAAAAATACCAGATTATCGAAATCTGAAAGATATTCAGGACATTTAAAAATTTCGGAAATAGCAGAGGCTACCAATACTTTAATCAAATTGACCCAAGGACTCGAATTCTCTCAAGATTTACTCGACCTCCAACGATCAGGAGGGGTATCAAAATATAGTAAATTAATCTGTTTAAATCCATTTTTAGACTCTGGCGGTATTATAAGAGTTGGGGGTAGGTTACGAAATTCAAACTTGGAATTTAATCATAAATTTCCAATAGTACTGCCAAGTAAGCATGCGTTTACAAACCTGATTATTTTAAATGAGCATGAGCGTACGATGCACGGGGGCATTCAAACTGTTTTGTCGTCTATCAGATCAAACTATTGGCCATTAAATGGCAAGAATGCTGTCAGAAAGGTTATACGAAAATGTATTAGTTGCTTTAGGGCAAAACCGACAAGTTTGAACCCAATCATGGGTCACTTACCATCTTCAAGAACTAAAATCACGCGTCCATTTTTAACGTGCGGAATTGATTTCGCCGGTCCAGTGCTAGTAAAAGATGGTACATTAAGAAGTAGAAAATTGGTTAAAACGTATATATGTCTTTTCATTTGTATTTCTATTAAGGCCATACATTTGGAGCTGGCAGGAGACTTGTCAACGCATTCATTTTTAAACGCATTAAAGAGATTCGTAGCTCGTCGCGGTATCTGTAAGGATATTTATACGGACAATGGCTTAAACTTTGTTGGAGCGAGCAGTCATATCGATAATCTGTATAATAAATTAACGAAACTAAAAGAAAACGCAACTGTCAAGGATTATTTGTTGGAAAATAGGGTGACTTGGCACTTTATTCCCCCGAGGGCCCCACACATGGGTGGTTTGTGGGAATCCGCAATCAAATCAACAAAGCAACATTTGACAAGAGTGGTAGGTAACGTACATTTGACCTATGAAAACTTCTACACTGTTTTAACGCAGGTAGAGTCCATACTGAACTCTCGACCTTTATGCCCTTTGTCGAGTGATCCCAATGATTTTGAGCCCCTCACCCCAGGACATTTCTTGATCGGCTCTAAATTAAACTCTTTACCAGAAGAAAACATAGAAACAATCCCAAGCAATCGACTTACGAAGTACAAACAAATTCAGCAGATCACGCAACATTTCTGGCGCCGCTGGTCACAGGAGTACCTGCACAATCTCCAACAGAGGAATAAATGGATGTTCAACGATTCGCAAATTCTTAAACCAGGCGCCATGACAATCAAGGAGGACAATGTGACTCCACTTAATTGGAAGCTAGGTCGCATTCTAGATGTTCACAGTGGCAAGGACGGTATTGCTCGTGTGGCTAGTATCAAAACTTCCAGTGGTGTCACAAAACGAGCTTTCTCGAAGCTGAGTATTTTACCAATTCCAGACAATAACTAAATGTTTCAAGTTGAAAGTTTATTCTTTCAAGGCGGGCGGTATGGACAGTCCTCCCCTGTATATATTCAAATCGATTACGAGGCCGTCCGTCTCTGACATTTTAGTGTATGAAGTGACCGAGAGAGTGCACAACGAGTGACGCGAACTCAAATAGCATTAGTGTCGTATGTGTCGTAAAGCGAATAGGACGTACATCATTTAGCCAGGAAAACAAAATTCTTCAATCAACCTAAAAAGGTAACTGTGCTCTAGTAGCTATCCTATCAAGAGTAGAACACAAATGTTTCTTTAAACGATATTTTAATGATAGGGCCAATAATTCAGCAAGACTTGCTCTCAATTTTATTACGTTTTAGAACATATAATATTGTAATTATTTCAGATGTCGCCAAGATGTACAGTCAGGTCTTGATCACAGATTCTCAACGCGATTTACAACGCATAATTTGGCGCGCTAATTCAAATGATGCAATACAATATTACCAATTAAACACCTTAACATATTAGTCCAACCGGGTATTTCAAATGTCTTGCAAATTGTGATAAAAGCATGAAATTTGGTACAGATGCTTTTTAGGCAATTATAATCGATTTGACCCGCATGACCCATATTTCGAACCCATAGGAGCAAGATGGCGGCGGTATTCAAAATGGCGACTATCCAAAACAAAAAACGGTTAATAATGTGTCGATTTTGACAATGTGGGGGTCGCTTTCAAGTAATTCTAGGATAAAACAAACTACAGAATGCATATTTTTTTGACCATTTTCCTTAAAAAAATGCATTTTTTTAACATTGCTTCGTAAATTTAAAAATTAACGGGTCTTGATTGTATTCTACTTATTTTAAAAAGATCAATGGAAAATTTAAATATTGGTCTTGTAACCTATGTTGGCTAACAAGTTAGGGGACAAGAGTACTTAATGATTGGGGCTGGATAAAATCGAATGGCATTTGGGAACCATCGTGGTCTTCCTTGCCACATATATGGAACGCGTGTAGAGAACTTGAGAAGTGTGGTTGCAAATCAGGTTGCGATACAATGCGATGTTCGTGTAAGCATGCTGATCTGCCTTGTACTTTACAGTGTAAATGTGCAGCATCCTGTAATAACAAAAATTAAAATTTTATAACAATAAATATGTGTAGGGGGGGGTCCCTAACTTGTTAGCCAACATAGTTTACAAGACCAATATTTAAATTTCCATAGGTCTTTTTAAAATAAGTAGAATACTATCAAGAACCGTTAATTTTTAAATTTACGAAGCAATGTTAAAAAAATGCATTTTTTTAAGCAAAATGGTTTTGGATCAAAAAAATATGCATTCTGTAGTTTGTTCCATCCTAGAATTACTTGAAAGCGACCCCCACATTGTCAAAATCGACACATTATTAACCGTTTTTTGTTTTGGATAGTCGCCATTTTGAAAACCGCCGCTATCTTGCTCCTACGGGTTCGAAATATGGGTCATGCGGGTCAAATCGCTTATAATTGCCTAAAAAGCACCTGTACCAAATTTCATGCTTTTATCACAATTTGCAAGACATTGCCCTTTTTTCCAAATACCCGGTTGGACTATATGGAACTTCACCTGCGTCTTTTCTTGCCGTAAGGTGCATGCATCAGTTGGCTCATGATAATGTTTCAAGTTATCCACGCGCAAGTCAAGCAATTTTAGCAGATTTTTACGTGGACGATTTAATCACGGGGGCTGACACTGTTGACGAGGTAATTGAACTGAAACAGGAGGTAGAAAACATATTAAAACAAGGAGGTTTTCAATTAAGAAAATGGGTCGCAAATAATCGCGACGTTTTAAACAATTCATCTATGCATGAACCCAACTTAACGCAATATCATATTTCGAATGACTCTAATATCATAACACTAGGGCTTTCATGGAATGCCAACTCGGACAGCATTCAAGTAACTACTAATACAAAAGATTTTAATCAAAGGGTTACAAAAAGAACAATATTGTCAATTATTTCTCAGATATTTGACTCGCTTGGTTTAGTCGGACCCATCATAATCAAGGCAAAAATAATCATACAGCGTTTATGGCAACTTCGCGTTGATTGGGACGAATCGGTACCAATAGATATCTATACTGAATGGATTAACTTACGAAACCAAATTGATTTGTTGACCGAATGTCAAATACCGAGACACGTAATATGCATTAACTCAGTAAATATTCAGCTTCACGGATTTTGTGACGCATCCATGGTAGCGTACGGTGCGGTAGTGTATTTAAGAAGCGTCAATTCAGAGGAGACAATTTTTACTAGTTTGCTATGCGCCAAGTCGAGAGTTGCGCCACTTAAAACATTATGTTTGCCTCGTTTAGAACTCTGTGGTGCTTTGCTTTTGGCACAACTTACTAAAAAGGTTCTTGCTGCTTTAAATATAAATATAGTAGACATTTATTATTGGTGTGACTCAAGTATAGTCATCGCATGGTTATCAGCTCCATCTAACAGATGAAAAACTTTCGTTAGTAATAGAGTAGCTGAAATTCAGCAATTAACGGCTACAACACAATGGCATCATGTAAATTCCTCGGACAATCCTGCGGATATAATATCGCGCGGTTCTACTCCGTCTAATTTAATAAAATCAAAATTATGGTGGTCGGGTCCCACATGGCTTGCCAAAAACTCCGAGAATTGGCCAATATCACAAGAAGTAGACATATCTAATGTACCAGAGAGTAAAGTTACTACTTTGACTTCAACAAACGTAATCGATCAAGACATATTTTTAAGGTACTCATCATTAAATAAATTACAATATGTAATAGCTTATTGCTATTGCTTGAGATTTAAACATAATTTGACTAACAAATTATCGAAATTAACAGGCGCTTTAACATTGACAGAACTTGAAAATTCTATGAACACTTTGATTAAGATGGCGCAAGTTGCGGAATTCTCCGATGATCTTCATCGATTGAAAACAACAACAAACTTAGTTCGTTAAATCCTTTTGTAGATGAGCAAGGAATAATTAGGGTAGGCGGGAGATTATCAAAGGCCGATATACCCGTAGAGCACAAACACCCGGTAGTATTACCAAATAATCACCCACTCACTAAATTGATTATTATACATGAGCACATAAAAAATTTTCATGTTGGGACACAGGCTACACTTGCCTCGCTAAGACTTACATTTTGGCCATTAAAGGGACGTAGTACGGTTAAAAGGATACTACATGAGTGCTTCAAATGTTTTAAGGAAAACCCACGAGTATTTTTCCGCAAATGGGAGATTTACCTAAACATAGACTTCAACCGGTTAGAGCGTTTTACACATGCGGAGTTGATTATGCCGGGCCTTTTTTTTATAAAAGATGGAAAAACTCGCAATCGCAAAATAATAAAATGTTGGCTTTGTATATTTGTTTGTCTTGTAACCAAGTCTTGTCACCTTGAACTGGTTGGAGATCTTACAACAGAATCATTTTTAAATGCTTTGAAGCGCTTTGTTTCTCGCCGAGGTATATGTAAAGATATATACTCCGATAATGGCACCAACTTCGCTGGTGCTAATAATGAATTAAGGGGCACAGTGGAAAAATTGTATTCTAAAATTAATAATGACTCAAAAATATCACGATTTCTCAATCTTAACCAAATACAGTGGCATTTCATCCCGGCCAGGTCACCCAATTTCGGGGGACTATGGGAATCTGCCGTGAAGGCAGCCAAATTTCATCTTAAGAGAATAGTCGGAAATGCACATCTAACGTTCGAAGATTTAAGTACTATATTCATACAAGTTGACGCTATCTTAAACTCACGTCCGTTAACTCCTATGTCCGACGATCCCAATGATTTAATCCCTTTAACACCAAGCCATTTCCTAATTGGAGACGTATTGACCTCAATTCCACAATTAGACGTCCAAAATATCACATCAAATAGACTTTCCCATTATCATCGGTTGCAGCAGATAATCCAACACTTTTGGAGTCGTTGGACTTCAGAGTACCTCTCAACCTTACAGGAAAGAAATAAATGGAGGTGTCGTCAAACTAATACTTACTGTAAAATCGGAGCAATGGTATTATTAAAGTCAGAAAATTCATCTCCCTTACTTTGGCCGCTAGGACGAATCGTTGAGCTGCACCCTGGCGCAGATGGTATTGTGCGCGTTATTAGTGTTAAAATCGCAAACGGTGTAGTGAAGCGTTCTGTAACAAAGGTTTGTGTGCTGCCAGTTGAAGTTGATAGTGACGATGTAAACTGAATGACGATTAACGTATTTTTTAATATAACATATTGTTTATTGTTGAAAGCCTAGCCTTTCAAGGGCGGCGGTATGTTACAGTTATTTTGTAAAAATATGTATTCCATGCTAACTATCATGTATTAATCTTAGTCAGATCTATCATGTAAACATGCTAAGTGTGCGTCGTCGATGTCCGGAGATTGTCGTCTCGTCTCAGAGTCAGTGGTATGTTAGAACACGGGCGAGAACGCACGCTTTTTCTGTTAAGCATAAACTTTGTTAAATAATCATTCCAATATACAGTCCACTTACAACGAACTTGTTTTATTACCTTATGGTCACAAAGAGAAAATACACAACAATGCTCTAGCCCACTACGCCACCGAGAATTGTGTACAATAATCAAATGCTCTAAATATTTCAAGAAAAATAAAAATGGTTATGGTTATTTTAGAGACTAAGAAAGAATCCTGTATTAAAAAGTTATATTAAAAAATATAAAACAATCCAATAGTGAATCGAAATTTGGAATTTTGACTGGTTGTGAAATTTGAAATAACTTTCTTATTTAACATTTTGTTTGAAAACTAAAGATCTAGTCAATTTACTATTAGATGAGTTTAAAGTTTTTGTAATTTTTGAGCACTCTGCATAAAAAACAATTTGTTTTACGGAATCGTATTTTTTGGGAGAGCAAACAACTTTTTCTTAAAAAATTGAAAATTTTAGCAATTTCACCTCTGTGAATCCTATCCGCAGACATACTGTATATACAGGGTGCTATTTAAAATAAGAAAGTTGAGACCACTTCCTATTGGGTCAGAAGTGATTTCTTCGCAATCAGTTGACCAAGATGGCCACCGAAGAGTATATTCAATCTACCAAATTTCAAAATTGGATTTTGAAAACTATAGTAAAATACTTTGTTTGATAACTGGTATCGGCATTTTTGAATTTTAGCATTTTTGAAACTTGAATCTTAATTGCTCGGCACTTGTTTGACAGACGTTAAATAGCAATATTAACTTTTTTATAGCAAAAGTTATTTATTCGTGTCACCTGTTATTTACACTGTGTTAACTGTTTTTGTGTTTGGAACTCTGTTATTTTTTTAATTTTTTCAACTTTCAAAAATAATTCCGATCAATATTTGTTACACCACAACCCTATTATTTTTTAATGTGAAATTCGTATTCATATATTACCTCTATTAATGAACATAACAATGGAATATTAGTTTTTTTTCTGGTATGTTAATTTGGTGAGCCTGGAAACTATGCATTTTGGAAAAATAATTATTTAAAAAAATGTTGCTAAAATATGTATGATATGAAATATTGAAAGTAAAATACAGATCACAATATGACATTTGAATGGCTTAGGTAAGAAGAGTAATCCTCAATTATATACCAATTATACTATATATATTAATTTATCCTCAATTATATACATATTAATTTGTTTTCTTAATTGCAATTTTAGATGAGGTGCCTCATGCAAGCAGGGGGCAAGAATGCGCAAGTTTCCACATATAGAATTATGGAAAAATTGATGACTGTCGATCTGGCAACTAAAATCAACGAGTGTGGAAAAAATCGAAAAAAATTCCCGATTATTAGATTGTAAAACTTGGTGCTTTCAATAGTTCGTAAGTATATGGTGTTCAGCACATGGACCGACAAACATTTTTGGTGGATAGGTGGAGCCTTTTGCAAGTTTTTGACCCAAGTCCAAGTCTCACGGTTATTGAGATACGATTTTTTTTTTCATTATTTTTTAAAACTTCCCGGAATCCCGTTAAACACTGATAACTTTTTTGTTTAATTGCTATTGCCGTAAGAGCACGAAATAATTTTAATTGTAGTTTGTAATGCACCCTTGTTCTAAATAAATTATTATTTGACACAATTAATACAAAAAAAAGGGACTTATGAGCTTCCAAACTTCCCAGAATGGGTAAAAATATGAAATAATCATCTAAATTAGTTAAAAAAAGAAACTGACGCAACTGAGATCTTCTTTTTCTTTTAAAAAGTTTTCTAGTTTATGCCTTTTCCAACGATATACTACATGTAATACAAATGATTGATTATGAGGTTAAAATTCGGGAACTAGTTTGCAAGGGCCTATCACGTACTCTGATAATAACAGTAGAAGCGAACTAAACTGATCAACAAAATAAACGTTACACTGCCAAATTTGCCCTGATTTTGGAACAGAATAAATTTGGATTGCCGCCGCCGATTTAGTTTCTGTTTGAAGTGTTAGCTAGTAAAATCCTTTGTCTACCAGTTCTTGTTTTTACTAAGATTATGTGTTTCACATAAAGTTTCTACAGGGCGGTAAATAAAACAGTGCTAAATTTCTGAAAGTTCGGCATCGTCCCATTTCAACAAAAAATATTTTTTCTGGATTTCAACTTGGGTGCTATAAATATGGACCTCATATCTCGAAACGGTTTTTGAAACTACCGCTGATTTGCTTTATTTACATGGTGACCTCAAAAACATCAATTTTTTGGTCTTGCATTGATAACTTTTTTACTCCCGAACCGACTCTCAAAATCTAGGGCTCATGTTGAAGCCAAAACTGCAGTTAATAAGGCGCGAGAATGGTAATCGATTCCAGACAAAGATTAAATATACAGGGTGGCATCAAAGTTGAACCAAATCTGTATAACCCCCTAAAACTGATATTATGAGATAATTCAATTAAAGTCAACTTGCTTTCGAAGAAACTGTATAATCTGAACACTTCAAGATGTTCTTTACTTGCATGAGTTAAGAATTGTTGGTGTAGGAACAAATTAACGATTGCCTGTTTTTGAAGAAGAATCGTAACTCTTGCTTATCTGAAAATTCTCGTTACCATGCAACGTACCGAGAATGGGAATAATCGCACTGGCTTATTATTGCCTGTCACTGGTTGTCATTTTGATTTCTGTCACTTTTATTGTTGTTCCTTCGATTGCTAATAAGTTAGTGCCTCTAAATGAAGACCAATTGGCCATAGTAGGCAGAATGCGTGATGAAGGCTTTGCAGTTACAGTAATCGCCGACTTTTTTAACACCTCCAGGCAAAGCATTTATCGGGCCATACGTCGGCGCTTAGCTGGCGATATTAATTACAACAGAAGGGGGGGCAGAAGGCGAAAAACCACGGCAGCACAAGACAGATTCATTAGGAGAACTGTTGTGCGACATAATCGTACCTCAACTGCAAGCGCAGTAAACAATATTCTAAGAAACGCTACTGGAATTCATCTCTCCAACCAAACTGTGAGACGAAGGCTCCATGAAAGTGGACTTCATGCCAGAAGGCGAGCAGCTTGCCCTTTGTTAGGACCTCAACACCGCGCGGGATGCTCGACTGCAATGGGCCGGAGACCACCAACACTGGGGAATAGCAGAGTGGAGTAGGTGTTTGTTTACAGATGAAAGTAGGTTTTGTTTGTTAGGTCGGATGGGCGTGTTTTGGTATGGAGAAGAATGATTAATGAATGAAAGATTTATGGAAGAACACATGGAGGCAAGGGTAGCTTTTGGAGGTGGAGGAGTGACTGTTTGGGGTGAAACAGGAATGAATGTGAAAACTGAATTAGTGATACTGAGAGGGGAAAGCATGAATGGTGAACGGTATAGAGATTTGTGTCTTAGGGATATTGTGGTCCCCTATGCTGAAAACATTGGTGGCGATTTAATTTTAGTCGATGACAATGCGAGACCTCATCGCGCTAGAATCGTCACCGTGTTTCTGGAGGACCACAATATTGAAAGAATGGAGTGGCCACCCTTGTCTCCGGATATGAATCCGATCGAGCATGTCTGGAGTAGAATGAAAAGGAATATGAAAGAAAGGGAAGGCCAAATGGACAATTTGGACGATTTGGTGAACGCGGTTCAGGAAGAATGGGAAGCTATTCCCCAGCAGTTTCTGCGCAACCTGGTGGAAGGAATGCCCAGAAGCAGTAATACGTGCGAGGGGAGGCCCGACAAAATATTGACATTTCCCCAAATTGTTTGTTTATTATTATTTATTTATGTAAATAATTGTTTATTATTGTTTATTTTGTTATTGTTTGTAAAAAATAAATTAAATATTTTTTTTATTGAAAGCAAGTTTGGTTCAATTTTGATATTACTTAAACGCCCTCATTTTATTCGTATGATAATAACAAATAAAAGTTCGAGTAGGTATAACCCATCAATCATGGAGCTTTCGTCTCACAGTTTGGTTGGAGAGATGAATTCCAGTAGCGTTTCTTAGAATATTGTTTACTGCGCTTGCAGTTGAGGTACGATTATGTCGCAGAACAGTTCTCCTAATGAATCTGTCTTGTGCTGCCGTGGTTTTTCGCCTTCTGCCCCCCCTTCTGTTGTAATTAATATCGCCAGCTAAGCGCCGACGTATGGCCCGATAAATGCTTTGCCTGGAGGTGTTAAAAAAGTCGGCGATTACTGTAACTGCAAAGCCTTCATCACGCATTCTGCCTACTATGGCCAATTGGTCTTCATTTAAACTTGGCATTTTGCGATTAAGAGGCACTAACTTATTAGCAATCGAAGGAACAACAATAAAAGTGACAGAAATCAAAATGACAACCAGTGACAGGCAATAATAAGCCAGTGCGATTATTCCCATTCTCGGTACGTTGCATGGTAACGAGAATTTTCAGATAAGCAAGAGTTACGATTCTTCTTCAAAAACAGGCAATCGTTAATTTGTTCCTACACCAACAATTCTTAACTCATGCAAGTAAAGAACATCTTGAAGTGTTCAGATTATACAGTTTCTTCGAAAGCAAGTTGACTTTAATTGAATTATCTCATAATATCAGTTTTAGGGGGTTATACAGATTTGGTTCAACTTTGATGCCACCCTGTATATTTAATCTTTGTCTGGAATCGATTACCATTCTCGCGCCTTATTAACTGCAGTTTTGGCTTCAACATGAGCCCTAGATTTTGAGAGTCGGTTCGGGAGTAAAAAAGTTATCAATGCAAGACCAAAAAATTGATGTTTTTGAGGTCACCATGTAAATAAAGCAAATCAGCGGTAGTTTCAAAAACCGTTTCGAGATATGAGGTCCATATTTATAGCACCCATGTTGAAATCCAGAAAAAATATTTTTTGTTGAAATGGGACGATGCCGAACTTTCAGAAATTTAGCACTGTTTTATTTACCGCCCTGTAGAAACTTTATGTGAAACACATAATCTTAGTAAAAACAAGAACTGCTAGACAAAGGATTTTACTAGCTAACACTTCAAACAGAAACTAAATCGGCGGCGGCAATCCAATTTTATTCTGTTCCAAAATCAGGGCAAATTTGGCAGTGTAACGTTTATTTTGTTGATCAGTTTAGTTTGAACAATTAATAGTTCAGTGGGAAGTGAAGTAAAGAAAACAATATATTTTTGTTTATCACAAGTGTTGCTCAAAATGAACTTGTATTTCGTAAGCATTTCGAATACTTTTTCTCATTCCTGCGGTTGTTGTACGGAGTACATGGTAGGCTCTTGCAAACTAATATCTCTAATTTTGACCGCATAATGAATTATTTGTATATTACACGTGGTATGCCGTTGAAAAGGGCATAAATAAACTAGAGAACTTATAAAAAGAAAACGAAGATCTCAGTTGCTGTCAGTTTTTTTATATGAATTTAGAAATTAAGATATTTGATATTTTTACCTATTCTCAGGACTTTGGAAGCTCATAAGTCATTATTTTTGTATTAATTGCGTCAAAACGCGTACATTACAGAATACAATAAAAATTATTTTGTGCTATTACCTACAATCGTAAACAGAAAGTCATCAATGTTTAAAGGCGAGATTTTGGGTAATTTTTAAAAATAATGACAAAAATGATTTTTCTCAATAACCGTGAGGACTTGGGGCAGCGGTTCCTCAAAAACTTGCAAATGACCCCAGCTATCCACCAAAAATTATTGTCGGTAGTAGTTTTATTCGCTTTCATGAGACATACTACAACCGTATATGTATAAAACTGGTCATTTCATTGCAGATATTAATAGATTAAAAGAAAATAGTAATTATAGGTACAATATTGTAAAACATTAAAGACAATTTGACATTACATTTACTAGTAATGTGATGTTAAATTATAAATAATAATTGTTAAAAGTTGAATCTTAAGATTGCCAACATTAAGCGTCAAAAAATTCTTGAATAGAGTATGGCTCCATATTTCAAAGATATTGAAATTTTTTAAAAGCTCGCTTAGAAATACTTAAGAAAATTAGGGAGTACATTAAAAAATTTCATCGCTGAGTAAAATGGTCTTCTCTCAGTAAGAGCTATGCGATGTATATTAGACACAAAAAATTGAAAAATATATTTACGATAGGTACCACTAAATATTAACAATGAAAGGTTTTTTTTTTTCGATTAAAATATTAAAAAGCAGTCATTAATATTTACAATTTGCATATATAATATATGATACCAATTGTTATTTCGTTATATTACAGAATCTGTTTGTATGACTATTAAATTCACAGAGGCAGAGATGGAGGGGAATATACATTTTTTTAAGGACATCACAAGATCGATTAAGAATCGGGATTAAGAAAGCAAAAGAGAAGGTAATTTTCAAAATAAAATTAATTTATGCTTTAATTTAGTTTTTCTCATAGAATTTGGATGATACAATATACCAGAGAGAAGAATCAACAAACTACGATAATTTATTGAAAGAAGGATATATACGGATATATAGAAGACGAACGACAGTTACTCACGAAATCAATAGGGATTTACCAACCATTCATGATATTTCTCTGCAGCACTCATTAGTTATAAATCCATCTAAATCTGCTGCAATTTTATTTGGTAACAAATCCACCGTACCCAATTTAAAAAAATTATTAAACCTTGAGATAATGGGATCACCTTTGCAAATTTCTCAGAGTGCCAAAAATCTTGGCTTAACTTTGGACAACTCATTACGGTTCAGAGAACATGTAGTGTTACGGTTCTATATGACACCGTAACGATTTTGCTAAATTAGGTATAAATGTTTAGAAACTAAACGACATGATCGGTATTATTGACACACCCTGTATACACAACATATCTGGTTTTTATAGGTAAAACTAATATTGTAAACATGTAGGAGTGTATACCAATTATAGAACATTTAAATGCTTATTTTTTGTTGTTAAGAATTCTTCCCAGTCTATATTAAATTTTTAAATAATGTAAACGTTTAGATTTTTATTTAAGCTATCTGCGAACGCTCAATAAGGTTGCAAGTACATTTATAGTCTTAGTTAACACGATTTGGTAGTTTGGGGTATTGTTATTATGGAGTAGAATAAACTGGTTACAATAATATAGCTAATTTAGATTGACACTTCAGGTTGGTAGAACGCATTTCGTGTAGTCTGTGGCGTATGCCAGGCAGTTTTTGTAATACCGAGTCTACCTTGAAGGATAAAGTCGGACACAGCAACGAATCTTGTGCGATATAAAACTTTCATAGTATTTCTGCAATCCACATATTTTTCGAGTGTTCACCAACGAGCTAAAGGTAATTATTGTGTAATTGTTTAACCAGTCAATTAAAGTTATAGTAGTAATTTCGTGAAAAACTTATTTTCACGTTTAGTTAATTTTTTGTAAGTTAATACCTCAAAACTGCCTACCACGTGCTAACAATGTGTTTTTTTCTCCCATTTGGCAATTCAGTTCGTTACTAACAAATTAAATTTATTAAATTTTACATAAAATCAAATTTATTTAATTTTACATAAAATTATATTTATTAAATTTTAAATTCAAAGATTTGAATATTAAAGCTTACCCAACCAGTAAAGATAAATCCATACAAGGATTATCTATTAAAGATTTAGTAGGGTAATTTGGTTGGAAAACTACGTAGAGCTTCCTCATTTCATGATAGACCCCAGATGCAGCCATAGGTAATTTTTCGAAGAAGTCTCCTAGTCGAAGAAACAATTAAATCATTTTTCTCCTTGGTAACCGAACTGATTCCGCCTATTTAGGATCTACAACCTCGCAGAGCAAGCGTTGGCAGTTGGCGGGATTCATCAAGACTTTGGCGGGTCCACCTCAAGTCGTCACCAAGTGAACAACACATGTGTATCGGTGAGACATTTTGTAGATTAGTTTATTGTCACATGATTCGCCAGGTTATTACTATTTAGTCTATAATTTAAGACATAGTAAAATCTTATTTCATATTTTCATCAATATTTAATTGTTACATATACAGTAAGGTCCAAAAGTCAGTTACTAACTTCTGAATGGTTGCAAATATTTTTTGGAATTTTAGGGGTTATAATCTCAGATAGATTTGCGATTGTTTGACGCTAAATAAAAAATTTGATATTCCAAAATGGCGTCTGGCCGCCATATTGGATATTTCTCTATTGTCGGACCAAGGTGTGTGATACCTTAAATTAAAGGTCTATTCGTCCATAGTAACTTGCCCAAAATTCGAGGTAATCCGATGACGTATTACAATATGGCAGCATTAAAACAAATTCGATGTTCACACAGTGTGCTCATTTATTTACCTGGTTTTTTGACATATTGAGGCTCGACTATTAATCCCATGTAAGCTCTTGAATTGAACATAATAAAAATTATTTCAATATAACAAGTAAAATCATGTTTGAAATAAAATTTTATATTAGAATTTTTCAAAATTAACTAACAGTGGGGTAAACAATTTTTAACTTTAAACGAACATTTTTATCTTAATTTTAAATTATAATAAATAGTACATTTGTCTACTATAATAAATGCTCGAAGTGCCTTCCATTTTGTTCACGACAACATCGAACCCTTTTTATTAATTCTTCGCGAATTCCTCTGAGCGTTATACCATTAACACTTCTAGATACGTCAAAGATTTTTTAAGTAAGATCTTCTAAATTTCTGACTTGGGTACGGTAAATCTGCGACTTTAAGAAGCCCCAGAGAAAAAATCTAAGGGTGACAAGTCGGGGGATCGCGCTGGCCACCCTATTAATTAATTTATTTGAGACCCCCCCCCCACTCCTCAAACTCTTGAACCTAGACCCTTGACGCACTGTACACTTACACACTGATAAACTGTGGCACGTGGCGTTGTTTAAGTGTTTTTTTGTTTGTGAATCGCGATATCCTATCCTGCAGTCTGCAATATGAATAAACTAATAAAGTAATAGGTAGGTCATTTGGTAATAAGTAATAATGGAAAAAGAAAAATTTGGTATAGTACTGTGCGAATGCTGGGTAGACAGTACAGTAGCTTGTAGATACACTACGAATATACTTACAACCTAGTTAATTTTTGTTTTTTGGGTTTAGACATGCCGAAACAGACGGATAGGAAGACGAAAAGACAGTCGGGGGCCTTTTATCGTGCACAGAAAATGAAACGGGATTCAGAAAAAGGAAACTCAAGGGAAGTTTAGTCGATTTTATTTCACAAGCACAGCCTTCTTCGTCGCAAGAAATTCCACTTCCAGTTCGAGATGCTGCAGCAGCTGAAGTTGAAGGAGCATCAGTTTTGTCAGAGCCAGAGGTACAGCATTTAGATTTGGACTTGGAAGAAATATCAGGATCAGTGACAGCAGAAGCTGAAGGGGCAGGCGCAGGATCTGAAAGTGGAAGTAGGCACTGTGGGCAATTTGCGATTCTACCATCAACGTCTGTCTCAGTCTCCGATTCTATTAGTAGCGTGACGTTTAATAGGGTTAAATAATACAAAAGATAAGATTCTTTTTTGGGGGTCTGCGGCATTATCTTATCTTTTGTATTATTTAACCCTATTAAACGTAACTCTTTCGTTTGTATTTGTCTAGGTAGAAATAGAGCAGTATGCATAGAGCTCAATGTGCCGACTGCTGTCATTTGAGGCTGCAATCGTGGTCCATGATGCACGAAAGCACAAATTTGAGTACTGTGTACTGTGCTTTCTAACCTTTATTAGTTATTGCTTCAGATCTTAGATTCTTTCTTTAGCTACGCTACGCTGACGAGGAGCAATAACTCCGAAACACGTGTCCGTAGCTGCATCATGTTTCTTTTTTTGGGGTCTGCGGCATTATCATATCTTTTCTATTAGTAGTGTTGGTAAAACTAACGTTCCTACATTATCAGATGATCCTGGTGAGTGGCCGGAAATTATTACAAATTTCATGGCAAAAATTTTGGTCGATCGAGGTCCAAAGCAAGTGAAAGGTATATGTTTTCCTCAAAACAATGATAAGGGAAGATTTTCAGAACTTTATTACCAAAGAATTTTAGCAAGAAAAAGTTGTAAGAGACTGGCTAGTTTATTATATAGCGAAAGATGTTGTTTATTGTTTTTGTTGTAAAATTTTTGCAACTAGTCAGAGTAATTTAGAATCACCTCTACGTTTAGGTTATAATAACTGGCAGCAACTGTCCCGTTTGCTATCAAGGCACGAAACAAGCGATATGCATCTGCTGAATGTTAAGACATGGAACGATCTTTCTATTATGCTCAAAACGAAACATACAGTTAATCAGCATCAACTGCGACTTTTAGAATCGGAAAAAAACATTGGTATGATATTCTGTTAAGACTGATCAGCATTATTAAGTATCTATCTCGTCAATGTTTAGCGTTCCGTGGAAATTCAAATGAACTTTATAATCAAAATAATGGCAATTTCTTGAAAACCGTGGAAATGTTGGCGGAGTTCGATCCCGTTATCCGTGAGCATGTTAGACGCATTCAAGAATCAAAACTAAAACATACTAGAATGGTTCATTATTTAGGTGACAAAATTCAAAATGAGATCATTAATTTACTTGGACGTGCGATTCAAAACAAAATACTTAACAAGATTCGACGAAGCAAGTATTATTCCATTATACTAGATTGTACCCCAGATGCCAGTCACACTGAACAGTTGAGTGTTATTATTAGGTTTGTTTATTGAGATGAAAATGATGGAACAGTTGAAGTGAAGGAACATTTCTTATGTTTTTGTCCAATTTTCGACACCACCGGTGAAGGTCTTACCAGTTTTATAATTGATATTCTATCTGAAATGAAATTAAATATAGATGATATGAGGGGTCAGGGATATGATAATGGCGCTAACAGGAAGGGGAAAAATAACGGCCTGCAAAAAAGAATCTTAGACATAAATTCACGAGCTTTTGATATACCTTGTGCATCTCACAGCTTAAACCTAGTTGTCAATGATGCTGCTGGAATATCATACCACACCATTAATTTTTTTCTTTGCGTGAGGATCCACAAAACGATGGGAAATTTTGGAAAAACATTTGGTGAAACTTACTTTAAAGCCCTTAAGTAATACTACTAATCCAGCAGAATTGATTCTATAAAGCCTCTGCGTTTCGAATTTTCCAAAGTTTACAATATTTTATGGGAAATTTCAGAATCTGATCGTTTTGATCTTGCTACTAGACACAAATCTCAATTACTAGCTGACAAAATTGGGTGCTACGAGTTTATATGCTCAGTAATAATTTGGTTTGAAGTTCTGTCTAAAATAAACGTCGTCAGCAAATTAATGCAAAGTCCAAAAATGGACATCACAGTTTGTTTGGATCAGTTAAAAAATTTAATGGCTTTTATGGAAAACTTTCGGTGTGATGATAGTTTTGAACATTTACTTTCTCAGGCTGCTACTATTGCAGACGATTTACAAATCGAAAAAGATTTTCCGGTACGTCGAGTACGAACCGTTAAACGGCAGTTTACTTATGAATCAACAGATGAACCGATTTTGAATCAAAAGCTAAATTACAAAATTAATTTATTTTATTGTATAGTAGATCAGACTACAAATTGCTTGAAAGAGAGGTATGAAAGTTTGATGGTCTACAACAATAATTTCGGTTTTTTATACAACTGCCTTGATAGCGAACATGATTTTGACGATAATACTTTATTGAAACATTGTGAAAATATTTCTCTCAAACTATCGGATGGTCACGACAAGTTTGACATTCATGCTGAAGAACTTTTTTAAGAACTAAAAACACTGAAAGTGCTGCTACCACAACCTGCGAAAAAAATTTCCCAACCCCAAAATATTCTGGACTACATTCTTGCAAATTCGCTGATAAACAGTTTTCCCAACGTGGCAATAGCTTTCAGAATTCTTATAACGCTGCCAGTTACTGTAGCCTCAGCTGAGAGGGCGTTTTCAAAACTGAAAATAATAAAAAATTATTTACGATCGACAATGTCACAAGATAGGTTGAGTAATTTGGCATTAATTTCCATAGAGTGTAATGTTCTTGATACTATCGATGTTCATGGTATCATTAACGAATTTTCTGAAATTAAAGCAAGACAAATTTCTTTTACTTGAGAGCTGCGTCTCTACAAAAATCAGTTTAATTTTCATGTTTTTATTTAGTTAAAAGTATTTTTATTTTAAATTTAGAATTTTCTTTATTTTAAATTCTATTGATGTTATTATATGTTGTTATAGAAAAAGAAATATATTTATTTAATTTGTTTGTTTGCTATGTTAATAAAAAATTAAAAGGATAAAATTTATATGTGGGCATGGGGCGGGAAAATTGGTTAATTGCAGACGGGCAGCTATCGGTCTAGGCGCGTCCCTGTGTATTAGAAATACTTTTAGTCTCTGCCTACTTGTGCGCTTTACAATTATTATTCTGCAAGGGTTAAGTTGTAGAGCACTTGTGAATTTCCCCTTGGAATTTCCAAAATTTTATTTATGTTTCTTGATTTTATTTTTTATTTATGCATTGTATGATGTATGTATACAGGGTGATTCAAATTCGAGGGCAACCATGGGTATCTCGCTTATTATAAGTGATAGAAGGTAGGTTTAAATTTGGCAAAGTTGTTCATGTTTAAGCCCAACAATATGCCGTTGAGAAATCAAAAGAATCTTTTTTCGTTTTTGAGATTTAAAAAAAAAAACTGAAATTTGACGTTTTTGTTTTTATTTTTTATTAGACTTATTTGAAAAGTAATAAAAAAACTAAAAGCACTTTCTTACAGCAACTTTTTCTGTTCTACATGATGATGGTTACAGATTTAATACGACGTTTCGTCTTCTTTAAATCATCATCAATTTTCTTATTTCTTATGGACGCCATATTGGATTTCTGCACCATTAAATAGAACATTTTTTTGTGATTTCAAAAATGTATAATATGACTACATTACGGTTATAAGTAAAGCTGAAATTTTAAATAAAAGGATTTTCTTACAGTAATAATAAGAAATACAAAAATTGATGATGATTTAAAGAAGACGAAACGTTGTATTCAAAATCTGTAACAATCATCATGTAGAGCTGAAAAAGTTGCTCTAAGAAAGCGCGTTTAGTTTTTTTATTACTTTTCAAATAAAAAACAAAAACGAAAACAGCAAATTTAAGTTTTTTTAAAAATTCTCAAAAACGAAAAAAGATTCTTTTGATTTCTCAACGGCATATTGTTGGGCTTAAACATTCACAACTTTGCCAAATTTAAACCTACCTTCTATCACTTATAATAAGGGAGATACCCATGGTTGCCCTCGAATTTTAATCACCCTGTATATATTTTTTCTTTATTATCTTTATTAAGTTAACATTGTTTATTAGGTATACCTACTGAATTTAAATTATTGGAAATACACATTACAATAGGAGGCGATAACTAGAGAAATAAATTCTATGTTTTGCGCATGTGTTCAATTCAACTACATAAGCTTACTTTAGGTCTGTTCCAACACCGCCGAAAACCGTTCAAGGAACGGTCCCGGTCATGCGCATATGACCAAAAACGGTCCAATTGAACCGTTTTTGGTCATATGCGCATGACCGGGACCGTTCCTTGAACGGTTTTCGGCGGTGTTGGAACAGACCTTTTAATTTCGGATTCTGTTTTGTTTTATTTGATTGTTTAAAACTGCCGGTGTTGTGTTTTGAATGCGACAAAATTTTTTCAACCCAGTTTAACTTAAATAAACACTTAAGAAATGTTCATAATAAAACATCTAAATGGATTGAATATGGCAGTGAAACAAAATATGTTTGTGTGGAATGTAAGTCTCTTTTTTACATTCATTAGAAACTTGAGAAGACATCTGGAGCAAAAACGCAATTTTAAAAACAATGTACAATATTTACAATTAAAAAATTTTGATGGTGAGTACAAAATAATAATAATAGTATTTGGGTTATTTCACATTAAAGCGACACATGCAGATATTCTCAATTTGTTCTGACAACAAATTTTTTTATATGTTTAAAGATCAATTACAAGAAAACCTTATTATATCAAAGTTTTTTCGTATTACCAAGAATTGTAATTACCCTGGCATGTCCCCAAGCCATCCGTCCATATATTGAAAACTGATCATATTAGAAAAATTATAGAAAAACGGCTTGTCAAAATTACGACACATTTGTGTCTGAAGTTTTTTCATTTACTAAGGTATAAGCGGGACGGTAGCCGCGTGGGTAAATGCGTTGATACGTACTTACTCGGTTGCAAAGATCGATGGTTCGAATCCATCCTGGGGCAAATTAAAAATTTATTTCGGATTTGCCTCGAACTCAGATGGATAGAGAATTATCGAAGCCCCTAGATGTGGTTCGGACTCCACAATAAACTGTAGGGCCTCGTCTCTCTTTATCTAACTCAAAATCCTAGGATTTTCCGGGGGTTACTTCGGTAACTTGAGAGGCGGTTAAGAAAACATTTTTTTAAGGTACTGGACTTTGGTCAAAAAAAAATTTAATTTGATAATATAACAGGTACTTAAGTTGTCCCTGCCGTCTTGCGTAATTCCCCTGTATAAAAATCAAACATTAATTTACAAGTGATAAAGAATATTCTGATTGAGTTCTGTGATTCTATTGGCAATACTGTAAAGTGAAGTTCGCTACATTCAAATAAAAATTTGCCGGTCAAATATCGTTTAGTAGCCGCGTGGCTTTTGAGTGAGGAGGGTGCCTGAGAGCCAGTAACTTGGTAATTCCACTGTGTCAGGATATTTTGTCAACAATGTAAATAAAATTTATTACTAGTTAGCATGTATTTGATATAACAATGTAGATTAGTTTACATTTATGTTTAATTAGTTTAATTCGATTTTTAAAAGAGAAATAACGGTTTTAGTGCAAATCCGTAATTTCCCTGGCGTAATCCCCCTGTTTATTTTTACGACAGGGGAATTACATCTTTAACAGGGTGATTATCCAGTTTCATCCAGCTGAAATTTTGTACTACTAGTAATTGGTACAGTCCAAATTTATGTTTATTATTTTGCAGAAATGCTTCACAATGGCAAGACAACAAAAAAAAAGCAGAGAGGAAATATTAGAAAAGAAAAGACAAGCAGAAAGGGCTAGATATCAACGGATAAAAAATGATAGGCCAAAGTATGCTGAAGAAAAACGGGATTAAAATATTTGAAGAAAAAGCAAACGGGAAAAGTAAAAGCAGCAGAAGATATGACTCCTAGGGAAAATCGAGAGGCTAGAAAACGTTGAAGAAAAAATGTCAAAACATTCCGAACAAGACAATCGAACCTTAAAATAGAAACTTTATGATTTATGAGAAAACTCACCAATGATGCTGACAATTCATTTACCGAAAACGCCTTAGAAAACCAAGTTCTGATTATAGATAAAAGAAAAATAGCTGCCAGAAAGAAATCAGAAGCGATAAGAAAAAAACGAAATAAAGTAATAAAAAAAAGATGAAGAAATAAAAAACCTGATAATGAAAGTTGAGAAGTACAAGAAGCGGTTACAGCGCGCAAAAGAAAAACGTCAAGAGAAGAAACCGGAAACTCCAAACACGAAAGTTTTGACAAATGTTAATCAACTTTTAACCAATCCTACTAAAGAGGCCAAAGCGCAGGTGACCTGAAATTTTTTATTTGGTGAAGTAATCAAGCAACAATTAAAAGAAAATTATTCTTCACTTAATACCTCGTAGATAGAATAACATTTACTAAAGCTGTGACAGGTCCATTAGTTCAGAAGTATAAAGTTTGGAAAGATATTGAAAATATTTCCCGAAGAAGACTGAGAACTGCAGCGGCTACATCAAATTTGTTTATACATTCTAAAAAAATATATAGAAACGACAGTAAATTCAATAGACTAAAAAAAATTGTCAATCGATTTTTAGAAGATAGGAATTCTCGTTTGTGTCCTGGAAAAAACGATTCTATCACAAAAAATAAACTAAAAAAACAGAAGCACTTACTTCTAGATACACTTAAAAATTTGCACAAAAAGTTTTTGTTGGAGCATCCTGAATTGAAATTAGGATATACATTGTTTTCGAAAATGCGTCCATTTTGGACAATGCATCCCAAACACTCTGATCGTGATACCTGTCTTTACTGTACGAACTTATCAACAATTATTGCAAAGTATCTGTTGCGATCGTTACAACAAAAAATGTCTTGCTAGGCAATGTTCCGAGTGTATGTCCAAAGCAATTCGTTATAAACAATTTGATAATTCTAACTTGATCAATCTAAGTCAATGGCCCATTATCTCGGAAACCATAATTGATGGTAAAACTAAAAATTGTCGCAAGATTAGAAAGTACGCAAAAAACATCCAAACTACCTCCTAAAGATGTTATACTTCTTTTAGAAAATTATTTGTGTTCATTTTTAAAACATCAGTTAAATATTGTCCATCAATATGATAATTTGAAGTTGCTTAAAGATGAACTTTCAGAGCAGGAATGCATTATCCATATGGATTTCAGTGAAAACTACAATCCTAAATTAAGTAACGAAATTCAGGCGTTTCATATTGGCGGTTCGAGGACTCAAATAACTCTTCATACCGTAGTAGTTTATATCCGAAACGCTGATAATACGTTGTCCACAACGTGTCACTGTTCTTTCTCTAGCAACTTAAGTCTTGGCCCTGTTGCCATTTGGGCGCACCTCAAGCCCACCCTGGCCTTCTTACCGAAAAAAGTTACTGATATACATTTTACGAGTGATGGTCCTGTCACTCAATATCGGAACTAGACAATGTTCTACATGTTGGCAACTCAGTTGACTGTAGAAAAAATACTTTTCCCAAAAGTGAGATACTTCACTTGGAATTTTGCGAAGGTGCGCCAAATGAAGTCGGTCCTGTTTGCAAAAGAACGGCAGACAGGTGTGTCTCGACGGGTATAGATGTATCCTCTTTACCCATTTTAGTCAAAACTGTGCAGGAAAATTGTCCATCTATCAATACATACATTGACTGTGATATTGAAAATATGTCTGAAATTATAAAACAGAAAGAATACAAAATTTTACAATTTGTTGGAACTTTAAAGGTTCACCAAGTTTATGGAAATAGTACAATTCCTAATAAAGTTGTTTTAAAGTCTCTCAGTTGCTGTTGCTCAAAAGATGGCTGTTGTCATTATAAATTAGGTGAACTAAA
The DNA here is from genome assembly GCA_963680705.1 of Rhagium mordax. Taxonomy (NCBI): domain Eukaryota; kingdom Metazoa; phylum Arthropoda; class Insecta; order Coleoptera; family Cerambycidae; genus Rhagium; species Rhagium mordax. The sequence goes on from OY796664.1 coordinate 25,784,813, forward strand.
TTATACTGATTTTAAATATAAAAAAAAATGTTTTGTCAGTAGAAGTTTACTCAGTCTGATAATGAAAATGAGGCACTAGTGACCCCCACGATTGCTGCCGAAATCCACAATTCTGGCATTGAAAAAAATAAAATCGCTGGAAGCTCCGGTGTTGCACCTCCTCGATACGTGCAAAAAAAAACACCTATAGATATGCCGCGATTTGTTCAGGCGAGGTAGATGAGGAGGAAGGTGCAAAGGCAAAAAATGAAATAAAAGTTACTTTTCTCAAAGTATCTGGTGAAGACAGCACAGTTTTTAAGGTGAATGATAAAGATGTTTCTTTTTTTTTACGTTAAAAGGAGATCGATTCTTTAACACATTTTCAGAGCCAGTTGATGTTTTCGAGCAGTAAGTCGTTTGCTCTTCTAGTATTTATTTTTTAAAGAAAGGCTGTTTTAGTTTTTATTTTTTTAAATACCTAATGAACCTAAAGGTACATTATAGATATACCTTGTCCCTGAATGTACAAATATTTTAGTTTAAGAATGTAGGGCTGTTTTAGTTTATAATACGCTCATTTAGTGAAAACGTCACAGGCCGCCATTTGTTATACTAGGTCAGTTAATTGGATGCAAACATTGTTTGAAGACTATTGTGGTTTTATGAAAAGTGATAATAATTTGATTGTATAGAAATATTTAAGCACTAAAAGGGTATGTATATGATTGGCTTACCAGTATTTTATAACCTGATATAACTATTAACATTAGAATAATCCTTGAAAAATGTTAATTGGGAAAGTTTGCTATAACCTAACCTAACTTTTAGGATCAAATTACCAAATTAGTGGTTTCTCATCACAAAATAGTATTAAACATTGATATTCCTAACTATGGCTATTACTTGTTGGGCTCCTGATTGCAATCATAATAATATGAGAGATTCGTGCAAGTTCTTCAGATTTCCCACGGATAAACGAGCATTTAAGAAATGGCTGACTCTCTTAAGGTAAGTAAATGTTTTTTTTTTGTAAAAGGAAAAATATACCACTTAAAATACTATATATAATAACATCGACAATAATTGTAGACGAGATGATAAACCTGGGTCAGGTGCCCGCGTATGTAGTTGCCATTTTCGAGAAGAAAATAAAGAAAACTACCCTGAGATATTTAAACACAGTGAAAGAAAATTGTTTGAAAAGCATCACCTTTCTCCAGAAAAAAAAAGAACGAGAAAACGGCTTTCATTCTTTGGAACGGAGGGGCAAGTATTTTATACATTCTAAAAATGTATAAAAATAATAAACGTTCGTTGATGTTATTTAATATTCTATTGTGCAGAAATTGAAATGCATGAGATAAAATCTGTTATCGACGACCTAAAAAACAAGGATTCGACAGGACTCGATGGTATTTCAACAAGAATTGTGAAAAATGTGTGTGACTCATTATTAGTGCCCCTCTTATTTCTATTTAATTTAGTCATAAAACGTGGTGAATTTCCATCTGTTCTCAAATTAGTAGCAGTAATACCTGTCTTTAAACGCAATGATCCAAAAGATATTATTAATTATAGACCGATATCAATGTTAAGTGTATTTTCCAAAATCCTAGAGCGAATCTTGTATAACAGGATTATATCGTATTCACTCAAATATAAAATTATTAGTACGGTTCAGCATGGATTTCTTCCAAACAAGTCTACTGAGTCGGCTTGCATTGATTGTCTCAACTATATATACAAAGAACTGGATAAAGGTAAATATGTTCTTGGCATCTATTTTGACTTAAGTATAGCCTTCGATTCAATTGAAACGGATATGTTAATGCACAAACTCAACAACAATGGGCTCAGAGGTAACATCTCCGATATAATTAGGTCATTTCTTACAAATAGAAAATTAATTGTTCAGCTAAATAAAACCAGATCAAGCCAGTATGACTTGAACTTAGGAATTGTCCAAGGATCTGTGCTTGGACCTCTTTTATTTGTTTTGTTCGCAAATGATCTTCCCGATAACATATCTGATGGAAAAGTTGTAATGTTTGCAGATGACACAACTATACTTTTATCATCATACGACCAATTATCCTTACAAAATAATTCCAAAATTATTCTACAGGAATTCGAACAATGGATAAATAAAAATCGATTATTGTTAAACCCAGAAAAAACTATACTTATTAACTACTATAATAGGAAACCAATATCAACATCACTCTCTTTCAATATTGGGCAAGTAAATATTACAACATCAGATGAAACTAAATACCTCGGGACTTATCTAGATAAAAATTTAACATGGGAAAGTAATATTCGCCACATATCAAAAAAATTGAATTCTTGCTATTTCGCTATACTTAATCTCAAAAGATGTCTTGACACTAAATTACTTATAAGTGTTTACTATGCCCTAGGCTACAGCCATATAAGTTATAATGTCACCTTATGGGGTTTAGGCATCAATGCCGATAGAATCTTTATATCTCAAAAAAGAATTATTAGACTCATATTCAATTTAAAACCTAGAGATTCATGCAAACCGTATTTTAAAGAATTTTCATTGTTAACTGTCCCTGGTATATTTATACTAAAAACTATTATGTACGTTAAAAAGAACCTACACCAGTTCGAAAGAAATAATGACAAACACGATCACTCTACACGAAATGGCACTTTACTCAAAATATCCAAACATAAAACATCTCTGTTCGAAAAAAGTCCAAACTATATCGGTATTAAATTATTCAATAAGTTACCAAACGATATCCGCATTAAACATAGTCACACCGCTTTTAAACTAGCAGTTAGAAATATGTTATTAAGTAAGTGCTATTATACTGTTAAAGAATATCTAGATGATAATATGTAAAATAAAAAATAGCTTCATGTATTATTTTAAATAAGGGTCTCTATAGTTTATATATATTTTTTGTTCTCTATGTATGTTTGTAAAACTTGTAATTGTTGTATGTTAAATTATGTAGACGTAATTGAAAAATGGTTGTTATACATGCAAAGTATTGTAAATTCTGTTTTATTTCTCTTTGACTTGTCTTATCTATGTAATTAGTGCGCAAGACCAATAAAGATTATTATTATTATTATTATTATTATAATATATTACGTTATACAGTAAACATTATTTTATTTTCTATTTTAGTCAGCCAGGGACTTCTACAGCAGAAGATATTACTGATGAATCTGTAGTAGATGTGACACCAGTAGATATGACACCAGTAGATGTGAGACCAGCACACGTTCCTTTAGCGGGTCCATCTCGTGTTGAACAATCTTCTACAATAGTTTTGCCAGGTACTTCTACAGCAGAAGATATTACTGATGAATCTGTAGTAGATGTGACATCAGTCGATATGGCACCAGTAGATGTGACACCAGTTGATATGACACCAGTAGATGTGACACCAGTAGATGTGACACCAGTAGATGTGACACAAGTAGATATGACACCAGTAGATGTAAGACCAGAAGATGTGAGACCAGCACACGTTCCTTTAGCGGGTCCGTCTCACGTTAAACAATCTTCTATAGTAGTGTTGGAGGCAGAAAATTATTTATTAAAAATGGAAATAGAGAGAAAGGAGAAAATTATTGGAAGCTTAAGAATGCAAATGAGCTATTCACATATTTGTGAATCTGCCAAATTAATTTTGGAATATACAGGATTGCCTACTAAAAACATTTTTGAGAGCCTTTTTAAATTAATCGAGGATGTGGAAATAAATTATTACTTAAAGTGGAAGGTAGAGAAATTAACCAGAATTGACCAATTACTAATAACGTTGATGAAGCTACGTCATAATTTCTCGCACTCAGACTTAGCATTTAGATTTAAAGTGTCAGAAGCTACTATAACTAACATTATAGTTACTTTTATACATATATTGTACGAAGTTCTGTACAAAAAATTAATGGAAAACATACCTAGAAGATCAAAAAACAGATCTTGTTTACAAAATTGTGCAAGCACTTTTACCAATTGTAGAATAATAATAGATTGTACTGATGTTTTCTGTGCCGTACCTAGACAATCTATGAAAAATCAAAGGTAAGTCGTGTTACTTTTGTTTTATTTTTAATTTTAACCACGATTGTTTTTTAGACTAACTTATAGCAGTTACAAACACCGAAACAGTTTTAAGGGATTAGTAGGTGCTGCCCCAAATGGAGTAGTAACTTTCATAAGTAGCCTTTATCCAGGATCCACCAGCGATAAAAATATTGTAAAATATTGTGGAATTCTAGATCAGATGGAACCAGGAGATCTAATACTTACCGACAAAGGCTTCTTAATAAAAGACTTATTGCCGAGTGGTGTTACCGTGAATGTGCCCCCTTTTTTATCAACTGCACAATTCACTCCAGAGCAAGTTTTACAAACAAAATGTATTGCTAGAGCAAGAATCCATATAGAACGGGCAATTAGGAGAATGAAAAGTTTTAAAATACTAAGTTTTATTCCTGAACGTTTGTTTAATTATAGTTCTGTCATTTTTAAAACAGTTGGGGCTCTAACAAATTTGCAGTACCCTTTAATAAAGGAAGTTTACCAGTTTTATGTGGATAGGGATGTTCCAGAGATGGTGCACACACAGGACCGTGAAATGTAGCAATTTTTGTTCATTTTTTTTTTTTAATTTTATATACATAATATGTAACAATGTATTTAGTTTAATTTTTTTTATAGTTGAAAATTATTATGTTATGTAAGTTTGGATAACATAATATTTTATTGTGAATTTAGAAGTAGGTATATTCGAAAAATGGATGAATAAAAAAAAATTAGGAATAAAACACTTATTTTTATATGTATATGGCCTATTTATTTAAATATAAATTGTACTAGTAAATAATAATCCCCTATGTTTACAAGAATAATATATTGCTTAACAAATGTAAATAACTAGACTTACAAAACTTCACAATCGTGGGGAGTCCAGACGAAGAAGTAACATTGGCTGCGGTTAGTGAGATAAAGTTGGCCTTGAATTTGGTGATAATATATATGGTTTACGTCCACTACAACTTCGTCATTTTCGTAATGAAAAAAGTATTTTTTCTCAGTTACACACTGTTTAATGTTGCCGTTCCTCATTCGGTATGGACATTTTATTTCTAAAACCGAATCGTGCCCAATTAAGCTATCGGGGCTTGCTCCCAAAAAACCGGATTCGTGTAACCACAAACCGGTAGCAGTTACTTGGAGTTCAGTACTCTCAATAAATTTTTGTAAAGCAGTACTTTCATTATTTTTTCCCCACTGAACTGCCAGAGCACGATCCATATCATATCCCTCTACCAAAGACTTGAACAATGATGGGGGAAACTTATTGCGATTGCATGCATTTATAACAAGCCCAAATTTACTTGCCGTAATGCGAGTTTTCCGAGCCATCAACCAACATTCATTTTTATGTTGACCTATCGTAGCAGTAGCAATGTTCATTATTTGTTCTGGCAATAAGGAGCATTTGCTACATAAATGTACTATTTTATCGTCTGCATTTAAATATTCAGCAGAAAATATAACGTCTTCTATCGAAGGCACTAACAAGGCAGACAATTCATCAGCTTCAGGTTTAAGCAGCCACGAATAGCCTACAACATTTGTGTCACCTAACATTTCTTTAAATGCATTAATGTTTACTTTCTCCTGTCCTACAAGTGCCACATATTCTTCCTTATGAGGGAACAGTTCCTCAATCGTCTGAATTGGTTCTTCTTTACTTGATTTACCTGGAGTACCCCATGATTTTTCCTTGTCCGTGGAACTTATATTGTAATGTCCATAGTATAATAATGCTGCCATATGATGACAAACATCTAGACCTCTTGGACAAGTACAATGCTTAGACACAATTTCTCCTTTTTTCAAGTCAACTGACACCTTAAAAATTACGTTAAGTAAGATCATTTTATTGTAGTAATCTAAATATTTTACCTCAACAATGTAAAGTTTATTTTTCATACTAGCATGAACTTCACCATTAATGACCGCTGGATCGACGTCACTGTGAAAATTCATTTTCTTTACGTGGCCACTTGTATAAGCATTTTCGCCACGTTTCAGCTGCTTCTCATCATCTTTAAAAAGTTTGGCTATTACATAAAATTTAATTGCATGATTTGCTGCCATTCTCTAAAAAGAAATTTAACTGTTAGATGGTAACAATAGGTTATGTTATGAAACAAATTTAATATTTTTAAGTATTTAATTAATTTTAGGAGCTACTTGCCTTCAATAATGATATAAACTTATAAAATATAAATAAGATAGTCTTTTACATACCTTGTAAATAGTTATTTATAATAAATACAGTTTATTTGATCTATGGTACAAAATTTGACGTGTGATATCAATGGATGCTTATGTTTGTTTGCATCCAAATCCTTGACCTAACCCAACTGATGACGCGCACTAAATGAGCGTATTCCTTTTCATTTTTATAAAAAATGATAGGTCTGTGATAATCTCATATATACCTGATTGTACTAATAGAAATAACCAGTATCCTGTACAAGTGTTTATGTGTTTAATAAATAAGAAAGAAATATTTTTTTAACATTTATTTTATTTAATTAAATTGTCATTACCCTGTTGTAAAACAGTAATTCCCCTGATATATGTCATTACCCTGGATGACGTAATTTCCCTGGAAGTGAAAAAAAATTAGAATAAAATAAAATAAAAATTGTCTATCCCTTCTGGCAACCGACTTCATACCAAATATTAAAGCTAAAAATTATATAATTTTATAACTGTAGACACCTTCATGCTGTTGCCATTTTAATTCTATATAGGGCCGCTTTAATGTGAAATGACCCATTTATTTATTTAATATGTCTAAGTAGTTTACAATAATAACATGTTTAATTCATAGTATAATAAGGAATTTTGTTTGTGTTAACAGCTAGGTACCTACATTTACTTACTGCTGAGAATATTAGGTACTTAAAACTGTAAATTAACGGCAGTGATCGAAAAAATTTATAAAAAACGTATCAAAGCAATTGTGATGTTATGTCACCAATGACACCAACCTTGTTCTTATGGGTTTTTCTGGTGTTACCATAATGATGTAACATTGCAATTGCTTTGATCAAAGTGTATTCAGTTGTAAACAAATTGTGTTTTTTTTTTAGAATTTAACCAGTGGCTTTCTGAAGAACAAAAGGTCAACAATGTCCAGTATGTCCGAAATACTGGAAAAAAGGTTGGAAGCAACTATGAACTTATATTTTGAATGCAGACGCTCCTACAAAAAATAAAACTTGGTAGCATTTCAAAATCAAAAACGGAACCTAGTCACAGGGATCTTGCAAGTTACATAAGTCTTGTGTTAGCCAGAGTCAAAGTCAAAGTCAGAGTCAAACCACTGTGATATTACTTATTATAAATCACATTATTTACATGGACCGAATGAAATACAACATTTACAGATTCCAAAAAGTGATAAACAAATTATTGTTTCCAAACTGATTTTAGGGGTTCCATTAGGGTGAGTACCTAATATTCTCAGTAATAGGTATAATATAAGAATATTTTATTAAAATTGTCCTGTGTTTTGAACAATATGCTATATATTTGGCTCGATATTTAGCATTTTCCGAGGCACTTTCATAATAAACATTTTTACAAAAATTGTTATTTTTGTACTGTTTTTTTGTTACTTTAGGTTTTCAGAACAAGTAGTTCAGGGATCAAATAAGAATAAACACATTATTTATTATGTATAGAGGTTTTCTCGATATACTTTTTTTTTAAGGTGAATTATCATTTGTGTTTTTGGTGGTGTAAAAATAATAATAATAAAATATTAATATTTATTTTGTTTTGTTAGAAATGTTTTTATCTACATACTTACTAAACATATTATGTAAGCAAATTTTGCAGAAATAAGACCTAGAGTTTTTGGGCACAAAATACATATTAAAAATGTTTGGTTCTATTTATTTATACGCCCTGGCTTTACTACCTCTACTAATAAATTTTCACGTTCATATGTAGGGGAGAATCGGGAGGTTTGGGTCGAGGGAGGCTTGAGTCAATGACAAAATTAATTTCCCCAAACGTTTTATGTCCGCGTGACTACGTTCACTGAAGACCTATATGATATCAAAACTGATTTCCATTTCAAACGCGGCTCCGCTGTGATTGAATAGATACCAACGGTGATAGAATCGATTTCCTGATCAGGTAAGTGATGTTTTAAAAATTACTTTAATGTTAGTTTTCTGTCTATCATTAGAAATAGCACCGGAGGTGTTTTTATATTGAAATTTGTGGTTGTTGAAGTAAACATTCCAGTACCATAACCTAACCTAAGTTCACTTTGAGCGGGAAATTCGAGCAGATTTCTATGATTTTGTATCAGAGGGAGGTATGGGTCAGAAAAGTGCGGGATGTTTAAATCATGACCCAAACCTCCCGCATGATAAGGGAGGTTAGGGTAATACATTTAATCAACTAAAAGTATTATGGCGTTATATGAATCATTTACCAATTATTCCCTCTTACATTGCAGGCTAAGTACGATGCCACGCATATACACTAAAAAGACTGAGAGATCTCGAAAAACCAAAGAAGAAATTAAATTTGCTGTCACTTGCGTTCTTAAAAATGGGATGAAAATTAGGCGAGTGGCTGACGATTTGGGCTTCAGCTTTTCATCACTACAGCGGCATGTGAAGAAGGCTAAAGGCCTTCCTGAGGAAGAGCAGGACAATTACGAATATGAAGCCAATCCGTCATCTCGACAAGTTTTCAACCCGGAACGGAAAAAACTTCTTTGTGAATACCTGCAAACGTGCAGTAAAATGCATTATGGCTTAGATACTAAGCAAACAAGAGGGTTTGCATACGAATTCGCTAAGCGATTGGGAATTGCTTACCCGCGGGAATGGGATGAACACAAATCTGCCGGGCGAGATTGGTTGTTAGGATTCATGGACCGCAATAAAGATCTGTCGCTAAGGCAACCAGAAGCTACTAGTTTGGGAAGATCAACAAGCTTCAACAAACATAATGTTGGCAAGTTCTTCGAAAATCTGAAGTTCATATTGGATCAGCATACATTTTCGGCCGAAAATATCTTCAACCTTGACGAGACGGGCTGCACCACTGTTCATAAACCTCCAAGAGTAATTGCCACGAAAGGACAGAAACAAGTAGGGCAGGTGACAAGTGGAGAAAGAGGAAAATTAATTACGGTATGCTGCTTTATTAACGCTGCAGGAAACACTTTGCCTCCTGCCATAGTCTTCCCTTTAAAGAAATTTAAAGATCACATGATTATGAACGCCCCTGAGAACACTCTAGGCTTAGCATATCCAAGTGGATGGATGACTAAAGAAAATTTTGTGCTAGTAGTGGAGCATTTTATAAAATATTCCGGAGCTACAAAGAAGAATCCCTGTCTGCTGCTGTTGGACAATCACGAAAGTCACGTGAACCTTGATGTCGTCTCTTTGGCAAAATCAAATGGGGTTCATCTGCTAACCTTCCCGCCTCATTGCAGCCATCGATTGCAACCTTTAGACATTTCTGTATATGGACCGTTCAAGGCATATTACAACGGTGCAGCTTCTGCCTGGATGACCTCTAATCCTGGTAAGACTTTGACCATTTATCACCTACCGAAGTTGATCAAGACTGCTTTCGATAAGGCAATGTCAAGACAAAACATCCTGTCAGGATTTCAGAAAGCAGGAATTCATCCATTTGATGCTGACATATTTCCGGAGGCCGATTTTCTAACGTCATCCGTTACAGATAGAGAAAATCCTGCAACAGAAAATCAAACACTTGTTGAGACAGAGCCTGAAGAAGCAAATAATGATACTCAAGCAAGTGTCGGTCAAGAACATGAAAGAATGCCGTCAAACGAACTCTACACGCCAGGAGATCAACCGAATATTACGTCGCAGCATGATGCAGTATCAACAACAGCCGTGGCTAAACATAGGACAAGAGTTGTTATAATAAGTGACATAAAACTGACTCCAGAAATGATAAGACCTTTTCCAAAGGCACCACCAAGAAAACTGACTAACAGAGGGCGCAAGCAAGGCAAGACTAGAATATTAACTGAGACTCCCGAAAAAGAAGAGCTGGAAAGACTGGAAAATGAGAGATTGATGAAGACTCGGAAAAGTGCAAAAAGAAAAGTGTTAACTGATATAGACGAAAGCTAGACTGCGAAACAGCAGAAGCAACCATTGAAGACAAAAACTTTAACTAAAAGGAGAAGATCTGAGAGTGAGGATAGCGATATTAGCTGCTCAGATGTGAGCTCTGGTGAATCCAATTACGTCCCTGAAGAGGTAGATAAAGATTTTGACCACTCTGTCAATGAACTGATAACTGGAGACTACATTGTAGTCAAATTTTCAACTAACAGCAATCGAAAAGTGTCGCGTGATATTCACTATGTAGGACTAGTCGAAGGAATACACAGCAATGAAAAATGTTCGGTCAACTTTCTGAGAAGAAGAGGTAATACACTTACTTTCTTTTTCCCGGAAAATGAAGATAAATTGGATGACATCGATTTTGAAAATATTTTGCTGCGATTGCCACCCCCAGTTTCGGTTGGAGGTACTAGCCGGTCTGTGCAGCATAAAGCATTCGGAGTTGATTTAAGTCTTATTAAGAATTTGCGTTAATATATGTTATTATTATTATCATTCGTTGAGATTACCATTACTATTATTTACTTTATATTGTTTATCTTAGAGGTCTAAATCTGCATGGAAAACACGTAGGTCTGTTTAATTTTTTATAAGTTTAATATGTCCATTCAAATATCATTTTTATTTATAAAATCTTTATGTTCATTTATCGTAGGCTTTAAGCCCTATTTACTCTCTATTATTTGTTTTCCTATTTCTGATGCTATTATCATTAAAGACAATTTTTCACATAAATGACTACATATTCAAACATCCCCCACTACCTACCCAAACCTCCCCACATGCGGGACATTTGGGTCAAATATACTTGGCCGAAACTTTTTCAAATAACTTTTTTCTACTAATAGTGCTCTATTCCTAATTATTCACAGATGTTCCATAATATATGCTCTACGCGATGCCGTTTTATTGACCTATGAATTCGGTTACAAAAATCAAATAAAAAATCGATATTGAAAATTGACCCAAACCTCCCGAGCCTCCCCTACCTTGGTGCCATGAAGTAATTTAAAATAATTAATTATAATGTTCATTATCAGAGTTTTGATTTTTTAAATTATTCTCTAGGATACTACAGAAAATCAGTGATGTTAAATTACCGTAATTTATAATTTTGGTAAATTATGGTTGTAATTTTACCATTTTTTTAATTCTCTGGTATTTTATTTTTGTGGTAATATACGATTGTAATTTACCACTTTTGACTTTTGTATTTAATATGTAAGTAATTAAACGATGTATAATTGAAATTTTTTTATTGTAAATAACAAAATGCAGTTGAAGGAAGTAATAAACTAAAGTAACCCACGTATTTATACTGTACGTAAAAAATGTCGGCGACTTTGATGCCGATAAACTTAAAACACGCCAGTGTTTTTTGTGTGCACTGTAAAGATGTGGTCGACTTTAATTACAAATTCAAAAAGTATAAAATAAACGTAATCAAAAATGACTTGTAAATAACAAAATACAGTTAAAGAATTCTTAAATGTATTAAACTAATCGTGCTTGTCTAAAGGTACGGCCAGAGTAGAGCGACGAGGCTTCAGATTCTGATAGAGGCTAGAGACACAACTTGGCTCTATGTGATTTTAACACACAGGTAACATGTGGCATGGCCAGAGTGGTACGACGAGGTACGCGTCAACTCCTCGAGACCTCTCGAACGACGAGACTTCATTTGTTTTCGACATTTCTTGACGCGTTGTCGCGTGATATTCGCAGTATAGACGTCGTTCAATTAATTTCGTCTGTTTATCAAAGAAGGGCCATCTGGAATCAAAGCCATCCAGACCACCGAAATAGGTACATTTTAGACAAGTTATGGGATGAAGTGGCACGGGAGTGTAATGAAACAGGTAGGACGGTTTTTATTTATATAATATTATGTTATTTTCCTTGTTCCAAGGAAAAAATTACCCCATGTAATTTTTCTTTTATTTATGAACGCGAATTTCACTAAAATTTAGTACTTGCACACATATACGGGAATTTATTATTGGTTTACCGTGCACCTAATTATTTCTGACATTTAAAAAAATTCTTTATCTTTTCTTTTTACTCAAATTTGATGGGTTATTTAAGTTTTGAAAAAAATTCACATTGTTTATCTTCAAAAAATAAAGATTATATTAAACGTTTAGAGTGTTAGATTTTATTGAAATAACCATGTCCTCAAATACAAAAAAATACGAATGGGGCTTTTTCGCTGGAACAATGCGTTAGTACAAAATATGTAATACAAAAGCAAGCAAACCTAATAAAAAATACATACGAGTATCGACAATCTATCTAGGTATCCACTCAGGATGCCATTTGCTCATTAACTTCCAAAATTTATCAAACACTAGACGAGAGTAAGCCTTCCTTATGTGTTTTCCTGGATCTTGCGAAGGCCTTTGACACTGTCAGTCATAGGCAGCTGCTGGATGTCTTGCAAGACATAGGATTCAGAGGAAATGCATTCGACTTAATGAATAGTTATCTAAGTAAACGGGAACAGTATGTAATTATTAATACAAAAATAAGTGGGAAAAGAACTGTGGAATACGGAGTTCCGCAAGGAACTGTCCTTGGACCGATCCTATTTATTATTTATATTAACAGTCTACTTAGTTTAAGTACAGTAGGAACAATCTCAAGTTTTGCGGACGACACAGTCATTTTCTATAGTGCTTCCTCCTGGGGAGAGTTGAAGCAAAAAGTTGAACAAGACATGAATGTTATTATTGACTATTTCAATAGCAAAATTTTAACTATAAATTTTAAAAAAACTTATTTTTTGCCTTTTAGTTGCTACTCAAATAATTTACCTACATACACCTCCTTAACTATTAATAACCATGGTAATATAACTGAAATACAAACAGTAGATCAGGTTAAATATTTAGGAATAACCTTTGATAGGCATATGAGGTGGGATTTACATATTTCCACTGACCACATAGACTTGGCGTATCGAGTATTTACTACGGAAACCAGCGTGCCTAAAATCGGGGAAGCGACGTGCGGTAAGTACGTGAGACGCGCGCCACTTCAACAGGCCCGCATTTAACTTTCTCATACATACGTACCCATTAGGTAAATTTAATTGTTTAAGAAACCTATTAAATTATTTTTTTTGATTGGAAGAAAGGAATGGCAAGAAATGCAGTACTCCATTAGCTCAGTGTAGCCGTAAAACATTTGTAATAGAATATTTTTGAGAAGAAAACATAATTTACAATTATTATTTTATTTAAATATTGCAAATACATTAAGCAAATGCCTGTTGAATTTTAAAAGTTAAAACTATGCAATTACAATTATTATACAGTGTGTCTCACTTTTCACCAATACACCCCAATATCTCGGCCATTTGTTGATCGATTTAGATCAAATTTGGTATACCTACTTTCTTTTCTTTCAGATTGTGTTTAAAAAGTTATTAATAAAAATTTTTTTCAAACTTAAATACGCCTACTATAATCAAAAGAAATTGGCAAAAATTAGGAATTTATATTAGAGATTGAGATAGGGTTTTTGTTTTTACAGATTCTTGTTCAGCATGACCTAAAACGCCTGTATACCAAATTTCGTTAAAAAAATATTTATAAAAAAGTAATAAAAATCTAAGATTTCAATAATAAAAAATAATAAAAGTTGAGTTATTTGATATTTTCTAAAAAAAATGTCCTAATGCTTAATTAGCGTCATTATATCACCCGACTACCAAGTTATGTAAATATCCGACAATAAATAACTGGAATAGTAGGGTGATTTTTAGATTTTTATTACTTTTTATTTTTTGAAGGAATGAATATTTTTTAACGAAATTTGGTATACAGGCGTTTTAGGTCATGCTGAACAAAAATCTGTAAAAACAAAAACCCTATCTCAATCGCTAATATAAATTCCTAATTTTTGCCAATTTTCTTTGATCATAGTAGGCGTATTTAAGTTTGAAAAAATTTTTTATTAATAACTTTTTAAACACAATCTGAAAGAAAAGAAGTATACCAAATTTGATCTAAATCGATCAACAAATGGCCTAGATATTGGGGTGTAGTGGTGAAAAGTGAGACACACTGTATACATGAAATTTTCTAATTAAAACGCAGTAGAAAGTGAAAAATAATATTAAAAAAAGGTCGATTTAATCAATTATTAATTATTCCCCTTTGGCCTTTTCAACGTACGCCACTGTACATAGAATTTAAAAGACGACAAATTTAAAATACCTACCTTTTGACCCCTTTCGCGTTTCTTCGAGAAAAACGTATTTTGCGAGATATTTCAGGTGTTCCAGACTTTTTTTCCACACTGTATAATGTATATTCTCCTTACTAAATATTATTTATTTTAACTTTACCAAAATATTTAGTAAAATTAATATCATAAAAGTATTTAAAAAAACTAATGTGCTTATTGAAATAATAATGATATAATTTTATTAGAATAAAATAAATACATAGAATAATATGTATATAATAAAATTCATATAGAGCTATTTTAAAAAACAATAATATTAAAATTACTTTTTAAAATATCAACTTCGTTTTACGGTCGTAACCAAACGATCTGACTAAATATTTATTACTCCAGCTCTGTAAACAGGCGAGAGTGTATGCGCAAAGGCGAACATGCAGCAGGCAGATTGATACATATTTAAATTAAATAACTCGTAATTAGTATTTACTGAAAACAGGAAATATGTTCATTTAAGCTGGAACCGATGCCACTTAGATTAGGACATACTTCAACAACACATTTACCCATTATTACAAATAATTATTGCGTAAACAGTAAACCTATACTGCTCGACTGCTGGAACAATACTGAACGACATTCGACTGTAGGCTCCGCTTAGGCTCTGCGGCGGCTTTGTTCTTAGTCCCTGGACGGCAAGTCTATGTGGTCTGTGCATATTTCAAATATAGTAAAAACATTGCGTAGTGTTTTATACAAATATAAATATTTAAATAAGATACTGGACGTATGTCAAATGAAAATAATATACTACGCCTTAATAGAATCTCGTCTTACCTACGGAATAATAGGCTGGGGTGGTGCTGCTAAATGCTACCAGAAAAAACTGGATGTCTTACAAAAGAAATTTCTCAAAATAATGCTCAACAAAAGAAATACTTACCCATCGGATTTATTATTTTCAGAAACTAAAATCTTGGATTTAAGACAAATTTATTTTTATAAGATAGTCATTGATCAATTCAAAAACAAAAATAAACTTTCGTACATAGACCACAAATATTTTACTAGAAATAAAAGCAATGACATTGTTAAAACGGTATTATCCTCTAAAGCGATAGGTCAGAGAGGATATCACCATATTTCAACTAGGCTATATAACTCTCTGCCGAAATACATAAAAGATATTCCTCATATGTCTATGT
This sequence comes from Rhagium mordax, assembly GCA_963680705.1. Lineage (NCBI taxonomy): Eukaryota > Metazoa > Arthropoda > Insecta > Coleoptera > Cerambycidae > Rhagium > Rhagium mordax. Next base: position 25,800,403 of record OY796664.1, read on the forward strand.
TTAAAAAACACACCAAAATGTATATACTTACGATTGAAAGAAACACAATTCATAAATTAATTGAACCTTAAGATCACTCTCATCTATTCCGATTTTAATTAATATAGAAATAACACGTATGATTAAGTAGAAATAAATGTGAATGTTACTATCCTGGACTCATACAGGATACATTGTAAAATGTGTGCCTCTGTGTCGTTTGAGGATATATTTTGCATAATATCCTACATCATTGATATAGTTTAAAAATGTTTTTAACATTTTCTTATTTATTTGTAGATATATCATAGCTCGTATCATAGTGTATTATTGTGGTAGGCAACTGCCATGTGCTGGCATCGCCTTTGTGGACTTGAAGTCTGCCCATAGTAAGCCCAATACTCTGTGAATATAATATAGCTTTATGCATTTTAGCCACATTCAGATTAATTTAATCTTGTGGTATTTCTTCGTCCCTTTGTTTATTTAATTATACCAACGAATATGTTTAAACAAGTATTATACTACATATTATTTTATTATTGTGTTATATCCCTTGTGATGTAATATTTTATTCTTGAATAAACATATATTATTATATATTATTATTACTAAGAGTTTTCATAATGTATTGTGTAGTAATTAACATAATTCCGAAAAGTGTCTCGAACTATTTGTGCTTCGCTTGCTTGCCTACCTCTTGGTATTTGAAATATTGTATCCTTGTTAACTGTCCCAATGACTAAATTTAAATGCCGCCTGAACCCTTCTTGGTCAAGTATGGTGTTATGCAAAATGCAAATGGCTTTAATGATGTCATCTGCCATCTTTTCATTCGTCTCAATAGCTTTGGATAGAATGCGCCACTTTGAGTACAAAATTCCAAAAGTGCATTCTATAGTTTTACGAGCTCTTGATAGCCGTTGATTGAAATTTACATTCTCTGGAGTACGCTGTTTTCGACTGTATGGTTTTAGCAAATTAGTCATTAATGGATAGGCTTCGTCCGCAATGAGGCGCACGAATATTTGTCCCTGGTAAATTTTCGGCATCGGGAATATTCAGTTTTATCTTTTCCATTAATTTATACATGTTGGAACTTTGAAACGTTTCCCCATCGCTTTGTTTTCCGTAACCTCCCACATCTATCATTATTAATTTATAATTTGCATCACAAACTCCTTGCAGAACAATAGAAAAATACTGCTTGTAATTGTAATACATTGAGCCGGAATTGCTTGGGGCTATAATTTTTACATGCTTTCCATCAATTGCCCCGATGCAATTAGGAAAATTCCAGATGTTTAGGAATTCTTCACTTATATTTAAAAATGTCTCTCTGGAAGGCTCTGGCATATGTATAGGCTGTAACAAGTTCCACAGTATCTTTACAACTTCTGTTATTATGCTTGCAAGAATACTTCTGCCCATTCGAAAAGAAAATGCCAAGTGTCTGAAGGAAGCGCCTGTTGCAAGATATCTGAAAATAATATTTTCTGTTACAGTAAAGCAAGTTTCGCAAAAATGGAAAAATTTACGGGACTATTTTAGAAGAGAACTCAAGAAAATACCCCTCCCTCGATCTGGTGACCCTGGAGATGAAACCTTTAAAAGTAATTGGCCAAACTTTAAAAGCCTCTTATTTTTAAAAGATCAATTTTCACCCAGACCCAGTCATGGTAACCTAAGCAATGAGGAAAGTGAAACCATGTCGACACCACCTACACAAGAAGGCGATGATGAGGAAGTCGAAGATGGCGAGGAAGCAACAGAGGAGGAAACAAATGAAGGTGATACATCATCCCAACGGACAAGAACTTCGAACTTTTCCCACCCCCACATCTTTCACAAGAAATGAACCACGCACTATTTTAAGAAATAGAGCACGCAAACGTGCAAACCCAGTAGATGAATTAATTGAAATAGAAAAACGGAAACTTCAATATTTAGACGCAAAACAACAACGTACTTCTATCCCTCCAGTCCAAAATGCCCAAATTACAGATGAAGACAAACTATTTTTTGACAGCCTTTTACCTCCTGTTAAAATAGTAAAGTCTCATCGCAAGCTTCAGTTTAGAAATGCTATTCACAATTTAGTGCAAAAGTACGCATACGAAGAGCACAATGCAGCTGGAAATTTAACTGCGTGGGGCATAAATCATGGAACAATATATCAACCAGGAGAAACATCTCAACCTCCGGGTCCATTTCGACCAGTATATGCCACTCAACCACTGCATACATCTCAGTCATCGCAACTTTTATCTACATCTCCACCTACACCTCCACCACTGCATGCACACAATCAGAGATTTCATACATCTCAAGCAATGCAGACATTTAATTACGATGTAGAGGAGAGTCAAGAGTGAAGTGACTACATTCACAAGTAATAAATAGTCTGTTTGGACCTGTTCATTACATGTTTTGAGTTTTTTTTATATTTTGAATATATTTTTATTTTTATGTTGGAACTTAAATAATATATTTGTTGTCTACCCAACGTGCTAGATAAAAGTTACGCATTTATTTCTAGTTATGTATATTATTTCTACTTTCCTACCTACCTAATCGTGACCACTACTCGTTCTTCGGGTCCTATGGGCATTGAATTGAAATTTGTCCAATTTTTGTTTAAATGTGGTCCAACAATCTCGAGAATATAATTAAACGTTGTTAAATCCATTCTCATGTAATTGAAAAAACGGTCTGGATAATTTTTAAGTTCTTTAAAAAGCTGATGATATCCTCCAAGTATTTTTCAATTTTTATTGATATTATGAACGCCACACTTTTTTTGCATCAATATAACTGATTTGCAAATAAAACTATCCAGAAGGATTTCGTCTTCACTGTCCGAATACATGTTTATAACTAAAAACGCATAGCGACTAGTCGCCCCACTGTGGCCACCGCAGTCTCGTGTGTCTCTTGCCGCTTAAGTAATCTCTATCTGAATCTGAAGCCTCGTCGCTCTACTCTGGCCGTACCTTAAGTCTGGTAATAAATGGTAATTTAAAAATGGTAAATTAGCGATAAATGCGAGCAAACATAGGTGAAAACGATTTATTTTCAACTATCTATATTTACTTAAAAAAATAACAACATATCAAAAAAGATTCACATAGGATGATTAATAATTCAAACTTTGAATATTGTACAAACATTTATTTGTCTCGGTATAATTTAAAAAATTTAAAATTTTATTTCTAAAAAAGATGTAAATAATAATACAAAAACATTTTTAAAAACAAGCTTTTATTTAAATGCTCTAAAAAGAAGAAAATAAACTTTAAATTAAATCAAACCCATCAATTTATTACATTATACAATTTATATGATATAAAAGCTTGTCGCGAGAATTTAATATTGTATTCTTGTTTATTATATACACAGGCAAATCTCGCGACAAGCTTTTATATCATATAAATTGTATAATGTAATAAATTGATGGGTTTGATTTAATTTATAGTTCATTTTCTTCTTTTTAGAGCATTTAAATAAAAGCTTGTTTTAAAAAATGTTTTTTTATTATAAATTTATTTTTTATTTTTTAATTCTTTTCGTATTCTTCTCAGCAAACCCTTTCATTTGATACCCATATTATGATGGTAGATAAGAAAATTTTGTCCGCCATCTTGGGGCGTCCGCCATATTAAATTTAGTGTAATGTCATTTTATTTTTCGTATTCTTCTCAGCAAACTCTTTTAATTGATACCCATATCATGGGGTACATAAAAAATAACTAGTCCGCCATCTTGGGGCGTCCGCCATATTGAATTTAGTGTAACGCCATTTTATTTTTGTATTCTTCTCAGCAAACCCATTTAATTGATACCCATATTATGGGGGTGCATAAAAAATATCTAGTCCGCCATCTTGGGGCGTCCGCCATATTGGATTTAGAATGACGTCACTTAGCTAAACATGCATTGTCATCCCAACTAAACGTGTATGCAAAATTTCAGCTCAATCGGTAGGGGATAACTATTTTAAAATTCAGTCGCAAGATTTGACCTAAACAAACAAACATACATAGCAAGTTAAATAAAAGCTTGTAAAAAACCTGTGCACAAATTAGGTTCTTATTAGTATAAAATAATAGCTTACTGGTGCTATTCTGTAACCTATTTTACAGCGCTGTAAGGGATGTAAGCCTCTGACCTTGACTTATTACATCCAATATAAGATATTGTCTATTCTGTATCATAAAATGCAACTGTAAATTTATAAAGCGTTATAGAAAAACCTAATCCTAGATTTAGTGAATGAAATTATTATTTGTAGTTTGCATTTAAATAAACTGCTGAATATTATAGAAAGTAAGATAGGCTGTCATAATAAGTAATAATAAAAAGTAAAGTTGACAATTACATCCTGCTATAATTTTATAGAGGTGTATGTTTATAGCACTATAAGAGAAAGTTATAGAATAGCACCATATAAAAGTATAGCTCTCGCAGGGAATAAAGGGCATGCGCAGACGACGGAATTTATTCCTCTACTTATCGCCTCCTATTACAATGGTCTCATTTACTTTTTAATTTATTTTTGTATTTTCCGTAAGTATTTAACCCTTTAAGTACGTAGTAAAAAAATTAGGCCTCTAGCGTTAATATTAACCATAATATTTGAACATATTTGAAACGGCTGTCGGCGCAAAGCGAGCAACTGTAACGTCACACCACTCGACTCCACTGGTTCTATGCTATGAGTTATACGGGTACACTGTGCGGGTGTAGTGTTATTTTGCGTTATTTAACTAATTTGACCGTTATTTATATACATAAAAATATGTAATGTAGCGGTCACTTTTTTGGAGCCGACCTGTATCAAGCGCTTCACCAAACATTATTATTTGTCTTAGGCTAAGTGGGTAGGTGACTGGAAATACACTCGTGTATTTAGGGTTGTGGTAATGTAAGGTCACCAGATGTATGCCATAATCACACTTTTTGGGCATTAGAAAAACACATATGTAGCTCACCATTGCATTTACAAATTTATTTAATTACAAGCAAAATATTGTCCCATAGTCCATGCTTTGTGGATATTAAAAGATAAATAAATAAACATTTCATTCTAAAGTAAAGAAAAAAGCAAAATAAAGGCATGCAAAAATAAAATGGAAATCCCATATAAAAAGCAAATAAAAATGTAATTCTTAATATAAATATATAAAATAAACAATTATACTCTTTTAAAATAAATAATCCTTTGAAAAGATGTTGATTTCAAATTTAAATCTAAATACTAGTGAATTTATTCAGAATATTGGTAGCTTGACATTTTTTCTACGAAACAAGAGGAATACTGTTTTTTGGTCTATCTTTCAGCAGCCATGATGAACTTCTGTTAATTGTTAAACTAAGTGCTGCATTTTCATTGAAAAACCTCATAATATCTAAGGTAAATATTCTTGAAGCTTTTTCTCATGTTGTAATGCTGATATTACATCACATAGATTCCTAGAAAGAAAAGAAAGAAACAATTAAATGTTTGTCGGTTTTTTTATACGAGCAAGATACCGAGGCATTGATTTTGGAATTGTAATTGAAATCATTAGGACACTTCTTGTCCATCACAGACGTGTGAACGATTTGAAATCAACAACTAATATATCATATCAAAGAAACGAAAATACTTGGAAGACGCCTTCAGATAATTCATCCCTTGGTATTCGTCAGAGAATCGACTAGCGTTTTTAATCATTCGAGGAGTCATTCCACCTTTACGTGGGTTAGTTACAGCGGAGAAAACTGTAAGTACGTTTTACCCTATTATTTTAAGAGGATCGACAACAAGAATTTCATTACGGAGAATCATCGGATAGGAGCAAGCTTCCAGGACCTTCGTGGCCACAAATTTTGTTTGAAATTTATTTGTTTGTATTAAAGAACTCAGTAGTGTTGAACGTATAATAATACCTACCTGTGTTATCAACTGGTGATATCGTTTATTGTGTATTAGTGAACTTTCGGGCTTTGGGCCTTAACTATCTTGTCCATCTTATGTAATTAGAGTACAAGTATTACTCTGTTGTGCACTTACGTAGCAGCTGCTATCTGGGTACCCATTCTTAACTTTGTCAAAGTACTGAAACATAAAGACATTTTAATTGTAGTATGTAAAATAAAATTGAACAATTTAAGAGTATATTAAGAGTACATTAAGATTTACTTACCTATAGATATTCACCAATAGTGGGTGTCACATTCGTCATATTGTTTATAATTGTTTGCATGCTTTTAATAGGAATCACCAAACGTGTAGCCAACGGTCAAGGTGACCATAACCTCAAAGTTCGTTTGTTGTTTATTTGTCTGAATTTTAGAGTAACATTATGTAATGGTGGCCACACTGTTTTAACCTAAGACAAGTAACCACGAAGATTACTTGTCTTGTGAGCCAACGCCAACCCATACTTGTTTAATATTGTCCTGTTATTATACATTAAACATTATACCCTTATTTACATCCGATTTACATTTATTGTATTAAATTTATTAGCTTTTCAATAGTCGCCAATTTATTTTGTCTGTCTCTGTCCTTTTTGTTTTGTTCGTCAACTGTTGTGGTTGACTGGCGCCCGCTGGAGTTTACTTGATTCAACATTTAAAACATTACCCACGCCCGCTCCGACTGTACAGGCTGTCGTGCACCTGCACATTACTTGTGGGTTGGAAACCCAACTAAGTAAGTGTGACAGTAAACTCTAGAAAATGAATACGTGAAGGCTGATTCCAACATTTTGCTGTTTGTAGACATTTAAATATACCTTATGACGATATTCCAACAAGAGCCTTAATATCTCGGTTCGGACAGCAAGTCTCCGGCTAAGATGGCAATTTGGCGACAGATAATACTTCCCATAAAATTGATATAATTCTCTTGCTTCTTTATAATTGTAATAAATATATCTAATATGGATTTCAATTGAAATAAATATATGAAAAATCAATTAACGAGTCTTCAATGTAATCGCTAACTATGATTATTATGAAAAAGTAAATAGTTCAAAAACCGCAAAAGATAAATATATAAATATATAATTTTGAAAAGCTATTTTCATGCTCTTTCATATTATTTTTCGGCAATAACATACAGCGTGTTACCATACAAAACAACCAAGTTTATATCATAACTTTTTTTTGCGATACTCAATTGTTTTTCTGATAGGTAGGTATCGTATTTAAAATCTGCTCAAAAATAACTAAAACCTTTGTCTTTACACTTTTTTTTCTTTTTGCCAAAAATTACAAATTTTAGGGGGTGTAAAAATATAAACAATCACCCTGTACTTTTACAGTCTGAAACTGTATAGTAAGTAAGTTAAGTCTAATTTCTAATGTGTTTTATGTTTGTTATGTAAGTAAGTAAGTTTATTGGTGTTTTTACTAAATAGTTTACACAAGTCAATAAGATTAGAAAACAATTTGTAGGTGCATTAGATTATATGACATAAATAACACATTACATTACAATACATTATACATTTTTAAAATTTAAAACAAAGTTTACGTACTTAAATCATTAAAATATTATTAAAATAAGCATAAATTGAATAAAAACACTTATCAATTAAATAAGTTTAAGGTTAAGACAAGATATTATAGAACCGTAATAGTCTAGCCCAAATTTTGTTCTTGTTAGTCTCTGAGAGTCGACATATATATTTGTTCTATTACTTATTCTTTATGAGAAACATAGTCGGATAAATTGTATTTTACATGCAGAAGACATTGTAAAATATATGTGGATGGGACTGTGAGAAATGCGCATCTAAATATAACTGGCCATGCAATCATCCTGATAGTTTAGGCCAATTATTATCCTGACTGCTTTTCATTGAAGTGCAAAAACTTTACTATAATATTTATATAACCCCTTTTTTATCCATGTTAATAACAAAATACAGAACAAAAGATATGACGAAATCACCACGTCCGTCGTGCGTGGCGTAACTACCGTATGAAACTATATGGGTACAAGTGAGCGGCGGACCGCAAGGAGTGGTGTGACGTCACAAAATTGCTTCTGCGTTTTCGCGCGATCCATTTTCATTATTTATTTTGAGGGAGCAGTTGAAAAAAAAATCTAATATTTTGCACAAGATATACTTTCTAAATATGAATTAAAAAAAATTTTGTAAATGAGCCCATTATTGCATGGAGCCCTATTTATTGTACATAAAAGGAGATTTGAGTTGCCTGCTTTAATTTCTGTACATTGATATTATACTACCTCTATTACTCCTATCTTTCCTTACAAAGTTATACTCGGGAATATTAATTATATATGTGGAAATGTTATCGTTTAACCATGTGTCGGAGACACAGAAAATATCAAAATTGTTTTCCAAAACCAGATGTGAAAATTGATCGAACCCAGTAGACAATGATCTAGCATTTTTTAAATGACCAATTTTAAAGTACCGTAATGCAGAATTATTCATAATTATTTTTATTTTTTAACTGCTCTAACTTGTATTTATAAAATGCACAAAGTGGATCATTCGCAGTTTGATCAGTTGAAAAATTATATCTGAACTTATTATTTAAATTTGTACAATTTGCACAGCAGCTATTTTCTGAATTGCATGATTTCGATTCTTGAGGTCCTGAATATTTAACACATGTATCTGAGTTACTTTTACACTAATTTTTTAGGTGTCCAAACATTTATAACAACGTGGTAGATTTAAATGTTCCCTTACACTAACTATGTTTTTGCCACCCTATATACAGATATTCTCGAGCTAATATAAATTTAAACATATCAGGTGTGACTTCGAGGATAATATTATACACAGATTTATATTTTAATTTGGTTACAAGTTTGATGTCTTCAATATTAGTATTTAAATTGTTATCAGTAATAAAGTTGTTAATTAAATTACAATTTTCTGAATCTTCTTAGTTTACGCTACACACAGATTTCCTAGGGTTTAGTTTCTTCGGTTCGCATACGTCGTAGTGAGTACCTATTTTTTCAATAAAAATGTAGGTAACAAAGTACTCAGCGAACAAAAGCTCCGACCTTCATTGAATTACGCCTACAAATTCAAATTGATAGCCAAGTTTATTATTTGTCTCTTCTTTACCAAACACAGACCGGTTTCGAACTTATTATGTTCTCGTCAGTGTGCCATAGGTAATCGAAAGGACAAATAATAAAGGCAAACCATACTAGTCTTTATGACAGACAGCAAATTAATAATGATGGGGGATAAGTGTATCCCTCTGGTGGTCAGTTGCTACTACCTGTCAAGACATACAATGTCTCTGTGACAAATAGCGACTCTACTAAAGTACCTTTTAGAGCAGGCGACCTCTAGCCCAAGTGGACTAAATTATAATAAATAAAAATGTAGGTAACAAAGTACTCAGCGAACAAAAGCTCCGACCTGCATTGGATTACGCCTACAAATTCAAATTGGTAGCCAAGTTTATTATTTGTCTCTTCTTTGCCAAACACAGACCGGTTTCGAACTTATGTTCTCGTCAGTGTGCCATACATAACCTATTTTTTCATTTAAGTTTTCCCTTAACTTGTCAAGAGAAGTTTTATCTTCACAGTTAATAAGCATTCCATTTGTTATTAATTTTGTACTATTAATATTTATATTCAGAGATACGTCCTTTTCAATTTTGGTGTTAAATACATATTTGTCGTTACATTTGATTAGTAACACAGATGATGTTTTATTCACAGTGTTTTTTTACGACTTGGCTATAAGACACGTTAGTTTTCACATTATCGCTGACTGATGCGTGCTTGGTTTCCTCAATCTGCATGTTGTTTTTTTGACCATAAGTCCATAATGTAGTCTAAATCGCTTACACGTTTATTTAAAATATCTTTTTCGCGAATAAGGCATTCACTTGTTAAAACGCACACACACGCACGCACGCACGCACGCACGTACAAGGAATAGGAATAATTATAGGTTAACATTTACCTCAGCTTCTTCCTTTGCATACATTTTCAATTTATACGATTTTTCGGTTAATTGGATATATTCTATGTTTTTTTGGTAAATACATTTTATAGCTAATTATCTATCTAAAAAATTATAATTATATGGCTTACTGGATAACAAACCATTTATTTATTTATTATTTATTTATTTAATAATAAATATATTTACAAACTACGACTTATCATCTACTGTCAGAATAAAATGACTGACACCATAAAGAAGCGTCAACTGGTAGATTAGTTGCAAATTTGATTGACTAAATAACAGATTTTTCGGAAGGCGAAAGTGACACAAAAGTATGTTGTTTAGCGCTCCTCGTTCGGCCCAGTTCGGTCGCGGCCAAACAGATGGATTGACGGTTATTTAGCAATATGCAACCCGCCCGCACCGGAGCTGGAGGCAAACAACAGGATAGCCAGGAAGCATAGAAGCTGTGCCCGCACACAATACCTGGCTGGGCACAATGTGAAGGCTTGGCAGATATTGTAGCTCAAGACAAGTTGGAGGAACTGGAAGAGCCAAAGACGACGAGGTTCTGGCCCTGTACGACTCACTGTGGGGGCGAGCGGACGAAACATCGTTCCCTCCCTCATGGGCGAGTCGAGAAGAGGAAACAACTCCAGTTGTCGCCATCTCCCCAATCCAAGTCGAAGCAGTCAGGAGTAGGCACATAGCTTTAAAGAAAAACACGGCATCAGGAGTAGATGATATCTCTAGGTAGTCTGATTTAGTCACGTGAGTGAGTATACTCTGTATTCGTTAGTAAGTCGACTCATCCAGTAAATCTTCGCCGTCGGATTATTTGAGACATTTGAGTGGACTCCCTAATTTTTATTATTATTATACGTTATAACCTCTTCTTGGTCGTTGAACAATAATAACAATAAAACTTTTAAGGGAGGTTATTCCTTATATATTTTTGGGTTAGTTGGAATCTCAGTGGGGGCGTGGATAATTAGTTGATAAAAAAGAAAAGTGTAACTGTGCTCACTATAATTTATATGTATAAGATGGTTTTCTTAACTAATAAGTTACAATAGTGATGTAAAAAAGAAATATTGTTCTTTAGTTGATCACAATAGTTTTCGATAACAACTTAAACGCAATAATTATCAATTTGTTACACTTGAAAATTGGCAGTAAAGCCTGGAATAAAAAAAAATATAGGAAATAAGTTTTAGCGCATACATTTTCTGGAAATCATTTTTATTAAAATATATAAATTCTCACAATTTCGATTTAATATCTCACTGGTTTAATTGCGCCATCTTCTGACGCCTCGTATCACTTGTTGCCTGAACAAATTCCTCGTATATGTACGAAGCCTGCCGGCAATGTTAGGTTTAGGATATCTGTAACAAAATTAATTAAGTAAATAAAGATCCAACACACACTAATTTTGTAGCAAATTGTTATAGTATCCAGCTAGTATTAACGGATAAATAGTATCTTATTGGATTAATATCCAGCGAGTATTAACAGATAACTATTATCTTATTCTTAATTCTTTGCTTATTATTAAACTTATTAAACTTTAAATTATTTACTTACTCTTGTCGAGATTTTAATTCAGTAGCTTCAATTGTGTACCTACCTATATCACACATCTCGGTCTTGGTTTGTAATTAATAAAAGTTGATAGGCCTATTAGGATGCGTCTTAATCTAGTAATGTTTCTCTTCTGCCATACAATATGATCGCACCTAAAATTAAAATAATTTATGGTTAAGATTTCACGTTATAACTAACCTAGAGAAGAAGTGATGCAAAAACTATTTCGTTATTTCTTATCGCATAAAAGAATTCAGCAGGATACTTACCAGAACGTATTTGGAGACTCACTAATAATAATTTTATGTAATATGTACAGAAACATTGTATTTCAATCAGGTTATAATTTTGTTTTCAACATTCTGTCAAAAATCAGTCTGTACGCTATCGTCGCTATCCTTCCGCACGGTTGGTTGTCGTTACGCTCGCAACGTCGTATCGCAAGAACGTTAGACTCTACGTGAAGGCAACAGGACAGCACTAAGTTATGGTTTGGTTATTATGCAGTAATTTTACTATATCTCTTATGTGGTTAGACGGATAGTGTCGTAACTTACTACGGATGCATCTCAGATGCACAGTTCTTTAAATTTTAGAAGTAGTAGGTGTAGGTTGGTCTTAAATATTCGTGGGCTTCTGACCTTTGACATCTCCGGTCCTGTACTCCATGAACTGTGACCTTCTAGTTTAAGATGTTAACTTGACTCTGCGGGTAGGAATAATTTTCTTGGTTGATTTGAATTTGTTGATAATGACTAATATCCTAATTAATAGATATTAAAGAAGAGAAAATGATGATATTTGTCTCTTATCGTGGTATAAATTCTAAACAGTTATAAGTCTTCAGACAATTACTTTTCGGCAATTAGATGGTCAACGACTAAAGTAGTCCTTTGCTCATTTCCTCTTCAGGGGTTTTTCTAATTTGGTTTTGGTTTTTGTAATTTTCCGTTGGAGCCATATTTTATGATTCGATCTGCAGTTGCACATGTCTTTCGGAGACTAACCAATATTTAAATTGGGATATATTGTGATTTGCAGTGTTATTTTGTGATTTTTATTTGGTGAATTTATTAATTCTCACAAGTTTCATTTTTGGATATAAGTCATAATCTCAGGGTAAGTTAATTTTGTCTTTTCTCGTACACGTGCTCCTTATTAACGGTAATAAAACCCTTACAGAACTAAGAAATTCCTCCTGGGTGCTGCTTGTCTGGAGGCCACATTCAAGCCACACAACACCTACGTAAGTTTTACCGGGGGTTTTAAATGTTCGTTTCGGAAAAATGTACTTTGTTACAGGGCTTTTCCTTTTTGTTTTACGTTTTTCCCATCTTGTTCTTTCTTCATCTTGATTTGATCTTCTGGGATCATCTGTTACGAAAGTAATCAACGGCAAGTGGGCCCGTCATCGTCCTAGTCATTACGAGTGAGTGGAACAGGTAACCATTGGATCGGGGGTTGTAGCTGCCCCTGGATGCTATCGACGACGACAATCGTCCCACCCAGATAAGTCACTAGTATTTAGTACCTACATACCTACATATTATTATATTTGCGCTTACCTAATTTTTATTCTGATGCCTATATTTATTTTTTTCCCGCCGCATACTATGCAGTAATCACTATTATTAATTTTTTTTTTTTTTGTGATATTTTGGTTAGGCACTTTACTGTAACCTTGTTTAGAACCCTAAGTTGAAATCGTAATACTTTAGTTTCTTACGTACATATATTCTTTTATTATTATTTAGTTGTGTATGTACATTTATTATTTATATCCAATGGATGTAATTTGTTATAAATAGAACTTGTTAAAATTTGATAGTAGCTTTCATTGATTCTGTTGTGCCTTTGTTAACCACCTCATTGTCTAACTCACTCCCCCCCACTGAGCTAGCGAGTGTGCGATTACTACTTTTTTTTTATTCGTACACTATAAAAAAAATATATATTTGCTACCGGCACTGGAGAGGTAACCATCGAAAACCTCCCCAATTGGTTTTTTTTTTTTGTTAATATATTAGTTTACAACGTAGCAAATTACAAGGATTATGCTAACACGGTGGCAAAAACCTGCAAATGAAACCTTCAGGTTCACATTTTTTTTTTTTTTTATTGTACTGCAAATTTACAATCTACTTTAGAAAAATACAAAGTAATAAGTAAATGATTTGTGGGGCTTTTGACTCGAATCAGGCACCATCCACTGATGGTTCTCTGAGGTTCACCTGGATAGGTCTTCTGGCCACAATCTCCTTAGTCTCCTTGCTGCAAGTGGTTGATTAAAGATATCATTTATAAGCTGGTTACTATGGTCAGTACTGCGATTTTTATGTTTGATTGAATATGGCCTTATAACATCCTTGATAAATGGTATGCCGAGATCTTCGTGTAACGTTTGATTTGATACATACCAGGGGGCATCTGCTATCATTTGCAGGGTTTTGGATTGGAAAGTCTGAAGGATTTTTGTATTAAAAGGTTTACTAGTGCCCCATAATTCTATACCATATGTCCAAACTGGTTTTAATATGATCTTATATAAAATTAATTTATTTTCTATAGATAATTGTGATCTTTTTTTTATTAGCCAGTGCATGTTTTTAACTTTTCATTTTTATATGTGTTTTCCATGTTAATTTTTGATCTAAATGAAGCCCAAGATACTTTACCTCTGTTTTTACTGGTATTGGAGCGTTATTTATGCTTACTTGTGGGTACGTGCCTCTTTTTGTGGTGAAGGTTATTTGTGTAGATTTATTCGTGTTGACGTTAATTTTCCAGTGTTCAAGCCAGTTTTGCAGCAGATTAAGGTGATTTTGCAGTTTTTCGGATGCTCTTAATCCCTGATCACCAGTTTGGATTCAGGCAAAACCACTCTACTATCCAACAATGTCACAGAATAGTAAACAAAATCAAGCAGTGTCTGGAAGAAAAGAAAATGTGTGCCTCAGTCTTCCTTGACATACAACAAGCCTTTGACAAAGTCTGGCACCAGGGACTATTATATAAATTAAAAAATCATCTGCCAGATCAACTTTACCTAATATTAAAATCTTATCTAAGTGATCGTTATTTCAAACTCGACGACGCCTTATCCAACTACCACCTCATTAAATCCGGCGTACCACAGGGCAGTGTCCTAGGGCCCTTCCTGTACCTAATATTCACAGGAGACGTCCCAGTAACAAATGATACGCTAATGGCGACATTTGCAGACGATACAGCAATCCTTTCATCAGGTTCACATGAGCCACATAAATTATTGCCCGAGTTTATTAGCTAATATTGATCGATAAAGAACACAATGCGGAGATGGAACGATGGTTAAATGGGGAAAGTTTTGCAGATTTTATTGGCTATTTCGAATCCATTTTCAAATTTTATGTAGCACCCATAGTTTTCAAGAGACTAAAAGATTGCCTTTTTTTGTTTCTTCCATAACTTATTAGGCATCGTCACTTGTTTCCGAGACTGGCACACTAACTTTCGTTTTTCTTATGGACGCCATATTGGATTTTTAATTGGTTAAATAGCATTATGAACGACCTACGTTAAAAATTAACAAAGTAATCAAGGTTTATTACAACCATCATAGTTTATTATTAGTGAACAATGAATGTAAACGGAAACACAATAATGTGGTTTACCATTACAATGTTATTTTGTATAATTCTAGTAAAAATGATGTCAATTTTCAAATTTTAACCTCACTTTACTGTAAGTATTTTATTATAATTACCAATCAAATTAATTTATTAATATTGTTTTTTAAAATTGTAGCCTTGATAAAGAAAATAAAAATTTTCGAAAGCTCGGCAAAGTAATAAAGAGTTTCACTTAACTAGCCCAACCGGACCGAAGCCCTATTAAACTTAAGATTTTGATTATTAACTAGTCGGTCGTGACTACCCTTCAATATTTTTATAGGAATGGGGTTTTACCAAGAAATCACTTTACAATTTGGAAAGACAATAGCAGCTAAACTTAAACAATGGGCCAATACGAACATCAAAATTACATCTATCAAAAATAGGAAAATATTTTTACTGAACTGTAGGAAACGTGAAATTATACCAAATCATATTACTAACAATACAAGAAACGTGGAGACATTAATAGACGTACACAATGGAAGAACTGGACAAGAAATTAATAATTTTAATAAAGGTTAAAAATCAAAATTTTAAATTTAGAAATGAAAATAACACATGGGAGTCAAAAAACATTGGAGAGGTTACTTAATCAATTACAAAATCAATAAGAAAACTCGCTACCAGCTGACTTTTTAAATTAATTTTTACGTAGACAAAATATTAAGTATAATAAAGAATTTCATGAAATTAAAAATATTAACATAAAGAAACTTAAAACCCTTGAACAACATAATACTTTTAATATAAAAATCAAAGATAATTGGTTAAGAAACCTCACTGATATTGATATTCCCCCATATATTAAGATTTTCTTGTACTTAGGCTATAAATTTTGCATACCACCTGTGATGGGTCAATATAATATAATATAATTAATTTGTGTAAATATAAATGCAAATATGTATTAGTTTAGGTTCACGAACCCATCGGTATATTACCTGCGTAAGCAGAATAGAAAATATCGTTGCAATTTCAGCATTGATTTGAACAAGGGGAATTTTTAATAGATAGACCAGAAGTGTTGTCTTAAACAAAAGCCGAACATGTTCAGATGGTATTATAAATAAATGTAGTGATAGTAAGAAGTTTAGATTTTTATTTCAACTCCCTATACTGAGACTCGAGCCCAGAGATCAGGACATCACATGGCGATCCTGCCAGTCCAGTATAAGGGAACAATTTAGAGAAGAAGAAAAAATACACTGGAATTATTGGAATTGGAAATATTATTAAATTAAAATGGGAAGCTCGCAAACAAAGGAAGAACTAATTATTGCACAGGCTGGAAATACAGGAAGCAGTGCGACAGAAAGTGGTAGTGGATTTTCTTCCAAAAGTATTATAGAAATGGTTGCAATTATATTGGGTTGCATAACAGTGATAGTATACTGCTTTGGAAAATGCAAAAAAATATTGGAAAAGAAGATTAGGGCAGAAATTACTAGAAGCCAGGAAATTGTTTAAGAAGATCTTGTGTTTTCTTTTAGGTTATTGGTACATTATAATGGGAATCTAAAGGAAAAAAAATATTATAATTTAAATTTTAAATGTTCGATGGAAAAAAATTTAAATATTTATTAGAGGAAATAAGAGTATTCCATCGAAATATTATTAAGGACTCTAGTGCACGAAGAAAAGACGGTAAAGTTATTAGCCGTAAGTTTAAAAAATTAGATAAGTTAAAAAGTGATTTTTCTAAGTTAAAAGATGTGTTTAATAAATCTAAGTTAGATGTAAAAATTAATGAAGAAATTCAGGATTATGCGGATGCTATAAATAAATATTTAGAGGCTATACAAAAAATTTTGGTAGATAGGAAAATATCGTCTCGTGCAGAGCAACCTGAAACGTCAAGTCAAATTTTGAGTCATACATCAAGTTTTAATTCTTCCGATTCAGATTGCTCAAACGACGACAAAATGTCAGAATTTGAATTAAAAACTGCAGGAACTTTATTGCCGGTGATGGACGGTAGTGAAAATGTAACTAAACAACTAATTGATGCTATTGAATTGTATGATGCAATGTTAACTAATACGGGAAAAAAATTATTAACGACATATATTTTAAAAACTCGGTTATCTCAAAGTGCTAAAATCAGATTAAGTAAAACATATGCTTCTAATGTAGAACTAATTAATGATTTAAAAACCCATTTCATAACAAAAAAGGCTGCACCAGCTTTATTTTCAAAACTAAACAATGCGCGACAAGGTAGCAAAACTATTGATGAATTCGGCACCTTCATTGAAGATTTATTTGTAAACTTGACTATAACGCAAAGCGAGGGTAATGAAAATGCTACTCAAATTTTAACCGGCGTAAATGAAAAACTTGCAATAAGTGCTTTCGCAAATGGCTTACGGAATAATAATTTAAAAATTGTTGTGAAGGCACGTAATTACAGCAAACTAAGTGAGGCCATACAACGAGCAAAAGACGAAGAAGTACCTAAACAAGAAAGTCAAATATTTTTCAGTCAGGGTAATAAACATTTTAGGCGAGGTTCTAATAATAACAGGTTTTTCAGGGGAAGTACTCGTACTAATATAACTAATCGGAATAAGGGAAATAATTATAATTCTAGTACATCTCAAAATAACTACGGTTATAATAGGGGTAACTCAAATAGAGGAACTTTTAGAAATCGAGGTCGAAATAACCATTTCAGGAATAATAATTCAAGGTTATATCACATATCCAATGTAAGTAATAGTGCTCACGGTAGCACAAATGTCGAAGCGCAAGTTACTCAGTGTACATCAGCTGACAAATTTTTTCGAGCCTCAACAGAATAGACAATTAAGTAATAACAATATGTACAATTTAAATGGGTTAAATTTTGTAGAAATTGATTATAAAAATTCAAAATTAAAATTTTTGGTAGACACAGGAGCATCTGTAAGCGTTATTTTTGACAAATATTTATCAAATGATGAAATAATAAGTACTTCAATTAAAACAAAATTAAACGGAATATCAGGGTCAATAGTCGCAAAAGGTTTAGCTAATATTACATTATATGTAAATAAATTAAAACTGTGTCACGAATTCGTAATAATAAACGCTCTTGACCATGAATGGCACGGCATCCTAGGCTCAGATTTCTTTTATAATTACTCAACAAATATAGATTACGAAAAACTATTACTATCACTGAGGTTTGATGACGATAAAATTTCAATTCCAATACAAAGTGCTTACACATATTGTAAATCTATTTCCGCAAGGTGCGAAGTAATAATTTATTTTAAAGTAGAAATTTTAGAAGATTGTGTTGTTATGCCAGAAGAAATAGGCGAAGGTGTCTTTGTTGCGGCTAGTCTGGCCACACCAAATGCACAAAATATGATACCTGTTAAAATATTAAACGTTAGGGACGAAAATATTATTATAAAAAATTTTAAACCAAAAATTCAAAAATTACAAGATTTTCGTTTATGTGACTTCAAAAGTCATTCTAATAATTCAGTTAATAGAGTAGATAGGTTATTAGATTTAATCAAAACCCAAGATTTAAATAAAGAAGAAAAGTATTCATTGCAAAAAATATGTGCAAAGTATTCAGACGTATTGCACCTTGAAAATGACTCATTAACAGTAACAAATATTTATAAAGAACATATACACTTACAAAAGTTTGCAAAGCCGGTATATAAGCCTTACCGAATTCCCTATGCACAAAAAGAGGAAGTCGAGAAACAAGTAGACGATATGTTACGCGCGGGCATCATAGAAAAAACAAGATCACCGTGGTCTTCGCCCATACTAATTGTACCAAAGAAAAACGATGCGAATGGAAACAAAAAATGGAGACTCGTTATCGACTATCGACTTCTAAATAAACAAGTTGAGGATGACAAGTTTCCATTGCCAAATATCACAGAAATTTTAGACTCTCTGTCCGGAGCAATGTATTTTTCTCACCTTGACTTATCACAAGGGTATTATCATATTGAACTAGAACCATCTAGCCGACCGTGTACAGCCTTTACCACTGATCGGGGACAATATCGATTACGTAGATTACCTCAAGGGTTAAAGTCCAGCCCTCATGCTTTTAGTAGAGCCATGTCAGTCGCAATGTCAGGATTGACATACGAATCTTGTTTTGTATATTTAGATGATCTTATCGTTTTCGGAAATAATTTAATAAATCATAACAAGTGTTACGGCCCTGTCGTGTGTTGGTATGAAGCGCAATGCGCATGTGAAAGGAGACGATGTAAGATGGCGTAGATGTAAAACTTATGTACACATGTGCTACAATAAAATTAGTTTTTTTAACAAGAATAATCTGTTATTTCTACAGTCCACTACAATATATCGAATATTTTTGGTCCCATCGACCCGATTGATCAGTTATATTAAGAAGAATCAGTGTTAAAAACAAAACAGTCAATAATAAGAAGCCGGCCAGCGACAACAGTCAGGTCCAGTGTGAGAAACGCTATAAGAAGCCATTCAGACAGCCTACAGCCGTTAATAATTCCTTCATATATTATCCTGTAAGTCTATTCCAATTTAATATTTAATAATTTCCCTTGAATACATTTCAGTTTTGAGTCAATACAATGGCGGAAACGTTAATAAAAAAGCGCGGTCAAGTCAAAAGCAAAGTAACTAGGTTACAAAATCATTATAATTCAATTAATATGGACGATTTGAATGAAAATATTATTAGCCAATTACAGTGTAGATTAGAAAGGTTTGAACCCCTATATGATGAATTCAATGACATACAATCACAAATAGAAATTTTGCAGCCCTCAGATTCTGACGAACTAGAGCGGGATAATTTTGAATCTTCATATTTTTCACTAATTTCAAGCATAAAAAATACATGTTCGAAGTATGTTGAAGCCCAGTATCAGGGTAACAATAATTCACCAAAGTCAGTTAGTTCTGTAGGTAGTACTAGCACAAATGTTAGCAGACAGCCTAATCCTCAAGAACAGCAATATTCTGCACAAATTAAGCTGCCAACAATAAAATTACCTACTTTTAGCGCGCAGTACAATAATTGGCTAGAGTTTCGCGACGCATTTCAAGCATTGGTTGACAGTAATAATTCCTTGTCTAAAATACAAAAATTTTATTATTTACGCTCGTCATTGGAAAACGAGGCTTCACATATTATCAAAGCAATCGAGGTTACAGCCGATAATTATAAAATCGCATAGCAACTACTGGTAGATCGGTAAGAAAACAAAAAATTAATAATTCATAACCATATTCATTCTATTTTCGAATTTCCAGTCTTGCATAAAGAATCGTATGCTGAATTAAGGCACTTATATGACGGTATTGTTTAACATTTACGGTCACTAAAAACACTGGGTGAAGAGACAGATACATGGGACAGGTTAATAATTTATATAATTACAAATAAATTCGACTCAACAACGCGTAGGGATTGGGAATCATACAATTATAAAGAAGAATTACCGAGCATGACGGACATGAACAATTTCTTAAAAACAAAATGTGAAATTTTGGAAAAATTAGAAGTTAGCAAAGGAGAAAAAACCAAATCCATTTCGGTTAAAAAATACTCAAACAATTTTGTAAGTACAAATAAATATCAGTGTTATTATTGTAACAAATCACATTCTATATATTCTTGTGAATCATTTTTAAGAAAGCCAGTAAACGAAAGGAAAAACTTCAACTTTGTTTAAATTGTTTGCGCAAATCGCATCGTTCATGGGAATGTAAAGCAAGTAAATGTAAGAAATGTGGCAAATCACACAACTCGATATTGCATCCGGATACATTTAATAATAATCAGGCGGAGAAATCACAAGAGCCACAAGTTTCGGATAGTCAAGGTCAGCAATCGGTTGCACCTGAAGCACATGTGTCGGTTGCGAGTCATACCATTCATAGCGCAGGACCGTCACAGGTCTTATTACCAACTGCAATAATAAAAATAAAAGATTCGAAAAATAATTTACATTTATGTCGTGCATTATTAGATAGCGGTTCCCAGAGTAACTTTATAACCACGAGTTTATGTAATAAATTAGGTCTAAAGATATCAAGGGTTAATTTTGCAATAAGAGGTGTCGGAGAAGCGTTAGCTAATATAAACCAGCAAATTGAAATTAAAATTATGTCATGTTACAATAATTTTGCCACGAATATTAAATGTTTAGTTTTACCTGTTATAACTGAGAAATTACCTACCGTTTCACTTAACAAAAATGATTTAGAATTACCTGAAAATATATTACTGGCAGATCCTACATTTAATGAGTCAAGTCAAATCGATTTATTGGTGGGTTCGGACGTGTTTTGGATATTATTATGTGGAGACCAAATAAAATTAGGTTATAATATGCCCACGTTACAAAAAACGCATTTAGGGTGGATAATTGCAGGTAACATTAATATCAATTTGAACACAAGTTCTGTTATAAGCTGTTTTAGTACTAATAGAAACAATTCTATTGATGATCATTTAGTAAAATTTTGGCAGTTAGAAGAAATTGATAATAAACCGAATTTATTCTCAGAATCAGAGAAATATTGTGAACGACATTTTTAGGAAACGGTGCAGCGAGATGAGAAAGGCCGTTTTATAGTTAATATTCCGTTAAATGACTCTTTTGATAATCTTGGCGAGTCCAGGCAAATGGCTTTGAACAGATTTTATGGATTAGAGAAAAAATTAAATAGGGACGCTCAATTAAAATACGATTATACACAGTTTATGAATGAGTACGAAAAATTAGGGCATATGGTTGAAATTGATGAAAATGCACAATCATCATTACACAAGATTAATTATTATTTACCGCATCATCCGATAATAAAACACGATAGTCTTACAACGAAATTGCGTGTCGTTTTCGACGCCTCAGCGAAGACATACAGCGGTATTTCATTAAATGATGCACAATATAGCGGTCCGACACTTCAAAATGATATATTCTCCATTATTTCGCGTTTTCGAAAATATAAATATGTAGTTACAGCAGATATAGCCAAAATGTACAGGCAGATATTAATTGACCCACGACAATGTTGTTTACAGCGTATATTTTGGCGAACAGAACCGTCTTCTGATATAAAATGTTTTCAATTGCAGACAGTGACGTACGGTACAGCATCGGCACCGTATTTAGCGATTAGATGTTTGATTCAATTAGCTAGAGATAATATGACAACTTTTCCCAATGCCAGTAGAATAATAGAGCAAGATTTTTACGTCGACGATTTGCTTACCGGCGCCAACACAGTGGCGGGTTTTGAACTACGTAAATGGTTAAGTAATAATATTGATATATTACAACAATTCCATGTAAATGATTAGCTAGAATCTAGCATTTTGCAGCTTGACGACAATAAAAAAACTAAAATTTTGGGAGTTTTTTGGGACTCGAAGTCGGACACAATTCAGTATTCAATTAATAAATTTAATGATACCACAATGGTAACTAAACGCACAATTTTGTCTATAATTAGTCAAATATTCGACCCGTTGGGTCTTTTAGGTCCCATAATAGTGGTGGCAAAATTAATAATACAACAATTATGGAAAACAAATTCATCATGGGATGAATTATGGAAAACAAATTCATCATGGGATGAACCAGTACCAGAAAATTTATATCACAAGTGGTTACAATTTAAAGACGAGTTACATATTTTAAATCAACTAAAAATACCAAGACATGCAATAATTTCTGACTATGTGCTAATAGAATTACATGGATTTTCAGACTCATCAGAGAGGGCTTATGGCTCGTGCCTTTATTTGCGGTGTTTAAGTTCATCAGGTTATTATTGTTCTCAATTATTATGTGCCAAGTCACGAGTGGCTCCAATCAAACAAATTACGTTGCCAAAATTAGAATTGTGTGGAGCCGTTTTGCTTTCACAATTAACAAAGAAGGTACTCAATTCAATTCATATCAATTTTAATAAATTATATTTTTGGTCAGATTCCACGATTGCATTGGCGTGGATAAAGGGGGCACCAAACAAATGGAAAACCTTCGTGGGCAACAGGGTCAGTGAAATTCAGTCAATAACAAATGTCGACGATTGGCATCATCTTAAATCGGCAGATAATCCCGCCGAATTGATATCGCGCGGTACGACTCCAAGTTTACTTTTAAATTCAACTTTATGGTGGAATGGGCCAGAGTGGCTTTTAAGAAATGAATCACAATGGAAAATTCAAGATTCAACTACTTTCACTGATGAATTACCGGAACAACGTACTGTTGTGAATATTGCAATTTTCTCAGATCATTTAAATTTATTTCAAAAATTCTCTTCATTATTGAGGTTACAAAGAACTGTAGCATACGTTCTTAGGTTTATTCATAACTTGAAATTATCAAGAAAAAAACCGACAATATGGGCCATTAACAGCCTCAGAATTGGTCAATTCTTTAAATATCTTGCTTCAAATGTCTCAAAAGGAGTGCTTCGCTCATGATTATATTAATCTAAAGAAGGGGCTTTCTCTTAACAAAAAAAGCAAAATTTTATCCTTGAATCCGTTTTTAGATACCGATCAATTAATTAGAGTAGGAGGTAGAATTCAAAATTCTGATTCATCATGTGACAAAAAACATCCTATTCTTCTACCAACGCGTCATAAACTAACGGAGTTAATTTTAAAAAATGAACACGAGAAATTGTTGCGTTGTGGTTCACAACAATTGTTATATTCGATAAGGGAAAAATTCTGGCCAATAGCTGGACGGAATGCAACTAGACATATAGTTAGAAAATGTATAATTTGTTTTAAGGCAAGGCCAACCAATTTAGAATATCTCATGGGAAATTTACCGTCAGTTCGGGTTAACCAGACTACTCCATTTTATAACGTAGGTACTGACTACGGTGGTCCATTTTTATTAAAGGATAGAGCAACCAGAGGTGCTAAGCTGGTAAAGGGTTACATTTGTTTATTTATTTGCATGAGTACAAAAGCAGTGCATTTAGAAGTTGTTTCAGAATTGACAACGAATGCTTTTATTGCGACGTTAAAATGATTTATAGCCAGAAGGGGCAAACCTGCTAACATATACTCTGATAATGGGTTAAATTATATTGGTGCACGTAATAAACTTGGCGAATTATCACGTTTTCTCAACTCCGAATCTGATGGCATTGCAAATTATCTTTCTAAAGATCACATCAATTGGCATTTTATTTCTGCTAGATCTACTAGTTTTGGGGGAATTTGGGAGGCAGGGATAAAAAGCACCAAATTCCATTTAAAACGTATATTAGGTAACACGAATTTGACATTTGAAAATTTTTCCACGGTATTGAGTCAAATCGAAGGGATCCTAAATTCCCGACCAATCTGTCCTTTATCCGCTGAACCACAAGATTTAACGGCATTAACGCCAGCACATTTTTTGATTGGGCGTTCATTAACTGCTCTCCCGGAGTTAAATTTATTGGACACACCGATGAACCGCTTAGACAAATTTCAACAATTGCAACATTTATGTCAACACTTCTGGTCACGTTGGCAGAAAGAATATATTTCCGAATTACAAGTCCGTACGAAATGGAAAAATAATTTTCCTCAGTTACTTAATAATAATAATAATAATAATAATAACTTTATTCACAAGTATATGTACATACAAGCAAAAAGGTACAAATTCGGCACAGATTGCCGGTCTTCCATTTGCCCTGAAAATCCCCTTAAGGTTGGAAGCTTGGTTTTGATCAAAGAGGACAACGTGCCTACCCTCCAATGGCAATTAGGGCGAGTTTGTGAGCTGCATCCGGGTGACGACGGCATAACCAGAGTTCTTAGTATCAAGGTTCGCAATGGTATTATAAAACGTTCTGTGACACGTGTTTGTGTTTTACCTGTTGATTGACAATACAGTGTACTTGTAAGAACATGTACTAGAATAAGTATATTGCATGTTTGTGACTTCATATTTTTATGTATAATGTTTTGTTTTATACCTTAGTAACTTTATTGAAAGCAAGCCTTTCAAGGCAGGCAGGATGTTACGGCCCTGTCGTGTGTTGGTATGAAGCGCAATGCGCATGTGAAAGGAGACGATGTAAGATGGCGTAGATGTAAAACTTATGTACACATGTGCTACAATAAAATTAGTTTTTTCAACAAGAATAATCAGTTATTTCTACAGTCCACTATAATATATCGGACAACAAGAATTTAACAAAAATTCTACAAAGGTTACGTGAGGTAAATTTAAAATTAAACCCAAACAAGTGTGAATTCTTGAAGAAAGATATTTTATATTTAGGACATATTATTTCTGCTGAAGGCGTTTCTCCAGATCCTTCAAAAATTGAGGCCCTTCAAAATTATCCAGTTCCAAAAGATTCAAACGAAACAAAAAGATTCGTAGCATTTGCAAACTATTATAGAAAATTTGTTAAGAATTTCTCACATATTGCTACACCTCTAAATAGGTTAACAAAAAAAGGTCAAAAATGTATATGGACAGATGAGTGTCAGCAGTCTTTTGACATTTTGAAACATTCTCTCATGAACCCTCCTATATTACAGTATCCAAATTTTTCACAAGACAATACATTTATTCTGAAAACTGATGCTTCAGCATATTCTGTCGGCGCAGTAATCTCAAATTCAGATGATAAACCAATCGCGTATGCAAGTAGGTCTCTTAATAAAGCCGAGAAAAATTACAGTGTAATTTCGAAAGAACTTTTGGCCATAACTTGGGCAGTGAAGCATTTCAGGTCCTACTTATTTTCTAGGAAATTTATTATTTTAACCGACCATAGGCCTTTAATTTATTTATTCGGTATGACAAATCCGTCAAGCCGATTAACAAAATTTAGATTAATCTTAGAAGAATACGATTTTGTTGTAAAATACATCAAAGGGAAAGATAATGTAGTTGCTGATGCGCTGTCACGTGTTGATATATCGTTCGATGAATTGAAGGATATGAATAATGGCGTCTGTGGTACTATTTACGCTATAACTAGAGCCCAATCTAAAAAATTCGAGGATTATGCAGAACAAACGGTTAATAGCGATTTCGACGAAAGGCTTGATCACCCTGGAGTCGTAGAATTGCTAAAACGTCCTAAGAATTATTTTCAATTATGTTATGTTTTCATAAGTTAAATAATAAGTACGATTTTAAACTAGGGAATTTAATATATGTTAAAGATTCGCGAATCATATACCTTTTACAGGACCCTCGATCAGCGTTAGACTTAGGTAAAACGTTGAGAGACCTGAATATTTTATATGAAAAATATCAAATTCCGGAAATAATTATAATAAAAAACGAATATAGCACGCTATTACTTAAAGAACTTGTAAAATTTAGTTCTCAAATAAAAAATATGAAAATATCAATTGTAAAAGATACTAACAGCATAAGTGACTTAGAGGCTAGACATATAATTTTAAATGATTATCATATATTACCTACCGGAGGACATGCGGGGATAAAACGTATGTACAATAATATTAAGAAACTTTATTTTTGGCCAGGGTTACAAAAAGATGTGGAAGACTATGTCAAAAAATGTGATGATTGCCAAAGATATAAACATTCTATTTTAAACAAGGAACCTATGGCAATCACAAGCACAGCTTCTTCGGGATTTCAGAAGGTATATTTAGATCTTGTTGGCCCAATAGAAGAAGACTGCGAGGGAAATCTTTATATTCTAACACTGCAATGTGAATTAAGTAAATTCGTAGAGGGATACCCACTGAAGAATAAAGAAAGCGTCACGGTAGCCAAAGCGTTTGTCGAAAATTTTGTCCTGCGTTACGGAATTCCTGATAAAATCGTTTCGGATCGAGGCACAGAGTTTTTAGCTTCAACATTAAATGAAACTTGTAAATTGTTAAAAGTAAAAAAGGTTCACTCAACAGCCTATCATCACGAAACTCTCGGTTCACTCGAAAATAGTCATAAGAATTTAAGAACCTTTTTGCGAATTCAAGTTGCAAAAAATCCAAATACTTGGAGTTCGTGGGTTTCATACTGGTGTTTCGCGTATAATAACACAGTGCATACGGAGACAAAGTATACACCCCATGAACTAATTTTTGGCAAAATTGCAAAACTACCTTCTAACCTTGCTAAAAATAAAATTGATCCACTCTACAATTTTGAAGAGTAGGTATCCAAAGGAATTAAAATATAGGTTGCAACAGGCATGTCATGATGCAAAAAACAATTTAATCGCAAGGTTAAAAGAAAAGAGAGGATTGATAAACAAGCTAAAACTATGAATTATAATCCAGGCAATAAAGTTCTGTTAAAAAATGAGATAAGAAATAAGATGGAGCCTCTTTATAAGGGTCCCTATGATATTGTGGAAAATAAGCCACCAAATGTAGTAATAAGAATAGATAATAAGTTAGTAGAAGTGCACAAAAACCGGGTAAAATTGTACCATTCATAACCCATTGGGCACTGGAAGAAAATATATCAAAGAGCTCAGATATATATATTTTTTCCTGCCCATGGGAGGTGTGATGGGTCAATATAATATAATATAATATAATATAATTAATTTGTGTAAATATAAATGCATATATGTACTAGTTTAGGTTCACGAACCCATCGGTAAATTACCTGCGTAAGCAGAATAGAAAATATCGTTGCAATTTCAGCATTGATTTGAACAAGGGGAATTTTTAATAGATAGAACAGAAGTGTTCTCTTAAACAAAAGCCGAACATGTTCAGATGGTATTATAAATAAATGTAGTGATAGTAAGAAGTTTAGATTTTTATTTCAACTCCCTATACTGAGACTCGAGCCCAGAGATCAGGACATCACACAGCGAATACCATGTTACAGGTAACTTTTGATTCAATACCTCAATGGTATAATTTCTAATATTTCACGACTTAAATATTATTTCTTTAACTATCTAATTTAGTAGCCTTCGTACCGACCCACATATATACAGTATAAAACCCATCCTGTTTGCTGTGTTTCTCTGTCCAGTTAGTGAAAATATGACCGGTTACCTACCGTGTAACCGCTATGCATATTCCTCGTGAAAAATGGCCTAGTACAACGACGGCACAGCCAGCGCATAGTTTGGGAACTAAAAAGACCAAAAAAACAAGAGAGTGTGGGGGGGGGGGGAGAGAAGACGGTCACTTTCGTTTTAGAGAGCGTTGAGCACGCATTGTTAGTGGTGCAGCGGTATAACATTTCCATATTTTATCTGAGTTGAGATATTTCGTATTTGGGAGCTAGGAAAGTGTACCTTATTAAGTTGTGGTTTGATTGTGTTGGAGGATTGCCGCATACTTATATCCATATTTTGTGTATGGGATTAAATTCACCCTATAGACGTCTCCCAGGAGAACTCTTTAATAAAGCCCGCCTTACATCTCCAGGTATGATGATTAACTTATTATTCCCTATGTAAATTTAAAACTTATTCTACAAAGCATTCAATTTGAAATATAATTTCAGTTTCTTCAATTAAATGTGATAATGTAAATTAATGAATCGTATCGTGAACATATGTAAAATAATCTTTCCTTTTAGGGCTTTTGTTTTGTTTTTGGTGTTTGTTCGGAATTTGTCGCCCCGTCCTTTCTTCTAAATGGTGAAGAAAACTACGTCGTCCCGAGTTCGATCTGCCTAAGGATCTACTGACAGATTGCTGACATCATAGATGGGCTATTGTCGTGGAATTGGTTATGTAAATTGGTGTCTGTTGGTCGTTTTGGAGCGCATTCTAAAGAAATTTTGGGTGTGAGGCGCTGGACATCTTTCCACGAGGCAAGAATCCGGAAATTGTGGATTTTCGCCATCTTTGAAATCAACCCCCCACCTCGTATCACAGGAAAGGAACCTGCCGCCATCTTATTCGAGAAACAGCTAAGTTTTGAAACAACCATGACGTAAGAAAGCTATTATTTACCAATATACCAGTTGTATTTATTTCGTATTTTTTTTTTAAGTTAAGACCTCTTTATTATTAAATAGGACATATCTAATATTTGATAACTAGTATTTATCATGGTCTATGCTCATCCCATGTAGGAGAGTTTAAATTGTTTTTTAAGGACTTGAATCGTTTATCTGTAAACCAGAGTGATCACTGCGGTAACTAACGATTAAATACGTTGAAAACGTACCTAGGCAGATAAGCGTATTATCACAATTTTAGAATAATAACCTAAAATATAACTATCATATTTTTTTCTTTTGTATCTGTAATCTAGGAAATTAATAATTATAGTCTATACTGAGAGGTGAGATTTTTTTATTGCAAGTAGCAACTAACCACCCTGCAACCCTTACTCACCCCACCGCCCACTGAGCTAGTCAGTGTCACTTTCGCACTTTGTTTTTTCTTTAATTATTGTATCTGAAAGGGGCACTTTAAATATAAATTTTGTTACATTCACTCGAAGAAGCTAAACAAAAGCCTCTGGCCTAGTCTCTCCAGGCTTGATCGAAAGTTGTACGGTAACAACCAGAGATGTGTCTGTGGCCATATTTATTAGGTCATGTTAAATAAAATTATTAATTAGTAAATTTGATAATGTTAAAAAGAATATTTTCTGAGCTAGGGTCACTAATGTTTTAACGAATTATTTACATAAGCCAAATGATCATAATGTTTTGTTCTTTGATATGTTTAACAAGACCAAAAGGTTTCTTAAAGAACATGCAGAATTAATTGTAACAAGGTCAGACAAAGGCAATACAATAGTATTAATGACTAGAAATCAATATAAAGAGAAAGCCCTTGATATACTTAATGATGCACTGCACAGTCTTACACTAAACTGAATAGAGACCCGAATTTAACTTACCAACAAAAAGCAAGGGCAGCGAGCGGAGGACTGACTTGACTCACTTTATAGCGATATGAAAGTTAAGCAACAGTTACCGCGTTTAGTACCTGGATGGTGACTATCCACGGAAGACGCGGTCTCGTTTCCCTACTTCTAGCGGCTTGTATATCAGCTATATCGCAGAAGCAATACAACTGTAGGCGAGAGGTGTTTGAGGATATACCATCCTTCGGAGAGGAAGTAAAAAATCCCTACTCTTAGTAAGATAAGAGGTTCGGCAAAATTTTCAGGTTGGGGGTTGCTCGTCTCCTGGCGTCGGTGATAGGCCCTGGTAGCGGAAATAGGCCGACGTTAAATAAGTGATTAAAAAAAAAAAAAAAGCAAATAAACTAGTAAAAGATATATATGAGGAAGTTATGATAGGTGAACATGAGTCAAAGAATTTAATGTTATATAATGCCATACCGGCAAAATTTTGTGGATTACCGAAAATTCATAAACCTACTTTAAGTTTGAGACCGATTATTTCTAGTATTGACACTCCTAATAGTAACATATCCCAATTTATTACCAATATCCTGACTTTATCTTATGATAATAATGAATATTTTATAAAATATTTATTTATTTGCTCAATTTATCAATGAAAAACAATTACCTGAAGGTTTTGTAATCATCAGTTTAGATGTAGTTCCATTGTTCAGTAATATTCCAATGGAACTCGTAATTAACAGTATTAAAAAAAGATGGAGATGCATCAGTTAATTTTGTAACATGACTTATGATAAATTTATTGAAACTATACAATTCATATTTAATACAACTTATTTCACTTTTGATAAACAAATACTTGGAACTCCAATGGGAGCTACTGTTTCACCTATAGTCGCGCAATATGTTATGGATGATCTTTTGGAAACGTATTCCATTATTAACTTTTCAATTACCCTTTATAAAAAATATGTTGACGATATTATTTGTTCCGTTCCGGAGGAAGGTATTGAGGAAATTCTACAAACATTTAACAATTATAATGAACAAGTTCACAGTGGAAAAAGAAAACAATGAGAGTCCCATTTTTGGACACTGAAGTAATCAGAAGACCTGACAATACTGTTGTACTTGATGGGTATATAAAACCAACGAGTTAAGGCAGATACATTAATTACAATACTCACCACACGGAAAAAATAAAAATTAATCTAGCATTGGCTATGAAAAATAGAATCCACAAAATTTCTAACACCTCTCTACGGAATAAGAACATTGATAAATCATTTGACATCCTAACTGATAATTCATACCCTCCACATTTATTAAGAAAATTGTTATATAACACAAGAATAGATAACCATATACAGAACAATAAATGAAACAAATTAGACAGTAGTATTGATACTTTACGGTACAATACCATATATTAAAGAAGTCTCTCCAAGAATTATTTTTCTTAAACACGAAAAAGACATCAAAATTGTTCAAAAAAATACTAAATATGTAGGACACAAAACTGAAAGATAAAGACAATCCCAACAGGATATCTAAGGTGATTTATAATATACCTCGTCAAAATTGTCAAATGAAATATATCGGGCAGACTTCAAGATCAATTGGTTCACGTATCACATCACATAAGAGCGACTGTAATTTAAAAAACCGATCTTGTGCATTAGCAGAACATAATATAGATACAGGTCACCATCTAAATTATAATAATTGTAAAACTTTACATAAAGAAATAAACTATATTAATAGACTTGGAAATGTTAGAAATTAACTTGGAACAGAATAGTATGAATAAATGAACGGATATTAGTGACTTAAAGAAATATTTATTCTTCTGTGTTACAATTAAACAAAAGTCCACCTGACACCTCTGATATTAGTGATATGATATAAAATCAATAAACTAATATACATATATTATTATCTTTCCGCCTTGCTCTCATGATCACAATGTAGTATAACGGCCGCTGGGCGGCGCCACGTACCGGTACCAAAGCTAAATCAATCTGCAACCCTATATACACTCCTGACAGCTGCCTAATTACTCAGTTTTTCTTACGTGCGAGTTTGTGCGGTTGCTTTGTATTCGGTACCAGTGAAATATGCAGAGAAATAAGCGAAAAAATCGGGATTCTTCGTCAGAAAGTGCTACAGTGTCTTCGGAAAGTTCCGAGGATAGCAGAGACAGGGAAATACTTAATTTGAGACGGAAAGTCCGAAAATTAACCAAAGAGAAACATGGCAGCGGGGACAGATGATCTCGGCGTTCACGCTCACCTTATGGCGGAAAGCGGGATCAATACTATCGATGTCGATCCGTTTCATCTCAGCCCGCCGCGGTTTGTAGAAAAGCACCTCACAAGAGACAAGTGATTTATGTCTCATCGACAGAGAGTGAATGTAAGCATTATATTACATTATACAGGGTGATTCTAAAATGTATGGCCAAATTGATACAGCGTCATCAGGAGACCAAAATAGGTTGATTCAACCCAATTTACCTATATACAAAATGCACCCCTAAGAAGTTACAGCCCTTTAAATTTCAAATAAAAAAAACTTTAATTATTGATTATTCCCAAATGGCTGTAGACATCTTTTTCTAATTCAGTGTACATTCATTACCAATAAACGCCAATGTTTTGAGAAATACATTAAAGGGATGGGGTAATTTAGGGGCAGTCACCCTTTATTTCACACCCTTATTTTACTGTGCGTTAACGTATAGTCGATTTTCCAGTATCATTTGATAGATAATTTAATTTGGAAACTTTTTTCTATCTTCTATTTTTTTGATAATATCAATAGTTTGCAAATTAAACAAGAAAAATGAAGAAGATGCATTGAATTTTTAACCTCAGTAGCAAATATGTAATATTATTATTTAATGTTCAAGTAGGCTGGTTAACAATTAATTAAATTAATAATTAATTAATAATTAAATAATAATAATTAAATAATAATAATTAAATAATAATAATTAAATAATAATAATAATAATAATAATAATAATAATTAAGTTTTTTTTATTTGAAATTTAAAGGGCTGTAACTTCTTAGGGGTGCATTTTTGTATATAGGTAAATTGGGTTGAATCAACCTATTTTGGTCTCCTGATGACGCTGTATCAATTTGGCCATACATTTTAGAATCACCCTGTATTATACCAGGTTCCCCTGTTGGGCTTGATTAAGTTCACTCAGGAGGTCATGAATATGACTTGGAGCTTATTACCTAGCCCTAGTTAGTCTTGAGCAAGACAAACTAGAGGTCCAAACTTGAGTTATATTAGGAGATGGGACTCGAGGTTTGTTATATTTCAGGCGCATCACCGGAGGGAAAACAGGAAAGTATTGATGAAAATATTCTGAATATTTTATGTTCTTCGGAGCAAGAACAAGTGTGCCCCCCCCCCCCCCCCCCCTATTCAGACAGAAATTGCACAGCAATGGGAGTTTCTACTTCGCAAACGACATCACATCGGTCTGTTTACTTTCCGTTTGGTGTGGAGTAATGTTTACGTCGTCATCAGAAAGAGTCGTGTGTGAGTTTACGTGATAATGGACCTCCAGCTAAGCAATTTGCGAAACGCGCGTCGAGTGTGTGCAAAAGTGTTTTGGTGTGTGTGTGGAAAACTACTCCAAGTGTAAGTTCTATACCAAAGCTCCAACCCCTCTTCATGAATATTGGAAGATGCAAGTTCTTACAAAAAACTAGAAAGAGACCCTACATTAACATTTCAACAAAAAGCTAACAAATTAATTGCAGAATTTAGTGAAAATGAAATGATAACTGAACAAGAAAAGAAAAATTTAACTTTTTATAATGCTATTCCAGCTAAATTTTATGGCTTACCAAAAATTTATAAACCAACGCTTACTGTTCGACCAATTCAAGTATTGACACTCCAAATAGCAAAATAGCTCAGTTTATCACAAATATCCTTACATGGTGATATAACAATGACAAAGAATATTATATAAAAGATTCTTTTGATTTTTCAACATTTATTAATGAAAAACAATTACCACACGGTTGTTATAGCAAACCTCGATGTTGTTTTATTATTTAGTAATATTCCTCTGGAGTTAGTTATAAATAGTATAGAAAAAAGATGGGATACTATTGGTAGCTATTGTAACATGACCTATGAAAAATTCATAGAAATAATTAAATCTATTTTTGATACAACTTATTTTATATTTGAAAATGTATTTTATCAGCAAATATTAGGAACTCCTATGGGAGCTACTGTTTCACCTATTGTTGCTCAATATGTCATGGATGATCTTCTTGAAACTTGTATACCGAAATTAACTTTTCAATTACCTTTCATAAAAAAATATGTAGATGACATTATATGTTCAGTTCCGGAGGAAGGCATACAGGAAAATTCTAAATGTTTTCAATAGTTATAACAACCATATACAATTTACAATAGAAGAAGAAACGAATTTAAGAGTACCTTTCTTAGATATTCAATTAATACGAAGACCTGATAATACTGTTATATTAGATAGGTGTAGAAAACCAACAAGGTCAGGCAGATATATGGACTATAATTCCCACCATACAGAAAAAATGAAAATAAATTTGGTTCTAGCTATGAAAAACAGAATTCAAAAAATATCGCATCCTTCTCTACGAAATTCGAACATTAATAAACTATATAATATATTGTTAGACAATTCATGTCCTCCATATCTTTTAAAAACATGGTTATATAATGCCACAATAAATGACAATTTGAGTAACAATGGTGTAACAGAAGCACAAACTAATGGCCCCCAAGTAGAAACAACAACCTGTTACGGTTTCATGTATTGCTAGTACTTTTAATCATTTTGCCATTCTATACGGAGAGTAAATACATATTATGTGTAGCTATTTATTTTCCAACTAAAAGACAGTTATATATTGTATACTTGAATGCTAATATGTCGTAACGTTATTGATTCTTGACCTTCGAGAAGTCCGAACTTGAAATCAAATTAAACATATTTACTTAAATGTCATCTTCACTTGGGTTAACAATTGGTAGTTATTCGTATGTTTACTAAGGTGTTGGATTTCAAAGGCTTGGTAGCTACCTGTTATGTATATCACAAATGAGTAGTATTCTTCTACGCCATCGGTGGGTGTATGCAGTCCATATTATTGTCGTTTTGGTCTTTCGTTACATAATCTTAGCATTCTTGGGTATAAAATATATCCTTGGTTATTCCAGTTAAGTTATTTCTGTATTTGGCATGAGTTTACTAGATGTTTTGTAAGTTGATTTAACCTGAAAAAAAAGGAGAGAATAGGTTGTAATCGTGTTTTACCAGCTCGCATATCATAACTTAATAATTTAACTCGCGTTAAAAGGAGTAATTTAATTCAGGAATATGACTACTTACCATATGATTTGTTATAATATTAGATTGGGTTTCCTATTGATGGATTATGTAAATAAATCGTAGGAACTGTCGGACTGTCATTTGTTGCGTAGGCCTGTTTTCGCCACACTACGCATTACTGCGGTGGATAGGACGTTACGGTTATACCGACATTCAAGTGAGTAATAGCTACATAGTACTTTTGTTGTGGGTTACTATTCTTCGAATAATGTTGTTTATTGTCTATTGGGGACTACCAGCATACTTGATCGACTTCTGTATTCCTATCTTTGAAAATTCTGTGGGTAAATGAATTAACCGTACTCTCGGTTACTTCTTAGCTCAAGGAGAGTCTAGTGAAAATTTGATAATTCCGTACCGAATTCTGTATGCTTGAAGTGACGTTGAAATACCGTTTTTTTTTTAACTTCCCTTGAAAAGTTAATGGTGGTGTGAAAAGCACGTTGGTGAATTTTGGCGGTGAGAAATTGCATATTTTCCTTATAATTTTGGATCCTTAGTGGATTTAATACCTTGTTTGGGATTGATGGGAATTACATAATTAGTTTGATGCTTTATTGGTATATTTTGGATGCTTCAAACTTATCGAGTTTGATCTCGGATTTTTTATCACTGCAACCACGTGGAGAAGTATTTTGGATCACCATCTGCAATTACTTTGCAACGTTTACTTTGAACCCACACTACATCTAAGGCATGTAAACGAGGTTAATTTCACATACAGAGTGGTTTGTTAAGATCACATAGAGAGTGGTTGTGAAGAATGTAATTTTCCCTTGCAGGGCTCCTACGAGTACTCCTACGAGCACTCCTACGGCTAGTCCTACGACTACTACTGTGACTAGTTCTACCACTAGTTTCACCCAGTAACTTTCTGATGCAATCTTGTTCCTGTATTATCTTCTCTGTGTAATTTATCTTAACTGAATGCTGTTTTGTACCTGAGAACTCTTGTCTATAAATATATGGCGTTTGGCCGTCTGGATCATAATTTGGATCACGTTAGTCTTTCGGCACTTTTGTTACGGACTATTTCTGCGGTCCAAACACCGAATATTTTTGGAATTCTATAATAAAAGTTATAGAAATGAAATCCAAAGAAGTCAGTCAGTCAGTTTTATCTTATTAATAAAAGTTATATTTTTTTTAATTGTTTTATTTTAACTCTCAAAGCCCGTAGCAAACCTATGGTTCCATACCATTTATAAAAGAATTATTCTCAAGAATAATTAATATGTTTAAATATGAAAATAATATTAAAATTGCTCAGAAAAAATTAAAAAGTGTCCTGTTATAGAACCTCAGGGTTTGCAGCAAAAGAAATATCTAGTTTTAATAATAAGTGCCAATGGAAAGTGTATTGAACAGTTCCCGATACCGATGCAGAGGAAAGGCAGATACAAAATACCAGCGGCAGTCTTAAAACGA
Organism: Rhagium mordax; assembly: GCA_963680705.1. Taxonomy (NCBI): domain Eukaryota; kingdom Metazoa; phylum Arthropoda; class Insecta; order Coleoptera; family Cerambycidae; genus Rhagium; species Rhagium mordax. The sequence continues at coordinate 25,837,195 of OY796664.1, forward strand.
CGAAGTATAAGACTTCGATCGTATTAGTGTTATTTTTAAGTCTCTAAATTCATAGTAAGTGATTTTTCAATGTAATATGCTGTCAATGAAGAAGCCAATTCAATCAATCAATAGATAAGTCCTCTTATCTTTACATTATGGATCACAAGAGAAATAATGTTTTTAATTAGTAACAACAACAATGTTGTTACATTAGTAATAAAGGAATAATTCCTAAAGCAATAACAAGTCGTGTTTGGAATGAAGTTGTATGCTTCGCACGAGGATAGTTTAAAAAAATTCTTCAATCAGCAAAAGGAAACTGTATCGCAAACGAAATTTTGGGATCCATCGTTCCTCTCGGCTGTCTGATTGGACCAATCAGAAGCCAGGAAATAGTCGTGTTTGACGTTGCGACGAAATCGAAGGATCCATCGTTCCCTCTCGGCGAGAGGCAAATTTGGAAACTGAATTGTAAATTTTTGTATGTCTTTAGAAACTGAATTGAAATTTCTGTTATATTGAAAACAATCACTAAATCGTCTGATCATAGCGGTATTCACGCGGAAGATTTGAGGCATCGAAGCATGGTAGGCGCGAATGAACAGAATAATATTAATTATTATTTTAAAGATCAAATTGGAACTGTATCAAAATTCGTCTTAATTAACCAGAGTATAAATCATTATTTTAAAGACCAAATTGAAACCGTATTAAAACTAATCTTGAATCAACTAAACGGATGGAGAAGAGTCTCCTAATTTCCAAAATATAACACTAAAATTTTAGAAATTATAAAATAGAAACTGAATTACTATCACCCTAAAACATATAAGTACCTGGAAAAGGTAATTCCTATTAGTATAGGTAAGAAAGATAGGTAAAACAAAAGCTACATCGGACATCGAGGATCCGAAAAGACCCACCCGTTAAGAATAAGTGTAAATATAAACTGAGCCGCAAAGCTTCGCTATTAGCTATGCGTCCGGAATCGGTCCCGGACTACTCCGGTATAGGTATCCATGTGTACGACGGATGAAATACGATTGAACTAAAAGTAATCTGCCGTTGATGGGTATATACAAGCTCTGACGAGTGATATAATCGTTACGAAAGGGTGCATTAGTCTAAATTCTGATCGAAGTAAGTGTTTTCACACAATTATCTCTAATTATATAAAATCCCATTAAAATTCATTTCTTTTGCCGTAAACCCTTCGTAGTAAATTCTCTTTCGGCATAATTGGTCACTACCTCCAGGTCGCGCTCCTATGGAGCTGCGTATCTACTCGCGGATGGACATGTAACTGCTTAGTAGATAGGTTAGCTTTAACTGAACGATTATATTCTTACATAATCTATTGTCTCAATATATGTATTAAATGGACGTCAGCAAATTAGTTTAGTTATTAAACGTTGATATGGCGCCCAACGTGGGGCTGTGCTTCGGTTGACCTCATCTCTTGCATGAATCGTAGTCATGAACGACAATCCTTTGATATCTTTGACCCCTAGTGGCTTCTACGAGCAAGAGACCGGGTTGATGGAAGATTCCTCCGTAGTGCCGGAGCGGCAGCCGGAACTGATCAGTAATGTTTCTCCCTCGTTGAGGTCCCCTGAAAATCCTCCATCAATGGAAGATCTATTCGCCAAGATGGCGCAAACTTTTGTAAACGCTATGCAAGACGCAGCACAGTGCACAACTTCTACCTATGACCGACCACGTAGTCCTAACGTGGAATATCATGGCTTAGACCATGAGAGTCCCGAAACTTTCATCAGAAATTTCGAAGACTATTGCCACAGAGCAAGAATTAATAACAGTAGAGACCGATTCCATTTAATAACTGAACAACTCAAAGGAGAAGCCCGAAAATGGTTTGATCAATATCGAACTCTCATTACTTCGTACGAAGTATTCATTGAACGTTTCCGCAATAGATTTGATTCAGGCGATATCTACACCCAGGCAATCACAAAACTTTATGGAGAGATGCAGCATGCAGGTGATTCATCAGCGGTATTCATTACCAAGCAAATATGTCTTTTTAATAGGGTCGACCCCTTCAAACCGGAAGCTCTGAAGGCCAGTATCATACTGGACCAACTCAGACCGGAGATACGTTCTCGCTTACGCGGAACACATATTTTTAACACTGAGTCACTTGTATCGATAGCATCTAGGGTAGAGCGAGATATAGCTGATGAAGGATCTGCGGCACGTTCAATCGAAACCAAATCTAAAGCAAAATCAAATCAAAATTATAATCAACCATCTTCTGGCAACTCCTATAATGGCCGTGTTTGGCATACTCCCCAAAGTGAGAATAACAATAGAGACACTCAAGACGTCAGGAACCGACAAGTCCATTTCCAAGAGCAGGCAACCTCTAGCAATCAATTCCGTCCAAATTCCAACAATCAGAAAATTCCACCTACTCCATGTCGATTCTGTCCTGATGTCCAATGGCATTACCATTCCGATTGTCCTAACAATCCTTATAAGAGACGACAACAGGGAAACTTCTCGGGGGTTCGGGAACAGGGCAATTCCCGCAATCCATCTCCAGTCGGCCCTACGAGTACGCCTCGTCGTCAATAGACCAATCCCAAACTATAAACCCATTTGACCACTTACCTGACCTGACGTCAGAATACCCAGAATATGCCAAAGACCCTGCCAACTTTCAACCTATAATCCTATCAGAAGCCATTAACCATTTATCAAATTTTTATCCCTTGCCTCGAATCAAAATTATCGTTAATAATAAACTTGTGTACGCACTTCTTGATACCGGTGCTACCCGCAATATCATTCATCCGCAATTTCTCTCATCGATGAATAATCTATCAGATCCTCAAACTTTCGCTCTTGCTTGTGGCGATCAAGTTATTGATTCGCAAGGCACTACTTCTCTAGACATCTTTATATCGGATGTTCGTTTCCATGTACCATTTCAAGTTATCGAAGAACTGAACGAAGGAATCATATTAGGAGCTCCATTCCTTTATTCTCAACATGTCGTATTTGACTATCATAGGAAATGTGTGTATGTGGGAATAGACAGACGTATAACCGTGTTCTGGAATCAGGCAACCGATAGAGCATCTAATGAAGAATTGCCGGAAACCCTAAAAATTTCTAACTCCATTTTCAATTCACTTTTCAAATGTGATAACTCTTATTATATTCGTTGAGATTTTAGTTAAACGACTTGTGTTTTAAATCATATCTTTATTCACACACTCTCTAATTCACAATACAATTCTTAATAATTGCCACCTTAGTGGTATTCCAAAAATAGCTAAAGCAGCAACTTACTTAACCTACATAACTTAAAATTAAATAAATAAGTTCTACGACCCCGGCACACGCGTGTACTAATGAAACAATAATTATCAATTAATTAAATATACTGTAGGTTATTTTACACCATTACATCTCCCTCGGAGAAGATAAAAAAATATATGTTGAGCTCAATGACATGTATTTTTTTTTTTTCTAATCATGGTACAATTTAGTCCTATTTTTGTGTACCTCAAGTAATTTATCACCCATTTTTATCATTACGTTTGGAGGTTTATCCTCAACCACACAATAAGGTCCTTTATAAATGGGTTCTAATTTGCTTGAGATATTATTTTTCAACAAAACCTTATCTCCTACTTTATAATGTTCAATTTCTGGTACTGGTCATGAGTCGATTTTCGTTTGAGTTTTGAAGCAACTAAATTATTTTTTGCATCACTGCAAGCTTTCTGTAAGCGGTATTTTAATTCTAAAGGATAATCATTAAAATTATATAGAGGATCTGTACCTTCACTCAGATTAGAAGGCAACCTCACTGTTTGCCCAAAAATTAGTTCGTAGGGTGTGTACTTAGTTTCGGTATGAACCGTTGTATTGTAAGCAAAACACCAGTACGGCACCCATGAACTCCAAGAATTTGTATGATTTGCTACTTGAATTCGTAAATAGGCTCCTAAGTTTTTATGAGAATTTTCAAGAGAACCTAGAGTCTCGTGATGATATGCCATAGAATTTAGCTTGGTAATGCCTAAAAGTTCACATACTTCTTTAAAAATAGAAGCCATAAATTCCGTACCTTGATCTGATACAATTGCATTCGGTATACCGTAGCGCAAAATAAAATTATCTACGAAAGACTTTGCTACTGTATAAGCCTCTTTATTTTTTAATGGGTAAGCCTCTACAAATTTAGTAAGTTCGCATTGCAAGGTTAGAATATATTGGTTTTCTTCTGAATCTGCCTCCAAAGGTCCTACTAAATCTATATAAATTTTTTGAAACCCTGAAGAAGCGGTACTAGTAACTGTCATAGGTTCTTTGTTTGGATTGGAATGTTTATAACGTTGGCAATCGTCACATTTCTTTACAAACTTCTCTACATCTTTACGCAAACCTCCCCAAAAATAAAGCTTTTTTATATTATTATACATACGATTTATGCCTGCGTGTCCACCAGTTGGTAGTATATGATAATCATTCATTATAATTTGTCTCGTTTCATAATCTACGATATTTTGAACATCTTTTAATATAGATATATTTATACCAATATCTTTTATTTTATTTGGAAACTTTAAAATACTTTCAAGTACTTGTGCGCACTTTCTATTCTTTATAATTATTAATTCCGGAATTTGATATGTATCATAAATATTTTTCAGGTCTCTCAACATAGTACTTAGGTCTAATGCCGATCGAGGATCCTGTTTTAAATAAATTATTCGCGAATTTTTAATATATAATAAGTTTCCTAATTTGCAATCATATTGTTTACTTTTCATTATTTTTTCGAATTCAGAACATGAAATTGGACATAACTGGAAAGAATCTTTAGGCATCTTTAATACTTCCACGATGCCAGGGTGATCAATCCTTTCATCGGAACTGGATGCATCAAAACCACCTTGAATATTATTTCCAGAATTTCTAACTTGTGCTCGTGTTGTAATATACACTGTATTACATATACTTTTGTTCATATTTTTTAATTCGTCAGAAGATATAACGACTCGTGACAAAGCATCAGCCACAACGTTATTTTTGCCTTTGACATACTTAACCTCAAAGTCGTATTCTTCGAGAGCTAACCTAAATTTCGTTAATCTACTTGAAGGATTAGTCATTCCAAACAAATAAATTAATGGTCTATGATCAGTTAATATTACAAATTTTCTACCAAATAAATAAGGCCTAAAATGCTTTACTGCAAACACGATACTTGCTAATTCCTTTTCGCTCACACTGTAATTTCTCTCGGCTTTATTAAGAGATCGACTAGCAAATGCAACAGGTCTGTCATCCCCATTTGCCAATACAGCTCCCAGTGCGTATCCCGATGCATCTGTTTTCACTTGAAAACAATTATCTGGTGAAAAATTTGGATATTGTAATACTGGGGAGGCAATTAAGGCCTGTTTAAGATTTTCAAAAGATTTTTGACATTCCTTGGTCCAAACAAATGGAATGTTTTTTCTTGTTAAATAATTAAGAGGTGCAGCAATGTTTGCGAAATTTTGAATATATTTTCTATAATAATTAGCAAAGGCAACAAATCTTTTCACCTCATTAGAATCTTTCGGAATTGGAAATTTTTGAATTACTTCAATCTTCGAAGGATCAGGTGACACCCCTTCAGATGAAATTGTATGACCTAGATATAGAATTTCTTTTTTTAAAAATTCACATTTATTTGGATTTAATATCAAATTTACCTCCCTCAGCCTTTGAAAAGTTTTGACTAGGTTTCTATTGTGATTTAATAAATTATTTCCAAAAACAATTAGATCATCTAAATAAACAAAATAACATTCATAGTTCAACCCAGACATTGCAATTGTCATTGCACGAGAAAAAGCACTAGGGCTAATTTTCAACCCCATTGGAAGTCTTGTCATTTGGTACTGACCTCGATCTATTGTAAACGCTGTATATTGTCTACTGGAATGACCTAGTTCGACCTGATAATAGCCTTGAGACAAATCAAGATGAGAAAAGTACATAGCCCCCTGTAATGAGTCTAAGATTTCTGTGATGCAGGGCAATGGGAACTTGTCATCTTGTATTTGTTTATTCAATTGCCTATAATCTATAACAACCCTCCATTTTTTATTTCCATTCTGATCTATTTATGGTGGAATTGACTCAAGCAACCACCGTAAGTGTTAAACACAAAATTATCGTTAAGGACCATCGTCCATTCAATGTAAAGCCATATCCCATGTCGCCTAGTAAAAAGAAGATCATGTATGATCAAATAGAGGAAATGTTAAAAGCCGGTGTTATTGAATCAAGCACATCACCATATAGTTCACCCCCAGTCATCATTGAGAGACAAGATAAGAAACCGCGTTTCTGTATCGACTATCGTAGATTAAACGAAGTCACGCTTGACGAAGCCTCTGTTTTACCAAAAATCTATGAAAGTATCAAGGACCTGGGGAAAGCTACAGTATTTACTGTACTTGATTTGAAGAGCGGATATTGGCAAATTCCTTTAGATGATTCATCCAAAATTTACACAGCGTTTACTACTCATGATGGAGATGCCTATCAATTCAATGTTATGCCATTCGGCTTGAAGACTGCCCCGTGCACATTCCAAAAATTCATGGCCAAAGATGTACTAACAGGATATTTGCACCATTTCTGTAAAGTCTATTTAGACGACATCATCATTTATAGTGAAGATTTGGAAGGACATGTGGAGCACCTCAGGTTGATATTTGAACGATTAAGGCTACATAACTTGAAGGTTTCTCCGGATAAGTGTGTAATCGCTACTAATGAGATTACCTATCTTGGGCATCAGATTACTTTAGATACCACTAGACCACTTGATAAACATAAATTGCAGCTTCAGAACTATCCTGTTCCTAACAATAAACGACAACTTCAGAGTTTTCTCGGTCTATGCAACTGGGTAAGAGAATACATCCCTAACGCAGCCATCATTACCAAGCCGCTAACCAGACTACTCTCGAACGACGTCCGATATAAATGGACAAAGGAGGCCCAGAACGCATTTATGAATATTAAGCAGATCTTAGCAGAACCCTTGGAACTTCATAGACCAGATTTGGACAAAACTTTTATTCTTCAGACGGATGCTAGTCTACTAGGCATGGCAGCAGTTTTATATCAGTTCGGCGATGGAGGTGAAAGACATATTATATCTTATGCGAGTCATACCTTGTCTCCTACAGAGAGAAAATATCACATAAACGAGCTAGAATGTCTAAGTGTGGTTACTTACGTTAAGCGATATAAGATTTACTTAGCAGACAAACCTTTCATCGTCCGAACTGATAATAGGGCTCTCCTGTGGTTGGATAAGCACCGAGATGAGAAAACGAAGTTTACAAGATGGTCGTTGTTGTTGCAAGAATATTCTTTCAAAATTGAACACTGTCCAGGCAAAGAAAATCTTTTGGCCGATTATCTCAGTAGGAATCCTCAAAATTCAAGTTTGGAGCATCTCGATGAAGAGCGAATGTTTCCGCCTAAATTCAAATCAAAAGAAAATATTTTGGCTATCACCCATTTGGAACTTTATCAATCAATTATAGAAAGTCAACAGGATTCTACGAACATCAGTGAGAAAGTTAGTCGTTGGATTGAACTCAGTCAACGAACTATAAATGAGAGATCGGTTAAAGACCAGAAATTTTACTTAACTCATCAAGTGAGAAATGGCATACTTATGAGATTGATTTCAGACAAAATTTATTTAGTGGTTCCTAAACGTAAGATCAAAGAAACTATTTCACATTTTCACGACAAGACTGGTGTCGGCCATCCAGGAAGAGATGAAACCTTTCGGACCATATCTAGAACTTATTATTTTAACAACATGTCCAGGCTAGTAGGCCAATATAGTCAAAATTGTTTAGTGTGCAAATCTGTTAAAGGACGACAAGTGCAGCCGGAAGCCCCATTACGGTGTCAATACCCTTTTGAGGTGATCAGTATGGATATCTTGGGACCATACAAACGCGCTAAGGACACTGGTAATCGATTTATAGTCATGACGGTCGATTTATTTACCAAGTGGACCGAAGCGCAAGCTTTCGTAAAGGTGAATGGTGAAACTTTAGTTCGATTTCTGGAGGAGCACTGAATATCTCGGTTTGGCTTGCCGAAGACTATCATATCAGATCAAGGAGGACATTTCCAAAGTGGATGGTATACTCAGTTTAGTAAACGCAACCATATTCAAAATTTCTATACGCCCATTTATCATCAACAAGCAAATCCAATAGAAAGACAGGTAGGTGCAAGAAGCCAAGAAAATTTTAAAATTTCTTATGTACAATCAGGCAACAGACACATGGGATATGTACATTGTACAAATGCTTTACAATTTAAGAACACGTAGGAACGCTTCCACCGGATATACCCCAAGCTTTGCAGTTTTAGGCTACGAACTAGCAGAAGCAGGCGACTGGCAGATAGAAAGCTATTTTCAAGAAAGGCAACCCACATTAACCAGACCAGCTATCGTGCAAAATATAAGTCAAAATTCACAACAGTATAGACAAAAATACGCCCCTAAGGAAGCAGTCACTCCTATCGTTTTAAAAGTTGGAGACAGAGTTATGGCTAAAAATATGCGGAAAGACAAACAAGCATTTATACCATCGTGGACTGGGCCACATAGGGTGACAGAGAAAGTGTCAAATGAGGTTTATATTATCCAGAAAGACCAACATCTATCCCGATTACATGTGAACGATCTGAGACTTGTGAAACCAACGGAGGAAGTAGGATTCGCATCCAGTGAAGACGAATGCGATGACTCTTCAGTGGGCGATCCGCACGATGGACCAGAGCATTCCAATGATCCAATTCCCGTCCAAGTCCAAATTCATACCCCTAATACAGCCAGCGTAGCTGTCTCGAATGTAAGAAGGCATCCTGCGTCGAAGCAGACAAAGGGTAGCGTTTCCGAAGGGCCGGAAACCAGTTCGCAAGCAGCTTCGCATGCTGATATTTCCATTCATGATCCAGATCCTTCCACACTAGTATATGACCAAAATTCTATTCGAACCAATGATTCCAAGCAAAACACTGACCAGACTATTCCGCTTACAGAGGGTTCCTCTGAAGCAAATATCCTTTCTGAAAATATTCCACAAAATTCCTGTAATCCTTTCAATCTCGAGAGAGCGAAGACTCATAATGCCTTTGACAAATGTTAAACTCCCAAATTCAAGTTATTTTCCAAAAGACGTTCCGTAGAGAAGTCTCTCCTCACGCTGTCCACACGCGAGGAGAAAATAAGAATGATGAGATTATGTCCAGAAATACTAATACGTACTGATTTGTGTTCACAGCCTGAACATAAATAGATGCATGCTGATCCTATCCTGAGATCCTAACCATAAATTCCCAATGCAATGATCCACCAGTCCCAATGGTATGTTGGCAGATTCCAGACGAACGAGCCAAGCAGTGGAGTGCAGCATTCTCCAAGAGGATGGACTCCCAAGACGAAGACGAAGACAGAAGACGAAGATCGAAGAGCAAGACAGAAGATTCAGAAAACAGTGCATAAAGACACTATCATGTTTTCCAAATATGTTCATTCGATAATTATGTTAAGTTCACTTTTGACCAATAATTGTATAAATTGTATTGTGTTCTATCTATCTATGTTAACCATACCACCACCAACATATTCCCACAAGAGTTGTTATTAAATCCTATTCCCAAATATCCATTCTTTCATTTATATATAATAAGTAATCTTAAGCAGTGACACAGTGATATAGTGATCGATTCCGAAAGACGAATTTTCTCGGTCTATGCAACTGGGTAAGAGAATACATCCCTAACGCAGCCATCATTACCAAGCCGCTAACCAGACTACTCTCGAACGACGTCCGATATAAATGGACAAAGGAGGCCCAGAACGCATTTATGAATATTAAGCAGATCTTAGCAGAACCCTTGGAACTTCATAGACCAGATTTGGACAAAACTTTTATTCTTCAGACGGATGCTAGTCTACTAGGCATGGCAGCAGTTTTATATCAGTTCGGCGATGGAGGTGAAAGACATATTATATCTTATGCGAGTCATACCTTGTCTCCTACAGAGAGAAAATATCACATAAACGAGCTAGAATGTCTAAGTGTGGTTACTTACGTTAAGCGATATAAGATTTACTTAGCAGACAAACCTTTCATCGTCCGAACTGATAATAGGGCTCTCCTGTGGTTGGATAAGCACCGAGATGAGAAAACGAAGTTTACAAGATGGTCGTTGTTGTTGCAAGAATATTCTTTCAAAATTGAACACTGTCCAGGCAAAGAAAATCTTTTGGCCGATTATCTCAGTAGGAATCCTCAAAATTCAAGTTTGGAGCATCTCGATGAAGAGCGAATGTTTCCGCCTAAATTCAAATCAAAAGAAAATATTTTGGCTATCACCCATTTGGAACTTTATCAATCAATTATAGAAAGTCAACAGGATTCTACGAACATCAGTGAGAAAGTTAGTCGTTGGATTGAACTCAGTCAACGAACTATAAATGAGAGATCGGTTAAAGACCAGAAATTTTACTTAACTCATCAAGTGAGAAATGGCATACTTATGAGATTGATTTCAGACAAAATTTATTTAGTGGTTCCTAAACGTAAGATCAAAGAAACTATTTCACATTTTCACGACAAGACTGGTGTCGGCCATCCAGGAAGAGATGAAACCTTTCGGACCATATCTAGAACTTATTATTTTAACAACATGTCCAGGCTAGTAGGCCAATATAGTCAAAATTGTTTAGTGTGCAAATCTGTTAAAGGACGACAAGTGCAGCCGGAAGCCCCATTACGGTGTCAATACCCTTTTGAGGTGATCAGTATGGATATCTTGGGACCATACAAACGCGCTAAGGACACTGGTAATCGATTTATAGTCATGACGGTCGATTTATTTACCAAGTGGACCGAAGCGCAAGCTTTCGTAAAGGTGAATGGTGAAACTTTAGTTCGATTTCTGGAGGAGCACTGAATATCTCGGTTTGGCTTGCCGAAGACTATCATATCAGATCAAGGAGGACATTTCCAAAGTGGATGGTATACTCAGTTTAGTAAACGCAACCATATTCAAAATTTCTATACGCCCATTTATCATCAACAAGCAAATCCAATAGAAAGACAGGTAGGTGCAAGAAGCCAAGAAAATTTTAAAATTTCTTATGTACAATCAGGCAACAGACACATGGGATATGTACATTGTACAAATGCTTTACAATTTAAGAACACGTAGGAACGCTTCCACCGGATATACCCCAAGCTTTGCAGTTTTAGGCTACGAACTAGCAGAAGCAGGCGACTGGCAGATAGAAAGCTATTTTCAAGAAAGGCAACCCACATTAACCAGACCAGCTATCGTGCAAAATATAAGTCAAAATTCACAACAGTATAGACAAAAATACGCCCCTAAGGAAGCAGTCACTCCTATCGTTTTAAAAGTTGGAGACAGAGTTATGGCTAAAAATATGCGGAAAGACAAACAAGCATTTATACCATCGTGGACTGGGCCACATAGGGTGACAGAGAAAGTGTCAAATGAGGTTTATATTATCCAGAAAGACCAACATCTATCCCGATTACATGTGAACGATCTGAGACTTGTGAAACCAACGGAGGAAGTAGGATTCGCATCCAGTGAAGACGAATGCGATGACTCTTCAGTGGGCGATCCGCACGATGGACCAGAGCATTCCAATGATCCAATTCCCGTCCAAGTCCAAATTCATACCCCTAATACAGCCAGCGTAGCTGTCTCGAATGTAAGAAGGCATCCTGCGTCGAAGCAGACAAAGGGTAGCGTTTCCGAAGGGCCGGAAACCAGTTCGCAAGCAGCTTCGCATGCTGATATTTCCATTCATGATCCAGATCCTTCCACACTAGTATATGACCAAAATTCTATTCGAACCAATGATTCCAAGCAAAACACTGACCAGACTATTCCGCTTACAGAGGGTTCCTCTGAAGCAAATATCCTTTCTGAAAATATTCCACAAAATTCCTGTAATCCTTTCAATCTCGAGAGAGCGAAGACTCATAATGCCTTTGACAAATGTTAAACTCCCAAATTCAAGTTATTTTCCAAAAGACGTTCCGTAGAGAAGTCTCTCCTCACGCTGTCCACACGCGAGGAGAAAATAAGAATGATGAGATTATGTCCAGAAATACTAATACGTACTGATTTGTGTTCACAGCCTGAACATAAATAGATGCATGCTGATCCTATCCTGAGATCCTAACCATAAATTCCCAATGCAATGATCCACCAGTCCCAATGGTATGTTGGCAGATTCCAGACGAACGAGCCAAGCAGTGGAGTGCAGCATTCTCCAAGAGGATGGACTCCCAAGACGAAGACGAAGACAGAAGACGAAGATCGAAGAGCAAGACAGAAGATTCAGAAAACAGTGCATAAAGACACTATCATGTTTTCCAAATATGTTCATTCGATAATTATGTTAAGTTCACTTTTGACCAATAATTGTATAAATTGTATTGTGTTCTATCTATCTATGTTAACCATACCACCACCAACATATTCCCACAAGAGTTGTTATTAAATCCTATTCCCAAATATCCATTCTTTCATTTATATATAATAAGTAATCTTAAGCAGTGACACAGTGATATAGTGATCGATTCCGAAAGACGAATTTTCCAAAGGAGGGGAGTGTTAACGTACCCAGGAGAAGCTGTATAAGTAGTTTTAAGCAATAGATCCCAATTAGACATAAGCACACAAGCTAAGGCTTGAATGGTGTATATGGAACATCTGTTCCATGTACACCATTTTTTTATCAAAATTATCTCGAATTTCACTTCAGTTCCTAAACACCAAAATTCCTTCTTTTTGCCTGATATGCATGATTCCGTGCATATCAGTATTTTTTATAAAATTTCTAAGACGATTTTCAGTACACTTTCCAAAATTTCCTTTATCTTTTTCGGCCCATATCTCATGTTTGAGCGAACGCATCCAGGCACGATGCAGCATGTAGAGACGACCAAGGACATGCATTGTCCTCAGCCAGTACCGATTCCTCGAAGGACGGACTGCGCCACAACAATGATCATAGCGCAGATGATCATTGTCATAAGCCGGTCTAACGGATCACAGGAATACTCCACAAAGGCGCGAGAGTGAATCTACCGTAGATCGGTAGCTCTTGATCTGATCTATCATAGACTGATCCACCTTCGTGGTCGCACTGATCTACGGACCCATAGGTTCACTCTACCCTCGCGTTCTGGAATTCCTAGTGAGTCCGTGACCTACGGCTTCCAAGGATGGTTGAGCTGGCCTCGCCTACCCATTGGTCATCGTCTCTACCGGGATCGTGTCTGATAGCACCATTTTGAAATTTTAGGAACTGTATCAAAAAGTGAAATTGCGGAATTTTGCGACGCCACGTGGCGACGTGAAGTGGTCTCGGGTCTTTTCCATATCTATAGTGGGAGACCTCCCGATGATCTCGCAAAATGGAAATAAGGTATTTTTGATTGAATCAAGCCAGGATAAGCCTCAGTGCGGTACACACGGGTACCGGGGGCTTTCCCCATTATTACCAGGTGACCGCCTTGTGAGATAGCATTCGAAGAGATTTCCCCTTTCTGAAATATCCACAGACGTCTAACGGCATATACCCCTTTTGGAGAATATTACCTTAAATTTTTAGTCTATAATTCTAACAGTAAATCTATAAAACCCACTCACTAAATTGCCAGTCACGTCCATGTAATAATTCTCTTTCGGCAATCGATCACTCGTCTTTAAGCGCGGCCGTCGCGGTCGCTGACCCCTTGTGGGGGTATCGTGGTTATGGTGGCAGACCTTGCTAGGTGAGGCTCTATATAATAATAATAATAATAATAATAATAACTTTATTCACAAGTATATGTACATACAAGCAAAAAGGTACAAATTCGGCACAGATTGCCGGTCTTCCATTTGCTGAAAATCCCCTTAAAAAAGAACCCCTAAAAATTAAATAGTAAATACTAAATACTAAATACTAAAAATAAAACCAAGAACCAGGTATATAAGCACATTTACATGAATTCACTAAAAAGCATGTACGAAATACCCAGCTCGTGTAGGATAGGTTGCCTCGCAGTAAACATAGGAAATATAAGAGATCTAGGTGGTGTGGTCAGTATGATTTATTCATTTTGTTTAATAATTAACATTGTTTTTATGGCATTTCTGAATTTATTATAAGACAAGTGCTTGATCTCATTGCCAAGGTTATTCCATAACGAAGCAGCTATAAAACTAAATGATTTCTGAAAAATTGAAGTTCTATGTGGGTTTATTACAAAATTATCAATATATCTAGTGTTATGGAGATGGGCTTGGGTAACCAACTTTTGACGTAAATAATTTGGTTCACTTGTGCTTAATATTCTCCAGATAAAAATATACATATGTTGCAATCTACGATATTCCATATTTAATATTTTATATTCATTTAGATATGGTGATATGTGGTTACGATATGGAATATTATAAGTGAAGCGCATACAAGAGTTCTGAACTTTCTGAATTGTATTTCTCATTAGAATTGACATAGTATTTCCATATACAACATCACCGTAATCAAATAAGGACAATATTAAAGCATTACAAAATTTTAGTTTAATATCTGAGGTTAAAATGTTCTTTAGATTATATAATTTTCTCAATCGAAAATTTGAAATCTTAACTTTATTGGCAATGTGTTTTACGAATTTCAGTGCGGAATCTATGCAAATTCCCAGATTTTTAGCGTCATTAACAATAGGAATACTTTGGTTATTAATTACAAAATTAAAATTAATTGAATTCATTTTCTTTCTCATTAAAGGGGTACCTATTAAAATTGATTGGGATTTTGTGGCATTTAATTTTAAGTTGTGATTGCATGCATATGTATATACGCTGTGTAAATCCTGATTTATCATCATTTCCGCTGTTTTAAATTCTGATAGATGAAAAGAATAATAAACCTGTGAGTCATCTGCATATTGGTGTAGTGAACAATTTTTTAAATTTTTTGACATATCGGAGACATATATGGAGAATAATAATGGACCCAAAATAGACCCTTGAGGAACACCACTGTTTAATGTTTTAAACTGTGAGGAATTTTTATTAATAGTTACACATTGTTTTCTTTCTGTGATATAACTGGACATAAGCTGTGTTGCATTATATAAAAAACCAAAATAATGTAGTTTAGCTAACAACATTTGATGATCTAGCATATCAAACGCTTTTGAGAAGTCCAACAGCACTAGGCATGTACATTTTCCATCATCCAATTTTATAATAAAGTCATCTAACAGATAAGTTAAGGCAGTTGTTGTGCTATGATTTTTTCTGAAACCTGATTGATATATCGAATACAGATTGTTTTTACTTAGATATGCATTTACTTGGTTATGAATATGTCTTTCGATAATTTTTGAAACAGCACAAAGCAAACTAATGGGTCTCAAGTCAGTGACTTCAACGGGGTTATTAATTTTTGCTACAGGTTTTACTACTGCGTGTTTCCACAATGTCGGAAATTCATTTTGTGTTAATATACAATTGATAATGTGTGTAACAGCAGGTAGACAATATGGAATGAACATTTTAATATCAACTATTGAAAGACCATCTACCCCCGATGCATGAGTTTTTATTGACCTTATTATTTGGAGGACATCTTTTTCTTCTATATTCTTAAAGGACAGTGACTCTGTAATATTTGAATGAAGATTATTTTGATAAAAATTAAGTGTGTTGTTACATATTGTAGATTGAGCATCTGTCAGTGAGATAAAATAATTATTCACTGTATGTGGATTTTGCAAGTTTACTGGCAATTCATAATTAGGTGACTTTGTTAAATTTAGTTTTTTTGCTGTACCCCAAAATTTCTTGCAATCATTTTTTATAGAGTTAAAAAATGCAATTTTTTCTCGACGTATAGCCGATTTAGTATAATTCCGTAAATCTTTATAATAATTATGATTTTCCTCTGTTTTATTTTGTTGATACTTTTTCCGCGCTTTCTCTCTTAACTTTATGAGTGTTTTGATAGTGTCTGTTATCCAGGGAGTAAATGGTCGTTCAATAATTTTCTTCCCCACCACCGGAGCATGAACGTCTAGTTGATCTAGAAATATTTTGTTTAAAAAATAGATTTTTTCATTTACATTATTACTTTGGTAAATAGGAAGCATATGTACTATGATGATTGTTTAATATATACCCTTATTTATTATCCATGTCTTCTTATTGCGTTCTAGTATTAGTCTAGTATCTGTGTTGACCCCATAGCTTACGACCCTCGCAATTGCGTCGGTTTGACCATTCGGCTGAGCCAAAGAAGAGTGAACGAGCAAGACCTGTCTGGGCAGGTGTCAGAAGTGAATTGTGTATTGTGCAAAGTGTTTAGCTAGTGTTGTATCTTTAGTTCAGGACGTTGCGAAGCCTGTATACGAGGAAGCATTCATTGTCGACAGTTGCCGTTAATCTATCGATTTCGAGACTTCGATATATTAAGGGTTTGCCACGACCTGCGTTGAATTCAACGGCCAAGAGTTAAATCAGATGTGGTGATAGCGATTAATTGACTTAATACGAATATCGGTCGTTCCCTGCCACTATCACTGGTTATAACGAATGGTTAACTAACGTTGACACAGCCTTAGCAAATTAGTTTAGTTATTAAACGTTGATAGGACCACCTCAGGCGTAGCCGCGGTCAACATTTAAATGAAATAATCTTTAAAAAGTAAATGGCAGGCATTGATGAATCGCTCCGAATAAATATTTCGTTCACTATTGCAAATTTTCTATTTTTTTTTCAATTTTCAAAAAACAACCGCTTAAAAAATCAAATGGCTCGAGGAATCCATAGCAATTGGAAGCAGCCCGTAGGTTATTTTTTTTGTCAAAAATTCCTGCTCAGCAGATGATATAAAGTGTATTATTTTTGAGTGTATTGAGAAAATGGCAGGCATTGGTTTTAGTGTTTTGGTGATTGTTACAGATCAGGGTTCAAATTTTTATAAAGTAACAAGAAATTTAAGCATTTCTGAGGAACAACCATATTTCTTTGTTAATGAAAAGAAAATATATTTTATGTTTGATACACCTCATTTAGTAAAATCTACAAGAAATAATTTCTTTACGTATCATTTAATTTCTGAAAATGACAAAACTGATAAACAGTACCTAGAATTATTTTACGAAAAGGATAAATCCTTAAAATTTAGATTGGCCCCAAAATTAACAGATGCCCATATAAACCCAAGTTGCTTTCAAAAAATGAAAGTTAAGCTAGCTACTCAAGTTTTTAGTGCAACTGTGGCAGCTGGTATGAATACTTATGTTGCATTAGGTGCATTACCTTTGCCTGCTAAAGCAACCATTTCGTTTATTGAAAAAATTGATAAATTGTTCGATTTATTAAATTCATCCCGAATATTTAATAGCAAAGAATACAATCGACCATTTATCGGAGCTGAATATCAGATCTCTTTTCTACTTGAGATGAAGCAATATTTTAAAAATATGAAGTGTGTAGATAAAAGCGGAAAAGACAGAACAAATAGCCTAAAATTTATCAATGGATGGATTATTACAATATCAGCCTCCTAAATTTGTGGGATGACTTAAAAGCAACTGAAACTACTTTGGTATATACAAGGCGGTTTAATCAAGACTGTGTTGAAAACTTTTTTTCTAAAATGAGACAACAAAGTGGCAATAATGTTAATCCGACACCCATACAATTTGTTCGAGCATTTAAAAAGTTATTTGCTCTAAATTATTTTAATCAGTCAGAATGAGCTAATTGTATCGACGATTTCGATAATATGTTAACTACTCTAGAGGATAGTCAAGAAATAGTACAGCATTTTTTTCCACTCGATTACTTATTATCATTATTTGTGAGAGTAAGAATATTTTTTACCTTAAAATTTTTAAATAGAAATTTGTTAACAACAAAAAACAAAAAAGACCGTAAATTAAGTAATTTACAACATACAGGGTGTCCCACTTAAGATGTATCCGCCCTCCTAAAATCTTTATTTGTAAACCAATTTTCGAAATCTTTTTTTTTGCTGGATAGGGCTTGGAAAACTGCATGTAAGCTATACCTTATATTTTTTAAAAAGGTATATCATGACCTACTGAGACGTATTTTTTTTAGCGAAATTTCGAGAAAAACTATTAGCGATTTTTTTAGAGAAAAACTAATACCAGAATTAGATTCAGGACCTTTTAAAACCTCAGTGGTGTGAATTTTGTGACATTAGGATGCAGGGTGTTAAAGAAAATGGAGAGGAATTTTTAACAACGGCAAACTTTTTTTTGTACACAAAATCGGTACTATTTTGAAATTATTAGTAATTTAACATTTTTCACAATTCTCTGGTTTATTTGAAGACGTAATAAGAAAAAATCGACAGTGCGGTAACGACTAAAAATGATATTTAATTTCTGTTGATACGGTTGTTGATACGGTTGTTGAAAACAATTAAAACAATATTAGTTATTAAGGCTAGTTAAACAATTCACTGGAAAATATTGTAATAATCCTTTGAAAAAACAAATGGTAAAAATGAAAACAACAAATAAACAAATAAAAAATTATTAAGATTTACTGGTAACAAAACTACGACAAAATTATTGAAAGAACAAGGTTCCTAAAAATAATCAAATTAATCAACTAATAATTAAATTGAACTATTCTCAATGAGTCCACCATTCACCTTATGCATTTTTCAATACCGTTTGTTTTTTTCAAAAGGATTATTACAATATTTTCCAATGAATGGTTTAACTAGCTTTAATAGCTAATGTATTGTTTTATTTGTTTTCAATAACCGTATCAACATAAATTAGATACCATTTTTAGTCGTTACCTCTGTCGATTTTTTCTTAATACGTCTTCAAATAAACTAGAGAATTGTGAAAAATGTTAAATTACTGATAATTTCAAAACAGTACCGATTTTGTTTACAAAAAAAAGTTTGCCGTTGTTAAAAATTTGTCTCCATTTTCTTTAACACCCTGTATCCTAATGTTGCAAAATTCACACCACTTAGGTTTTAAAAGGTCCTGAATCTAATTCTGGTATTAGTTTTTCTCTAAAAAAATCGCTAACAGTTTTTCTAGAAATTTCACTAAAAAAATACGTCTCTGTAGGTCATGATGTACCTTTCTAAAAAATGTAAGATATAGCTTAAATGCAGTTTTCCAAGCCCTATCCAGCAAAAAAAAGATTTCGAAAATCGGTTGACAAATAAAGATTTTAGGAGGGGTGGATACATCTTAAGTGGGACACCCTGTATATAGTTTATAAATATGTACATGTATTATATATATTGCATAATTGAAAATGTTTTCTAATATTTATATACTGAGTATATTCCTTAACAAATACACAAAAAATAAATAGCTGTGGGGGTGAAATCGTAGATGCACTACGTCCTTTTTCTTTCTGTTGTACGTAAAATCTTACCCACAAAACTATTCTCGATAACCTATACTGGCTATACAGTGCGCGCCGCCCGACTAGGAACACGGGACGGGAAATGAACGGGCAGCCACACTCGATCAAGTGTCCTCGTTACGGGTGAGAATCGGATTGAACGCACAACGGTACAAAGGACGAGGCTCGATTGAGGCGCGTTTGCCCATTCATTTCGAAGTCCCATGTTCCTAATCAGCTGGCGCGCACTCACTGTATGTATAAATATTCTAAATTGTATAATCGGATTATATGTTGAACTTCTCGATCGTTTCTTGTAATTGTTTTTGTGAAAATACTATAAGTTTTAACTTAACATAAATAATAAATAATAATAATAGCGTCTTTATTTTCCACTGTAGAGTATTAAAATCAGTTATATATAATATAATATGAATTAATTACTTATGGCATAATAGGTAATTATTGTGTAATGAACGAATTAGTTTTTGTGGGTTTTCATTGTTTATTTTTTTATATGGATATCTAATCTACGTTGTGCGAAAATACAATTTAGTCGGTCGTATTTACAAATATTTTTCATTATACGGAATATTTAAAATTGTACTATTCTGATTTTGTAAATAAAAATTACAAATATCCTTCATAGTTTTTTTTATCAATTTATGTATGATCTCGCAATACAGCACCTACAAACAAAATGCTCTGATATCCATATGCTAAATACCTATTTCAACTTTCTTCCATACTCGATATAGATTTTGTAAATGTTGAAGTTCAAAAAGTAATATAATTTGTTTATATCTCTGTCTTCTACATTACCAAGTCATTCAAAAGACAATCAATGCAAAAATTCTAAAATTTCTTAAATAAATTTGTTGATATGGTGCAATGGCGAATTTGAGTATAAATGTAATATCATTATAAATTCAAAAATAATATGAATTTGCATATTTTTACAAAAAAGTTACTCGTTTAGCTAATCATAAGCAATAATAATATGTGCCATACTTTATACTTTATACTGTTTAAATGAGGAGAAAAATTCTATAAAAATTCAATATGGCGGCACTAGAAAAACGAAGTTGATATAATATATCACTAATACCTAATACCGTTGATTGAAATACTTCAATCAACGCTAATACTTAAAGAAAAAAATTAAAAACGTAAGTAAAAAGCATAAAAGGTTAGTGAGAAAGATTTGATGATTTAATTTCAATCACGCATATCAAGACAAACGAACGTAAATGGTATGAGACAAACGAACACCGTATGAGCGCGGCCTTAAAGTGGAATCTGCGCAACTATTATAAAAACTAAAATTGAGAGACACTACATCAAAGGGTTCCGACGCTCAGTGAAATGACTGATTCTATTTAGCCTGTGTTAATATTAATCAATATTTGCAATATTTTTATGCCATTCATTGGAACTATTTTATAGGTATATTTTAATTCTGATTTAATGTACGCTACCACTCCATCATTTTGGTTAAAATCCACATAGTTGTATATCATATCATAACCAATTAAATTAAATAAATCTGGTTCTTCCAACTTCCATGTTTCCGTTAAAATTAAACAATCAACATTTACCTCTAAATTATGTAATAATAATTTAAATTCATCTAAATTTTTCTTTAAATTACGCATATGTTTTTGTAATATTTTAAAGTTATTAACGTTGTCATTTATTTCCAAAATAGTTTTGGTTTCAGTGGAGTTTTGTAAGGTATATGTTTCAACAGTGTTTAAATCAAAATCTCTGATGTATTGATCCATTTCTAAACAATATTATTAAAATAAGAAGAAATTTAAAATTGAACAAAATTTAATATTACGAAAAAGTTTAAAATGCTACATTTTTACTACAGCTACAGTTAGGTACCTAATATTTATTTGTAGATTTGGCACGGGTTTTCATTTTTTCATCTTTTGCCAGTTTTGTATCAGTTTCTTTTGTTTCTGTTTTTCCCTCGTTTCTTCCTGTAGGTGTATTGGTTGTTTTTAGTGGTGTTTTCAAGTTCATCGAAAATATTAGTTTTTATTGTTGGAGTTCCTGGATCACTATTTGGTTTTACCGGTTCATTAAAGTCATCCAAATCTTCAAGTTCTTCTAATTCTTGTGGTGAGTAGATATCCTTGTTTATGTGAAGTTTGTTCCCTCTAATGTAACAGCGGTTGTTTTCGTTTTGTTTTGCTACATATAGATGTTTTCTCAGTATTTTATGTTCTTGCCTCTGTTTCGTTGTCATATCATTCACGAGGGAGATATTTGTTTCCTTTAATTTGTTTCCATTCTATAAAATGGACTTCTTTTTTAGGTTTGATACAAATTCAATTTTTACAGGACAGTTTGTTTTTTTGTCGAGTGGATAAAAGTTGTTTAAATCCGACTCTTCAATAGTGATGTCAACCAATATTTTTAGTTCCTGTTTAATAAACTCTAGATTAATCTGCTCAGGTGTTTTCTGTAGCCCAAAAATAATAATGTTGTTTTCCTTTTGTTTTCTTTCTAGTTTTTCAAGTTTTTCAGTGGTTTCTCTGTGATCGTTTTCAATTTTATTAAGTCGACGGTTTGTCTCCTCAATTTTTAAAGATAGCCTGACTTCTACAGCTTCTATTGCTTTTAATTCTTGTCTACTTTTTCTTATTTCCTCCAAAATCAGCTCGTTAGTAATTTTAGTATCTGGCATTATTTTACTTAATATTATTTTCCGATGTACAAATATACTGTCCTTTCTTGTATTGTGATTTTATCTACAAGTTTTTATTTACATTATCTAATACAAACTGATAGTGCTTTTTTTGCTATCTGTCACAGAAAAGTGTCATGTAAATATTGCAATCTTAATTTTCTCTACGGTGAAATTGCTTGTTATAACTTGAGTTATAATTATCCCC
This sequence comes from Rhagium mordax, assembly GCA_963680705.1. Taxonomy (NCBI): domain Eukaryota; kingdom Metazoa; phylum Arthropoda; class Insecta; order Coleoptera; family Cerambycidae; genus Rhagium; species Rhagium mordax. The sequence continues at coordinate 25,859,614 of OY796664.1, forward strand.
TTTGATGAATGGAACCATATTAATGTAAACTTTGTTTTAATTCACACTATTTAAACCATTAAAATTGTCACTTTTATTAGAGCACAGTACAACACAACATACCACCTTGAATTTATACATCTCGAGATAGATACAAAATTGACAAGGAGAAAAACTTTGAGAAAAATACAATTTTTGTTTCGGTAGATATGCAAAAAATTATTATGCTACCGACGATGGAGATGTTTAAAAAAGTTATTTTTACTAAAAGGCTTATAGCCTACAACGAAAGTTTTATTCTGGTGGACAAGAAATCCCAACATCTACCCTATGCTGCTTTATGGCATGAAGCCATATCGGGAAGAAATCAAAAGGATGTAATAAGTACTTTTAACTCATTTTTTTAAATAACAGGGACATTGAAGAATTTATTATGTGGCTAGATAACTGTTCAAGTCAGACTAAAAACTGGGCATTGTTGTCATTCTTTGTACACATTGTAAATTCTCAATAAATAGTGGTTAAGTCTATACACATAAAGTACTTCGAGCCGGGACATACTTTTATGTCGGCCGATTCCTTCCATTAACAAGTTGAGATGTCCTTGAAACAACAGAAAAAACATATGATTTCGTCGATTTTGTAGCTGCAGTTGAGAAATGCAACAAAGGACGAGTATTTGTAAAAAAATGGAGCTAAATAACTTCCTTTGGAGAGACATATCTTCTGTTGCCAAAAAGAAAACGCATAATCCATACCTTTCTATTATTTCAGAAATAATAATAATTGTTTGAAAGTGTCAAAAGATGATACTATTGGCGAATTAACCTTCACCAATATTGAATTAAAAGTGAAACATGTGTATTTGAATGATGTTCCAAAACTGAATTTTCTAGCTAAAGTTAATGCCGATACACCAATTATATTAGCGTATAGACAGCTTGAAATTCATGAGATACCAGCCCTAGTAACAGGTGCTATAAAAGAAATTTGGATCGTTAAAAATGGTACTCAAAGCCCTCAAGCTGCTATCCTTGCTCTTCAAAGCGATAAGGAAGATTCCAAGATGAAAGACTCTACGCAATTCGATAATATTGATATATTTAATGTAAAATTATTGTTAAACAATAATCGTTACCCTCACGAAGATATGAGGTTGGACTTTAAGGTTAAAAAATACTCTGAGGCCTTGTCATAATATTAAATATTTAATGAGATTAAATTAAAAAATAAATGAATACAAAACAAAAAAAACATCCATGGACAACACCACGAACGCAATAATCAGAAATCATTTACGTACCTATAGACGATCGGTGTAAGTAAGCAATAATAATTATTATACATATAGGCCGACCGCCCGGCTTTCACAGGCAAAACATACGGTTAGTTCATTACCGCTAGTCAAGCACGCACAACTCAAGGGGCCCGATTGACGACGCTCAGTCCTCCGTCCGCCCTAAATTCAAGACAATCGGTTTGTGTCACCGGGCCGGGCCATATAAATATAGCCCGGAAACGTCTTCTAAGGCAGATCTTGTCAAGCCACGACACAGTTCACATCTCTAGGCCTTGCACTCGACGCTAAAGCCCCATTTGAAACAAACAAACGTATTTTACTTACCCATAATCCAGATTTCCTGAGTCCAACTACGATAGAGCTGCTTCGGAGGTCCTACCTGTAAAGAAAAGAATAATTAAATAAAACAAAAATTCATAAAATAAAAGAGCCAATAAAATTAAACAAAAAATAAATAATAATAATTGAGTGATTGAAAATAAAAGACGGCCAAAATAAATTAAACAAAAATAGAAAAAAGCCAAAGGCAATAAAGAACAACCAAAAGAAAAAAGAAAATAAATAAAATAAAATCACATACAGGGTGGACAAGAAAAGAAGGAAAATAAAACCAAGTCAAAATACAACTCCTGAAAACCAGAGCGAGTCGGCCCAGTCATGCAGGGCCAGCCTCCCACTAGTCAACCCCAGGGAACCCCGATACGACGCACTGACCCTGGCGAGGAGCGAACCCCAGGATTTTTCCCCATGCCTGTCCGAGCTCCTGACGGGGGTGAAACTGACGGCCAGAGATGGATTTTCGAGGACTCTCATCAGGCCAACCGAGCGGCGATCGTACCTGCGCCTCCCGTGGCACCTTCGCCATCTTTCTACGTACCCAGGCCTCCAGGACGACATGGCACCCTGCAGACGTCTGACACGATTCCTTTCAATCCCTGAGATGCTGCATTCTACCCAGAATTTTGAGCTGCCACAATATAGAACACTGGATGAGACGACGGGGACGCAAGTCGCTCAAGCGTATACATATATGGAAGAAAACAAAATACCCGAGGGAGCGTATGCAACGACGGTGAAGATGACGTTAACCGGGGTAGCGAAGACCTGGTTTGACGCACTAAGCCGAACAACAATATCCTTTGAGCTGTTTGCCAACCGCTTCTGGGACCGCTTCAACTCAACCGCTGTAGTGTCGCAAGTAACCATGCGCCTCTACGGGGAGAAGCAGCAAGCGAACGAACGAGCGTGGCAATTTATCCTCAAGAAGGCAAATATTTCCAAACGAATCGCCCCTGAAACTCCAGAGACGGTACAGACAGCCATCATCTTCGAGCAACTACTCCCCAGGCTTCGAGCGTACACCCGCAACGCTCAACCACGGAACATTTCGCGGATGGTGGAGGTAATTTCGAACATTGAAAAGGATATCCTGGACCCGTCCTTAGCTGTTAATGATGAAGAAACAACGTCCAACGCCAGACGAACCAGGACACGACCTCCATTCCCATGACGCCATTGCCAGGGCGATCATTTCAACAACGAATGCCCAAACAGACGAACACGCTACGAGAACCAGGGAAATGGGGAGAGGGCCGTGACCAGGGGCGAGGTCCGGCCCAACCACCAGAATTAATCAACATCCAAGCTACGGGTGCCCCCCCCCCCCAGTCGCTCCCCAGGTTTCACATCCAGGTGGATGGACGTCAACTCCTAGCTCTCATTGATACGGGGGCAAACGCAAACTTTATACAAACCCAGCATGTCCAACTACACCCAACTACGAGCAATGGGGGAAAAATCACATTGGCCTGTCGTAACGTAAACAACCATGCACGAGGGCGGACCCGAGTCAAGTTTGCGCTGATGGAAGAAGTACACGAGGCGGAGATGTGGGCGATAGATGATCTCACCGAACAGGCCATCCTAGGTCAACCTTGGCTCCAAAAGCAAGCGGCCGTGATCGACCTGGCCCGCGGCTGTCTACACTATGGGAATGGTATCCGTAAGGCAGTCTACTGGGCGCACGAAGCAGCCCCGATCCTAGAACGAGACCCTATGCCGCTGTTCGAAGGAAGAAGGTTCCCCACACAACCCAACGGCTTACCAGCGGGTGCTAGAGAAATTCCCGGAGGGGTTTAGTCCCACTCTACGCCAAGTCACTACCCGAACCGCTCAACACGTAATAAGGTTGCGAGATGAGGTCCCAGTCAAAGTCAGATCATTTATTCCGAGAAGAAGAAGAGGGTCATAAACGAAGAGGTCCGCGAGATGCTGGCGTTGGGGGTGATCCGGAGGAGTTCCTCGGGGTACCAGAGCCCGGTGCTGATAGTCACTAAACGGGATGGAACCCCCCGTTTCTGCGTAGACTATCGCTAACTAAACAAGAAAACTATTGCTGAAACCTCTCAATTGCCACCCATCCAAGACACCCTGCGAGAGATAGGCAACGCAAAAATCTTTACCACCCTCGACCTGAAGGCGGGCTATTGGCAAAAACCCATGGCAGAGGAATGCAAGAAATACACGGCCTTCAGTACCCCAGATGGCCAGGCGTACGAATTCAACGTGATGCCGTTTGGTCTATCCGGCGCCCCTAGCAGTTTCCAACGGTGTATGATGGAGGTACTAGAAGGCTACGTTCATGCGTTCGTCAAGGTATATCTGGACGATGTCATTATCTACTCAGAAACGGAAGAAGAGCACTTACGACATATTAGTCTGGTCATGGAGCGCTTCCAACTACACGGACTACGCTGCGCCCCAAACAAATGTACCTTTGGCGCAACCGAACTGGCGTACCTGGGCCATACCATTACTGCCACCCATAACGTGCCCCAGGAGAGTCACGTGGAGAAGATCCGGGAGTATCAGATCCCGAAAACCTTACGGGAACTTCGAGCGTTTCTGGGTACAGCGAACTGGTTACGGGACTACGTGCCGAAGTTCGCGGAAATAGCCGCCCCCATGACCGACCTTATGTCAAGTAAGCGAAGATTCAAATGGAACCCCGAAGCACAGAAAGCCTTCGACCGACTCAAGGAGGCCCTGGCACAACCACTAAACCTGTGCCGACCGGACCCAAATCGACGGTATCATCTCCAAACCGATGCGAGCAGTATGGGGCTGGGCGCGATAGTTTTCCAAACAAACCCAGATGGAAGCCGACGGATCATTGCGTGTGCCTCAGCCAAATTAAGCGCCGCAGAAAGACGCTACCACTGCAACGAACAAGAGGTCCTGGCAACTGTCTGGGCAATCAAGAAATATCGTCAACTCCTACTGGACCAAGAATTCACCCTCCTGGCAGATAGCCGAGCCCTGCAGTGGCTGGACAAATATAAAGATGAGCGAGCGAGCCCCGTTGGGTCTTGATGCTACAGGAATACCAATTCACGGTGGTCCACGTCCCTGGCACGCGCAATGAACTGCCTGATTTCCTATCCAGACACCCCGAGCCCCAGGAGGTGCCCGCGGAATGTGAGCAAGACGAGCGAATGTACCCCGAGCTCCACCAAATCGAAGGAGACCAAGCCCCGCTGTTCCAGCTCGTGGCGAGAGAGCAACAGGAGGACGAAGCGTGCAGACGAGACAGGGCCAGACTAAGCTTTATACAGAGAGACGGGCCGGCAGATCCGGAGGAGAGAAGGATTTCGGCGAAGTACCTTACCCAAGACGACCTGATATGGCACAGGAAGGGAGCCTTACTGGTTCCAAACCACATGCAACGTCGAATCATGGACGAGTACCACGACTCCCCGCTAGCGGCCCACCCCGGGCGCGACGAGACGCTCCGATCCATACAACGCACATATCACTGGCCGGGGATGAATAAGGACGTCAAGAGGTACGTACGTGCCTGCCTGATCTGTGCTTCCGAGAAAAGAGGGGCCCTCCAACCACAGGCACCCCTCCGTCCACGACCCCCTGGGGAGCCCTGAAAGACCATTAGTGTGGATGTCCTGGGACCCTATCCCGAGACACGAGAACACCACAAGTATGTCCTGGTAGCCACCGATCTATTCTCCAAGTGGGTGGAAGCCCGACCTAGCAACGACATCACCGCCCGAACTATTGTACGATTCCTTGAAGAAGACGTGTTCCACCGGTGGGGCTTTCCGGAACAAGTCATCTCAGACAATGGGCCCCAGTTCTATAGCCAGGCGTGGACACGCTACCTGGAGAGGAACTACATAAGCCATTTCACCTCCTCCGTATACCACCAGAGGGCTAACCCAGTGGAGAGGCGAATACAAGAACTAACGAAGGTCCTTCGAACTAAGGAGCTGTCATATCGATGTTAATCAAACGACCGTGGAGTATAGACTGTCTTTATTATAAAAAGGATCTGTACAAGAAATATAAAAACTATAAGTTTTTTTATTTTATAGATATATGACATCTTCCTTTTTAAGGATATTAAAATACGAATTAAATAATTAATAACATTCTTAATAAATAAAAAAAATAATTTTTTAACTACAAAAATATTACCCTAAAAACATATATCCTAAATAGATTAATAATTATATTTTAACCTTTCTGGTATTATAATTTTCCTACCACATTTAGTTTGTAGAGGAATTTTATAATTTTCGCTAATCGATTTGTCACGTAAAAGTAAATCATTTAAATTCTGATAACTATTTGCATTTTCGCCATCAGGCTTAATAGAATTATTTTCTGGTACGATGTCTATAAAACGTCTGTTTCGAATTAATGACGATCCATCATCACGTTTAATTTTCTAAGAACGATTTCTACGTTTTTCAGACACTGTACCAAAAAACCATTTGGAACATTTTTTTTCTTGATAACGGATTCTTTGATTTATTTTTAAAGGTTTTAATGATTTACTTGACTTATTATTATAATAGTATGACTGATTTTGTTGTTTATATTTTATATTATAATTATAATATTTAGTAATTATAAATGCTGCTCTGTATTTCGAGCCGATGCTACTCTTTTAGTTAAAGATGCTCATCATCCCGCACTTAATATTATTTCTGAATTTGAGAAATTTAAAAATGATGCATTTCCTCTTGGTTGCAATGGTGATTTAAATTACAAAAAATGCAATTTTAATTTACTTTATCATGATATCATGTATACTGATTGGTCTGGACTCTCTAATTTCACAGATGTTGATGAAATGGTTGCTGAATTTTATACCATATTAAATACACTACTTGCTAAACATGTTCCTAAAAAGATACACACTTTTAAGCAATATCCATCATGGTTTGACAAAAATATAATTAATACTATTAGGCTAAAAAACAAACTGCTTAGCAGGTATAAAATTTCGAATAGTGCAGAGGATTATCATAACTTTAAACAAGTTAGATCACAAGTAAAGTCTCTTATTAAGAGTGCTTACAATAATTATTAAAATTGTATTGAAAATGAATTATGTAGTAATCCTAAGAGGTTCTGGACGCACATAAATTCTAAAACTAATTCTACCACTATACCATCTAGTTTGAACTTTAATAATATTCATTTAGACAATCCTGTTGATATTGTTAACGCTTTTGCTAATTATTTTTCTGATTCGTTTTTAAAAGTGGGTGTTCCTAGCACCGCGCCAAAGGATGATCTCCATGTTAACCCTAATACCAATACCTTATTTATATCTACAATAAGGGAAAATGATATAACTGCAGCCATCAGGAAAATGAAAGGTAATTTTACTATGGGCCCAGACTTAGTTCCCGCATTTCTAGTAAAAGATTGCGCAGTAATACTTGCCAAACCGCTGAATATTATATTTAATTTTATGCTGAAATCTTGTACGTTTCCCCTGTTGTGGAAAGAATCGAAAATATGCCCCGTTTATAAGAAAGGTAACAAAAACGAAATTTGTAATCACAGACCAATTTCTATTATTTGCAACTTTTGCAAAGTCTTTGAAATAATTATTCATGATCATTTATCTTTTCACTGTGGAAACTTAATATCTCCTCATCAGCATGGGTTTATGTCTGGGCGTTCCACTACGTCGAACCTTGTGGAAATAACACAATACATCTCTGAAGTACTTGATGAGGGAAGTCAGGTCGACGTCGTCTATACTGACTTCTCCAAAGCTTTTGATCGGCTTGACCACGAATTGCTACTATTGAAACTTGATGAAATTGGTATGTCCATACCTTTTTTAGACCTTTTTCGTTCATATTTTAGTTGCAGATTCCAATATGTTCAATACAGGGGTTTTAAATCGGACAAATTTTTACAGTCTTCAGGGGTTCCACAGGGTTCGATTATTGGGCCGCTATTTTTCGTTATTTTTATTAATGACACCTGTTCGATATAAATTATTTACTATACGCTGATGATCTTAAAATCTATATTGAAATTATATCTGTTGCAGACTGCGTTAAACTGCAAGATAATCTGAATAGATTAAACACTTGGTGTGTTAAAAATCATCTACCCTTGAACATTAGTAAGTGCAATGTCATGTCATACTCTAGGCGCAAATCCACCGTTATGTTTGACTATAAGCTTGACAACACCTCGTTGGGTAGGGTTACGCATTTTAAAGATCTTGGTGTTACTTTTGACTGCAAGTTGTCTTTTGAAGAACACATTCGCATAATTACCGCGTCAGCTTATAAAGGCTTAGGTTTTGTACTCCGTAATGCTAAAGAGTTTCACAATGTTAGAACTTTTAATATTCTTTACTCCGCTTTTGTTCGCTGTAAGCTTGAATATGCATCTGTAGTTTGGAGTCCCATTTATATTACTTATACAACCCAGTTAGAAAGTGTGCAGCGTAGGTACCTTAAATATTTACATTTCCTTATGGAGTTTATCCTCCTCGAGGTATACCTCAGGAAGCACTTTTAGCCAATTTTGAAGTAAATAGTTTATATTATAGGCGCATATTGTATTCAATTATATTTCTTTACAAAGTCATTTGCAATAAAATAAATTCCGTATCTATTATATCAAGGATATCTTATCATGTGCCAAGAGTAAATTCCAGGTCCAATACGGCATTTCATTTACCAACAGCTTGTACTAATTTACTTACCGCCTCACCTTTCTTTCAAATGATTCAGAATTACCATATGTACGAAGATAGACTTGATATATTTTTTGTTCTGTATCATCTATCAAACAATTGTTTGTCTCACCTGTGTAAATTATTAGTTTTGTGCATTTGTTATTTACTTTTACACTTATCTGTATATTATCTTGTTCTCTCAATTTACTATCCGTGCTTTATTGTAATATTATATAAATTATTATTGTTGTTATTATTTTTTTGAATATTTAGATTTAAGTTAGTTGTGTTTTTTCTTCTTTTTTTTATGTTGTATTTTTCATATTATGTTTGTAGGTTGCCTCCAACCTTATCCTGCAATTGGGATTTGTTTCCCGTTGGATATTGTATTTATAAATAAATAAATAAATAAATAAATATTTTTATTGTATTGATTAAAATTTATAAACGTTGGTTTTAGTTGAAAATCAGGAATAGGTAACAAACTTCTTAATTTTCAAGACATCATTATTTGAGCAGGGGAAATATTGTCATCATTTGGCGTGTTCCTATAAGTTAACAATACTAGTTCTATTTCTCTTTTTTCTTCGAAAGCTTTTCTAAGAAGTTTTTTAACATATTGTTTGCAACGTTCTGCCATACCATTAGAAATAGGATACCTAGGACTTGACTTGATATGGGTTATGGACCAATCTTTAGTAAATTTATCAAACTCGACTGAAGCGTGTTGGGGGCCTCCATCTGAGAGTAAATAAGCAGGAATACCCAAACGCGAGAAAATTGACTCTAGGCGATTTATAACATCACGTGAAGTTGCAGTTAAGCCTAGATATTCTAATTCTACCCACTTACTGTAATAATCTATAAGTAACAAATACATAGTATTTCCTAAAAACAAAATGTCAGTGCCAACTTTATACCAGGGTATATTTGGTACATCGTGTGAAGCTAAGGGTTCTTTAGGGAGAGAGACTATATGTTAGACAAATTCTACAATTTAAAATAGTATCTTCAATTTGTTTGCACATACCAGTCCAAAAAAACGAATTTTTAGCAAGATTATTGCATTTAACAATACCTGAGTAATTGTAATGGATTTTGTCTATAATGTCTTTTCTCAATTTCTTAGGAATAATTAATTGTTGACCTTTTAAACAAGAGTTCTTTGCTTTCAATAAGCTCATGTTTATATTTGAAATACGATTTTATTTCAAGAGGTAATTTTTTATGTGATTTTGGCCACCCTTCTTTAATAAATTTATTTAACAATTGCAACTCGGGATCATTCTTTGTATGTATTCTAATTTCTTCTAATCGATTATCAGTAATTGCATAAGGCATATTAATAACACAAATGTGTGAATCATCGTCAATTTCATTTTTATTGAAATCTGATTGACTATTAATGTTATTTAAATATGCACGGGATAAAGCGTCAGCTGTAAATAAGTCTTAGCCTGGCCTATACACCAACTCAAAATCGAATTTTTGTAATTGCATTTTCATTCTCTGCAAGCGTGAAGGACACAAATGCATAGGTTTTTTGAAAATAGTTATGAGTGGTTTATGATCATTTTCAACTATAAAAGTACGACCATAAATGAACTAATAAAATTTGTTACAGGCAAATAATATAGAATACATTTCTTTTTCAATTTGGGCCCATCTTGTTTGACTTTCAGTTAGAGCTTGTGATGCGTACGCCACTGGTAAATTATTTTGCATTAAACAAGCTCCAACACCACCTTTGCTACTATCTACTGACAATGTAACAGGCTTATTAATATCATAATATTGCAATACAGGATGTTCCATCAATTTTTGTTTTAATTTTTGAAATGATTCCATATGACGGTCATTCCAGTGAAAAACTACATCTTTCTTTACAAGTTCTCTAAGTGGTGAATTTAAATTTGACAAATTTGGCACAAATCTACCAACATATGTAATCATGCCCAAAAATCTTTGAACATCATGTTTATTTTGAGGAATTTGAATATTTTTAATGGCGTCAATTTTTTATTCATCAGGAGAGTACCCATGTTTTGTAAATCTATGACCCATAAATGTAATTTCATTTAATCCAAATTTACACTTTTCTTTGTTAAAAGTTACATTATGTAATTTAGCCTGTTTAAAAACTTCAACTAACAATCTCTTATCATGCTCTGCTTTGGTAGTACCCCAAATAACTATGTCGTCAATATACAGTTCTACACCTTCAATGTCAAAAATGTGTTTATAGCTTTTATGAAAAACCTCAGGTGCTGACTTGATACCATAGGGTAAACGCAAAAAACAATACCTACCATACGGGGTAGCAAATGTGCATAACTTTGCACTTTCCTCGTCTAAACTAATTTGCCAAAACCCAGAGTTAGCATCTAATTTGCTGAAATATTTAGCACCGGCTAATTTTGTTGTTATTTGGTCCAAAGTTGGAAGCTGAAAGTGTTCCCTTTTTATAGCCACATTAAGATCTTGTGGATCTAAGCAAATTCTCAATGAGCCATTGGATTTTCGAACTATTATTACCGGATTCACCCACTCAGTCGGCTCATCGACCTTTTTTATTATGTTATTTTTTTCCAATTCTGCCAAAATATTTTTAAAATCTTTTAGTAATTATATTGGTATTTTTCTGGGAGGATGAATCACGGGTTTTACATTATTTATGAGTTCTATATGATGTGTTTCATTTAAGCAACCAAGTCCTGTAAACAATAATTGTGAAAAATTGTCAATAAATTTATTATAATTTTGAATTTCATAGGGTATAGAAATGTGTTCCACATTATCAACCCTTTTGATTAAATTTAATTTAACACTTGATTCTAACCCTAAAATGCAGACTGTATTTGATTCAACTACAAAAAATTCGATGTTGTACTGTTTATTTTTATACGTACAACTCAAACAACATTTTCCAATTACTGATAATAAATTATTTGTATATGAAGTTAACTGCTGAGTAGTTTTTTCTAAATTGTGAAAATCGAAATTTAGTTCATTTAAAATATTTTTAGTTACAATATTTATTATAGCCCCTGTATCAATTTTAAATTCAACCTTGTTGCAATTGTTTAAAAATAAATTAACATACCAAGAACTACCATAATTTCCTTGCTCTTGATTGTTTTTTAACTTACTGATAGAACCTACAAATACATAATCATTTACAGGGTTATTTGTACAATTTATTGCATTCACATTCTTTGATTTACACACTTTTGAAAAATGATTCACTAAGCCACATGCACTACACTTTTTTCCAAATGCAGGACACTGATTCTTTCCATGGACATTACCGCATCTGTAGCAAACACCCTTGTTTCCATGAAGACGTTGACCTGTCGATGTGGAAGGGCGTTCATGTTGTAATGGTCTGAAATTTGTTGTATAACCCCTCGATGATTGTGGAAAAGATTTCACAGGTTGTTTATTTTTGTTTCTATTAATTGTTTGTACGGGTAAGGATATCGAACTTTTATTTGTTATTAAATTAGATTGTTCTCGTGAACTTTCAATAGATATACATAATTTTATTGCTCCATCTAGAGGTCTAAATCATCATTTTGTAATAGCTTTTCTCTCATAATTGCATTAATTAGTTTACAGGTTAAAATATCCTTAACCAAACCATTTTTAAAATTTCCAAATTCACAACTTTGTGCTTTATTTTTTAAATCGGTTACATACTGTTCAATTGTCTCACTTACCGATTGCTTTCTTGTAAAAAATTTAAATCGTTCGTATGCCAAATTTTTTTTCTGCAAAAAATGATCCTCAAATTTGTCAAGGACATCTTTTAACTTTAGTTCTGCTGGATTCTCTATTGAAAATGAATTATATATTCGAAACCCTTCTTCACCAATAAAATGTAAAAACTGAGCAATTTTCACAGGATCGGATTTTTTACTGACCTCAGTAGCTAACAAATAATTTTCGAATTTTTGTCTCCATAACCTCCAGTTCTCGGCCAAATTACCACTGAAATCCATTGGCGAAATACCTCTGTAATCACCCATGCTTGGTTTCATTTATAATTTATAACTATAACTGTTTATTTTCTGTTAATTTAATTAATTATCACTAAATTCATTTACTGGTTCGCAGCGCCATGTCATATCGATGTTAATCAAACGACCGTGGAGTATAGACTGTCTTTATTATAAAAAGGATCTGTACAAGAAATATAAAAACTATAAGTTTTTTTATTTTATAGATACGTGACAGGAGCCACGTCACCAATGGGATAAACATCTAACGGAAGCCCTGTATAACCTGCGAACCCGAACCAGCGCGGCCACGGGGGCCTCCCCGAGCGAGTTAATGCTAGGCTACACGTTACCCAGACCAGGCGAGTGGGCCGTTCCGCCACAAGCCCGACCACCACTAGTTCCCCGGCCACAACGCTTACGACGAGCGAGAGATCGCCAAGTGGTATACCAACGAAAACTATTCCCGGAGCCCCGTATCCCTGATCTGCAGTTCCAATCTGGGGACAGCGTGTTGACGCGAAACCACGTACCGGACCACCCGCTGGACCAAAAATGGTTGGGACCGTATGTAATCACCCGAAAACTAGGCGAGTCATCATATGAAGTGGAGCGAAACGGCCACGTCTACCCGTATCACCTGGATGATTTACGACCGACACCCATTTTATGGTGTGCTAATAGCGGATCCGAGACTCCCCCCACCACTTTTGCTTTTGCTCCCCCCACCACTTTTTTTCTAGGGTGGGGGAAATTAGGATAATTAGATTGGGGTGGGGGGCAATTAGGATAATTAGATTGGGGTGGGGGGGCAATTAGAGAGGGGAGGAGGTAATTTGTAATTGCGTAATTAGTAATTTGTAATTGTGTAATTAGTAATTTGTAATTGTGTAATTAGACTATTTGCGCATTAATTACACTAATGTAATTAGTCTGGAGGGGGGATAATTAAAAGCCAATTGTCGCGAGAAATGAAAGTAATTGGATTATTGCGCTTTAATGTAATTGCGTAATTAGTAATTTGTAATTGTGTAATTAGACTATTTGCGCGTTAATTACACTATTGTATATAGTCTGGAGGGGATTAATTTAAAACCCAATTGTCGCGAGAAATGAAAGTAATTAGACTATTTGCGCATTTATTACACTGCATCTAATTGAATTGGAACAATTGTTGTATAGTAATTAGTGTATGTATAGTGTAATTGTATATTAATTAGTGTATGCTTAGTCTGGTGGGGGATAATTAAAACCCAATTGTCGCGAGAAATGAAAGTAGTTGGACTATTTGCGCATTAATTACACTAATTGAATTGGAACAATTGTTGTATAGTAATTAGTGTAGGTATAGTGTAATTGTATATTAATTAGTGTCGCATGCAATACGCAAATAAAGTAATTAGTCTGATGTAATTGCATCAAGTTAGTGTCACACAACAGTTTGAGTACCTACAAATTCATTGTTAGAATTCTATAAAGTAGGTGTCGAAATATTGCAATAAATTTGACATCGAAATGCATTTATTTTCTAGGGATAAAAGAACAAGCGACATCGCATTTATTTTCTAATGATCAAAGATTAAATCAGCTTTTAGTTTTTACTGTCGCATATCTCGAAACAAAATAGTTGGTTAAATTTATAGCTCCCATTTGTTCGACAGACAATGGGTTTGAATAAAGGCACAGGTACGCAGGCAGGGTGGCTCACGTGAACGGTACCTATCTGAAATCGAGGGTATGCCATTAAGGCGGTCGACTTTCCAGTTAAACAATATAGCATAGGCGGCTAGTGCAGGCAGTACATAAGGGTATTACATTGTTATAAGACACTTCTTCTATAATGACTTTGTCATAGGGAATTAACTATCTCGTAATTATTAATATTGTTACATTTTATTGTTTGGTGTCTTTAAATCGGATGGGGTTTACTGTTGCTTTTGTATACATTTAATGACTACCTACATAGGGGTCCTTCCTTAAAATTTTAAGTTAGCAAGGTTATAGGCAAAAGAAATTAGACAAAAGAAATCGATGTACCACATTATGGGTTCGCAAAACAGGCGACATGAATCATTTAAATATATTACGTAAACGCCGTACGGCTTCTTGGAAAGCATTCTTGAGTACATTCGTTTTATTATTTATTTATTATACATAAAAAATATTTCATATGACATAACCATGTAATGATACAATAATATATTTTCTAGACAGTGACAATTAATTTTAAACGTCGTATGAGCAGAGAAACCCTCGATTTCAATTCAAACATATCAAAATAATTATATGCCTCTTTTAATCTGTTTTACTGAATAATGGGAATGGCTCTCTTTAACCGTCTGTAAAACTATTTTATCTGGTGGCGCGCGTCATAATGACATCATTATGTCATTTGTTTATAGTGACATAAGTAAGTTCATTATGATATTTGTATCATAATGAAATTCCAGAAAGCACTAGTGCCATAATGAGATTCAAAAAGTACTATTACAATAATTTTATTTGACTTACGTAAAAATTCTATATCTTTACCATCAATAAAATAAGTTTAGAAGATAATATACGTGCTAGATCAAAAAATTTTATTCAAAATACAATTTAACTTAACTAATTATTATAAATTGCAAAAGAGCAATTACAACTGAACCTTCATTTATCATCACATTCTTCGTGTTCTTACTGTAACGTGCTTATTATAAAACACGTGTGACAGGCATTACAGCAATTATTCAAGAACGGTAAACGAAAGAATTCAGAGTGAAGGTAAAATAATTATATTGTTGAAATAATTCAGCAATTTAAAAATCGAAAATATATTTAATTTATTTAATCATTAAACCAGGTATATACAATAAGATACATATTTGGCGTGTTAGCAGAGACAGTTACATAACAATACAAAAAAAAAAAATGTATAACGTATAACTAAAATAACAAGCATATTACATTGAATATAAAAATAAATATAAAGTATAAATTGTACAATACTTACGTGTAAATGATAAATAAATAATGGGACATTCTTATTAAAATATGAGAGAAAAACAGTGAGTGCGTTTCATATTATACACATTGCCTCTATATTGTCGAAATTTGCCGGGTCATTTAAAATATCCACGAATTCACATGTAGAGTAAAAGCAATAATGTAACAATATTTTTTTGTAATCTATATTTAAAACAATTAAAATTTAATGATTTCAATAAATTTGGAAGTACAATATACAAATTAAGATTTAATGAGTTCCTTGTCGATTTTGTTAGTCTAAATCTATAGGGTCTAAGAAAGTCCGCTTGTCTAGTGGTTAGTTATGAACATCCGAATTCCTGACAAAAAAGTTGTAGTTTTTATGGATCTCAAGCAATCTATAATATACATATAATGTAGGTATCGACGCAAAATTCAACGCAATAATACAATTTGGTATTTAATTTCTAGTCGAAATGCATTCATTTTCTAAGGATAAATATATTGCACAAATAGTGTATATTCCAAGTATAAAAAAAAAAGATGTAGTCACAACACAAAATCATTTTATATAGTGAATCAAGATAGTACAATATATTTCTTATTTCGTGTACGCTGACAGCTGCAAACATATAGGGTGTACCGACTTTAGTATTATACTATTCTTTGCGACTCTACAAATCAATCGAAATCGAATCAGAATGGATTACAATTGGTTCTATTCGAATTCTTTCAACTTCAACATACAAAAATTAATTTTTCATTGATTTACAGCATATTAAAGTACATATAGGGTGTACCACTATGGTACTTTCCGAATTCATACTAATATTTGATAGTTGAAGTGTATTGCTACCGGGTCCATGATTTTTGTTTTGCTGTCAAGCGTAAAACGACCATAAATTAACACAATGGCATTAAATAGTAAACGGCTTCTTCAAAAGCATTCAAAAGCCATTTTAAATGTATTGCGCCCTAAACAAAAGAAATACCTACAGCGATTTGGTTGATATAACAGCTGCCAAAATCATAAATTAAATGCAAGTAAATCTAAATCTGTTTTTATGTTATTTGGTCCTAAACAAAAGGGGGGGGGGGTTACCCGAAGTTGACTTATTAGCACTTAAAGAGCTAATAAATCAAAATATACAGGTTTTAGAACAAAGGTCCATTTCATTGTTAATTTTAAATAAACCTTACATTATTAAAAATGTCTTTGGTTAATACAATATTTGGAAAACAATCGTAAGGAGGGATTAGAAAAAAAATAGAAATAGAAAAAATTTATTTACCATAAACACTGTTACAAGAACAGATAAGGTTTAATTCGTTACACTGCGTGTATTATGATTGTGAACGTCACTGTTAAGGCAGAATTTGTTGAGGTTATTGTATACAAAACTAAGTAATTTATAAATATATATATACAGGGTACTGTCATAATTTTCTTATCACGAAATGTGTGTCGACAAGAATGACTATACGGTAAATTAAAAATAATTCTGATAATCCTCTTTTGCATTACAAATACTCTATTAGCTTCCACCGCCTGTCCCCAGATAATAATGTTATAATTGAGTATTGCATATACAAGAGAATAATATGACGTAATCAGACCCTTCTCATTGACCTCCTTTTTTATATTTAAGATGGTAAATGTACTTTTAGCTAGCTTTGAGCATAGACTATCTATATGAGTGGAGAAATTAAGTGCTGAGTCTACGATTGTTCCTAGAAACTTCGTTTTTTGTTTGTATATAATTAATATAGAAAACTGGTTTAAGTCTTTCGTTTCGTAGAAAAACAAATTTGACAAATTGGAGTGGTATAATGCAATTGTAGTTGTAATCAGTGTATGTGTATTCCAAGTAGTGGGGGTAGCTCGACTACTATAAAAAGATGTAGTAGCAACACAAAATCATTTTATATCGTGAATCATCTACAGCTAGCAAGTCAGCCTATTGCAGTGATTTCAAGTGTGCAAATTTACTCGTAATTCTTTCATTGTATTCATTTAAATATGGCAATTTCCGAAGTTGACTTATTAGCACTTAATGAGCTAATAAATCAAAATATACAGGTTTTAGAGCAAAGATCCATTTCAGCGTTAATTTTAAATAAACCTTATCTCATTAAAAAAATGTCTTTGGTTAATACAAGATTTGGAAAATCAATCATAGTAACTTTGTTTGAGGAAAGCTCAATAACGACTTTTAAATCATTTTTACCGAAACGGCTTGTGGGAATTATATGTCCGAACACTATCGATAAAATAAATTCGTCAAATGGTAAAACTACATTAACATATTTAGGACAAAGTTCTCCGGCTTATCCTGGAGCAAAATCTAGTCCACTAATACGTTTCGGTGTTTAATTCTTAAACAAAAATAATCATAATAGTATTTAAGTTAGTTAAGTATTAAGTAGAAATGGAATATTGTGGAACAATGGAGTCTTTTAAAAATAGAATCACTTGTTAGCTTACAAAGATTCAGATAGTACAATATATTTCTTATTTCGTGTACGCCGACAGCTGCAACGTAAGTCCAATTAGTACTGTTTTATATATATTTTTTACATTTTTATTTTTAATTTCTAGGTACTTAGGTAGCAAAGATGTGGATGCAATATTCAACTCAAACATGAAGTCCGATAGAAGACATTAAATCTGCCATTGAAAGATTGTCTTGTAAACTAGATGACATAAGGAGGGATTCACAACATTCTTTAAATTATCACATAAATGTCTGCTTCGATGCTGAAGAAGTTCGACGTATTAAAATTTGGATGAGTTTTGTGAACATGTGGGCAGAGTGGGTCTAAAACACTTTCTATGTGGCATAGTGGAGTACCTACCTAAGAATATCATTGAAAAATATCAACCAATCTGACAAAGAAGCTAATGTAGATACATAAATAATGTTCTTTTATTTTTATTGTCATATTTATTACATCAAATTTAATATTGTATGTATATGTAGTTATGATGGTATATTTTATATTATAAGGTTAAATAAATGAAATACACATTAAAAGATTACATTAATTTTATTTCCTATTTTTTATTACACAACTAAAAACAACCATAGTATAATTAAAACAGTTTTATTTTAAATACACAATTACATTTTTGAGAAAATAAACATTTGCAAGTACATCGTGATTATTGTTGATAAAATGTTTTTACTTGACATCAAGAAAGCCATTTGCTACATGCGATATCCCCAAAATATACTCTACATACATAGACCATATATTTCAACGGACGCTTTTGTGTGCTTCGATAATCCTCAAAATGATTCATACTCCTCACAGTGGATAAAATGACTCCTAGTCGTATTAACAATAATAAATTGTCTACGTATTCATCTTTTATATCTAATAAATACAGCTGGTTTTAAGATAAAAATAAAATTTAAAGATGACATCATCGAAGAAGAATTTAACTGGATCCCCCCACACCCTGAACCTTCAGTATATTTAAACTCCGCTCCTTCAGATGTCTCAGTTAAAGTCTTGCTTTACTACCTAGCAGTTTCTCATCAATTTTACTGCTCAAGTGCATAATTAGAATTGTTCAACGTAGAAAGTATCTGTTTATGCTAAATTAAAAAAAAAATACGTAAAACATTATGTGTGACTCATCAGTAGCAACATCGCTAAAAGAAGCTGTCGATTTGCTGCTTACTTCATTAAAATGTGGCTTAGGTGGTGAGATACATAAAGAAAAATATAGCCTAGGTATAAATTATTGTGAACTTTATATCAGTGATAATATTACGCTGAAAAACTTTTGTGAATCGATGGTAAAATGTGGTCTTCATGAACAATTAGAGCAATATGTTTCCGAGTTTATGCCTAATGAGTTACTCTATAGTAAATATTTCGGTTACGATGAGGCTGCTTTAATGGATGAAATTAGAGCCGCTATTGTATTTTTGCGTAGTGCATTAAGACGTAATTGGATATCTTTTGCCGATCAGCTTGATGAAGAAGATTCTAGCGATTGGAGTATAGAAAAATATAGTCATGGTATAAAATACTGTAACAATTATCTCCACGATTATATTACGTTGGATAAATTTTGTACTTCGATGAACCAATTGGAGCTGCACGATCTATTAAAAGAACATATGTCTGGACTTGTAAGTGATGAACTTCTCGATAACGAATGAGCAGTTTAATATAAATATTTAACAAAAATGTATTTTATATATGAATAAATATCTTGTAACAATATCTGTTTTTATTTTAAGTAAAAACTTTAGATGAAACTGTACATTTTACAGCTAATAATATATATTTAAATCATAAAAACATGTAATAAAGAACTTTGTTTTTAACTAAGTATCTAAAATACATAACAGCAAGTTTTATACTCACGTCTAAAGAAATTGTAGTATATACAATAAACTTAAAAAATATTTTTATTTTGTTTACAGTTTAACATTAAGGAAATAAATTAGACAAATATTAATTGAGTACATTCGTTTTATTATCTATTTATTATACATAAAAAATATTTCATATGACATAACCATGTAATGATACAATAATACATTTTCTAGACAGTGACAATTTTAAACAAGAGAAGCTCTATCAACCCACGAGTTGTGTTCTTTAGAGAGTCCACAAAGAATCTATTTGAATCTTTATTAAATTTTAATTATCTTCAATTATCCTTAATTACCCTTAATTATCCTTAATTATCCTTAATTATCCTTAATTATCCTTAATTATCCTTAATTATCCTTAATTATCCTTAATTATCCTTAATTATCCTTAATTATCCTTAATTATCCTTAATTATCCTTAATTATCCTTAATTATCCTTAATTATCCTTAATTATCCTTAATTATCCTTAATTACCCTTAATTATCATTAATTATCATTAATTATATTTTAATTATCCTTAATTAACCATAATTACCCTTAATTGTCATTAATTATCCTTAATTATATTTTAATTATCCTTAATTATTCATAATGATACAATAATATATTTTCTAGACATTGATAATTTTAAACAAGCTTAAGCTCTATCAACCCACGAGTTGTGTTCTTTAGAGAGTCCACAAAGAATCTTTATTAAATTTTAATTATTATTTATCCTCAATTATCCTTAATTATCCTTAATTATCCTTAATTATCCTTAATTACCCTTAATTATCATTAATTATCCTTAATTATATTTTAATTATCCTTAATTATTCATAATGATACAATAATATATTTTCTAGACAGTGACAATAAGGACCCTGCATATAATTTCTTTTACTTCCAAAAGCTAATAAACCACATCTTTTAGTAAATTTAAGAGTCTCTTCGCGTATATTTTTGAAAAGAAAAGACAATTTCCAGTCTAATTTTCCATTTAAAATTCAAACACAGATCTTTAAATTGACGTCACACGAAAACGCCTTGCCATTGGTGGTGATGTCACGAAGCAGGTCGCCATATACGTTTTTGATGCTTCTCGTCTAATGGCACTTTAATAAATGTTTTTGCTGGTGTGGAAATCGTAGTACTTTTACAATCGGGTACCATGCAATATCGATAAACCATTGTCTTTCAATATGACGCTCTATGAGGATTACACAGCTCAATTGCATTCAAGAAAATTAAGAAAATAAAACATCGTGCAAACCGTCCAGTGTAAACAATCAACACCTCCTAAAACACGCAAGGACTCAGCCCTCATTATTATGCATCATTACATCTTGGCTGAATATTTGTTTACTTTAAAGGATAACCTGAATTTAAATTTACATGTATAGGGTGGTATTTTCGATTTAAATATTTAATTTGAGTTTTCAGTGCATAACGTTTGAAATTTAACAATTAATCACTTTTTGCTTTAAAAAAAGATTAATAAAAGTATTAATAACCTCCAGACATTGAACTGTCAATTTCGACTGTCAAACACTTGTTGAACTACGCTTTTGATAAAACACTAAAATATGACAATAAAATATTTTATTCAATAATGCCCATGTGTCGTAAAGTGTTTATATATATTTGAAAATCTACGCCTAGGCGCATGTTAATTCTTATCGCCTCAACTATATCTCGTGGGTTAGTTTCAAAGTCCCAGTCTAATACTTCTTCATTTTTCATCTTCTCCAAACGTTTTGTAACATGTTCCTCGATTGATGGTGTCTTTCGAGGTGCTACAGACGGTGCAGCAAATTTTTTCAACTCTCCATTTGTTTGTGTTTTATTTCTTGTAATAGATAAATATTTTTCTCTAGGTGAGGATACATTAGACACTTTATTATTGTAATTTTCCCTTTGATCTTCCTCGTCAGTCGTTTTAAGTGGCAAATTAATGTTTTTGCAGGTCGCCTTCATACTATTGGATGAAATATGCAACTCATCGACGCGATGTACTCTTTGCGCATGACTAATTAAATTATCTTTTCTATTAAATGTCTTATCACACAAATCACACTGGAAAGAGATGTTTCTATGAACAATTGTATGTCTACTTCGACTACTGGACCAATGGAATGTTTTGTTGCAAACATGACATTTATAATACATGTTTATCCTCCACTATATGGCATCAAATAACTAAAAAGTAATAGGTCTTCCGTATATTATCCTCATATTATTCTTATTGTCCTTAAATTTATCCTTATTTTATTCTTTTTTTTTGCCCTTACATTATCCGTATTTATTCTTCTTGTCCTGACATTAACCATAAGACAAGTTGTTTAGCAAAGTTAGCCGCATCAGAAAAACCAAATAATAATGAGACTTGTAACTAACTATGCACACCTTATTCAACCGTATAAGGAAAAAAAAATGCGAATAAATTCGCAGACGCATTGGTCAAAGATCATCGACACCAAAAAAAAAAAACTCGTTCAAAGATCATCGACACCAAAAAAAAAACCTCGTTTGGGGTGATATTTCCACACATGGGTACGATTACACAAACGAAAAATCTTATTATTCTTAATTTGTATCCTTATTTCTTATCCTTCCTTTTTATCCTTAATTTGTATCCTTACGTTAACCCTATTTTATCCTTAAATGCGGATTTTCTTTATGAGATATGAATTTGGGCACAAAGAACTTTAACAAATGAATTTGGATACAAACAACTTTAACAAATTCTACAGTGCGCGCCACCCGACTAGGAACACGGGACGGGAAATGAACGGGCAGCCGCACTCGATAAAGTGTCCTCGTTACGGGTGAGAATCGGATTGAACGCACAACGGTACAAAGGACGAGACTCGATCGAGGTGCGTTTGCCCATTCATTTTGAAGTCCCATGTTCCTAGTCGGCTGGCGCGCACTGTATAGTTGGTGGTGACGCCCCTTTCTATGACGTCAGGGTCCTATTATAAAATAAGTGGCAACCACAAAACGAACATCATTAAAACTTCATACATAGCACAATAACGTTAAAAGGGGGAATACAATGGTTTTACCAAAGGAATGGAAATTAAAACCACTAATTGCTGCACATCCATACAGCTATAATAAGTCAAAAATGTGTCATAATTGCTTTTGTGCTTGGCGTAAAGATAGGATTAACCCATATACCGGCCTATGTAGAAGATGTTTAAGAGAGAATCCCATACAAAATAAAGTGAAGAATAAAGAATTTCAAGGTAGCCGTCCAAGTGGAATGCAATGCCGAAGTTGTCTACAAGTGCTCAAATGGGTGAATTTTGGCATATGTCGAGATGTGTGTGAAGCCTGCAAAATAAATAGATCGCAATTAAGGCAGCGGTGTACATACTGCAATAAATATGAAGACGATTGTTGGAATAATATGTGCATGAAATGTATGACAGGAGCAAGTATACTTTGTGATCGAGTTGGTTTATTTTATAGTAGCTGGAATCACCACAATAAAAATTGTTGGTGCCATAATTATAGGTAAAACATATTGAATATTTTATGTGCTTATATAGGTACTATATCTATTGTAAATATATTTTTTGAAAATGTAACAACATATTTATAGTAAATTTTCATAAAATAAATAATTATACAAAAAATTACTCTTTTTTTATTTAATATCTATGGAAAATATGCTAATAATCAATTAGCTTTTACCAAGGATATGCAAGATTAAGAGCAGCTGATATATCAACCAAAGTCGCAGTATTTTTTTGTATAGGATGCAATATATTTAAATGGCTTTTGATAGCTTTCCAAGAAGCTGTTTACTATCTAAGGTCTTTGTGTTAATTTATGGTTGTTATATCTCCCCGCCTTTCCACTACATGATCAAGTTGGTAGTACCTCGATTCTTCAAAGTATTTTGGAATACAGAAGCGGCAGCTCGTTTTACCATATAAATCACTGCAATAGGCTGACTTGCTAGCTGTAGATGATTCACGATATAAAATGATTTTGTGTTGCGACTACATATTTTTATAGTAGTCGAAAGAGTATGAATCATTTTGAGGATTATCGAAGCACACAAAAGCGTCCGTTGAAATATATGGTCTATGTATGTAGAGTATATTTTGGGGATATCGCATGTAGCAAATGGCTTTCTTGATGTCAAGTAAAAACATTTTATTAACAATAATCACGATGTACTTGCAAATGTTTATTTTCTCAAAAATGTAATTGTGTATTTAAAATAAAACTGTTTTAATTATACTATGGTTGTTTTTAGTTGTGTAATAAAAAATAGGAAATAAAATTAATGTAATCTTTTAATGTGTATTTCATTTATTTAACCTTATAATATAATATAAAATATACCATCATAACTACATATACATACAATATTAAATTTGATGTAATAAATATGACAATAAAAATAAAAGAACATTATTTATGTATCTACATTAGCTTCTTTGTCAGATTGGTTGATATTTTTCAATGATATTCTTAGGTAGGTACTCCACTATGCCACATAGAAAGTGTTTTAGACCCACTCTGCCCACATGTTCACAAAACTCATCCAAATTTTAATACGTCGAACTTCTTCAGCATCGAAGCAGACATTTATGTGATAATTTAAAGAATGTTGTGAATCCCTCCTTATGTCATCTAGTTTACAAGACAATCTTTCAATGGCAGATTTAATGTCTTCTATCAGACTTCATGTTTGAGTTGAATATTGCATCCACATCTTTGCTACCTAAGTACCTAGAAATTAAAAATAAAAATGTAAAAAATATATATAAAACAGTACTAATTGGACTTACGTTGCAGCTGTCGGCGTACACGAAATAAGAAATATATTGTACTATCTGAATCTTTGTAAGCTAACAAGTGATTCTATTTTTAAAAGACTCCATTGTTCCACAATATTCCATTTCTACTTAATACTTAACTAACTTAAATACTATTATGATTATTTTTGTTTAAGAATTAAACACCGAAACGTATTAGTGGACTAGATTTTGCTCCAGGATAAGCCGGAGAACTTTGTCCTAAATATGTTAATGTAGTTTTACCATTTGACGAATTTATTTTATCGATAGTGTTCGGACATATAATTCCCACAAGCCGTTTCGGTAAAAATGATTTAAAAGTCGTTATTGAGCTTTCCTCAAACAAAGTTACTATGATTGATTTTCCAAATCTTGTATTAACCAAAGACATTTTTTTAATGAGATAAGGTTTATTTAAAATTAACGCTGAAATGGATCTTTGCTCTAAAACCTGTATATTTTGATTTATTAGCTCATTAAGTGCTAATAAGTCAACTTCGGAAATTGCCATATTTAAATGAATACAATGAAAGAATTACGAGTAAATTTGCACACTTGAAATCACTGCAATAGGCTGACTTGCTAGCTGTAGATGATTCACGATATAAAATGATTTTGTGTTGCTACATCTTTTTATAGTAGTCGAGCTACCCCCACTACTTGGAATACACATACACTGATTACAACTACAATTGCATTATACCACTCCAATTTGTCAAATTTGTTTTTCTACGAAACGAAAGACTTAAACCAGTTTTCTATATTAATTATGTACAAACAAAAAACGAAGTTTCTAGGAACAATCGTAGACTCAGCACTTAATTTCTCCACTCATATAGATAGTCTATGCTCAAAGCTAGCTAAAAGTACATTTACCATCTTAAATATAAAAAAGGAGGTCAATGAGAAGGGTCTGATTACGTCATATTATTCTCTTGTATATGCAATACTCAATTATAACATTATTATCTGGGGACAGGCGGTGGAAGCTAATAGAGTATTTGTAATGCAAAAGAGGATTATCAGAATTATTTTTAATTTACCGTATAGACATTCTTGTCGACACACATTTCGTGATAAGAAAATTATGACAGTACCCTGTATATATATATTTATAAATTACTTAGTTTTGTATACAATAACCTCAACAAATTCTGCCTTAACAGTGACGTTCACAATCATAATACACGCAGTGTAACGGATGAAACCTTATCTGTTCTTGTAACAGTTTTTATGGTAAATACATTTTTTCTATTTCTATTTTTTTTTCTAATCCCTCCTTACGATTGTTTTCCAAATATTGTATTAACCAAAGACATTTTTAATAATGTAAGGTTTATTTAAAATTAACAATGAAATGGACCTTTGTTCTAAAACCTGTATATTTTGATTTATTAGCTCTTTAAGTGCTAATAAGTCAACTTCGGGTAACCCCCCCCCCTTTTGTTTAGGACCAAATAACATAAAAACAGATTTAGATTTACTTGCATTTAATTTATGATTTTGGCAGCTGTTATATCAACCAAATCGCTGTAGGTATTTCTTTTGTTTAGGGCGCAATACATTTAAAATGGCTTTTGAATGCTTTTGAAGAAGCCGTTTACTATTTAATGCCATTGTGTTAATTTATGGTCGTTTTACGCTTGACAGCAAAACAAAAATCATGGACCCGGTAGCAATACACTTCAACTATCAAATATTAGTATGAATTCGGAAAGTACCATAGTGGTACACCCTATATGTTAAATATTGTACATTAATATGCTGTAAATCAATGAAAAATTATTTTTTGTATGTTGAAGTTGAAAGAATTCGAATAGAACCAATTGTAATCCATTCTGATTCGATTTCGATTGATTTGTAGAGTCGCAAAGAATAGTATAATACTAAAGTCGGTACACCCTATATGTTTGCAGCTGTCAGCGTACACGAAATAAGAAATATATTGTACTATCTTGATTCACTATATAAAATGATTTTGTGTTGTGACTACATCTTTTTTTTTTATACTTGGAATATACACTATTTGTGCAATATATTTATCCTTAGAAAATGAATGCATTTCGACTAGAAATTAAATACCAAATTGTATTATTGCGTTGAATTTTGCGTCGATACCTACATTATATGTATATTATAGATTGCTTGAGATCCGTAAAAACTACAACTTTTTTGTCAGGAATTCGGATGTTCATAACTAACCACTAGACAAGCGGACTTTCTTAGACCCTATAGATTTAGACTAACAAAATCGACAAGGAACTCATTAAATCTTAATTTGTATATTGTACTTCCAAATTTATTGAAATCATTAAATTTTAATTGTTTTAAATTTAGATTACAAAAAAATATTGTTACATTATTGCTTTTACTCTACATGTGAATTCGTGGATATTTTAAATGACCCGGCAAATTTCGACAATATAGAGGCAATGTGTATAATATGAAACGCACTCACTGTTTTTCTCTCATATTTTAATAAGAATGTCCCATTATTTATTTATCATTTACACGTAAGTATTGTACAATTTATACTTTATATTTATTTTTATATTCAATGTAATATGCTTGTTATTTTAGTTATACATTATACATTTTTTTTTGTATTGTTATGTAACTGTCTCTGCTAACACGCCAAATATGTATCTTATTGTATATGCCTGGTTTAATGACTAATATTAAATATATTTTCGATTTTTAAATGGCTGAATTATTTCAACAATATAATTATTTTACCTTCACTCTGAATTCTTTCGTTCACCGTTCTTGAATAATTGCTGTAATGCCTGTCACACGTGTTTTATAATAAGCACGTTACAGTAAGAACACGAAGAATGTGATGATAAATGAAGGTTCAGTTTTAATTTGTAACGATAATTTGGTAAATTACGGTTACAACTGGTTTCTACCGGAGACAATTAAATGTAGCTATGTTATGCGCGCGTCGACGGCACTGAAACATTCTCGATCCTACAGCGTTCCTCCTCCACCAGCTTTTTCCTATCTTCCGTACTGGTAAGTCGTAATTTTATGAATATCTAATTATTTTTCTCGGATGTAGAATATTTCTGTATCTTATCGTTATAAAGTATTATTTGCAATACGTAGCCTAGTAAATATTTAGCATGTTGGTTATTTATTACAGTCAAATGTGATAAATATCGATTTAAATCGAATTTATCAATTGGGTGTGTTTGACGCCGGCATTTTAGCCAAATTTAGTGCTCTCCACGCGTGATTGATTTCATGCAAATATCTACACGTGGTGTCGTCTTGCAAGTTAACTTATGTTATTACCGTTCCTTATTATCTTTTGCAATTAAAATTTGCAATTATCGTTATTATCTTTATCGAGTTATTCATAAAATATATGCACTTACACAGATCTCTTTCGTTTGCGGAAGGTGGTAAAAAACTCTTCGAAATTAATAGTTTTCGCTTAACGGAAAATATTGGTTTTTATCTTATCTCACAATTTGATTATTGTAATTTTTCGTAATTTAATTTAATATTTAAATTATTCCCTGCTATATCTTAATACGATTTGAATTAATTAAAATTCATAGTTATTATCTAATTGTCGTAATTTAATTGAATAAATTACAGCATTTCTTACCATTTCTTACTCCAATTGGGAGAATTAAATAAACTTATTGTTTCTTATCGTTCTACATTAAATAGTAGAAATTAACTTTAATTAATAATCTAATTAAATTAGTTATAAAAATCAGAATACCTAACTTTTTACTTTCTTACTTATTGTATTATTTTGTGATTCACACATTTTCTATTTGTGAAAAGATTGCGTTTTAGCAATATTAAAACTTAATTTTCTGAGTGTCTTATTGTGATTTGTCTATTTAATTACTGTTATTAAATTTAAATAATATAACAAATTTCTTTCTAACATAATTTCTTATTCAGAGGAATTATTTTTATTGCTTTAATCTTGTCTAAGTTATATCTAGAGTAATTTCTAAAATTTCATAGTTTCGAAATTATAATAATTAGTTTATTATAATTTATATCTTAAGTTATTTTTAAAATAAAATAATAAATTCATATCTTTGTAATTATAATAATTGATTTATTATAATTCATATCTTTGCTAAATTGTTTAGTCAACTTTTCTAGAAGAAACTTGCCTTCAGTAAGTTTTTTTCTAATTTTATCAGCCGTAAGCTAACTTGCATATTTCCAACTTTACTTTGTACATTTTTGACACTGGTATATTTATGTTTTATTGAACGAGACCAAGAAGAGGATTCGACAGATTCCACTTTACCAGACCACATCAGACTGAAATCCAGATTATCCTATTATCTTATCCAGGATTGGTTACATCTTTCCCAGGTGCAGGTGAAGTCTAGCTAGACCCAGAAGATCAGTATACACCAGCATAGGCCATCTTGGCAAGGGAATAGATCATCGTGGAAATCCTTGGAAATTAAGGTCTGTAAGTCTGTGGTAGAACATATTTCCATCATCAGGTCTTCGGTTCCAGCGTAACAAATAATTGCCAGTAATTGTTCTTGTAAATGTAAGCCTTGCAGTTGATAAAATATTTTCATTCATTCATTTTTTATTGTGATAGCCCTTCAGGCATTTATTTCCATTGTTTTGCCCTTCAGGTAAATATATATTTTTTATCATTGTTAAGAGTAATTTGTTATTGTTAATATTTATTTTATTTGTTAATATACTATTTATTTGAGCTGAATCGTTTTATTTCTCTTGTTGTGAAAATCTGATATACAAATTGTTACTAATTTTTTTAGTAGCTGGCGCCCAAAAATTATCTTAATTTATCTTAATTTTACTTGATAAATAATTCCTTAACTTTTAATCTCTTATAACTTGCAGTTTTAAATCTTACTAAGCTAGAAACTTAAAGTACACTCTTCAAGTTCTTTTGTTAACAAATCAGGGTTTTAACCAAATTTAATAATAAGTTTGTTAATTTATTAAACACCATATTCTGACTCACGACCCACCGGAAAAATCTGAGCAGCCGACAGGTAAAATAAACTTTGAAACCCAGAAGCCCATAAGGCAAATTAGATTTATTCAGTCTGGGGTTACAAAAATTGTCGTCCAACGTGTGAGGCCTGATATTTTATGAATTTAAACTGCACTATAGTTATATTGAAATCAGATTTTCTCAGGGAGAAATAAGCCAAAGTCAAACAAACAATAAGACCTGGAACCATTACCTAAATTTTCTAAGTATAAAATATTCTAACTAAGAAAGTATATGTTTCGTACTTTAAAAATAAGTACATATTACTAAAACTGATTTTTACAACTATTTGATATTGACATTATTAAAGTGGTATATCTTATCTTATTCATTACTATCTTATTTTTGCAAGTATTTTGAATTAAAATTGTGAAGATATTTGCGGCCGTTGTAAACATAAAAACTTGTTTACCGATTTCTTTATTTCCCTATTATTTTTTACAAGTAAGGTTTAAAGTATTTATGAAAACTTAATAGTGTTGGAATAAGAGATTTATTTACCTACCGAATTTAACTTTACATTATTGGAACTTTGTGCATATGGTGATTTAATTTTTTTTGTCGCGAGAATAAATACGAGTTCTTATTCTGTACACTATTTATAATTTAACTTGTGGATTTTTATCTGAATTTCTTATTATCTGATTAATTTATTTGAATTACAAGTGATTGAAAATTATTCGTACTATACTGGGTGGTTATTTGTTAGCGTTACCTATGAGTTATTGAAATTTATTGGATTATTTTCGCATTTCTATTTTAACTTTTCTCTATACGTGATATACCGATTACGATTGATTGTAATCTTGATCTTGAGTTTTGTAACTTGTTAACGTAACTTATCTTTCATTTCTCGTATTCTATCTTATTATGAAACTAACACGTAATGCCGATCCGGACACCGAAACCGATCAAGTCGATTAAAATCTCACTCACTATCTTATCTTATTATACCTTTTTTATGAATACTACTTGATAGTATTTCATTTTCGTGCCCTGTGGTAAGGGGTAACGAATACTACCACCGTGGATTAACCTGCGTGAGGTAAAAGCCCTCTAAACGGCCACTTATCGTGCAGAGAGGCTTGATTGTGATGGGAGTGGTTTCGTCACTGTTTGGCTACTTTTAATAGTAAATGGACAGGATGTGTCTGCTTTTCAAGAGTTTCTGACATCTAGTCTGGTGAGCCTTGCTAGCATAATGATTCTCAATGATCTGCTGCTTATACAAGTCTGTTTCATTGCTGGACAGGGAAATTAGCCACTGTGTTATAATCAGGAGCAACCTCGTCGCCTTTTCTTTTCTTGGAGCTACGCTTCCAATTTCAGTAATGGTAACTACTATACAGTACTGAGGCGGCAAACCACGTCTCTGGAGACTGACTTAGTGTCCTCTCCTTAACTTCTTTCTGGTTTTTTCTCTATCTCTCTCTCTTCTTTTCGTGATTCTTTTGGGCGAGTGTTATTTGCTTCTTGCATCTTCCTTGTTTTTCTTCATGGACTTCCGAGTAAGGGTACATTAACGAGGCTTTTCTTGCATCTAGAACTGCGCATAATGTCCTTTGGTTTGATCCCATTTCATCTGTGATCATGCCACATGTCGATTGACTTGGATGTGTTCGAGGGGATTAATCACTTCTCCAATAGAACCCAGTATCTTTCCTTCCTGTCTATCTTGTCTTATGTCTTATTTTTTATTTTTTAATCCTTTATTTGGGGTAATTACGATAACGAAAATTTGTAACTCCTAGAGTTAACAAATTTTCTACCCGAAGCGAATGGGGTGTGTAACGATAATTTGGTAAATTACGGTTACAACTGGTTTCTACCGGAGACAATTAAATGTAGCTATGTTATGCGCGCGTCGACGGCACTGAAACATTCTCGATCCTACAGCGTTCCTCCTCCACCAGCTTTTTCCTATCTTCCGTACTGGTAAGTCGTAATTTTATGAATATCTAATTATTTTTCTCGGATGTAGAATATTTCTGTATCTTATCGTTATAAAGTATTATTTGCAATACGTAGCCTAGTAAATATTTAGCATGTTGGTTATTTATTACAGTCAAATGTGATAAATATCGATTTAAATCGAATTTATCAATTGGGTGTGTTTGACGCCGGCATTTTAGCCAAATTTAGTGCTCTCCACGCGTGATTGATTTCATGCAAATATCTACACGTGGTGTCGTCTTGCAAGTTAACTTATGTTATTACCGTTCCTTATTATCTTTTGCAATTAAAATTTGCAATTATCGTTATTATCTTTATCGAGTTATTCATAAAATATATGCACTTACACAGATCTCTTTCGTTTGCGGAAGGTGGTAAAAAACTCTTCGAAATTAATAGTTTTCGCTTAACGGAAAATATTGGTTTTTATCTTATCTCACAATTTGATTATTGTAATTTTTCGTAATTTAATTTAATATTTAAATTATTCCCTGCTATATCTTAATACGATTTGAATTAATTAAAATTCATAGTTATTATCTAATTGTCGTAATTTAATTGAATAAATTACAGCATTTCTTACCATTTCTTACTCCAATTGGGAGAATTAAATAAACTTATTGTTTCTTATCGTTCTACATTAAATAGTAGAAATTAACTTTAATTAATAATCTAATTAAATTAGTTATAAAAATCAGAATACCTAACTTTTTACTTTCTTACTTATTGTATTATTTTGTGATTCACACATTTTCTATTTGTGAAAAGATTGCGTTTTAGCAATATTAAAACTTAATTTTCTGAGTGTCTTATTGTGATTTGTCTATTTAATTACTGTTATTAAATTTAAATAATATAACAAATTTCTTTCTAACATAATTTCTTATTCAGAGGAATTATTTTTATTGCTTTAATCTTGTCTAAGTTATATCTAGAGTAATTTCTAAAATTTCATAGTTTCGAAATTATAATAATTAGTTTATTATAATTTATATCTTAAGTTATTTTTAAAATAAAATAATAAATTCATATCTTTGTAATTATAATAATTGATTTATTATAATTCATATCTTTGCTAAATTGTTTAGTCAACTTTTCTAGAAGAAACTTGCCTTCAGTAAGTTTTTTTCTAATTTTATCAGCCGTAAGCTAACTTGCATATTTCCAACTTTACTTTGTACATTTTTGACACTGGTATATTTATGTTTTATTGAACGAGACCAAGAAGAGGATTCGACAGATTCCACTTTACCAGACCACATCAGACTGAAATCCAGATTATCCTATTATCTTATCCAGGATTGGTTACATCTTTCCCAGGTGCAGGTGAAGTCTAGCTAGACCCAGAAGATCAGTATACACCAGCATAGGCCATCTTGGCAAGGGAATAGATCATCGTGGAAATCCTTGGAAATTAAGGTCTGTAAGTCTGTGGTAGAACATATTTCCATCATCAGGTCTTCGGTTCCAGCGTAACAAATAATTGCCAGTAATTGTTCTTGTAAATGTAAGCCTTGCAGTTGATAAAATATTTTCATTCATTCATTTTTTATTGTGATAGCCCTTCAGGCATTTATTTCCATTGTTTTGCCCTTCAGGTAAATATATATTTTTTATCATTGTTAAGAGTAATTTGTTATTGTTAATATTTATTTTATTTGTTAATATACTATTTATTTGAGCTGAATCGTTTTATTTCTCTTGTTGTGAAAATCTGATATACAAATTGTTACTAATTTTTTTAGTAGCTGGCGCCCAAAAATTATCTTAATTTATCTTAATTTTACTTGATAAATAATTCCTTAACTTTTAATCTCTTATAACTTGCAGTTTTAAATCTTACTAAGCTAGAAACTTAAAGTACACTCTTCAAGTTCTTTTGTTAACAAATCAGGGTTTTAACCAAATTTAATAATAAGTTTGTTAATTTATTAAACACCATATTCTGACTCACGACCCACCGGAAAAATCTGAGCAGCCGACAGGTAAAATAAACTTTGAAACCCAGAAGCCCATAAGGCAAATTAGATTTATTCAGTCTGGGGTTACAAATTGCTCTTTTGCAATTTATAATAATTAGTTAAGTTAAATTGTATTTTGAATAAAATTTTTTGATCTAGCACGTATATTATCTTCTAAACTTATTTTATTGATGGTAAAGATATAGAATTTTTACGTAAGTCAAATAAAATTATTGTAATAGTACTTTTTGAATCTCATTATGGCACTAGTGCTTTCTGGAATTTCATTATGATACAAATATCATAATGAACTTACTTATGTCACTATAAACAATTGACATAATGATGTCATTATGACGCGCGCCACCAGATGAAATAGTTTTACAGACGGTTAAAGAGAGCCATTCCCATTATTCAGTAAAACAGATTAAAAGAGGCATATAATTATTTTGATTTGTTTGAATTGAAATCGAGGGTTTCTCTGATCATACGACGTTTAAAATTAATTGTCACTGTCTAGAAAATATATTATTGTATCATTACATGGTTATGTCATATGAAATATTTTTTATGTATAATAAATAAATAATAAAACGAATGTACTCAAGAATGCTTTCCAAGAAGCCGTACGGCTTTTACGTAATATATTTAAATGATTCATGTCGCCTGTTTTGTGAACCCATAATGTGGTACATCGATTTCTTTTGTCTAATTTCTTTTGTCTATAACCTTGTTAACTTAAAATTTTAAGGAAGGACCCCTATGTAGGTAGTCATTAAATGTATACAAAAGCAACAGTAAACCCCATCCGATTTAAAGACACCAAACAATAAAATGTAACAATATTAATAATTACGAGATAGTTAATTCCCTATGACAAAGTCATTATAGAAGAAGTGTCTTATAACAATGTAATACCCTTATGTACTGCCTGCACTAGCCGCCTATGCTATATTGTTTAACTGGAAAGTCGACCGCCTTAATGGCATACCCTCGATTTCAGATAGGTACCGTTCACGTGAGCCACACGGCCTACGTACCTGTGCCTTTATTCAAACCCATTGTCTGTCGAACAAATGGGAGCCATAAATTTAACCAACTATTTTGTTTCGAGATATGCGACAGTAAAAACTAAAAGCTGATTTAATCTTTGATCATTAGAAAATAAATGCGATGTCGCTTGTTCTTTTATCCCTAGAAAATAAATGCATTTCGATGTCAAATTTATTGCAATATTTCGACACCTACTTTATAGAATTCTAACAATGAATTTGTAGGTACTCAAACTGTTGTGTGACACTAACTTGATGCAATTACATCAGACTAATTACTTTATTTGCGTATTGCATGCGACACTAATTAATATACAATTACACTATACCTACACTAATTACTATACAATTGTTCCAATTCAATTAGTGTAATTAATGCGCAAATAGTCCAACTACTTTCATTTCTCGCGACAATTGGGTTTTAATTATCCCCCACCAGACTAAGCATACACTAATTACTATACAACAATTGTTCCAATTCAATTAGATGCAGTGTAATAAATGCGCAAATAGTCTAATTACTTTCATTTCTCGCGACAATTGGGTTTTTAATTAATCCCCTCCAGACTATATACAGTAGTGTAATTAACGCGCAAATAGTCTAATTACACAATTACAAATTACTAATTACGCAATTACATTACAGCGCAATAATCCAATTACTTTCATTTCTCGCGACAATTGGGTTTTAATTACACCCCCTCCAGACTAATTACATTAGTGTAATTAATGCGCAAATAGTCTAATTACACAATTACAAATTACTAATTACACAATTACAAATTACTAATTACGCAATTACAAATTACCTCCTCCCCTCTCTAATTGCCCCCCCACCCCAATCTAATTATCCTAATTGCCCCCCACCCTAGAAAAAAAGTGGTGGGGGGAGCAAAAGCAAAAGTGGTGGGGGGAGCCTCGGATCCGCTATTAGCACTCTACTCCCACACCCTTCGAAGAAGCCGACGACGAGTAGTGCGCGCGGAGAAACCACCCTGAAGTGCCGAGACAGGGTGAGTAAGTGCGACGTTAAAGGTGCGCGAGGGCAAGAGTGAGTGTAGAGAGTAAGTTAAGTTAGTAGTATAGTCTAGGTTAAGTTAGCTATATATCTGTTGGTGTTCTTTATTCAATATACATATTATGGAGATCTTCTTCATCGTTTGCAAGCCTTCAGGGGGGGACGTGTCACCGGGCCGGGCCATATAAATATAGCCCGGAAAGGCCTTCTAAGGCAGATCTTGTCAAGCCACGACACAGTTCACATCTCTAGGCCTTGCACTCGACGCTGAAGCCCCATTTGAAACAAACCAACGTATTTTACTTACCCATAATCCAGATTTCCTGAGTCCAACTACGATAGAGCTGCTTCGGAGGTCCTACCTGTAAAGAAAAGGATAATTAAATAAAACAAAAATTCATAAAATAAAAGAGCCCATAAAATTAAACAAAAAATAAATAATAATAATTGAGTGATTGAAAATAAAAGACGGCCAAAATAAATTAAACAAAAATAGAAAAAAGCCAACGGCAATAAAGAACAATCAAAAGAAAAAAAAAATTATAAATAAAATAAAATCACATACAGGGTGGACAAGAAAAGAAGGAAAATAAAACCAAGTTAAATACAACTCCTGAAAACCAGAGCGAGTCGGCCCAGTCATGCAGGGCCAGCCTCCCACTAGTCAACCCCAAGGAACCCCGATACGACGCACTGACCCTGGCTAGGAGCGAACCCCAGGATTTTTCCCCATGCCTGCCCGAGCTCCTGACGGGGGTGAAACTGACGGCCCGAGATGGATTTTCGAGGACTCTTATCAGGCCAACCGAGCGGCGATCGTACCTGAGCCTCCCGTGGCATCTTCGCCATCTTTCTACGTACCCAGGCCTCCAGGACGACATTTGATGACAAGCTTTGGGCAGAACCTGCCAAACCTCCGTTCGAGATAGTCATCACCTGAGACCGCCAATAGCTGATAGCCAAGATTCACTTCCTAATAATTTCCAACACCAAATATTTCCTCAAAGTTCGTGAAACACGAGGTACAATTAAAAAACGAATAATTCGACTTTAAAACAAAGTGATATAATAACTTCCCTGTAGAGATTTACGAAAGAAATTCGTCAGCAAAAAAAAAGAATTTTTTAATTCTTGAAAGAATTCATTATACACTTCTTCTTAAGCCTAAGGGAAAATCATTAGAATTTTTCAATTCTATTCAAAGAATTCATTACACATAAATAATTTAAAACTAAAACATAGTGACGCGACGCGCAACGAGACCACTACGTTCTTCATGGATGGTAAGACTTAATTTAACTAGACTTTGAACGGTTTATGAACGCTAAAATTTGTGCGTGATAGAGACAATTTAATTTATATTGCAAACTAATTCATTCTGTGACAGTGTACCGAATAATAAACTTTTTAGAACAATATAAACTGTTAAACTAGTCCAGTGTCGAATTTAATGAACTATGCGGCCTTAAGTTCCTCTAACACAAGTTATGAACAAACTTTAAAGTAAAGAACATTTAAAGTCAAATCCTTAGTTTAATCATTAAATAGATATAAAAAAAGAGCCTCCATTTAATGCGAGGGGCAATTTGTTCTAAATGTAAATAAAAATAATAACAATACACTCATATACATAAATAATTTAAAACTAAAACATAGTGACGCGACGCGCAACGAGACCACTACGTTCTTCATGGATGGTGGATTTATGCAGGCGTAATTTAAATTTAATTTAAACTTAGCGTAAGACAAAGAACCACGGAAAAACAGCAGGCATCGGCAAAATTCGGATATGCGCAATACGAAGAATGTCAACTTTTGTAGCTGTTCTGTGGTAGTATTTGTGGTTAACCTTACTTTTGTTGTTTTGTCGTCGTTTTTACAATAATTTAGAATTAGATGGATCGGATGGATTACATTTTATCTGCTTCGGCTGTAATAGCAGTGATTTGCTGTTCCAAATTACTACGAGAAAGAAAAACAAGGCGATGGGGAGTACGTCCATTGAATAAATATAATCGACACGATAAGGGACATTACAATTCTTTAATCAAGTTGATATTCAACAGGATCACGACCAATTTTTTAAATACACTCGGATGGTGCCGGAGCAATTTAATTATTTATTGGGATTAATTCAAGATAGAATGTATAAAACACCAGGCAAAGGAGCAATATCTCCTGCTGAAAGATTGTTTATAACACTGCAGTATGTATTTTAATACCTACCTTATTTTATTTTTGAATCAGATAATTTTATGTATTATTTTAGTTTTTTATCTGAAGGTTGCAGCATGCAACAAATTGCATGGGATTTCTATATAGGAAAAACAACTGTTCATTTTATCATAAAAGAAACTTGCACAATTATATGGGATGTTCCACAGCCCATATATATACCTTCCCCAACTACTGACAGCTGAATAGCTAATGCAGAAGGATTTTATAAGCGATGGAATATGCCCAACTGCATTTCAGCTCTTGACGGAAAGCATATACATATACAAGCGCCGGCTTATTCTGGAAGTGACTACATTAATTACAAAAAAAACTTTAGGTAAGTTCTTACAAAGTGAATAATAAGTGTTATTGAGACTTTAATTACAGCATTGTACTGTTAGCAGCTTGTGATGCGTATTACAACTTCACTTTAATGGATATAGGAAGTCCAGGTTCAAATCATGATAGCAGAGTATTTCGTGAATCTGGTATTGGAAAGGCGATGTTAGAGAACAGGTTGGACATTCCTGCAAATGCACCACTACCTCGCACAGATATTATGTTTCCATACTTCTTTGTAGCCGACCAAGCATTTCCGCTTAGTAACCATATAATGAGACCTTTTCCAGGAGAAAATCTTGACGAAGGAAAATAATTTTTAATTACAGATTATCCCGTGCTCGTAGAACAATTGAAAACACATTTAGAATATTAGCGCAACGTTGGAGAAAGTTAAGAGATCCAATTGTAGGTAATGTAGAAACTGCAGAGCAGATTGTAAAGGCTGTAGTGGTGTTACACAACTATCTCCAGAAGGCTGAAAGGATATTCCGCTTGATCAAAGAAGATATTGCCCGACTGGCTATGCTGATTACATAGAAAATGGTCGGTTGCAATATGGACGCTGGAGAAGTGATAATATAAATTTACAGTCAGTTGGGCAAGCTGGTTCAAGCAATCTCACTCATGAACAACGACTAAGATTTTTATTGACTGAGTATTTTCAGTCGTCAGTTGGGACATTTTTCCATCAATATATCCATATTTCCAGGGGATCAGTACCAATACCATGAAAATATAAACAAATTGTTAGTGAATAAGTACAGTCCGATGGAAAATATGTAGAATTCGTGTCAGATATTGTAAATGGAATACTTAATCATTATACTCTTAATTATTGTCCCTTTCAAGCTGTACAATATTAATAATATTACACGATATCACTATTAATATATACTATAACGTGTTTCAAGTTGTCATAATAATTCCACTCCCTTACGTCTCCAGACTTCTTTAGCTGGTCGAAATTGTAGCTCACTAAATAATTTCCGAGTATAACATTATATTTTGGACAAAGTTTCTACATAGCGTCAACAGTAAGAGATATAACTAAATTCAACTTTTATAGCAAATTTGCATACTATTTTCTGCTTATGCCGGAGTTTATATCCTGTCGCATGTCTATTATAGGTTCATTTTTGAGAAAAACGAAATGCACATATGCGTATTTCAATAGCACTGCTATATTCCTCAGCAGAGTTGTATTTTTCCTTGAAATGCGAACTCAGTCGGTACTAGTGGTAGAGAATTAGAGTTCACATTTTTTTTTTTTTAATCACTTATTTAACGTCGGCCTATTTCCGCTACGGAGGCCAATCACCGACGCCAGGAGACGAGCAACCCCCAACCTGGAAATTTTGCCGAACCTCTTATCTTACTAAGAGTAGGGATTTTTTACTTGCCTAACATTTAATAGACAAGGGACCGACTGCTTTACATCCCCTCCGAAGGATGATATATCCTCAATACACCTCTCGCCTACAGTTGTATTGCTTCTGCGATATAGCTGATATACAAGCCGCTAGAAGTAGGGAAGCGAGACCGCGTCTTTCCATGGATAGTCCCCATCCATGTACTACACGCGGTAAATGTTGCTTTACTCCTAATATCGCTATGAAGTGAGTGAAGTCAGTCCTCCGCTCGCTGCCCCAAGAGTTCACATTTAAATGAAGAAATATGCACTTAAAATTGAATACAAATTATGTACTTTTGCACCTACTACAATAGTAATCCCTAATGTGGTTATCAAATATTTTTATATTTGAAAACTAAAAGTTGTCTAGTTTTAGAATGTGTTAAGTAAACAAACTGTATGTCTGTGCTTGAAAAAATATTTTTAAATAAACTTGTAACATAATAAATGTGGTTTTATTTTATAGTGAAATAATATGAAACATTTAAAAAAAACATTTATTGAACTAAAAATATACATCCCAGTTTTAATCTGCTGTAAATCTATTCTACAAGTAGGTATACTGAGTGCGTATACCTACTTGTAGAATAGATTTGTGCGATATGTGAAAAAACATTTATTGATCTAAATAATAAAAAAAAAAAAATTCTGAGCCTGAATCTGTTTCCGCCAATATCTCCATAATTTTTGCTTTAACCCACTTCCTCCGTTTAGAATTTCGGATTCCTTGCACCATTAGGGCAACATTTCTTCCGAATACAACATCGCAATTTTCGAAGTCTTCATTCCTTGTACTACTATTGTTAAAAAAATTACTTATGAAAGAGAGTGTTTCACGCACTTGGAGATCATCTTCCTATCTTTTTTTGGTGCCACTTCTACTTATTGGCCTTTCACCACTATTAGCTGAGGGAGCATGATCATTTTTGTGTGTAGCATGATGCAAACCCTGTGAGGAACATGCACCTGCCTCAGGTGGTGGACTAGGAGTCTGAGGACTAGTGCGACAATTATTATCTGTTACTATTGTATTATCTGTTAATGGAGTATCCCACAGATTCATACTTTCCTCTGCTGTAGGAATTTGTGAAGTTTCCTCTGCTGTATAATTTGTGAACACTCGGTAGAGGTTGTAATATTACCACTAGTTTTACAAAGTAATACAGTTAAATAATATCCTAAAACTTATAACACTATCAGTACTTTCTGGGTATAACGGACCGCTCAAGGAAACCCATTGCTCTCATTAAGGGCCAAGCAGTTCGGGTAATTTTACCAGCGCCAGACTGCGTCAAACTTTTCAAGTCTCTTTTCTCTCTACCATATCTGTTACGTAGTACAGCCCAACGCGATTCACAGTCTTTTGCTGCAACCAATATAATTATGACATTGTCAATGCCAACTTTATCAAATACTTACGATTTCGTCCTAAAATAATAGCTATGCTCTTCCACGAATTAGCTTTCACAGTTGCATTTTTAAAGTCTTCATGTGATTTATCATATATATTACGAAATTGTTCTACCAACCCACTCAGAGCCCTATCATTTTCTAAAGTCCATTCCATCTTTACATATTCCAGGATATTAATTTTAAAACTTCAGGATATAAATTAAAAAAATTATTTTAAGAACGTTAGGAACTTTGGTTAGGTTTCGGTGGGCACAGAGGTAGTCTGTGTCTGTGATAATGGATTTCATAGATAAAGATAAAAAGAGAAAGACAGAAGAACAATTTCTGTCAAATATGCCCATATTGCGCATGTCTTCCGTAACTTAATATTCGTTAATTTGAAATATTTTAACTTAGAATATTACGGTAAGTCTACGTTAAGTCATTACGTCGTGCATAAACGACCTCATTGAATTGTACAGATTTAACTTTTCTTAAATCTAAATTAAATTTAAATTACGCCTGCATAAATCCACCTTTAATTTAACTAGTCTTTGAACGGTTTATGAAGTGCTAAAATTTGTGCGTGATAGAGACAATTTAATTTATATTGCAAACTAACTCACTCTGTGACAGTGTACC
Organism: Rhagium mordax; assembly: GCA_963680705.1. Lineage (NCBI taxonomy): Eukaryota > Metazoa > Arthropoda > Insecta > Coleoptera > Cerambycidae > Rhagium > Rhagium mordax. The sequence goes on from OY796664.1 coordinate 25,901,073, forward strand.
GAATAATACACTTTTTAGAACAATATAAACTGTTAAACTAGTCCAGTGTCGAATTTAATGAACTATGCGGCCTTAAGTTCCTCTAACACAAGTTATGAACAAACTTTAAAGTTAAGAACATTTAAAGTCAAATCCTTAGTTTAATCATTAAATAGATATAAAAAAAGAGCCTCCATTTAATGCGAGGGGCAATTTGTTCTAAATGTAAATAAAAATAATAACAAAGGTTCAGCCCGTCTGCATTTAATAAGATAGATAATTGATAAATACGTCTCCACTTAACAAGAGAGACAAGTGATAAATAGTAAAATTAATAACTAATCAGTCTCCACTTAATAAGCGAGACCAGTTAAGTAAAAATACTTACCAAAATATTCAAGGGCTGCATTCTAAAAGTGTAAAGATATAAACATTACCTTCTATTTCACCTGTGACATCAAGATTTAACTACACGTGTGCAGCGAGAGCCCCGCATGACTATTTCTTTAGCAGATCACCGCAGCAACAGCCAGAGGCAGCCTAAATAAATATTTTATCTGAGTTTTACTATATTGTAATCCAACTTGGAACTCTCGTTCGCACACCGCTCTGAACAGTTTGAACAGCAAGCAGCGAGCCGCCCCGCGTCCAGCCAGCACCTGCGATAATTCAACCACAAAAAATCGATCCTGAGCCTTCTCCACATACCTAGCTCGCTCTCCCGTAATTTAATCACCTCAGAATCTTACTGGCGCCTCTTTAAATAAATTTGTAAGGTTCTATGAAAACATTTTTCAAAAGAAAGGATTTGTTTGATATTAAAACTTCTTTTTATATTCTAATTCTCATCGTTCAGCACGCTAATAAGTAGTTCAATACAATATTTCTTTTCAACTTAATAACGTGGAGAGTGACATGGCGCCCAACGTGGGGCCATCATTATAATTATTGTCAAAATTGTTTAAGCCGATTCGTCAAATAAAATTTTTATTTTTTTTTAAATTTTTTAAACGAATAATAAAAAGTTTCTTGCCATGCATAATTTTGTAACGTCAAATTTCGGTCAATATCGCGTAATAGATCGTTCGCCAGGAAATTCAGGGGCCAGCTTTCTTGACACTGACGCCATGTCTACGGTAATAGACACGAACCCCCGTGGAGAAGGATACACACCGACAGGAAATCCGACTTGGGTGTCTACGCCAACAACTGTCAATAGATACACTCAAGTACAAGCGGGCGCTAGTCGCCCGGCGCACGCATGCAAGAAAATATGCAGGCAACAAATCAAGAAGACGACAAATTCGAGACATTATTCACAAGAATGGCAGAAACAATGGCCAAGACGCTGTGGTAAACGTCCGTCCGAAGAACGAACCTAACCAGCATATTACAATGCATTTATTCGACGGCACGAGGAATACTTTCTACAAATCGGGGACGACCGTGACAAAATTCAACATGTCACTGAACAGTTGAGAGGAATCGCAAAACGTTGGTACGAGCCATATAAATACTTAATTACGGATTTTCGTTGAACGTTTTATTGATCGCTCTGACTCGCCCGCAAAAATAACCCATGCAATGACTACGCTGTGTGGCCTGAAATAAGAAAAAGATAAACCCGCCGGCGTTTTCGTTACAAAAAAAATGAGCCTATTCCAGCGCGTTGATGCATATAAAACAGAGTCATAAAATAAACGTCAGTATCGATCAGCTACGGCCTGAATACGTTCCCGTTTACGAGGCCAGTGTATTCACTTGGTAGAAGATTTGGTTAATATATCAACGCAGATTGAGGCCGATTTAGAAGAGGCGTCTGCAACAGCGAAGGTGAGCAGCACAAGAAATCGTCAAGCGGATGAGATACGTTACTGCTGCCAGCATATTCGTATCGGACGTAGCTTGATAGGTACATCATCATGTTTCCAGCAACTGGTATCTAACCCACAGTTTAAACTTATAGCGATATCATAACAGCCCGCATAATAAAATCCTGCCAGGGCTAATTCTACAGGTTCCACAGCACCATTCCAATTTTTATATGATAGTAAACGCTGGTTAAAACCGTCATACCGTCATAATGTGATTTATGTTTTGGAAAAATATTTTGTGAAGAATCTTCCGTACACATTTTTTTCAGTAGTTTAAAATAATGTAAGATGCGTATATAATAAATAACAATCCTTGTTTTATAAACTATGTGTGCGATGAATCTGGAGGATGCACACGTCAGTATGTAAAATTAAACAGGTATACTGAAGATACAATCCTTACGTGATTAAAGGGTAATGGTGGGGATAGAAGCCGAGGGGAGCGGTTAGGTCATGTAATCTGATCCGCGACACCTGTTCATTAATATCAGATTATGACACGTGTACGTAACCCGATATGGGTCATTGACCTGTGTAACTTGATATGTATATTAATTTGATATCGCCGGAAATGTGCTTACATGTGCATTAATTTGATACCGCCCGTTATGTGACACGTGTGTATTAATTTGATACCACCGAAAACCCGATATGGGCCTATGTAACCTGATATGCATATTAATTTGACACCCGCCGAAAATGTGCGTTCCTAGTAAACTATAAAGTAAGGCACCTTTGACACCACCCGTTATGTGACACGTGTGGATTAATCTGATACCACCGGAAGCCCTATGTGAGTCATTGTACTATGTAACCTGATCCGCGACACCTGTTCATTAATACCGGATATATGACACGTGTATGTAACCCGATATGGGTCATTGACCTATGTAACCTGATCCGTGACACCTGTTCATTACTACCAGATATATGACACGTATATGTAACCCGATATGGGTCACTGACCTATGTAACATGATACCTGTGTATATTAATATGATACCTCCGGAAATGTGCTTACTTGTGCATTCATTTGATACCACCAGTAACCCGATAAGAGTCATTGTGTAACCTGATATGTATATTAATTTGATCCGCCGGAAATGTGATTACATGTACATTCATTTGATACCACCAGTAACCTGATAAGAGTCATTGACCTATGTAACCTGATTTGTATATTAATTTGATACATTTGCATTAATTTGATACCACTGGAAACTCGATATGTCATTGAACTATCCATAGGTATGTCTATCTGTCGGCTCACTCACGTCTATACCTATTAAACAATTCATAAGGTATAATGTGGTCCTTGACAGTCCAATATGCAGTGCGTCCATAAAGTAACGCGATACAATATTATTGAAAATTCCCAAAACAGGTTGATTTTTTATTTTAATTTACTGTTTCTTTAAAATAATTTAATATGGGTAGGATTGGGAATAGGAGTGGGGGTCAGGAGTGGGAATAGTAGTGGGGAGGGCAGGAGTGGGGGTTCAGGAGTGGGGGCAGTGGTGGGGGGATAGGAGTGGGGGTTCAGGAGTGGGGGGATAGGAGTGGGGGGCCGTGGTCGGGGTAGTTGTGGGGGTTCAGGAGTGGGGACTGTGGTGGGGGGGTTCAGGAGTAGGAGACAGTGGTGGGGGTAAGAGTGGGGGTTCAGGAGTGGGGACAGTGGTGGGGGGTTCAGGAGTGGGGGGGTCAGGAGTGGGGGTTTGTTACAGTGCTCTTATTTCTTAACTACTCATTGAAAATTGCATTAACATCTACAAATCCAACTTCAATTCCAACTTCCATCCATACATTTACAGACTGATAAATTTGATGCATATTTCCTAAAAGAACTATTAGGATGTCTGTGCCAGAGGTTCTAATTACAACATTACTATTTTCTTTAATTTTGGATAAATGGCAAATAATTCGGCTATCAGTCTCCTCGTGGCAGCAATTTAGTATGTCAATGGTTTCTCTTTCGATATGCCCATTTACTACCGCTAATTTGTAACACTCGTTATTTCAATTTGCGTATAAAGTTTTATTAGTAGTATTTCCACAAACATATTTCTCCAAAACTCACAAAAAACTTGACCAAAGCTTGTTTAAAATTGTCGTTACGAAGTGCTTTCATGAAGTCTGATGGCCGTCGTTGTTCCGAACCTTGAATAAAAAATTCATTTCTTTCATATAAATTAGCCCTTTTGTTGCGCTCAATATCTTTTATAGATGGGCTAACGAATTTATCGAACAATATGTGAACTTCATTGCCTTTATAAAACATAAAAAAACATAAAACACACCACAGAAATTAGGCAACCCCCAAATCGAAAGCCAAAGGCTGTCCGGAAGGAGGCTACACATTTGAAAAAACGCAGACAAATATCCATACCCACCGACATTGCCATTTGCCGGTGCCCGGTCTCGAACCAGGACTCGATAGGCAGTGTAGCCAGAGCCATGTCCGTCACTCACACTTTAGCCCACTACGTCTCCGAGTCGGTATGTTGACAAACTTTATTTAATACATGTTCAGCTAATTTTCCAACGTTTGTGGCGTTTCCCCTAATAAATGTAGTAAAAAAAATCCGTCAATAATTGTACAATCGACGTGATTGGAATAAAACTTTTTTTTCAACAGCCTTAAAAAGGCTGGATTTGTCTGTTTTATTAATGCTACCATATATATGGCACAATGAAAGTGGAAATGGTGTTAATGGAACGGATAATAAAGTTAATTCTATTCCCAATCCCAATCACATCACCCAATCACATCGATTGTACAATTATTGACGGATTTTTTTTACTACATTTATTAGGGGAAACGCCACAAACGTTTGGAAAATTAGCTGGACATGTATGAAAAAAGTTTGTCAATATAAAGGCAATGAAGCTCACATATTGTTTTTTTTTATTATTATTTTTTTTTAATCGTCTTATTTATATTAACGTCCTGGCGAAGTTTAGCTTAGAGCTATTCTGACACTTAACCAGGACACACCACATACACCCATTCCCTCCGACATTGCCATCTGCCGGAGCTGGGACTCGAACCCAGGAGAGATAGGCAGTAACTAGTCGCCTTGTGCCACTCAAGGGCGATCTAGCCCGCTGCACTATCCTCGGTAATGTAATGAGATACGGTCACCCATCCATTCCCCGGCTTCGACCACCGCTGCTTTACTCCGTTGATCGAAGACCGGCAATTGTACGCATGACCCCATCTCACTACTTTGATAAATTCGTTAGCCCATCTACAGGGTGTCCCGAAACTCCCGCCTTCCCCTCTAGGTGCTAATTCTCCATGCAAAAACAGTAAAAAAAGTCCTATAAACGTGTGTCCGGAAATGCTTCCTAAGGGAGCTACGGCCTTCTAAAGATGGCGCAAAAATAGGTGTTTTTATTAATTTTTTTTTTTTTTTTTTTTTTTTTTTAATTTATTCATCCAAAAGACCAATTACATATGGTATAGGACAAGTCAAAAGAAAAAAAAAGAAATACTATTACTAATACATATTACACAAGTATACATATACATATAAGAAAAAAAGAAATACTATTACTAATACATATTACACAATTATACAACATAATAACAACAATGACAACAATAATAAATAACGACAAATTGAATATAAAACGTTTATAAATAATTAACCTAAATATTCCTCAATAGTATAAAAACACTGTTGTATTAAATAAGTTCTCAAAATAGTTTTGAACTGTTTTATATTCTCAATAGCTTTAATATGTGGAGGCAATTTATTATACATTAACATACCCATATATGCTGGATTTTTTTCATAAATAGCTAATGTATGAATTGGTAAACATAAATCATTGCCCCTTCTCGTATTATAGCTATGATAATAATTATTTTTATTAAATTTATCCAAATTTTGCTTAACAAACAATAAAGTTTCTAAAATATATAATGAAGTTAAAGTTAACAGGTTTAATTTTTTGAAAATTTCTCTACAAGATGTAATTCTAGAAGCACCTACAATAGTTCTGACTGCTTTTTTTTGTAAACGAAATGCTCTTATACTGTGATGTGAACATCCCCAAAATAATATTCCATACTTCAATCTAGAATATATTAATGCATAGTAGAATGATAACATAACCTTATTTGAACTTATTTGCCGTAGTCTATATAATGCAAAGCAACTAGATGATATTTTTTTACAGATAGCATCTAAATGTGTTTCCCAACTTAAGCTATTGTCTAAATATAAACCCAAAAATTTTGTATTCTCAACCTGCTCAATAGTTCTGCCATTATTTTTGATGAGATAACTTTCAGATATATTTTTAAGTCTCGGTGTAAAATTGATGAACACTGTTTTACTGGCGTTTACGAATAATTTATTTTGATTAAACCATGCAATAAATCTATTCAACATAAGTTGTGCTTCTAATATTGTATCAGAAATATTTTTTTTTAGCCGAAAGGTAACTATTATCATCAGCAAACATTACTAACTGTTTGCTGTTCTCAATATCCGGAAGGTCATTCACGAATAGGAGAAAAAGTAGTGGACCTAAAACAGATCCTTGTGGCACACCATAATTAATATAAACTTTATCTGATTGTGCTCCACCTACCTCTACTAATTGTGATCTATTAGAAAGGTATGATTTAATTAAATTATTTATTGTTCCTCTTATACCATAAGCATCTAATTTAATAAGGAGCAAAGCATGATCAACCAGATCAAAAGCCTTACTTAGATCCAAAAATAAACCTACACATTTGTTGTTACTGTCCATTTTTTCATATAACATATTTAAGAAGTCATAAATTGCTGAATTAGTAGATTTACCTTTTCTAAATCCATGCTGCGCTTCATGTAAAATTCCATTGTCTGATAAAAAATTTGTAATACTAATAAAAATAACTTTCTCTAATATTTTTGATATTGTTGATAACAACGATACAGGCCTATAATTTTCTACATTACTAGTGTCTCCTTTTTTATGCAATGGTACTACTTTAGCTACTTTTAATATTTCTGGAAAAATCCCATGCCTCAATGATAGATTTACTACATATGTTAAAGGAGACAAAATATAATCAATGCTAGCTTTTATGATGTTTGTACTAATGCCGTCCATTCCGGATGAATTTGATTTTTTTAAAGTTTTTACAATATTAAGTATGTTTTGTTTACTAATATAGCCTATAATCATTGTAGGGTATTCGTTATTTATATGGAAATTACTAGGATCAGAATTATTTTTAATTAATTTGTCATTTAAAGCTTTAGGAACATTTATAAAAAAATCATTAAATATGTGTGCCATTTCTTTCTTATTAGTTACCAATGCATTATCAGTCTTTAATTCTTTAATTTGCCTATTAGTGGAATTCTTTACATTTTTGTTTATAATGTGCCATGCAGCCTTAGACTTATTTTCGGAATTAAAGTAATGGTTATCATTGGATATTCGCTTAGAGTCACGTATAACCTTTTTATATATTTTTTTATATTTTTTATAAAACAAAATGTCCTCAGGATCGTTTGTATCAATCATCTTGGAATACAAATTTTTCAAGTTATTAGATGAAATTTTTATACCTTTGGTTAACCAATCTTTTTTGCTGCAGTGCTGTGTTTTAAAATTAAGTTTCTTAATGGGAAATGAGACTTCAATATAATATTTTAGAATATTTACAAATATTTCAAATGCCTTATTAACATTACCGCAGATATACACTTCATCCCATGTTTCCCTACTTATACTTGATAAAAACATATCATAATTATTTTTACTAAGAAATCGTGTGTATACATCGTTATCAGTTGGACTTCTTTCAGCATCTATTGATAAAATTTGACCGGTGTGGTCCGATATAGCCGTTGGTACAACTTTACAAAACACTTCAGAGTCCTTTAAATTAGTACACATGTAATCTATGGATGTAGCAGTATTGTAAATATTATTTGAAAATCTAGTAGCACTATTAACCAAATTTAATATGTTGTATGATGACAGTATATCATTTAATTCGTTTTTTGCAACAGAATTTACCAATTGATCAATATTGAAGTCACCACAGAGTATTATTTTACTATTGATATTAGAGCATACATAACTCAGCACTCTATCTAGCTCATCAATAAACATATGAACATTATTAGGTAAAGGTGATCTGTAAATAGTAATAATTCGTAATGTATATTCTAAAAAGTTTAAATCTATTCCACACACCTCTATGATTTTTTCTTTGCAGAATTTCTGCAAAGATGTTATCTCCTTAACATTACCTAATAATGAGGTTTTACAAAATATAGCACTACCACCCTTCATATATAAAGACCTACAAAATATGCTACTTAATGTATAATTGTTTATAATTACATTGTCTTTTTCATAGTTTTTTAGGTTATGTTCTGTGATACAAGCAACATCGATATTTTCATTATATAAAAGCAGTTCCATAGAATCAATTTTATCACGAATGCCATCCACATTTTGATGAAGAATATTTATTAATTTTTCTTGGTTATATGAGCTTGATTGCTATTTATTTCTTATTTTCCTACGCTCTAAATCTATTCTTTTTTGATATGATGGACAATTTATATCAAATATATTGTGATCAGTTTTTAAATTTAACGAATATTTACTATTAACTGCTATGCAATTACTGCATGATACACAATCACTATCACAATCTTTAGTTGAATGACCCACCTTTAAGCATTTTAGACATTTTTCCTTAGCTACACAATCACTAGCTTTATGGTCATATGCACCACATTTATAACATCGTAACACTGAGACATACTCGAATACCCTGCATACTGACCAACCAACACATATTCTTTCTTTATTTATTATTAAATTAAATGATATTGGATCACATTCAATAATTGCCATATACTTGGTTTTCATCCTTTTTGAAACAATTACTTTAAGAGATGTATCCACATGATTTAGGAACTCGTTTTGACTAAGAATGGAGCTCAAAATTGTTTCCTCGCTCATCTGTTCATTAATATCCACAATTTTTATCTTGGGATTTTTTTGTGTCGGTGTTTTAATGCTGTAATTCTCATGCAATTTTTTATCAGCTTCTGCCCTGATTTTGTTTATCTCATCTTTGGTGTTACACTTAATAAGAATTCCTCCATCTTTAATTTCTTTTATTTGTTTTATGCCTACTCCTAATTCACTTGGATTAAGATTTTTACAAACATTTTCTTTAGTTATATGGCACTCTTGTTTAGATTTAGGTTTTATTACTATCACTTCACCAGTAATTTCTGCATAACTTTTTTTACTTTCTACAATTTTTACTTCATTATTCTGCTTACTAGTTGTTTGTATCAATTCCTTGACTAAATTTAATTCTTCTCGTATTGTGTCTTTAAAATCAGCTACATCATTGTATAGTTTGTTCATGAAGTCAAAATTCATATTACATTTGTCACAAAACCATCTGATATTTTTATTATTATTTATTAATTGATATTCTTCTAGTTTCATTTTTATACATTCAATATGGAAATTTTTACCACAATTTCCGGAACAGTGTAACTTGGACTCATTCCTCTTAACTTTTATTTTGCATATTCCACAATCATCTGCCATTATCACTTCAATAAGTAACTGGGATCAAAAGCCTATTTTAACTAGACCACTGGTGACATTTGCCCACAACCCACAACACAACTGCAGATTGTTGCAGTATGCGTGTGGGCTTGTTCTTATTTGTTTTTCTTTTTATTTATAGTTTGTACGGTTACCTTCACTATTGTAATGTCGTATCACAAAACACTGTAAAAAAATTATGAATTTGTCTTTTCCAAACTTAATGTAACAGCAGAGAACGAGACATGTACACACGTCGCTCACACAGTCAATATCTCGGAAATAATTTGGGACAACTTTATGAAACTTGGTTAACTATTTTCGATCATTAAAGGTTATTGTTTTCCAGTATTAACCAAAATTAATTTTATTATAGTAACGAGGGGTCCGTGTCCTTCGTTTCTACATATTAATGTACTCAATAAAAAATCTATACCGACTTTTTGCATTATTCTTTAAGTTTACATTTTCCAGAGCGTCTGCTCTTTATGGTTGACCGTCTGCCGATTATTTTAAACAATATTTGTGATCTACATAAAAAGATCTTTGATTTGAACCCTGATTTGTACATGTACCACATGAGGTAAGAAACGTCGGAAGTTTGGGCGTCGCGACGGGCGTCTTCTCTACGTATGCGTTCAAATACTGACGTCTGCCACATAAAATAACAATTGTAATAGTTTTCCTAGTGAATTGTCACGTTTTTAAGTATGTACCCAATGAGGTAACTTTAGCGACTTTTTTTGCCTTTTTTGACAAGCTGTCATAATGAGAAGTTGACCATTGACCCCCGGCAGACGGTCGGTTTTTTGCTACATATATGTGGTACTTTTACTACAAAAACTTAAACCTTTTGTACCCGATGAGGTAACTTATTTTCCCCTTGGCCGTAGGTCTATAAGCTACGTCCGATACGAATATGCCTCCAGCCAAGCACACCTTATTCTCGGTCAATAAATACAAGAAACAACGGTGAAGCTATTCCACCGACACCTTGTCGGTATTGCCCGGAGGAACGATGGCACTATCATAGTCAGTGCCCCAATAACCCTTATAAAAATTCGGAAAACTCCAGGTGAGCTGGAGCGACAACAGGCCGCGAACGAGTACAAACGGGACTATCTCAAACCGTCCGCCAGAACAACAGCTCTGCGCGCCCAGCGAATCCACCACAGCAGAGCAGCAGCAATCGCAATTAAATCGTTTATGTCAACAGCAAACTATAAATAATCTACAAATCTTTAACTATGAAGGCGTTTATAATATTTCTAAACTTTTTCAAGAAAATACTTCACAAATTTCACCACAACAAAATGTACAAACGATGGGCACGCAAACAGAACAAATTTCAGAACAAGAGTTTACCGATTTATCCGTTAATAATTTACATCAACTCCCTCGTATTAATATTATTCTCAAAGGGAAAACTATCCAGGCTCTTATTGACACCGGCGCCGCTCAGAACGTGTTAAATGCGAGATTAGTTTCGGACAATGTTAGCGCCACATCATCGCAAGTATTTACCCTTGCTTGCGGCAAACAATACATTCAGTCGCAGGAACAACTCAAAACTACTATTAGCATACAAGGGACCAACATGGACGTCGAATTTCAAGTAATAAAGGAATTAAACGAGGAAGCTATCCTGGGAGTACCTTTCCTAAGAAAATACAACGCCACTATCGATTATTCCCGAAAATGTCTATACCTTGGAGAGCATGCAAGAATTACTACCGTAAAACGGGCCTACATTGACCCCCGAGGTAACATTGAACAATTTTACCCTTGACTTTATTTTTGCTTATAACTTCTGCTGCGAGTATTTTTTTTTATCAAATAAATTTTGTGTAATAAAGAAACCCAGTAGATTTTGTATTTAATAGTGCTATATAGTCCTAATTTCTCTTAAATGATGTAAAAGAAATTGAACCCGTTTCTGAAAATTTCTGGAAAAAAACAAGAGTCAAAATTTTTGTCTGTAGCAGTTTTTCTGTAAGATGTTAAGGCAAATATATTGATCTAAATCATACTAGTATCATTTATAACATCATTTCACTCCAAAAAACGAATATTGTATTATCCAAAAATTTTATATTATTTAATGAAGAAAAATGGCGCATTTCTTTAGCCTGACTGTGATCCTGAAACATTCTTTGAGGAGCTGCTTGAAGAAGAAAATATAACCGAAATGGAACTGTCGACTAACACGACTGATGTTAATGATTATGTCCTTGTTAGATTTTGTACAAAAAAAAGTTTAAATTTTTTTGTGGGCCTGGTACAAGAAAAACTAGATGTTGGAGATTACATCATAAAGTTCCTGAAAAGAGAAGGAAAATCGGTGTTCCATTGGCCAGAGGTAAAGTTGTTGCTATGTTGTATTTACAACAATAAAGTTTTTCTCTTTTAAATAGAAGACAGTAGATAGGTAATAGCGGACCGCGGTCTCCCCCCACCACTTTGCTCCACCACTTTTTCTGGGGTGGGGGGCAATTAGGATAATTAGATTGGGGTGGGGGGTAATTAGAGTAGGGGGAGGTAATTTGTAATTGCAATAGAAGTAATTAGGTAATTAGGCAATTAAAGTGGAGGGAGGTAATTTGTAATTGCAATAAAGGTAATTAGGTAATTAGAGTATTGTCGGTAATTAGTAATTTGTAAATGTGTAATTAGACTATTTGCGCGTTAATTACACTATTGTATATAGTCTGGAGGGGATTAATTAAAAAACCCAATTGTTGCGAGAAATAAAAGTAATTGGATTATTGCGCTGTAATTAGACTAGTATAATTGCAATATATCTAATTGAATTGGTACAATTGTATATTAATTAGTGCATCAATTGGAGAAATGAAAGTAATTGGATTATTGCGCTGTAATTAGACTAGTATAATTGCAATATATCTAATTGAATTGGTACAATTGTATATTAGTGCATCAATTGGAGAAATGAAAGTAATTGGATTATTGCGCTGTAATTAGACTAGTATAATTGCAATATATCTAATTGAATTTGTACAATTGTATATTAATTAGTGCATCAATTGCTAAATTATGCGCTCTTATTTGTCAAAAATATATGTCATTCAGTATCGTTAACAAGGGGTCTGGCATATTACCATGTCAAAAATTATTTACTGTTGCATTTGTAGTATAAAGACATAATTTCTCGAAATTCTATGGTTTATTACCCATATAGAAAAGCAATATCAAGTAGACAAAAGAAACCCATAAATCACGGTTAATAGTTAGTTAGATTTAATCTAGGGTAGTGCATTGTTCAACTTGATGGCACCTGTTACCATCGGTCGGTTGACCTTCCCGCTAAGCATAGGCGGCTAGTACAGTACAGTAGATATTTCACGTTTTAAACACACCAAACCTGTAAAAAAGACAAAAGAAATTGGACAAAAGAAATCGATGTATTAAAAAGCACACGGAATAAATTAAAACAAATACCCTACTGTCACTGAGGCTTTGGCTTTCTAACAAAAGATCATGAACCCGCCCTCCTCATTGTCAGGGTGACAATATATTCAAAGGAATATGTATTTGCATGCATGCAAAAGACTCCACTTCTAAGACATTATTTACTGTTGCCATTGTATGCATTTAATGAATACCTACATAGGGGTCCTACCTTCAAATTTTAAGTTAAGAAATTAGACAAAAGAAGTCGATGTATTGTCAATAGTACCACATTATGGGTTAACAAACAGGTGACATCGAATCATTTTAAATATATTACACAAAAGCCATTCTAAATAGTTATTCAATAGAATAATATAATGGGGGATATTTGAATTACAAAATGTGGTGGTGGGGGTCATATTCTGTAGATATATAGAGAGTGAGAGGAGTTGTCACAACCATTATTAGTAGCAACAGACTCCTAGTGAAAACGCAAAATGTATAAGTGTACGTCTTGCAGTAAAAGTTTTACGCGATGTGGTAATTTGCGTCATCAGAAAGAGTCGTGTGTGAGTTTACGTGATAATGGACCTCCAGCAAAACAATTTAAATTTGATTCAACCCCATCAACATCCGCAAGTATGCAAACATGTGATTGTTGTAATGTGACGTTGACAACAGCTCAGATGCATTCCCATAAGAGGTCGTTGCAACATAAGGCAAATGCATGTGTTCCTTCAATGGATGGTGTAAGCATTATCCAAAGCGCTTTCAAATACAGAATTATTTCATATCGAGTGCATAGTGAACATAATCATCTGGACTACGTAATGTTCTTTAATGATATCAAACATAAAATTTTAAATCTGCTAGAAGAAGCGCTACAAATACATACGGCAATAAAAGTAAATCTGGAAGTGTTCGCTAAATACATGATACAAAGTAAAGAGTTAACGGATATGAAATCATTTAATACAACCAACAAAATTTTGGATCAAGCTATGAATTTAAGTGATGTTTTGGATAGTTTTGTAGAAGAGATGATTACCCAAACTACAGAGTTTCAAGAGCGAGATTCAGGTGTGTAATTATTTTTATTAACATTTGCATATTTTTAGGATGGGCCCTGGAACGAATCGAATTTGTTGAAATTAATGTGAACAAGTATAGTCCACTGCGTGGCTCATCATATATAAAATTACCAAAATTCATTGAAAATAAGAATGCAGTGGTAAACGTGCACAATCAAGATCAATGTTGTTTTGCCTGGGCGGTGACTTCGGCACTGCATCCTACAAATGGTAATACATCGGACTTATCATCATATCCACATTATTCACAAGTGTTAAATGTAACAGGTATGGATTTTCCAGTAAAATTGCGAGATATTTCAAAATTTGAGGAAATGAATAATATATCGATAAATGTATACGGGTTAGAGGAGAAATTTAAAAATAATAGAATGGAATATGAAGTTGTAGGTCCTTTACGTTACTCGGGGAAAAAACTGCGTATCCATTTAAATTTATTGGTAATTTCTGAGGTGTGTAATATTAATCACCATTGTAAGAACGACTGCGCTAAAACTCACTATTGCTGGATAAAAGATTTGTCTAAGTTAGTTTCGCGTCAAATTTCTGCTCACAATCATAAAAAACATTTTTGCGACGGTTGTTTGTTATATTTTAATACCGAACGTCACTTATTGCAACACCAGTCACACGATTGCAATCACATTTATACGACAATACCTACCACCCAATTTCGAATCGATAAATATGGTAAACAAGTACCCGAGAATATGTTAAAATTTGAACATTTTGAAAGGCGAATGCAAGTTCCATTTGTAGTGTACGCCGATTTCGAATCAATTTTAACTCCTATCGATACCTGCCAACCCAATCCAGAACGGTCTTTCGGGAATAAAACTTTTAGACATCAACCACATTCTTTCGCGTATTTAATAAAATGTTCGTTTGACAATTCCCTAAACAAGTTCGAGTTATACCGGGGGTCTGACGCCGCCAAAGTCTTCGTATCACGTATCGAGGCCGACTCGAAAGATATCTATAATAGATATATGAAAGATATAGTCCCAATGGCTAAGCTCACAGCGCAACAAAGACGAGACTTTGAAAACGCAGCCGTATGCGGTATATGCGAGAAGGCATTCGAGGAAGGTGACGTGAAAGTTAATTATCACTGCCACTTAACCGGAAAAATAAGATTTATCGCTGCACATTCTGTTTGCAATTTAAATTATAAATTACCATGTTTCATACCGATTATATTCCATAATATGAGTTCATACGACGGACATTTATTCATTAAAGAGCTATGTGCACATAAAGATAGAGTGGAGGTACTAGCGCAAAATAAAGAAAAATACATATCTTTTTCAAAACACCTTTATATGCACGACTACATTAATAGGAAGGGGGAGAAGAAACAAAAATTTTACAACTGCGATTTATTGATAGTTTTAAGTTCTTGTCAACATCGCTACAAAATTTGGGTGAAAGTTTAAATGATGACCAGTTATCTATAACCAGAAGTTTTTATACAGATAACAAAGAATTTCGTTTAATGAGACAAAAGGGTGTATTTCCATATAGCTTTGTGGATAGTTTAAATAAGTTGAATAAACCAGATCTACCATCCAAAGCCGAATTCTATGACAACCTAAATGATCAGCATATATCCGAAGATGATTATCAACGAGCTAAAGATGTGTGGAAGTTGTTCGCATGTCAGAATTTAGGTGATTATTCAGATCTGTATTTAAAAACAGACGTATTGCTTTTATGTGATGTATTCGAAAATTTTCGAAAAATCAGTTTAGAGAAATACAAGTTGGATCCTGCTCAATATTTTACAGCCCCCGGATTGTCGTGGGACGCTATGTTAAAACTGACAGGAGTAGAGTTAGAATTATTAATTGACGTAGATATGATTAACTTCTTTAAGAAAGGAATTCGTAGTGGAATAAGTCAGTGTTCTGAAAGAAAACATATCGCAAATAATAAATTTCTTACCGATTACGATTCCAACGAACCCTCGTCGTTTATAACTTATTTGGACGCCACAAATCTATACGGTCATAGTATGTCCCAATCGTTGCCGACAGGCGGATTCACTTGGTTGTCCCAACAAGAAATTATAAACTTAGACATTACGAATATTCCAGATGAAAATCCGCGTGGATACGTTTTCGAAGTAGACATTCATTATCCCCATGAATTACATGATCTACATTCGGACCTCCCTTTCCTTGTAGAAAACATGATTCATCCTAATGCAAAATTGGCAAAGTTGATTCCAAATTTGTTTGACAAGAAAAGGTACATTGTACACTATAAAAACTTGAGGCAGGCCATGGATCACGGTTTGATGGTTTTAAAGACACATAGAGTGCTCGCATTTAATCAATATCCATGGTTAAGAAAATACATCGATTTAAATACGGAGATGAGAAACACGGCAACAAGTAAATTCGAAAAAGATCAATTTAAATTAATGAATAATGCAGTTTTCGGTAAAACGTGGATAATAGAAAGGATATAAAGTTGGTAACGCATTGGGAAAGTATTAGAAGGTCCTTTGGTGCAAATGCTCTTATAGCCCGACCGAATTTTAAAACTTGTTCAATCTTTACAGAAGATTTCGTCGCGATTCATATGAACAAACTAAAAGTAGTATACAACAAGCCAATTTATGTAGGGTTTTGTGTTTTGGAATTAGCCAAGACGGTACTATATAATTTTTTCTATGACGTGATAAAAAGAAAATTTGGCGAAAATGCTTTCCTGTTATACACCGACACGGATTCTCTGATTATTAAAGTTTTTACTGATAACATTTACGATTTTATAAAAGAGAACCCCGATAAATTCGATACATCCAACTATAAAGAAGGAAATAAATTTGATGTTCCTAAAGGTCTGTCGGTTTTAGGGAATTTTAAAGATGAGTTCCCCGCCGACCCGATTATTAGTTTTTATGGAACGGGGGCTAAAGCTTACTGCATGAAATCTATGAATAGCGAATTGAAAAAAGCTAAGGGGGTAAAGAAATCAGTTATTAATAAAAATTTGTCAATAGATGATTATAAGAAAATAGTGGAGCGGGGTGGGGTAATATTAAGAGAAATGAATACATTTAGAAGTTATTCGCATGATATTTACACAGAAATGAAAAATAAGGTGGCACTATCTCATTATGATGACAAAAGATTCGTCATTCCTAATACCTTTAAAACTTTACCATGGGGGCATTGCGACATACCGATATTTCAAAATGAGTTGGCCGTAATAACTGATAAAAATAATGTCGTTGAAAAGGAAAAATATGATCCTTTAGATGCTTTACTTGCAGCAATAGATGAGTTAAGCCAGTCACAATAACATTAGCATATCAAATAAATTTGCATTATTTATCGGGTTAAAGTTATAAAACTGGAAAATTCATACTAAATGTGAGACATTGTATTATATTTAAGTAGATTTATTGTGTAATAAAATATATATTTATGAAAAAATAATGTTTTTTAAGTTAAGGATTTGTAGTATATGTAAAAAACTTAAAAATATTTTTATTTTGTTTACAATTTAACATTAAGGAAATAAATTAAACAAATATTAATTGAGTACATTCGTTTTATTATTTATTTATTATACATAAAAAATATTTTATTTGACAACCATATAATGATACAATAATATATTGTCTAGACAGTGACAATTTTAAACAAGAGAAGCTCTATCAACCCACGAGTTGTGTTCTTTAGAGAGTCCACAAAGAATCTATTTCAATCTTTACCAAATTTTAATTATTTATCCTCAATTATCCTTAATTACCCTAAATTATCCTTAATTATCCTTAATTATCCTTAATTATCCTTAATTATCCTTAATTATTTTTAATGATACAATAATATATTTTCTAGACAGTGACAATTTTAAACAGGAGAAGCTCTATCAATCCTCGAGTTGTGTTCTTTAGGGAGTCCAAGCCATTTTACAAACACTTTATTCCCTTGCTTTTTTAAAATATTCTCTACTAGATACCTTTAGTAGCTCCAACTCATAAAAACACCCCTTGATTGGATGTCCAAACATGTCTGCAAGCAGGTAAGTTGTGGGATTTGTTATGTTTATCTTGACAATTTTAAAAAGTTCTGTTGAGAAATTCGATGTAAACCCTTTATCAAATACACCTTTATACTTGCTAATACGAACTACGTCACCGAGGTGGAATTTCGGTTTGAGAGCAATTTTAATGTTATTATATACGTTTAAATGTGTAGTTGGTGTGACATCAACAGGTTTCATACCAATTGTACGATGGACTTTGTTATTATAACTTTTTGTAACATTGGGTAGGATGTCGAGCCATTTATATTTACCCATAGCTGAGAATTCTTTATACAACCAACTCTTTAATGTGCGGATTACTCGTTCAACAATTGCTGCTTTTTTTGTGCTATATGTAGAATAATGATTAATTTCATGCTGCCTCATTAGTGCGGAAAACTTTCTGTTGTAGAATTCTGTACCATTATCAGTCTGTAAATTTCTCGGTGAATAATTTGCTTCTTGAATAATAGTCTGCATAGCCTTGGTAACTTCTACAGCTGTTTTATTTTTAACAGATCTGGTCCATACGTACTTGGAATAGCAGTCAATCACTACAAGAATATAACGATACCCTCTATTTTTATCAGCGTATGGTTGCATTTCGGCTAGGTCTGCTTGCCACAAATCACCAAACCCCTTAATTATGGTTCGCCTTCTACGAAAATTTCGCCGAGCATTTCTATGTAACTCATTAACAACTTGTAATTTTTCGCTGCTAACCTCCATTATGAAATTGTCTTCAGATATATATCAACTTCAGGCATTAGTTCTGGTGGAAATGCTAGGCCTCCGGATTGCACCTTCTTTGGTTGGAGTTCGGTGGCAATATGCTCCAATTTAGCGATTCTAGTATTAGCTATTAAGCTGTTGCTGGTCGAATGTTCAGAATTTCAAAAATTACTTTATCAACATATTTCTGGATTTCTATTTTCATTTTCTGCATCATCTCATTATTTTGTTTATTGAAAATAGCGTGATTTTCTTCTCCTCTTTTTATAAGTCTCACATCAACATATTTTTTCATTTCCCCAATAATTACATCGGATGTATCAGAAATAGCTTTGGCAGCATTTTCATCATTTGTTTGTAGACGCTTGTTAACGTAATTACATGTTGCACCATCTTGATCATCGACAGGTTCCCCTAGATTTTTTAAACGCTTAATATCAATATCATAGTGATTATCTCTGGTAAGTTTAAAACCCACGCCAGGTAATACACGATGGGCTATTAACTTACTCGCACTAATTCTTTTGCTGCGTCCAAATTTGTCAATTGTGTTGTTTACAGTAGACATTTCTGATTGCGTCTGATCCATTTTATATATTTCAGGCTATATAATACTTATTGAGTATGATGATACTAGGTATTATATCTTTAATACACTATTTTTTCCTCCCTAAGTTCTGATATTATTTCTATTATTTCATTGTCGTGGTTGTTATTTCCAGCCATTTTCGAACCCCATAGGAGGCGTAAACGAGCCACAAGTTCACTAGGTTTATTCCAGTAGATATACTCTTTATCTTTATTTCTGTACAATTTGTGGGTAGGTACACGTTTTAATCCGTGACCACTTGTTGACGATCGTGTCGCAATTGTAGATGTTAATGGTTTGATAATTTTGTGAAATTTTTCATGTTTAGTGGTGTTATAGCCACTCGCTACATTGAATTTTTTGTACGGCGCTTTTGTTTTCCTTAGTATTTCTCCATATGATGGTCGAGATGGTAGAGTACCTGCCTCTCACCCAAAAGTCCCGGGTTCGAATCCCGGTCGTCGCAATGGAAAATACTGTGAGAGGGATTTTTCCATTATACACGGATATTGGATGTGTGTCCCTTGTCTTTAAATGTGTAGCCCTCTCCCGCACAAGGCTCAGCCTTCTGGGATAAAGGGGGTCGTAATTACATGTGGTGTATTTATTATTATTATTATTATTATTATATATCTTACTCCATTCATCATCGATAACACTCTCTGTATTATCATCTAGAATTGGCGGACGTTTTAGAAATATTAGATCGTACAATTTCGGATTACCTAGATACACGCCAAGTTTCTTATTGCCATTACCACAGTGTAATATTTCCATGGGAAAAACGTATTTCAGCATTGCCCATCAGCAGTTTGCCTGTCTTGGGATCTACACGCACTCCATATAAACTATCATACTTGGAATCACCCGATTTTACATTCTGTATATGTCTTTTTACAACCTCACGTCCTTTTTCTAGTTTTCTAGCTAGAGAAGTTTCAGATACGGGGGTTGTTGTTATAGACGATGGTGGTGTTTCCATAATGGGGATATAAGGTGGAACATCATCACCGCCTACATACTTCAGATCCTTCTTCAGAAGCACTCTCCCATGGCACTGCCCTCTGAGTAGACACCCTTGATGATGATGATGGTTGTTGGGCAAGTGGTTTGTTCTCCGCTGCTGAAGATATAGCATTTAAAGGTTCAGTTATTGGTTGATAGATCTTTTCAAGTGTTACATGCATCTCAATATCTTTGTTCTTAATAGAGTTAAACTTCTTACGTACCGCATCTGTCGCCTCAATCAACTGTCGCTTGAGGGCTGTTTCACTATTGGGATGCGCAAGATTGTAATTTTTTTATTATCTTTGGTAACCTTCATCTTAGCGCATACGTAAACGAAGTAACCATACGAAGTATGTGGCTCAAGTGAAGTTTTTATTAAAATGCATTATGGATATATGAAGCTATCAAACCCTTTTCTATATCGCCCAACTTGTACTTCTCTATCCTTATCAATCACTAGAAACCCATATTTGTCATTCCAGCACTCTGCACACATATTTTGAAATACTGTAAACGTTACATCAGGTGACACATGATCGGAAAAGATGTGATGCAGATTCATGTCGTCCTGTTTAAAGACAGTAATTAAATTACTATTCTCTTATTAGCTGCTTCGGTATTCGAGAATATGTTTGACCAAGATAAAAACAATCCACATTTCTATGGCTGCCCATACTAAAATATGCTCTTATAACATCTTGCTTCTCACATATCACATCGTCAAATATAAATAAAGACTCCGGTTTTGCCTCGGATGGTTCCACTATTTGCGCTCCATTACTAAATGTATAAAATCCTAACCCCTCAATCGGCGCTAGCACCTTACGTAGATACTCATACTTGGGTTGATTTATAGACTTTGAGTATAGGTAAATGTTTAAAAAGCGTAAACCTAAGCGATGGGTGATCAAAGATATTAAGACATTTGTTTTCCCACAATTCGAGGGTCCTATTATGAGGGCACGTACAGTTGAAGGTAGTAGTGGTCCATGACGATTATGAGCACTTAACCCACGCCCAACTTTTTCATCCAAATTATCTATGGAAAGCGTTTGTTTCTGTTTCACAATGTGCATTGTATCGCAGCTAATTGGTATATAAATAGACATGTGACTTGCAACTCTTATTTAAATGGTTTCCACCATACGATACACACGTGAAAAACGTATGAAGCGCGGTAGAGGATTAATTAATTCCCTGATTAATAAGCTTCCCGTCGAGTTGCATTTGCCAGGTTATCAATTTTGTGGTCCAGGCACAGATTTAAATAAACGGCTGGCACGAGGTGATCCTGGCATAAATCAGCTCGATAAAGCGTGCAAGCAACACGATATTGCATACGACAAAAACAGCAGTAACCTAGCAGCCCGCCATAAAGCAGACTATCAGCTTGAACAGGCTGCGTGGAAACGAGTGAAATCCAAAGACGCAGGACGTGGAGAAAAGGCCGCTGCTTGGTTAGTTACAACTATAATGAAAGGAAAACAACGTCTTGGTATGGGATGTAATTCAACAATATCTCGTAATCCAATAAGGAAACGAATCATCAAGAAAACAAAGAAGGGTAAGAAGAATGTTAAAAAGACAGCATTTGGATCTGGGATAGTACGAAAAGTGCGTGACACACTGCGAAGTACTGGAGGCAAAAGAGTAAAAGACCAAAAGAAGGCGACTGAAATTGCTCTAAAAGCTGCACGTCGATATATAAAACAGGCCGGTGGGAAACGCAATATTCGAACACCTCGAGTTATACCAATACCAAAAGTTGGCGGTATTTTACCTCTAATACCCATTTTTGCTGGATTATCTGCATTGGGTAGTTTGGTGGGTACGGCTGCTGGTATTGCTAAAGCTGTAAATGACGTAAAAAAGGGTAGAGAAGAATTAGCTGAAGCAAATCGACACAACAGAAGTATGGAAGCAATAGCTATGAAAAGTGGTAAGGGGATGTATATGAAGCCATATCGAAAGGGAATGGGCCTTTATCTAAAACAGAATTCAAAAAACTAATAGACTCCCTACCTCGGCGACCTCTTACCGACATTGATCTTAAATATTATGCTAAGAAAATGAAGGTAGCATACTTTCGGGGTGTATTTATGCGCGACTCACTACCAAGACGTGGCCCACATTACAATGAATCTGCAATAATCAATTTGGATAATATATATGGTCCTGGGACATATTGGGTGGCATATAAAAAACGAGGTAGTTTAGTAAATTACTTTGATAGTTTTGGTGATTTACCCCCACCTATAGAATTAGTTACATATTTCAATAACGATTCAAGGAGGGCCAACCAAATATTCTATAACTACAAACGTGTACAGAATTTTAACACAGTGTGGTGTGGACATTTGTGTTTAAAGTTTCTCTCTACGAAAGAAATATAAAACGCCATGGAGCTGAAAACTATAACCCCAGCAATGGATCGAGAAGGTATCAAGCGAATGGGCCACTCACTAATTGCATTCTCCCGTTTGCGTAGTCTATTGAAGATGAGCAAACAACAACTTGCAGATATGCCCAAAGAAGTGATGATTGGGTTGGCTTCACATGAAATTGCATTAGTATGGGATAAGCTACCTACACATCTTCAGAACGATGTCGATATAATAAAATATCAATACTGCACAGAACATTACCTTAACGATCATGAAGGCAGTGTTGATGCTAATGACGGCCCAATACCTCGAAAAATGTTTTGCTGCTATTGTAAGGTAAACGATGTAAATGTGGCATCCAATAACAATGTAAATATATTACCATCAACTTCAAAGAAGAGGAAATTATACCATTATTGCTGTAATCCACAATAAATTGGGTAACGCAATTTAATTACATCAGTCATGTCGTACACGTTCACACTAACGAGCCGCTTAAGTGTGCTAAGTGTCAACTTTAATCCACCCATTGAACTGGATAGGAGCAGTCGTCATGGGTTAGGCTTAATTGGATTCTACTCTTACAACTCCATATTCAATGTGGATGAAACAAATAACATCTTCCAATATAGGGTTAGTGCTAAAGATACATTCACTACTGTTCACATACCTCTGGGGGCTTATGAAATTGATGAAATCTATGCAGCAATGTTGAAAGCTATGAATATTGATGGAAAGGATTACACGCAAACATTCACTTTACGAGCAAACAACAATACCCTAAAGTGCGAGATTTTGTCAAAGTATGAAATAGATTTTAGACAACCAAATTCCATAGGAAGTCTGTTGGGATTTGGACCAATATATTTACAACCAAATAAAAATTATGAATCAACACAGCCTGTTGATATTATGAAAGTAGGGATGATACGCGTAGATTGCAATATTATTTCTGGAGCTTATCTGAATGCGGAAGAGTCACACACTCTCTTTGAATTTGATATAGATGTTGAGCCTGGCTACAAACTTACTAGAGAACCTACAAATATCATATATTTACCCGTTAGACCTAAATGGTGTCAGTTAATAGATAACATCACGCTACGTGTACTGGACGACAACGGTGATTTGATCAATTTTCGAGGTGAGAAAATTATTGTAAGGCTAGAATTGAAGAAAGTTTGATATCACCAACCAAATGGGCTTTCGATATAAACAGCGACAGCAAGTACATCGCCATCAATATGATACTGTAGCGATGTGTGGATAAAAAGAAAGGGAGATGTGGAAAGCAATTCATTCAAAGTCTATACCTTAAACAGTTAGGACATAGATTGTCAGCTGAGGATCAAGCCTTTTTAAAACATATTGGATTAAAACTGCGAAAATATTTGCCATAATAATGGTGGCGGCTGCAACTAGTGAAAAACTTGAGGTGTTTGATGAACCTGTGTTGGATCATTCCCTAGTTAGCCTACATGAGCATACATATAATCCATATGGTTCCCCATATTACAGAAACTCTGATGAAATACGTATTCCCATCAATTTTCAAGATGTTATACTCGACATTTCAGAAAGTTATATATACATAGAAGGAAAATTTACCCCTAGTGATGCCTCAAAGCGTTGCTATTTATCCAATAATGCACTAGCATTTCTCTTTGAAGAGATACGTCTGGAAATGGGTGGTGAACAAGTAGCAGTAGTTAGAAGACCTGGTATTACTACAACAATGAAAACTATGGTATCATATGGGCAAACGCATGCACGCTCATTAATAACAACAGGTTGGGGTCTCAGTCAAAATAGACAAGATATTTTAGATACCAGTCACGTGTTCAGTGGCAAACTACCCCTTAAGTTCCTTATGGGTTTTGCAGAAGATTATACCAAAGGCATTCTGAATGTGAAGCAAGAATTAATTATTATAATTGCACGCTCATTTAAAGACTCCTATATCGGTGAAGTTGATGCGGAGCTGGAAATAAGCAAAATTGAGTGGAAAATAAGACATATTGTACCTGAAGATCGACAAAAGTTAAAATTATTGAATCGAATTAATAAAAGTGGTAATAATGCCAAGGTTAATATGGTCTACCGTGCATGGGATTTTTATGAGCTTCCCTGTCTACGTGATACTACCTATGACATATGGGCTCTTAAACTCTCTACCCGTCTTGAAAGTCCACTTTTCATCCTTCTTGGTTTTCAAGACACTGATCAGGCCAATGATAGAACAAAGGATGTTACACAGTTCAAACACGCAGACATAAATAATATTCGACTATTTCTAAACTCTGAAGTATATCCATACGAACGTTGGAATTCAGATTTCGATAAGAAGCTCGATTCTGCAGCATATTATGCTTATGAGAACTTCCAACGTAGTTACTATGATAAAGATATGAGCGAACCCATGATGGATCTTGGGGAATTCAGGAAGAATCCTTTGTTTGTCATTGATTGTTCACACCAACCTGTTGCAGTGAAATCATCTACAGTCGACATAAAAATAGAATTTGAAACACGAAAAACGAAATTTCCCGAACAAACTCGAGTGTATGCACTTATACTTCATGATACATATTTAAGTTATAATGCATTAGATGGCTCGGTTCAGAATGGCTTTCTTGATGTCTAGTAAAAACATTTTATCAACAATAATCATGGTGTACTTGCAAATGTTTATTTTCTCAAAAATGTAATTGTGTATTTAAAATAAAACTGTTTTAATTATACTATGGTATTTTTAGTTGTGTAATAAAAAATAGGAAATAAAATTAATGTAATCTTTTAATGTGTATTTCATTTATTTAACCTTATAATATAATATAAAATATACCATCATAACTACATATACATACAATATTTGATGTAATAAATATCACAATAAAAATAAAAGAACATTATTTATGTATCTACATTAGCTTCTTTGTCAGATTGGTTGATATTTTTCAATGATATTCTTGGGTAGGTACAGTCGCGATCATATTGTCATTAGCACCTTAAAGTTCAATTTTGTTTAACGCCTCAACCAATTAGGATGGCTATGTTCCGACCACAGCCGAAAGCGTGCCGATTTCCGCTACAAATTGTAAACTCGTGAGATATCCTAATTGTTTTATTTTGGTACAGACTGCATTTGAAATTTAAAAGTATTGTCTCTGCTAAAATATGGAATATGGAGGTGTTTTGAAATCAGGTCCACGTCACGTCCTCTCCATGAACTACATAGGTAAATGTGTGAAATTGATCGAAATAATTAAATTAAAATTATTAAAATGGACATAAACCAAACGAAGGAAATTAAATTGGGTTAAGTTACTTCAAAATTATCAAAAAAAAGACACATAGTCAGCAAATTAGATTTGTTTATTACTTATCAATAAAAGAAACAAATGGATAAGATCTTAACAAACAAGTTAAATCAACAATCATTCACACGCAGTGAAGAATATTTTCCTATTCTAAAATGAACTTAAACGTGACCAGAGTTTTTTTGTTATTTAGGATTTTCGAGATCTTTATCAGAACTTAACAGGGAAGTGTCGTCAGCATAAGCTATACAATATTTCAAGTGGGCGATATATTATACTATTCTTTGCGACTCTATCATTGTGTACGTCAATTTTAAATTTTAACTAGCTGTCGGCGTACACGAAATAAGAAATATATTGTACTATCCGAGACTCCATTGTTCCACAAACTTAAAATATACAATATTTTGATATTTTTGGCTCATTTTAAAATTAAAAAACTCAAAAATTGATGAAAACTGTACTCCTTGTTAGCGATACTGACGGGCATATATTTTTGACAAATAAGAGCGCATAATTTAGCAATTGATTTATACACATTAATTACTATACAGTTGTTCCAATTCAATTAGTTGCATTGTATCTCGGAACTAAGTGTTCCCCGGCTGGACTCTCTAAAGAACACAACTCGTGGGTTGATAGAGCTTCTCTTGTTTAAAATTGTCACTGTCTAGAAAATATATTATTGTATCATTACATGGTTATGTCATATGAAATATTTTTTATGTATAATAAATAAATAATAAAACGAATGTACTCAATTAATATTTGTCTAATTTATTTCCTTAATGTTAAATTGTAAACAAAATAAAAATATTTTTAAGTTTATTATATATACTACAATTTCTTTAGACGTGAGTATAAAACTTGCTGTTATGTATTTTAGATACTTAGTTAAAAACAAAGTTCTTTATTACATGTTTTTATGATTTAAATATATATTATTAGCTGTAAAATGTAGTTTCATCAAAAGTTTTTACTTAAAATAAAAAACAGATATTGTTACAAGATATTTATTCATATATAAAATACATTTTTGTTAGCGTCTATACCTAAATGGCTTAAAGGGAAAATTGACCGGTGGAACGCTAAAATCTTTGCATTCGCATGTTTGTTATATCGTGAAATATACGAATGATTTTCAGATAGGTACCTGTTTCGAGAAATTTTGTGACAGTAAAAAGATAAGCTAATATATTGCCACCGTTCTTAGCGGCATTGAATGATTTCTTTATAGTATGCGGTTCAAACCTTTTGTCCTATTCGAATCGCACTACCTGTTATTTTTAATGTGTTGTTTTATAACCCCCCTTTTTGTTTAGGACCAAATAACATAAAAACAGATTTACTTGCATTTAATTTATGATTTTGGGTAGCTGTTAGCGCATAATTTAGCAATTCAATTATATGAAGTTGCTACAGAAAAGACAACCAGAAGATTTGTTGCAGCAAAGTGACGTTTAACTTGCCGGGACTCCAGCCCCACTAAGCGCTCCGTAGACCAACGTGTGAGTCTTCTCACTAAGGGGCTTCAGTTTATCTGCGATCGTGTCATCCCCAAAGGTAGTCATTAAATGTATACAAAAGCAACAGTAAACCCCCTCCGATTTAAAGACACCAAACAATAAAATGTAACAATATTAATAATTACGAGATAGTTAATTCCCTATGACAAAGTCATTATAGAAGAAGTGTCTTATAACAATGTAATACCCTTATTTACTGCCTGCACTAGCCGCCTATGCTATATTGTTTAACGGGAAAGTCGACCGCCTTAATGGCATACCCTCGATTTCAGATAGGTACCGTTCACGTGAGCCACCCGGCCTACGTACCTGTGTCCTTTATTCAAAACCCATTGTCTGTCGAACAAATGGGGGCTATAAATTTAACCAACTATTTTGTTTCGAGATATGTGACAGTAAAAACTAAAAGCTGATTTAATCTTTGATCATTAGAAAATAAATGCGATGTCGCTTGTTCTTTTATCCCTAGAAAATAAATGCATTTCGATGTCAAATTTATTGCAATATTTCGACACCTACTTTATAGAATTCTAACAATGGATTTGTAGGTACTCAAACTGTTGTGTGACACTAACTTGATGCAATTACATCAGACTAATTACTTTATTTGCGTATTGCATGCGACACTAATTAATATACAATTACACTATACCTACACTAATTACTATACAACAATTGTTCCAATTCAATTAGTGTAATTAATGCGCAAATAGTCCAACTACTTTCATTTCTCGCGACAATTGGGTTTTAATTATCCCCCATCAGACTAAGCATACACTAATTAATATACAATTACACTATACATACACTAATTACTATACAACAATTGTTCCAATTCAATTAGATGCAGTGTAATAAATGCGCAAATAGTCTAATTACTTTCATTTCTCGCGACAATTGGGTTTTTAATTAATCCCCTCCAGACTATATACAATAGTGTAATTAACGCGCAAATAGTCTAATTACACAATTACAAATTACTAATTACGCAATTACATTACAGCGCAATAATCCAATTACTTTCATTTCTCGCAACAATTGGGTTTTTTAATTAATCCCCTCCAGACTATATACAATAGTGTAATTATCGCGCAAATAGTCTAATTACACAATTACATTACTAATTACGCAATTACATTACAGCGCAATAATCCAATTACTTTCATTTCTCGCAACAATTGGGTTTTTTAATTAATCCCCTCCAGACTATATACAATAGAGTAATTAATGCGCAAATAGTCTAATTACACAATTACAAATTACTAATTACCGACAATACTCTAATTACCTAATTACCTTTATTGCAATTACAAATTACCTCCCTCCACTTTAATTGCCTAATTACCTAATTACCTAATTACTTCTATTGCAATTACAAATTACCTCCCCTACTCTAATTGCCCCCCACCCCAATCTAATTATCCTAATTGCCCCCCACCCCAGAAAAAGTGGTGGGGGGAGCAAAGTGGTGGGGGGAGACCGCGGTCCGCTATTACCTATCTACTGAAGACATATCACTCGTCAATTTTGCAGATTTGGAAAGACGTCTACCAGCCCCAGTTGTAGACCGACGCGGAAAACTAATATTTTCGGTCGAATTTGATGGGTACACAGTAGGTTAAGATGTTCTAAAATTTTATTTTTTTATTTTTTTACATAATAATACATGTTTTGTTAACAATAAACTGATCATTTATTAATAGGCGAGTTTACATTATTATTTGTTAATGTCTTGTAGATTTGATCAAATAAATAGTTCAACCATCTTTATATGTTATGTATTACAGTCTTAGTTTTAGAAATATATATTTTTGTAAACACTGACCTATGTAGTTTTTTTACGCTTGTCTCAGTGGCGGGGCTAGATTGAACAAATATGCATTCTAAAGTTAGTTATTTAAATTGAACCAAAAATATGGATGTGATTGAAAAAATTAGGAATAGAATGTTCAATGTAACCCCGTTTTACGGTACGTATTTCAACCAACATATCCACGTTAAACAGCGGCAAACAATCTTACATTCTGGGGTGAAGATTCCACCACAATACAATGGCCAGCTTCGTGATGTTTTTAACGAATTTTCCGACTTATTCTCAGACACACTTACGCAAGCTACCACCTCAGCATCATATCAGATTGTCACAAAACAAAGTTATAAAATAAACGACCATATCCGTTATCACCAGCGAAGAAACAAATTCTAAATACACAGCTCCAGGAGGTGCTCGAAGCAGGGGTAATATCTCCCACAAATTCATCCTACAGCTCACCCCCTATAATAATAATAGAACGTCCTGGAAAAAACGCGTTTCTGCATAGATTATAAAAAATTAGACATCACCATCGACGAGGCTAGTACTTTGCCTAAAATTCAGGACCCTATAAAAAGCTTGGGCAACGCCACAGTATTTACTTTATTGGACCTCAAGGCGGGCTATTGGCAGGTGCCAGTAGCCGAAGACTCCAAGAAATACACAGCGTTTATGACGCCTGATGGTGCAAGTTATCACTTTAATGTGATGCCCTTCGGTCTTAAAACCGCACCTACCACTTTTCAGAACCTGATGACGCGTGAGGTATTGACAGGGTTGATCCACTACTTCGTACAGGTTTACCTTGATGATTTTATTATATTCAGCCCCACAATAGAACAACATGCTACAGATTTACGATTAGTGTTCGAACGATTAAGAGTGCATAACTTAAAAGTCTCTCCTGAGAAGTGTCACATGGCAACTACCGAACTCGACTACTTAGGACATCACATTAAAGGAAATTTTATCACACCACATCAAAAACACGTCCTCGACATTACCACGTTTCCAACGCCCTCGTCCAAGAAGCAACTTCAGTCGTTCTTAGGAACTTGCAACTGGGTACTATTCAGAATGCTGCCGTGCTCACAAAGCCCTTGACCATCTTATTAAAAAAAGGAG
This sequence comes from Rhagium mordax, assembly GCA_963680705.1. Taxonomy (NCBI): domain Eukaryota; kingdom Metazoa; phylum Arthropoda; class Insecta; order Coleoptera; family Cerambycidae; genus Rhagium; species Rhagium mordax. Next base: position 25,931,562 of record OY796664.1, read on the forward strand.
AAAAATTTAAATGGACACCATCGTGCCAGGAAGCATTTGAAAAAATTAAACAAGAAGTATCCAAGTCACTAAAACTTCACCGCTCGAACTATGAAAAGGATTTTATCCTGCAAACCGATGCCTCGTATATAGGCATATCCGGAGTTTTATATCAAGAAGAAGCCGATGGAGAAAAACATGTAATTTCATATTCCAGTTCAACACTCAATTCCGCCGAGAAAAAATACCTTTACAATGAAATTGAGTGCTTAAGTATTATAGCACATGTTAAAAAATATAAAATGTAATATTAAATATTTAATGAAATTAAATTAAAAAATAAATGAATACAAAACAAAAAAACATCCATAGAGAACGCCGCGAACGCGATAATCTGAAATCATTCACATACCTATAGACGATCGGTGTAAGTAAGCAATAATAATTATTATACATAGCCTCGCGTCGGCCAAATGTCCTGGCTCTCCTATAAGAGATATCGAAAAATTTCAAAAACGAGATGATAGAGGACACAATGGTGCATAGTATAAAAATATTTTGAAATATACAGGGTGATCGATTTAGGCGTGATGTCATAAACTTATGTTTTTTAAATGGAACACTAGGTATATTATTACATATTTGAATTCTCCTTTTAAAGACGACTCAATCGATATGCCACTTGATGGGTCTGCGATGGGTCGGTACCATGATATGGGTGAGTTTGTATCAAAAACGTGCCAACTTTGTGAGCTCACTGTGGCGTAGCGGAAAAGCATTTTGAGATCTAGTTTGTGCCAAAAATTGTCAAAAACCCTGTAGTTTACGCTGCTGTTATCAGATCTAACGAAATCGGTCATTTTATACCGGGTGAGTCAGGAAACGCCAAATCTACTTTTTCCCATTTTTTTTCAAATTGAACACCCTGTATATTATGACACCAAAGGAAAGCCCTTTGAAAGAGCTTTCTACTGATATTAAGGTTCAAGGGTCTATCTTTCATGGGTGCCAAGATATTTGATGGTAAAGTGGCACAATTCGAGGTTTATTAAAAAATTACCCGCAATATTCAATTGTTTTGTGAATTTTCGCTGAAATCGGCTCCTTTCAGTAAGAAAATTTTGAAAATAATTCTTATACTCGGAGAAAAAACCGTACTTCAGTACAGAAAAGTACTTAAGTATAAAATAGGCAACGCCTGATAAATTTAATTTTTTTTCTGAAATGTGTGTATTCGCAATGTTTCAATAGCTACACTAGCCGATGTTCGAAGAACAACTGAAAATCGTTTACGGCTATGTATCAGGGAGAATGGGAATATTTTTGAATTAATTTAATTTCTAGTACTTCCACCCAGTTTATTTCCAAATAAAGCTTTCGTTGCCTCTTTTTCTTATTTTTTTTGTCTGCTGAGGACCATCATGGTGCAGATAAGTTGATATAATTATTTTCGAAATTTTCTTATTGAAAAGAGCCGATTTCAGCGAAAATTTACAAAACAATTGAAAGTTGAGGGTAATTTTTTAATAAACCTCGAATTGTGCTAGTTTACCATCAAATATCTTGGCACCCATGAAAGATAGACCCTTGAACCTTAATATCAGTGGAAAGCGCTTTCAAAGGGCTTTCCTTTGGTGTCATAATATACAGGGTGTTCCATTTGAAAAAAATGGGAAAAAGTAGATTTTTCGTTTCCTGACTCACCCGATATAAAATGACCGATTTCGTTAGATCTGATAACAGCAGCGTAAACTACAGGGTTTTTGACAATTTTTGGCACAAACTAGATCTCAAAATGCTTTTTCGGTACGCCACAGTGAGCTCACAAAGTTGGCACGTTTTTGGTACAAACTCACCCATATCATGGTACCGACCCATCGCAGACCCATCAAGTGGCATATCGATTGAGTCGTCTTTAAAAGGAGAATTCAAATATGTAATAATATACCTAGTATTCCATTTAAAAAAACATAAGTTTATGACATCACGCCTAAATCGATCACCCTGTATATTTCAAAATATGTTTATACTATGCACCATTGTGTCCTCTACCATCTCGTTTTTGAAATTTTTCGATATCTCTTATAGGAGAGCCAGGAAATTTGGCCGACGCGAGGCTAGGACACCCTGTATAGGCCGACCGCCCGGCTTTCCCAGGCAAAACATACGGTTAGTTCATTACCGCTAGTCAAGCACGCACTCAAGGGGCCCGATTGACGACGCTCAGTCCGTTGTCCGCCCTAAATTCAAGAAAATCGGTTCGATGACAAGCTTTGGGCAGAACCTGCCGAACCTCCGTTCGAGATAGTCATCACCTGAGACCGCCAATAGACAAGATTCACTTCCTAATAATTTCCAACACCAAATATTTCTTCAAAGTTCGTGAAACGCGAGGTACAATTAAAAAACGAATAATTCGACTTTAAAACAAAGTGATATAATAACTTCCCTGTAGAGATTTACGAAAGAAATTCGTCAGCAAAAAAAAAGAATTTTTTAATTCTTGAAAGAATTCATTATACACTGCTTCTTAAGCCTAAGGGAAAATCATTAGAATTTTTCAATTCTATTCAAAGAATTCATTACACTCATATACATAAATAATTTAAAACTAAAACATAGTGACGCGACGCGCAACGAGACCACTACGTTCTTCATGGATGGTAAGACTTAATTTAACTAGACTTTGAACGGTTTATGAACGCTAAAATTTGTGCGTGATAGAGACAATTTAATATATATTGCAAACTAACTCATTCTGTGACAGTGTACCGAATAATAAACTTTTTAGAACAATATAAACCGTTAAACTAGTCCAGTGTCAAATTTAATGAACTATGCGGCCTTAAGTTTCTCTAACACAAGTTATGAACAAACTTTAAAGTAAAGAACATTTAAAGTCAAATCCTTAGTTTAATCATTAAATAGATATAAAAAAAGAGCCTCCATTTAATGCGAGGGGCAATTTGTTCTAAATGTAAATAAAATTAATAACAAAGGTTCAGCCCGACTGCATTTAATAAGATAGATAATTGATAATTACGTCTCCACTTAACAAGAGAGACAAGTAATAAATAGGAAAATTAATAACTAATCAGTCTCCACTTAATAAGCAAGACCAGTTAAGTAAAAATACTTACCAAAACATTGAAGGGCTACATTCTAAAAGTGTAATAGTACATTACGTACCGAGCTGGGAGGTGCTACATTACAGCTGAGGGTTGATATCTGACAGAGGCGCGTAGCGCCGAGGTCAGATGTAAACGCGAGGCTGTAATGAAAACAACCAGCGAGGTATGTATACTATTTTATTCACAATCATTGTATAATAACATAATATCAGCATACAATTTTTTTATTTAATTGAATAAGTAGATAGTGAATGAGAATTAGGAAATTATGCAAAATAAGTAGGTACTTAGAAAGTGTACTTCACCAAATTTTAAAGCTGCTGCACAAAAGACAACCAAAGATTTGCTGCCGCAAAGTGTGACGTTTAACTTGCCGGAAGAGTGACGTTTAACTAGCCGGTAAAGTTACTTTACCGGCTAGCTGGCTAGCTGGAAAAGAAGAGTGAACAAATGCCTGCCTCCCAACTTTTTATACGCTGGCAATTGAAGCATTACATATATGATTGTGAATAAAGATATAAACATTACCTTCTACTTCACCTGTGACATCAAGATTTAACTACACATTTGCAGCGAGAGCCCCGCATGACTAATTCTTTAGCAGATCACCGCAGCAACAGCCAGAGGCAGCCTAAATAAATATTTTATCTGAGTTTTACTATATTGTAATCCAACTTGGAGCTCTCGTTCGCACACCGCTCTGAACAGTTTGAACAGCAAGCAGCGAGCCGCCCCGCGTCCAGCCAGCACCTGCGATAATTCAACCACAAAAAATCGATCCTGAGCCTTCTCCACAGACCTAGCTCGCTCTCCCGTAATTTAATCACCTCAGAATCTTACTGGCGCCTATTTAAATAAATTTGTAAGATTCTATGAAAACAAGTTTCAAAAGAAAAGATTTGTTTATTATTAATATTATTAATATTATTAATATTATTAATATTATTAATATTATTAATATTAAAACTTCTTTTTAAATTCTAGTTCTCATCGTTCAGCATGCTAATAAGTAGTTCAATACAATATTTCTTTTCAACTTAATAACGAGGAGAGTGACAGCCTATCATATGTATACAGACTTTACCAAGTCATTCGCTTCAAATAATAAACCTATGCTAGATTTCACTGCTTTCAAGGATCGAGCATTATTCGTTATAGACTGCTCCAAGAGAAGAACTAAACCTTCGATTGTAGACATAAAAATTGAAATTGAAAGTTTGACCCGCTTCCCCCCCCCTACTACTACTGCATACTCATACGCGACCGCGTTTTGGAGTATTTACTTCTCAGTGGAGTCATAAGAAGCGTTATGTAATAGAGAGAGAGAGACAGAAGGGATAATTTAGTATGCGAAGAGCTATCGAAGAGTAAACATGAAATTGATGGTCGTAGATATTCAAGGTTTTAACCAACCGGATTTCTATCCTAAGGAAATCTCGTTTGTTAGTGGAGACCAACCTGCTTATTATTTACTAAAACCTCTCATACCGTACGATTCTTTAAGTTATGACCTGAAGAAACAAATAAATTACTTGGAATTACATCATCATGGGTTGAGGTACAGTAGTGGTTACGTCAGCGACAATGATCTAAATGAAATGTTACGCAATCATCTACTTAATGGCGCTACTAACCTTGTGTACGTAAAAGGTCATCAGAAGAAGGAATTTCTGGAAAAATAGATTACATGCTTTAGAGCAAACTTCAGCGGTGCCATCTATCATCAATGTCGAGCAGATTAATGATAATGGGAGATTCCAAAGTTCAATAAAGATTTGCCTTATTGTTTAAATCATTTTACTATTAATAAAGAAATTGTATGTAGCTTAAGAAATAGCTTCAACCTTTATAATTGGTTATATTCTAGTTTACCTAATTAATAATAAATGTATTCCTTTAATGTTTTTTTTATATCTTCACCCCTCCCTACCTCTTCTCTTTGATATTATTCTCCATGTTAGTGCCTAGTATACTTAGTATCCGGTTAGACTTAATAAGAGTAAGATGTGCTCTGATAACTGTAACTACTTGTTAGAAAATCATTTACATAAATTGAGTTAAAAGAAATGATTCAGTTTTATCAGGAGAAACAAAATATGCTTTCCAATCTTGAAAAATTAAGCCTTCGAGATGTATTCAGCAATAGAAAATGTTGTGGAAAACTTTTGCATTCTACAGCGTCAAGAAGAATTAATCCTGTACAAGTGTGTGAAAAAAATGATAAAAAGTGGAAAGTTTGTCATAAATATGATCGTGACATGATATTCATGACGTGTGGATGTATTGCAATATGTGCATACTAGTTTTTCTCAGAAAACATGTTTAATCTGTGGGATACGTTTGCATGCTGCAGTTCGTATAAAATAATCCATAAATTTCACTAACTATTACCCTACTTATAAATAGACATATTTGAGGTTAAATCATTAGTGTGTATGTAAACAGCATGATTTATAGTTCGTAATTTATACTGCTACATGCAGTATTCCAAAATATGTTCTACCTACATAGACCTTATAATAATTCAACGGACGCTCTTGTGTGCTTCGATAATCCTCAAAATATTAAAAATGATTCGTGCCCTTCTTCACAGTGGATAAAAATGACTCCGAGCCGTATTAATAAAAATAAATTATCGACGTAATCCTCTTTTATCTCTAATAATACAGCAGGCTTTAAGATAAAAATGAAATTTAAAGATGACTTCATCGAAGAATTTAATTGGATCGCCCTTTTTCCCCCTCCTCCCACACCTGAACCAGCATATTCAAACCCTCAACCTTCAGATGTCTCAGTTGAAGTATTGCTTTACTACATAGCACTTTGCTCTTTAATTTTACTGCTCAAGTGCATAATTAGAATTGTTCAACGCAGAAAGTGTCTGTTTATGCTAAATTGAAAATAGTGAAAAAATACCTAAAATTATGAGTGTATCAGCAGATCCTATTGCAGAAGCAGTTGATTCTCTCCGTTTAAATTTGAGGTGTAGTCTGAAGCTTTATACTAGCCAACTTGAGGAAGATCCCACAGTATATATTAAATGAACACCTGTCTGGACTTGCAAGTGACGAACTTCTTGACCTACACCCTGATTTCGAAATAGCAGTTTAATATATATATTTAATAAAAATGTATTTTATATACGAATGAATATCTTGAATCAATATCTGTTTTTTATTTTTAAAAACTAAAAAATCATAACCTTTTGATAAAACTGTACATTTTACAGCTAATAATATACAGGGTGCTTCACGCTGAGTGGCCTATTAGACGTTTCTTTTAATAAGCCCAATCTCGACTTTTGCTACAACTTAGAGAACTTAGAGGACTAACAGTTGTTTTCCATAGCATGCTATATCCGATAATGACATCAATTTACGCATTTTTATAAGAAATCTAAGATAACTTTAAAACCGTACATTTTAGGTATAGGGAATGTTAATATTGGTAGAAAGGTAATAAAACAGTGCATCGAGTGGCATTATAAAAAATGTATAAAAAAGTTCGACTTCCATTTCAGAGCACCCTGTACATCTTACCATATTGTAGGTTGCTTAGAAATAAGCTCAAACATTTGAAAAGATATGGTAAAAATTTCGGCTACTAAAATTTATCATAGCGGAAGTTATTAATTTTCAAACATGGCTTCGTTTTTGTAGATGATTTCAATAAAATCGAAATATCTCTAAAACCATTAATTTTAGAGATGGGGAATGCTAATGAGAATTATTTCTAAATAATGAGCAGATTTCGCATTTGGCATAAAAACCATTTAAAATAAGGAAGTTGACGTCGACTTCCGGTATAAGCGGAAGTGCTACATACGTGCCAGCTCGAAGCGTTAGGCCCCCGCGCTAAAGCGTTAACCCGCCTTCCTAACGCCGCCGCTCTAGAGCTTCAGGTCATTACCTGTAGCTTTTAAGACCTCTTACGTAACCCCCAGAGTGTAGCTACAAGTCTAACCCCTCCAGCCCCGGTCCTAGACGCCATCCTGAGCGATGGCCTTGAAACTGCGCCCGTAAAAACTTAGTATATCTACTCTGAGACAAGGAAACAAATTTGACAATAATTGAAATTATTAACGGTAATTTTTAATTTTGATTTTATTTTCAGTAATATACAAAGTCAAGTGAAACACTTTGATCTCAAACGATTCTAAACATTAAAATCATTGACGTTTAATTTGTACCGCCTTCAAAATAACTACTACCAAAGTTTACTAAATACTAGAAGTTACCTCAGTCATTCGCGGCACTTTCATATTTGTATATCAAAGGCGTACCGCGAACACGTGTTGTTGTCATAAAGCGATACGGATACCGGGTGTATTAGCAACGTTTAAAAACGCAGTCAGTGCACTAAGTCATGTATGTACCTAGGTCACAGAAAAATGTGTTCTGTGCTAGGGTGTTCCAAAAGTTTGAGAGCGTAATAATTGCGGTCAGATATTATATAAATAAAAAAGGAATGAGTAAGTACATCATTCGTAGAGTGAACGAGTGCCACTGTGTACATGCCCTGGGTACCTTTTACCGAGGACACGGGGGTCAAGAGGTAGGGGTAGGCGAGCCGAGAAGTGGGGCAGGCGGATTCGTGCCTTTCGTAGAGTGAGGTAACTTATAGTAATTTAGTAAACTTTGCTACTACTTTGAAGGTGGTAAGATCAAACATCGGTGTTCCAACTGATTTTGGATATAGCCAGTGATTGGGTGAGGCAGGGAAAGCAGCGCTTTCAGAGAGAAATAAAAAAACAAGAAGCTGAACAACAACAAGAAATTTGAGAAATAATATGACATATTCTAATATTTACTACGTAATATTGAGAGAACATATTAATATAAGCAGTTTTATACCTACCGCAATTTTATGTAAAAACTAATACTAAAACTCTATTCAGAAGTTTGTTGTTTTCCTTTCGTATAGGGTCCGCCACTTAACACTCCCAAGCCCATATTTTTATTTTTTAAACAACGGCCTTATCCAACATAACAAATTATAGGTATTTTTTTAAGTTCTTTATATGTCCATATCGTGTATGCAAAGCAACCCAAAAAAGTTCCTTTGAAGAAAATTGTTACGAAAATAAACTTAATTACGTGGATTATCTGTTGGCTTTCGAGAAAAAAACAGGATCTTTTAAAAAAAGTACAAGTCGGTTTAGTAGAGCACATAATACTATACATTTCTCCTTTGTCAGCTAACTCAAAAATAAGCAATAATTAAAGAAAAATAATTAATTGATTAACATGTCTACCATTATTAAACAACATATTTTACATTTATATCGAAATGTTTTAATTTTGTAGTGAAGCGTTTTTTGTTTCTTCTCGAAAACCCAAAAAAATAATAATAATAATAATAATAAATATGTTTATTGTTTACCAACCAAAGATACATACATTATAGTGAATCGGATAAGTTTTAATAAATTACAGCTAATTAAAATCTGTATCAAACTGCTGTAACTAATTAATATACAGAGGGTATATTCAAGGAAATTAAGGTTATTATCTAACAATATTTTTCCAAAAAATCTTTTTTGGGTCGCTGGGTATGCTGAACGGATACGTTTCAGTAATATAACAGATATGTAGGCATCAAGTAACAAGAAAGTAACAAAGACAAGTTGTACGCAGAGCTACCAATATAACTTCTTGTCTCATAGCTATCACAATGAAATCACAATCTTAAAACATGCTACTGATGATGCTATATATTTGAGACAACACTGATATTTGTGTTGAGGCGGACATTTTACAGTCCCTGTGCTATAAATTAACAGACTTGTGATATAGCTGTGATTTTGTATGGCACCGATGTTTTGAAGTTGTGATATATTTTTACGCGTGAATACTGTGTGTGTATGTGTATTCTCTCATCGTTATCTTGCCATAATACGAGTTAAATAGTGAATTTAAAATCTGACTTTTGCATAAATGCGTTAATAATAATATATGTGAAAAGTTGACTTAAAAGTTAGTCAATAATATGCTGTGAATGGTGTTTTTATATTGTCTAATTAATTAATTCACAGTTAAACAGTTAATAGTAATTCTTTTATGTTGTTCTGTACGAGCCAAAAGTTTATCTTCCAAGAAAAACGGAATTCTTTTTTGTTAGTGCTAATCTATACAGAGTTGGACTTAACTACTCTTTTGGAACATTTTTATAGATGTGTGTAGAATTATTTACCATGAGTGCATAAACCTTGTCGGATTTAAAAAATTTATATTAGTGACGGCCAGCGGCCGTCTCTTCGATATGACGAACTGCTCAAAATGTAAAATAAATAAAAATGAAGGATTTGTTGGTTGTGATGCTTCTTGCAATACATGGTATCACTACTCATGTATTGGTCTAACTAATATTGAATTTAGTATGCTCAGTAAGAGTAAAAATTTATTTTATATGTGTGATCAATGCAAACGTAATTGCGATATTCTGGATAAACCTACCTTGAAGGACTACAATAGTAACCTTAAATCTCTTAAGGAGCAGGTGCTTCAAATAAATGATACATTAGAAAAAAAATTAGATGCTCAACTAGATAGTTTCAATAAACTATTTGAAAACTTGAAATCTGATGTTCTTAACTCAGTTAAATCTCAAATTGAATCTGCTGTACAGGAACATTTTAAAGCTATTGCAACACGTACTAAGGTCCCCGATCTGTCTGGCGTAAATACTACGTATGCTGCTATTGCTGGTACTAAATCATCGTTCCTTGTGACCCCAAAAATCGTCCAGAATTCAGCTGTTACCAAGTCGGATATGCTGCTAAACGTGAATCCCATTAATACCAACATTAATTTAACCAAGGTGAAAAATGTCCGAGATGGTGGGTTACTTATCAGCTGTGAAAATGATACTGAATCTGTAAAGTTTAAAGAGGTCGCTGCTGAAACATTATCTGATAAGTACACGATAAAAGAAGTTTCTTCTCTTAACCCGAGAATCAGAATAGTGGGGATTTCTGAAAAACTGGAGGACAATGTGCTTTTAAGTTACATAAGATCTCAAAATAAATATGTTTTCACGGACTTAGGGGATTGTAAATTAATATCTAACGTACCGTTAAAAAAAAATAAGAATGTATATCAGGCAATTATTCAAACTGATAGAGTATCATATAAGAATATAATGGAACAAGGTAAGCTGTTTGTTGGCTATGATTATTGTAGCGTATTTGATGCCATTGAATTGCGCCGCTGTTATAAATGCTGTGGATTTCACCACCACTCCAATCGTTGTGCGTCTAAAGTTGAGATTTGCCCACGCTGTGCCCAATCTCATAAAGTAGCGGATTGTAAATCCGATGTCCTATATTGTATTAATTGCCATAATTTTAATTCCAAAAAAAGTAATGATTGCAGTGTTGACGTTAATCATGCCTCTTGGGACAGTAATAACTGTCACGTTTATAAAATTACTTTAGAAAAATTTAAAAATAATATTCTTGGCTGCCAATAGCAATCAAGAGTTAGTAATCCACTCATGTCAGATGTAAATTTTTTGTGCTACTATCAAAATTGTCGCGGTCTTTGTACAAAAACTAATGAACTACATACTGCTGTTAATGTTGCTCGGTTCGATATCATCGCTCTAACAGAGACTTGGTTACATGATGGTGTCCATAACTCGGAAATTTTTGATGCTGATATATATAATGTTTAACTCTGTATGTGATACCTGTTCTGATATTGGCCTTATTGATATAGTTGCAGTGAAACTAAAGGCTGGTGCCAATTTTCTATATATTTTTAATATTTACATTCCTCCGAGTCTAGGATTCGATGAATATGATATTTTGTTTGATGCAATTGAATCCCTACACCCCATTTATGATTCTAATGTACTGATTCTTGGCGATTTCAATATCCCGGAATACTTTGAGTGTTACTCAAGCGGAGTTCATAGTCGCCATGTTAATTCCCTACAAAATTTTACAAATTATCTCAGCTTAAACCAGTATAATTTTGTCCCAAATTCCAACAACAGAATCCTGGATCTCGTTATGTGCAATAAATCTTGTAATGTAGTTCATTCACCTGAATTATTATTGCAAGAAGATTCTCATCATCCAGCTCTCCTCATCGAAATGAATGGCGTACTTAGCAGTACAGATGTGGCATTTCCCCTAAATAACTCGACGAACAATGAGCTGGATTTCAATTTTAAAAAAGCCAACTTTCAAGCCTTATATCGAGACCTAGCATTGACTGATTGGTCTTGTTTGTCATTGACTTCTGATGTAAACAGTGCTGTGGATGTTTTTTATGTCAAACTAAAAGATATATTAACAAAACATGTCCCAAAAAAACAATCGAATTTCAGTAAACAATTTCCTAAATGGTTTTCCAAACAAATTATTGATCAGTGGAAGGCAAAAGAAAAAGCTAAAAAAATATATAACTCCACAAAGAACCCCGAGGACTATGACAAGTTTTCACGTCTTAGATCATCTCTTAAGATAAATATTAAGGAAGCATATTGTAAATTTATTAGTGATGCTGAAAATTCATTTAAAAGTAATCCAAACAATTTCTGGACATTTATTAATTCAAAAAAGAACAGCACAGCTATTCCATCCACAATGGTTAATAATAATATAGATATAGATGACCCTCAAGTGATAGTTAACACATTTGCCAGTTTTTTCTCTGACGCATATGTCAACTCCGGCCACCCTACAAACAATTCAAGCCCTGACAATGTGAACGTACTACACTTAATGAGCGTATCCGAATCTGATATTATAAGTGCAATAAAAAAAATAAAAAACAATATGTGCATGGGTCCTGACCTTATTCCAGCCTTCCTGATTAAAGACTGTGCAACAATCTTCTGTAATCCTTTAGTTACTATATTTAATATGATATTAACCTCGGGAGTTTTTCCCGATGTCTGGAAACTGTCTAGGATTACCCCTATCTACAAAAAAGGTGCCATAAATGACTTTGCGAATTACAGACCCATAGCCATATTGAGCAACTTCTGTAAAGTTTTTGAAATTATCCTGCATAGTTTTATTTCACCACATGTCTCCAATGTAATTATCCCAGAACAACACGGTTTCATTCAGGGTCGATCCACAATTTCCAACCTTACGTGTATCACACAATTTATCTCTACAGTCGTTGATGAGGGAAGTCAGGTAGACATCATCTACACTGACTTCTCCAAGGCGTTCGATAGACTTGACCATGCTTTGTTATTAAGGAGTCTTGATGAAGTTGGACTATGCACAGGTCTATTAAATCTCTGCCAGTCTTACCTTAAGGACCGTTCTCAATTTGTGCAATATCGGGGCTTCAGATCTAATGCATTCCCTCAATCGTCAGGTGTTCCCCAAGGATCGATCCTGGGACCTCTTTTCTTCATAATTTTCATTAACAATATTGCCAGTGGTATTAATGTTCATTATCTTCTGTACGCAGATGACCTGAAATTATATTGCAGGATTACTTCAATTCTGATTGTGAGAATCTTCAGAATAATCTTGCGATCCTTGAAAGTTGGTGTCTTAATAATAACCTTCCCCTTAATCCCAGTAAGTGCAAAGTTATGTCTTTTCATCGCAAGAAATCTGCAATTTTGTTTGATTATATACTCAGTAATGAAGTTCTCGAGAGGCCTGATTTCGTTAAGGACTTGGGGGTCTTCTTTGACTCTGGGCTTACTTTTTCACACCACATTGATACATGTTTAACTGGTGCATATAAAAGTCTTGGTTTTATTGTTCGAAATTCTAAAGATTTTAAAAATATTGCAACATTGCGTCTACTGTATGTCACTTTTGTGAGACCAAGGCTTGAGTATGCTTCAGTTATATGGAGTCCTATATACACAACATACATAACAAGAATTGAAAGAGTTCAAAGAAGATTTTTCAAATCAGCGGTTTTTATACTAGATGGAGTCTATCCCATTAGAGGTACTCTACAAGAGCTTTTTCTTGAACGATTTGATTTGCAGAGTCTCTTCACTAGACGTACAATGCATTCAGTGGTGTTTCTTTTCAAATTAATTCATTACATCATAAAGTGTGAATCTATCATATCGGAAATTAAATATCATGTTCCTAGAATTAATGGCAGGCATAACAGCTTATTTTTATTACCTACTGCACGCACTAATCTTATCACTAAATCGCCTTTATATCAGATGATAAATAATCATTGTAATGTTGAAAACATAGTAGATATTTTACTTTGTAGTTTGAGTGATGTCAAAAAATGTTTTTTATAAACTGTGACAAAATGTATTTGCTGTCCTGTTTTTAATTTTAATTTTTTTTTTAGGCACATTTTCCGTTTTTGTTTCTTTCTTATTTTGGTTTACATTTGTAGTGTATTTACTGTGATGTATAGTCTTTTAATTGTATTCTGATTTGTAACTTGTTTTTACTTATCCTGTAATTGGGCCTTAGCCCGTTGGATATTTTATTGCAATAAATAAATAAATAAATAAATAAATAAATAAATAAATAAAATAAATATTAAAGTAATGTTTTCGTCAATTGGGTACTTATGTAAAATTGCATTGCAATTAAATTACATATTTTAATACTCTTACATCTAAAAGTGAATGACTCGAGTGTTCGTAAAATCTAATTATTCAATACGCCGCAAAATTTGATGGAGGTACCTATCCCGCGCATTCACGGTTTCATTTGCTAAAATTATCAATTCAGTTCTCCCCCCCCCCTGTCAAAAAGTAAAAAAATGTACTGTTGTATAGAAATCCTCATAAAATCACCAACAATTAAGTTAGCACAATCAATCAAAAATGAAAATGAACGCAATGAATGAGGGTACAAAATGACTATATTGTGATATCCGAAAACGGTTTAGGACACTCCATGCACGACCTCAAACTTTGGCAGAAAAACATAGCTCAACGTTTATCACCGTATCTCCAAAAATAAACGAGACAAGGACAAGTAAAATGTGTCACATATTCTTGAGGCGTATATCTATAATACCTAAACAGATTTATGGCTCTGCGATTCTTGTATCAAAAGATATATGAGTTGGAAGTTGATACAAATTTTTCTTGGGTCACTTCAATTATTGATCGTCAGTGTATATAAAATAAACAAAGAAAGAAAATCACAGAAATAGGGAATCCTACTTATGCGTGATTCATATACTTGATTTTATTTTATTTTATTACTGTTTTCGGATTTAGACTAAATCTGGTTAAGTGTTCAAAATATAGGGTTTGTTCTAAGAATGAGTTAAGTAAGTATACTTTGATTTACAATATTATGTATTTTCTGTCTGGGCACTTCAATTAACCATTTTTTTATTTTATTTTTGAATACATTTAAACTGACACAATTTTTTATTTCTTTTGGTATGACATTGTAAAACCGTGAAGCTAGATACATGTGACTTTTTTGTCCAATCGTTTTTATAGATCCAGGATTAAGACAGCTATAATGTGTTCGCTTGTTGCATATCGATGTTCAATTGGTTGGATATTGTGTTTATTTTAAAAAGTATACGTAACAATGCTTAGACAATACAGCATATTGTAGAAGTGTGTTGCGATGGCAAAACCAGGCACATTTAAGTATAAGTGCTCAGTGAAGAACTGTACCAACGTATACTATTTTCCAGTGACGGACGCAAATTATAAGAATAAACACTTTTTTAAAATTTCCGATTCTGATATGCAGAGAAGGAAACAATGGTTTGATGCGATCAATGTTCCGTTTACCAATTATCGGAGATATATTTGCCAAGATCAGTTCCAGGAAAAATATTTCACTGCGTCAAGTAAAGAAACTCTCACTAGATTTGCTGTACCCTCCGTAGCTGAACCCTCAGATACTGTATCCTTAGTGTGTGAAAATTCAGATGAACATACTTTTGCTCAGATGCCTAAAGTAAATTTAAGCAACATCTTATTACAACCACCAAATGAGGCATTTTTAATTCCTTCTACATCAAAAGAGGAAATAGACGTTGGTGCAAAAAGAAATTTGGATTTTTCTATTGAAATGAGCACTAAAAAAATGCGAGTATTAAATTCTATAGGTGAAACAAGAGTCAATAAATTATCACCTCGCAAACGAAAAATGTATTATGTGGAAAGATCTCAAAGAAACAAAATTTTGAAATTAGAAAAACCTATTGACAAATCCAAGAATAAGATTAAATGTGCCTTAGAGTTTTCTAGGACACAATTGTTTTCTAAACTAGAGAGTCGAATTGACCCTGCAGATCTTGCATTTTTAAAAGGAATTTTTAAAAATTGTGAGGTTAAACGCTCATCTTGGACTACTCAAGAAAACGTATTTTCTCTGGCTCTTCACAAACGAGGTCCAAAGTGTTACAGGTTTTTGAGGCGGTGCATGCCATTGCCATCGAGGTCTACATTGATTCGGTTATTAAGTAAAGTATTCTTCGAGCCTCAATAAACCTTTTTTTTCTAAACTGTCGGAAAGAGTATCTAAAATGGATAGATTAGATAATACATGTATCTTGATGTTTGATGAAGTAGCTTTATCACAGCAACTCACTTTTGATTCTTTAAGAGATAAAGTAGTGGGGTATGTCGACTTGGGAGGCAATCTAGGTAGGCATAATGAGATTGCCGATCATGCACTTGTGTTTATGGTACACGGTTTACAAAAGGCATGGAAACAATCAGTTGCATATTATTTTTCGAAAAGTACAATTAAGACTGATCAATTAATACCTATAATAAAGGAGGTGATTGTAGAGCTACAAAATAGCGGCTTAAAAGTCCTTGCTACAGTATGTGACCAGGGAGCTACTAATCGAGCAGCTATAAGAAAACTTACTGTACTGATACGGGTCGAAGTAGACATGGTCCCTTTTTTTCTTAAAATAGTCAAAAAATTGTTACACTATTTGATGTACCTCATTTGTTGAAGTCATCAAGAAATGCATTATTCAAATATAATATTCAATTCAATAATACAAAGGTTGCCAAGATGGAGTATATAATGAAATGCTTTAATATAGACAAAACAAAAAGATTTCAGGGTTTAAGAAAAATCAGGGAAATGTACTTTAATTTAAATCGATACAATTACTTAAAAATGAAAGTTAGTGTTGCGGCGAGGGTACTGAGCAATACAGTCGCCTCTTTTATAGAATGTATGATTGGTGGAAATTTAGGCCTACCTAGTGAAGCCAGTGATTTACACAGCAGAATTCATCCAGGATGTAGATGCCCTTTTTGACAGCTTCAATGGGAGAACACGTACCCCAGAGTTAGGAAAACCATATCGCAGATGCTTATCTGCAAATTCAAGGCATCACCTACTCTGGGATAAAATGTTGACAACTATTAACAGCTGGGTCTTCTACACAAAAAATGGAAAAAACAAAAAAGATATAATGCCATTCAAATGTGGTTGGCTAACTACCATAAAAGGCACAAAAGGATTATTTAAGTTATGTCAAGAAATGGGTATTAAATATTTGAGAACCAGGTCTTTAAATCAGGATCCATTGGAGAACTTTTTTGCCGGTATTAGGCAATATGGTGCTGCTAATACAAATCCAACTTGTTTTCAATTTATCTCTGCATTAAAGACTTCGGTTCTCAACAGTTTGATAGCACCATATGCTGGAAATCAAAATTATGAAAAAGATGATAGCAGCATTCTAGACAACTTGCAATCATTTCTAAGTCTAGAGGAAACAGAAGTACATGCAATTTGTCTAGAGGAAAATTAGTTGAACGACATTACTTTTCTACAATTCAGTGTAAATCTCGATGACATCGATATTCAAACAACAACATATGTCGCGGGATTTACATTAAAAAAGTTCAAGAACATTGATTGTGGCAAATGTAGAGTTAATTTAATGACAAATGATGAACATTTAATGGATATAAAAAATGAGTTTTTGAATTATAGTGTTCTGTTAATTATTCGTAAGTATTATGAAGACATATACAGGTCCTACCAACAAAATAATAGGGGGAAATATGATTAAAAAAAACTCGGCAAATTGAGAAATTTGTAGCCTAAATCCTCAATCCGCAACAAACTTTGGATTATTCAAAGTTTGTTGCGGTACATCATTGGTTATTAAGTTATTTTCCAATAGTCTTTGTCATATTTTATTTAATAATCTAAACAATATTGAAAATAACGGATTATTTTATATTACTGAAATATAACAGACTATTAGAAAATAAGTAATAACTCATGAAATGCAATAAGCCTGATTAGCTTTATTCATTAAGATTGATCTCTTATTGATAGTTATTTGTTATTTATTATTATTTACTTCGTTATTTTTTTATGAGAATTCTAACATGATAAATTATTAAAATTTATCGTTACAAGGTAATATGTTAATATCGAATCAAAAACCCTGAAAATATTGGCAACCGTTTAGGTATAATAAAATATTTTATAGGACTTAATCATAGGCAACCCACCATAGCTGAGTGTAGTATAGAAAATCACCTATCTACCACCGAGATATAAAAAATCATTAAATGATTCATGACCGTAAAATAATAATGTTTTTATCCTAGTGCTATTCAAAAGTCCCCTCTCCCCCTCTTATCTTTGGAACGATTATACATAAACTAGTGAAATTTGGTAACTGAATATTAAGGGTTGTAAACTTCCCTACTAGTGATGATAGATGACGTATTCGTCAAAGATGACGTCACAAGGTCATTGTGACCAATAATTTTAAATGGAACCCTATGGCAAGCGACACCTCTTTTAAAAGGTATCGAAAAAACCTATTCAATGATACTAATATTGTGTCTGTTTAAGGCAGTTTTGACAACTGGCTTTCAAAAACCGCAAAGCTGTGATGAATTAAATCCTTGTGACGTCATCTTTGACGAATACGTCATCTATCATCACTAGTAGGGAAGTTTACAACCCTTAATATTCAGTTACCAAATTTCACTAGTTTATGTATAATCGTTCCAAAGATAAGAGGGAGGGAGGGGACTTTTGAATAGCACTGTATATAGGCTTTACTACAGATATTTTGAATGCTGAAGGACATACTCCACTTTCGAGGCATTTATTTATTATAAATGCTAAAGGTTCCGCAATGTATTCAACGATTCGTTTTAGTGATTCAGCTTTTATCCCATCAATACCAATCGATTTTTTTATTTTTTAAGCTCATAATATTTTGCCCTATTTCAATTTTATTAGTTGAGTAAAGAAACATTGATTTGTTGTATCTGGCCAGCCATTTTACTTCCCATTTCTGAAAAATTTTTATTAAATATTTCGCATATTTCTTTTTCATTTTCAATAACTACATTATTTGGATTCAAAATTTTATTTATATTGTTGTATTTCTTATTTGATTTATTTTGTATCTCATTGACAGTATCCCACAGTGTTTTATTATTATTTTTTTCATTTTCTATTTTTGTTTTGTAATATATATTTTTAGATTTTTTTATTACGTTATTCAAGTTATTTCTACAGTAGTTATATTGCACATTTATTATAGTATTATTGTTTGATTTTTGCATGTTTATATATAACTTATTTTTATAATTTATAGAGTTTAATATACCTTTAGTGATCCAGGGCTTTTGACTTATATTTTTTCTTTTTCTCTTTATTAATTTTGTATGCTTATCTATTATTTTTATCAAATTATCTAAAAATATGTTTGTTGCAGTTTCTGTATCTTCACAATTATAGACCTCATGCTACGTAATTGAATTTAGTTCCATTTTAAAATTTTTATAATTTATACATTTAATAAAGTTGTCTTTTACCTCATTTAATTTTGTTTCTGTTTGTGTTATGATCTGGAATATGATAGGGAAATGGTCAGTTATGTTATATTTAAGTATAATAGGCAGTATGTACTCTTCAACATTATTTATGGTTTTTATAAATATATGATCAATGATGGTACCTGAGTTACCCTGAACTCTAGTAATATTATTTATAGCTGGAAAGAAACCAAACTCAGACATGATGTTTAAGTATTCGTTGGTGATATTATTATTTCTTAGACGGTCTATGTTAATATCACCTACAATTAAACTTATTTTAGAAAGTAACGGTTTGTTTCTTAAGTAATGTTCAAAGTGTTCAAGGAACTCATCAGCATCAATCGATGGTGATTTATATATATACATAATATTTCTATATTATTTCTTATAAATTTTATATCAAGTCTAATAACTTTAATTTGCCCAATAGTATCAATATCATATTCAAACTCAATGCCTTTTTTTTAAAATATCACTGTCCCATCATTTTGATTGTAATTATCCTCATTGTGTATGATGTTATATCCTTTTAGATTGAATAAATGAATGTTATCTATCTTCCACGTTTCACTTAATACAATACATTCAAATTCGTTAGTAAATTGATTTAATAATATCTCTAACTCCTCAAAATTTTTTTGAATGCTTCTGATATTTAGATGTATTGTTTTAAAATTTTCATTATTTTTATTTATATTTAATACCTCGTTTACTTCATCGACATTTTCTAATACTTCTGTACACATTTTTTTTGTTTGGTAATCTCTAATGAAGGGGTCCATTTGAAATTCACGCAGATAATACAATAATTTATTTAATACGTTATTTCTAACTATATTTACTTAACACTAAGACATTAATTTAAACATTAAAACAACATCAACATCAAATCAAAGCTATTCGTTTATAATGAAACCTAAAGTATGTTTATATAAAAATTTAGACTAGATATAATTTGTAATTTTCTCATTTATTTGAATTTGATCGGGTATTATACGATTTATTTTGATTTTTTATACTAGTTAATAAATTTTTATTGAACATTTTAGGTCCATTTTCAGATTTCGAACTATGTGCAGTGACAATATTATTGTTGTTGGTAAGAATCTCCGTTTCGACCTGTTTCGTAGATATATTTTCTTCCTATCTTGATGAATTATTTGCTTAGTAGTTGGTGTATGTGGAGCAGTATTTGATTTGGAGAAATTTTCCTCTTCTTGAATTACTTTATGTAATGTAATCATTAGACAAAAGTAATAGGTAATAAAAAAACTGAATATACAGGTTGTTTCAGGAGGAAAAAGAACTATTTTAAGGACGTATTCTAGAGGTTAAAATCAGAAAAAAAGTTTCTATAAATAAGACTTCGTAAATGCTTCCTGTTCGAGATTCAGTGTGTCAAAAAAAGAATTAAAATTTTTCTGCAAGCGTTTTCTGAAACATTTGTCAAAAACCCCTTTTCAACTCTTTCAAAGTCAACTTGTAAAAAAAAATAATTTGGACTAGTTATTTTAGAAAACGCATGCAGAAAAAAAAAGTATTTTTTAAATTCTTTTCTTTTGAAACCCAGTATCTCGAAAAGGAAGCGTTTTCAGACTCTTATTTATAGGAACTTTTTTCTTATTTTGATTTCTAGAATATGTCCTTAGAAGAGTTTCCTTTCCTCCCGAACTTTCCTCCCGAACAACGCATATAATTTTTAAATTACCCGCCCTGGCTTAGCTGTTCTTGGCGTGATCTTTATGACCGACAGAAGAGTCTTTTACTTTTACAATACGTTATCAAAACGGTCACCACTTGCGAACTTGGTGCCAACTGTAGTACGGGATGGGCAACTCTCATTAGTTCTCTCTGATCAGAACTCAGTCCTGCAACCTTTGTCTGTGGAGTGTGGATGCAACAACTGCGTTGTATTGTATTTATTAATTAATTGTGGGTTTAATTTCAGTTGTGAATAAAAGGTAAGTATAAGTATATTCTTAATTATTAATGTTATTCGTGAGCTTTATTAAAACATAGACATGTCTACTTTTAAAATTAAGGCCATAAATGTATTAAGTTCCCGGTTCCCGTCAACGGAGGCGAAGAAGGGCCGCCATTATCAATTATGATAACATTTTTAATGACGATGCAGATAGAGTTCAAACTAATACGGTTATTATAACAGATACAGATGCAGTAAAATCCAACAAAGAAGGTACTTAATTATTTAACTGCGGATAACAATAACGTTAATGATAACATTGATAACCAACAAATTTTACCTTATGATACAAATGATGAGGTCTTCCGTGGAAATTTTAATGCAGACCTTTCTCATAAATTAACAAAAAATAATCAGCTCGAGCCTAACATAGACGAGACCGGTAGGAAAATCGAGCTTGAGTTTATTGATATTAGTCGCCCATCTGTTAAAAGTACTTGTTTGAGTGAGGATTTAAAAGAGTAATTCTAGTAATATTAGTCACTAAACTGGAAACAAACTTCTTGAAATATTAAACAAGCACTCTATTAAAAATGTCCCTAAAGATGTACACAATATTTTTAGACTTTAATGTAGATGGTTTACCGGTTTCCAAAAGTAGCTCTAGTCAGTTTTGGCCTATTTTATCATATATATCAAAAACAATATTTTATACACAACCTTTTGTCGTTGGAATATACCATGGCAATTCAAAACCAAATTCTTCCAATGAATTTTTGCAAATGTTTGTATCGGAGATGAAAGATAAGTTATTAGTTACATGGATTACTTTTAAAAATATTTCAATAAAGATAGTTATAAATGCCTTTATTTGTGATGCTCCAGCAAAAGCATTCATCAGCTGTGTCAAAATTCATACAGGGTACAACTCTTGCAACAAATGTATTGTAGATAAAACTGATGAAGAATATCATAAAGGCGATTCAATTTTACAGACTTTATCAGTGGGAATGGTATCTCAATTTGCCATTGACTATATGCATTTAGTATGTTTCGAAGTCATGAAAAAAATGTTGATTTTGTGGACCAGGGATAACATCACTGTGCGACTGCCAAAGGAAAAAATAATTTCCATATCAGAATTGTTAATTTCATTTACAGGTAATATTGTTAAAGAAATTTGTCGAAAACCTAGATCACTTACTGAATAGATCGTTGGAAAGCCACTGAATTTCACCAATTCTTATTGTATAAATACTGGACCAGTAATTTTAAAAAATATCTTACGAGTGGAACAATGTAATCATTTTTTATGTTTCAGCTGTGCTATCAGAATTTTATGTTCAGATCAAGAATCACTTTATTCCTATGCACATTCCCTATTACTTTATTTTGTACAAAATTCTGAGAATTTTTTTGGGCGTGAAAATATTTCCTACAATGTTCACAGTCTTATTCATTTATACAATGCTGTTTTAAAATTTGGCCCTTTAGATAATTTTAGCTCATTTAAATATGAAAATACTATGTATAAAATAAAAAACAAATTGCAGATATCATCAAAGCCATTAGAACAAATTTCAAATCGAATCAATGAGGAATTAATTTTAATGCCAAGTCATGTATGTAATTATCCATACGTACAAAATTCTCTTGAAGTTAGTCAAACTGGAGAATTATTTAAAGTCATTAATTTCCAAAAATTTGCCATTTCAATACAGGCGCCAAACAATATGTGTATTTTAAATAATGGTGACATTTTTGAATTATTGTCGATCAGAAAGGATTGGTCTGATAGAGTACTTTTATCAGAAAATGTGTATTTAAATAAGAAATCCTCTTTTGAAAAGCCATGCCGTTCAGAAGTTTTTAATTATTAAATTTTAATGTACACTTTTTTTCTTTTAGAAATATAAATTCTTTAGTTATCGTAAATAAATGTATGAAATTTCACTTAGATTTGGAAAATTTTGTTGCTTTTCCATTAATACATGGGGTTAACGAGTTTTCATAGATATCAAATGCAAACAAATTAACATTAATCAGTAAGCATTAACATTTAACAAACAAACAAAAGTCAGCGCCAATTTTTTATTTCGTAGTGTGACAAAATATTTTTCTGTTAAAATATGCCATTGGAAACTCTCATTCTTTTAGAAGTTTTAAACAAAATGTAAGAAGTCCCTGAGAATTCGTGTACTGCTTCTAATATTGTATTGTTTCGGCTTTGGGAGCTGCATGTTTATTTAACAAGAGACAGGTTTACAAACTTTTTTGAGCTTTTTTTTTATTTCATTAAAATAATCGTACGTATGTACAATTATTCAAGATTAATCTTTATTTCGTTCACTGGAAATCCTTTCAATTAACCTCGAAAACGTAAATCGTGGATTAGGCCTACAGGGAATGTCGACGTTTCCGTCTGTGTGTTCGAAAGACGTCAAACTAATTTGGGGGTTCGTGCGACAAAGCTCTCAAAGCGCCTCTCCGAGTCTCGCCTAAATTAACAAAAATATCTGCCCATACAGATTGTTTATTAATATTGGTCCCCTTCCTACCAGATCTTACCACACTTTTGCTGCGACGCGATCTCGTGGATCGTTTTGTCCCTGTCCTAGACGACGGCCTTCGTCGCTAAATGTTATTAATCGCACTGAAAGAGAAATGGTATTAATTATATTAACACAAGAAGAGACATTAGTCACGTTTCACATATATTTATTGAGACATTAATTTTGTACGATTACAATAACCCAGCGAATACCAGCCTGTCCAAGCAGTTACGTGCCTCCCACACAGCGTCCTGCAGCTCCAACGGAGCGAGACCTGGAGGTCGGCGACCAATTTGCCTAAAGAAAATACTACGAAAGGTTTTATGGCAACAGAAATGAATTTAATGGGATTTTTTGTAGAATAATTGATAATTACGTGTGAAAACACTTAACTTCGTTCAAAATTTAGATTAATACACTCCTTTCGTAACGATTACATCATTCGTTAGAGCTTACGCTATATACCCATCAACGGCAGATTACTTTCGAGAAATCATATTTTTCATCCGTCGTACACATGGGTAATAATACTAAAGTGACTCGGCACCGTATATACGCACCCACCTGTTAATTGTGATTTCTGATAACTTCCTAATTGCCTTTTTCCAGTTCCTGGTCGTAATCTCCGTTTCCTTGGGCATACATAAAATTTTCTTTTGATTTAAATGTGATTGATTCTAAAATGACTTAATTTTTTCCACGAGAAATATTTTTTAACCCCAATTTCGATCCCTTTTCTAATTTCACTTTTCCCTGAAATGCTATGTTTGATTGCATGCAAAAACGGCTCGCCGTCGTTGGTGACGGTGCCATTTTTACGATTTTTATTTTATTTAAGTTCGATTTTCAATACAGTTCCTGATCCTACTTTTGAGTGGGTTTTATAGATTTACTGTTAGAATTATAGACTAAAAATTTAAGGTAATATTCTCCAAAAGGGGTATATGCCATTAGACGTCTGTGGATATTTCAGAAAGGGGAAATCTCTTCGAATGCTATCTCACAAGGCGGTCACCTGGTAATAATGGGGAAAGCCCCCGGTACCCGTGCGTACCGCACTGAGGCTTATCCTGGCTTGATTTAATCAAAAATAGCTCATTTCCATTTTGCGAGATCATCGGGAGGTCTCCCACTATAGATATGGAAAAGACCCGAGACCGCTTCACGTCGCCACGTGGCGTCGCAAAATTCCGCTATTTCCTATTTTTATTCAGTTCCTAAAATTTCAAAATGGTGCTATCAGACACGATCCCGGTAGAGACGATGACCAATGGGTAGGCGAGGCCAGCTCAACCATCCTTGGAAGCCGTAGGTCACGGACTCACTAGGAATTCCAGAACGCGAGGGTAGAGTGAACCTATGGGTCCGTAGATCAGTGCGACCACGAAGGTGGATCAGTCTATGATAGATAAGATCAAGAGCTACCGATCTACGGTAGATTCACTCTCGCGCCTTTGTGGAGTATTCCTGTGATCTGTTAGACCGGCTTATGACAATGATCATCTGCGCTATGATCATTGTAGTGGCGCAGTCCGTCCTTCGAGGAATCGGTACTGGCTGAGGACAATGCATGTCCTTGGTCGTCTCTACATGCTGCATCGTGCCTGGATGCGTTCGTTCAAACATGAGATATGGGCCGAAAAAGATAAAGGGAATTTTGGAAACTGTACTGAAAATCGTCTTATAAATTTTATAAAAAATCCTGATATGCACGGAATCGTGCATATCAGGCAAAAAGAAGGAATTTTGGGTTTAGGAACTGAATTGAAATTCGACATATTTTTGATAAAAAAATGGTGTACATGGAACAGATGTTCCACATACACCATTCAAGCTTTAGCTTGTGTGCTTATGTCTAATTGGGATCTTTTGCTTAAAACTACTTTTACAGCATCTCCTGGGTTCGATAACAGATCCTCCCCTGTTTGGGTGGTTCCCAAAAAACTTGACGCTTCTGGTAAACATAAATGGCGCATTGTAGTGGATTATCGAAAGCTTAACGAAGTAACTATTAACGACAAATACCCTCTCCCAAATATTTCCGACCTTCTAGATCAACTTGGTATATGCCAATACTTTACCACTTTAGATTTGGCATCAGGCTTCCATCAAATCGAAATAAGCCCTAAAGACATTAAAAAAAACTACCTTCACAGTTGAGAAAGGTCATTATGAGTTTGCACGCATGCCTTTCGGTTTGAAAAACGCCCCTCTACTTTTCAAAGAGTGATGGACAATATTCTGTTAAGAATTCAAAACGAAGGATGTCTCGTCTACATGGACGATATCATAATATATTCTCCTACCATTCATGACCATTTAATAATAATAATAATAATAATAATAATAATAAATTGCCTTTATTTTTTCTTTCTGTACAAATAAAAAAAAGAAGTAAATAATTACAAGATAGGTTGGCGCCATTCGGCACAAGCCACTCTACCATGTAACCAACCTTACCTTAACTAAGAAAACAGTAGACTTATTACTACTTTCAACGAATAGACAATAACCAGGATTTGATTCGTTTTCGGAATGTCACAATGTTTGAGGAATTTTTAATGTTTATGGCAATAAAAAAAAAAACTAAATTTACGACACGAATCCTATCTATCTTATATTCACTTTTGCCGAGGTTTATGGCAATTCCGTTGAATATTTTCGTAGCATTATATGTGAAACATCTTTCAAACAGAGTTGCAGTATGTTTTGGCACCGTATACAGATCCCGGGTACGAGTCAAACACTCGTGAACATCACCACCTCTTAGTAACTTATCAAAAAGTTAAGAGGGTAACTGAGCATTTCTAATTTTGAAAATTAAACAAGACATATGATATACAAATTTTTTCTCCAAGTTGAGACATTTGGTTTGTGAAAAAGTAGGAGACAGGTGGTCAAATTTACGTAGGTTACAAGAATATCTGAGGCAACTATTCTGAATTTTTTGAAGAATGTTTTTGTCATTTACAGTCAGAGCCGGCCAGTACACCACATCGCAATAAGCGAGGTGTGACAAAATAAGAGAATCGCATAGCAACAATTTGGTCTCCTTGTTCAAATACTCCTTCTGCATATAAAGTATTTTAAGTTTGATATAAGACTTTTGCACCAGATTACTGACGTGCCTATTGAACCTAAGATTAGTATCCAGAAACAAACCCAAATTTTTACACTGATTAACCGGTCTTAAAGATTTGTCGTTTATTTTTATAGCAAAGTCAGCGCAGTATTTTTGTATTAATTTAATTCCTATTAGTTGTCAAAAAAAACACCCTCTAACTGATCCCCTGACATTACGTCAAAGGCGTAGAGGTTATTTCCCAGTTTTAAACTGGTTGATTTGAATATTTTTTAGATTAATCGAATTTTTTGGATAGGAATCTCGAGGAATGTGGTAATAAATCCCAATAAAGAAAAGGAAAGAAATAAAGTCGGGATGTTCTATTTCTCAACCAAAAAATCAAAAAGATATCAAATCATTATTAGGACTTGCAGGATATTATCGAAGATTCATTCCAAACTTCTCCAAAATTTCTAAACCCTTAACGAAACTTCTACAAAAAGACATTCCCTTTAACTTTGACAATGACTGTCAAAATTCTTTCGCAAATCTGAAACAAACACTGACTACATCTCCAATATTGATCTATCCGAATTCAGATGAACCCTTTATACTAAATACAGACGCAAGCGCATACCCATTAGGCTCTGTACGCTCGCAAGGTACAATTGGTAAAGATTTACCTATTGCCTATGCTTCTAGAATTTTATGCAATGCCGAAACCAAATATTCCACAATAGAACGCGAACTATTATCTATAGTTTGGTCAGTTAAAAATTTTAGGCCATATCTCTTTGGCAGGAAATTCAAGCTAGTCACAGATCATCGACCACTTACCTGGTTATTTTCAATAAAGGACCCAGGAAGTAGATTGGCTCGCTGGCGATTAAAACTTGAAGAATATGACTAAGTGGTCATATACAAACCCGATAAAATAAATAAGAATGCAGACGCTTTGTCCATAATTAAAATAAACCATTTCACTGATTGTTCAAAATTTAATTCAAACGTGTTAGCTGCAAATGAAGATGATTCTTCAGACAATGAAAGTTCAGACAACTCTGACGAAAGTTTAGACAACTCTGACGAAATTTCGGAAAACCAAATTGTACAAGAGTTGAAGTAATACATTTGTAGACTTGCACAAGACCAAATCGCTCATTGACTATTTCAAAATTCAATTCTCTAACAAACAACTGTTAGATAAAAAAACAGAAACTTTATTGCATTTTTCAAAAAAAATAAACAATTTACAAGGCTTTCACTACGAAATCATCGAAGACATTTTAGAAGATAAACCGGAATTCTACGATAACAAAATAAACATATTCTTTAGTACCAACATACTACTTAATCCCTCTACCATACGACCCCGATTCAGTAACTGAAAGACTATTTTTAACCCTGTTTAAAAATAAAGAACTATTCGACCTTTCTAAAACGTATCATGTCGAAAATAATTTAAATTTACCAACTTTAGAAATTTTATCTTTCATATTTGCTGAGAAAGATTTAAAATAAGATATTTGTCAAAATTTGGTACAAACTCCTGATCAAGACCAAATTCCTATTATTCTAGATCAACATCACGCAAGTAAAAATAACTTACACCACGGAATAAATGAAACGATACGTAGAATAAAAAATAAATATAATTGGCAAGGTTTAGCTAAAGATGTCGAAAACTTGATAAAAAATCGGGTAAGGGAAGTCGCCTTATAGTCCTCCACATAGAATCCGAGGATGATTTCGCTAAGAATAGTCGTTGTTTTAATGTTATTTACCAATTTGTTATATGCAACACGTAGGGTTTTGAGAGTCTATTTTTTTTACTGACTTACCAAATGTATTGCTGAATGATGAATTTAAAGCTATGTCTCTTAATTTATTCAAAACTAAATCTAAAAAATTGTTAAACAGTGATGATTTCTATGATTAATTACTATTAATAAGGTTTGATCCAGCACAGCGGTCGGACGAGTTTGGAGCCGGTTGAAGTAATTGGCCCAGTTAAGTATAAATGTAAATGCAATAAGCTTAGCGTGTAAGAGCAACTCGAATATTTCCGATGGTTTCGGGCTTGTCTGGCTACTGTGTAACCTTATGTAACTATATTATTGGCACAAAATTTAAATAATTTATTAAATAATTTATTGAATCTTTTTGTCTGTCTTTATAATTATATGTGTAAAATTGTATTTAATTAATTAAATTAGTAAAACAGGTTGTGCGGAAGAGCAGATGCTGCACTTTTGGGTGCAGTGAACTGAGTGTCAACCTTTTTATCCCTATTTATATGTATAATATGATCATGTATAACCTTGTACAGTATGGGATAAATAAATGTATTTTTTTTTTTTCGTTTCCGAAAGAAAGTGCTGGACAGTCTCCCTGTGGCCTCCGACACCACACAGAGAGAGCGCCAGCGAATAATCTACAGCAACTCCCCACATCCCGCAAGGTTAGTCACTGTAGATTCCAGATTCGTGTGCCCTAAGTAGACGAAGGGATTCCAGGATGACCGCTTTCTGCATTTGACCACCCAACCATTCTGCCGATGTTTGGCAGGCAGGCATGGTCTTCAATGCGGAGAGCAGCGTGGGCTTCATACCTCCGAGTACACCGATTATCAGGACGACCATTTTGACAGAGTAGCCTGGGTATAGCACTTGGAGCTCGTACCGGAGATCTCTGTATTTAGTCGGCAGGTCCTGCAGTTGATTATTATTATTATTTTTTTTTTTCGGTTTCCCGAACCTTTGGGAGTTCATGCTGCTCAGATAACTCCAAAAATGCAAACCTTTTTCGGAGCAGTTCAACAAATATATAACTTTTTTGTTGGAACTGTTAAAAAGCAAACTTAAGACGACTTTGAAAGAAACAAGCGATACACGCCGGTCATCAAAAGCTAACGCTGTCCATGCTTTCAACTCCCAGCTGGAAAAAGTTGTTGACATTCTTGAAGAGCTCAGCGTATCGGAAGAAAGTACTGGAGATGCGATTGTGCAAACAAAGGCGTTATTGAAGTTAATAAAAAAATTTGAATTCATTTGTTACTTGACGTTTTGTAACATTCTTTTGACTAAAATAAATAAGATTAACATTTTCCTGCAAGAAAAGCAGCTTGATGTGTCTAAAGGTGCTCGAATGATTCAGGGACTGTTGGACGAAATGAAAATATACAGACAAAATTATTTCTTCACACCACTGATTCAGTCCTCAAAGTTTATGGCAAAGAAAATAGGCATTGAACCAATACTTGACTCGAAAGCGTAAAAAAGGAAAATGCTTGGGAAGAAAGCAAATGATGAATGTCATTCTTTTGATTCCACCACGCAGTTAAGAGTTGGATTGTTTCAGGTTCTTGATACAATCATCATGCAAATGGAAGAAAGATTTGTGGCTCTAAAAGAGGTAGCAGATGAGCAGATGATTTTGGATCCCTAAACTGGGTTTTTATCGAGACAACCACTTTGGATGAATTAAAGAAGCAAGCCACAGATCTTGCACCTAAGGATCCTGCTGACTTAAATGCTTACGAATTTACATCAGAAATAGAAAGCTTCAAATTCCAAAGTAAAACACTGTATGACAATTTTATTGAAATGGATATCTTGGAAATTTCGCAAGGTATGTATAACCTGTCCATAGAAACTATTTATCCGAACATACAGATGGCCTTGAGAATATTCCTAAGCATCCCAGTGACAACCGCTACGTGCAAACGTTCGTTCAGCAAACTTAAGCTTGTCAAGTCGTATTTACGTCCTTCTATAGGGCATCGACGATTAACAAATATGTTTATAATTTCAATTGAAAAATCAATTGCAATTAATTTAAATTATGATGAGATTATAGACATATTTGCTGAATGTAAATCTAGAAAAGTTGTATAATTTATTATGTCGTGTCGTTATGTGATTAAAACCAAATATTTAATTTTTTTTTTGCTCAGAGAATATATTTTTAGTTATTTTATTATTAGATTACTTATTTGACATTTTTAGGTTTTTTGTTCTTATGTCTGTTTTTATTAAAATAACAACAATAATAATAATAATACTAACATGTCTTTATTTATATTAAAGTACATAGTATATAATATACATAATATAATATAAATAGATGGCGGTATTCATACTGCGTATGCTCTTCCATACAACCAAAATGAAATATATATTTCCTCAGCTTTTTAATTTAGGTTGGGAGAGGCGCAAAATTTATGATTTGCCACAGGCGTCAGCAAGTCTAGTTACGGCTCTGAAGTTAAAACTCACCTTAGTCTTTTAGAACTATCAACGTTTAATAACTAAACTAATTTGCTAAAGCTGTGTCAACGTTAGTTAACCATTCGTTATAACCAGTGATAGTTGGAGGGAACGACCGATATTCGTATTAAGTCAACCAACCGCTGTCACAACATCTGATTTAACTCTTGGCCGTTGAATTCAACGCAGGTCGTGGCAAACCCTTAATATATCGAAGTCTCGAAATCGATAGATTAACGGCAACTGTCGACAATGAATGCTTCCTCGTATACAGGTTTCGCAACTTCCTTAACTAAAGATACAACACTAGCTAAACACTTTGCACAATACACAATTCACTTCTGACACCTGCTCAGACAAGTCTTGTTCGTTCACTCTTCTTTGGCTCAGCCGAATGGTCAAACCGACGCAATTGCGAGGGTCGTAAGTTATGGGGTCAACACAAATACCAGACTAATACTAAAATGCAATAAAGAAGACAGAGATAATAAATAAAGATATATATTAAACAATCATCATAGTACATATAGAGCCTCACCTAGCAAGGTCTACCACCATAACCACGATACCCCCACAAGGGGTCAGCGACCGCGACGGCCGCGCTTAAAGACGAGTGATCGATTGCCGAAAGAGAATTATTACATGGACGTGACTGGCAATTTAGTGAGTGGGTTTTATAGATTTACTGTTAGAATTATAGACTAGAAATTTAAGGTAATATTCTCCAAAAGGGGTATATGCCGTTACACGTCTGTGGATATTTCGGAAAAGGGAAATCTCTTCGAATGCTATCTCACAAGGCGGTCACCTGGTAATAATGGGGAAGTGCCCCGGTACCCGTGCGTACCGCACTGGGGCCTATCCTGGCTTGATTTAACTAAAAATACCGTATTTCCATTTTGCGAGATCATTGGGAGGTCTCCCACTATAGATATGGAAAAGACCCGAGACCACTTCACATCGCCACGTGGCATCGCAAAATTCCGCTATTTCACTTTCTAAGTCAGTTCCTAAAATTTCAAAATGGTGCTATCAGACACGATCCCGGTAGAGACGATGACCAATGGGTAGGCGAGGCCAGCTCAACCATCCTTGGAAGCCGTAGGTCACGGACTCACTAGGAATTCCAGAACGCGAGGGTAGAGTGAACCTATGATTCCGTAGATAAGTGCGACCACGAAGGTGGATCAGTCTATGATAGATCTGATCAAGAGCTACCGGTAGATTCACTCTCGCGCCTTTGTGGAGTATTCCTGTGATCTGTTAGACCGGCTTATGACAATGATCATCTGCGCTATGATCATTGTTGTTGCGCAGTCCGTCCTTCGAGGAATCGGTACTGGCTGAGGACAATGCATGTCCTTGGTCGTCTCTACATGCTGCATCGTGCCTGGATGCGTTCGTTCAAACATGAGATAATGGCCGAAAAAGATAAAGGGAATTTTGGAAAGTGTACTGAAAATCGTCTTATAAATTTTATAAAAAATCCTGATAATATCAGGCAAAAAGAAGGAATTTTGGTGTTTAGGAACTGAAGTGAAATTCGAGATGATTTTGTTAAAAAAATGGTGTACATGGAACAGATGTTCCATATACACCATTCAAGCCTTAGCTTGTATGCTTATGTCTAATTGGGATCTTTTTCTTAAATCTACTTATACAGCTTCTCCTGGGTACGTTAACAAACACATCTAGAAAACTTATTTAAAAATCAAATATCGGTTACGACATCGGTCCTAAAAAATTTTAATTTAACTATCCAAAAATTGCAAATTGATGAGGAAACTTTTAATAAAGAAATAGAAGTAATCGAAACCACAATGGGCTCATTTCAGAAAAAAATTTTAATTCATATTCCGAAAGTACACCTTGTAATTAGTAAATGTGCAAAATATTAAATTTTTTTTTCAACTGCTTCTCCCTCAAAATAAATAATGAAAATAGAGCGCGTGACGTCACACCACTCGCAGCGGTCGGCCGCTAGCTTGTTTCCTATAGTTTCTATACCGGCGGAAGTTACTACACACACGGCGGAAGTGGTAATTTCGTTCATCTTTTAAGTGCTTCGTCCTTGGTACAACGAAATCTAAATACCATATATACCGCATAACTCATAGAACCAGTGGAGTCGGGTGGTGTGACGTCATAGCCGTTTCAAATATGTTATGAATTTGAAATCAAATATTAGGGTTAATATTAACGCTAGCGATCTAATTTTTTCACTATATACTTAGAGGATGAAATACTTACGGAAAATGCTAAAATAAATTAAAAAGCAAATATCACGAAATGAGCCCATTCTGCAAACAGAACAAGTTATGCAAATCATTCAATCAAAATTAAAATTCTTAGAAATTTGCGAACAACTCATGGCAAGTTATCTGTCGAAGACAATCTGAACGATATCCTTAATTCAATTACATTTGATAGGCTTAAGATTATTCACACATCAATTATTAATCCTCAAGATTTAGTAAATTATCTTCAACAAATTTCACAGAATTTACAAAGGAACAATTTACCATTACCAATAAAATTATCAAAAGTTGCACAATATTTGGACATTATTGAATTAAAACTTTTTCAAGTAAATTCAGAATTAATATTTGCATTAAACGTACCCCTGGTAGATCCTAAAACATATTTATTTATTTATTTCTTAAACAGATAAATCTATTTGCATGAGAATTTCATCAAATTGTAAATTAACAGTATACCTAATATCGAAAAAGAGTAAAACATTTTAATTATTCTTGTCATATATTTCTACATTATTCATATACCTAATTTAGGGGAGTATAAAATATGTAATTAATCTAAGTTTAAAATAAAATTGCTCAGTTTTAGATAGAATTTTTTGGGAGGAAAAGAAAGATCTAACTCAGACAACATTAGTACATTATTTGTAACTTTTAACATGGTTACCAAGGGCGATAATATGTTTGTAGCTACAGGTGGTATATAAAAAAATTGTATTAATCTAGTTTACTTGTTGGGTACCCTTATTTTTATGTGTGGTAAGGTCTGACTACAATTTAAAATGTTATTTAATACCTTATAACAAATTATTACCATGCTATTCTTTCTCCGGGTTTCAAGAGTGATCGATTGCCGAAAGAGAATTGTATTACATGGACATGAATTGGCAATTTAGTGAGTGGGTTTTATATAATGCTTGAAATCGATACTAGAATTTTCACGGACTCGCGAGGAATTCCAGAACGCGAGGGTAGAGTGAACCTATTCTTCCGTAGACCAGCGCGACCACGAAGGTGGATCAGTTTATGGTAGATCTGATCAAGAGACAACTGATCTACGGTAGATTCACTCTCGCGCCTATGTGGATTCTTCACTCGTGATCCGTTAGACCGGCTTATGAAGATGATTACCTGCGTTGTAATTATCATAATTAAAACCCCAGTCCGTCCGTTGAGGATTCGGCACTGGCAGAGGATAATGCATATCCTTGGTCGTCTCTACATGCTGCATCGTGCCTGGATGCGTTCGTTCAAATGGGAAATAATGGCCGAAAAAGATAAATGGAATTTTGGAAACTGTACTGAAAATCGACTTGCGATTTATAAAAAATCCTGATATGCACGAAATCATGCATATCAGGCAAAAAATGGAATTTTGGTGTTTAGGAACTGAAGTGAAACTTGTGATATTTTTTATAAAAAAATGGTGCACATGGAACAGATGTTCCATACGCACCATTCAAGCCTTATGATTGTATGCTTATGTCTAAAAGGATCTTTTTACTTAAATCTACTTATACGCCTCTTGCTGCGTTCGTTAACATGAACAAGGGGTGCTGCTACACGTTGCCCTATTCACTAAACGTAAAACCATAGCTGTCTCAGGGAAACTCCAAGATAGACTGATATGCCAATACCACCTTGAGATGGGCCATTTTGCTGGACGTAAAGTCTACCTTGTATTGAGAGACTCCTACTACTGGCCAAGCATAAAACGTCACATTCACCACCTACTCCAAACTTGCGATTTATGTCAGCAAACTAAGAAACCGAATAACAAAATTGTAGGGTCACTACAGCCAATCATCATCCACGAGATAGGAGAACTAGTGGCTGTCGATTTATACTAGTGGCAGTAGACATATTTTCCAAATTCGTCAAATTATTCCCCTTGAAAAAGGCAGTCAACCGTATCGTCAGAGACTTATTATTACCATTGTTTCCGGTAAAAAGAATCCTTAGCGACCATGGCACCCAATTTACGTCCAAGGTTTGGAGACAAACCCTCCAGCAGGCTGGCATTAACATAACCTACGCCACTGATCGCCGCCTCAAACCCCAGCGAACGGTACATGAAAGAATTGGGGAGATTCTTCCGGACAAACTGCTATGAAAAACACACCAACTGGCCAACGTACGTACGACACATCGAAAACTGTTTGAACAACGTGCCGCACACTAGCACAGGGCGTGCCCCAAGTGAAATCGTAACTGGCAATCCATCTGGCCGTTAATCGACCAATTAACCACACCGGGTCCAGGAAGACATAGCACAAGTTAGGCAATCAGTACAAAATTTCCTAATTAAGACAGCACACAAAAGAGCCGCAAAACAAAGGGGAGTTACAAAACAATACCAAATCGGAGACCTGTTACTACTACGCACTAACCCTGTATCTGACGCCGCCACTGGCCTAGCTCAGAAATTTACACTGCTATACGAGGGACCATTTAAGATAGTCAGTGTGCCTCATCCTAATGTATATAAGATAGCTGACCCCCAAACAGGGAAAATTAAGGGCACTTACAACACTGGCAACCTCCGTCCTTATCTAACAAATATATAAATACCGTTGTCAATACGCCTGGACACTTCAAAATGGAATAAATATATAATAATACTGTCCTCCAGCCCATGGGTTGAACCGTTAGTCCGGTTATAAACGCAGACGTAGCAACTACCCAACGAAAAGAAGCGAGTTCTTTTAAAACGAAAAAAAAAAAAATGGGAAAGTCGCTATCCATCGAAGTGATAAGACGAAGATTTCGGGAAAGTAAACAACAAGAATGACGACATCGTAGTATACGGGCCATTGATCTGAACGGCGAAGGTATCCCGATCTTGGTTGTACCCGGATGGCAGACCAGTAACACCAGGGTTAGGGTGTCCCATAAATCCCATTAAAATTTGAGAATACATTTTAGGTCTCACCCCCTAGAAAGTTTCTTTATAATACTGTAGTATCACTCGTAAAATTTCAGATCATTCGGTTAATATTTAGAGGTCCCCCACATCCCCCATGTCTCACGTGTCTTCTATTTGGAGACAAATTTAGTTTTTTTTTTTCAGCATAATGGCAACAAGTCAACCCGAAGTAGTGATAATATCTGGTTGTTAGGACATGCCAACGAAATTATGTCTGGTACCCGTCTTCCTTCAGGTCGTGATGTGATGCGCAATTTTGTGTTTTACCATCGGTCTCAAAAACTTACAATTCGGGAAAGTGCCGAACAGGTGCATAATCGGCTAGTGCCATTCTGGATAAAGTCACGAATTCCCATCAGGCAAAAATATCATATTATTAAAAAAATAAAAGATTTACACATCCGTCTGATGAAGCATAAGTCGAGAAATAACCCGACGGACCAAAAAAAAACAGCAAAAATTCATTGATAAGTTGGAAAAACTGTTCGACATCAGTCACGCCAATAGCCAACGGCTGATTAAAAACGATAAAGACCGGCAGTTTCTGAGGTTGCAGCAGAAGTCAAGAACCGGTTCTATTGGACCTGTGGACAAGAAACTTGCTGAACAGGATCTGCTCTACGTAAAGAGCGATTTAATCAACGCCTAGCCGCTCTTGTAAGTCACCAACATCATCAATCAGCTTCAACGTCAAAAGCAAAAAGGTCTGAAGATAGTGACGAAGATAACATTTCTGGTATTTCAAATTCTGCGGCCGTGGCTGCCAAAAATAGCAGTGAAAAAGAATCGGAAGATGAATTTGTTGCACCGGCATGTAAAACCACTAAAACCAGTGAAATTGTTGAACTTAAACGGAAACCTATTGTAATTTCAAAAGTTTCAGCTGTACTGAACCGGACTAATACCAGCATCAGAAAGTCAACAATGATTTTGGCGTCTGTAATCAACGAGGCAGGATGTTCTACATCATCTGCAGTTCTTTCCAAGAGTACCGTCCACCGACAACGCCAGAAACGTAGTCGTTAAGCTGCACGGGTAATTAAAGAAGATTATCAAGCCACCAAATCAGTTGTTCACTGGGATGGTAAGCTGTTACCAGATGTGACTGGTGTTGATAAAGTAGAACGGCTACCTGTTCTTGTTTCCTCTTTAGTTAAAGGTACAACTAAACTTCTTGGTGTTCCGAAGTTGACATCTGGCTCTGGCCAGGCAGCCGCTGAGGCAGTACGTGAACAGTTGCAATCATGGAACTATGATTCTGTGGTGGTCGGTATGTGCTTCGATACGACTGCTTCAAACACAGGAAGATTGAATGGAGCCTGTACAATTCTAGAGCACCTTATTGGCAGAAATTTACTTTGGATGGCATGCCGACACTACATGTTAGAAATGCTCCTTTCAGATGCCTTTAACGTGTGTTTTGGTCCGTCTACTGGACCAGATATTCTTATTTTTAAGAGATTCCGGGACAATTGGTCTAAGCTCAACCATGACTATAATCGACAAGAATCTCCTTTAATATCTGCATCAGAGCTTCAGAAGGAATTCATATCTAAACAATTATTAGAAGAGAACCATCCTCAAGACGACTACAAGGAGCTTCTTACCCTTGCAGCATTATTGATTGGGTTGAATATCGCAGCTACTCCAATTCGGAAGCCCGGTGCACTTCATAGAGCTCGCTGGGTGGCAAAGGCAATTTATGCTATGAAAATCGAACTACTACTAGAAAGAAATCA
Source organism: Rhagium mordax (assembly GCA_963680705.1). Taxonomy (NCBI): domain Eukaryota; kingdom Metazoa; phylum Arthropoda; class Insecta; order Coleoptera; family Cerambycidae; genus Rhagium; species Rhagium mordax. The sequence goes on from OY796664.1 coordinate 25,969,165, forward strand.
AACTGCGATTGGTCTGACAGCTCGTGAACTTCAAGGACTAAAAAGATTCAACAGGTTTGTTATCTGCGTATATATTGAGCCTTGGTTTACAAGCAGATCTGCAACTGACGCACCAATGAACGATATTATGTTGATCCAAAGACTCCAAAATTATGGTGATGAGAAATTGAATACTGCTGGTCTCAAAATGATGCAGCGCCATTCTTGGTACCTAAACCCAGAGCTAGCAGCGCTTGTTCTTTTCTCTGAACATCTGTCTTCTGAAGACAAATCATACATTGTGCAACATAATCTCCAATCAGATCGAGGCGCGCACTTGCTAAAGTCACTTTCTTTTACAGTTCGCGATATAAAAATTTATCGCAGCTTCTTTCAAGTTCGTAGTATAGAAGATAATTTTCTTAATGAGCCCGTTGAAACTTGGCCCGAAACGCAGACATTCAAGAAAGCTGCAGATTTAGTAAAAAACTTGCCTTGTGTGAACGACTGCGCTAAACGTGGGTTGCTTTGATTCAGACATTCAATGAGACAACGAAGGATGAAGTGCAGAAGCAGTACTTACTACAAGTTGTTGAGAAACATAGGAAAGACTTTACTAAGTATAATCGCGAGGAGCTTGCACGCATGTAGTTTTTAGTTAAGTACTCGTTTTGCATTTTCTATTATTTTCTATTGGTAATGTTAAGTTATAATAAAAATTTCCGTTAATCCAAACAGTATTTTTTGATAAGACATTTTATTTTGACAATTTTATTTTAAGGTTTATTCACGGCAAACATATTTGTACCATTTAACACAGTCATTACTTTCATCCATGTAGTGTGTAATTTCAAGGAGCTTGGGGATCCCTAAATATTATTTAATTGAGTTAAAACTTTACAAGCATTACTAAGTTACTATTGTGAAACATATAAGAAGGTGAGAGTTATCATTTTCAAACTTCCGCTTTTATGGGACACCCTAACCGGTTTCCGACATCAGTCCAGTGGAAAAAAGTAAAGACTCGAGGGTTCCATCTGGGGAAAGGTCCGTCATATGGCTAACAATAATCCGGAAATACACGAGTGACACAGAGATGGATAATAAACCAGCGGTGAGGCCCGATGAAGACCAGCAGGGCAGCACATCATCAAAAATAACGGCGACAGAAGCGAAATTGTTGTCAAAGGAAGAAGAGGGATCCGTTGTCAAGGACAATTCGCAAAGACCCAGGAACCAGAACAACTCAGCAACAATGGAACCTCAGAGGCGCAAATGGTGGCGTCAATTGGAAGCGAAACGGACTGGCAGGAATATAAGGAAAACAGCAAGGGGTAGAGGAAAGAGAAGAGGATGGGAGCGAAATCGAGTTCATGGACAACTCCAGTCATAAATTTTCGGGGTTATATTTCTCCAAAGTTTCAAAAGTTTATATAAATTAATAGGTTGGGGTTTTGCGTAGGATCAGAAATAATAATTGTTAGGGAACATTAGTCCAGTGGAAAAAAGTAAAGACCCGAGGGTTCCATCGGAAACGTCCGTCATATGGCTAACAATAATCCGGATATACACGAGTGACCCAGAGATGGATAATAAACCAGCGGCGAGACCGATTGAAGACCAGGCAGGGCAGCACATCACCAAAACTAACAGCGACAGAAACGAAATTGATGTCAAAGGAAGAAGAGGGATCCGTTGTCAAGGACAATTCGCAAAGACCCAGGAACCAGAACCCAGCAACAATGGCACCTCAGAGGCACAAATGGTGGCGTCAATTGGAAGCGAAACGGACTGGCAGGAATATAAGGAAAACAGCAAGGGGTGGAGGAAAGAGAAGAGGATGGGAGCGAAATCGAGTACATTGACAACTCCAGTCATAAATTTTCGGGACTATATTTCTCCTAGGTTTAAAAAGTTTATATAAATTAAGTAATAGATTAGGGTTTTGCGTAGGATCAGAAATAATAATTGTTAGAGGTACCACAGTTAAAAACGTTAAAAACGCGATCCGGGGTTCAAATAATAATGCAATTATTTCATATACTCCGCGGGGGAGAGAGAAACGCCCCGTAATTTACAAATATTTTCCTAAATTTTATCATTAAATTATGTCAAGACATTGTTGTTTTTTCGCAATTCCCAGCCACAATGCAAACATAGAAAGAGTTTTTTCATTAATTGAAGCACAGTGAACAAAAGAGCGAAATAAATTGTTACCAAAAACAATCATGAGCATACCAAATACAAGTTTCAGGAACTAAATTATTTGCAATTATGATTTGTTGCTAAAAGAATAAAAAAAAGAAAATTTTGTAGGAAGTTGGAGAAAGTAAAAAATATGAAAATGATAATGATTTAATTATTTAGTTTTAAGTTTTAGCAATAAAAATGAATAAATATAAAATTTCTTGTTTTTAAGATATTATTATATTATGCACTATGCACTTTATAGACTCGAAACTATCTTGGCAATATCACACAGAATCTGTGTGCAAGAAGATGGTTTCATCTGTTTATCTACTGAGGAATCTAACAAGGGTGGCACCCAAAACGGCACTAATGACAGCGTATTTTGCAATAATACAATCCCACTTAACATGGAATAGTAGCATGGGGACATGCACCATCAACGTCCAGAATATTTTCACTACAAAGAAAAGCCATCAGAATAATTGAGGAACCACTGAGTGTTGTACGCTAGAAATAACATAACGTCATACACCACCCATGAGGATGCCCACGACTACGAAACCAGAAACAAAAATAATATCTACGCTTCTTTTAACCGACTAAAAAAACGCAAACGGGAACTAGATTCTTAGCGCCAAAAATGTACAATAGATTGCCACCCGCCGTGAAATGCACCCAAATTTAAATACTTGATTAAAAACTATCTGGTCAACAAATGCTTTTACAATATCGAAGAATATTTCAATAATAACTTCAACGACATATTGGAATTTAGAAAATTAATGTATTTTGTGTTTGCATTTTAGTCTGTTTGTAACTCTTATGTCTGTCATATATCATGTTATATACATATGTATGTTGTAATTGAGCCGTGTAAGCATTCGATGCAAGAGCACCAATAAATTATTATTATTATTATTATTATTATGTTACGTATTGTATTACGTATTACACACTATTATATCACAGCAAGTGTTGTGCTGAGTGCACTTTCTTGTGTGAATGAGTAAATGAAATAGGCTAGTTTTGTCCTCTTTTTTCCAAATGAAGATGTCCTAGTTTGTCCTAGTTTTTTAAGGTGTTTGTCCTAGACAAAGTTTTATTGGTCTGGCAACCCTAGCTTCGGTCGAGGACGCTTGTTTCAGAAAGGACGTAACTACCCTTGCAGAACAGCTCTGCCTTGAGGTGATAATACACCGTGATAAACGTCATAAGCGCCCTGTGAAGCAAGGGATGGCTTTGGCTCTCCGTGAATACAAACTAAAATCTCTACCACTAAGTTCTGTCCGAATGCCGCATCCTTAACTATAGCCGCAATGACCAATTTAGCACCAAAACCCACTTCGTTTTATGAATATTTAAATCACTTGTTTGCCACCACGTTTTCTTAGGACCAGTTTTGTCTAGCTATCTACTGCATACTTCTGTCAGTCTATTGCTTACACGTGAATAAAGATTTTGTATTTCATTCTGAAATCTCCGAGTTGTCATTTAGAGTATGTGAAATTGCCCAGACAGTTAAAATTGGCAATCAACCTATACGACCCCTGTAGTTTACCTCGCCTGTGTTGAAAACCGCCAAGAGAGAAAGTGCTGTTTCTTGAACTATGAAATAAGAAAGTGGCTTAAAAGATTTTGTTCTAAAAAAAGGTGTTACAAAGCTGGACTATACTGTCTATAGTCATGACAGTATCTTACTATGGCTTATAATAAAGTGCCCCCCGCAATTCACCGCTATTGGTTGTCAAACAAATCTTTTGGCAATGAGACTATAAAACTTCAACTTGTAGCTAGTAAACTGTATTTCCATTTGCAATATAAAAAAAAAAAAAAACAGAAGAGTGCAGCAAAATCTATTACATAAAAGATGTAATTTCTTGCCGCAAGGCCTTTGCCCTGAGTGTCCACCAATCGATAGATGAATCAATGGCCCAATTCAAGGGCAGATCCCATCAAATAATACTAGTGGGTTTTATACATCCCACATGATTTTCCCCAAAATCTTGACAGTTAAATATTTATTTTTATTGGGTAATAGCAGAGTAACAAAAACTCAGTGAAAGCAATTTTAGAACCACAACTATCATCAGTTGTCTGGATAAAAAAATATATAACTGCATAAGAATATCTCGTCTAGGGGTAAATGTGACTTGTGTTGATTTCTCGTTGTTGACTTTGACTTTCCAGCGTTCTAGCCAGTTTTGCAGCAGGTTGAGATAGCTTTGGAGTTTTCTGGAATGTCTATCGGAATTTGAATCTGATGACAGGATTGCTGTGTCATCAGCAAATGTGGCCATTGTAATATCGTCTGTGACAGGTATATCCGCAGTGAAGAGTAGGTAGAGGAATGGTCCCAGGACACTACCTTGAGGAACTACGGATTTAGGGGTGGTAGTTGGATAGAGTAGTATTGACCTTGACTTCGAAGAAACGCTCATTGATGTAGGATTTTAGGCGAAGGAATATTTGGCTAGGCATATGCATCTTTATTTTGTACAAAAGACCCTCGTGCCATACCTTATCAAAAGCCTGTTGTACATCAAGGAAGACAGTGGCACACATTTTCTTTTCTTCCAAGCTTTCTTTTAATTCCCCAATCCCAGTAAAATCGGAAGTCAAATATCTAGGACTCCACTTGGACCAGAAACTTATTTGGAAAAATCATATTAAGGCTAGAAGAACATACACAACTCAATCTAAAAGTGAAACAAATGCACTGGTTGTTAGGGAAAAAGTCGCAGCTATCATTAGAAAACAAATTACTCATCTACAAGATTATCCTAAAGACAATATGGACTTACGGGATCGAACTCTGGGGCTGCAGCAAACCTTCCAATACAAAAATCTTGCAAACCTTCAAATCAAAAACACTCCGTATGTTAGCAGATGCTCCATGGTATGAGTCCAACGCAACCCTCCATAATGATCTTGGAATTCCCTTCAAAAAGGAGGTAATTACCCTCCATGCCAATAAAGCAAAAGAGCGGAATACTGCCCACAGTAGCCTGACCATAAACCAACTATACCAGCTACCGTTAGAAGAGAGGAGATTTAAGAGAACATGGCCAGAAGACCTTACTAACTAGGTGAAAATGGAGAACCATCAGTGGATGGTACCCAACTCAAGCAAAGTACAAAACAAAATATTTGCTAAATACTCTGTATATAGATTAGAGTAGATTGTAAATTTGCTATGAAATAATAAAATAAAAAAAAAAAACAAGAATATCTCCTATTTCTTGTACCGTCTCCACAAAATTAAACACATTATGAAAGATAATATTCATTCTGACAGAACTTAATAGTAATGGAACCTTATAAACTAGATCCCCATTTTCTAATCAGGAACAAGGAGAAACTGTCCTCTACGATATAATTTACAAAATACTTTACACAAACGATAAATCTAAACCTCCCCTTATTTCTAAAAACTATAGCCCCTCTCAAGCAATATTAACAGCATGAGGCCTGTAAAGGCGGGGGAATTATAGTTAAATATAGTTGAACTGGTTCGTTTGTATCAATCACTTTCCATCTCCACATCGCTTGAAAATCTAGCTTGCAATAATAACTTGTCAAACCATCTCTGCTGAATCACACGAGGAATCACAGTTTAATCGAAATAAAACTTTCACCTATCAAAAGGAAAGGAATCGGTTATAAATAAAACACTGATATTTTTGGATTTGTTTATAGCTTTGTTAAATGTGTAATATATCTCCTTCGAGAATGGTATGCGTGCCAATTTATGACAATAAATATCACCACAATATAATTGGATTCACTTTTTCGTTTTTCAGAAAAACTATGCCGGAAATCGAAGTCAGGAGTCAAACAGTATTTCCCATTCGACCTAACATACAAGTTAGCAGTGGCGGCTGGTGAACTTTTGGGTATATTTGGGACCCAAAAAATACCTTGAGGCATTACTATCAGGACTAAATAAAGTTTTGGAGAAAAAAATGGAATTGAAATTTTGCAAAAAAAAGTTTGAAAAATGGTGTGCGAACCTGATTTTTTTTTATATTTGTAGAATAATTGCAACACATTTTTATTCTGATTTAGGAAGAAGATTTATCGACAAGTTTCAAATTTCGTTACCAGACCTATTGTTCAATCTATCTGAATTGATAGCAATCCAGCCACTCAAAAAAAATTAAACTGTTTTACATTATTTTATCTTTTCATAAAAACAGTAAAACTATAAGTGTACAAGATTCGGTGGGTGATGGATATCTAAGAAATAATGTTATAAAAATAAAACAAACAATGTATATTATAATTTTTTTTGTAATTTCATTTTTATTTCATATTTAGACACCTTAACCTTGGCCTCCATATCATATCCCCCCTAAAAAGGCCATACCCTCCTCTACGCACTGCTGGTTCGCCCCCCATCGCCCGTTTTTTAATATGTAACTACATTTTCAGCCTCCCTCTCCTTTCTTCTCCTTGCAGGAAGGCAATCCCCTCCTCTAAACGAGTCATAGGAGGCAGTTCCTCTTCCTTTGTATGTACGAGGTCCCAGGTTCGGGATCGCCAAGAGGCCGCATCATCTAAATTATCACGTTCGTTGACTATCCCACTCATGTATTTTAACTTGATGTTATCCATCAAGTTAAAATAGTATAAGTGGGCCTGAGCCAACGAGTGATATAATGTGACGCCGCCTCGTCCCGAGTCGTTTACACTCTGTTGCAGGCTGTAGATATTACTGCTCCTAGAGAAAGATTTAAATTAATGTTTTATGCTATGCTTTATTTTAAATTGTAAAATAAAAAGTTGAAACAAGGACACTACGAGGAGGTCGTACATATATTTTATCCAATAGATTACTATAAATAATATAGGGTAAGTCATAAAATGTATACTTATATAGTGGACAAAAATACAAATTATACTCTGTTTGGCCATCAGGTAGAAATAGACTCCGACCCATTAATTTTATGGCAGCGCAGAACAGTGCACGCAATAGTCAGTTTTACAAGATGGAATTAGTGAAAATTGGGATAGCTTCAACAAAATTTGTTTATTATACGTGTTACTTTTCATACTATAGCTATACTATAGTTTTATGTTTATTCCCATTAAAGCTTCATATTATACATTTTCAATTTTGGACTTTTAAAAATAATACTTTGTAATGACGTCTACTTACGTAACCTGTACTGTTTGTAACTGACTACTTACAAACAGAACTCTCTGACGTTGTAACACTTTTTAGACGGAAACTCGGACGCCAGTTCCTTGGTTTTTAAGTGCAAGGAACAGCACTTGTTTGGTTCTCCGGTGGTGAGAACGTTTAGGGGTAACTAACAGATGGAGATATGGTTATTTGTCCAGGGTTCTTAAGATGATTGTCTTGTCAACTGGACTTGGACAATTTCTCAAACGGGTTAATTAGAAATAAATAACTGAAATAGTAACCAGTGAATTGTACCTATGTATACCAACGTATTTATTTATTAAAACAGTAATGAACAAATCAATAAATAGGATATTTCAGCGACTTTGCAGTCGAGTGGGTACAAATTTGATAACAAGAAATATGCTGGCTGGCAATCAAGAGTATATACGCGTGAATATGATTTTATTTCGGAAGACGGTGAGTTTTGATAACCGGTGTCTGTTTTTGCGGCTGAAACGATTTCGGGCGGCAAGCAAACGGAATTTCCAACAGAATATAGTATGAACGGCGGGCAGTCTGTTAGCTATAGATATTCTCGTCTATACAGAGGGTTTTGCAATACGGCGAACTATTTATTTACCAATGACTATTTTTCGCAAGTTAAGTTTCCCGGTGAAACTTTATGTAAACAGACAGAAATGTAACAATCTGAATTCTAAAATACACTGAAAAGCTTGATAACAAACAGGTGAATCAAAGTGGTTATTACTGAAGCAAGTGTTTCTGTAGTTCATTAAGGTGTTACGGTAATACCAAAGGAAGAAAACAACTTGGAAATAAATTATGAAGCAATTAATAACAAATAAACGGTTTAAATAAAGGCGTCTCTCTCTGCATTGGCGAGCCACTTAAAAAATTCATTGACTAGAAAACCCAGGTGGCTCGCCACTAGCCAAAGAACGAGCCTCACCACTGATGTCGTCGAAGTTACTCCTTTCACTCCTTTGGCAACAGTCACACGAATAATCTAACGCAACTTAAACAACACTCCCGATTTTGGCAAAGCTACGCACTCCGAGTACACGACGACACACTACACTTGTTTAACTTTTGCACAGTGTTGGCAATATTAAAACAAAACACCTAATAATTGATCCGGCCCAATAAAAGTCCATATATCACTATATATTTGCACAATAAAATAAAATTGCTCATAAAGGACGAAACAATTAACTAATTTAACCTGGTTCCATTAAATTTCTACCGGCCGCCGATGCGCAAAGGACTTAGGTTGATAAAAAAAAACAATTATTAATAACAATTAAACTATGTGTAAAGCAAATGTCAGCGTACTTTGCGCGCTCCTGTCCGACAAAAGCATAAAACAAAAAACTACCGCAATATTAGATTGGATTGCAAAAGCTAGGGAACTACAGCCCCCCCTATTTATTATTTGAAATAAAACTAAATGACAGAAGAATAGAATTTGAGTGGCCATCATCATTTAGTGAGTGGAAGTGAACGAGTGAAGGTGTGTGCAACGCATTGTTTTTTTAAGACAAAAGCGTAAGTGAAATAATGAAGTGAAAAGTGAAGTGAAATAGTGAGGAAAATGGACGACGAAGAAGAAGCGAGACAACGGGAGTCGGGAATGGAGTCCGACGGAAGTTCTACAACAACGAAGACGACCGGAACTGGAAGTTCCACTGAGGACATTTCGGAGGCTGAAAACAACTTCAACTTGGTAGAAGTTTTAAGAAAAGCCAATGATGACCTCAGAAGGGAAAATGCGGCCCTAAGAGCCGAGTTAGTGACCCTCCGCGAGGAGGCGCGAAAACGCCACGAGGAGTCCATGAAGGTCCAAGGGGAAATAATGGCCAGCATTAAGGACCTACAGGTGTCACTGGCAGCAGCATTAGCAAGGGGGGCAATCCCCCAAAACAACAATATGGAGGTTGACCCCGCCCACCGCGAAGAAGGCTCTCGAAGAGAAGAGAAGAAAACTGAAGACGAAATCCCCTCCCCCGACGACGAAGGTTTCATCCTCCTTGGCCGGCCAAGATGACGAGGACCCCCCAAGCAGCCGAGGAGCGCCTCGACAGGCTCACAGGTAAGTAGAATAAATACTGACCCCCCCTCATAGTGGAAAACCCACCCCCAGGGCCGGAAAAGTCCCCAAAGCCCCCCCCTCCCAGAGCGACAGGCCTACCCCCAAGGCCGGAGAAGCCTCCAAGGCCCCCCCAACCCCCCAAGGCCAGAAGACCGTCCCCCAAGGAGGGAGACCCTCCCCCCCACTCCAGGACCCAGCGGCTCTGCGGGAAATCGAGGCCCCACAGCCTTTGCAAAGGCAAAGCTTATCGGCGATCGCATCGCCGTCACTTCCTCCTCAGTGGAGGATTTCAGGACGTTAATCCGCTACCTAGTAGCAAAAGGTCTGGAGTACTACACGTACTCCTTACCTGAGGAAAAAACGTTCAGGGCGGTGGTCAAAGGACTACCAGAAGGAGTAGAACCAAACGAGGTTAAACAGGACCTCCTGGACCAAGGTGTTCAAATCATCTCGGTCCAGAGAATGACGAGTAGACAAACGAGGAAACCAATGCCCCTATATTTAATCCAAGTCCCAAAAGACGAAGGAGAGAAGATTATGCAGATTACAAGATGTTGCTGCCTGGTGGTACAAGTTGAGAAACAGAAAGCAAAGACAGAAGCGAGCCAGTGCCACAGGTGTCAGAGGTTTGGACATGTCCAAAACCACTGCACAGATCAGGTGCGTCAAGTGTGGGAAACCACACAGAGCCGCCGACTGCAGGAAAAACAAAGAGGATCCAGCGACATGCGCAAATTGCGGAGGAAACCATCCCGCAAGCTACAGAGGGTGTGAGAGGACTCCACCCAACAGGAGACAAGCACAAAGAGCCGCGCCTGTGGAACAGCAGCCAGCCCCAAAGCCCGCCCGAAAGGTCGGTGAAGGTTTAAGCTACGCCTCAGCAGCAAGTGGCAGTAAGGACAGAAGACAAAACCAAGAAGGCAAGCCCCAGGAGGCGGCCGCCTTCGACCCAGTGCTGGCTGTCAGTAACCTGGCAACAGCACTAGCGCAGATCCAAGAAATGTTCTCAGCAATGAGGGCATTCTTCCCCCAAGTGCCACCTACAAAAGCCGCTTAATGCAAGCGCAAGGCGGGGCAAGGGGTCAGTTTCTGCGGATAGCCTCCTGGAACGTCAATGGCTTACGTAGTTCAAAGTGCGAGCTAGAAGAGATACTAGCGACACACGAAATTAACGTGATAGCCGTTCAAGAAACGAAGATTAGACAAGATATGGCAATAAGGATGATAGGATACGAAGTACATAGGAAGGACAGGAACGCACGAGGTGGTGGGGTAGCCATACTCGTAAGAAGAGGTCTGGAACATGTACAGAAGAACCTGCCGGATCTACAGGAGATGGAAGCGGTCGCTGTGGAAATCACGAAGGAAGGAAAAAGGATCACGGTAGTCTCCTGCTACCAACCAGCAGGCAGAGATCTGCTACGATCTAGAAGCAATTCTACCTAACGGTGAGCAGATCCTAGCCATAGGAGATTTCAACGCCAAAGCTCCTGAATGGAACAGCAGAAGGACGAACACCAAAGGAAGAGTGCTGTTGGAGTTCCTGGGTTGGCGCGGAGACGTACTCGCCTTGGGTCCAGCTGATCCGACGTTTAGTGACTATGCGTGGCTATGCGTCGGACGTGCTTGACATCGCCTTATTAGGTAATGTCTTGTTGGGAAGACAGGAGCTAAGTGTGCTACACGAAGGCTCGTCGGACCATAACCCGATTCTCCTTGTCCTCGGCGAGGGCAACGAGCGTAGAGATGGCACAGTCGTCAAACGCAGGACGGACTGGAGTAGGTTCAGTGCTATTCTGCAGAGAGACATGCCACCGATACCGAGAATCGAGAGCACGGAGGACATCGAAGAGGCGGCAGCCTCGCTCGAAATCAGCATCCAACGAGCAATAGAAGAAAGTACCACAAAGACGGCAGTTCCAAGAGGCGCACTCCCGCAGAGTAACCTATCAGAAGAGATAAAACAACTGATAAGAGACAGAAGACAGGCGAAGAGACAAGCGCAGAGGACGCTGGACCCAGAAGACAGGAGGTTATATCAACGTTTAATAACTAAACTAATTTGCTAAGGCTGTGTCAACGTTAGTTAACCATTCGTTATAACCAGTGATAGTGGGAGGGAACGACCGATATTCGTATTAAGTCAATTAATCGCTATCACCACATCTGATTTAACTCTTGGCCGTTGAATTCAACGCAGGTCGTGGCCCTTAATATATCGAAGTCTCGAAATCGATAGATTAACGGCAACTGTCGACAATGAATGCTTCCTCGTATACAGGCTTCGCAACGTCCTGAACTAAAGATACAACACTAGCTAAACACTTTGCACAATACACAATTCACTTCTGACACCTGCCCAGACAGGTCTTGCTCGTTCACTCTTCTTTGGCTTCAGCCGAATGGTCAAACCGACGCAATTGCGAGGGTCGTTAGCTATGGGGTCAACACAGATACTAGACTATTACTAGAACGCAATAAGAAGACATGGATAATAAATAAAGGTATATATTAAACAATCATCATAGTACATATAGAGCCTCACCTAGCAAGGTCTGCCACCATAACCACGATACCCCCACAAGGGGTCAGCGACCGCGACGGCCGCGCTTAAAGACGAGTGATCGATTGCCGAAAGAGAATTATTACATGGACGTGACTGGCAATTTAGTGAGTGGGTTTTATAGATTTACTGTTAGAATTAGACTAAAAATTTAAGGTAATATTCTCCAAAAGGGGTATATGCCGTTAGACGTCTGTGGATATTTCAGAAAGGGGAAATCTCTTCGAATGCTATCTCACAAGGCGGTCACCTGGTAATAATGGGGAAGTGCCCCGGTACCCGTGCGTACCGCACTGAGGCTTATCCTGGCTTGATTTGATCAAAAATACCGGACTTCCATTTTGCGAGATCATTGGGAGGTCTCCCACTATATATATGGAAATGACCCGAGACCACTTCATGTCGCCACGTGGCGTCGCAAAATTCCGCTATTTCCAAATTTTATTCAGTTCCTAAAATTTCAAAATGGTGCTATCAGACACGATCCCGGTAGAGACGATGACCAATGGGTAGGCGAGGCCAGCTCAACCATCCTTGGAAGCCGTAGGTCACGGACTCACTAGGAATTCCAGAACGCGAGGGTAGAGTGAACCTATGGGTCCGTAGATCAGTGCGACCACGAAGGTGGATCAGTCTATGGTAGATCAGATCAAGAGCTACCGATCTACGGTAGATTCACTCTCGCGCCTTTGTGGAGTATTCCTGTGATCTGTTAGACCGGCTTATGACAATGATCATCTGCGCTATGATCATTGTTGTGGCGCAGTCCGTCCTTCGAGGAATCGGTACTGGCTGAGGACAATGCATGTCCTTGGTCGTCTCTACATGCTGCATCGTGCCTGGATGCGTTCGTTCAAACATGAGATATGGGCCGAAAAAGATAAAGGGAATTTTGGAAACTGTACTGAAAATCGTCTTAAAAATTTTATAAAAAATCCTGATATGCATGGATTCATGCATATCAGGCAAAAAGAAGGAATTTTGGGTTTAGGAACTGACTTGAAATTCGACATATTTTTGATAAAAAAAATGGTGTACATGGAACAGATGTTCCACATACACCATTCAAGCCTTAGCTTGTGTGCTTATGTCTAATTTGGGATCTTTTGCTTAAAACTACTTTCACAGCATCTCCTGGGTTCGATAACACTCCCCTCCTTTTGAAAATTCGTCTTTTGGAATCGATCACTATTACACTTTGTCACTGCTTAAGATTACTTAATAATATTTTTAAAATTAATTACTTCCATCAGGAAATAAATAAAAGAAATGGATATATGGATCATAGGATTTATTAACAACTCTTGTGGGAATATGGTGGTGGTGGTATGGTTAACATTGATAGATAGAACACAATACAATTTATACAATTATTGGCCGAATGGTAGTATGGGACTGAACATTTAGAATTTATAAAATTATTGGCCTCATAGGTTTAAAAGTAGAATGGATCATAACATTGGTAATTTATAGAATTATTGGTCAAAAGTGGACTTAACATATTTATCGAATGAACATATTTGGAAAACATGATAGTGTCTTTATGCACTGTTTTCTGAATCTTCTGTCTTGCTCTTCGATCTTCGTCTTCTGTCTTCGTCTTCGTCTTATGTCTTGGGAGTCCATCCTCTTGGAGAATGCTGCACTCCACTGCTTGGCTCGTTCGTCTGGAATCTGCCAACATACCATTGGGACTGGTGGATCATTGCATTGGGAATTTATGGTTTGGATCTCAGGATAGGATCAGCATGCATCTATTTATGTTCAGGCTGTGAACATAAATCAGTACGTATTAGTTTAAATTGAAACAAAGGATACCGCAGTATCCGACTATAAATTTGGACTTTAAAATTTCTGGACATAATCTCATCACTCTTATTTTCTCCTCGCGTGTGGACAGCGAAAGGAGAGACTTCTCTACGGAACGTCTTTAGAAATACAACTTAAATTTGGTAGTTTAACATTTGTCAAAGGAATTATGAGTCTTCGCTCTCTCTCGAGATTGAAAGGATTACAGGAATTTTGTGGAATATTTTCAGGAATAGGATTTGCTTCAGAGGAACCCTCTGTAAGCGGAATAGTCTGGTCAGTGGTTTGCTTGGAATCATTGGTTCGAATAGAATTTTGGTCATGTACTAGTGTGGAAGGATCTGGATCATGAATGGAAATATCAGCATGCGAAGCTGCTTGCGAACTGGTTTCCGGCCCTTCGGAAACGCTACCCTTTGTCTGCTTCGACGCAGGATGCCTCCTTACATTCGAGACAGCTACGCTGGCTGTATTAGGGGTATGAATTTGGACTTGGACGGGAATTGGATCATTGGTATGCTCTGGTCCATCGTGCGGATCGCCCATTGAAGAGTCATCGGAATCGTCTTCACTGGATGCGAATCCTACTTCCTCCGTTGGTTTCACAAGTCTCAGATCGTTCACATGTAATCGGGATAGATGTTGATCTTTCTGGATAATATAAACCTCATTTGACACTTTCTCTGTCACCCTATGTGGCCCAGTCCACGAAGGTATAAATGCCTGTTTGTCTTTCCGCATATTTTTAGCCATAACTCTGTCTCCAACTTTTAAAACAATAGGAGTGACTGCTTCCTTAGGGGCGTATTTTTGTCTATACTGCTGTGAATTTTGACTTATATTTTGCACGATAGCTGGTCTGGTTAATGTGGGTTGCCTTTCTTGAAAATAGCTTTCTATCTGCCAGTCGCCTGCTTCTGCTAGTTCGTAGCCTAGAACTGCAAAGCTTGGGGTATATCCGGTGGAAGCGTTCCTACGTGTTCTTAAATTGTAAAGCATTTGTACAATGTACATATCCCATGTGTCTGTTGCCTGATTGAACATAAGAGATTTTAAAATTTTCTTGGCTTCTTGCACCTGTCTTTCTATTGGATTTGCTTGTTGATGATAAATGGGCGTATAGAAATTTTGAATATGGTTGCGTTTACTAAACTGAGTATACCATCCACTTTGGAAATGTCCTCCTTGATCTGATATGATAGTCTTCGGCAAGCCAAACCGAGATATCCAGTGCTCCTCCAGAAATCGGACTAAAGTTTCACCATTCACCTTTACGAAAGCTTGCGCTTCGGTCCACTTAGTAAATAGATCGACCGTCATGACTATAAATCGATTACCAGTGTCCTTAGCGCGTTTGTATGGTCCCAAGATATCCATACTGATCACCTCAAAAGGGTATTGAGGTTCATGACACCGTAATGGGGCTTCCGGTTGCACTTATCGTCCTTTAACAGATTTGCACACTAAACAATTTTGAATATATTGGCCTACTAGCCTGGACATGTTGTTAAAATAATAGGTTCTAGATATGATCCGAAAGGTTTCATCTCTTCCTGGATGGCCGACACCAGTCTTGTCGTGAAAATGTGATATGCTCTCTTTGATCTTACGTTTAGGAACCACTACATAAATTTTGTCTGAAATCAATCTCATAAGTATGCCATTTTTCACTTGATGAGTTGAGTAACATTTCTGGTCTTTAACCGATCTCTCATTTATAGTTCGTTGACTGAGTTCCATCCAACGACTAACTTTCTCCCTGATGTTCGTAGAATCCTGTTCATTTTCTATAATTGATTGATAAAGTTCCAAATGGGTGATAGCCAAAATATTTTCTTTTGATTTGAATTTAGGCGGAAACATTCGCTCTTCATCGAGATGCTCCAAACTTGAATTTTGAGGATTCCTACTGAGATAATCGGCCAAAAGATTTTCTTTGCCTGGACAGTGTTCAATTTTGAAAGAATATTCTTGCAACAACAACGACCATCTTGTAAACTTCGTTTTCTCATCTCGGTGCTTATCCAACCACAGGAGAGCCCTATTATCAGTTCGGACGATGAAAGGTTTGTCTGCTAAGTAAATCTTATATCGCTTAACGTAAGTAACCACACTTAGACATTCTAGCTCGTTTATGTGATATTTTCTCTCTGTAGGAGACAAGGTATGACTTGCATAAGATATGATATGTCTTTCACCTCCATCGCCGAACTGATATAAAACTGCTGCCATGCCTAGTAGACTAGCATCCGTCTGAAGAATAAAAGTTTTATCCAAATCTGGTCTATGAAGTTCCAAGGGTTCTGCTAAGATCTGCTTAATATTCATAAATGCGTTCTGGGCCTCCTTTGTCCATTTATAGCGGACGTCGTTCGAGAGTAGTCTGGTTAGCGGCTTGGTAATGAGGGCTGCATTAGGGATGTATTCTCTTACCCAGTTGCATAGACCGAGAAAACTCTGAAGTTGTCGTTTATTGTTAGGAACAGGATAGTTCTGAAGCTGCAATTTATGTTTATCAAGTGGTCTAGTGGTATCTAAAGTAATCTGATGCCCAAGATAGGTAATCTCATTAGTAGCGATTACACACTTATCCGGAGAAACCTTCAAGTTATGTAGCCGTAATCGTTCAAAAATCAACCTGAGGTGCTCCACATGTCCTTCCAAATCTTCACTATAAATGATGATGTCGTCTAAATAGACTTTACAGAAATGGTGCAAATATCCTGTTAGAACATCTTTGGCCATGAATTTTTGGAATGTGCACGGGGCAGTCTTCAAGCCGAACGGCATAACATTGAATTGATAGGCAGCTCCATCATGAGTAGTAAACGCTGTGTAAATTTTGGATGAATCATCTAAAGGAATTTGCCAATATCCGCTCTTCAAATCAAGTACAGTAAATACTGTAGCTTTCCCCAGATCCTTGATACTTTCATAGATTTTTGGTAAAACAGAGGCTTCGTCAAGCGTGACTTCGTTTAATCTACGATAGTCGATACAGAAACGCGGTTTCTTATCTTGTCTCTCAATGATGACTGGGGGTGAACTATATGGTGATGTGCTTGATTCAATAACACCGGCTTTTAACATTTCCTCTATTTGATCATACATGATCTTCTTTTTGCTAGGCGACATGGGATAAGGCTTTACATTGAATGGACGATGGTCCTTAACGATAATTTTGTGTTTAACACTTACGGTGGTTGCTTGAGTCAATTCCACCGTAAATAGATCAGAAAATTCTTTGAAAAGTGAATTGAAAATGGAGTTAGTAATTTTTAGAGTTTCCGGCAATTCTTCATTAGATGCTCTATCGGTTGCCTGATTCCAGAACACGGTTATACGTCTGTCTATTCCCACATATACACATTTCCTATGATAGTCAAATACGACATGTTGAGAATAAAGGAATGGAGCTCCTAATATGATTCCTTCGTTCAGTTCTTCTATAACTTGAAATGGTACATGGAAACGAACATCCGATATAAAGATGTCTAGAGAAGTAGTGCCTTGCGAATCAATAACTTGATCGCCACAAGCAAGAGCGAAAGTTTGAGGATCTGATAGATTATTCATCGATGAGAGAAATTGCGGATGAATGATATTCCTTGTAGCACCGGTATCAAGAAGTGCGAACACAAGTTTATTATTAACGATAATTTTGATTCGAGGCAAAGGATAAAAATTTGATAAATGGTTGATAGCTTCGGGTAGGATTATAGCTTGAAAGCTGGCAGGGTCTTTGGCATATTCTGGGTATTCTGACGTCAGGTCAGGTAAGTGGTCAAATGGGTTTATAGTTTGGGATTGGTCTATTGACGACGAGGCGTACTCGTAGGGCCGACTGGAGGGGGATTTGCCCCTGTTCTCGAACCCCTGAGAAGTTTCCCTGTTGTCGTCTCTTATAAGGATTGTTTGGACAATCGGAATGGTAGTGCTATTGGACATCAGGACAGAATCGACATGGAGTAGGTGGAATTTTCTGATTGTTGGAATTTGGACGGAATTGATTGCTAGAGGTTGCCTGCTCTTGGAAATGGACTTGTCGGTTCCTGACGTCTTGAGTGTCTCTATTGTTATTCTCACTGTGGGAATTTTGCCAAACACGGCCATTATTGGAGTTGCCAGAAGATGATTGATTATAATTTTGATTTGATTTTGCTTTAGATTTGGTTTCGATTGAACGTGCCGCAGATCCTTCATCAGCTATATCTCGCTCTACCCTAGATGCTATAGATACAAGTGATTCAGTGTTAAAAATATGTGTTCCGCGTAAGCGAGAACGTATATCCGGTCTGAGTTGGTCCAGTATGATACTGGCCTTCAGAGCTTCCGGTTTGAAGGGGTCGACCCTATTAAAAAGACATATTTTCTTGGTAATGAATACCGCTGATGAATCACCTGCATGCTGCATCTCGCCATAAAGCTTTGTGATTGCTTGAGTGTAGATATCGCCTGAATCAAATCTATTGCGGAAACGTTCAATGAATACTTCGTACGAAGTAATGAGAGTTCGATATTGATCAAACCATTTTCGGGCTTCTCCTTTTAGTTGCTCAGTTATTAAATGGAATCGGTCTGTACTGTTATTAATTCTTGCTCTGTGGCAATAGTCCTCGAAATTTCGGATGAAAGTTTCGGGACTCTCATGGTCTAAGCCATGATATTCCACGTTAGGACTACGTGGTCGGTCATAGGTAGAAGTTGTGCACTGTGCTGCGTCTTGCATAGCGTTTACAAAAGTTTGCGCCATCTTGGCGAATAGATCTTCCATTGATGGAGGATTTTCAGGGGACCTCAACGAGGGAGAAACATTACTGATCAGTTCCGGCTGCCGCTCCGGCACTACGGAGGAATCTTCCATCAACCCGGTCTCTTGCTCGTAGAAGCCACTAGGGGTCAAAGATATCAAAGGATTGTCGTTCATGACTACGATTCATGCAAGAGATGAGGTCAACCGAAGCACGGCCCCACGTTGGGCGCCATATCAACGTTTAATAACTAAACTAATTTGCTAAGGCTGTGTCAACGTTAGTTAACCAAAAAAAAAAAAAAAGTGTAGTTGATGTGTGTGTGTAGAACAGCAAGAGAATTGTTAAAAGCGAAAGTACGGAAATTCATATAATATTTAGTGCTGAAATTGTGCCAAACTTTGCAGTGTATAAAATATAGTAAGTACACCACAAATCCACAAGAAATAAACTTAATATTAATATATTTTAAAGATATATACATATCTGCACATAACCTAAACAGTAAATATAATAAAACAAAATCCTGAAAAACTTGGGTATTCGATTCGTTCTGATAAGAACATAATTAAAGCAAACCACACACTATCGCACTAGATATGACTGAATTAAACATCTCGCATGCTATTTTGGATGAATTAAGGAAAGTAAATGCATCGCTTAAGAATGCAATAGAAGCCTCTGAAGCTAGAATTACGCTAAAATTAGAAGATACGATTAGGAAAGTAAATAATCTTGAGAAGGATTGCAAACAGCTTTCTACAAAAATAGAAAGTGTTGATAAAAAACAGCGGAAAAATAATATTTTAATTTTTGGCCTAGAAATTCCTGAAGGTAGCATCTTGGAAGAGTTTGTGTTAAGCACGTTAAACCAAAAATTGGAAATAAATATAGGAATAAACGAAATAAATAACATTTATTGCCTAAGACATTTGCAGAATAGTCCAATAAAAATCGAATTCATTTCATATCTTCGGAAACAAACTTTAATGAGAGAATGTTTTAAACTAAAGGGCACTCAAATAAATATCGTGCATGACTTAACCTATCAAGAAAGACAAGATAACAAAATTTTAAAGAAACATCTAAAACTAGCAAAAGAAGAAGATGAAAGTCGCATTTGCAAAATCAAAAGAGGTGCCTTGTTTGTGAATAATATCAAATACTCAATAGATGACCTAATAAATAGTGAGTCCGAACACCAGATTGAAGAATCCCCACGAACAAATAGTGCCCCTCCTACACCGAATTCTAAAATCTATTCTTGCAACATACAAAATCCTACGGTGGGAACTCCGCAACTAAACTCTTACGGAAGTGACTCTATACAAGCTATAAATCCAGAAGCAGGTTCAAGCAAACAGGGTTTAGGAACCACACAAAAAAATGCTGCGTCTAGGCCGAGCAATCCATTCACCAGTTCAAGTCAAGCTGTGAAAGAACAACAAAAACTTAATACTAAATACTCTACTAGATCAAAAAGTACTAAGTAATCAGAATCAGAGGGCTTATGTATATATATACAAATATAAATTTTTTTGCTCTATTATAAACCCTACTTTGTAATTTGTTTGTTTGTTATTATTATTAATATTATTGATACTATTATTCTAGTAAATATAGGTTTCTGTTTAATCAAGTAATATAATAAATTTATAAATCTTCCATACAGGATGAACCAATATATCCGTGATTATAATATTAGTGAATTAAAAACTGAAAGCGTATTTAATTGTAATGAATGTGATCAGGTGCTGCAGGTAAATAAGGAAAATATTAACTTTAAACTATTACATAATAATATTCGAAGTATAGGAAAAAATTTAGATGAATTTACATGTTACCTAGACTTATTTACTTGCAAACCTGACTGCATTATACTTACTGAAACATGGCAAATTCAAAATTTAAGCCTGTACAACATACAAGGATATAATATATTATATAATCAGGGCAACATAAATCAAAATGACGGACTAGTTATGTATATTAAAGATGATTTGGACTTTACACATGAATTGATAACATTGGCAAACAATAATACTATTTTACTTACCACTATAAAATATTTTAATAAAAAAATTAGCATAATTGGTGCATACAGATCTCCTTCTACATGTGATCTTGAGTTTATTGCAAATATTAGAAATTACTTTATGCATAACAATACCAATAATGTAGACTATTTTATTTTTGCTGGAGACATAAATATAGACATCTCAAAAAACACTTATAATTCCGTAGAATATTTAAATGTTATGCATGAATTTGGATTTCACTCGGCGATAAATGATTATACTAGATGCAATGACATTAGTAAATCTTGTATTGATCATATATTTATAAAAACAAAATTAGATCTAGACTTAATACTACCTGTAATAATCAAAACAACAATAACCGATCACTACTTCATATATTTACAAATTGTTCTAGAAAACACTCCAAAAAATGTTACAAAAAATAGAAACTTAAATCTAATTATTTTAAAAATAAAATTAAGGCAACCGCAAATAATAGTAAAAACCTTTGGGATGCAGTAAATGAAATTTGTAATAAGACAAAAACACCAAATATTATCAACTCTGTAAATGATAATGGGGAAACAGTAGAAGATATCAGATCAATTACTAACATATTTAATAACCATTATGCTAATATTGGCAAAGAACTAGCGGATAAAATACAACAAAACCCAAACTGTAAAATTAAACACGCTCCCACGTCACTAAATTCATTTTTTCTACTAGCCACGAATGATAAAGAAGTAAATAGCGTAATATCATCTTTGAAAAATAAGAAATCAGCCGGAATAGATGGACTGAAAACAGAAGTATTAAAAATAATAGCACCAATAATAGCAGGGCCCTTAGCATGTATCATAAACAAATGTTTTGAAAAAGGGTATTATCCTTCTGCGTTTAAAAAATCGGTTGTACTACCGATTTATAAAAGCGGAGATCGGCAGGTAGTTACTAACTATAGACCAATTTCTCTGATTACTATTTATTCAAAAGTATTTGAAAAAATCTTGAAAAAAAGATTGAATGAATATCTCAGTAAATATAAAATTATTTCAAATAGACAATATGGTTTTAGAGAAGGTTATTCTACTCAAGATGCCATTTTACATCTAGTAACTAATATGTATACCGCTTTAGATAATAATAAGCCTGCGTTATGTGTCTTCATTGATCTGTCAAAAGCATTTGACACTGTTAGCCATACTCTCCTTCTGGAATCACTGGAACATATTGGAATTAGAGGCGTATCACTTGATTTCATGAAAAGCTATCTCTCTGATAGATATCAGTGCGTTAAAATAAGTAATAATTTTAGTGATTTTAGAAAGGTAGAATATGGTGTACCTCAAGGCTCAGTGCTAGGTCCTATCTTATTTAATATTTATTTAAATGAATTATTTTCAGTAGAAACAAAAGGAGAGGTAGTGACATACGCGGACGATACGGCTATATTTTACAAGGATGAAACTTGGGAATCTTTAAAGACACTCGTTGAAACAGACCTAAGAAATATAAATGAATGGTTTAAACATAAATTACTAACGATTAATTTCACTAAAACGTTTTTCCTACCAATTTGTACAAATAAAAACTCAATGCCACCATTTCAGAATCTCTTCATATCCCATAAATTTGAAATAAGTAGTACCACACAAATAACATATCTAGGAATTAAGATTGATAGTCACTTAAAATGGGACAAACATGTAAATTATGTTATTAAAAAAATTCAATACCTGATATATAAATTTAAAACCCTTAGATATATTCTTGATATTCAATCACTTAAAACAGTATATTACTCTTTAGTTGAGTCGCATATAATCTATGGAATTTTAGCCTGGGGTGGCGTAGGTAAAACAATATTAAATAACTTAATTATTGTACAAAAAAAAATCTTAAAAATAATGTTGAACAAAGATATAACCTATCCTTCAAACAACTTGTATACAGAGACAGGGATAATGGACCCCCGCCAACTATTTTTTTATCATTCAAACTTGCATCAACATAAAACAAGGGCCAACCTAAAAAAAAATGAACATATGTACAATACAAGAAACAGGAATTACTTACCTCCCCGTATGAATAAAACCATTGGTCAAAAAAGCTACTCATATATGAGCTCTTTGCTATATAATCATTTACCAAATGAGATGCAAAACATGGCTAACCAATTATTTTATAAAAAACAATTAAAAAAATTTGTATTGTCAATGTCTAGAGAAATAATTCATGACATAATCAACTTAAAATTATAACTGCCGATCATGCCTATCAAAATATTAAATTAAGATATATACGTTATATTGAAGTGAAATGTGTAGGTATATAATATGTAATATGTGTGTTGTGTGAAGGTATGTATGTGCATACCTGGATTATTTTTAATGTTTTTTTTTTTTTTTTTTTCTATTGTCATTATATTAGTTGTCATGGTATTTTATTATATAGTATCACGCACAGGTTAAGCCTTTAGTGATCATAAATTTATTTATTTATTTGTCTGTTTGTTTACAATGTACCTACTATATTATAAGTTTTTCATATTGAGTATTTCTTCATGCACAGTGTTTTATTACACTTTTATGAAGTATCTATGTTTATTTACGTCCACATATCTTAAGTATTGTTACTATAAGAAGATTGTTTGTTTGTTTGTATACTTAAATAAACTTATTATTATTATATTATTATATTATATTCGTTATAACCAGTGATAGTGGGAGGGAACGACCGATATTCGTATTAAGTCAATTAATCGCTATCACCACATCTGATTTAACTCTTGGCCGTTGAATTCAACGCAGGTCGTGGCAAACCCTTAATATATCGAAGTCTCGAAATCGATAGATTAACGGCAACTGTCGACAATGAATGCTTCCTCGTATACAGGCTTCGCAACGTCCTGAACTAAAGATACAACACTAGCTAAACACTTTGCACAATACACAATTCACTTCTGACACCTGCCCAGACAGGTCTTGCTCGTTCACTCTTCTTTGGCTTCAGCCGAATGGTCAAACCGACGCAATTGCGAGGGTCGTTAGCTATGGGGTCAACACAGATACTAGACTATTACTAGAACGCAATAAGAAGACATGGATAATAAATAAAGGTATATATTAAACAATCATCATAGTACATATAGAGCCTCACCTAGCAAGGTCTGCCACCATAACCACGATACCCCCACAAGGGGTCAGCGACCGCGACGGCCGCGCTTAAAGACGAGTGATCGATTGCCGAAAGAGAATTATTACATGGACGTGACTGGCAATTTAGTGAGTGGGTTTTATAGATTTACTGTTAGAATTAGACTAAAAATTTAAGGTAATATTCTCCAAAAGGGGTATATGCCGTTAGACGTCTGTGGATATTTCAGAAAGGGGAAATCTCTTCGAATGCTATCTCACAAGGCGGTCACCTGGTAATAATGGGGAAGTGCCCCGGTACCCGTGCGTACCGCACTGAGGCTTATCCTGGCTTGATTTGATCAAAAATACCGGACTTCCATTTTGCGAGATCATTGGGAGGTCTCCCACTATATATATGGAAATGACCCGAGACCACTTCATGTCGCCACGTGGCGTCGCAAAATTCCGCTATTTCCAAATTTTATTCAGTTCCTAAAATTTCAAAATGGTGCTATCAGACACGATCCCGGTAGAGACGATGACCAATGGGTAGGCGAGGCCAGCTCAACCATCCTTGGAAGCCGTAGGTCACGGACTCACTAGGAATTCCAGAACGCGAGGGTAGAGTGAACCTATGGGTCCGTAGATCAGTGCGACCACGAAGGTGGATCAGTCTATGGTAGATCAGATCAAGAGCTACCGATCTACGGTAGATTCACTCTCGCGCCTTTGTGGAGTATTCCTGTGATCTGTTAGACCGGCTTATGACAATGATCATCTGCGCTATGATCATTGTTGTGGCGCAGTCCGTCCTTCGAGGAATCGGTACTGGCTGAGGACAATGCATGTCCTTGGTCGTCTCTACATGCTGCATCGTGCCTGGATGCGTTCGTTCAAACATGAGATATGGGCCGAAAAAGATAAAGGGAATTTTGGAAACTGTACTGAAAATCGTCTTAAAAATTTTATAAAAAATCCTGATATGCATGGATTCATGCATATCAGGCAAAAAGAAGGAATTTTGGGTTTAGGAACTGACTTGAAATTCGACATATTTTTGATAAAAAAAAATGGTGTACATGGAACAGATGTTCCACATACACCATTCAAGCCTTAGCTTGTGTGCTTATGTCTAATTGGGATCTTTTGCTTAAAACTACTTTCACAGCATCTCCTGGGTTCGATAACAGTTACACAACCAACTGTGCAGAAGGGTCAAAGCTGCACTGGAAGAGACCAGATAGCAGAGGTGGAACCATTTGGAAAACTCAGAAGGCACTGAGGTCAGAAAGGAAGCCGATGCTGCCCATACACGGAGAAAACGGGGTTGTCTACACGGCGCAGGCAAAAGCGGAAGCTTTTGCGGACAGCATAGAGCGTCAGTGTAGAGACAACCAGCTCGAGGACGAGGACGTGGAATGGACGGAAGAGATGGAGCGTAGAGTCAGGGGGCTCGCGCACATCCCAGACGAAGAGGATATAGAACCTACTAGTCCGAGAGAGGTCAAGGATATCCTGAAAAACCTCAAGGTGAGAAAAGCACCAGGGGGGGACAGGATAGGAAACTTGGCACTCAGGAAGCTACCAAGAAAGGCGGTAGCAGCGTTGGTAAACGTTATCAACGCAGTCCTGAGACTGAAATACTTTCCGGACAGGTGGAAAAAGGCTGACGTCATTTTCATACCGAAACCCGGGAAAGATCACAAGTTTCCACAAAACTGGCGGCCGATAAGTCTCTTAACAGGATTAAGTAAGATAGCAGAAAGGATTATTATGAAGAGGATACAGGAACAGACGGATAGACTGAACGTCATACCGGATGAGCAATTTGCCTACAGATCGGCACACTCGACGGAGCTACAAGTGCTTCGCCTAGTTGAGCACATCACGGAAGGTTTTAACCGCAGAGAGGTCACAGGCGTAGTGTTCCTCGATGTGGCTAAAGCCATTGACAGAGTCTGGCACGTGGGGCTCTACACAAAGATGATGATCGCCGGTTACCCGGCCGGCATTGTCAAGCTGGTGCGATCCTTCCTTACTCGTAGGAAAATGCGAGCTAAGGTGGGTAAAGAGTACTCAACGTACAGACAGATGGAAGCAGGAGTACCACAAGGTTCAGTCCTCTCACCACACCTGTTTAGCATCTACACATCCGATCTACCCCATGACAACAGGACAGCGCTGGCACTCTATGCCGACGACACTGCGCTGGTCGCAAGGTCGTGGAACGCAAGACTGGCCACGCGCTACCTCCAAGGAGCAGCATCCGCCCTCGAAGAGTGGTGCAACAGGTGGAAGGTGGGATTCAACCCAGAGAAGAGTAGGGCAATACTTTTTGCCAAGAGGAGAGTGACACCAGTGGGACATGTGACGATGAACAGTGAGGATATCCAGTGGCACGATACCGAAAAGTATCTAGGTGTCACGATGGATAGTCACCTGACATGGAGACAGCATGTGGAAAACACAGCAAGGAAAGCCACGATGATACGAGCGAAACTGTATCCTATGATAGGCAGGAGCAGCGAGCTCAACCTGAACAACAAGCTACTGCTGATCAGGCAAGTCATACAGCCCCAGCTGAGGTACGTCTCGGTAGTATGGGGCTACGCGGCGAGAAGCCACCTAAAGAAGGTACAAGTTGTGGAAAACATCGCACTACGGTGCGCTGTGGGTGCACCATGGTTTGTTCGAAACGTAGACATCAGGAGAGATCTGAGGTACACAACGGTACTTGAAGAAATCCGCGACCGAGCGGTCCAGATCTTCCAAAAAGCTGAGGACCACGTAAATCCGCTCGTCAGGCACGCAGTGGACTACGACCCAGTTGATGTCCCAAGGCACAAGAGGCCGAGAATGCAGCTCCAGGCACTCTGAAGAAAGAAGACAAAGAGAGAAGAGAGAAGACCACGAAAACGAAGAGGCAAGACCAGGAAAAAGAGAGAAGACCAAGAAAGAAGCACCGAGGGAAGGAAGGAAGAAGAAGAGGAGGCACTCCCAGTGGTGACCAACTCAAAGCCAGGACACGGGAACGAAACTGATCGACGCAAAGGAGAGAGGAAAAAAAACTAAACCACTAGGCTTTTCGGTGCACCCAGTGACGCTGGCTTGTATATTTACTTAAGTCTTTTACACTCTAGATTAGCACGCGATTAGTCAGCGTCCGTATTCACTTTTGTTTTAGGTGCATGGCACACTTGTGGCGAGGCTCAGATTTTTTAAATCTTTTCACCAACAACTACGGGATTGTTACGTCTTATTTCCTGAGCTCCCTCGGTAGTTAAAACTGCAGTTGTGCTTGTCATTGTACCGGTGGATCGCACAGAAAAGTCCTTCGCAGCGGCACTCGAATCCTGTTAACCCAACCTTCTTGCGGCAGGTGGCACATCCAAAACTTCTTGGCGTCCTTGTCGCAATCATTGTCGTTACTTCCTGCGGCGATATTTTCCGCGACGCTGGCGATCTGGGCCTGTGCCGCCTGTATTTGTGTCGAGCATTCTTCGGAGGCATCAATGGGAATCTGGGGCTGTCAGCCGGCATCATTTTCAAAAACAAAAAACAACACTAAAACGCACCAAACCCGAAAACACTGGCCACTAAAACACAGCTATTTTTTCACCGTAACTATTCGGATTTGTTCAGACGGGTGAAGATGGAAGATGACTAATGGTGGGATGTGCCGTCGTCGTGTCTCGAAGAGCGCTCAGGCTTGTGGGAGTTGTAGGTAGCTGTTGTTTTTTCTTGAGGTTTTCCTTGTAGCAAAGTGAACAGAGACCATCTGTGGCGGGGCTGCCGTAGAAACCACATCCTGATCGGCGCAGGGCCTGCATGGGGTTGGACTCGCGCTCCATGGCGCAGATGTTAAAGAGACGCCACTCAAAAACTTCCTTTTTATACCCAGTTGTGTTGAATAGATGGAAACACGTAGTCGGAGTGGACACCCTAACATGAAATTAACTCGGATGGACCAACAGTTGCTTTTCGAACAGACGGGTTGACTTTATTCAGGACTTCTGGGGCTGCCAGCTGTCAGTCGGGATGATTTTCAAAAACAAAAAACAACACTAAAACGCACCAAACCCGAAAACACTGACCACTAAAGCACAGATATTTTTTCACAGTAATTATTCGGATTTGTTCAGTGTCCAAAAAATTAAAGCGGGTTGATCGAGCTACGCCAGCAGCAAGTTTCACGGGATACTTGATATTCTCCTGCCAAACTGAAAGTAGATATGCCTTCCTTGACTGCAACGATTTTGAACTGCCCGATGGACACTTGCGAACAAATTAAATAAAAAAAAGAAACACTAACGCACTTTTGAAACTGGCACTGGTCTCCTACCCTGTGATATAAGAAATGTAAAATGGCTTAAAAGATTTACCATTGCAACAAAAGATTTTGTATTTCACCATTATCAGGATTTTATCAAATTATTGTAATAAATAATAATAATAATATTTATAGGTATGTATACATTAGTTATTGAGCTAGTGCTACTATTACAACTCCTTTCATTTTCATAACATATGTTCAACATTACGTTTTTGTTTTGCATTCGCAGGCTTTATTTTTCTTTTCTTAATATAAAAAAAAGGTTCTATTTTTTGCACAATACAAGTGTTCACACACTTAGGTGCAAAGACAATATAACTATTTCCTCATATGTATTTATCTCTTTTATATTGCGATTTTTGTTATACTTTGTACTTTGTGTATTAAATGTATATTAAATGTATTAGTTAAAGTCATTAATTGTAAAATTATTTGGTGTTTTCAAAAACTGAAGAATTATAAAATAGATCAATAAATATTAAATATTATATTATTATTTTCTTTCGATTGATAACAATAAATGTACAGCTATGGTACTTTTAGACATGACAAAGGGTTTTGATTCAATCAACTTTGATTTGCTGTTGGCAAAATTATCACATTTTAATTTCGATGCAAAAACTATTAACTGGTTCAAAAATTATCTCTACGGTAGAAGTCAAATGGTCCGTCTGTCTAGTACTGATGGTAAATATAACACATCTGAACCTTTAGAAATAATGACAGGGGTCCCTCAGGGATCAATCCTTGGACCAATACTAAAGAACATATATGAATATCGTAATTTGCTGCGAAAGTCAATAAAAATAACACTCATCGAATCATTGGTA
Organism: Rhagium mordax; assembly: GCA_963680705.1. NCBI lineage: Eukaryota > Metazoa > Arthropoda > Insecta > Coleoptera > Cerambycidae > Rhagium > Rhagium mordax. The sequence continues at coordinate 25,998,019 of OY796664.1, forward strand.
CTATCAATACTTAACTACATGGACTGTGTGTATGGTCCATTCTTAACAGTATTTAATAAATATCGCATACAGAAAATCCAAAATTCATGCATTAGATTTGCTTGTCAACTAAATAGTTATGATCATATAACCCCACATTTGCGTGCCGCAAAAATATTAAATATGGGTGAAAGGAGATTCCTGCATATGAGTTTCCTAATTGATACAGTTATTAATACCAATTGCCCACAATATTTATCTAATCTATTAAGTAGACACAGTGATATACATGATTTAAATACTAGGCATAGAAATAATTTAAGTATACCTAATCATAATACAGAGGCTTTTAAGAGTTCTTTCAGTTATCAAGCAGCTCATATACAGGGTGAGTCACCAGGAGCGCCTCGGTCGATATCTCCTTTAATATTTACTATACAGAAAAAAGTTTCAAATAAAAGTTGTAGGAGACCAAGAGTACCATATTTTAAAATTATTTCTAATCATACATGGTGTTTAATATTAACGTGGCATATCAAAAGTATGTTTTTTTAAATGGGACACCCTATATATTTTTGAAAATTTTTATTCTCTCTTTAATTGCCTTTTCGAATATATCTGGTTTTTGAAATTCCGTTGCGGCGTTGTCGTATTCAACTTTTTTCAAAAAAATTGTCACTTGCAAACCTAACTAATAAATTCTGCATGAGCGGTATTTTCACAGATTAAGCAAACTTTTTTTGTTAAATGTTAGGCAATGCCATGTCCTAGCCTCCAGATATTTTAGAGTTGAAATTATTTGTACAGGGTGTTTATTACGATGATACAAAAATGGCTAACTCTAATCTATCATAACTTCATTTTTTTAAATAGAACACCCCGTATATTTTTACATATTTGGATAGAGTTTTTGTCGCTCTACAATTTTTATTAACCTATAGTTATGCCTAAAACCAATGGTTTCCAGTGAAACTGCATTCTAATAAAAACATCAGGTAATTTCTAGAAATTCGAATATCATAGGAGGCATTGGTGGTGATTTTTTTTGTGTTTGCAAGAAGAAACTATGAGCATTATTGTTTCCATTAATGAAAGTTTCATCTCTTATAAATGAAAAGAAAGTTGTCTTATTATTCTACATTTAAATACTTGAACTGTGTGAATTTTCCAAAATATCTAGATGGCATTTATCACTGACATTTGTTTGAAACAAATTTGAAATGCTTTTAATTTGCAGACTTTGTTGTTACGTTAATTTCTACTTAAATTAGTATTTAAAATGAATTTTTCTAAGCAAGAAAGAATTCATATGATTTACTGTATCGGGGAGAGTTATGGAATTGTTTGTTGGCCTCTAGATTGTATGATCAAAATTATCCAGACCAAAGACATCTGAATTTTCGCGCTTTTACTAAATTAAAAACTAAATTTGATGAAGGCGGAAAAGTTATGTTTAAGAAGCCGAAGCTAATTAAACCAGTCGTAAATGAAGAAAACACATTTTCTGTTGTGCTAAACCTCGTAGAAAATGCACATGTAAGTTCAAGAATTTTAAGTAGGGAATTGGATATTAGTCAGCCCAATATTGCAAGGATTATAAAAGAAAATAAATTTCACCCTTATCATATCCAATTATTGCAAGAACTATAAGCTAACGATTTTATTAAGAGACGAGAATTTTGTGAATGGGCAATTCAGAAAGTGCGAGAACAACCGGATTTTTTCGAATACTACGTGTTGTTTTCCGACGAGGCTACGTTCCATAAAAACAGAAATGTTAATAGGCACGATCTGTACTTATTATTCTACAGAAAATCCCCATTTCAGACGGAGTATGAATAACGTCTAAAAATAAATTATTGAAAAAAAATATTTTCACCACAAAATTCTGAAGAGCTGAAATAAAGGCGAAAGAACATGTACATCTTCTTGGGGACATCGTTTTTGGTTGGTGACCATAATGAATGAATTTTGTGGTGAGTTAAAAAAAATTTTGTTTCAATAATTTATTTTTAGACGTTTTGAATTTTGTAATATTTAATCCAATTTTTATCATGCATTAAAGAAGATCCAATAAACTTAATAATTTTATTGTATGTTTAGAGATGAAACATCAATGCGAGTGTATCAAATTGGATATGTTTCTTGTTATTATGCTTGTATAAAGCCTAAATAAAGTCATTTATAAATCTTATGAACTAGACACAACTAAAAAAAATTGTATTTACCGTTTTGTTATAAATGAATGGTTTTATGTTCGCAGTTCCTGCTTGCAAAAACAAAAGAAACACATGCCAATGCCTCCTATGATATTCGAATTTCTAGAAATTAGCTGATGTTTTTATTAGAATGCAGTTTCACTGGAAACCGTTGGTTTTAGGCATTACTATGGGTTAATAAAAATTGTAGAGCGACAAAAACTCTATCCAAATATGTAAAAATATACGGGGTGTTCCGTTTAAAAAAAATGAAGTTATGATAGATTAAAGTTAGCCATTTTTGTATCACCGTAATAAACACCCTGTACAAATAATTTCAACTTTAAAATATCTTTGGGCTAGGACATGGTATTGCCTAACATTTAACAAAAAAAGGTTGCTTAATCTGTGAAAATGCCGCTCATGCAGAATTTATTAGTGAGGTTTGCAAGTGACAATTTTTTTGAAAAAAGTTGAATAATTCGACAACGCCGTATCGGAATTTCAAAAACCAGATATATTCGAAAAGGCAATTAAAGAAAGAATAAAAATTTGTAAAAATATATAGGGTGTCCCATTTAAAAAAACATACTTTTGATATGCCACTATAATATCAAACACCATGTATGATTAGAAATAATTTTAAAATATGATACTTTTGGTCTCCTACAACTTTTATTTGAAACTATTTTCTGTATAATATATATTAAAGGAGATATCGACCGAGGCGCCCTTGGTGACTCACCCTGTATATAACATGTTACCAGTTCGAACATCAACTAACACTAGGGATTTTAAAGGCAAAATGAAAAAAGTTATATTAGATTTAGGCTTAAGTTTGTAACTATTATTTATTGTGTTTACTTAATTTGATGTATGTACAACATTGATTGATGAAGTATCACTCAATTTGTTTTGTTCATTGTTATTGTACAGGGTCTATTCTTGGCCCCTTGCTCTTTCTTATCTACACATCTGATCTTTACACTAAATTAAGAGTATGTAAAATTCAAGGATACGCAGATGACACACAAATATACCATAGCTTCTTCCCGAATTCTGCACATCTAGCTAAAGATATAATTAATTCTGATTTATCGATAATAAATGAATTCTGTTTCTCTCATAATTTAAAAATAAATGCCAATAAGTCTTTCCTGATGTTATTTGGTAATGCGCGTAATCTTGAGAACATTAAAAATGACTTTAATCTAGAAATCAATAACGAAGTGATTCCATATACAAATAAATGTAAAAGTTAGGTTTACCACTAGATTCTAATTTGAGGTTTGTAGAATACGTTAATATTCTGGTTAAAAGAGCCTACTGCGTTTTAAGATTATTATATTCCAATCAATCTGCTTTAGGTTATAATTTAAGAAAGAAATTGTGCGAGTCGTTAGTTTTGTCTATATTTAACTATGGAGATATTGTATACGGTCCATGCATTGATTCTATAACACGAAATCGCATACAAAAAATACAAAATTCGTGTTGCAGGTTCGTATTTGGGTTAAGAAAATTCGATAGGGTCTCTGATAACCTAAAGGTACTTGGTTGGCTACCTATGCAAAAAATTTGGGAGCTCCATTTATTAAATTTTGTTCATAGGCTGCTACACACGGGTGTGCCTTCCTATCTCAGAACTAAACTGACGTTTCGTTTTAATGTACATAATGTACAAGTTAGATCACGAAACACTTTATCTATCCCTAAACATGAGACAGCTTTCTTTCTACGATCGTTTACATATGCATCGGCGAAAGCCTATAACGACGTTCCGAATGATTTGAAGCATTTTAGTTGTGCAACATTTAAATATAAATTACGCCAAAAGTTTATGTCTGACTTGAGACAATGATTTGTTTGAGATGCATGTATTATGTAATATGTATAAGGTAGGTAAGTTATAGTAGCATTTAAGATTTAAGATTAGATTTAAGTATGTGTCCACTGGTTTAAATTTTATTTGTAAATTCTTGTACATTTGGGGTTATGTGTAAGAATAGCTTTTTAGCTAAACATCGCCCTGTATGTATCTGTCATTTCAATAAAGTCGATTATTATTATTATTATTATTGTGTGTGATACGTATATTTCTGTTTTTATATTAATGCTCAACTTTTAGTAGTGACTACTAATTTTAGGCATACATGAAAATATGCTTTGCAGTACTGTGTACCTTTTGTAACAATTGTTTTTTCTTTGTATTTACTTTGTTACAATAAATTTATTTATTATTATTATTATTATAATTAAATAGAAAAAAAATTTGAAAACCTATGTTCCTAAACACACTAGGGATTAAAAAAGGTGTTATTGACATTGCTATGAAGAAGCGATCAACAGAAAATATTGCAGCGTCTGATGGATGGGGAACTGGATATAGTAAAACCTTAGATCCCGCTATCCTCCAAGACATAATGTCGCACATAAGAAATTATCCATGCGTTCCATCCCATTACTGCAGAGTGGACACTACACGAAAATACTTGGACTCTTCTTTGAATTTAGCCACCATGTACAGGATGTACATTCAATGGTGTCAAAAAAATGGAAAGCCAAGTTATCCACCTACCGGAACCTTTCTAAAGATAACTTTAATCTGAGGTTTCATAGACCACGAAAGGACCAATGTCGGGTCTGTGTGGCCTTTAAAAGCAAAGCTAATCCAACAGAAGAGATGAAGAAAGATTATGAAGTACACCAAAAAGTTAAAGATGGCAAAATTCCCTTCGTAGCAGTTGTGCGTATAATAGTATAGTCTGAGTAAGAACCGTATTTTTTCCGTACAAATATCGCAGCAATTTATTTTGTACTTTCTCAACAGTATAGTTATACTTGAAGTAATACGATTGCCATATTATTGATGCATACTCTAGGATCGGTCTAACCAAACTGATGTTCCGGGTTCGAATCCCGGTCGTGGCAATGGAAAATACTGTGAGAGGGATTTTTCCATTATACACGGATATTGGATGTGTGTCCCTTGTCTTTAATGTGTAGCCCCCTCCCGCACAAGGCTTCTAGAGCCTTCTGGGATAAAGGGGGTCGTAATTACATGTGGTGTATTTATTATTATATTAAAAGTTGTGTATAGTCTTAGTATTGTGGTACTATTTGTAAATATACTGGCTTATCTAATCACAAACCCTAACACACGCAACGCTTTTAATGAAATGTGAGATATATGATCATTAAAACACAGTTTATTATCATAATACATACCTAAATCTTTAACTTTTGTTATTCTTGGTAGATTTTCGTCATCCATTGTATATTTATAGTCGATTTGCTCGAGGTTGCGCGTACACGACATAACAGCACACTTAGATGTATTAAAATGTAAATTGTTATCAATACTCCAATGGAAAAGTCGATGAATATCGTTTTGTAAAGATTGGCAGTCATTTAAGGTTTCAATTTTTTTGTATAATTTCATGTCATCTGCAAACAATAGGCACTTGGAACTTCTTAGCACTTTCGGAATGTCATTTATAAATATTAGAAATAGTAAGGGTCCTAAGTTTAATCCCTGTGGCACCTCTGAGTTTGCTGTGAATTTTCCCGATGTGTTGCCATTGAACTTAACTGAAAATTTTCGATTTTGCAGGTATGATGCGAAAAATGCCAAGATATTCGGACTAGCACCAAACTCATTTAGCTTTCTCAAAACAACGTCATGGTCCACCTGCTCAAATGCCTTTTTAAAATCGGTGTATATTATGTCAACTTGGGTTTTTTGCTCAACGACGTCATTTGAAAAAAATTAGTAGAATTGTTACAGTGGATGTTTTTTCAACAAATCCATGCTGTTCCTCAGCTATACTCGGTCGCACATGATTCCACAATTTCGCGTGTATTATGTGTTCAAACAGTTTCGCAATTGCAGAGAGCACGGCTATAGGTCTATAATTCTCTACTTGATGTATATTTCCTGACTTGTGGATTGGCGTTACAAGTACTTCTTTCCACACCTCTGGAAACGTATTTATTTGTTTTTAATGATAAATTAAATATAAAGAGAAAAGGCCTTTCTAATCATTCGGCACATCCCTTAATTATGTAAGCCGGTATTTTGTCAATTCTTGCAGAGTTCTTGGGTTTTAACTTTTTGACAGCATTTTTATAATCATCAGGAGTAATTTCTCCTAAATATATATCACAATCAGTTTGGGTATTAAAATTTATATTACAGGACGCTGGTGCATCTCTGTATACAGGATAAAAATACTGTGCAAAGCCGGTTGCTACATCTTGTAATATTCTTAAACCATTGAAATCCATAGCTGTAGTTGTTTTAGAATTTCTCTTATTTTGTTTTATAAACGCCCAGAAGGCTTTACTATTGGTTTCTATGTTTTGTTCAGTTTGTATTAAAAAATCATTATAGGCTACCTGTATTATATCCTATCCCGATCCTGGATAATAGAACTGGGTTGCATCATATTTTGTCAACTTCTCAAAAATTTATCACGAGAGATGATGATTCCTTAATGTTCATACCTATTTCGGATCTCAAGGAATGTAAACCACTCCACTTCAATATCAAAACCAAATTCTTGAAGACACGATTATTACTTTCTTGCTTAGTAATCTTTTGTTGTTGATAGGTAACGCGCAGAAGGAAGGAACCTAGATGCCAAAAACTCCTGGGAAACGTAGGCATGCGGACGCCACTTCGTCCTCCTCCTCCAGTGGTGATACGCCGAGGCGAGCTGATAGCAGGCGACGGAAAGAAGGACGTTCGTATTGCAGTACTCGCTCGATAGATCGATTGAGTGAGTTAATGGGCAAATTTATTCAAGGATTTCCTAAACCGGGGCGTAATGGGAGAGGCGATGCCGTGCCTATCTTTGATCCAGAAGATAGGAATTTGACAGTGGGAACCTGGCGCGATAAGCTGGACGGATTATCCGCGATTTTCAACTGGTCTGAGGAATCGACAACTTATTACGCTCTTGCGAAACTACTGGGTCTAACGGAGACTTGGTACAAGAGCCTTCCCACTCTGAAACATTCTTGGTCAGAATGGAGAAAGATCTTAATTCAGGCTTTTCCTGCTACGCTAGACTACAATGATCTACAGGGAACTATAATGCGTCGATTGAAACAATCCAATGAGAGTTACACAAAGTACTATTATGAGAAATTAGCTTTACTAAACTTATGTAAGATTGTAGGGCCCGATGCTGTTTCATGAAACAGCATCGGGCCCTCCAATGATGCATGCATCATTGGAGGGATGCATGACGTAAATACAAGGAATGGGGCAAAGGCCGGGAATTAGAGGAACCCCGAATCGCTACTTGGGACCTCAACGGGGTCAACAGGAGGTCGCGCCAACCACTCTCGCCAATTTAAGGACACCAGTCAGTTGAGACACAGTGTCAACAACAACCATTCAAACAAAGTAAGAACTTGTGTTACCGTTGCGAACGACCAGGACACAAAAGCCTCATGTGCCGCGTCGTTACTACCAAACCCATATGCAATTTTTGTAAGTGAGTCGGACATGACGAAGCACGTTGCTATAAGAAGAGAAAAGAACAACCATCAACAAGTGCAGTGGCATTACTATATGAATGTGAGGCTGCCACTCCCGGTGCAAAATATTACAAGGACGTGACTATTAACGGAAGGACGACAAGGGCTTATATCGACTTTGGTAGTTCGTGCATTGCAATTCGCCTAAGTGCTGTAACGGCTTTCAACCTCATCGTCGATTCGCAACGGACCAATGTGGTGCAAGGATTTGGGGGAGCACGGGTTCAGATATTATGCACAACAATTTTCTGCTTTAAAATAGATGAAGTCGAGGCGCAACTCGAGGCCTACGTCGTACCGGATGGGATTCAAAACATACCGCTGCTGGTAGGACATCCATTTACCGAATTGCCAGATTTAACTGTTATCAAACGAGACGATTCCTTACAATTTATGCGGAAGGAAAGCCCAGTACGTAATGATCGAAACGGAACCAAGAAGTTACCATTACGGGTGAAGGCGACTATCGTTACATACAGTAAAGACCGAAGAGGTTCGAACATGGGAATTAGTTTGCGCGATTTACTAATGCCAGTTGTAGGCAAGCGGACGACACAGTGGTGGGAATCGTGGATCTCCGCGCTGTAGCCGATGGCTCTCGCGTCTACTGTTCCTTGTTTGGATTCTTTTATAATAATTTTTATTACACCTGCAACACTCGAGGTGCAGCGACAATTAATTTTATGTTGTAGAATCACATTCTTGTTGCGAAAAAACAAACAATAGAAATATTTAGATATGTTTTGAGATTTTTTTAAAATTACAATAATTAATCCTATCTAGGATGCATTATTGAAATTAGAAAAATTTCGAAACGTTGGTCGAGAATACGTAAATCAAATTTCTTTCAGACATGAATTTTGTGGCGAGTTAAAAATTTTTTTTAATAATTTGTTTTTAGACGTTTTGAATTTTATAATTTTTAATCTAATATTCATAATGTATTAAAGAAAGTCCAATTAATTTAATAATAGCATGTTTAGAGATAAAACATCAATATAAATGTATCAATTTGGATATGTTTGTTCTTATTATGCTTGTATAAAGCCTAAACAAAGTCATTTATAAATAATGCATATCAAGCAAAGAAAGAGAATTGTAAAATATGAGTTCTACATCCCAACACGGTTACGGGTTAATGAGATATTAACAACACTGACTACTGAGGCTGAGCAGTGAGTGGCCACAGCGCACTGCCATGCCGTGCCCTTCTCCTAATGTACAAATTTCGAACTGAGGCGAGTTGTCGGCCACTCGTATATTCGTCCCAATCCCTGTCGTGTTCGAAGCATCCTGGACCTATGTGTATATTAAAGGTGACACCCATCCAATAGCAATTCCCTACGAATATTGCAGTCAAATTCCAGATAAAATTCAAATGCCAAAATTAATACCATTAAAATTAAACGTCCTTAATAATAATAATAAGATCTTGAAATTGCGAAACACATACTGGACCAGTATTCAAAGGATCTAGACGACCTGATAAACGAACCATTTGTGACTAACACATCTCCCGGTTCACCTATTTTATAATTATTTTAATCATTAATCAGATTGAAATGAACGTTCGAAGCGAGTAGATGTGAATTTGCAGCTCCGGTTAATTTACTCAAGTTTTTAGTTTAAAGTGTGATTTTTCTTTCGTGTTTCGCTAAATAAAGTGACCTGATAGACTACGTGCACACTGGTATAATTATTGTCAAGTTTATGTTGTAAGTGCATTAAACAATAATAATTTATAAACAAAGTTATTACACAAGACTAGCCATGGTGTTTACTGAACGACAAAAAAACGAACTAAAGAACATTACCAAAGAAATGTCAAAAGAAATAATGAATGGATTTTTAAATGATAAGAATTTTATGGAAACGTTTGCAAGTAAAATAGTTGAGATTGTCTCGCAAAAAATTAGTGCACCTTTACTTAAAATTCATTGTAATATTCTCCAAAAGTTCAAATATGCACCGTTGGACGTCCGTGGATCTTTCAGAAAGGAATTCTATCGAATGTGATTTCACGAGGCGGTCACTTGGTACTAATGGGGGAATGCCCCGGTACCTGTGCGCACCGCACTGAGGCTTATCCTAGCGTAAATTTACCAAAAATACCCTATTTCTCATATGCGATATCATTGGGAGGTCTCTCCCTATATACAGGGTGTATTAAGTATGAGTACCGTTCTTTTAACAGGTGATACATTGATGTAGAAGGAACAAAAAATTCTTAATCATTTTTTTTCTCTCTCGAACCGTTGCCCAGTTATGCCCTATTTAATTAAATAGCTCATCTGGCAACGAGCAGCTGGACTAAAATAACTTGTGCTAACCTACCTCAATATCCTCTACTCAGGCGACTGTAATGTACCAAAAAAGGTGTTCTTGGCGAAAAATTACATTATGTTATTGAGAAATAATCTCTGAAATAATAGTAATAATTGGGTCTCGATGAACTATGTCCAGAATTTCTTCCTCAATAACCAAATTATCCGCATGTCGGTCGTTGTGGTCCCCGGTTTTGTACACGCGAAACTACACTTCCCGTATCTAACAAACGTTGAGATGTGCGAACCAAACTTCTGCGGTTAGGAAGGAACCCTTCGATTCGGAAAACGTTCTTCATAAAGACGTCTCGCAGCATCTGAATTCATGTGAGCTTCGAGCTTCTCCATAAATAAGCAACATATCATGTAGGTAGTTCTTGAACAGTGAAATGTGGCAGTTCGCAAACTAGTCAAAACAAAATGAACTGACGAAAACAAAATAGTAAAACGCACAAAACATTAATTACCGACTTAAAACACTCGGACGGCGATAACAAAGGCAACTGAATGTCCTTTGACTCCTTTGTAACAGTAGCCCACTGCCAGCCATATGATGCAACGTTGTCATATGCCTTTTTTTAAAAATGTATTAAAATACAATAAATTATTTCACCAAAACCCTCCACCCGACAAAAAATTCGCATTACAATTTTCTATTTGTATATTCGACCGGCACCTTCTCATAAACTTTTAGAACTTATTTTCTATTATTTTCCATGTAAATTTACCTTCAAAAAGCAAAGTTAAATTATTTTTTTTGGGGAAACCATTCAATTTTCGACACATGTCGTATAAGGTTTTTTTGTTTCTTTTAGGCCAATGTTTCACCCCTTAAAATAACAGTACTCATACTTAATACACCCTGTATACGGAAAGGTTCCGGTACCACTTCATGTCGCCACGTGGCATCGCAAAATCTCGCAATTTCACTTTTCAAGTCAGCTCCTAAAATTTAAAATGGTGCTAGCAGGCACGATCCCGGTAGAGACGATGACCAATGGTAAGGCGAGGCCTGCTCAACCTTCCAATGAAGCCTTTGGTCACGGACTCACGAGGAATTCCAGAACGCGAGGGTAGAGTGAACCTATTCTTCCGTAGACCAGCGCGACCACGAAGGTGGATCGGTCTATGGTAGATCTGATCAAGAGCTACTGATCTACGGTAGATTCACTCTCGCGCCTATGTGGATTCTTCACTCGTGATCCGTTAGACCGGCTTGTGACAATAATCATCTGCGCTATGATTATTGTCGTGATTAAAAGCCCAGTCCGTCCATTGAGGAATCGGTACTGGCGGAGTATAGAGCATATCCTTGGTCGTCTCTACATGCTGCATCGTGCCTGGATGCGTTCGTTCAAGTATGGGATAATGGCCGAAAAAGATAAAGGGAATTTTGGAAACTGTACTGAAAATCGACTTTTTGATAAAAAAATGGTGTATATGGAACAGATGTTCCATACACACCATTCAAGCCTTATGCTTGTATGCTTATAACTAAAAGGGATCTTTGGACTTATAGCTACTTATATTGCTTCAGCTGCGTTCGTTAACAGGACCACAGCAGCGTCCCTACGCTCCAGCAGTCCAGCACGAGGGTAAGTACCGCATTGCGGATTTTCGTTATTTTATATAGTACTTAATTGTGAATAATATCGTAACCGTTATTTTGGTGTAATTTAATATTTATAGCGTTACATTATTTTACTATAAGGACATAGCTTTAGTTAGTTTAAGTAATGTGAAAGATTATGGACGTTGTTCCGCAGTGAATGTTGTCTTTATAAAATTCGAACACGTCCAGGCGTCTCGCGAGAGCTCGAATCATTTATAATATTTAATTATTGGCAATTTCTATTTGAGTGACACTAACATCAACTTATACCGTGCTTTCACAGCTCATAGCTACATAGATATGCGGTGATCGTGACTATTCGGAGTAGGGGGGAGATCATGGCTTGTGCTGTATGTCCTGTAGTGGGGTCTCACTGCAGTGTTTATTTGGCACTTTTCTGATGAATTTGGCACTTTAGCACCCCGTTGGCAGTTCTGGCACTTTTCACTTTGAGCTTCAGCTCACATACATTCTCTCCGATATAACTCATTTAACATATGGCAGGAATGCTGTTTTTGAGTTGAGTTATGAAAAATAAAAAATGTTTAATAGGTAGTTGCCAGTTCTCGCTTTTCACGAACTAGCGCAGAAGAAGAAGAAGACTGAAGAAACAATAAAGTGAACTGCTGTGCTGTGTGAGTGTGACTTCAGTGACTTGTCTGCTTGGTGCTGAGCTGGAATGGTAATTTGCCTGTGTAACCTGTGTTCATTAATTACAATTACATTTCGTCCACTATATGCTGCTGATTTCAATCGCAAATAATTTAATGGACAATGGACAGGTTTGTATTGGTATACATTTTTTAAATGAATTGTTCGTAAAATGCTTTACATTTTTTAAGGTTTGGGATCAGAACTCTAGCAGCTACGGCTGCCCGTGAAGTAAGCCAACCAGAGGTAACCAAACCCTCAACTTCTGCTACATCACAAAATAATGAAAATACAAGGTAAAATAAGACGACATCCGTAAGTATTAACATATTTTAACTCGTTTTTCATTTGAAGATGTTCAAAAAGAGCAATTAAAAATTAATTGGTAACATCTAGCTCCTCCGACTCTGAGAATAATGAAAGTGATATTGCAAATGAGAGTGAAAGTGAAAAAAAATCTACCATCAAAAATTCAGAAGCAGTTGGAAGGAAAATCGCCCTTGGATAATAGAAAATAAGTGGGGAAAACCTTTCTGTAAGGTTTGCCAGACGAATATAATTGGTAAAATATATCACATTAAAAGACACGAAGAAAGTAAGTTGCATAATTTAAACATAAAAAGGCTGAAAAAACACCATTGCTGGAACATTATTGTAATAATGGAAAGCAACAAAGACATAGTAAATTGGTAAAGATTGCAGAACTTAATTTATGTCTCTTTTTACAAGAACATAATTTACCCTTTCTCTTAATGGATCATTTGCCACAGCTGATTACGCATATTTGTCCTGATTCAGAAGTAGCAAAATCTCTAAGGTGTAACCGCACTAAAGCAACAAAGTTAACAAAAGACTGCTTAGCAAAAGAGCAGTTAGAAATTATATCTTGCGATGTCTTGCGGTACCAGCACCACTAGTGAGATGCATCGAACAACTGTTGCCGCTTTGGAGAACTCGCTTCACCATAACATCCGGTGCCGAGCGAGTTTCGACAGAGTTGGTGACATTTAAGAGAGGAGTGTTTCAGGGTGACTCTTTGAGTCCGCTCCTCTTCTGCATCTCACTGCTGCCGCTATCTGTTGGACTCCGCCAAACCCGCGGGTATCACTGTGGGCCACCCAGCAACCGGCATATATTTTATATGGATGACCTTAAACTCTATACCTCCGGAGAGCGAGAACTTCAAAATGCTCTCAGGGTGGTCGAGGAATACACGCGGGCAATTGGAATGGAGTTTGGGTTGGACAAATGCGCAGTCGTCCACCTCAAGAGAGGACGATGCGGGGAATTCCACGAAGATGCGCAGCTCGCAGACGGAAGCATCCTACGACATTTGGATGCAGGAGAGACCTACACATACAGGGTAAGTCACGTAAAAGGTCCACCCCATGTACTTGGATAATTTTGGAGATATTTTTGGTTTTCAGGATTCTATCCTATATCAATTTTAGACTACGATTCTGACCAAAAATCTTAATAAAGAGATTGTTTTAAAAGGAATAAATTTTTTTCTCGATTTTTTTGTATAGTAATTTATTATTTTTTTTAAATAAATAAGGCGGACCTTTTACGTGACTTACCCTGTACCTGGGCGTGGAACAACGCCACATCCAGGATGTGAACCAAATAAAGGATTCTCTCCGTGGCAAGTACAGAAACCGACTCCGAAAGATCTGGTCATCAGAACTTTCGGGGAAGAACAAGGTGTCTGCCACTAATATGCTTGCCGTTCCGATTCTGCTCTACTCCTTTGGCGTAGTCAAATGGGAAGTAGATGAGCTGCGTCAATTGGATAGGAATACCCGCAAGATGATGAATATTCATAGGAGTATTCATCCTAGATCGTCCGTTCCTCGTGTGTACCTCCCACGTCAACGGAGGGGCCGAGGACTCTTGAGTCTGGAGTGCATGCATGGCAGAGTGGCACTGAGTATGGCATGTAATGTCATCAGGAGCTCGGACCCACTCCTACAGTTAGTGAGAGATCATGAAACTGTGGGAGTTGGCGCTTTATTGTTTAGGGCAGCACAGAGGGCCGCAGATGAACTCGGTCTCGTGTACGACTACAGGCGAGAAGGCCGGTGAGGTGACTCAGTCACTGAGCTTCCGCCTAATCGTCTGACAGCCCACATCAAAGCTGCCGAACAGAGAAATCTGTTCAGGCAGCATGTCGATAAACCCCTGCACGGTGTTTTCTATAACAACATAGAAGCACTGGGTTTATCGACAGAGCTGACCTTCGCATTTTTAAGGTCAGCGGGGCTGAAGTCGGAGACCGAGGGATACATTGTGGCCTGCCAAGATGGTGCTATTAACACATTGGTCTATCGCAGTCGCGTGATGGGTGTAGAGGTACCTGATATCAACTGCAGGACCTGCCGTCAGGCGCCGGAGTCGCTCATGCATTTATTATCTGCATGCCCGATTTATGCGAATTCGGTCTACATCCAACGACATAACGCGGCTTTACGAGTGCTATACTACCATCTACGGCACTCGTACCAGATAGACCAAACACCAGTGCTGCCTTACGTCCCCGGAGATATCGAGTCCGTTGTCGAGAACGAGAAATGTCGGATTTACTGGAACTACTCGTTCCCGACCGTCAGGCGAATTCACGCCAATAAGCCTGATATAGTCCTCCTCGACCATCAGACCAAGGTGATGTACGTCATCGAGTTCTCAGCACCTGCTGAGACAAACATCGTCTTGAAGGAGGAGGAGAAACGAACTAAATACAGAGATTTCCGGTACCAGCTCCAAGTGCTATACCCAGGCTACTCTGTCAAAATGGTCGTCCTGATAATCGGTGTACTCGGAGGTATAAAGCCCACGCTGCTCTCCGCATTGAAGACCATGCCTGCCTGCCAAACATCGGCAGAATGGTTGGCTGGTCAAATGCAGAAAGCGGTCATCCTGGGATCCCTTCGTCTACTTAGAGCACACGAGACTGGAATCTACACTGACTAACCCTGCGGGATGTGGGGAGTTGCTGTAGATTATTCGCTGGCGCTCTCTCTGTGTGGTGTCGGAGGCCACAGGGAGACTGTCCAGCACTTTCTTCCGGAAACGGAAAAGCAAAAGAAAAAAAAAAAGAAAAAATTTCTGATTTCTGACATGTTTTTACCTATTTCATTCATAAATCCCACTCACTAAATTGCCAGTCACGTCCATGTAATATAATTCTCTTTCGACAATCGATTACTTTCCTTTAAGCGCGGCCGTCGCGGTCGCTGACCCCTTGTGGGGGTATCGTGGTTATGGTGGTAGACCTTGCTAGGTGAGGCTTTATATGTATGATGATGATTATTTAATATATATCTTTATTTATTACCTATGTCTTCTTTTATTGCATTCTAGTATTAGTCTAGTATTTGAGTTGACCCCATAACTTACGACCCTCGCAATTGCGTCGGTTTGACCCTTCGGCTGAAGCCAAAGAAGAGTGAACGAACTAAACCTGTCTGGGCAGGAGTCAGAAGTGAATTGTGTATTGTGCATAGTGTCTATCTAGTGTTGTATCTTTAGTTCAGGACGTTGCGAAACCTGTATACGAGGAAGCATTCATTGTCGACGGCTACCGTTAATCTATCGATATCGAGATATGGATATATTAAAAGCTCGTCACGACCTGCGTTGAATTCAACGGCCAAGAGTTAAATCAGATGTTGTGATAGCGGCTGGTTGACTTAATCGAATATCGGTCGTTCCCTCCAACTATCACTGGTTATAACGAATGGTTAGCTAAATCGTTGACACAGCCTTACTAATTTAGTTATTAAACGTTGATAGTCCGATTTTTCTATTGGTAAGGGCCTAAACACCAATATGCCTATGTTAACGAACGCAGCAGGAGGCGTATAAGTAGAAAAAAAACATCATTTTCACTACAGTTCCTAATCACCAAAATTCCATTTTTTTCACTTTCACTTTCGTATATATACGAAGTGACCGCCTCGTGAAATCACATTCGAAGAGAATTCCTTTTCTGAAAGATCCACGGACGTCTAACGGTGTATATTATTTTGGAGAGTATTACCTGCGTTGAAGTCAACGGCCAAGAGCTGGTTTAGATGTTGTGATAGCGGCTGGTTGACTAATCGAATATCGGTCGTTCCCTCCAACTATTACTGATTCACAAGCGAATGGTTAACTGAATCGTTGACACAGCCTTAATAATTTGGTTATTAAACGTTGATACCTAGACTATCTTCTGCCCAGATATCTTAGCGACTTAGAAGAGTGACTAAAAATCATTCTACCCCTAGAAGCTTCTGCAAAACTACCCCGGCAGCTTATTTAACTAAAGAATAAAATTTTGATCCCCGATAGAAACGCCTAAAAGAAGGAGATTAACCCTGTTTATATGGAACTACGTCCTGTTGCAATAAATGCTAAAAACTCACCTCCAATCATCACAATTCTCTAAATGACATGGAGACGTTTTGTTCTACGCTCGGCGGCAAATATTTCTACCCTCCACTTGGAGATAACTAGATGACGTATTTCTTATACCACGATGCCAAACACCACAACACTATCATCTATTAATCAACTCGTGTGAATAATATCCGTAACTAACGATTTTCTTTCTAAATTACACACCTTAATAACAATTTGCCACCATAGCCATACACTTAGAGACAGTTACTTTTCACCGGCCAAGTTTCTTTTTTACCTTTTTTCCGTCTTTTTTTCTCCTCTACGTTCCACATGCCTATTTCTCATTTTTAACGCTAGAGACCAGCTCTAAGCAGTCCCTGATCCAAAATTATTGAAATTATTAGCCCGGGTGATTAGCGCTCATCTCGGATTTATCGCTAAATATTAATTACAACGTAACATAAGTTATATATGAACTAATGGTGAAGTGTTTGGTATCGAAATGTAGGTAAAGAAAATCTCTATTAAAATAGCATAATGAGGTATAATGATGCAATTAAAAAAAAATACTTATGTCGATAAAACCATTTCTGAGGTGTTTATATGGCTATAAAAGCAAAGTTGGCTCACTTAATATCCTGATTTTATTTTTCAGCAGTCATGGCTCCCTAGATGCCAACTTAAATTATCCTAAAAAAATGTTTGAGGTTATGTTTATTCCTCGAAGTTGATACTGTTTGTATGTGATTACTTCTGCAAGTAACACGTTCGCGTGTAATACCTCGCTGGTTCTGTTAGGGATGTTCAAATTCCAATCCAATGGTTAATGTGTTGTAGAATAATGACGTGGCAACAATATTCTGTTTTATTTCATTTTATTCAAACTTTCAAATTATATCTGTTAACATCTGACATTTTTCAACAACTACTATTTTTTTTACATGACTGACTGCGCGTTTTAACAATACATAATATAACCATAGATAATACAATAATAATTAAAATCTTAGACATGCCGCGCCCCTTGAAAGGGCTTACTTTCAACATAAAATAAATACATATGCATAATTAATTGATATAACATAAAATATAATGCTTTTTCAATCAGAGTCAATAGGTAACAAACAAGTTTTGTTAATGGCGCGATTAGTAACACCACTAGAGGTACGCAATGTCACCACACGCACAATGTTATCACTGCCTGGGTGCAGGGAAACAATTCTTCCCATGGACCATCGTAAAGGAGGTAAGTTTTCTTCTTTAAGCAACACCAAACTACCTATTTTCATTGCTGAAGAGTGATCATGCCACCATTTAGACCTAGGATTTAAGGTGGGTAGATATTCTCTGGACCATCGACACCAAAAATGTTGTACCATCTGCGACAGGTGTTGATATCGGTTTAATTTGTTGACGTTAAGGTCACGAATGTCAGGTTCGGGCAATGCAATCAATGAGCCACCAATTAAGAAATGACCGGGTGTTAAAACATTAAGATCTGAAGGATCATCAGATAATGGACACAGTGGTCTTGAATTCATACAGGCTTCCACCTGTGCTACTACTGTGCTGAGTTCTTCAAATGTAAGAGAGACATTACCTATTACTCTTTTAAGGTGATACTTAGCAGATTTTACACAAGTCTCCCAAAGACCTCCATGGTGGGGAGACCTCGGCGGAATGAAATGCCATGTCACGTCGTTAAGTGACAAATTTTCTGAAATTGAAACTGTATTTTGTTTAAGCAGATTTGTAAGCTCTTGGAGTTCACGATTTGCTCCAACAAAATTACTACCATTATCTGAAAATAAATGGCGACTTTTTCCTCTTCTAGAAAAGAACCTCTTTAATGCATTCAAAAATGATTCTGTTGATAGATCTGACACTATTTCCAAGTGGACAGCACGCGTTGCCATGCAAACAAAAACGCAAATATATGATTTTACAATTTTTGCATTACGAAGCTTAGCAGTTTTCGTGTAAATTGGGCCGGCGTAATCAATTCCGGAGTTATAAAATGGTGGAGAGATAGAAACACGTTGCTTAGGTAAATTTCCCATGAGTGTATTGAAATTAGTAGGTTTATTTCTGAAGCACACAATGCATTTACGCAACACTCGTTTTACAGCATTACGACCTGATAAGGGCCAATATTGTAATCTAGGATTTGCCAAAAGTGCTTGCGTACCCATATGTAAATTTTTCAAATGTTTATTTTTAATAATCAACTCTGTTAACAGGTGTTTTCCCGGAAGCAGTATGGGATATTTTTTATCATATGAAATGTCTGATTTACTTAATCTTCCGCCTATACGTAAAATGCTTTTATTATCAAAAAAAGGATTCAATGAAATTAATTTACTATTGTTTGGTATTGGTTTATTTTGCTGTAGAAGATAAATTTCTTGTGCAAAATCTTGAGCTTGTGCTAATTTTATTAACGTTTCTAAGGAATGCCGTAATTCCTCGACGGAAAGACTGCCTGAACTCTTATTTTCCCGATGAGAAGCTGTGTTTCTAATGAACTTGAAACAATACGCTAATGTTCTTTGAAGCCTAAGTAACGTTGAAAATCGGGTGAATAATTCTTGATCCATCGTTACTGTAAAAGCTTGAGTCATGGGAGGACGTCTTTCTGGAGTTTCAACCAAGTCAATTTTTGTGGATGGCCAAAATTTTTGTGTTTGCTGCAGCCAACAAGGACCTTGCCACCATAATATTGATTCGTTGAGTTTTTTCGGACAATAGCCTCGGGATATTATGTCCGCAGGGTTGTCTTTGCTTGTAACATGTCCCCAGTTGCTTATATTCGTTAGCTGCTGGATTTCAGAGACACGGTTTCCTACGAATGTCTTCAATAATGCAGGCTCAGTACCTATCCATGAGATAACTATGACAGAATCCGTCCAATAGTAAACCTCGTCTAACTCCATATGTAATGCACTGATGGTCTTGTTCATTAGCTTTGATAGAAGAAGTGCTCCACAGAGCTCCAACCTCGGTAAGGAGATTGTTTTTAGGGGCGCTACTCTTGATTTCGCGTACAACAATCTAGTGGTAATATTGTCTTTTGCATCTGTCGAACGAGTATACCTATATACAAGCTCCATAAGATTGTTCAGAGGCATCACAATATCCATGTAGTTGTATAATGCGTGGATGATCAGGAAAAACATGCCTCGGAATGTGAAAATGTTTTATATTAGGAAGCTGCGAAAAAAATTGTGTCCACATTGCCTGTAATTCTGTAGAAATTGTTTGATCCCAATCTAAGCGTTCTGTCCATAATCTCTGCAATATGATTTTTGCCATTATTGTAACTGGTCCAATGAGCCCTAAGGGATCAAATATTTGGCTAATGACAGAGAGTATATTTCGCTTGGTTGGCTGCATGTCTGTCCTCATTTTGACTGTAAATTGAAGTGTGTCATTTTCTGTATTCCATAATACTCCTAAAGTTTTTGTTTTATGATCTGCAGTTATGTAATGCTGTGTGTCAATATTAATGGTCTCTGTGTCTTCCAGAACTGCTCTGTCATTTGAGGTCCATTTTCTTAAAACAAATTTTGAATATTGTAAAATTTCCGAAACTTATTTCTTCAATTTTTTTGCATTTTCTATATTGTCTGCTCCTGACAAAAAATCATCAACATAAAAATCAGTTCGTATGGCCTGGCTGGAAGTTGGGTCTTTGTGTTGATATTTGTTTGCTGCTGCATGTAAACTTCTTATTGCAAGGAAGCTGGACGGTGCTGTTCTATAAGTTATCGTATTGAGACGATAGTAATTCAATTCCTGTTCAGGCAATGTTCTCCAAATGCATGCATATGTATGTTAACAAATTTATTTTTATAGATGCTGATATTACCCGCAAGTACCCATCCCAATTTTGTTTCTTGAAGTACTGGTTGACTCTTTGATGTTCTGATTTGTCCTTTACATAACAACTCAGAATACATTGGCGCCTAACAGCAGGTCTACATGTCCTGGGATATTAAAACTGGAATCAGCCAACAATATATTATCTGGGATCACTAAATTATTGCGGTTTATGTAAGAAATATTTAATTGATTTGTAATATTTTCAAGAACGTAAAATTGCAAGTTTGTATGAAAACAATTTAATGTTGATTTAATGGTTGCATCGGTCCTGTGGGTTGAACTTATGACAGCTGTATTAATGCCGATGACAGACATATTTGTATTTATTGTTGGCAATTTTGCGATTGCACAATTCTTTTGTAATAAAATTTGACATGGCACCTGAATCCAAGAGAGCTCTTACCTCGTGGGCCTTGCTATCTTTATCCAAAATTAAAAGCCTAGCTGTTGAGAGCAAGACTTGATTATGTATGGAACGATTTGATGAATGAGCGGAAATAGATGAATTTTGATAAGACATTTCTGCATTAGTATTGTCAGGTGAGTCATCTTGTGCTTGACTTGATACCAAATTTGTAGACGTGTGATGTGTATTTGAATTTTGCCTAAAACGTTGTATACTTGCTCCTTGTGCATTTGTATTTTGTATGTATGCCTGCTGTGTACGTGTGTCTTGTGCGCGAATATTTTGAGCATTAGAACTATTGAACGATTGTGATTGATTGTTGGAATTAGTACGTGTCGTATTTTGAGTTGAAGGATCCACGTGAATAAACGTGTTATGTGCCCTATCACATTTCTTACACTTACTTTGCCAGTAACATTCTTTACTTATATGATCGGGTTTTAAACAATTTATCATATCATTGAAAATTAAGTTTTCTTTAAGTTAAATCTTTATTGATAATTATAAATATCATAACATTACAACATCTTCACAATATATAATACTTTGGTTACCATATCATAATACCCTAGATACGAATTTTATGTTAATTATAAACATTGACGTGAATATTTGACAGTTCTCAAATTTCAATGATACGATAAAGCTTTGAATGTAACTCGATTATTAGCGATTTAAACCATCTCGGACAATGCCAGGTCCTCGATTATTATAAATCGCATAATAATCTCGTTACATTAATAGCTATAAAACACAATTTTAATCGTATAACTTCATTTTGTCTTGTAAACTCTGGTAATTTTAAAAAATCTTTACATGCAAAAATAGGATG
This sequence comes from Rhagium mordax, assembly GCA_963680705.1. Classification (NCBI taxonomy): domain Eukaryota; kingdom Metazoa; phylum Arthropoda; class Insecta; order Coleoptera; family Cerambycidae; genus Rhagium; species Rhagium mordax. Next base: position 26,019,833 of record OY796664.1, read on the forward strand.
ATTATCGTTACATATTGGACACAACTTTGATGTTGTTAAAAATGAATAAAATCGTGATTTATTAAATTTAGACTTGTCACTTTTATCATATTTGTCATATTTATGCTCATTGTGAAACCTACTTGTATCCGAATTTGATTTATTAGAATCTATCGTTTCTAGAATTTGACACCTTTGCTTTAAAAATTTCATGAAACTGTCAAAATCTACATCTTCTTTTATACTAAAAAATTCCCATTCTTTTCTGCTAACATTGTCTAATTTTGAACTTATCAGAAAAGTTAAAAGTGATGACCACTGTTTTACTGGTTCTTTCATTGATTCTAAAGCTCTTGATCATTTTGAATACTGTCAGTGAGTCGGCGCAATGCACCGTGTGACTCCTTAGCTATGAGCGGATATTCACAAATACCTTTTATATGATTGTGTATAATTAACCTCTTGTTTTGCAACGCTACCTCATAATTATTTTCTGTTACTTCTAAAGATTGTATAACATTTTTTGCAACTCCCTTGAGCGATGAATTAAGATAATAAAATTTCTGTGTTTTATTTAATTTAGGATGTTTATGAACTAAAACCTGAAAAGACTCATAGAAAGGGACCAATCAGAATAATTTTCACCTGTGAAAGTAGGGAGTTCTATTGTGGGTAGTTCAATATTTGGTAAAGACTCCTCATTATGTGTACTACCTGTACTTAGATTCGAGCTGAGAGAATTATTGTGATCAAAACCAGTGCCCGAAATTAATTTTTCAATGTTTGAATTTAATAACTTTTTTGCCTCTGATATTAATTTGTAACTTGCATTTTGTCATTTGGTAAACTATTTAAAAAAAGTTCAAAACGACTTAACTGACCTTTCATAACACCGCGTTGTGCTATTAATTTTTTAAGTTGTTCTTCAGCCATTTTTAATTTTTAAGTAACAATATTCTGAGAAATGTTTCAAGAATATAAGAAAATAAATATATTTAATAAAGATAGATGCACATGTGAAACTCAATGTATTAAAGAAACTAACCGTAATTTAATTTTATTGCGAGATCAAATAATTGGCGACTCACCACTACTCAATATTTTTGTTTTGCCTGACCTTAAAACTCAGTGTATCTAGTGTAGACTATTTCAGTATATCGTGAGTACTGACTATATGTGGATGATTTCCATAAAAAACGTCTGCACTAAGTTGCTTGGGTGGCGGGCTTCTCCAGATATGCTTGAAAAAACTCGCTGAAATATGCTTATCCAATATCCGGCTCGAAGGAACAAAATGTTTGTATTTGATTACTTCTGCAAGTAACACGTATTACTTCGCGTGTAATACCTCGCTGGTTCTGTTAGGGATGTTCAAATTCCAATCCAATGGTTAATGTGTTGTGGAATAATGACGTGGCAACAATATTCTGTTTTATTTCATTTTATTCAAACTTTCAAATTATATCTGTTAACATCTGACATATATATTTTTCAAACAACTACTATATTTTTTACATGACTGACTGCGCCTTTAATAGGTATGCGCGTTTTAACAATATATAATATAACCATAGATAATATAATAATAATTAAAATCTTAGACAGATACCATCGTATGCAGAATAAATCCCTGAATCCAAAAATGTAAAAATATACAGGGTGCTCCATTTAAAAAATAGATGTTACGGTCATTTCCGGTGAAACCGGAAGTGCTAGAATCATTTTATAATAATAATAATAATAATAATAATAATAATAATAATAATAATACTTTATTAACCATTTGGATACATATAGCGTATATATGGCAAGTCATAAAATACATGAAATGTATGTAGAGGATACAATTCCATTAAAATTACATGAAAAACAATACAAACAATAATTGTAAATATATGAAACGTAGACATTGAAAGAAACATAAGAACAATACATATACACGCACACATATTTATGATTTTGTATGTAAATAACATATAAATGTATAAATAAAATATAAAAATGTAATAGTTCATTTCATACTCATAACATTAAGCATCGCTCATATAGGAGTTAATTAATTATATCAAAGTTTATATTTATACAATTAGTCTATTAACAAAGTCATCAACACTGTAGTAAGCACTTTCTGTTGCCTACGAGGTATTTCATATATTTTGAACCTTACAACTTCCCTGTTGGCTGTGATGTCCACAGACAGGAACAATCTGGATTTTTTCTTAAATAAGTGGACTGTAATTTCGTGAATATGTTTAATACAATGTATAGTATATTTACATTAGGCCACACTGGCGCTTTTACAGATTTTTACATTAATTCACTTATAACTGCTAACATATAATAATGTTCGTCTTTTCTCAGTCATAGACGTATTCAGACTGGTCCCAGGCTTGCGACCCTACCTCGGCTCGCTTATCTCTCGCATTCCTGAGGCACCTCGATACATCAATAAATTTAACTCTAAGACAGATACGTTCTTTAAACAAAATATAACTAACATAAAATAAATTCTTAAATTAAATTGCAGAGAAGCTGCAACATGCCGCCCCCCTTGAAAGGTTTAAGCCTTTAAAGTTTCAAAATAAAGTCACTGCACTTCACCAATTGGTAATACACATAGTTTATTTACCGGTCTTTTATATACACCTGATGAAGTTTTCACAGTCACCACCCGCAAGATTCCATCGTTCCCTGGATGAAGTTCTACTACCCGACCAAGGCTCCACTTCAAGGGTGGCATCTTGTCATCTTTGATAATTACTAACGAGTCAATTTTTAGTAATTGTGGAAAGTTTTTCCTCCACTTTGACCGGACCTGAAGCTCAGATACGTACTCCTTTGACCACCTAGCCCATATGTCTTGTGTCATTTTTTGACACCGTTTGAATCTTGACAGGGAATTCTCCTTGGCATCTGACAGGTTTTTTGTGGGAATTGATGTGAACGGTTCGCCAATTAAAAAATGTGCCGGAGTCAAAGGATTAAGATCATTTGGATCAGTGGAAAGAGGGTATAATGGACGAGAGTTGAGGCATGCCTCTATATGGATCAAAACAGTATTGAACTCCTCAAATGTTAGTACAGACTCGCCTATTACACGTTTTAAGTGGTGTTTTGTTGACTTTACCCCGGCTTCCCATAATCCACCGAAATTGAGCGATTTAGGTGGTATAAAATGCCAACAAATTCCTTGTTGACCCATTTCAGTTAGAAGTTCGCCTTCAATTGATTTAAGAAATTTTTGTAATTCAGCATTGGCACCAACAAAATTTGTGCCATTGTCCGAATAAATATTGGCGCATTTACCACGTCTAGCAACAAATCTATGCAAGCAGGCCAGAAAGGATTCAGAATTTAAGTCACTGGTCAATTCCAAGTGTACTGCTTTGGTGGAAAGGCAGACAAATAGGCAAACATATGCTTTACTAATATTATATTTTCTTGTTTTCCTATCACGCAGTTTGAAAGGCCCACAATAATCTACGCCACTGTTTAGAAACGGTCTATTAGGTGTTAGCCGCAGACTTGGTAAATCAGCCATTAAATACCTTAGTTCTTTTGGTTTTATACGAAAACATGTAATGCAATTATGTACCGTTTTTCTTATTAGGTTACGAGCCCCTAATATCCAGAAACAATCTCTTAAAGATGCGAGTACGTGTTGCGCGCCTGCATGTAATAATCTTATGTGCTCAAATTTTACTATTAATTTGGTAAATTGATGGTTACTTGGGAGTACAGCTGGATGGTTTTTACTATAGCTAAATTTGGACTTATGTAATCTTCCACCAACTCTGAGAATACCTCTGTCGTCAATGAACGGATTTAATTGGAATAATTTACTCTTTGAACTAACTGAATTTTTATGAGTAATGTCTGAAATTTCGAACGCAAATGTTTGACTCTGAACGACTTTAACTAATGTATTCAAAGAATTTTCTAATTCATCAAGACTTAGTGGTCCAAATTGTTTACAGCTTTGTGAAGATAAAGTATTATGTTTAAATCTTAGAATATATGCAACGACGCGTTGTAATTTAGATAATTTTGAATATTTTTCAAATATATTTAAAGTGTCTGTTCTAGCCACGGTAATTATAGATTTGGTTTGTAATTCTACATTACATTCGGGAGAAATCAAATTTAAATTTATGTCACCGGAAATATCGGGAGGCCAATTTTCATGTGGCTTTCGTAACCACTCAGGACCGTGCCACCATAAATCTGAATTTTGTAAAACTTGTGGATATGCACCTCTAGATATTATATCTGCTGGATTAGTCTGAGTATTTACATATCTCCATATTAGTCTGAGTATTTACATATCTCGAGTATTTACAAATCTGTGCACTTCGATTTTAACTGGGTTGTTACACAGAATATGGCGAGGCACATGAATATTTTTTAAGTTATTTATTTGACTACAAAACATTGCCCATTCTTGTTGGAAATCTGAAGGTAATTCCTCATCCCAAGAAATTTTAATTTGCCACAGTTTCTGCAATAATATTTTTGCTATTACAATAGTTGGACCCAAAAGACCTAACGAATCGAAAATTTGGGCTATTGTTGACAGTATTTTACGTTTACTCATTAGCTGATCAGTATCTAAATATTTTATTGCATAACTTAAAGTGTCCGAATCTGAATGCCACAGTAATCCTAATGTATGAGTTTCCCTTTCATTGCCAATGTTGAATATAATATTTGGTTGTGAACGAGAAATTTTTTCTAGTAATTGGTTATTGTTAGAAACCCATTTGTCTAAAGAAAAACCACTAGAATTTAAAATTAAAGATATGTCTTGGTAAATACTTAGAAGTTCATTAAGATCATTAGCGCCAGTCAATAGATCATCGACATAAAAATCGTTTAAGATAATCTTACTAGCAACAGGATAAGTGTCCATGTGTTGATATGCTAATTCATGCAAACATCGAACTGCTAAGAATGGCGCAGACGCCGTGCCATATGTTACAGTATTTAGCTCAAAACATTCTATTGGCTTACAAGAGTCACTTCTCCATAATATTTTTTGGAATTTCCTGTCATCTGGATGAATTAGTATCTGTCGATACATTTTAGTAATGTCCCCCGCTATAACATATTTATGCGAGCGGTATCGAATAATAATGGAAACTAAATCCTGCTGGATTGTAGGTCCTACCATTTGTAGGTCATTAAGTGAGTAGCCTGTATTCGTTTTTGACGAGGCATCAAAGACCACTCTTAATTTAGTGGTTAAACTTGACTCCCTCTTTACAAAGTGATGTGGAATATAGTAACCCGAATTTTTATCATCGTCATGTAATTTAGTCATGTGGTTTAATTGAACGTACTCGCTCAAAAATTGGACATACTGCAGTTTCAAATTAGAATTTTTATTTAATTTATTCTCAATCGAATATAAACGCTTGATAGCCGTGTTTCTAGATTCGCCTAAGTTTTCAACAGACATTCTTAAGGGTAACCTTACAACGAATCTACCATTTTCATCACGTAGTGTTGTAGATTTAAAGAAGTTTTCAATCGCGATATGTTCTGGTGAAGATGGCATTTTATTTTCATATTCTTCAATCTCCCAAAATTTTATTAAACTTTTGTCAATATCTGCATTAGAAATTAAATGGCATTGTGTGTTAACAAAATTTACAGATTTGTGTGGAATTTCCCCGGAAATTATCCACCCAAATGCAGTTTTTTGCAACAGTGGTTTATTTTTACCTAGAATTATTTGCCCTATTCGTATTAAATTCCAAAACATACCTGCTCCAATTAATATGTCGATTTTGTTTGACTCATTGAAATTTGGATCTGCTAAGACAATATTCGTAGGTATATTTAAGTTGTTTTTATTAAATGAAACAGATGGTAGATTATCTGTGATACGAGTAATTATTAAACAATTTATTGTTGATTCGAATGAATTAATATTAGAATTTAATTTAACGTTAGTGCTGTATTTAAGTTGATTCAATGCATTATTCAATCCAGAAACAGCCATATTTATTTTTGACTGATCAGTTTGTAGTTTATCTGCTAATTCTTTAGTAATAAAGTTCGACTGGGAACCAGAATCTAGCAAAGCGCGGCATGTATGATAGTGTCCAAATTTATCTTGCACCTTAATTAGTGCTGTAGATAATAGAACTTGATTAGAATTTATCCTAGAATGAACGGCAACAGTTTGATTATCGCTTTCGTTTTGTGTAGTAGAACCTATTTCAGTAGAAATATTCGACTCCGTAACATTCGACTCCGTCTCTGTACTATCAAAATGTAATAAGGTGTTGTGCCTTTTCTGGCACTTTTTGCAATTAGTGCTACGACAATTTGAATTCTTATGATCGCCTTTAAAGCAATTTGCGCACAGATTATGCGTCTTAATTACGCTATATCTTTTACTTGGAGACAATTTAAGAAAAGTCGTGCATTGAGCTAATAAATGATTACCTTTGCACATTGAACATTTTAAATTTTCGTTGGAGACAAAAGACTTTGATTTTACCTTTTTGTCAAATGTTACAGGAGATAATGTTTCTAACAATGTGCATTTTTCTCTTAAAAATGTAGTTAAGTCATCTGTTGATGATAATTTATCTTTGTTAATTTTAGTTTCCCAATCGCGCCGCGTAATGGAATCCAATTTATTTGATATTATATGTACTATTAATGTATCCCAGTGTTTAACTGGTTGCTCTAGTACTTCCAACGCTCTCAAATGTTTTATTAAACCATCTAATTATTGACGCAGTGCTAAATGAGACTCTTTACTTACCGTCGGTAAATTAAAAATGGCCTTTACATGATTATTTACCAAAAGAACTTTATTTTCATAACGTTCAACAAGAAGATCCCAAGCAGTTTGCGGCGGAAATTTCTAAAGAACGAACAACGTCGGCAGCTTCACCTTTTAATGACAAACACAAATAATGAAATTTTTGCACATCCGAAATGCTATCATTATCATGGATTATTGATCTGAAAGTGTCTTTAAAATATAGCCACTGACTATAACATCCGTCAAAGTTTGGCAAATTAATTGTTGGCAATTTGATGTTATTTACTGTATTAGTTATTGACCTTTGAGAACTATGTGAAGACCGAGCTGAAGATACGTTTGAATTTGAATCCACCTGCATTGATTCACTGATAAGACGCTTAGCTGATGCGACATACTGAAAATAATTGTTTTCAAAACTTTCACGTTCAATATGATGAGCCGCTAAATGACTTTCATCAGTCTCATCTAATATTTCAATGGCCGTTTGCGTTTGGCAATAATTATCCCATTCAGATTCAAGTTTATTAAGACGAAGTTCCAACTGAACTAGGTCAGGTTTGGAAAGATCAATTTGATCAAAAAATGTTTTAAAACGTGTTAAATTTCCTTTAATACTAGCACGTTTAGTTTTTAATTCTTGAAGCGATGACATTTTAAATTTATGAATAAATTTCAAAAATTCATTTTATGGTAAATGAGTTTTTAATTCGTATTACAAAATTGTAACTAATATGAAATATTTATCAATTATTAAAATGAATCCGGGAATGTTGGTATGTCAACAAATCTAAAAACATATTATTTCGTGAAGAACAAAGAACGTGTATAGGGTTACGAATTTTTAAATGTAACAAACAAAGTAATAAAATAGTTGTTTTGACACAGATAAACACAAAGTAATGCCGGTAAAGATAAGAGAGAAAGGATGGCACTTACTGCTTGCTTCCGGTGTTTGGAATCCGAGCGGAGAGGCTTCTTTAGGGTTGTGTATGCAATACCACAATATTATTTACTTTTCGTGTTAATTTTTGATTTAATACCATAGGCAGCTAACAACCATCCGGCTCGAAGGACCATAATATGTTGCCTACGAGGTATTTCATATATTTTGAACCTTACAGATAAGATAAGATAAGATAAGATAAGATAAGATAAGATAAGATAAGATAAGATAAGATAATTTTTTATTCCAAGAGACCATATTACAATAGTATAGGAAAAGTCACTAGGTTTACTACAATTTAGGTATAAGTAAGTACTTAAAATAATACACTTAACTAAAAAATTGTTATAAAATATTAAAATCTACACATCACTAAATAAATTATTATCAAACTTACAAAATTTAGACGGGGAACAGTACAAAATACATAAAATAGTTGCACGAATAAACATACACAGACATAAGTAGTAGAAACTATATTATAATTTATATTAAAATTGCAATGAACAGACAAGGAGATGCTACAAAGATGAATTTAAATATTCAGAGACACTATAAAAACCATGATCCAATAACATATTGTAGGTTACATTTTTAAATTGTTTTAGATTTTTTATCTGCTTAATTTCCGGTTTTAATTTATTATATAATTTTATTCCTGCAAACATGGGACTCTTTTCATACAATGACAAACTATGTAACGGAATTGACAATAAGGAATTGTGCCTCGTGCCATAATTATGTAGGTCGCTATTAGTTACAAAAGAGTTTAGATTCGTTTTAACATATATTAAAATTTCGAATATATATAAACATGGAAGTGTTAATAGACGCATTTCTTTAAATAATGATCTGCATGAAGTTCTGTTTGATATACCTTGTATATTTCTTATTGCCCTTTTTTGTAATTTAAATACTCTATTTAAGTGACTTGAGGATCCCCAGAATATAATACCATAACGTAACCGTGAGGCAAATTGAGCATGATAGAACGAATTAAGAATATTTTTGCTGGCAATAGATTTCAGTCTATATAATGCGAAACATAAAGAAGAAAGTTTATTGCAAAGATTTTCTGTGTGCACATCCCAATTTAGAGCATTATCTATATAAATTCCAAGAAATTTCGTGTTCTTTACTTGTGTAATTGATACATTCTCTATTTTCAATAATTGACTTTCATTAATAATAGAATTTCGTGGGGTAAAATTTATGAAGACCGTCTTTGATGTATTGAGACACAGTTTGTTTGTTTTGAACCAATCTATAAACCTATTTATCATTGCCTGCATCTGACATATAGCCGCTGATAGCGTTATATCATCACATAAATATGTATTGTCATCTGCAAACATAATAAAACTATTTATAGAGTTTGTCAGTAAAGGTAGGTCATTAACAAATATTAAGAACAAAAGAGGTCCCAAAATTGAACCTTGCGGGACACCGACATTAATATATAACTCCTTGGAATATGTGCTTTTAATATCTACGACTTGTTTTCTATTATATAAGTAAGATGTTAACCATTCATTTATTTTTCCTCTGAGTCCATAAGCATTAAGTTTTTCTTTAAGCAAGGTATGATTGACGAGATCAAATGCTTTGCTTAGATCCATAAAGAGGCCTACAGTTTTTTTATTTTCATCCAGTGACTTGTATAGTTTGCTGATGAATTTTGTTATAGCAGTTATCGTATTTCTATTTTTCCTGAATCCATGCTGGGCATTACTTAAGATATCAAAAGCAGTTAAAAATTGATTAATTTGATCGAAAACAATTCTTTCCAGAACTTTTGAAACAGAACACAGTAAAGAAATAGGTCTATAATTCTCCATATTTTCTCTGTCACCTTTTTTATGTAGAGGAACAACACGAGCAATTTTAAAGATATTAGGGAATATTCCAGTTTCTAAGGACATATTTATGAGGTACGTTAGCGGGAAAGTGATAAAGTTGACACTATGTTTTAGCAAATTTGATGAGATTAAGTCTATTCCTGTTGTATAGGATTTTTTAAGATTCATTATTGTATTAAAAACGATAAATTCCGTTACAGGTTTAACGAACATTGTGTCAGAAATATTTGAGGATATAGGGTTATGATTATTATTTCTAACATTATTTTGATCTACTACTAGATTGTGAGGTATACCAACAAAATAATCGTTAAATGAATTAGCTATGATATCATGATCTTTTACAAACGTGTTCTCTACTTTAATTTCAAATATATCTTTATTACTCTTGTTGTTATTAATAGTTCTATTTATTATAGCCCAAGTAGTTTTCCCCTTATTGTCAGATGCTTGATATAGTGCGTCATTGTGAAGTCTTTTTGCGGCAGTAATAACTTTTTTATAGATATTTTTATATTTCTTATAATGATTTTCATCTTCTTTATTTTTTGTTTCAACCATAATTCTATGCAGATTTTTTAGGTTATTGGCAGATATTCTTATACCCCGCGTTAACCATGGTTTTACTGCGTTCTTGGTATACATTTTTTTAACAGGAAAGGCAAGATCTATATAATAATTTAAAAGATTCATAAATATTTGAAATGCTTCATCTACATCATGTGCACTGTATACATCATGCCAAGACTCCTTACTTAAGTAATAAAACATATTTTTATAATTTTCACTAGTGAACATTCTACTATACATAGGATCACATATATTAGGTTCTACGTCACAATTTATTTTTAAGATTTGGGCTGAATGATCTGATATACCATTGAAGCATATGTTGGCGGAAATGTTAAAAAATTTTGTTTCTAAATTAGTACATATATAGTCAATGGCACTAGAAGAAGTAGGAGTACATCTTGTTGGTTCTTCCAAGCAAACATTAAGGCCATATGAGTGCAGAATGTCGACAAATTCACTTTTCTCCGTTGTATTTAATAAATAGTTTATATTTATATCCCCACATAATATAATATTACTCTGTTTTAATTTTGAAAAGTTTTCTAAAAATAAGTTAAGTTCTCTAAGAAATAAATTAACATCAGTTAATGGAGATCTATATATACAAAAAACATATATAGATCTATTATTCTTTAATAGTATTTTAGCACCACAAATTTCAAATAATGTTTCTATGGATTTTTTCTTAATGGGTATTACATCAATTACAGAGTTAATTAATTTATTGCTACAGAATATAGCAACACCACCATTTTTGTTTTCTTTCCTACAAAAGTAACTGACTAAGTCATAACCTTCAATATTTATTTGTTTACATTGTGCCTCATTTAACCAGTGCTCTGATAAGCATATTATATCTATATTGTTCATGCTTAAGGTGACTTCCAAAATATCTACTTTATTTCTCAAGCATTGTATGTTCTGATGACATATAATTAGAGAGTTGCTAATAATACAATCATCTTTGCCTTGTGTTGATTGCTATTGTGATTCATATTTTATTTTTTGCTTTTCTACATTAATTTTTTTTTGAAGAACTTTGCAGTTATTAATATCGAACATGGAGTGGTTGATATTCAAATCTAGATTTAAATTTTTGTTGACATCGATACAATTAGCACATTTTAACGTGTCTTTGTTGCAATCTTTTTTTAGATGACCCTTTTCACCACACTTAGCACATGTGTTCTCACTCTCGCAATTTTCAAACTTATGATTAAATCCTCCACATTTATAACATCTCAGTAGTCTTACATAATCGAAAACTCTACACGAAGGTGTCCATCCAATGCTAAGTGATCCTTCTTCCATTATTTTTGCATGTGTAGTTGCGTCGCATTCTAGAATGGCCATATAACGTTTTAACATTTTTTTGATTACAATAACTTTTATTTCCAAAGCCAACTTCCCTGTTGGCTGTGATGTCCACAGACAGGAACAATCTGGATTTTTTCTTAAATAAGTGGACTGTAATTTCGTGAATATGTTTAATACAATGTATAGTATATTTACATTAGGCCACACTGGCGCTTTTACAGATTTTTACATTAATTCACTTATAACTGCTAACATATAATAATGTTCGTCTTTCCTCAGTCATAGACGTATTCAGACTGGTCCCAGGCTTGCGACCCTACCTCGGCTCGCTTATCTCTCGCATTCCTGAGGCACCTCGATACATCAATAAATTTAACTCTAAGACAGATACGTTCTTTAAACAAAATATAACTAACATAAAATAAATTCTTAAATTAAATTGCAGAGAAGCTGCAACACTTTCGATAAGTATTTTTTTAATTTCACTTTTATACTTTGACATTGGAAGGTGTCTGAGATTATCTGGAAGACTATTGTATAATACAATACTGTTGTAATGTAGTGATTCTTTATATTTTGCAGTTTTATGTCGTGGAATAGCTAAAAGCTCTCCGTGTCTTGTATTATATGTGTGACTGCTATGAAGTGTTTTAAACTCCTGCAACTTAGTTTTTACATATATTAAACACTTATAAATGTAGATACAGGGCAAAGTTAGAATCTTCTTTTCAGGAAATGTATCTTTGCAACTTTCTCGATAGTTTAGATTGAATAATAATCTTATAATTCTTTTTTGTGCTACAAAGATTCTATACATTTGACTAGATCTACCCCACATACAGACATTAAAGGACAGATGAGAATATACTAACGCATAATAAACGTCTATAAGTCCAACCTCACTTAAAGTGTCTTTTAATTGCAATATTGCAAAGTATGCTTTATTTAATTTATTGCAGACATGATTGCATTGTGTTTCCCAAGATAATATGTTATCTATGTAACTTCCTAAGAACTTTGTGTAAGGGGTTGTGTCAAAGGTATTTAGCACAATATTTCTTCTTAAATTGAAATTTATAAACACGGTTTTTTTCTCATTTAATATCAGCTTAATACGACTACACCAATCATTCATTGTTCAAACCCCACATTTAGAAATTAATTATATTAATATAAATGTGTATGTGTTAATTAAGTGTATATTTTTAATATTATTTTCTCCAATAATTGTGGTTTTCCCTGTATAGTATTCTTTTTATCGGTATGGTTGTAAAAAACCCTCTCGACCGACCGTGAAGAACGCCGACAAGCGGGACCAGATACGATAGAAAAATTTAGCTCGAGATATAGAATCCACGCGTGTGTGCTCTCTGTTAAAAGTGTTAAAACGAATAATTAAATAATAATCCTCTCTCTCTCTCTCTCTAATTAAATATAAACAATATCGATATAACCTCTAGTGCCTATTTTTACTGTGTACATACACCCTATTATACAGTCCACAACCCCGTTGAGGAGGTAGTTGCAACTAGCCCAGGACATCGGCAGGAGAAAAACCAGGTAGGTCGTAGATCGTAACGCAACTATACCGCATTCAAACTTCCATGCAGAATCATTTGGTCTCTTCGACCAGGATACTTTGAATAATGATTATTGATTGAAAAGATAATCATTAGTATTTTAATTAACTCATTAAATTGCAGTGTATTTTTAAAGAATATTCAAAAAAAGTTACATAGAAATAGGTAGTGATCGATACTTTCTTATCTCCTTTTTGTGCCTTACTTTTTATTCGTTTTTATTTTTAACGAATTTGCTCAAACCATATTTATTTACGTGTTTATGTTATTCAAATAAAATAAAAGGTCTTGTTAGTAGACATATACACACTACAATTAATAATTTTGGTTATTTATAGTCGCTCAAAAATAAACTTTTGTTATTCTTGTAGCGACATATCGATACTCTCAGGTTTTGAAAATGTATTGCCTTTTGAGAATTAATAATTCAAAACGCAAATAATATCTCCTTTTTTATATTCCATTTATTTTGTTCTGATTTCCTCACTTTGAAAGAAATATTAGTAAACATACAGGGTGGTAAATAAAATTCTTAATCACATACATGTAAATTAAATTTTCATATTGTTTAGCTTAGCACAGATAGTGACTTTAACGCAATTTTCACATCTCGTTCAGCTATATTTCTGGAAATGGCTAATAAACTCAAGCAATGTCGCGCTTTGCGTGATGTCTCTATTAACCGCATAATTGAAATTTATACTTTAGCAAATAATGCAGTTGAAGATTCTTCTCTTTTTACATCATTAAAAATGCGTGTTCTGAATCTCGAAACAATATATAATGAATTTAATAATCAACATAGTAATGTGTTACAGCACCTATCTATTCAAGAGGATGCAAATTTAGAGGCTGAAATAAATGTTTGCCAAGATATTGATAAAAAATATTTTTCTATAAAATCAATATACCATGATCTAGTTGAAAAATCTCAAAAGAATTAAACAAATGTCACTATTAAGCAATCCAATGTTAAATTGCCTAAATTGAATGTACCCACTTTTAATGGGAATTTAAAGACGTGGCCTACATTCATTAATGTCTTTAAATCCTTAATTCATAGCAATGAGTCTCTAACAGAGATTGAAAAATTTCAGTATCTTTTATCTGTGTTATCTGGTGAAGCCCTAACCTTAATAAAAAATTTTCCTCTTTCTAACGATAATTATTCGATTGCATTTGATAATTTATTGAAACGCTACCAAAACACTCGTTTGCTCGCCGGGAAGAAATAAGTAACGCTCCCAAACTATCTTCGGAGTCACCTCGTATTCTCAGAAATGTATTAGACATTTTTTAACTTAGCTTTTAACTTAGCTGCTCTTGAAAATCTAAAATTCCCAGTTGAGCATTGGGATTTTATCTTGTTTAATATAAAATTAGACTCTGATACTTTGAAACGTTTTGAATTGCAACATGGTTCCTCAGATATTCCGACATATAAAAATCTTTATAATTTTTTGTACAAACAGTGCGTTGCATTCGATTCCATTGCACTTGTTAAACCTCAAAGAACTCAATATAAAAACCAGAATGTATCTAATAAATTTAGTTCTCCCTCTACCCTCATAGTTAATACTCATAAAAATCAATGTCCAGTTTGTAATTCAGAACATTCAATTTACAAATGTACGATGTTTTCTTCAAAATCTCCTCAAGAGAGATATAATTTAGTGAAACAAAATAAATGGTGTACTAATTGTTTAGGTTTTAAACACTCATCAAAACACTGTGACTCAAATGCATCTTGTAGGGTATGTAAAGGTAGACACCATACTCTTCTTCATTTTATCGCCGTCAACTGTTGCACCAACTGATAACGCAACCCAAATAGGCCCTAGTCATATTTCACATCCCGTTGCCAGCACCTCGAAAATTAATTCGCTATCAACCAATGTTGTTCCAAGCTCCTCTCACAATTCCACGGTACTTCTCTCAACTGTACTAGTTGAGGTATTAGATTCGCGGGGAAATTTTCAAACTGTAAGAATTTTATTGGATAGTGCTAGCCAAGCTAACTTTATAACAGATAAATGTGTCAATAGATTAGGTTTACAACGATATAAATCATCACTGTCTATTCAAGGTTTAGAAAAAATGTCTTCAGCAGCTTCAGCTGGTGTTATTTGTACTCTTAAACCTAAAATTCACACAGAACCTACTTTTACTTTGGATGCGGTCGTTTTACCAAAGACATGCAATAATATGCCTACAACAAATATTTCCAGTGACGATTGGAAAAATATAGCAAACTTAAATTTAGCTGATCCCCTATTTAATGTGTGCGGCGCGATAGATATGCTATTGGGTGCAGATATTTTCCCTCTAGTTTTAAAGAATGGTCGTTTGGTAGGTAACTTAAACGAACCCACTGCCCTGGATACTATATTTGGCTCGATTCTGATGGGAAAGATTTCTCATCCATCGCCCCCTCATATCAACACTTGCCTTGCCTCTTTAGAAAATTCCCTAAATTTCACATTAAAAAAATTTTGGGAACTCGAGGAAGTTCCTCAGCAAATATGTATCTCCCCTGAAGATAAGATTTGCGAAGATATATTTAAAAACACTTACTTCCGTGATAATTCCGGTAGGTTTGTGGTTTCTCTCCCTTTTAAAGGTTCTGAACCCTTATTTAGGGACACTCGTTCTCAAGCACTTCGTCGTTTCTATTCACTAGAGCGTCGCTTATTGCAAAACCCCTCTCTGTGTTTAGAATATTCTAATTTTATGAAAGAGTACTTACAAAACAATCACATGGAAGCTGTTGATAATACCATCCTACCAAACAAAAATTATTACATACCAAATCATTGCGTGTTTAACCCTAACAGCTCTACAACTAAACTCCGGGTAGTTTTTGACGCTTCCGCAAAATCCCCACAAGGCCCCTCGCTAAATGAGACTCTTCTAGTTGGTCAAAAGTTGCAACAAGATTGTTGGAAACATAATCCAACAATTGAAAGGAAATAACCTAATAATGAAATGTTACCAACTTAGGGTTGGCAACAGTGAAATAGCATGCTGATATAAAAGACTGTCTGTCAAAAAAGTAGTCAGTGATACGTAATTTTGTAGGACGTACACAAGTACGCTCATGAATCATTTTGTGCATTTTTAATGTAAAAAACCAAATGTTAAAATACAACAAGGATTACCAGTTGCTCTACCTTCGAGGTATCAACATAATTACTGTGTAAATAGAGTAAAGTGTAAATAAAATATAGCTCTTAAAAACAATACAGTCCATTGAGTTTTTTTTATGTAGTAACCCTACATAAATTGATCCAATCGATATGGATTTAAGATCTAGTGAGAAAAGAAGTGCTTAATTAATAATTAATTGTGCCGGTACACCGGTCTTTGTGAAATCGGACCTTGCCGCCAAAGATTTACAATCCTTGCCTTGCCGCAATAAGAGGCCAGGGAACTAAAAAAAGTGATGGTGTATCTAAGACATAACTAATTAAAAAGAAACAAAGTGGCAACGTGGTTCAAAAAGGAGAGCTTGGAAATATAATAATTATTTTTGAAGCGTTGTTAGTTTTGATGCTAGATACTGGATAAAACTGGAAAAAAGCAGTTAGGTGGGTGTCAACGGTTCTTACCGACCGGGGCTGTCAGAACTCAGAATCTCAGAAGATGCCAAATGGATAACCGACCAGTAGAGGGCGTTTAGTAGTTGTGGCAGGGTTCAAGAACTTATACGAAGAGGAGACGTGCCGCGGTAACTGACAGAGAGATGGCGTTCCGGAGTAGCAGGGCGACCAGTGTGCGACTTTCCTAACATTCAACAGGTGGCATGGTAGACAAAAATGTCATCTGCAGCGAGCTGTCAGGGTGCAGTGAGTATGAAAAATAGTGGTGTTGCGTAAGCTCGTAACCAGGTAATCTTCATAGTTTTTTTGAAAATATTTAACTGCGTTGTACTTAACTTAATGTTAATGGGACTCGTAAATACGAGAAAATATGTTTGTATTAGTATTAGTTAGTCAATAATGATTTAAGCTTAGTTCAAGTTATTAATCAACATTTTTTTTTCCTGTTTCTTTAAAATAATAATTAAAAATGCCTGTTTAGCGTCCATGTGTTTATTTAAGTTTTATGTGTTTATAGTTAGTTTTAGGTATTTCCCATATTGGTTATATATAGGGCATAGTAAACCTTGCGTAAATACGAACCCTCATTTACCCAAAGTTTATTACCATAGGCATGTAGTTTAATATTAAATTTACTGAAAAATCCCCATTATAAAATCCTTTACTGGAATATCCAATACTTAAGAAGGGATCTGACCACTTTATGGTCATTTTTATTGTTCTCATTTTCTATATATATGTTATCTTGCTAAATCTAAATTATTACAGTACGAGCTCTCAACTACCAACAACCAGATTGTATTCTTGTAAATATTGTAAATAAAAATATACTTGAAATAAGCTATTATAGTTTATTTCTAACCTTCAAGTGAATAGTTCAAAAAGATGTGGTACAGCAGTACACCCAGTGATTCGAAACAATAATCACAACACAACACATGGTCCTTCGAGCCGGATTAAAAATCCACAAAAAACGAGTGCAACATTAGCAGTGCATCAATTTACAAAGAACTAGTGCAACATTAGCAGTGCATCAATTTACAAAGAACGAGTGCAACATTAGCAGTGCATCAACTTACAAGAAAATACAACGAAAAACCTGTGCTACTTAGCAACCAATAAACCCTGAAGAGCAGCTGTAATCATAACCAAATACCCAGTCAAGTAAGTGTGCGTTCCTTAATACATTATCCTATTCCATTATCCCATTATACCAAGTTTCAATTTGTGTTAACAATATGACAGAATTAGAGGATTTAAAGATCGAAAGAGATCATTTAAAATCAGCCTTAACAAGGTTAGAAACATATTTTAATCAAATATCAATTAAGGAAACGATTGATCAAAAAGAAGTAAGGCTATTAAATTCTCGTTTTAATAGGAATTTGTTGACAGAGTATAACGCTGTCTATTTAAAAATAATTAAAATATCTAAAGATAAAAATAATGAAAAAGAATTTATAACCTTTGAAGATAAGTTTTACTCAATTAAAGATGAAATTGAGGAATTCTTAAAGGAGCATGACAAATCTAAAGATATTAAGCCAGCTAAACTCGAGTCCGATTTGGGAGAGGGTTTATTACGTTTACCAAGTATAACGTTACCGTCATTCAATGGTGAATTTGAAAACTGGTTAGAGTTTCGCGATTCCTTTGATTCTCTTATTCACAAAAATTCGAAATTATCAGATGTACAAAAATTTTACTATTTAAATTCTACATTAAGTGGTGAAGCCGCTCAGGCAATAAAATCATTAAAGGTATGTTCTGACAATTATAAAGTAGCATGGGAATTATTGTGTAAGCGTTTTGAGAATAAGAAACTAATAGTACAGAATAATATAAAAGCACTTTTTAATCTAGAATATAATCAGAAGGATTCATATCCATCACTGCAAAGACTTTTAGATGAAATACGCAAAATTATGCAATTCCTAAAAAATTATGAACAACCCACAGCAGATACTTTGCTAATTTATATTATAACTTCAAAATTCAGTCATTTTCCTCGACGTGAATGGGAGTCATTTAAACCCGATAAAGAATTTCCTACATTGCAAGAACTTTTAGACTTTCTTGAAAGGCGTTGTCATTTTCTTGGGTCATTAGAAGCCAATAAATCAGGGCAAACCCTACTGCTTTCAAATAGCAACAAATCTAATAATAGAAATACAAATAATAAAAATACCAATGCTTATTTAAGCACCTATAAGGCGACTTGTAACTTTTGCAAAAATTCTCACACAATCTATCATTGCGAATCATTTTTAAAATTAAGCGTAAATCAGCGCATAAGTGAGGCAAAACGTTTAAAATTATGTTTAAACTGCCTTAAGAAAAATCATGTAACAAAGGATTGTAACCTACAGCCATGTAGAAAATGTAATAGAAAACACAATGTACTGTGGACAATGTAAATAACGTAGAACATAATACCCATGATGATATTAATCAACCAGGTCCAAGTCGGGATCCAACTTACGATCATGCAGCTAATTTAGATGAAATTAATGTAAATGTACCAGCTCAAATTTCTTACACAAATCATTGTGCAACTACTTCACAAATTTTGTTATCAACCGCAAGCATTACGGTTTTTGATATATACGGGAATACTCACTATTGTAGAGCATTACTAGATCCCGGATCTCAATCAAGTTTTATTACTAATAATTTGTGCAATCGTTTAGGATTACAAAAAACTCGGATTAATTCCACAATTTCTGGTATTAGCCAACTGACGTCAAGTATTAACTATAAAACAAATCTGTCAATCAAATCCTGCATAAATAATTATCAGAAAAATCTCTCTTGTCTTATTTTAGGAACAATTACTAATTGCCTACCTGTAAATTCATTTAACTTATCAGAGCTGAATTTACCCTCAAATATTCGTTTAGCTGACCCAAAGTGTAACATATCAGCAAAGGTAGATATATTGTTAGGCGCAAACATATTCTGGGAATTACTCTGCGTCGGACAACATAATTTGGGAAAGGACAAGCCCATATTGCAAAATACGTTGTTAGGTTGGATCCTAGGAGGAAATTTAATACAACATAACGTTAATCACAATGTGCATAACTCACTAACTCACTTTTCTACTGAAGTTGATAATAAAATTGAAAGGCAATTAGAAAAATTTTGGGCACTCGAAGAGTGTGAAAATAATTATAATAAATATTCTGCCGATGAACGTATTTGCGAAGAACACTTCGTGAAAACCACCAAACGCACCGACACAGGGCGATTTGTTGTAAATATACCATTTAAGCAGAATATCGTCGATCTTGGCGATTCTAGGGAATCTGCTTTAAAAAGATTCTACTCACTAGAGCGAAAACTCGGCAAAGACAGCCAATTAAAGGCAGAATATGTAAAATTCTTGAAAGAATATGAAGATTTAGGTCATATGAAAAAATTATCCGAAGACTTAATTTCTACTCCGCATTATTATTTTCCTCACCACGCGGTGATAAAGGAAACAAGTCTCACTACAAAGGTTCGCGTAGTATTCGACGGATCAGCAAAAAGCTCAAGTGGAGTCTCTCTAAATGATACACAATACGTCGGTCCTATTATACAGGACGATCTATTTTCTATATTGTTACGGTTTCGTAAACACACCTATGTGATAACCGCGGACATCGCGAAAATGTACCGTCAGATATTGGTACAAAATAATCAACGAAAATTTCAGCTAATATTATGGCGACCAAATGAAAACCAGCCGCTAAATTGTTATGAATTAAACACCGTAACCTATGGGACAGCATCTGCCTCATTTCTAGCAGTGCGTTGTTTAAAACAACTGGCAATCGAAAATCGCGATGAACATCCGAATATTACTAAAATAATTAAAACTGATTTTTATGTTGATGACTTATTAACCGGTTCTGACTCCTTGGATGAAACTATAAGTATTCAACAGAAAATTTCTACAATATTATTAACTGCGGGTTTTGAACTTCGCAAATGGTCCTCAAATAGCGCTAAATTATTAAAACAAATTAACTCAAATATAGATCAAGAAAATCATCAATTTCATTTTAGTGGTAGTAATTCTCAAAATAAAATTCTCGGTATTTTATGGGATCCAACACGGGATAAGTTA
This sequence comes from Rhagium mordax, assembly GCA_963680705.1. Classification (NCBI taxonomy): domain Eukaryota; kingdom Metazoa; phylum Arthropoda; class Insecta; order Coleoptera; family Cerambycidae; genus Rhagium; species Rhagium mordax. Next base: position 26,040,581 of record OY796664.1, read on the forward strand.
ATGTATGCCATTGAAGATTTCTCTAAACAATCTAAGATCACTAAAAGATCTATACTTTCTATAACCGCGCAAATTTTTGACCCTCTGGGTCTTTTGAGTCCCGTAATTATTCATGCAAAACTATTGATTCAGAAATTGTGGCAGCATAAATTATCATGGGACGAAGCTATACCGCTTGAATTAAATACAATTTGGCTAGTGATTCGAAACAATAATCACAACACAAAACAATGCCTCCCAAGAAAGAAGAGGCAAATTTAGAGTCTAAACTAAAAGAAAAAAGAAAGCAATGTAAGGCAACAATATCAAGAATTAAAGAGTTTGTGTTGAGTCATTGTAGTGATGAAATATTAACAGACACATTAAAAGAACAACTAGAAATCAGAAAAGAAACGTTAAATAGTTGCTATCAAAAGTATCAGGATATTCAAGTAGAAATTCTGTGCATTAATCCCAATGACTCAGAACAATGTGATGTTATTGAGAATATATATTTTGATATTGTTGCTAAACTAAAAGGAATTCTTTCAAAAGTTGAGACAAAAACAAATAATCAAGCTGTTCTACAACTAAATTGCCTATGCTAATAAATTGCCTCATATTGACATACCTATGTTTGACGGAAAAGATTTAAATAATTTTAAACCATTTATTGACATATTTCAAGCGGTTATAGATAAAAATTCGACCTTGACAAATGTTGAAAAACTATTTTATTTAAGAAATTATTTAAAAGATGAAGCGTTAGCATTAATAAATAATTTGCCGATTGTCAACGATTCTTATGCAGAAGCACTTAATTTATTAAAAAACCGATATGATAACGAAACTATGCTAATAAATTGCCACATTTTCTCACTGCTGGATATACCAAATATGCAAAAGGGCAATACTATTGCTTTGAGGGAATTTGTTAGCAAAGTTAGACAACAACTTGGGGCATTAAAAAACTTAGGGCAACCAATTGACAATTGGGACATGATTTTAATTTGCATATTATCAAGAAAGTTAGATCAGTTTACTAATAGAGCATATCAAATTGATAGAGATTCATCAAAGTTACCCACATTAAATGAATTCTTGCAATTTTTGGAAAATAGAGCTACTGCACTAGAAGCAGTTGCTCTACCTGAAAATAAAACGTCAAAGGAAAAATCTCATTTCACACATTTAGCAACCAAAAATAAAAATGAAATAAAATGTACATTTTGCTCTATACGAGGACACAAAATTTTTAATTGTAAAAAGTTTAAATCTGTGCCTGTCAATGAAAGGGTTTCCTTTATTAATAAAAATAGATGCTGTAAAAGTTTAAACAGTCATCAAGGTCAATGCAAGTTTTCATATAAGTGCCAGACGTGTAAAAAGGACCACAACACGTTGTTGCATTTGGGTAAACAGGGTGATAATCAAGAAACAAAACAGGGGGACAGACAAGAAAGTACAAACGCTGTACAGAGTGTTCAGTCAAATTACTGTTATACGAATAAGACAACTGAAAACATTTTGCTGCCTACTGTAAAGGTTAAAGTGAAAGGTAAGTGTGGTTACACAATTATTGCACGAGGGTTAATCGACAGTTGCTCTCAAGTGTCATTCGTAACCAGCGCACTTGTCAACAAATTGGGGTTAAGAACTTCTATTAATAACCTAAATGTTGTTGGGATTTCTAAAAATGTAACAAAAGTTCAAAAATGTGTCAATGTTACAGTTGAGTCTCTCATTCATGATTACTCAATACAGGTAAAGTGTGCTGTCATTGATAAAATTACAGGTAGCTTACCTCAATTTGAATTTAATTCAACATCAATTGAAATTCCCAGCAACATTAAATTATCAGATGATGAATTTAACAAGACAAAAAATATAGATGTACTTTTGGAAGCAGATGTATTTTTTAAGATACTACTAAATGGTAATGTAAAATTAGAAAAACAAAATATAATTTTGCAAAATACCTTATTCGGATTTGTAATAAGGTTCAGTACCATCAAATATGTTATATAACCACAAATTTTGTAAATTAGGGGTGTCTTTGTTTTGCACTACGGCTAATATAGAAAGGCTTGTTTCTCAATTTTGGGAAACTGAAAAAGTCCCTGAAATTTATACAGAGTATCCAACCGAACAAGAAGCGTGCGAAACAATATTTTTAAACTCTGTAAAAAAGATTAATAATAAGTTTCAAGTTTGTTTGCCTTTAAAGCAGAATTTACAAGACTTGCATTTGGGCGACTCGTTTTCAATCGCTTACAAAAGATTTGAAAATTTAGAAAAAAGATTTCATGTTAACCCTGAGCTATTTTCTCAATATAAAAATTTTATTGACGAATACATAAAATTAGGACATGGAAAAATTGTGGATGTTTCAGAATACGATTGTAACAATGATGCTGTCTATTTTATGGCACATCACCCAGTAATTAGAGAGGACAAAAGGACTACAAAATTGCGAGTTGTCTTCGATGGAAGTATGAAGACAAAAAATAAAAAATCTATAAATGATTTAATGTATAATGGTGCTGTGGTACAAAATGAACTGTTTGATGTATTATTATTATTTAGGACTTATGAGTACATTTTCTGTACTGATATAAGGCAAATGTACCGTATGGTGTTAATTCACCCCCAACACAGACCATTGCAAAATATTTTGTGGCGTGAAAATTCGAGTTCACCAATCAAATGTATACAGTTACAAACTGTTACATATGGTTTGAAAAGTTCTCCTTTTTTGGCAACAAGGTGTTTAGTTGAACTGGCACATACTGAAGGGCACAATTTTCCTTTGGCTTCTAGAGCATTATTATATAACACATATGTAGATGATATTCTTTCAGGAGGAGACACTATTTCAGAAACCATAAAATAAAAAAATGAGGTAATTAATCTTTTAAAACAAGGATCCTTCGAGCTTCACAAATGGTGTGCTAGTGATCCTGCAATATTACATGATATTCCATTGGAGAAACAACATTTTGATGAGATCGACATGTCAAAAGATAATTTAGTTGTCAAAACCTTGGGTTTGTCATACGATATAAATTTAGATTCATTTAAAATTTCTTCTCCAAATAGTAACGTTAATGAATGTGTCACGAAAAGACAAGTTCTTAGCTTTATATGTCAGTTTTATGATCCTTTAGGGTTTGCAGGGCCAGTTTTGGTAACTGCTAAAGTTATCATGCAAAAGCTTTGAATTAATAAATTAAAATGGGATGATATCCTCCCCAATGATTTGCTAGGAATGTGGCAAGACTTTAAGCGAAATCTGACAAACATGCCTGTATTAATTATACCGCGTAATTTACATTTTTCAAATGCAAATAAAATAGAACTAGTAGGATATTGTGATGCATCGTTAATTGCATATGGAGCAGTGCTCTACATTAGGGCAATTTTTGATAATAAAGTTTATGTCAATTTGCTGTGTTCCAAATCTAGGATCACCCCAATAAACAAAAATTTGACCATTCCTAAGTTGGAACTAAATAGTGCTGTTTTATTAGCCAATTTGGCAAGTAAGGCAATTAAAATATTTCAGTCTAAAGTAAAACAAATATTTCTGTATTCTGATTCTAACATAGTACTAGCATGGATAAAAACAGATCCTTTAAAATTAAATGCATATGTAGCTAATCGTATAACTAAGATTCAAACATTAGGTTCAAATATTACTTGGAATTATGTAAATACAAAAGATAATCCTGCTGATTGTCTGTCACGAGGTTTAGCACCTCAGCATATGACTACTAATGAATTTTGGTTTCATGGTCCAACAGGGCTGTTAGATATTAACTTTTCACATTATAACAATAATCCTTTTGAATTTCCAAATCCCCTGCCAGAGAAAAAAATACAGGGATTCACTTGTGTTATAGAACCACATGAAAGGTCTTTTTTTGAGGATTTTTCAAATATTAGTAAGCTGCAAAGAGTTGTAGCCTACATGTTAAGATTTGTGCACAATATAAAAAATAAAAATGATAAAATCATCGGAAAATTAACATTGTCAGAATTGAATAATTCACTAAAGCTAATCATAAAACACGAACAAAGGCACAAATTTAAAGATGAAATAAAATGTTTGAACTTAAAATTAAAAATAAAAACATTCTTAAAATCCTTATACCCATTTATAGACAAAGATGGTATTATGCGGGTTGGCGGAAGACTACAAATCGCAAATATTCCTATCAATCAAAAACATCCAGTAATATTGCCTAAGAAGAGTCATGTTACCAATTTAATCATTATCAGAGAACATTTACGGTTGTTGCATGCTGGGCAAAAGCAAGTATTAAGCAGTTTAAATTTAAAGTATTGGATCATAAACGGAAGTAGAGAAATAAAAAGAAATATACACAAATGCATAACTTGTTTTAGATTAAAAGCTCAGTATTCTCAGCAGCTAATGGGGTCATTGCCAGAAGACCGTGTAACTTATGCACGGCCATTTCAAAACGTTGGGGTGGATTTTTGTGGGCCGTTCTTTGTAAAACAATCTAGAGTTCGAAAATCATTAGTAACGAAAGCTTACATTGCACTGTTTGTATGCTTTTCTGTAAAGGCAATCCATATGGAACTCCTTTCAGATTTAACAACAGAGTGTTTCATGGCCGCATTTAAAAGATTTATTTTCAGAAGGGGCAAACCAACAAAAGTACATTGCGACAATGGTTCTACTTTTAAAGGGGCAAATAACCAATTGAAGGACTTTTATAAGGTTCACAGCTCTCTCGAGCATAAGAGTGAAATTAATGCATTCTGTAATGAAGAGCGAATTGAATTCAATTTCAATCCCAGTTACTCTCCTGTATTTGGAGGTCTCTGGGAAGTATGAGTAAAAAGTGCCAAGTTCCACTTGAAAAGAGTTATGGGTAATAATCAATTTACCTATGAACAATTTAACACATTAATAATACAAGTAGAAGGGATATTAAATCCACGCCCGATAACACAAATGTCAAACGATTCGTCTGATTTATCATACTTAACCCCAGGTCATTTTTTGATAGGTGTTCCTATTATATCATATCCAGAGCCAGACTTAACTTCTGTTCCGCAAAATAATTTAAAATTTTGGAAACTGTGCACCCAAATGCAGCAACATTTTTGGCGACGATGGTACAAAGACTATTTGGCACAGTTACAAAATAGACCAAAGTGGCATCATGACACACCAAATGTGAAAGAAGGAGTGTTAATTTTATTAAAGGAAGATAACCTTCCTCCGTTAAAATGGCCCATGGCCAGAATTACTAAAGTTATGCCCGGAAAAGATGGTAAGGTAAGGGTAGTACAAGTAAAAAGTCAAAAAGGCATCTACCTACGATCAATTACAAAGATCGCAGTGTTGCCATTTATTAATTTATTTTTTTAACCTTTTTTCATTTATATGTGGGTATTTAGTTATTAGTATATTTAGTATGTAAGCAACTGCACTTTTAATGTATTTTATGCAAATACTTAATTAATTTTAATGCTATAATTCTAGGCTTCTTGACAATGTAATATAATAAATTTACAACAAATGTTCTGTTCTTGTAAATACACAAACTGTTTAATATTTTGATTATTCTAATACTGCTGTTACAATGTTGTTATTCTGTTGTGAGCATTGTAAAATTTGTAGGTGTGTATTGTAAAAAAAAGGGAGGATTTCGTATCCATTATTTTGATTGTATTGTTATACATCATTAAATTTTAATATTGTTAATTAGGGGAGTTTATTGTGAAACTGTCGTGCCCCCAGCATGTTGGAAACATAATCCAACAATTGAAAGGAAATAACCTAATAATGAAATGTTACCAACTTAGGGTTGGCAACAGTGAAATAGCATGCTGATATAAAAGGCTGTCTGTCAAAAAAGTAGTCAGTGATACGTAATTTTGTAGGACGTACACAAGTACGCTCATGAATCATTTTGTGCATTTTTAATGTAAAAAACCAAATGTTAAAATACAACAAGGATTACCAGTTGCTCTACCTTCGAGGTATCAACATAATTACTGTGTAAATAGTGTAAAGTGTAAATAAAATATAGCTCTTAAAAACAATACAGTCCATTGAGTTTGTTTTATGTAGTAACCCTACAAAGATATTGTCACTATTTTGCTAAATTTTCGTCTGCATTCGTTTGTATTCACCGCTGACATCAAACAAATGTATAATCAGATTTTGGTAACGAATAGTCATTCTGACTATCAGCGAATTATTTGGCGATTTTCACAGTCTGAACCTGTTCAAGATTTCCGTCTTAAAACCGTAACATACGGGGTTTCCTCAGCACCATTTTTAGCTATTCGCTCTCTAATTGAGTTAGCCAATATAGAAAAGGTAAATTTCCCACATGCCTCTCAAATCCTTTCTACCGACATTTACGTCTATGACGTTGTCACGGGAGGTAAAACATTAAGCGAAACCAAAACCTTACAAGATCAACTCATTTCTTTATTAAGAAAAGGAGGCTTTCAATTACGAAAATGGGCCAGTAACGACCCGGCTCTCTTGGAAGATTTTCCTATTTCTGATTGTCAACAAACTTCTCTTTCTTTTGACTCTAACTCCGACAATATAGTCAAAGTTTTAGGTCTTCAATGGCACCCTTCCCTTGATTCGTTTTCATACGAAGTTTTTCCAATAGATAGACCATGTACAAAGCGGACTATATTATCGGAACTTGCTCGGATATTCGATCGATTAGGTTTTCTTGCACCTCTATCGTTTCTTGCTAAACATCTTATCCAACATTTATGGAGCTTGGGTTTAGAATGGGATCAAGTTCCACCCCCTAACATTGTGGAGCGGTGGACTCGGTAGAAAAAAGAGTTACCTAACATATCTCTTATTAATATTCCTCGTCAGTTAGTAGCCGATAAATTTTCTTCGTGCGAAATTCATGGGTTTTCTGATAGTTCGGAATCTGGGTATGCTGCGGTGATTTATTTAAGATTAATCATGCCCGACAATAATGTTAAGTTGAAGTTTGTCTGTGCAAAATCCAAGGTTGCTCCCTTAAAACGAATTTCTCTGCCTCGCTTGGAACTCTGCGGAGCTGTATTATTGTCCAATTTAATGGATTTTGTGCTTAAGACTTATTCGACTAAAGTACACGTTGAAAACATATTCGCTTGGACCGATTCCATGGTTGTGTTGTCATGGATTAAATCCTCTCCACACCGTTGGAAAACTTTCGTGAGTAATCGCGTAAGTCTTATTCAGGACAAAGTTTCTCCAAATGCATGGAATCATGTTAAATCTCAAGATAATCCCGCGGATTGTGCCTCTCGAGGTTTAATGCCCTCGGAGCTTGTCAACCATTCTCTTTGGTGGACGGGGCCTCCATGGTTAAGTTCTCCGCAAAATTGTTGGCCTGAGAGTCAACCAATAACTCCTCTTGACTTTTTGACTACCCCGGAAGAAGAAAGAAAACTCGCTCTAACTTCGTTTGTCTCTTTAGACTTGGTGGATAATCTCCTTGAAAAATTCTCTTCTCTCTCTAAGATTAAACGCATCATAGCGTATTGTCTTCGCTTTATATATAACATAAAAAATGTTAATGACAGAAAATCTCAACCTTTCACTCAGCATGAACTTCATACTGCTCTTCTGGTCCTGGTAAAATGCGTTCAACAAACAGTTTTTAAACAAGAAATTTCAAATTTAGAAAATAAAAGGTCTATTGCCAAAGACCTCCGTAAATTAAATCTTTTTATTGGAGAAGATGGTCTCCTCAGGGTGGGCGGTCGCCTTGCTCTCTCGGGTTTATCCTACGATAAAAAACATCCTGCCCTATTACCCCGCAAACACCGTTTGACAGAACTTATTGTTGAAAATACTCATCGAGAAAATTTACATCCCGGACTTCAGACTCTTCACTTCTTAATAGCTCAGAACTTTTGGATTCTATCACCTCGTCGTGCAATACGTCATACCCTCTCAAAATGTTATAAATGTTTTCGAATTAAACCTACCCCTCTTGAACCCCTTATGGGTAACTTACCTTCATCTCGCATTAGCCAAATAAAACCATTCCAATGTGTAGGAGTTGATTATAGCGGGGCTTATAATATTACTCTCGGTAAAAATCGCGGCATAAAATCACAAAAGGCATATATCTGTCTATTTGTCTGTTTTGTCACTAAGGCTATTCATTTAGAACTAGCCTCGGATCTCTCCACAGATGCCTTTCTAGCTGCGCTTCGACGTTTCATTGCTCGCCGAGGGCGCTGTGTCCGTATCTACAGCGATTGTGGTACAAACTTTGTTGGCGCTAATAAATATTTATCTCAATGTATGGAACATGCTACCGGTTTAGAGAAAATTGAGTGGTCTTTCAACCCGCCTTCTGCCCCACATTTTGGGGGTTTATGGGAATCTGGCATAAAATCGGTTAAATCTCATCTCATTCGAATTATTGGCGAACAGGTCTTAACTTACGAAGAATTCTACACCGTACTCGTACAAGTTGAGGCGATTCTCAACTCTAGACCTCTTTGCCCGTTAAGTACCGATCCCAACGACTTATCCGTTTTAACTCCCGGTCATTTTCTTACCCTCGAACCTCTATCTGCTATTCCCGATCCCGACCTCACTTACCTTAATATTAACCGTTTGGGACGTTGGCAGTTGCTGCAAAGATTTCAACAAGATTTTTGGAATAGGTGGCATAATGAATACTTACATACCCTCCAGCAGCGCAATAAATGGACCTGAGAGATCTATTGGTCCAGGTACAGTAGTGCTTATTAAAAATGAGCTGCTTCCGCCTTTGCAGTGGCGTATTGGTCGTGTGGTAAAATGCCACCCCGGCACGGATGGCATCTCTAGAGTAGCTACTCTTAAAACTACTCAGAGTTTGCTTCAGAGACCTTTTGTCAAATTGTGTCCATTGCCGTCTCAATAATACCGAAAATACAGTGTATTTTGGTGGGCGGTATGTTCAAACCCCACATTTAGAAATTAATTATATTAATATAAGTGTGTATGTGTTAATTAAGTGTATATTTTTAATATTATTTTCTCCAATAATTGTGGTTTTCCCTGTATAGTATTCTTTTTATCGGTATGGTTGTAAAAAACCCTCTCGACCGACCGTGAAGAACGCCGACAAGCGGGACCAGATACGATAGAAAAATTTAGCTCGATATAGAATCCACGCGTGTGTGCTCTCTGTTAAAAGTGTTAAAACGAATAATTAAATAATAATCCTCTCTCTCTCTCTCTCTAATTAAATATAAACAATATCGATATAACCTCTAGTGCCTATTTTTACCGTGTACATACACCCTATTATACAGTCCACAACCCCGTTGAGGAGGTAGTTGCAACTAGCCCAGGACATCGGCAGGAGAAAAACCAGGTAGGTCGTAGATCGTAACGCAACTATACCGCATTCAAACTTCCATGCAGAATCATTCATATCAACAACAACATTGTTCACAAGTTTAGACAATTCATCAGAATCTGCAGCAGATACAGAAACAGTGGTGTCATCGGCATACATAATTGTGAAACCATCTTTTATATAACTTGGTAGATCATTAATGTAAATAGAAAATAATTGCGGACCCAGTACAGAACCTTGGGGTACGCCTAAAGTGATATCATATGTATCAGACTCAACCTCATTACACTTTACTATGAATTTTCTATTTGCCATGTATGATTTTAAACAGGTTAAAAAATTGCCTCTTATTCCAATATTTTCTAATTTATCAAATAATATATTTTTATTCACAGTATCAAACGCCTTAGAAAGGTCAAACTGAATAGATACTACCATTTTATCACTATCAACTTCTCGGTCTATAAAGTCGGACAGTTTGGCTGACGCCGTCTCTACAGATCTACCTAGTCTAAACCCATGTTGAGATTCAGTAAGGCTATTATTTTTCGATAAAAATGGCATTATTCTATTAGATATTATTTTTTCAAATACTTTTGACATTACACATACTAAAGTTATTTGACGGTAATTTTCTATGTCATCCTCATTTCCCTGTTTAAATATAGGAATTATAGTGGACATTTTATATTAAAACGGAAAATAACCCTCAAATATTGACCTATTAATTAGATATAACAATTGATCGACTATGTTACAAGAGATGCTCTTTAGAATACCCACAGTTATATCATCACGGCCAGCAGATTTCTTATTTTTTAAACAATCTATAACGTCCATGAGTTCAAGCTTAGATACCTCATAAAAAAATATTGAATTACTACTACGTTTAGATAAGGTATGTGGTATGGATAAATTAAATCCGAAATTTTCATTTATGGCATTTGGTGCAACCGTAGCAAAGTGCAATGCAAAGTAATTACTGACCATATTATTATCTATTATGATGTCATTTTCAGTTTTTAATGTAATCAATTTTTTATCATTTTTAGTTTTACCAAGCCTACTATTTACAATTTTCCACGTTTCTTTAGATTTATTATCTGTCAAGTTGATTTTATTCTTATAATAATTTTGTTTTTCTTTTTTAATATTTCTTTTGTGTTCCCTTTTGTGTTCCCTTGTATTCAAGTAAGTCACTGGGACTAGTACCAGTTTTTATTTTACTATACATATCTCTAAGAATTTGGCTTTCAAGTATTATGGTGTTAGTTATCCATTGTTTATTTTTTATGAAATTATTACAAGTTGTTTTATTTCTAATATACTTAAGGGGGCAAGTGACATTTAGACACCAGATTATATCTTCCATAAACATACTGAAAGCATCTTTAATATTTAAATTGTAAATATAGTCCCAGTTTATATTATGAAGCCGCCAATTAAATTCTTGCAAATTTTCTGTCTTAATTATTCTTTTTAGACTGTGTTTGTTTTGAATTATGGTTGTATCATTATAGCTAACATTCATTGAGATTATATGAGCCAAGTGATCCGCTAACAGAGGGTCGTACAGCTCAATCTCATAATTAGAAGAAGAAATATTTGTAACAACATAATCAAGTGAGGAAGAACTTACCTGTCCATTCTTGTTTTTAAATATACGCGTGGGCTTATTTGTTGTAATATGAAGTTGGTAGGACTCAAATATATCACACATGATTTTTGTAGTTAGAGACTTATCTAGTAAATTAATATTGAGATCTCCACATAGCACTATATAATCGTATTTTTTAGTTGCATAATCTAAAACAATCGTTAGGTTCTTAAAGAAAATATCTAAGCATCCGTTTGGAGGTCTGTATATACTAAACACTACTGTTTTAAGTTTATTATTACTTGAAAACACAATTCCACACATTTCAATATGACACTCTAGTGAGCAATTATTAAATATACTAACATTGCAGAAGTTTAAATCACTTCTTATAAAAATTACTGAGCCCCCATGAATATGAATAGCACGGGAGTAATGAGCAGCAAGCTTAAAATTAGTTAGAATAATATAACCCATATTGTCATTCAAAATCCAGTGTTCTGATAGACACAAAATATCCACGTTTTTGTTATTAATAAAAATCTCAATCTTATTCATTTTATTAGTTAAGCTTTGGATATTTACATGCGCAATATTCATTATATTAGAGATCACATTAAGTTTAATTGCGACAGTCTTGGATATAAAAAATTGTTGGCGTCCTCTTCTTGTCTGTTATTGTTTGAATTTAGATCCATATTGTTATCATCATGTATAACCTGGATGATTTCTTCAGATACAGACATTACAGCCCGACAATTATTCTGGGACTCTGGTACCAGATTATCAACATCGATAATAGTTTCTGATAGATTTTTAGCCAGATCTGCGCTTGTATTAACAAACACCAAGTTTTTTGACTGATACTTGTTAGTAACAATTTTAACAATTACATTGCTCAATTCACTTTTCGTCAAGCATGTTTTAAAGGTATTATTTACCTCTAATATACTAATATTGCCTGGTACATAATTATTTAGCTTTTCGCCAAATTCTCTGAGTTTTTTATTAAATTTAAATATAAATTTATTTATTCTACAATCGTTTTTGTACGCCACTGTACAAATTGTTATATTCAACCTGGCACATTTTTTTACTTTATAACAAATATCTTTAAATAATGGATATTTATTATGCCTGTTAAAATTATTAGAACCTATAATGAAAATATGATCCTGATATGTAGAAGTTAAATTTTCCATGTCTTGAGTAACTTGTTGAAAATTAGCTCCAGGTTTAATTACACTTTCTACAAAAAACTTTTGAGGGTCTAACTTGTTCGTCAATATTTTATTCATATCCCGGCCGAAATTATCGCAGAGTATTAGTATTTTTTGTTTATTTGAATTTATGCTTAAATTTTGCCTATTCCTGAACATATTATTATCTATCTCTTGATATTTACAATTATCTGTTTGTAACATGTTTGACCTCATTTCGACAGCCCCTGTATTTGTTACTATGTCAGTCAAAGTTGATGCGTTTTTATAATTGGTTATTGTTTGTGTACTCACCGTTTTTACAGTTTTTTGTATACACAAGTCGTTGGCTTTTTGTAATTTATATAGTCGTTCTTTCAATTCTAGAATCAAATCTTCTTGTTATTTTATTAGTGCATTCATATCTTCTTCTCTTTCTAAAGCCTCCTTTATAAATGCAGCATTTTCATCTTTTAGTTTTTTCATGTACTTATCCTTATTATCTCCTTCAATAGAAAGTTCACAGATTGTCTTTTCCAATATCTCCGTCATTTCTTCAGAGTTTGCAATTTTTTCTTCGCAACACACGATTTTATTTTGTCCCACAAAACGAACTTGTGATTTAAATTTTGAAATACAGCATTTATGGAATACCATTTACAATTTATACATACAAAATGAGTAACCGTTTTAGTTTTACAACTTTTACACTTCATTTTACCAGGTCGAAAAATGTACCATTCGATGCAGAAAAACATGTAGAACACGATTGTTGAAAAATTGTGTCTAAATTGTCGGCTACTGTGCAAAAAAAATAAAAACCATAAATGAAATTGGACTCGAAACGGAGTTTAACTCGAAACGGAGTGGACATGAGCTCCTGAGGATGTTGCATGCTATACTCAGTGCTACTCTGCCATGCATACATTCCAGACTCAAGAGCCCCCCGTTGACGTGGGAGGTACACACGAGGAACGGACGATCTAGGATGAATACTCCTATGAATATTCATCATCTTGCGGGTATCGCTGTCCAATTGGTACTCCCCATTTAACTACCCCAAAGGAGTAGAGCAGAATCGAAACGGCAAGCATATTAGTGGCAAACAATTTGTTCTTCTCAGAAAGTTCAGAAGACCAAATCTTTCGAAGTCGGCGTCTGTACTTGCCACGGGGAGAATTCTATAATTGGTTAACATCCCTGGATGTGGCGTTGTTCCACACCCAGGTATGTGTTGGTCTCTCCGGCATCCAGAGATGTCGTAGGATGGTTCCGTCTGCGAGCTGCGTATCTTCGTAGAATACCCCGCAAGTTATGTATGTGCGACATTCTTATTATCTTTTAAGATGACATCACATTCATGTAGATTGTAGTGTATCATGTCCTTCTATGCATTTTTATAGTAAGTTAGATTAGTTTCGTGTTAAGCTTTATCGCTGTTAGACGGTTACCATTATTGTTAACCAACTCTGTCTGTTCGTCTACAAATAAAATATTTTTAAAAACACTTTCAAGTTCTCAACGAACTTTATTGGCGCAGTCGGTACGATTTGCAAAAGAAATCCATCGGTTTCAACCGTTTGTTTGCAAGTTCCTAAAAGTGTGAGACGACCCGAATGATTCCAGCCCATCAGCCTAGCAGCAGCTATAAACGAATTCCAGAAGGATACCTTTGACACAACCATCGAGGTAAGTAGAGTTTTCCTTTCTGCTTCCTTTCCACAAATTTCTATCGTAAAGATTTTGGAAAATTGACTATCAAAGTAGCTTAATTTTAAGTGTTAATTATCGCAATCAAAAAGAAAAAACGCCAATTTCTTTTATCGCAATCGAAATCTGGTAGACCGACTATTGCAGTCAAATAGATTTAAGAATTTTTCTCAAATTATTTCCATTTATTAGAATAAAATTATTTTATTAATTCTGCGAAAGATACTACTTTCAGTAACGTAAAAGTAGCTGAGTTTTATTATATTACATTCCAACGTATCTGTACCTTTTAGCAAAGGTCTTATACTTTTCTAAGAAGTAAGAGAATATTGTGAACTCGCAAGTTTAATTCTAATCTTCGTTTTATTAAGATTACTTTTTATTGTCCCGAAATTACATTATTAATTATTTGATTATTTTATGCCTGATAATTCCATTGACCAGTTAATAAATTCTTTAAAGTCACTCTCTGTATCAAAAATGTCAAACGAAATTAATTACACCCTATTCAAAATTTATTCAGATACCATACCGAATTATGATGGATCCGAGGTAACCCTCGAAATTTTCATAAATGCAGCTGACAAATTTTATAATATGTACCATGGCAATGATGGTTTAAACCAATGTGTAGATAGTGTTATTATGGGTAAACTAACTGATAGAGCCTAAGTGTTAATTGGAGCTCGACAGGAATTAAATTTTTGGTTTTTAATAAAACAAGAGCTTAGAAACACTTTCGGTGATAGGCAAAGCCTTAACAATTTAGAACAGTGTCTATTTACTCTAACGTTAAACAAAAATCAACATCCATTAGATTTTGCTAAACGGATACAATTAATTCGTAGTAAATTAGCTTTTAAAATTAATTCAATCAGTGCTACTGAAATGAGTGCCAATACAAAATTAATACACCTAAGACAATATGAATCGAAATCTTTAAAAGTATTCCAAGGAAACCTAAATATACGGTTACGAGACAAAATAAGTGTACAAAGACCAGACACACTTGAAACCGCAATGAGTCTATTTTTAGAAGACGAAAATTTTAATCAAACACAAAATTTAGTTGTTCAGAATAGAGCAAGTACTAGTCAACAGTTTCCTACAAAACAGACGCATAACACATTAACGACAAAACAACACCAATTTCAAAGTAACTTTACATATCCCAGTTTTCAGAATTCTGCAAACAATTTTCAGACTCCTGTAACAAATTTTCAGAATCAATCACAATTTCCGAGACAATCAATAAATATGCAACCCAGACAATTTCAATATAAATTCCCAACTAACAGACAAGTATTTGGACCACCTCAAAATGTTTTCAAACCTTCTAATAAACCTATCCAAAGGGTGTTTGAACAGATGTCAACAACCTCTCGAAACCCCACAAATCAAAGATCGACTTTCCAAACACCCATGTCTATAAGACAGCAACAGCAATAATTTCCCAGACAAACATTTACTAACCAAGAGTTGAATACTCAGGAAGAAAATGACGAAAAACTTGACACTTCACCCAAACTTTATCCTAATGAATATGAAAACTATTCGACATTTTCTGATCAACCATACGAATATAATGAACAAAATCCTGAAGAAAATTATGAAACTGAAACTGAAAGTTTTTACATTTCACCTCAACCGGACGAGAAGACGTAATAGAATTACATTCTGCTTCAGTTAATGCATTTCCCTATATACAAATATCAAATCCCCCAATGAAACTTATAATTGATACTGGTTGTCATACCTCAATGTTAAGACCCTCAATTGTCGAAAAATATTACCCAAATCTTCGAGACTCTTCACAGTTAAAAACATCTCTAGGTGAAAAATAAATTCAATTTAAAGCTATTTTCCCCGCATTCGAGGAATTTCAAAGTGATTACGAAATAGAATTTATTCTTTTTCAATTTCACGAATATTTTGACGGAATTTTAGGGTGAAAAGAATTGAAAAATCTCGATTTAACTATTAATCTTACTAACCAAATTTTATATAATGATTTTGTACAAATTCCTTTTTATTATCGACAAACTTACGAAACTTCATTCACATTTGAAATATCTCCCCATGAATCTTTAGTACGAGACTACCCCGTAAATATTTCAGATGGTGAAATTATAATTCCAAGATGTTATATAAATAATTTGTTTATCCTGAAACTTTAACATATGCATCAAATTATCAAGCATGTTTTGAAATTTACAATAATACAGACGGAACGATTTGTGTAACGATTAATGAACCTTTTTCTGTATATTCTATAAATACTAATTATTTTGAACTATTTAACATAGAATCTGCATTACCAAATGACGTGACTGAAATGACAAATCATACATATTTTATTAATAATTTAAATAATAACATCCGTACCAAGTCATATGAACGCCGAAGAAAGACGTGCTATTTTGAAACTCTGTAATGAATTCTCAGATATTTTCCATAATGAAAATTCCCGGCTCGTCGACGATTATATAAAACTTAACGAAAAAACCGTAGATGATCGATATCCAATATCAAATATCGACGATATTTTGGGCAAATTGGGTAAATGGAACTATTTCACCACCTTGGACCTCGCGTCAGGTTTTCACCAGATAGAAATGGAAGAAAAGTCTATCGAGCAAACTGCTTTTAATGTGGAACATGGGCATTTCGAATATGTTCGCATGCCCTTTGGTTTGAAAAATGCATCCGCCACCTTCCAACGTGTGATGGATCATATATTAAGAGGTTTACAAAATAAAATCTGCCTGGTTTACATGGACGACATTATAATCTTTACGACGTCATTACAAGAGCATATTTCAAATATTAAACAAGGATTTCAAAAATTACGCGAAAGTAAACTTAAGATACAACTTGATAAATCTGAATTTTTAAAGCAAAACGTTGAATTTTTAGGACATGTTATTGCCCCTAACGGCATAAAACCAAATCCAAATAAAATAAAAGCGATACAGAACTTTCCATTACCAGCAACTGCTAAAGAATTAAATCGTTTCTCGGTTGTTTGGGATATCGTAGATTCATTTAAAGATTTCGCTAAATTAACAAAACCGTTCACAAAATGTTTGAAGAAAGGAGAAAAAATTATTCATACTCCTGAATTTTTAGAAACTTTCGAAAAATGTAAACAAATGTTAACTAACGAACCGATTCTTCAGTACCGGGACTTTAGCAAACCCTTTATCTTAACAGCGGATGCTTCTAATATAGCAATAGGCGCAGTTTTATCCCGGGGCGGCCCAAACAATGATAAATCAATCGCGTATGCATCACGAACTTTAAACCCGGCCGAACAAAATTATTCGGTGATCGAAAACGAATTATTGTCTATAGTTAATTTTACAAAGTATTTTCGCCCTTATCTATTTGGTAGGAAATTTTCTATTGTAACCGATCACAAACCGTTACAATGGCTCTTTAGTCTTAAGGAACCAAATTCACGTTTAGTGCGATGGCGCCTTAAGTTAGAAGAATATGATTACAAAATCATATATCGAAAAGGAAAAGATAATAAAGTCGCCGACGCTTTATCGACAATAGAAACCCAATCTATGATAGCTAATACCCAAATGATGATAGCAGATTACAAGAAGATTTCTCCGAATTATTCTCAGAAATAATAAATATACCGGAAATAACCGATATTCAACCCGAAGATTTGCAAGACGATATTTTATCAAGCGAAGTAGCGAATAATCCAAGTACTTCTGTAGATAACCATAATCACGTAAATATAATTTCTGATGTAATTATACCTGACCCACAACCACCTGAAATACCTGACTCTAACGAAACGCAACATTCTTCTCAAGAAAACCCAATTTTAGAAATTCCTATTCCTAAGCTATTCTAGGATATAACAATACGATTCACTCCGCAACAAAATTTACGCCTTTCCAGATTATAAAAGGAAACATAAGTAACGAAAATGCATTTGATTTAACCTTAGAAAAAGTAACATCTGACTACATGGAGAAACACGCGAATAATATTAAAATATTAAATGGAATAATCAAAGAAAATAACGAAAAGTCTAAGGACTTAACAAAAATAAACTCTAATCGGAACGATCCCCCTGAAATAAATGTCGAAAAAAACATATCCCTTAAAGACACACCGCGAAATAAACTATCACCTCTTTACAGAAAAATTCAACCTAAATCGAACCGTGGTATTAAAATTAAAACACAAAAAACTACATATCAAAAACGTAGTTTAAAACCACAAAGAATACTTATCAGACGAAAACATGTTGTTGTTTCAGATGACAACGTTGTACCCGATACTTCTCACAATCTTGGTGATGGTGACAGGCCAACAAATCAAAATAACTAAAATAACTAATCCTTTACTTCCTTTTTCCCTCGGCAAAGCTAGAACTACCACGCAAAAACATACTTTTATAAAGTACTTTGACCTTATACAATTTGACAAATCTCTGTATGACATTAAACGGAATATTAAAACTATAAATGGCCTTATTTCTATTAAAGATGAGCTATACCCTCAATTACATCATACTTACGAACACCTGATATATTTATTAAATCAAACAACGCTAAAATTAAATTATCTAAAGCCCCAAAAACACACACGCTCAAAACGTGGTCTATTAAATATAGTAGGAGGAGCAAATAAATGGCTCTTTGGCACACTAGATGATGAGGATGAAAATAGATATAATAAAGCTATTTCCACATTAGCAAATAATCAAAATTTGTTACAAAATGACTTAAAAAAATATTTAACTATCACAAAAAGTTTTATGAATGAAACCACAATCATTATGAAAAAAATCATTCATAATCAAGAATTAATAAACAACCAAATTCGAAACATAGTAAACAGCCTAAATAAGTTCACTATATTCTTACAACTTCAAAATTCTCTCGATACAATGATTATCGATTGTCAAAATATCCTATCAATACTAAATAATATTGAGGACTCTATTTTATTTGCTGAACTGAATGTTATACACAGTACTATTTTACCACTACCTGCACTTAATGAATTCATTAAATTAACGAATGAAATTCATAAAGGAAGTCTACCGCATTTCAAAAATTTAAAATCATATTATAGATTACTAAAAGTTGAAATCCATTACAAAGGTAATAGAATTTTATTTGCAATACATTTTCCAATACTACAAGAAAATCTTTACGATTATTACCACCTATACCCTATTCCATTAAACGACCAAACCATAATTCCCTTAAAACCCTATATTATTTTTAACTCGATCATCATTATGAAGACGAACCGTGTCACGAAATAGAGGACACCTGTGTCTATTATGTTAAACACCAAATTTCAAGAGAAGATTGTATTCCAAAATTTCTTAATGGAAAAAACAATCATTATTGCCAAACTCTCCAAGTCCACCTCGAACAAGACGTGACTGAACCAATCAATGATGCCTACTTAATCATCGTACCTTTAAAACAAACCATGTTGAAAAGAAATGTAGTGAATATGGATATGAACAGATTAACCAACCACAGTTAATTCGAATCCCATATAAGTGTAGTGTAATAATAAACGGTTACACCTACAACAATGATGTTCCAATTGAACGAGCGACTCCATTTGAACTACCCCAGATTGAAGTTAAGAAGTTCAACCCTGAGAACAACCCTCTGAAAGTTCCAGAGAAAATTAAGTTGGATGACCTTACCAGACTACAGAAACTAGCCGAAAGAACTCAGCTTCATCGACTACAAGCTCTGGAGGAAGACTTCTTATATCGCCCTGTATATTTTCTTATTATTAATTATCATAGTTATTTCATATATTGTTTTTAAAGTAGCTTTCAGATACAAACAGCATTTATACTAATATATTTTAGGGCGTATAAAAAGCAAGAAAACAAGAATGAAACAAATATTAACAAAATTAGAAAAATCCTGAAAATAATACTACGGTATAATTTTCCTCTTAGTGATGGAGGAGTTATGTATGTGCGACATTCTTGTTATCTTTTAAGACGACATCACATTTATGTAGATTGTAGTGTATCATATGTCCTTCTATGTATTTTTATAGTAAGTTAGATTAGTTTCGTTTTAAGCTTTAACGCTGTTACTATTATTGTTCACCAACTCTGTCTGTTCGTCTACAAATAAAATCTTTTTAAAAACACTTTCAAGTTCTCAACGAACTTTATCGTCCTCTCTTGAGGTGGATGACTGCGCATTTGTCCAACCCAAGCTCCATTCCAATTGCCCGCGTGTATTCCTCGACCACCCTGAAAGCATTTTGAAGTTCTCGCTCTCCGGAGGTATAGAGTTTAAGGTCACCCATATGAAATTGATGGGTGACCTTATGCCTCCGGTTGGCGGAGTCCAACAGATAGAGGCAACAGTGAGATGCAGAAGAGGAGCGGACTCAGAGAGTCACCCTGAAACATTCCTCTCCTCACCAACTCTGTCGAAACTCGCTCGGCACCGGATGTTATGATGAAGCGAGTTCTCCAAAGCGGTAACAGTTGTTCAATGCATCTCACTAGTGGTGCTGGTACCACAAGACATCCGAGTAAGTGTAACAATAGTTCATGTGATGTATCAAATGCCTTGCGATAATCAATCCAGACCATTGATAGATTCCGCTTGTATTGCACAGAATAATGTGTAATACAGCGGTCTATCAGCAGGTTTTCCTTGCAACCTTCACCTGCCAGGCCCTTCTTGGCACCATGCTGTTCGTTTATCTGTTGGTAGACCGGATCAACGGACCTCAACATCTTGGTATTCAAGATACAAGTAAATAACTTGTAAAGGAGTTGAGGCAGGTAATCGGCCTATAATTTTTTGGGTCAGACAGATCCCCCTTTTTGGGGATTAGCACAGTTCGCCCTCGACAAACCAGTCCGGAATTTGCTTCCCCTCGTTCAACCATGAGTTAAAACTCGGGCCAGATGGCGGTGGGTGGAAGGAAAATTCTTCCACCACCAGTTGTTTATACCATCTGGACCCGGGGCAGCGAAGTTCTTGGTTCCAACAAGTGCTTGTTGAACCTCTTCCGTACTGATTGCCGGGCATACTTGGTCTGGATCATCTAAGACTCTACGACAGAGAGCCTCGAAGTGTGCTATAGCTGGAGTGTCATTATCGAATGGACTCATGACTTCGTAGATTCCTTTCCAGAAGGCTTCGACATTATCAACAGTCGGCGGATTTTCGACAACACGCTGTAGCTCTTGGAACAGGCGAGACGGGTTTGTTTGAAACAATTTGATTTGTTCCAAACTCCGCATTCGAAGACCAAGGTCTTCTTTATTGCCATGAGTGCTCGAATCCTATCTAGACAATGCTGCTTGATGGTCTGCAGCACTGTCCGATTTAGAGTGTGTTGTTGGCGTCTCAGTTCAGCTGCCACACGCCGAACTCTGGATTCGAAAAGCGTGTTGTCTCGCCGATCGAATTTTTGCCTAGATTTTATTTACGCGCCACTTAGTCTTCTCGATCCGGTCAACCGCGTTTGTCAGGCGCGGTAGTGGGAAAAGTTCCTTGGCGGCTGCGTAAACGGCACTGTTGATCTGCCATAAGTTGGCATCTTCTGGAAGTTCCTCATTGATCAACGAGTCCATTCTTGTCAAGTCTTGTGGCTTTGGATTAACCCTGGTGTTAAGATTAACCCTTGTCCTTAAAGCGACGTCGATGTACTCAAGAGGATGTTCCTCGTCAGATGGTATTTGCCGCGGTGGAACTGCGACAGGCACATCCTCACGCTGACGAGGTGCCCTTACGTAACCTATTCGGCGCAGGAAGGATACTTGGTCTCTCAGATGTTGCTGAGAGACGGCGCGATACTCCGGGTGCATATCGCACCACAACCAGTGTAATCGCGCCATGTACCTGTTATCGAACCCAGGAGATGCTGTGAAAGTAGTTTTAAGTAAAAGATCCCAATTAGACATAAGCACACAAGCTAAGGCTTGAATGGTGTATGTGGAACATCTGTTCCATGTACACCATTTTTTTTTTTTTTATCAAAAATATGTCCAATTTCAAGTCAGTTCCTAAACCCAAAATTCCTTTTTTTTGCCTGATATGCATGAATCCGTGCATATCAGGATTTTTTAAAAAATTTATAAGACGATTTTCAGTACAGTTTCCAAAATTCCCTTTATCTTTTTCGGCCCATATCTCATGTTTGAACGAACGCATCCAGGCACGATGCAGCATGTAGAGACGACCAAGGACATGCATTGTCCTCAGCCAGTACCGATTCCTCGAAGGACGGACTGCGCCACTACAATGATCATAGCGCAGATGATCATTGTCATAAGCCGGTCTAACAGATCACAGGAATACTCCACAAAGGCGCGAGAGTGAATCTACCGTAGATCGGTAGCTCTTGATCTGATCTACCATAGACTGATCCACCTTCGTGGTCGCACTGATCTACGGACCCATAGGTTCACTCTACCCTCGCGTTCTGGAATTCCTAGTGAGTCCGTGACCTACGGCTTCCAAGGATGGTTGAGCTGGCCTCGCCTACCCATTGGTCATCGTCTCTACCGGGATCGTGTCTGCTAGCATCATTTTGAAATTTTAGGAACTGAATAAAATTTGGAAATAGCGGAATTTGCGACGCCACGTGGCGACATGAAGTGGTCTCGGGTCATTTCCATATATATAGTGGGAGACCTCCCAATGATCTCGCCAAATGGAAATCCGCCATTTTTGATCAAATCAAGCCAGGATAAGCCTCAGGGCGGTACGCACGGGTACCGGGGCACTTCCCCATTATTACCAGGTGACCGCCTTGTGAGATAGCATTCGAAGAGATTTCCCCTTTCTGAAATATCCACAGACGTCTAACGGCATATACCCCTTTTGGAGAATATTACCTTAAATTTTTAGTCTAATTCTAACAGTAAATCTATAAAACCCACTCACTAAATTGCCAGTCACGTCCATGTAATAATTCTCTTTCGGCAATCGATCACTCGCCTTTAAGCGCGGCCGTCGCGGTCGCTGACCCCTTGTGGGGGTATCGTGGTTATGGTGGCAGACCTTGCTAGGTGAGGCTCTATATGTACTATGATGATTGTTTAATATATACCCTTATTTATTATCCATGTCTTCTTATTGCGTTCTAGTAATAGTCTAGTATTTGTGTTGACCCCATAGCTAACGACCCTCGCAATTGCGTCGGTTTGACCATTCGGCTGAAGCCAAAGAAGAGTGAACGAGCAAGACCTGTCTGGGCAGGTGTCAGAAGTGAATTGTGTATTGTGCAAAGTGTTTAGCCAGTGTTGTATCTTTAGTTCAGGAAGTTGCGAAACCTGTATACGAGGAAGCATTCATTGTCGACAGTTGCCGTTAATCTATCGATTTCGAGACTTCGATATATTAAGGGTTTGCCACGACCTGCGTTGAATTCAACGGCCAAGAGTTAAATCAGATGTAGTGACAGCGGTTGGTTGACTTAATCGAATATCGGTCGTTCCCTCCTACTATTACTGGTTATAACGAATGGTTAACTAACGTTGACACAGCCTTAGCAAATTAGTTTAGTTATTAAACGTTGATATGGCGCCCAACGTGGGGCTGTGCTTCGGTTGACCTCATCTCTTGCATGAATCGTAGTCATGAACGACAATCCTTTGATATCTTTGACCCCTAGTGGCTTCTACGAGCAAGAGACCGGGTTGATGGAAGATTCCTCCGTAGTGCCGGAGCGGCAGCCGGAACTGATCAGTAATGTTTCTCCCTCGTTGAGGTCCCCTGAAAATCCTCCATCAATGGAAGATCTATTCGCCAAGATGGCGCAAACTTTTGTAAACGCTATGCAAGACGCAGCACAGTGCACAACTTCTACCTATGACCGACCACGTAGTCCTAACGTGGAATATCATGGCTTAGACCATGAGAGTCCCGAAACTTTCATCCGAAATTTCGAGGACTATTGCCACAGAGCAAGAATTAATAACAGTACAGACCGATTCCATTTAATAACTGAGCAACTAAAAGGAGAAGCCCGAAAATGGTTTGATCAATATCGAACTCTCATTACTTCGTACGAAGTATTCATTGAACGTTTCCGCAATAGATTTGATTCAGGCGATATCTACACTCAGGCAATCACAAAGCTTTATGGCGAAATGCAGCATGCAGGTGATTCATCAGCGGTATTCATTACCAAGAAAATATGTCTTTTTAATAGGGTCGACCCCTTCAAACCGGAAGCTCTGAAGGCCAGTATCATACTGGACCAACTCAGACCGGAGATACGTTCTCGCTTACGCGGAACACATATTTTTAACACTGAATCACTTGTATCTATAGCATCTAGGGTAGAGCGAGATATAGCTGATGAAGGATCTGCGGCGCGTTCCAATGAAAATAAATCTAAGACAAAATCTAATCAAAATTATAATCAACCATCTTCTGGCAACTCCTATAATGGCCGTGTTTGGCATACTCCCCAAAGTGAGAATAACAATAGAGACACTCAAGACGTCAGGAACCGACAAGTCCATTTCCAAGAGCAGGCAACCTCTAGCAATCAAAACCGTCCAAATTCCAACAATCAGAAAATTCCTCCTACTCCATGTCGATTCTGTCCTGATGTCCAATGGCACTACCATTCCGATTGTCCAAACAATCCTTACAAGAGACGACAACAGGGAAACTTCTCAGGGGTTCGAGAACAGGGCAATTCCCGCAATCCCCCTCCAGTCGGCCCTACGAGTACGCCTCGTCGTCAATAGACCAATCCCAATCTATAAACCCATTTGACCACTTGCCTGACCTGACGTCAGAATACCCAGAATATGCCAAAGACCCTGCCAACTTTCAGCCTATAATCCTATCAGAAGCCATTAACCATTTATCAAATTTTTATCCTTTGCCTCGAATCAAAATTATCGTTAATAATAAACTTGTGTTCGCACTTCTTGATACCGGTGCTACAAGGAATATCATTAATCCGCAATTTCTCTCATCGATGAATAACCTATCAGATCCTCAAACTTTCGCTCTTGCTTGTGGCGATCAAGTTATTGATTCGCAAGGCACTACTTCTCTAGACATCTTTATATCGGATGTTCGTTTCCATGTACCATTTCAAGTTATCGAAGAACTGAACGAAGGAATCATATTAGGAGCTCCATTCCTTTATTCTCAACATGTCGTATTTGACTATCATAGGAAATGTGTATATGTGGGAATAGACAGACGTATAACCGTGTTCTGGAATCAGGCAACCGATAGAGCATCTAATGAAGAATTGCCGGAAACCCTAAAAATTTCTAACTCCATTTTCAATTCACTTTTCAAAGAATTTTCTGATCTATTTACGGTGGAATTGACTCAAGCAACCACCGTAAGTGTTAAACACAAAATTATCGTTAAGGACCATCGTCCATTCAATGTAAAGCCATATCCCATGTCGCCTAGTAAAAAGAAGATCATGTATGATCAGATAGAGGAAATGTTAAAAGCCGGTGTTATTGAATCAAGCACATCACCATATAGTTCACCCCCAGTCATCATTGAGAGACAAGATAAGAAACCGCGTTTCTGTATCGACTATCGTAGATTAAACGAAGTCACGCTTGACGAAGCCTCTGTTTTACCAAAAATCTATGAAAGTATCAAGGACCTGGGGAAAGCTACAGTATTTACTGTACTTGATTTGAAGAGCGGATATTGGCAAATTCCTTTAGATGATTCATCCAAAATTTACACAGCGTTTACTACTCATGATGGAGCTGCCTATCAATTCAATGTTATGCCGTTCGGCTTGAAGACTGCCCCGTGCACATTCCAAAAATTCATGGCCAAAGATGTTCTAACAGGATATTTGCACCATTTCTGTAAAGTCTATTTAGACGACATCATCATTTATAGTGAAGATTTGGAAGGACATGTGGAGCACCTCAGGTTGATTTTTGAACGACTACGGCTACATAACTTGAAGGTTTCTCCGGATAAGTGTGTAATCGCTACTAATGAGATTACCTATCTTGGGCATCAGATTACTTTAGATACCACTAGACCACTTGATAAACATAAATTGCAGCTTCAGAACTATCCTGTTCCTAACAATAAACGACAACTTCAGAGTTTTCTCGGTCTATGCAACTGGGTAAGAGAATACATCCCTAATGCAGCCCTCATTACCAAGCCGCTAACCAGACTACTCTCGAACGACGTCCGCTATAAATGGACAAAGGAGGCCCAGAACGCATTTATGAATATTAAGCAGATCTTAGCAGAACCCTTGGAACTTCATAGACCAGATTTGGACAAAACTTTTATTCTTCAGACGGATGCTAGTCTACTAGGCATGGCAGCAGTTTTATATCAGTTCGGCGATGGAGGTGAAAGACATATTATATCTTATGCAAGTCATACCTTGTCTCCTACAGAGAGAAAATATCACATAAACGAGCTAGAATGTCTAAGTGTGGTTACTTACGTTAAGCGATATAAGATTTACTTAGCAGACAAACCTTTCATCGTCCGAACTGATAATAGGGCTCTCCTGTGGTTGGATAAGCACCGAGATGAGAAAACGAAGTTTACAAGATGGTCGTTGTTGTTGCAAGAATATTCTTTCAAAATTGAACACTGTCCAGGCAAAGAAAATCTTTTGGCCGATTATCTCAGTAGGAATCCTCAAAATTCAAGTTTGGAGCATCTCGATGAAGAGCGAATGTTTCCGCCTAAATTCAAATCAAAAGAAAATATTTTGGCTATCACCCATTTGGAACTTTATCAATCTATTATAGAAAGTCAACAGGATTCTACGAACATCAGGGAGAAAGTTAGTCGTTGGATTGAACTCAGTCAACGAACTATAAATGAGAGATCGGTTAAAGATCAGAAATTTTACTCAACTCATCAAGTGAGAAATGGCATACTTATGAGATTGATTTCAGACAAAATTTATTTAGTGGTACCTAAGCGTAAGATCAAAGAGAGCATATCACATTTTCACGACAAGACTGGTGTCGGCCATCCAGGAAGAGATGAAACCTTTCGGACCATATCTAGAACCTATTATTTTAACAACATGTCCAGGCTAGTAGGCCAATATATTCAAAATTGTTTAGTGTGCAAATCTGTTAAAGGACGACAAGTGCAGCCGGAAGCCCCATTACGGTGTCATGAACCTCAATACCCTTTTGAGGTGATCAGTATGGATATCTTGGGACCATACAAACGCGCTAAGGACACTGGTAATCGATTTATAGTCATGACGGTCGATCTATTTACTAAGTGGACCGAAGCGCAAGCTTTCGTAAAGGTGAATGGTGAAACTTTAGTCCGATTTCTGGAGGAGCACTGGATATCTCGGTTTGGCTTGCCGAAGACTATCATATCAGATCAAGGAGGACATTTCCAAAGTGGATGGTATACTCAGTTTAGTAAACGCAACCATATTCATAATTTCTATACGCCCATTTATCATCAACAAGCAAATCCAATAGAAAGACAGGTGCAAGAAGCCAAGAAAATTTTAAAATCTCTTATGTTCAATCAGGCAACAGACACATGGGATATGTACATTGTACAAATGCTTTACAATCTAAGAACACGTAGGAACGCTTCCACAGGATATACCCCAAGCTTTGCAGTTCTAGGCTACGAACTAGCAGAAGCAGGCGAATGGCAGATAGAAAGCTATTTCCAAGAAAGACAACCCACATTAACCAGACCAGCTATTGTTCAAAATATAAGTCAAAATTCACAACAGTATCGACAAAAATACGCTCCTAAGGAAGCAGTCACTCCTATAGTTCTGAAAGTTGGAGACAGAGTTATGGCTAAAAATATGCGGAAAGACAAGCAAGCATTTATACCTTCGTGGACTGGGCCACATAGGGTGACAGAGAAAGTGTCAAATGAGGTTTATATTATCCAGAAAGACCAACATCTATCCCGATTACATGTGAACGATCTGAGACTTGTGAAACCAACGGAGGAAGTAGGATTCGCATCCAGTGAAGACGATTCCGATGACTCTTCAGTGGGCGATCCGCACGATGGACCAGAGCATTCCAATGATCCAATTCCCGTCCAAGTCCAAATTCATACCCCTAATACAGCCAGCGTAGCTGTCTCGAATGTAAGGAGGCATCCTGCGTCGAAGCAGACAAAGGGTAGCGTTTCCGAAGGGCCGGAAACCAGTTCGCAAGCAGTTTCGCATGCTGATATTTCCATTCATGATCCAGATCCTTCCACACTAGTACATGACCAAAATTCTATTCGAACCAATGATTCCAAGCAAACCACTGACCAGACTATTCCGCTTACAGAGGGTTCCTCTGAAGCAAATATCCTTTCTGAAAATATTCCACAAAATTCCTGTAATCCTTTCAATCTCGAGAGAGAGCGAAGACTCATAATTCCTTTGACAAATGTTAAACTACCAAATTTAAGTTGTATTTCTAAAGACGTTCCGTAGAGAAGTCTCTCCTCCCGCTGTCCACACGCGAGGAGAAAATAAGAGTGATGAGATTATGTCCAGAAATTTTAAAGTCCAAATTTATAGTCGGATACTGCGGTATCCTTTGTTTCAATTTTAACTAATACGTACTGATTTATGTTCACAGCCTGAACATAAATAGATGCATGCTGATCCTATCCTGAGATCCAAACCATAAATTCCCAATGCAATGATCCACCAGTCCCAATGGTATGTTGGCAGATTCCAGACGAACGAGCCAAGCAGTGGAGTGCAGCATTCTCCAAGAGGATGGACTCCCAAGACATAAGACGAAGACAGAAGACGAAGATCGAAGAGCAAGACAGAAGATTCAGAAAACAGTGCATAAAGACACTATCATGTTTTCCAAATATGTTCATTCGATAAATATGTTAAGTCCACTTTTGACCAATAATTCTATAAATTACCAATGTTATGATCCATTCTACTTTTAAACCTATGAGGCCAATAATTTTATAAATTCTAAATGTTCAGTCCCATACTACCATTCGGCCAATAATTGTATAAATTGTATTGTGTTCTATCTATCAATGTTAACCATACCACCACCACCATATTCCCACAAGAGTTGTTAATAAAGCCTATGATCCATATATCCAATTCTTTTATTTATTTCCTGATGGAAGTAATTAATTTTAAAAATATTATTAAGTAATCTTAAGCAGTGACAAAGTGTAATAGTGATCGATTCCGAAAGACGAATTTTCAAAAGGAGGGGAGTGTTATCGAACCCAGGAGATGCTTAAGTAAAAGATCCCAATTAGACATAAGCACACAAGCTAAGGCTTGAATGGTGTATGTGGAACATCTGTTCCATGTACACCATTTTTTTTTTTTTATCAAAAATATGTCGAATTTCAAGTCAGTTCCTAAACCCAAAATTCCTTCTTTTTGCCTGATATGCATGAATCCGTGCATATCAGGATTTTTTATAAAATTTATAAGACGATTTTCAGTACAGTTTCCAAAATTCCCTTTATCTTTTTCGGCCCATATCTCATGTTTGAACGAACGCATCCAGGCACGATGCAGCATGTAGAGACGACCAAGGACATGCATTGTCCTCAGCCAGTACCGATTCCTCGAAGGACGGACTGCGCCACTACAATGATCATAGCGCAGATGATCATTGTCATAAGCCGGTCTAACAGATCACAGGAATACTCCACAAAGGCGCGAGAGTGAATCTACCGTAGATCGGTAGCTCTTGATCTGATCTACCATAGACTGATCCACCTTCGTGGTCGCACTGATCTACGGACCCATAGGTTCACTCTACCCTCGCGTTCTGGAATTCCTAGTGAGTCCGTGACCTACGGCTTCCAAGGATGGTTGAGCTGGCCTCGCCTACCCATTGGTCATAGTCTCTACCGGGATCGTGTCTGCTAGCACCATTTTGAAATTTTAGGAACTGAATAAAATTTGGAAATAGCGGAATTTGCGACGCCACGTGGCGACATGAAGTGGTCTCGGGTCATTTCCATATATATAGTGGGAGACCTCCCAATGATCTCGCCAAATGGAAATCCGCCATTTTTGATCAAATCAAGCCAGGATAAGCCTCAGGGCGGTACGCACGGGTACCGGGGCACTTCCCCATTATTACCAGGTGACCGCCTTGTGAGATAGCATTCGAAGAGATTTCCCCTTTCTGAAATATCCACAGACGTCTAACGGCATATACCCCTTTTGGAGAATATTACCTTAAATTTTTAGTCTAATTCTAACAGTAAATCTATAAAACCCACTCACTAAATTGCCAGTCACGTCCATGTAATAATTCTCTTTCGGCAATCGATCACTCGTCTTTAAGCGCGGCCGTCGCGGTCGCTGACCCCTTGTGGGGGTATCGTGGTTATGGTGGCAGACCTTGCTAGGTGAGGCTCTATATGTACTATGATGATTGTTTAATATATACCCTTATTTATTATCCATGTCTTCTTATTGCGTTCTAGTAATAGTCTAGTATTTGTGTTGACCCCATAGCTAACGACCCTCGCAATTGCGTCGGTTTGACCATTCGGCTGAAGCCAAAGAAGAGTGAACGAGCAAGACCTGTCTGGGCAGGTGTCAGAAGTGAATTGTGTATTGTGCAAAGTGTTTAGCCAGTGTTGTATCTTTAGTTCAGGAAGTTGCGAAACCTGTACACGAGGAAGCATTCATTGTCGACAGTTGCCGTTAATCTATCGATTTCGAGACTTCGATATATTAAGGGTTTGCCACGACCTGCGTTGAATTCAACGGCCAAGAGTTAAATCAGATGTAGTGACAGCGGTTGGTTGACTTAATCGAATATCGGTCGTTCCCTCCTACTATTACTGGTTATAACGAATGGTTAACTAACGTTGACACAGCCTTAGCAAATTAGTTTAGTTATTAAACGTTGATATACCCACTGCGATCAGGCTCCCTGCTCTTATGGCAGGTCAGCAAGTCATCCCTCAATTCCCTCGTCCACTTAAAGCGTCCATGTGGACTGCGTAAGTCGTCAACGTCGAGACCGTCTGGTGAGGCCCCTTTCATCTGTCTCTGACCTCCATCTGGTTGGGGTCGATTGTGAGGGGCCATTTCTGGGGTTTGTGGAACCAGAATACGGGGTGCATAAACCATAAACATAAAATTAATATTATCTTCCTTGTATTGTATAAATCGAAATTTTTAGGTGTAATCTCACTGTGCTTGAAAATGCAGTCTAGTAACTACGAAACTGCAGTCGCAAAGAAAAAATAAAAAGTGATATTTAACAAAGTAAATTTGTGTATGTTATTTGTTATAATGGAATATCACAAAGTAACGGAGAACTCCATTGAGTTTTTATAATTTTTTTTATTTCAAACTTTTTGTGAAGTAAACTTTGCCACCACTAAAAGCTAGGATTGTTACATTTTAAATACGTATAATTTCTTTTACAGATAATTATATGGAATTGGATACTAGCTGCTGTACAAAGAAAGGATAAACTAGAAAAAGAAAAAAATATGTATTTAAGAAACCGAAAGAAATGAGTTTCTTCGTGGCAAGAGAGTAGAGAGCCACAAAGTAAAGCCCGGTTGTAAATGCCAAAAAGACTGATCTCTTAATATTGAAGAATCACATGGTATAAAAATAAATGAAAAATATTGGAGGACAAAGAGCTTTTCTAAGCCATTACATAGAAATTACTGAAATAAAAGAAAGAAGAGCCTCAAGGATTAATGAAAATCATAGAAAGAAAACGTCAAAAAAATTTTTTTTAAAATCTGAAGATGGTACCCGTGTCGAGGTTTGTAAGGTGTTCTTTTTGACCACTTTGGGATATGCTGGTAATAATGATACAATCTTGCGAGTTGTAGGAAGTCCATTAGCAGATCAACGTGGCTCTTATAAAAGAATGAAACTTGATCGGGGTGTTATTCAAAACCATATTAAAACTACTCACCATGCGTGTCTCATTACAGGCGAGAACGCGCCCCGAACAAATTGTATCTACCAAGTGATATTATCATCTCCAGTATGTTTAACGGTTTTAAAGAGTGAATATGAATATTTCCTTTGCGAGATTAGGTCATGAAGAATGTGAAAAATGCGAAGCATTTTTGTTGCACGATCCTAACCACAACAAAGAAAATGCCTTGAGTAATGTAGGTTGCTCTAGTTGCTCTCAGTGGCCAGAACATATTAAAAAAGCTGAGATAACTAGGGAAGAGTAATGGGCTGACAAACAAAAAATAAATGAAGAGTGCATGTTTTATTTTACGGACATTCAAAAGGTCATAATGCTTCCGAGGATAGATATGTTTAAGCAAGTAATATTTACACCTCGTATAATAGCATTTCATCAATCCTTTGTTCCACTTGGCAGTATTAATAAAAAAAATAAAGCGTTAGCAGTTATTTGGCACGAGGCCATTGCTGTGAGAAAAAAAGAAGATCTTATTAGTGCTTATAACATGTTTTTGTCAAAGTACGCTAGAGATAAGAAGAATATTAGCATATGGGCCGATAATTGCAGTGGACAAAATAAAAACTGGTCACTGCTAAGCTTTCTATTACGCATAATTAATTCAGACCATATCGCGGCTGAAGCAATTACCATTAAATATTTTGAGCCTGGACATCCTTATATGTCAGCGGACAGCTTTCACCATTTAGTGGAAAAAGGTTTAATAGAAAATCCAAAAGTATGTGACTTCCAAGACTTTCCTAATGTACAAAACTGTATAAAAAACAACTCAGTCATTGTAAAAGAAATGGATTTTAGTGAATTTAAGCACTGGCCAAATTTAACTACAAACTATCAAATTCAAAAATTAAACAAAACCGTCCATTTTTAAAAGAGATTGTAGTAATAGAAGCAAGAAGAGGTTCTAAAAATTTGTTTTACAAAAAGTGCTTTAAGGAAATAGATTTTGTAGAACTAAATTTGTTATCAAAAAAAAATTGGCCACTGCAAGAACCTGTAAGCTACAAATCCAATAGAGGTTTATCATCCGAAATAAAAAAGAAGCTTCTTCACAATTTATCATCAATTATTCCAAATCACAAACTATCTTTTTGCAAAAATTTACCAGAAAGTGATGCGGCGGATCTAATCAACAATATTGAAGACGAATAAAACATTTGTCTTTAGATTTTTCTTAAAAGAAACTTTGATTTAAGTTTGACTTTAGTTATTGTTAGACGCTAATAAATAAACATATTTTTTAAACTAATTTTGTTTTCTAAATACACCTTTACCCATTTCATCATTTTATAAAATAACTATATTTAACTAAACTAGGTATTATGTGTTGCCTTACCTGCTAACTAGCGAGCAGCGCCCTCAAAGCTCAAGTCAGTCTACATGACAGTTGAAAATTTAATGGCCGTGTACTTGGTGCGTGTATGATTTAGTTAAATAAAGTATATTGTTTAATTTGACGCCTGTAGCTCGATTCTGATAATACCACAGTTTTCAGAAGTGGCATTACCGACGTGCAGAGAAATACGCGAAATAAAGTACCGGCCAAGGTTATTGAAGAAAATTGGCTCGCGTGTGAATCGTGTGCCTACAATCATTATGCGCCATTTTTTATGGTTTGTAAGTGATTTACAAAGTTAGACTTATCATTGGATTCAATATTATTGTGATTAACATTATAAGTTCGAGTGATTTGAACTTTGGAGTTATAATATCTAATAAATTTAATTCAGTAGTTATTAAAAATGCCATCAGATACTGAGACACAGCCTCCCAACAGCGCTGACACGATTCAAGCAGCGGAAGGAAGTCCACGATATTTTCAAAACATGCATATACACTGACGATCAATTGAAGTGACCCAAGAAAAATTTGCATCAACTTCCAACTCATATATCTTTTGATGCAAGAATCGCAAAGCCATAAATCTTTTTAGGTATTATAGATATACGCCTCAAAAATATGTGACACATTTTGCTTGTCCTTGTCTCGTTTATTTTTGGAGATACGGTGGTGAAAGTTGAGCCATGTTTTTCTACCAAAGTTTGAGGTTGTGCATGGAGTGTCCCAAACCGTTTTCGGATATGACAATATAGTCATTTTGTACCCTCATTCATTGCGTTCATTTTCATTTTTGATTGATTGTGCTAACTTAATTGTTGTTGATTTTATGAGGTTTTCTATACAACAGGACATTTTTTGACTTTAAATGCTTACTTTTTAAATGTTTACAATTAAATCTTACACGTACATAATACACAAATAAAAAATTTTAGCATTAAATGTCAATAACGAGTTGGTCCACCTCTTGCTCCTATAACTGCTTGATACCGTCGGCATACTGACAATGCAATTATCTATAATTTGCTGATCCACAAGAGGCCATTCCTCTGAAACCGCAAAAGCAAGTTCTTCCAAATTGATAGCTGGTACCATTCGCTTGCGAAGGCATCTTAAAAGTGCGCCCCAGACATGCTCGATAGGGTTAAGATTCGGCGAGCAGGAAGGCCATACCATTCTTGTGATATGTTCTTCGAAAAAATTGTTTACTACTCGAGCACGATGTGGTCTTGCATATATAGAAATTCAGGGTCTCTTTGATTCACAAAAGGCAATACAATAGACCGCAAAGTTTGATTGAGGTACCTATCCCGCGCATTCATAATTTCATTTGCGAAAAATATCAATTCAGTTCTCCCCCTGTCAAAAAGTAAAAAAATGAACTATTGTATAGAAATCCTCATAAAATCAACAACAATTAAGTTAGCACATTCAATCAAAAATGAAAATGAACGCAATGAATGAGGGTACAAAATGACTATATTGTCATATCCGAAAACGGTTTGGGACACTCCATGCACGACCTCAAACTTTGGCAGAAAAACATAGCTCAACCTTCATCACCGTATCTCCAAAAATAAACGAGACAAGGACAAGCAAAATGTGTCACATATTCTTGAGGCGTATATCTATAATACCTAAAAAGATTTATGGCTCTGCGATTCTTGTATCAAAAGATATATGAGTTGGAAGTTGATGCAAATTTTTCTTGGGTCACTTCAATTGATCGTCAGTGTATATTGCCAAAATTTGATCCACTGAAAAATAATAATTACAATTTCATTGTGGATTAAAAAAATAGAAGAATATGGGGAGCTATACGATTGGGACGAAGTTGCTGTAAAACATGCTCTTTCCAAGTTAACTGGAGCTGCTAAAACACGGAGAGATAGTCTACCGTGTGAGGCAAGAAGTTGGAACAATTGGAGAAATTTGTTGGAGGAAACCTTTGCAGAGCAAAAGAGTGCAATTTCCCTTAGGCTTGAGGCTCAAAATTATAAGTGGAAACCTAACCAGGACATTGTAGAATAATATTTCAAGAAGATGGCAAGGTGTAACAAATGTAACATGTCAGTTCCGGAGACCATAGAATGGATTGTTCATGGCCTGAACGATAGCAGGTTTAGGGATTACTTAGGTCCACTAAGCTGGTATGAAAAATTAAATCAATTACTACCAGATTTGAAGTCAGGTTCTGTACATATTCGTCGTCAAGCAGCACAAGCTAGTAAGAAACAATTTAATACTAATAGTGATAAGAACTCGGATAAGAATTTATTCAATTCGGTTAAAGTTAAAAAAGTGACTTGTTTTAAATGCTCCAAAATGGGACATTATGCTAGAGATTGTCCATTAAAACAAAGTAAGTCAAACGAAACTAATGCTACCCGAACACTATCAAGTACTTCTCATGCTACAGATGAAGCTCAAATTCATTTCCGCATTGGTAAAAACATGGGCGGTGGTCACTGAAAAGAAAAAACATACGCAATAGGTATGAGAAAAAACTTTGCATTTTATTTATTAATATACTGGCGCCCTCTCTTAGCTGGAAGACTAAACCGCATGTTCTACGCTCAAGGAACCTGTCATGTGCAAAAAATGGTATTGGTGGTCAGTAGGTATGGGGAAAGAACACGGCTGCGTAGTGGATATGGAAAAAAACATGGTGGCGTAGCGGGTATTGGTGACAGGTCTGCTATTTAAAATTTGAAAAGCATGCGCAGTAGGAATGAGAAAAAACATGCAGCAGGTACGGGGGAAAAACACGGCGGTGTAGTGGGTATTGGGTCTGATATTTAAAATTTGAAAAGCATGCGCAGTAGGTATCAGAAAAACATGTAGCAGGTATGAGAAAAAAAACAACTTCCGGTCTTCCGAAATACCTGATGTATGGTATCAAATGAATCGTCTCAGCGTATAGAATACTAATTTTCAACATTAGAGTAGAATTAGGTGTTTGGCGTTTGATAATTGAATTTAAAGTATATAGATATGTTCCTTAACTAGAAACACGTCATAAAATAACAACTTCCGGTCTCTACTTCCGGTCTTCTGAAATACCTGATGTATGGTATCAAATGAATCGTCTCTTTGTCTAGAATACTAATATAACAAAATTTTCAACATTAGAGTGGAATTAGGTGTTTAGCGTTTGATATTTGAATTCAAAGTATATAGATATGTTCCTCAACTCGAAATACGTCATAAAACAACAACTTCCGGTCTCTACTTCCGGTCTTCTGAAATACATGATGTGGGGTATCAAATTAATCGCCTCGACGTCTAGAATACTAATTTAACTAAATTTTCAGCATTAGAGTAGAATTTGGCGTTTGGGGCTTGATATTTGAATTTAAAGTATATAGATATGTTCCTCAACTCGAAATACGTCATAAAATAACAACTTCCGGCCTCCACTTCCGGTCTTCCGAAATATCTGGTGTATGGTTTCAAATGAATCGTCTTGGTGTCTAGAATACTAATTTTCAACATTAGAGTAGAATTAGGTGTTTAGCGTTTGATATTTGAATTTAAAGTATATGTTCCTTAACTAGAAACACGTACGTCATAACTACTTCTGAAATACCTGATGTATGGTATCAAAATAATCGTATTGACGTCTAGATTACCAATTTTAATTCCGAGTGTGAAAAAATGGGCTTTGGCGTTTGATATTTGAATTTAAAGCATATGTTCCTCAACTAGAAACAAGTCATAACAACTGCTGAAATACGTATGGCATCAAGCGAATCGGCTCGACTAATTTTTGGTGTTAGAATTTGGTGTGTATGGCCTTCTGGTAAAGAAATGTGTGACGACAGCTCAAGAGATAAAGTTTGAAAGCTAGGGGGCGACAGCCCTTCTGGTTTGAATTTCATACGCTAAATAACGGTAATACAACGGTGATTTGAACCTGAAACCAGTCTTTGAGCTATTTCAACTAGCAAGACATT
Organism: Rhagium mordax; assembly: GCA_963680705.1. Taxonomy (NCBI): domain Eukaryota; kingdom Metazoa; phylum Arthropoda; class Insecta; order Coleoptera; family Cerambycidae; genus Rhagium; species Rhagium mordax. The sequence goes on from OY796664.1 coordinate 26,077,663, forward strand.
TATACTTTAATTAAATGTATTAACTAACGGTAGCCCATTATCCAAAAATGGTGTTGTGACGTCATTTGCATTTAAGGTAGTATTTTACAAGGGAAAACTATTAATTGGTGACGCAATATAACTTGAGGTAAAAATATCAAGCATTGATTAACGGAAATGATAAAGTCGCACATTCGTTATACAAAGTTTAAGTAATTGAATTTTTTATCATAAACGTCGAGCAAGCGGGGGATATGGTTATTACAAACATAGGCGGATTGCTGCTAATAAAACAACAAAATAAGTACATTATTTTCAAAATGCTCATACAGCGTCCGGTGAATCTTCACAGCGGGTTAATTTCATTATTAACTATTTAATTTGTGTAAAAACACCATCATTTGGGCAATCAATTCCGAACAAACTCATATCAAAGGTACCGGCAGTTATTAACTTATTTAAAAATTCATTATACTCGTAATACTTTTGATTTCTGAAAAATACATATTTCCATTTATATACCTAAAGGCCTATAATAAACGCCGGTTAAGCGGTATTTGAATTTAAAGTATATGGATATGTTCTTCCAACTTGAAATACGTCATAACAACTTAAATACCTGATGGGTAGGGTAGGGTATGATTCATCTTGGCGTCTAGAATACTAATTTTCGACATTAGAGTAGAATATGGTGTTTGGTTTGATGCATATGGACGAAATGTCTAAATTCTTACTAAAGATTAGCATCATATGGTACCTATATTTATAAAAAATTTTGTGTTCAATAAAGAATTATCCCTAGAGTAATTAGCGTTACAGAAAAATGTCTACAATAATACGTTCTAAGTACGTCTGAATTTAAAAAGTATAGACAGAAAAAATAGTGAAGCAAATAAATCTTACCAACCGCGAGTGCATCTTCAACTTGTACAAAAAAAAATGACTGAGCGAACAAGCAATAAGAGAATAGGTATATCAAAATTACCCCTACTATTTTTAGAAAGAAATTACCCAGTCCCTTTAACTGAAAAATTACCCCCACGCCCTTTCAAAAATAATCACCATTGCTTGTAATAAGTATTTTTTTTATTTTTAAATCAATAGGGTTCAGATCCTAAAGGCTAAATATCTTTGTAGCGAAAACTTACAGAGGCAAAACGGCTTTTAGAAAAAATCGCGAATCAGCGCAAATTTATGTAACGTAACTAGTGATGCCTAATGTATGAGCGAAATTCTGGTCACCTAAGGATATACGTAGTGTTGTCGAAAATCAAATATTAATTCAGATGAAACTTAATCGTCTAAAATATAGAGCACCTGGTTTTTTATTTATAATTATTCAATCAACCGTGTAGACAAGTAGGTTCCGTATAATACTATCTCTTGAACAGATTTCAACTCTAGTTTGAAAATCTTATGGCTTCACATAGGTTTTACATAGCTGTATAAGCAGATGAATATATCGTCCCGTCTTACAGAATGTGTTTATTTAAACCGTAGCCCAGGTCTGCTCGTCCGTATATGCAGATTTTTATATAAACAACGCCTAATAATCGTTACAGCCGTTGCGGGGTATATATGAATTTAGTATACAACAGAACAGCAATATGTTGACATCGAATAACAACGGAAAGTGCTTTATAAAAAATGTTTTCCTGAAATAATTATTTTAATCATATAACGAAAATTCAAACTTATGTAGTATTAACGATGTGTGTGTTTGTGTTGTGTTAAAGTGAAAAAACAGGATATTATACATAGAGTAAGTACATCAGTTTAATATACTGTCTAACAATAGATGCTTTTTATTATAACGACTTTATTATAGAAATCTGTAATTTTAAAAACAATTATGTAGTATATTCTAAAACACTCAAATACATGTTGAGATATTAATATATTTACAGAAATTTGTAATAATTCAATATTAGGATTAGGCTCTGAATTTTTAAAGTAAAAAACGTATGCATCGGATAGCTAATAAGAGATTCATTTTCTTTAATTAATAATTTAAGCAAAAAAAATCATTTGTTCTTGTAGGACAATAATAAATACTTTATCGTGAAGCCGTTTACAGAAAATTTAATATCAGAAGTTTATTCAACGTTCGAAAAGAGTGTAATGTATATAAAACTTATAGAGCAAAATATCGCATTATGTGGTAATGTTTCGACACAATTATGTGATATTATGAAATACGTGCTAAACATATAGTATAAAATCCTTATTTTATCTTTGCCATTAGAAATAAATTTTTAAATTAATATGTGAATTGTATATTCAGGCAATAAAATTACTTATAAGATTTAAACGGAGTGTATGTTAGTTTACTGATGGGAGAAGAGATAGTTTTTACATGATTTAAGAATTTTTATTATGGTCTTGCTTCATATGTAACATAGCGAATTATTAGCGTAAATATTGCATATGGTTTCAACGAGGGTTTCAATGATATATGAAAAATTATTAAGAACGCCTATATCAAGAAACTGAAAATTGGATAAAAACTATTTTAATGAAAAATTATGTATTATATAAATGTTTTGTCTACCTCACACACACGTGCATACCATAAAGAGAATAAAGTGGGAAAATTACAGGGTGATCTTCTTAAGCGCATTTAAAATTTAAAAAATATATGAAATTATTAATCTGAAATATGAAACGAAAATTACAGGGTGAACTTCATTAACTATAAGTAGCTAAAATTCTGTTGAAAATATATATTTTTTAAACATTTAAGACTTAGAAATATTTTCTATATTAGGAGTTTCACCAATTTTAAATATTTTTTAATCTCAGTTTTAATTAGGTTATGCCTTATTATATTAGAAAACGATTTCTATGTATAGAACAAAAGATTATTTTTTACCAGGAGATTTTAAATTGTTAGATACATATAAACTGTAACAGCAGGGATATAAAAACGTATGGTTAGTAACTTGATAACCCTTATGCTGCAGGTAATAATTTATTACAGTTGATTTTAAAAAAAAACCAATGTAACGTCTTTGTTAATTATATGATAACAACAAAAAATGTACCGAGAAAATAATGATATCTTTACAAATTTTATTTAAAAATAATTATAGTATTATATATTTTACTTGGTTTAACGATTTTATTCACTCTTTAATGGATTTATATGCTTATTAAAATAAATAATTATAAAGGGTGGTATTACATATGTTATAGCCTCGATTTAACAATTTTACTCACTCTATGATGGATGTTTTTTCTTATACTTAATAGCATACGAGGTGCTTTAGAAAAGTAATGAGTCGTGGATTTTGTTTCGTCTGATTTCCTAAAGAATTTCAACCATTTCCAAATCATCAAGACTATTCAGTCTGGTTAGGCCCTCAACGTTAGTAAGTTTGGAAATATCCAGCTCGGGATAATGATGTTTACTGATTTTAAATGTAGAATCATACATCACGTTGTCATATTCATTCCAAAAATGTGAACTTATTATATGTATTTTATCCTTGCACTTATATCTCTGCTAATATACCATTCTGCTGGGAATATTAAACTTTTGAGCTACCTCATAAAATATGAGCGAAGAAGGCAAATACGCACCGGAATATTCTTTCTTTATAAATTGCTTTTTCGTTCGATCTGTACCATTAATAAACTTGCCATTTATTATTTTGACGCTATATGTTTTATTACTATTTAAATAATTACCTTTTAGCCTTTAAAAGATAGGTCTCCCTCTCCTCATATACTCCTGTTCCATGTCCTCCTTTTAGTCTATCTCTCTCTCTTCACAATATGATTCTGCCTCTTTCTCTATCCTCTTTTCGACATAGGTAGCATCTGTTTGCCGTATATCTAGAAAAATTTAAAAAGCTTATTAATGCAAGCCATAGCAATATTGTGAAAACAATCTCCCTGTAAATAAAAAATATTAGCTGTCATTAAACGTTAATAATCACCAAGTAAATAAAAATATTGGCTGTATCGAGATGACCTCTAAACAATCTCCATGTAAATACATCTAAACAATCTCCCTGTAAATACCAATAAAATATTAGTTGTATCGAGATCTCCTCTAAACAATTTCCATGTAAATACCGATACAAATATTAGCTGTCATGAAACGTTGATAATCCCCGTGTAAAATTATGTATAGCTGTAACAAAACGTTGATAATCTCCCTGTAAATACTAATAAAATTTACATCAGGCATGAAGCGTTGATGATCTTCTTGTAAGTACCAGTAAAATTAATTCATAGCTGTATCGAGACTATGCAGAATACCTGTAAATACTAATAAAATTAATTTATAGTTGTATCGAGACTATGCTGAACAATCTTCCTGTAAATAAAAATTTTCGCTAGATAAAACATATATTACCTGGTTCAAAGCATCCGAATGTACTGCTTTTAGATTATCTGCAGGGTTTTCAGCTCTCTCTAAAGGTTATCTCTCTCTCCATAGGTTTTTAGATTCCCCCGAAGGGGTTATATCCCTACTAATGTTTATACCTAGGAAATTAAAACGTTAGTTAATTCGTGTATGAAACGCTACTCCAGAACCATGCAGAGCAATGAACTGTATTGAAAATAATTTATCTATGACAAAAACTAAAGATCTAAGGCTCAAATATATACGAAAGTATGCTCGGATATCTTCGGTAAAACCCGTATTTTTTAAGTATAAGTTAAAATGCATTACAAAAATTAATCATTCTACCTTTGTTCATCGATTGGCCAAAATGCAGTCTGAAGAGCAAATTTTACAAACAATATGCAGAATTGTTGGAGAAGAATTTATAAAGAAAGAATATTCCGGTGCGTATTTGCCTTCTTCGCTCATATTTTATGAGGTAGCTCAAAAGTTTAATATTCCCAGAAGAATGGTATATTAGCAGAGATATAAGTGCAAGGATAAAATACATATAATAAGTTCACATTTTTGGAATGAATATGACAACGTGATGTATGATTCTACATTTAAAATCAGTAAACATCATTATCCCGAGCTGGATATTTCCAAACTTACTAACGTTGAGGGCCTAACCAGACTGAATAGTCTTGATGATTTGGAAATGGTTGAAATTCTTTAGGAAATCAGACGAAACAAAATCCACGACTCATTACTTTTCTAAAGCACCTCGTATGCTATTAAGTATAAGAAAAAACATCCATCATAGAGTGAGTAAAATTGTTAAATCGAGGCTATAACATATGTAATACCACCCTTTATAATTATTTATTTTAATAAGCATATAAATCCATTAAAGAGTGAACAAAATCGTTAAACCAAGTAAAATATATAATACTATAATTATTTTTAAATAAAATTTGTAAAGATATCATTATTTTCTCGGTACATTTTTTGTTGTTATCATATAATTAACAAAGACGTTACATTGGTTTTTTTTTAAAATCAACTGTAATAAATTATTACCTGCAGCATAAGGGTTATCAAGTTACTAACCATACGTTTTTATATCCCTGCTGTTACAGTTTATATGTATCTAACAATTTAAAATCTCCTGGTGAAAAATAATCTTTTGTTCTATACATAGAAATCGTTTTCTAATATAATAAGGCATAACCTAATTAAAACTGAGATTAAAAAATATTTAAAATTGGTGAAACTCCTAATATAGAAAATATTTCTAAGTCTTAAATGTTTAAAAAATATATATTTTCAACAGAATTTTAGCTACTTATAGTTAATGAAGTTCACCCTGTAATTTTCGTTTCATATTTCAGATTAATAATTTCATATATTTTTTAAATTTTAAATGCGCTTAAGAAGATCACCCTGTAATTTTCCCACTTTATTCTCTTTATGGTATGCACGTGTGTGTGAGGTAGACAAAACATTTATATAATACATAATTTTTCATTAAAATAGTTTTTATCCAATTTTCAGTTTCTTGATATAGGCGTTCTTAATAATTTTTCATATATCATTGAAACCCTCGTTGAAACCATATGCAATATTTACGCTAATAATTCGCTATGTTACATATGAAGCAAGACCATAATAAAAATTCTTAAATCATGTAAAAACTATCTCTTCTCCCATCAGTAAACTAACATACACTCCGTTTAAATCTTATAAGTAATTTTATTGCCTGAATATACAATTCACATATTAATTTAAAAATTTATTTCTAATGGCAAAGATAAAATAAGGATTTTATACTATATGTTTAGCACGTATTTCATAATATCACATAATTGTGTCGAAACATTACCACATAATGCGATATTTTGCTCTATAAGTTTTATATACATTACACTCTTTTCGAACGTTGAATAAACTTCTGATATTAAATTTTCTGTAAACGGCTTCACGATAAAGTATTTATTATTGTCCTACAAGAACAAATGATTTTTTTTGCTTAAATTATTAATTAAAGAAAATGAATCTCTTATTAGCTATCCGATGCATACGTTTTTTACTTTAAAAATTCAGAGCCTAATCCTAATATTGAATTATTACAAATTTCTGTAAATATATTAATATCTCAACATGTATTTGAGTGTTTTAGAATATACTACATAATTGTTTTTAAAATTACAGATTTCTATAATAAAGTCGTTATAATAAAAAGCATCTATTGTTAGACAGTATATTAAACTGATGTACTTACTCTATGTATAATATCCTTTTTTTTCACTTTAACACAACACAAACACACACATCGTTAATACTACATAAGTTTGAATTTTCGTTATATGATTAAAATAATTATTTCAGGAAAACATTTTTTATAAAGCACTTTCCGTTGTTATTCGATGTCAACATATTGCTGTTCTGTTGTATACTAAATTCATATATACCCCGCAACGGCTGTAACGATTATTAGGCGTTGTTTATATAAAAATCTGCATATACGGACGAGCAGACCTGGGCTACGGTTTAAATAAACACATTCTGTAAGACGGGACGATATATTCATCTGCTTATACAGCTATGTAAAACCTATGTGAAGCCATAAGATTTTCAAACTAGAGTTGAAATCTGTTCAAGAGATAGTATTATACGGAACCTACTTGTCTACACGGTTGATTGAATAATTATAAATAAAAAACCAGGTGCTCTATATTTTAGACGATTAAGTTTCATCTGAATTAATATTTGATTTTCGACAACACTACGTATATCCTTAGGTGACCAGAATTTCGCTCATACATTAGGCATCACTAGTTACGTTACATAAATTTGCGCTGATTCGCGATTTTTTCTAAAAGCCGTTTTGCCTCTGTAAGTTTTCGCTACAAAGATATTTAGCCTTTAGGATCTGAACCCTATTGATTTAAAAATAAAAAAAATACTTATTACAAGCAATGGTGATTATTTTTGAAAGGGCGTGGGGGTAATTTTTCAGTTAAAGGGACTGGGTAATTTCTTTCTAAAAATAGTAGGGGTAATTTTGATATACCTATTCTCTTATTGCTTGTTCGCTCAGTCATTTTTTTTTGTACAAGTTGAAGATGCACTCGCGGTTGGTAAGATTTATTTGCTTCACTATTTTTTCTGTCTATACTTTTTAAATTCAGACGTACTTAGAACGTATTATTGTAGACATTTTTCTGTAACGCTAATTACTCTAGGGATAATTCTTTATTGAACACAAAATTTTTTATAAATATAGGTACCATATGATGCTAATCTTTAGTAAGAATTTAGACATTTCGTCCATATGCATCAAACCAAACACCATATTCTACTCTAATGTCGAAAATTAGTATTCTAGACGCCAAGATGAATCATACCCTACCCTACCCATCAGGTATTTAAGTTGTTATGACGTATTTCAAGTTGGAAGAACATATCCATATACTTTAAATTCAAATACCGCTTAACCGGCGTTTATTATAGGCCTTTAGGTATATAAATGGAAATATGTATTTTTCAGAAATCAAAAGTATTACGAGTATAATGAATTTTTAAATAAGTTAATAACTGCCGGTACCTTTGATATGAGTTTGTTCGGAATTGATTGCCCAAATGATGGTGTTTTTACACAAATTAAATAGTTAATAATGAAATTAACCCGCTGTGAAGATTCACCGGACGCTGTATGAGCATTTTGAAAATAATGTACTTATTTTGTTGTTTTATTAGCAGCAATCCGCCTATGTTTGTAATAACCATATCCCCCGCTTGCTCGACGTTTATGATAAAAAATTCAATTACTTAAACTTTGTATAACGAATGTGCGACTTTATCATTTCCGTTAATCAATGCTTGATATTTTTACCTCAAGTTATATTGCGTCACCAATTAATAGTTTTCCCTTGTAAAATACTACCTTAAATGCAAATGACGTCACAACACCATTTTTGGATAATGGGCTACCGTTAGTTAATACATTTAATTAAAGTATAAATGTCTTGCTAGTTGAAATAGCTCAAAGACTGGTTTCAGGTTCAAATCACCGTTGTATTACCGTTATTTAGCGTATGAAATTCAAACCAGAAGGGCTGTCGCCCCCTAGCTTTCAAACTTTATCTCTTGAGCTGTCGTCACACATTTCTTTACCAGAAGGCCATACACACCAAATTCTAACACCAAAAATTAGTCGAGCCGATTCGCTTGATGCCATACGTATTTCAGCAGTTGTTATGACTTGTTTCTAGTTGAGGAACATATGCTTTAAATTCAAATATCAAACGCCAAAGCCCATTTTTTCACACTCGGAATTAAAATTGGTAATCTAGACGTCAATACGATTATTTTGATACCATACATCAGGTATTTCAGAAGTAGTTATGACGTACGTGTTTCTAGTTAAGGAACATATACTTTAAATTCAAATATCAAACGCTAAACACCTAATTCTACTCTAATGTTGAAAATTAGTATTCTAGACACCAAGACGATTCATTTGAAACCATACACCAGATATTTCGGAAGACCGGAAGTGGAGGCCGGAAGTTGTTATTTTATGACGTATTTCGAGTTGAGGAACATATCTATATACTTTAAATTCAAATATCAAGCCCCAAACGCCAAATTCTACTCTAATGCTGAAAATTTAGTTAAATTAGTATTCTAGACGTCGAGGCGATTAATTTGATACCCCACATCATGTATTTCAGAAGACCGGAAGTAGAGACCGGAAGTTGTTGTTTTATGACGTATTTCGAGTTGAGGAACATATCTATATACTTTGAATTCAAATATCAAACGCTAAACACCTAATTCCACTCTAATGTTGAAAATTTTGTTATATTAGTATTCTAGACAAAGAGACGATTCATTTGATACCATACATCAGGTATTTCAGAAGACCGGAAGTAGAGACCGGAAGTTGTTATTTTATGACGTGTTTCTAGTTAAGGAACATATCTATATACTTTAAATTCAATTATCAAACGCCAAACACCTAATTCTACTCTAATGTTGAAAATTAGTATTCTATACGCTGAGACGATTCATTTGATACCATACATCAGGTATTTCGGAAGACCGGAAGTTGTTTTTTTCTCATACCTGCTACATGTTTTTCTGATACCTACTGCGCATGCTTTTCAAATTTTAAATATCAGACCCAATACCCACTACACCGCCGTGTTTTTCCCCCGTACCTGCTGCATGTTTTTTCTCATTCCTACTGCGCATGCTTTTCAAATTTTAAATAGCAGACCTGTCACCAATACCCGCTACGCCACCATGTTTTTTTCCATATCCACTACGCAGCCGTGTTCTTTCCCCATACCTACTGACCACCAATACCATTTTTTGCACATGACAGGTTCCTTGAGCGTAGAACATGCGGTTTAGTCTTCCAGCTAAGAGAGGGCGCCAGTATATTAATAAATAAAATGCAAAGTTTTTTCTCATACCTATTGCGTATGTTTTTTCTTTTCAGTGACCACCGCCCATGTTTTTACCAATGCGGAAATTAGCCGTTCTATAATGGTTTATTCACCAATATAAAGATACAGGTTATGTACATATATACACAATTACGCATCTTGTTTCCAAGTTACTCTGTAGCTAAACATGTAAGATGTTTGCCTACCAATCCATAGGTCGACGGTTCGAATCTCCCAGCACTCAACAACTTTTTTCAATACAAATATTTAAAATATGGGGCCCGAGGGTCCTCGAAATGGGGCCTCGAAATGGGGCCTCGAAAAAGGGGCCTCGAACAAGGGCTTAAAATTTTTGAATTTCCCGCTCTTTGTTGTGAAGCTCTCTGATTGGCTGATGGTGAAAAGGGGGAGGGGCTAAAAGTGGAAGTGGAGGGGATGGGCTAAGGTGCCGGAATAACTACTGATGTTGATTTCAAATTTGAATCTAAATACTGGTGAATTTATTCAGAATATTGGTAGCTTGACTTTTTTTTTCTACAAAAAAGAGGAAGACTGTTTTTTGGTCGATCTTTCAGCAGCCATGATGAACTTCTGTTAATAGTTAAACTAAGTGCTGCATTTTCATTGAAAAACCTGATAATATCTAAGGTAAATATTCTTGAAACTTTTTCTCATGTTGTAATGTTGATATTACATCACGTAGATTCCTAGAAAGAAAAGAGAGAAACAATTAAATGTTTGTAGGTTTTTTTATACGAGCAAGCCACCGAGGCATTGATTTTGGAATTGTAATTGAAATCATTAGGACATTTCTTGTTCATCACAGACGTGTGAACGATTTGAAATCAACAACTAATATATCATATTAAAGAAACGAAAATACTTGGAAGACGCCTTCAGATTATTCAACCTTTGGTAATCGTCAGAGAATCGACTAGCGTTTTTAATCATTCGAGGAGTCATTCTACCTTTACGTGGGTTAGTTACAGCGGAGAAAACTGTAAGTACGTTTTACCCTATTATTTTAAGAGGATCGACAACAAGAATTTCATTACAGAGAATCATCGGATAGGAGCAAGCTTCCAAGACCTTCGTGGCCACAAATTTTATTTGATTTTATTTGTTTGTATTAAAGAACTCAGTAGTGTTGAACGTATAATAATACCTACCTGTGTTATCAACTGGTGATAGCGTTTATTGTGTATTAGTAAACTTTTCGGCTTTGGATCTTAACCATCTTATGTAATAAGAGTACAAGTTTTATCCTGTTGTGTACTTACATAGCAGCTGCTATCTGGGTACCCATCTTAACATTTCTAACTTTGTCAAAGCACTGAAACATAGACATTTTTAATTGTAGTATTATGTAAGATAAAATTGAACACTTCAAGAGTAAATTAGTTTAAGAGTATATTAAGACTTACCTATAGAGATTCACCAAGTGGGTGTCACATTCGTCATATTGTTTATAATTGATTGCATGCTTTTAATAGGAACCACCAAACGTGTAGCCAGCGGTTGGAGTGGCCATAACCTCAAAGTTCGTTTGCTGTTTATTTGTCTGAATTTTAAAGTAAGTTATGTAATGGTGGCTACACTGTGTTAAGTTGTTAACCTAAGATAAGTAACCGCAAAGATTACCTTGTCTTGTGAGCCGACGCCAACCCATACTTGTTTAATATTGTATTGTTATTATACATTAAACATTATACCCTTATTTACATCCGATTTACATTTATTATATTAAATTTATTAGCTTTTCAATAGTCGCCAATTTATTTTGTCTGTCTCTGTCCTTTTTGTTTTGTTCGTCAACTGTTGTGGTTGACTGGCACCCGCTGGAGTATACTTGATTCAACATTTAAAACATTACCCACGCCCGCTCCGAATTTACAGGCTGTCGTGCACCTACACATTACTTGGGGGTTGGAAACCCAACTAAGTAAGTGTGTATAAAACCCCCTGAGGTAAATCCGGAGGTAAAATTTGCAGTGTCGGATTCTGTTATTCGTCGGGACAGCCGATTGGTAGCCCTTCAACAACAGGTGGCAGCCAGTATGCTGGCTATTGGGGTAGTCTTGACAAGATTGCTTTTTGACACTGATACAAATAAAGAACACATTCAACACTTAAGTGATGCTAGTCGGTTGTTGGCTAATATTTACCATTTAGAGTCGGTGTCTCGTAGAGAACTAATTGCATTTAACCTAAATAAAGATGTTAAGGAAACCTTAACTAATATGCCCATTGGTGATCTGTTGTTTGGTACAGATTTGGACAGTAAACTCCGGGCGATCAAGGATTTGGAAAAATCGGGGCAACAACTGAAAATCACTAAAAAAGTAAATAGGCCTGTTACTGCGGCCATTTTAAAACAAAATGGGGGAAACTACAAGAGCCCCCTCCACAGAGGTTTGCATTCCGAAGAGGGGAGCAGAATCATCCTTCAGGTCCTTCAGCGACAACTCGAAAAAGAACACAACAGAGTCCAAAGGGGAACCGGGAAAAAACATACCAGAGCAATCAGCGTCGACGGCACTATTAGAACAGACGGTTAGTAGACCATGTGGTCATTTAAAATTTTTTCTTAACCGATGGCAAATGTTAACAAGGGATGCTAACGTTTTATCTTGTATAAGAGATCTAAAAATTCCATTTATGGCAGAACCCCAGCAGACAGTTATTCCTAGAGAAAATAAGTGGTCTCAGGCAGAAGCTTTTATTATAGACCAAATGATTCCAAAATTAATGCAGAAAGGAGCAATTTCTGCGGTAGGCCCATGTAGTGGTCAGTTTGTTTCAAATATTTTTACGGTACCAAAATCAGATGATGAACCATCGTTTGATACTAAACTTAAAAAAGTTAAACCAATTTGTAGAAAATAAACATTTTAAGATCGAAGGTCATAAAATTGTTGCTAGGCTTATATCACAAAACTGCTTTATGTGTACCATAGATTTTCAGGACGCATATCCTAGTACCTATGGAAAAATCTCAACGTAAATATTTAAGATTTATCTTTAAAAATGTTCTCTACGAATATAACTGTTTGCCGTTTGGGTTAAGCTGTGCGCCAAGGGTTTTCACAAAACTTCTAAAACCAATTGTTAGGTTATTAAGGATAAAAGGAAATCTTAATAGTGTACTTGGATGACTTCTAGATTCTAGGGAAAACCGCTAAAGAATGCGCCTATAATGTAAGGCTAACCATAAACGTTCTAACAGAGTTGGGGTTTTTAATTAATTCCTCAAAAAGTAGTCATACCTGATAAGATATGTACTTTCTTGGGTTTTGTTTATAATTCAAGTTCTATGACAGTGTCATTACCCACGGGAAAACGAGCGAGAATCATGAAATTGTTAGAAATAAAGTTACGCATACATGACAAGTACAATTAGGAAATTTACAAAATTCATTGGTACTCATGTTTCAGCTTGTCCGGCAATAAAGTATGGGTTCTTATATACAAAAGTCTTTGAATAATATCTAGCATTACAACACTCGGGGGGGATTTATGATGCAAAGATTCCTATTCCAAAACATCTGCTTAAAGATATGATTTGGTTTATACATAATATTCCATATGCAATTAATCAATTACGAGTTACTTCTTTTTGCTTAGAGTTGTTCACTGACGCCTCTAGATCCGGCTGGGGGGCTTCTTGTAGGGACAAGAGTACTTATGGGTTTTGGTCAGCTAGTGAAAAGGAGCTCCACATAAATTCGTTAGAGCTCTTAGCGCTCTATTTTGGATTGTGCTGTTTCGCCTCGAATCTCGCGAACTGTAGCATTTTATGTCGAGTAGGCAACACGACAGTAGTAGCTTCAGTTAACCGGATGGGTAGTGTTCGATTCACTACCTTGAATAAAATCACTCGTCAAATTTGGAGTTGATGTGAAAAACGCAATATTTTTATTTTCACGAGTTACATAAATTCCAAAGATAATATCGAAGCGGATAGAGCATCCCGACAAGTGCACAAAGAAACTGAGTGGGCTCTATCAAAACAGACATTCGAAAAAATAGTAAATACATTTGGAAGTCCCAAAATTGACCTTTTTGCTAGTAGGCTATATAAAAAATGTGGTAGATTCATATCTTGGATGAGGGACCCAGAAGCAATTGCAGTTGTTGCCTTTACGATTACTTGGGAAAATAAATAATTTTATGCCTTTTCGCCGTTCTCTATGATACTTCGTATGCTCCAATAGATCATAGGGGACAGAGCGGAGGGAATAGTCGTTGTTCCTTTCTGGCCATCCCAGCCATGGTACCCCATATTTAAGTTACTATTAGTTGGAAATTTGATTGTTTTTAAACCCAGTAAATTGTTACTTTCTTTTAATAGAACTCCTCATCCACTTTGGCAGAACCTTTCCTTGGTGGCGGGGAGGTTATCAGGAGAGCTCTTCTACTAGGACAGGTGCCAAAGAACTCCTTGGAAATATGCTTGTCTTCAGTCACACAGAGTACCTTAAAACAGTATGAATCGGGTTTTAAATTTTGGTGGGAGTTCTGTTCTAAATCTAATACTGACCCTTTTGTTGTAACGATACCAAAAGTTCTAGAGTTTTTAACGATACGATTTGAAAAAGGCGCATCTTACGAAACGCTTAATTCTTACAGATCTGCGATAGCACAGGTGGCTGGACCTGACCTAGGTCAAGATTTTCGGGTAAAGAGGAGTATTTGGTATGAGACAACTCTTACCCAGGTATGAGAATACCTGGGATCCCGGGATAGTGGTTAATTATGTTATGACTCTTGAGAATGACACTATTTCTCTCTAACTCCTCACCCAGAAGCTGGTCAGTCTGTTGGCCCTTGCAACGGGGCAGCGGATTCATACTTTGAGCCTTATTGAAATTAACAATATATTAGTCAATTCAGACAGAGTCGAGATCAAGATATCTCATAGAACCAAGACATTGGCTCCTAAAAGGAGTCAGCCCTTTTCAACTCCGCCCTTTTTTAGTTTACACCCGGAGGTTTGCGTGGCGGGTACTCTTCTAAAATATTTAGACAAGACAAAAGAACTAAGAGGTAACTGCAATTTTTTATTTGTCACCTACAAGAAACCGTTTCATAGAACCACAGCACAGAGCATGAGTAGATGGATTAAAAACATTTTAACCAAAAGTGGGCTGGATACTCAGGTGTTTAAAGCACAGAGCACGCGACATGCTCGATGACGTCATAGCGATAAGCAGCGAAGCAAATAGTAATGTATACAAAGAGCATAGGCGTAGGTAAGAATGCTTGAAAAGGGGGTATAATAATATTAACTTTATGGAGGTACGCCTATGGTAGAAAACAATTACATTTAATACGTGCCGATAAAGTAAACAAACTCGTCCTCTTCTTGGAATGTTAATATAAACATTTTGCATGTGTTCACCACGCGTAGGCTTCACAGATTGAACCTATATAAGATCAAATATTATTTAATCACCTCCCTATAGGTAAGACAGAGATATATGTACGGTTTTATTTTGAAGTTAAACTGAATATTTAGGGTTCAAGGTTAAGTCTTCATGCATTTTTCCTACGGGTTGACTTGAGCTATTGTTTATAGCTTGTAATGAAATCTGTAATCCTTATTAAACTAATGAAATGAAATTGGCTATTGATTGGATAGTGGTCGCCGGAGTATTTACTTTTAAACAAAGTTTTTTTTGTGCGCGAAACAAAAAAGTCTGTACCTATGAAATGAAATTCCTGCGATATGTGAATAGCTCTCCTTGAGTTAACTTCTTTTTGTGTTAAGAAATACTTTTGGGTGTGGATTCTTGTGTGTAACAATTAAACGTTGCATTACCGGACATACCTGTATTTTTAGGTAAGTCTTCATATTATTTTTGTTGTTTTGTACCTGAAAGGGCATTTTACATAGTCCCTTCTGATTGTGTAATCCAGCAAATATTTTAGACTGTATTTATTTTTAGCTTGAAAGAAGTAAACATCTTTTTTGCACGACCTGTAGTATTTTTCTTTGAACAACTATTTTTTTACGAACCCACGACAAGACAAATCGAATCGGAGCAATTATCCGTTTCGTTACATCTGGCTCCCACTAGTGGCAATAATTTGTTCAAGGAAAGTTCAAGACGTGGTTTAATTTTGTGAAAAAAAAATTAATGAAGCTGTGGATAAAAATAATATCCAGTTTTCTCCCCCAACTACAGCAATCGCAAATTATGGTGAGGCTGCGTGAACAACCAATTTACGATATATGACCCAATATTGAAATTGGAAGGGGAATTACACCTGGCCATGCCAGCACTCATTGGCGTAACTGCGAGGTGTGTGTACGTAGGTGTCTAAATTCGAGTGTTTCGATTGTCCTACCCGTTGCTGTAATATTAGCGCTATTTGTTTCACCAATAGCATCAATCGGAGGCGTACCTTACGTGCGCAACGAGACCTCACCATAATTTGCGTTTGCTGTACCAGACTAATGAATAGGAGAAATATGCAAAGTTCAGGGACATTTCAGCAACAAGTTTTAGCTTCGGGGGCGACCGAATATCTGACCACAAATATAGGATTACCCCCGGTGTCGACTTACGCATCCCCAGGACTAACGTCGGTAAATATGGAGGAAAGGATAGCTACAGGAGCTATACCAAGGTTGAGTAACCCACCTCCAATAACGTTAACACCGGCTGCGCAGGGTATACCACCGTATCCATTGCAAACAACCCCTACAGCGACACCCTTTTTTTTTTTTTAATCAACAAGGCGAACCTATAAATGGGCCGCCGCCATGTCCCTTTATACCAGCAAATGAAAACTTAGAAAGGCTTATAAATAATATGGTACAACAAAATGTCCGCGATACTTTCAATATGTGTATGTCCAATAATCGTTGTGTTAGTAATAATCAACAGGATCAGAGGTCAGACTCTATTCCTGACCAAAATGTTTTTTTAGATAGTAGGGCCAATGTAAACAATTTTTCTAATTTAGTGAATATAATTTCACACATCCCATTTTTTAATGATGAGCGAAGTATTCACCCTATCGATTTTATTGAGCAAATTCAAATGCTTTTGTAAATATAAGGATTTTGTTAGCCGATAAATTTAAGGGTAAAGCTAAAGCATGGGGTGATGCTTTCCTAACAGCATTTACTACTTTTGATAATTTTAAGAATGCTTTTGTGGATTTTTTTTGGGATGAAACCAAGCAACAATATTTTAAGTCAAAAATTGAATCAGGTATTTACGAAAGAGGTTCTTATGTTTTACTAAATATGTAGCTATGGCACGGCACATATATCCACCTTTTACAGATTTATCACTTATAAAGTTAATTGCAAGACATTTGCCCCCACATATTTCTGCAACATTAATAGGGGTAAACACCTTAGGTGACGCCCTAGGCCGTCTTAAACAGGCTGACTATTACAACTGTCAAACACATAACATTAATAATCAGGGTTTTAAACAGGAAAAAATAAATATTTTAATCCGAGGCCTAACATACCGAATAAAAACCAGGTAACAACGTTAGATTTTTGCGAAACAACTAACCCTGAAGAAAATCAGGGAAACGGTTTGTCACACAACCACTAGGCTCAGTGGTTGAGGTCGTTCATAGAGCCGCAGTAAATTAACAACAATCCTCTGGATTATTTACTAAGTGATTGAGATTTTGAGCACCAAGTTACCAATAAACGTTCTCCCATTATAACAATTTCTATTTTTAATCACTGTTTCCAGCCCTTATAGATACTGGGTCTGAGGTTAGTTGCATGTCACGGGATGTTTATAGTCAACTCGGCCAATTTCATAAAGATATACCGTGTTTCCCGGTAACCGGAGTTCGAATCACGGGGGCGTTTCGCACTAAGGAGAGAAGAATTACCCACCAAATATTACTTACATTTTTTATTAATAACAGTAATTTTGAACAGGAGTTTGTACTAATATCTGATTTAATTTTCCCAATTATTCTTGGGGCCGATTTTTTAAGGACAGTAGAAGCCCAAATTCATTTATCTAAAAATAAAATTGTTGTTTACAGGCACGGAAAAGCGATAGAAGCTCAGCGGCGCGTTGTAGCCTATGCTAGTCGCTTGCTTCTAGATAGGGAAAGAGCCTACAATTCATGTGAAAAAGAAATTTTGGCAGTTGTTTTTTCCCTCTTAAAATGGCGTACTTATCTGCTGGGTAGGCATTTTCATATTTTAACGGACGCTCGCGCTCTGATTTATATTCAAACCTGAAGATTGTTATCTACAAGGATAACTCGTTGGGCATTAGCCCTACAAGAGTACGACTTTACTATTCACTATGTTAGGGGCAAAGATAATTTAGTCGCTGATGTTCTTTCACGTAACCAAAGCCCGCGACTCCCTACACCTAGTGATCGGTGTTTTAAATTGTATAATTTGCAAATAAAAGTACCTCACTTTTTTAAATCCTACTTAAAAAATTTACCTACTTTGCAGTTACAAGACCCGAAGTTAGGTCCTGTGTGGCAGTCCCAAAAAAATGGTGAGCCTCTTAATTCGAATGATTATGTATTCCATAAAGACTTATTATGCATGAGGCGTACTGATGAGGAACCTTATGTCCTATGTCTACCCTCTGTTTTAGTAAGCGACTGCATTAAACTCTGCCATGAATCCCTAGGTCACTTTGGCGTGTACAAAACTTGGCAAGCTGTAAAGCAGGATTTTTTTCGCATCAAACATCTTTGCCAAAGAACCAAGGGTGTCTCTTATGCCTAATCCACCTTTAATCGTCATAATACCGGATAAGGTGAATGAAATTATATCTCTAGACGTTTATGGCCCCCTGCCAAGATCTCGGGGTGGAGCTTTTAACGAACGCAGCAGGAGGCGTATAAGTAGTTTTAAGCAAAAAAGATCCCTTTTAGTCATAAGTAACAAGCATAAGGCTTGAATGGTGTGTATGGAACATCCGTTCCATATGCACCATTTTTTTAATCAAAATTATCACAATTTTCACTTCAGTTCCTAAACACCAAAATTCCATTTTTTTTTGCCTGATATGCATGATTTCGTGCATATCAGGATTTTTTATAAATCACAAGTCGATTTTCAGTACAGTTTCCAAAATTCCCTTTATCTTTTTCGGCCATTATCTCATACTTGAACGAACGCATCCAGGCACGATGCAGCATGTAGAGAGACGACCAAGGATATGCACTATCCTCTGCCAGTGCCGAATCCTCAATGGACGGACTGGGGTTTTAAACACAACAATAATCATAGCGCAGATGATTATTGTAACAAGCCGGTCTAACAGATCACGAGGGAAGAATCCACATAGGCGCGAGAGTGAATCTACCGTAGATCAATTGGCTCTTGATCAGATCTATCATAGATTGATCCACCATCGTGGTCTACGGAAGAATAGGTTCACTCTACCCTCGCGTTCTGGAATTCCTCGTGAGTCCGTGACCTTAGCTTCATATGGGAGGTTGAGCAGGCCTCGCCTTCCTATTGGTCATCGTCTCTGCCGGGATCGTGTCTGCTAGCACCATTTTAAATTTTAGGAAGTGACTTGAAAATTGAGATACTCGAATTTGAAACGACTGGTGGGCGTTTTGAAATGGTGCCGGGACACTTTCGTATATACAGGGTGAGCCACGGTGGGTGGAGTATTAGAAGTATATGGAGAACGGATCAACCGATTGCTTTGAAATTTTGGTTACCAAGATAATCGAGTATGATCTTTCCAACTAAAATATTTTCGAAAGTGCAGTGTTGCCACTTATGCGTAAAACTGGCAACAACTTCGTTATTTTGAAAGGAATGCCCTGTATATTTTTGCATTTTTTGGATCGTCGTCTCTTTCTGAGTAACTGTTGTTAATATTTCCCTATTATCTCATGCGGTTTTCGAGATAATAATTTTTTTCTGAATTTATTGTCAAAAATTTGACTTTTAGTAAATCGTGTTTTCTCCTACCTGCGCAGCAATTAAAAGATAATTTTTTAGTTGCAGCTAGGCAAGGCCTGGGGGCATCTCCTCCATTAATCAAATGTTTTAAATTTTATACAGGGTGAGTTAGAGAACGCTTTATATAAGTGACTTAGAAAAATGCACGAAACGCAATTTTTTTAAATGAAACGCCCTGTATATTATTACTGATTCGGAAAGGTGATACATTTACCTATTTACACTTGGAGTAGTTTTCCACACACACCAAAACACTTTTGCACACACTCGACGCGCGTTTCGCCAACCAAGTTGGCATCATCGGGAGATGATTAAAACTAAGCTTAACCTAACAATGGGACCTATTTATACCTAAAAATGCGTTACGCTTCGACGAACAATTACCGCGATAGTAACAAAAAAGGCGGGTAAAATATTTAGCTTCGTTGAAGCGTTAACGCTTGACTAACATGAAAAGCGGGCTATTTGGAATGCATCTAGTTGTCTAGAGTTTGTTACATTTCTAATCAACCTTAAATTATTAATATCTATTTTATGATTGTTATCAAAAGCATGTTGGGCAACGCTAGACTTCTCTATTCTTCCGTATTTTAGATGAGCCATATGCTCCTTAAATCTCGTCTGAATACAGCGTCTTGTTTGTCCAACATACTTTTGGTTGCAGTCCTTACAGCTAATTTCGTAAATCCCCGACTTTTCGTTCATTCCAATTTTATCCTTAGGGTTGCCTAAAAGTTGTTGTAGTTTATTTCCTGATCGATGAACTACCGTCATATCAATGTTGTTGAAAATTCTACTAAGACCTCGGGTAAACCGAGGTTCATATGAAATTGATACAAATTTTGAATTTTCCTTATCAATACGAAAGGTCGAAGAATTTCGAAGTGCCTCCCTAAATTTACGCTTCTTAATTAATTTATCAATCAAATTAGTAGAAAAACCATTACTCAAAGCTATATCCTTAATTAACTCTTTTTCTTTTTCAAACCTCTCTTTAGTTAGCGGAAAACTTAATAATCGACCAACCAAAAAATTAAAACTTGCCATCTTGTGTTGGTCACAATGATGAGAATCATTAGGAATATATCTAAGAGTGCTGGTATCTTTCCTATATACATCGAATTCTAAATTATTTTCATTATTTCTAATTACTAGTACATCTAAAAATGGTAGTTATTGATTGTTTTCAATTTCATATGTAAATTTGACAGAAGTGAAACGACTATTTAATTTGGAAACAAAAACGTCTACATCCGCGACTTTTGTATTAAACACTGCAAAAATATCATCCACATACCTAAGCCAAACTCTAGGAAAATACTCGAATTCTTCTTTTGCTTCTGTTTCGAAGCGATTCATGAAAAGACTGGCAATGAATGGTGACAAAGAGTTACCCATGGCTGTCCCTTCATGTTGTTCAAAGAAATTATTATTGAATTGAAAGCAATTTTGCTTCATACAAAGTTTTGTGAGTTGAATATATTCGTTTACTACCTCTTGGCGTAAATTATTTGATTCGAGTAAATCCCTGAGATAGTCCATGATTTGTGGAATTGGTACACTCGGAAACAACGAACAAACATCAAAGGAGACCAAAATTTCCCCATCTTGTAGCTGAATATTGCTAATTTTATTAATGAAATCAACAGAAAAGTTCTACGAATTCGAAGGAATTTTATAAGGAACCAAAATTTATAAAATTCCTCTGAATTCGTAGAACTTATTGTTCTATTGTTCATCTGCGGCAAATTGGGATATTTCTTATTAAATTTTCTACAAGTTCTGCTGATAATCTTATTGCACTGTCCGTGGATAATAAACAAATCCATTAAAACTGTGTTTGTATAATTATTTTCTGCCATATTTGTGCTACAGCTATTCAAATTAACTGCAAATATCACTAACGTCAAATTTATTTAGAAAAGTAGCATGTCTGTTGGCATTACAAAATGACAAAATAAAAATTTCATGGCCCACCCGTCATGATACCTACCAAAAGACTAATATTCTGAGTAAGGTTACAGAAAAGTGCCCATAAATCGAAAACGGTGAGCACTAGGTATAGAGTGTATTACCTTTTTAAATAGGTAAATGTATCACCTTTCCGAATCAGTAATAATATACAGGGCGTTTCATTTAAAAAAATTGAGTTTCGTGCATTTTCTAAGTCACTTATAGAAAGCGTTCTCTAACTCACCCTGTATAAAATTTAAAACATTTGATTAATGGAGGAGATGCCCCCAGGCCTTGCCTAGCTGCAACTAAAAAATTATCTTTTAATTGCTGCGTAGGTAGGAGAAAACACGATTTACTAAAAGTCAAATTTTTGACAATTCAGAAAAAAATTATTATCTCGAAAACCGCTTGAGATAATAGGGAAATATTAACAACAGTTACTCAGAAAGAGACGACGATCCAAAAAATGCAAAAATATACAGGGCATTCCATTTAAAATAACGAAGTTGTTGCCAGTTTTACGCATAAGTGGTAACACTGTACTTTCGAAAATATTTTAGTTGGAGAGATCATACTCGATTATCTTGGTAACCCAAATTTCAAAGCAATAGGCTGATCCGTTCTCCATATACTTCTAATACTCCACCCACCGTGGCTCACCCTGTATACCAAGTGACCGCCTCGTGAAATCACATTCGAAGAGAATTCCTTTTCTGAAAGATCCACGGACGTCTAACGGTGTATATCATTTTGGAGAATATTACAATAAATTTATAGTATCAATTTCAAGCATTAAATAAAACCCACTCACTAAATTGCCAATTCATGTCCATGTAATATAATTCTCTTTCGGCAATCGATCACTCTCCTTTAA
This sequence comes from Rhagium mordax, assembly GCA_963680705.1. Lineage (NCBI taxonomy): Eukaryota > Metazoa > Arthropoda > Insecta > Coleoptera > Cerambycidae > Rhagium > Rhagium mordax. The sequence continues at coordinate 26,100,204 of OY796664.1, forward strand.
GCGCGGCTGTTGCGGTCGCTGACCCTTGTGGGGATATCGTGGCTATGGTGGTACACCTTGCTTTGTGAAGCTTTATATGTAGATTGATGATTATACAATATATCTTTATATATCTGTTTTCTTCTTTTATTGCATTCTAGTGGTAATTAAGTACTTGTGTTGACCATCTAGTTAACGACCCTCGCATTGTGCGACAGTGACCCTTCGGCTGAAGCCAAAGAGGAGTGAACGAATCCTGTCTGGGCAGGAGTCTAAGGTGAATTGTGTATTGTGCATAGTATCTATATAGTGTTGTATCTTTAGTTCAGGACGTTGCGAAACCTGTATACGAGGAAGCATTCATTGTCGACGGCTACCGTTAATCTATCGATATCGAGATATGGGTATATTAAAAGCTTGTCCCGACCTGCGTTGAAGTCAACGGCCAAGAGCTGGTTCAGATGTTGTGATATCGGCTGGTTGACTTAATCGAATATCAGTCGTTCCCTCCAACTATTACTGATTCACAAGCGAATGGTCAACTGAATCGTTGACACAGCCTTAATAATTTAGTTATTAAACGTTGATATTACCACGTCGCTATACGTTTGTGATACATTATAGTAATAAATCCCAATAAAGAAAAGGAAAGAAATAACATTATAGTGTCGGAAAATTCTGGAAAAGTTGAGAAATATGGGGAAAAGGAAGCGTATTTCTCAGACTTTATCCTCGTCTAGCCCCAGTTCTAGTTCTGAGGATGAAACAAGGATCCTTCGTACGAAATTGCGGAAATTGAGAAGGTGATATGAGGATCTCAAAGATGGCCGAACGTCCGATAGCGACAAAGAAAATGAGGAGGCCGTAAAGAACGGTATCGTTCTTCTAGGGGTTTTAGGCAACCCACCCCTGATCCCGGTGAGGGCTCTCAGGTTTTCCTGCCCGTTGATAGTGATGAGTTATCTAGGTTTATAGCATAGCAAAGGCATTTTTTGTGTGCCTAGCGTTGTGTGACGCTCATTTTTTTACATAGTTGCCAAATTCCGCGCATGATTCGTAGGATGTGTAGGAAATTAATTTAACTGTTATTTGGCAGAAACGTTTTAACTTACAGAGAATATTTATGTATTTTCGGAGACGTTTCGATTCAGTACTCTCAGGGTTCTCAAGCTGAGGATCCATTATCCATTGAGGAGTTTTCACCATTGAATGAGAACATATTAAAATTGTTGGGTAGTGGAAGTATAGATGATGTGAATCGAGGAGAGGATAATCACCATGATTTGCCGTCCGATGGGAATATACAGCGTGTGTAAAAAGTATTGAAACATGACCATAACTTTTAAAATATTGATTGAATAAAAAACCCTTGGATAGGTCGATTTTTATTTTCAATTACGCAACTTTTGGTGCGATTTATAATTTCTAGTTCTACACACCCACTCCCCCAGCCACCTCAATTTTTCTTTTTCAAAGAAGCAACCTACGCTTTGTGATACCCCAAAAGAAAGGTATTTTAATAGACTATTTAACGCTGTAAAGAAATCCGATATCCGTCGATGCAATTGGCTTCCCAAACGCATGAAATACATTTTTTTCTAAGAAAAAGGAAAGATTAGTAAAAATTTATTACTGAAAAAAATTAACAAATTATCTAATAAGATGTTCAAACTGAGCTCCGTTAACAGCTAGGCACTGTACAAGTCGCTGTTCAAAGTTTTGTAAACAGTTTTCTAATGCCGTTTGGGGTATTCGACCAATCTCCGCCCGTATTCTATCCTTTAGATCCTCCAAATTATTTGTTCTATTGTTATAGACGCAACCCTTTAAATGACCCCATAAAAAAAGTCGAGGGGTGTCAGGTCCGGAGATCTGGCTGGCCATTCGATTGACCCTCTTCTACCTATCCATCGGCCCAGAAACACCTCATTCAGGTACTGTCTTACATGTATGACATTCTTAAAATTTTTAAATAAAAAAAAAAGTATTTCATGCGTTTGGGAAGCCAATTGCATCGACGGATTTCGGATTTCTTTACAGCGTTGAATAGTCTATTGAAATGCCTTTCTTTTGGGGTATCGCAGAGGGTAGGTTGCTATTTGAAAGAAATAATGGGGTGGCTGGGGGAGGGGGTGTGTAGAACTTGTAACGTTATGTTCAAAAAGACATGCCTTTTGCACATACGTCAGCACGGCGGCTCTTTTGTATGAGAGCAGGGCGTGGGTAAGTCAACGTTGGACCCTTCCTTTTCGGACTTAGTAGTTTCCCAGAGTTTGTTGTTATCAAATCTTAATATAACGTGTGTAAGCCTGAAGGGCGCCAGTCAATAATTTTTGTTTGTTTGTTTGTTTGTTTTTATGGTTTATTGCGTAATTTCAAATTTTTTTACAAAAGTGACATTATTTAGTTTTCACAATTAAGCAATCACACAATTGGTCGGCGTTCGCATAGCTTGCGATCTTCCACACCGCCTATTACATTCATTTACATGAGGTTGGCTTAAAATACTAACTACACTAATTACATGCAAGAAAGAAAGAAATCAATTTACGTATATACATAGATACATGTAAATCCAAACTGTTTAACTTATACGTACAGAAATATTTATTACCTATTTCTACTGGTTTTGTAGTAAGAAATCTTTTAATTTCACTTTGTAACTGTTTTCTGATAGGTTTAAAAAATTTATAAAATTATTTAATAAGGTAGGCGCTTTGTAAGAGAAACTTCCTTGAAATTTGGTCAATGAGTGCTGTGGTATAGTGAAATTATTGGTCCGTATATTTACATTATGGGCTACCGACCTTAATTGTAATTTGCTAAACAGGTAATTTGGTATAGTATGTTTAACTAATTTATAAAGAAAAATAAAGTATAGATATAGGAACCTATTATGTAATTTTAATTCTCTACAGTTATTTATAAAGGGTGTAACATGATGGGTGTAGGGTATATCGAATACATATCTCATACAGGCATTCTGCACTTTTTGCAATCTAGTTTTATTTTGTTGTGTCAGGAAATCATAGTATACACTAGAGCAATAATCTAAGTTGGGGTAGATTAGGCTTTGTATTAGTTTAAGTTTAGTATCTGCTGATAACGATTTTTTCATTCTATAGAGCATTTTTAATTTCATAAATGAAACACTAATTATTTTATTTAGATACTTATCAAAGGTCAAATTATTGTCAATAATCACCCCTAAACTTTTAGTGGAGGTTGACCAATCTATGACTACGCCGTTCAGTATTATATTAAGATCGTTTATATTGATCTTTGAGTAAATTTGACGAGTGCCAATACACATTGCAACAGTTTTTGCTGGGTTTATACGTAATCCATTTTCACTACACCAGTTATATATATTATTTAGGTCGATATTTACTTTATTAATTGTTTCCGCTATATTTTCTATTGTGCAGCTAATATATATCTGTAAGTCGTCTGCATACAAATGATATTTACAGTAATTTAGGCATAGAGGTAAGTCAAAAGTATATACAGAAAAAAGAATGGGGCCCAGAATACTCCCTTGCGGGACGCCACTTTTGGTTTCTAATAGATTGCATATATTGTCCTTATATTTAATGCATTGTGCTCTATTATATATATATAGTTTTTGAACCATGTGAGAACAGTGTTGTCGCACCCGATATATTTTAATTTAGCAATTAAAACGTCAAAATTTACCACATCAAATGCTTTGCTCTGATCAAGGAAGACAATAATTGTGACTTGCTTATTATCCATAGCATGTGCAATGTCATCGACAATATGTAGCAGTGCAGTTTGAGTGCTGTGCATAGGACGAAAACCGGATTGAAATTGTGGGATTATGGAATTCTGATAAAGATATGTTTTGAATTGATCAGCGATTATTTTTTCTATTAATTTTGATAAAGCAGGCAGGATGCTAAGAGGTCTGAGGTCTTTTAGTTCAGTGCAATTATCCACTTTTGGAAAAGGGAGAACAAGAGCGGTTTTCCATATATCGGGAAATTGACCGGTGAAAAATGACAAATTAATTATGTTTACAATTACATTTATGCAGTAAGGTAACACTAAGTTTAACATTTTTATACTTATTTCATCAATTCCAATGGCTTCTGATTTAATTGTATTTATATATTTGTAAATATCCGCATTAGTTATACCTTCTATTGAAAATGTTAAAGTATCATTTAATTTATTATTGCTGTAGAACTCTATAATATTTTCGCTTGCAGGAAGATCACCTCCTACATTAATGAAAAAGTTATTTATGTCATCGCCTGTTATTTCCTCACTCAGATTTAATACATTGTTTTTTTTACCGGTTATACCAAAGTTCCTTATTTTTTTCCAAAGAGTTTTAGGGTTATTTTTATTTTTTTCTAATTCATACCTCATATAACAATCTTTTTCTTTTCTGATAGCAATATTCAAATAATTTTTAAGGTCAATATAATACAGCCGATCATTTGCACTTTTTGTTTGCATGTATTTTTTACGAGCCTTGTCTTTTAGATCTATCATTTGTTTGATATTGTATGTAATATATGGTGCTGAATGCTTTTTATTTTTATTAGTATTTTTAACAGGTGCATGTACATTGAATAACTCCGTTATCTTAATATTTAGGTCCATTGTGATTGAATTTATCTCATTATTATTGTATATATTATTCCAATTAATATTTAGAGCATCCAAAGAAAATTGTTCCATATTAATATTAACTATATCTCTAAAATAAATCTTACCAGTTTCTGGAAGAGTATGATTTAGATTAAGTTCACAGTATACTAGCATATGATCCGAAACACCCTCAATATCCATTATGTTACACTCGATTACATCTAGATGATCACTAACACAAATAATATCAATTAATGATTCTCCACCCTTATGTATTCTTGTTGGAGTATTTACTAATTGAATTAATTTAAACTGATCTAAAATATTATTAAGTAAATTATGTCCGTCACTATTAGCATCCATAAGGTTTATATTTTATAATTTGACGGGAGAGGTAATCAAGACCAGAACAGAAAACAATTATGTTCAAAAAAATAAATTTACTACAATAAATCGAATAAGTAACCTTACATAAATGTATAAAAAATGTATAATCTAAATGTTTAAATAAATGTAAATGTAAATACTATATTGACGCTTTAAAGTTTATCAATACTACCTTTAAATGGCCTATGGGCCTAATCGTGAATAAATATCACCAAAAGAGGGGTATAACAATGATTGTGGGATTAAAATATATATAACAAATTTAAACGTATAGGTAAATTTCAAAAAAACTTAATAACAAGGTGTTGCGGCCGCACACCAACATACGGTATATTGCAACATTATATTTGTCATTTCAAAATAATTATTTTTATGTATATATAAATATGTTTTTTCCCGATTTCTTTCCTTTATTTCTTTTGCTAAGGCAGATTATGTTTTTTGTTCTAATTTTTAATTTATGCGCGCGAGCTCGCTGGAAAAGGTGTAGACTTGCCATTCGAATCAAGAATCTCCTCTGGGAAGAATCGAACAGTGTTCCACTAATTTATAAACTTTCAAAAGTGTACCTTGTTTTTCTATATAATTTAATATTTATGTGCTAGTGAGATAAGTTATTTAAAATCAGATCAGACGCTGGAGACCAGGAGGCAGAGGTAAGTCGCACTTTGCCAGCCGTTTACTTTTCTCTCAAACATAATGATCCTTCGAGCCGGATTATATACTAGCATTTGGTATTAAATAACTGCCTTAGCAATAAATATTTTGTTTAATTTTATTCATTAAAAAGGAAAGGAAAAAACCGTTAGTAGGTATATTCTTTATCAGTTTTTCAGTAGTTGAACTATAAAAACTGACTCGTTTAAATTCCTAAAATATTTTATGGGTGTATTATCAGCTGTTTATTTCAATTATTTAATTTAAGGTGAAGTTTCTCAAAATAAAATAATTCCGTAACTCACATAATTAGAATTAACTTTCTTAAAATTTGCTAAGCTATTATTTAGTTTAATTTTCATTCATTTGTTTAATTTGATTCCCTCTTATCTTTCCATCTTAAAATTTTAAAATTTTTTATTATGGCGACAAACGCTAACAAATTAAAACAAGCCAAAGCCTTACGTCAGTTGCAACTAGATCATGTTGAGGAACTCTTAGTGCTCGCCCAATCTGCTGTAACAGACGAAAGCCTTCACGTAAGATTTAAAATAAGATGTGATTGCTTAGAAAATATTTATGACGAGTTTCAAAAACAACACGATACTATTGTTTTGCTTTTATCAACTACTGAATCTCCGGAATTTGAAGAGGAAAAATTAATTCGAACCTCTTTTTTCGATAACTACTTTACAGTTAAAACAATTTATACCAATATTTTTTCTGCTAAACAGTCCACTGAATCTAAAACTAATTTTAACAAATCTCCAAATGTCAAATTACCCAAGATATCATTACCCGTATTTGACGGAAATTATAAAAATTGGATAACATTTTATGATCTATTTTCAACTTTAATTCATAATAACGACACTCTGTCTGATATTGAAAAATTTCAATATTTATTAAGCTCACTCACGTCACATGCTCTTACACTTTTAAAAGGTATTGCCATTACAAGTCAAAACTATGAAACTGCTTTTTAAACGTTAGTTAACCGATACCAAAACCGCCGGATAATTGCAAATTCATGCTGGCAAGCGATTTTCAATGCTCCTAAACTCACAAATGAATATGCGGCGGGACTTCGCCAACTATTAGAAATTTTTAATGAAAATCTAGCTGCCTTACAGAATTTGGAATTACCAGTGGATACTTGGGATTTTATTTTGTTTCACATACTTATACAAAAATTAGACGTCTCTACTATCAAACGTTTTGAACTTCAAGAAGCATCCACTGAAATTCCCTCCTTTTCTAACCTCAAAGATTTTCTTTCAAAACAATGTACCGCTCTGGAAGCTATTGCTCTTTCCGTCTCTACTCAGAAAACCACAAAAAATATGCCCACCTCTCAAGGTTCTTCTAAATTAAATTTTGGCTCTAATAATTTTCGTTCCGTCTCCCCTAAACGTAGCTCCTCGTTTCTTGTGCAATCAAACACTTCAGCGAAAGCAAGTTCGTGCAATTATTGTAAGTCTACTCATACGATTTATCAATGCCCTACTTTTCAAAAGCAAAGCCCAGCGAACAGGTTACAGATCGCCAAAGAAAAAAATTGGTGTACTAACTGTCTTCACTCAGGTCACCGTATACATTGTTGTAGCTCACAATCTACCTGTCGTGTTTGCCAAGGCAAACATCACATTCTTCTTCATATATCTCGCGATCTACCTCCAAATTCTTCCACAAACAATCAACACGCTCTTCTACCGGATGCGCCCTCTTGCTCTGAAATTACCGTAGCTCAAGTCCATTCTCTAACAAATTTTCTTCCCTCAAAGACAGCGGTCTTACTCTCTACAGCTCAAATAGAAATTCTTGACGCTTGGGATAATTATCAGTCTGTTAGAGTTCTCATTGATGCAGGTTCACAAGCTAATGTAATCACACAACAGAGTGTACAAAGGCTTGGTTTAAATACGTCTAACATTTCTTTATCAATTTTCGGCCTAGGTCAAACTTGTTCCTCTACGTCCAGTGGCGTCGTTTGCACTATTCGCCCCACTGGTCAAACTTCTCCAACTTTCAACATTGACGCTGTTGTTCTTCCCAAGATATGTAACCCTATGCCTAATTCTGTCATTTCTCTCGGCGATTGGAAATATACTTCTAATATTAAATTAGCCGATCCTCAATTTCATATACCGGGTGAAATTGATATGTTGTTGGGCGCAGATATTTTCTCACAAATTCTTCAAGAGGGTAAACTATCTGGTAGTAAGAACGAACCTACCGCAATCAATACAGTTTTCGGATGGATTCTAATGGGGAAGGTTAATTGTAGTCCAAATCAATCTTTTGTTAATTCATTTATTTCCTTTGTCGACTCACCATTAGATTTAACCATTAGAAGTTTCTGGGAACTTGAGGAAATACCTAAAATTAATATCTCTTCCCCTGATGATGTTCTATGTGAACAATCGTTTATGGAATCTCATTGCCGTGATTCTACAGGGCGTTATAGTGTTGCTCTTCCATTTAAAGGTCCCGAACCTTTATTTGAAGATACTAAAACCGGTGCTCTTCGTCGATTTTATTCTCTTGAGCGACGTCTACTTCGAGAAAGGTCCCTTTATAATTCATACCGTGATTTCATGCAAGATTATTTGGAAAGCGGACACATGGAACTTGTCACTTTTCCAAAGAATTCTGCCAAAACTTTCTACATTCCTCATCATTCTGTCTTAAATCCTAATAGTACTACATCTCCTCTTAGAGTTGTTTTCGATGCTTCTGCGAAAAGTGCAGATGGCTTTTCTCTTAATGACAGTTTATTAATTGGACCTAAACTTCAGAAAGATATTGTCACTTTGTTATTGCATTTTCGCCTTCATTCATTTGTTCTCACGGCCGATATTAAGCAAATGTATCGGCAGATAGATGTTCATTCTCGTCACAGAGACTATCAGAGAATATTGTGGAGGTTCTCCCCTGAAGGCCCCGTGCAGGAGTTTAGACTTAAAACCGTTACCTACGGAGTTTCGTCAGCGCCATTTCTCGCTCTTAGAACTCTTCAACAATTGGCTGACGATGAAGTCGAAAGTTTTCCTTTAGCTGCTAACATCATCCGTTCTGATATGTATGTAGATGACGTAGTTACAGGGTGTTCCACGCTCAACGAAGCTATACAACTTAGAGGTCAGCTCACTTCTTTGTTACAAAAGGGAGGATTCACTCTACGAAAATGGGCTAGCAATAATTCTGACTTTTTAAAAACTATTCCTGAAGATCTTCGACAAACCCAATCTCTCGGATTTTCAGACGAAAATAATTCAGGTATCAAAGTCCTTGGTCTAAAATGGCTCCCTTCTTCTGATGTTTTATTTTACTCTCTCGAAACTAATAATCGCCCTTGTACCAAGCGTACAATTCTCTCAGAGGTAGCGAGAATTTTTGACCCTCTGGGGTTTCTGTCACCTCTTCTTCACAAAATATCTTATTCAGTATCTTTGGACTTTAGGAATAGAATGGGACCAAACCCCTCGTGGCCTACAGGTACTCCTGATATCTTCTACGGTGTTGGACCGGTGGAATCAATATAAGTCGGATCTCCCATGTCTCTTAAAATTAAAAATTCCACGTCACTGTGTTCCCCAACGATTTGACAATTGTCAGCTTCACGGGTTTTGTGACAGTTCGGAAAGAGGTTATGCTGCCGTAATCTATTTTCGCTTTCAACTTTCTAATAAAGTTTATATATCTCAAATTTGCGCCAAATCTAAGGTGGCGCCTCTTAAGAGAATTTCTCTTCCCCGGTTAGAGCTTTGTGGCGCGGTTCTCCTATCTCAATTGGTAAATTTTATTGTAGAAGCCTATTCAGGAAAACTTTCGTTCGAAAGTATGTTTGCATGGTTAGATTCTTCGGTGGTATTATCGTGGATCAGATCCTCTTCTCACCGATTTAAAACTTTTGTTAGCAATCGTGTGAGTCAGATTCAAGAACGAATTCCTCCTAATCGGTGGTTTCACGTGTCGTCCGAAGATAATCCCGCGGATTGTGCCAGTCGTGGATTATTTCCCTCTGAACTAGTAAATCATCCGCTATGGTGGGCTCAAATTACCTCGTGACTCGTGGCCTACAGGTACTCCTGATATCTCTCAGTTACCTGCTTCATTGGGAGAAGAACGAACAATCATTCTTTCAAATTTCGTTCTGTTGGATACCATTGATAATCTGCTTGACAAATATTCTTCACTCTCGAAAATAAACCGCATTCTCGGCTATTGTTTACGATTCATTCGAAATACTAAAACTCCTAATACTAAAACTTGTGATGCATTCACTGCTCAAGAATTGTATGAAGCTCTATTAATACTCGTTAAACGTGTTCAATATTTATGTTTTGCGGATATCATCGACAATCTTCAAAAGGGTAAATCCATTCCTAAACATTTTCGAAAATTAAATCCGTTCTTTGGAGATGATGGAGTTCTCAGGGTAGGCGGTCGACTGACTCATTCCGGACTACTTTATGATCAAAAACATCCAGCTCTATTACCTCGCAAGCATCGTCTTACCGAACTTATAATCGAGGATGTTCATAAACGAAATCTCCATGCTGGTCTTCAAACTATCCATTTTCTTCTGTCTCAAAATTTCTGGATTCTTTCTCCAAGACGAGCCATCCGACATACTCTTTCAAAATGTTTACGTTGTTTTAGAGTTAAACCTACACCATACCAACCCCTGATGGGTAACTTACCGTCCGCCAGAGTGAATCAAGCAAAATCTTTTCAATGCGTTGGGGTAGATTTCGGAGGCCCGTTCTCAATTACCTTAGGAAAGGCAAGAGGCATTAAATCTCAGAAGGCGTACCTGTGTCTTTTCATTTGTTTCGCCACCAAGGCAGTTCATCTTGAACTAGCCTCGGATTTGACTTCCGAGTGTTTCCTTGCCGCTTTAAGGCGTTTCATAGCCCGTAGGGGTCGCTGCTCTCATATTTTTTCCGATCAAGGAACGAACTTTATTGGAGCAAGGAATGAACTGACTGAGCTTATGAGACAAGCGACAGAGTCCGAAAAATTATCATGGTTATTTAATCCACCCTCCGCACCTCACTTTGGGGGGCTCTGGGAATCGGGCATTAAAGCCGTGAAATCTCACCTCGTACGTGTTGTAGGTGAACAAATATTAACCTATGAGGAGTTCTATACGATTCTTGTGCAAATCGAGGCCCTCCTAAACTCCCGTCCTCTCTGTCCACTCAGTTCTGATCTTCACGATCTTTCCGTCTTAACACCGGGACATTTCCTCACTCTAGAACCCCTAACCTCTCTTCCAAATTCTGATCTTTCCGACCTTTCGTTAAACCGTTTATCACGATGGCAATTACTTCAAAGACTCCATCGAGATTTTTGGAAGCGCTGGCACTTAGAGTACCTCAGCACTTTGCAACAACGACAAAAGTGGTTGCAGTCAGATTTTTCAAAAGTTTCACCGGGAAAATTAGTACTCATAAAAGATGAGTTGGCACCACCATTAAAATGGCGTCTAGCCCGAATTGAGAAAATTCACCCTGGCACGGATGGAGTATGTAGGGTTGCGACCGTGAGTACAATCAAAGGTTTAATGCAAAGGCCACTGGTAAAACTGTGTCCTTTGCCCATTTCTGATAATTAATAAAATGCATTCAGCATTTTAGGTAGGCGGTATGTTGCGGCCGCACACCAACATACGGTATATTGCAACATTATATTTGTCATTTCAAAATAATTATTTTTATGTATATATAAATATGTTTTTTCCCGATTTCTTTCCTTTATTTCTTTTGCTAAGGCAGATTATGTTTTTTGTTCTAATTTTTAATTTATGCGCGCGAGCTCGCTGGAAAAGGTGTAGACTTGCCATTCGAATCAAGAATCTCCTCAGGGAAGAATCGAACAGTGTTCCACTAATTTATAAACTTTCAAAAGTGTACCTTGTTTTTCTATATAATTTAATATTTATGTGCTAGTGAGATAAGTTATTTAAAATCAGATCAGACGCTGGAGACCAGGAGGCAGAGGTAAGTCGCACTTTTCCAGCCGTTTACTTTTCTCTCAAACACAAGGGTTGCGTCAAAACGACTATTAGATTACCCCAAGGGTCTACCTGGCTATAAAAATTGGACCTTTATAGAACTGCAGAGTAAGTAACTCCGATAACGTCTATAGTACTTCGGCTATACCGACAATAAATATATTCATACAATAATCTTTACGTTTTTAAATTCCCCAAACAGCTGTTCAGTTTACATATAGAAAAGTTAAATTACAAAAATTTAAACTGCTGAAAGATAATGAAACTCCCTCATCGAATGGACCAAACGGAATCGTGAGTACTTACAGATTCTCTTCTTAACTTAACTCGTTAATCGAAGCCAGAGCTCCTACGGTTTGACGCAACTCCCTCTAGGACATGTATGACTGGGCAACGGCAACTCTAGGTAAGAACACTTCCCTCTATAGATCGGCTGGAATGGCAAACCGCTCCTCAAGAGGCTTTAATTTATTTCTTCAGAATGTTCATTAGTGGCGATACTCTCCAAATTCATAGGCAGCGACATGGACATTAACAAACTGACATCAGCAAGCAAGGGTGAAAATTTGGCAAAGACCTCCCCAAAAACCTTTAAAATGATTTCTCTATTTAAACAAAGTTTTCACCACATTAGACATATTCTTGGCAAGATGTCTAACCAGTGTTTAATTATTTAAATTTACTGACCTTAGTTGTTCTTAGGTTCCTCTCGAAACATCTTACCAGCTCAAGCGGTTACAGCAAAATGGGTTTTAATATGGCTACCCATTTTTTACTTTCTTTCTCAAAAAAACATTTAAAAAACGGACGCTTTCCCACAACTTAGGGGCTACCAATTGTAACTTAAAAGTTACCATTATAGAGCGCTAAATTTAACGTCAGCTAACCTGCTACCTTGATAATTTATAGCAATCTGAAGAATTTGTAAAGCCTCTTGAGTCATTTGTTTACCACTTTATTCCATTATATGCTTGTTAACTATTTGTCCAGTTCCACTAATGTAAGGTAAGTACTCTAATATTTTACTTTCTTATTGTGATCGTTCTCTCGCACATGTACGTTTTTGAAGGTTAAGAGGTGCTAAAAATTGCGGGTTGAACTGTTAACATCTTTAAACTCAAAAAGCCTTTCAATTAGGGTAAATTAACTTTTAATACTAACCATAGAGACTCAATAGGTATTTCCTTTAACTTATTAGTTTTTAATAAGTCTTAGATTTTAATTATCACCACGACCGGTTGCTTTGTTTACATTTTTCTTTATTGCGAAATGCAAGTTTTAAAATCTAACCCCATCTGTTGTCACGCCTACTATTTAAATTGAGTATTCTTGGTTGCCTATAAGTAGGAACTACCGAAATTATAAAAATTTTGTTACAAACTAGAAATTATAAATCGCACCAAAAGTTGCGTAATTGAAAATAAAAATCGGCCTATCCAAGGGTTTTTTTATTCAATCAATATTTTAAAAGTTACGGTCATGTTTCAATACTTTTTACACACGCTGTATCCTAAAAAATGGCTTGGATAACGATCTAAAATCTGATATTATTAAGAAATATCCACCAATCAAAAATTGTCCGCTGATGGCAGCACCCAAGTTAAATTCAGAAGTCAAGGCAGTGGTTAATGAAACAACCTTAAAAAGGGATGAGAGGTTGGCCAAGGTACAGTCTATTCTATTGGGAGAAAAGGAGGGGGCGGAAGATGTAAGTAAGCTTAAATTAATAGAGATCATAAGTGATTCTGCCAGGCTTCTGGCAGATGTACTATCGCGGCCGAAAAATAGTAATCGCCTGATTTTCCCGTTGTAACTATGGTTCTATTCAGTGTCGCATCAATATCAATATTTTTTTTATTAGTGTCAACGTCATTGTCATATTTAGCAAAAATAATTTTTTTATTACTTAATCATGCCTTATCATGTTTTGAGTGAAGAAGAAAAAGGCTACATCATCGCCATACTTGGAGAAAGGTGGTCTCAACAAGGTATAGCAAGTGAAATTAATAGCAGCAAAAGCACGATTCAAAAACTAAACAAAAAGTGGATAGAAACTCATGATCTGAGCAGGGCAGTGGGTTCTGGAAAGAGTACTCTAGAAAACGACAATACCCTGGTGAACTATGTGAATTTAAACCCATTTTCTAATTCTATTGAAGTCAAAGAGCAAACCAACTTCCCAGCATCTGTTAGGACAGCAAGAAAACGGTTGCGAGAGCAAGGTCTATTTAACTGTGCCAGTGCTAAAAAGCCCCGACTAACACATGGTAATAAAGAGGCAAGAATGCAGTTTGCAAATACTTTTATTAATGAAAACGATCGTTACTGGGAGCGAGTGGTCCTTTTCTACGAAAGGATATCTCAGTCCTGCTACAATGGCCAATTGCGAGTTGTCCCAGGAGTCATAAGTTTGATGAAGAATATTTGCACAAAACAGATAATAGCGGAAGGTATTCTGTCTTTTAGTTTAGGATTTGAATCGTGCTTTTGCTGCAATTAATTTCACTTGCTATGCGTTGTTAAGACCACCCTTCTCCAAGTTTGGCGATGATGTAGCCTTGTTCTGCTTTTCTCAAAACCATACCAATTAATTGTTTTCTTATAATTAAAAAATATTAACAACTTATTTCTTATTAGTTTTTTTTAATAAATACGACCCCACCAATGATTTCTTGTCAAAATAATTTAATTGACATAACTGATGTAAAAACTCCCATTACAAGGGAAAATTTTTCGAAAAAACATAATACTTGATAAAAAAGCGATTACTTTTTTTCGGCCGCGATAGTACAGCACCAAGAGTCTCAGTCTAGAAGAAATATTATCAGTTTGAATATAAAGAAAGATGTTGTGAATAATTTGACTGATGTAACTTTTGATGGCTGGCTACTTGGTGAAAACCTTAGTGAAAGAGTAAAGACAGCGAAAGCTATCGAAAATTCAGGCTTGGATGAAGGGCACTGTTGCTAAATCGCAAAAGATGTATTCTTCCAGGAGTTCTTTAAACGCCAAGGGACCGTCCAAGTACACAACGACAGGGAATCGCTTGGGCGGTCAGAAAAATACTTACAGCAAAAACAAAATCAGGTTCAGGAATTATCAAGAGCGTCAAGTCCATTTCAAGCACAGCCAAGGCAGACCCAGACACAGGTCCAGATAACTGATGTAAGTTTTAAGGCCGGTAGACTTTCTGCTCACGTAGGGGCCTGGAGGAAAATCACCAGGGACCCTGTAATTTTATCATGGGTTAAAGGTTATATAATACCATTTAATAAGAAAGTTTTTCAAAGTTCACTACCAAAAATTACAGAATTTTCCAAACCAGATAAGGAATGTATTAATTTAGAATTATCTAGATTGCTGAACATAGGTGCTATGCTATCAGTGAATGTAAACCATGTATAGGTCAGTTCATATCAAATGTTTTTGTTGTACCCAAGCAAAATGGCAAAATGAGACTGATCTTGAATCTCAAACATTTGATTAAGTTTTTAGTGACACATACTGTCTGTAAATTAATATCACCGGGCTGTTTTATGGCTTCGGTTGATATACAGGATGCATATTTTTTAATCAATGTTGATTTCAATTATAGAAAGTTTTTGCGTTTTCAATTTAACAACATTCTTTATGAATTTAATTGCCTTCCCTTCGGACTATCAACGGCCTCTTATGTGTATACCAAAGTCATGAAGCCAGTTATTTGCGTTTTAAGGGAACAAGGTTTTCTCTCGGTAGTTTATCTGGACGATTTACTATTGTTGGGCGACACACACAGTCTGTGCCTCAATAATATTACACAAACTATTCTTTTGCTAACTTCCTTGGGATTTGTTATCAATGGGGTTATTTCACAATTTATATTTATGTTAAATGTACAATCAGGAACACTTAAAAATACTGTATATTTGGAAAAAAAGTATTTTTTTTACGCCTACGTATTTTTAAACTCGGTTTGTAATTTGAAAATATTAAGTTCCCGCCAACAGCCGTGACGTCAATGTTTACGCATGCGCAGTATAGCGTAGATGAAATATCTCAAGAAAACTAACCTCACATTTTTCACGCTCTTAAACTCGACACTGAAATAGTCCATATTTTTCGCAAAGAATTCCTGAATCATAACGTAGTTCACTTCAGGTAAATTTTCACTGCTAGCTTTAACGAAATTAGGCTCCATAATAGTAAAAAATGATGAACTAACACAAACTAAAGCAAACTGTCAAAAGTGTCAAATGACTCTAGACTCTTAACAAAAACAAATCTTCCTAGATTTAGTTCTAAACCGTGACGTCAGAAGTTAATAAAATTTGAAATTATTGACGATACTTTTTATTGATTTATGAATAATTAACAAATAATAAAGACATGGTATTTACCAATACATTATTCTTGCATATTCTACTATCCAAATTGATAGGTATTTTTAAGTTTTTCTTTAACATGAAATAACCCCATTATGAGAAAAGCCAGTTATCCCCAACTACGTCTTGTAAATTTCTAGGTTTCATATTTGATTCAGTAGACATGTCTATATGACTTCCAAATATTAAGCGTAATAGATTATATGAAATGTTACGGGACTTCATTTCAGACTTCTTGTTCCATTAGGAAATTTGCTAAAAAAGTTGGGGTTATTATATCAGTTTGTCCGGCTATTAAATATGGTTGGCTATACTCTAAGAAGTTCGAACTGGCCAAATATTTAGCCTTACTTAGATCTGGTGGTGATTATGACAAAATTATGGTTATTCCAAATTTTATTCAGGACGATATAAACTGGTGGCTAAAGAATATAGGAGCTGCTGAAAACTTTATATATAGAGACCATTTTCATTTGGAAATATTCTCTGACGCTTCCACCACAGGATGGGGCATTTTTTGTAGGGGTTAGAGAACTTCTAGTCAGTGGTCAGAAGTGGAAAAGACTTATAAATTACCTCGAACTCTTGTCAGCCTTTTTCGGTCTGAAGTATCATGCTAAAGATTTATCAAATGTAAGTATCTTATTACGAATTGACAATACCACTGCCGTATCCTATATAAACTATATAAACCGAATGGGTGGAATTCGTTTTCAAAAATTGAATCAGTTAGCAAGGGATATATGGCAGTGGTGTGAAGCAAGGAGTATATGGATATTTGCGTCGTAAATTAGGTCTTCTGAAAATGTTGTAGCGGACTCTGAATCTAGGAAACTAGCTTTAGAAATTGAGTACCAACTAGATCAATTGGTTTTCGAGGAAATAATTTCACATTTTGGCCTTCCTAATATTGATATTTTTGCGTCCAGAACGAATGCCAAATATAAAAAATATGTATCCTGGAAGAGAGATCCAGATTGTTTTGCGGTAGATGCTTCCACAATTAGTTGGTCAGATTTTTTTTTCTATGCCTTTCCACCATTTTTGCTAATTCTACCTATGTTACACAAGATAATTAAGGAGAAGGCTCATGGCATTGTTGTTGTGCCTTTATGGATCTCACAGCCATGGTTTCCATTATTTAAAAGACTTATAAACTCGTCGCCTCTGTATCTTTCACCAAGAAGTAATATGTTGTTATCCTTTAACAGGTATCCACACCCACTTTGGAAGACTCTTACCCTGGTGGCAGGAGTTGTTTAGAACAGGCTCTTAGACGAAAGGGATTACCTCATTACAACTATATCTGGGATCCCTCTATAGTATTGAAATACTTAAAGAAGTTATATCCAAATGATAGCCTGAGTTTAAAGTGGTTAACCTATAAAACCGTGACACTTTTGGCTCTGATAACGGCTCATAGAGTCCAAACCTTGGCATCGATTTTAATACAGAATATAAGGGAAACCTTAATAGGGATTGAAATTATGATCCCTGATAGAATTAAGACTTTGAATAAGAGCAAGGTTCAACCGTTATTAATGCTGCCTAGGTTTGATCAGGACCCCTGTCTATGTGCAGTAAATACGTAGCTATCGGGAGAAAACTAGGGATCTCAAAACTTCCCAAGGCGAGAACATAAGATTGTTTATAACCTTTAAAAAACCCCATCATGAGGCCTCATCGCAAACTTTGAGCCGTTGGATCAAAACAACATTAGAAAGTAGTGGCTTTGATACAAATTTATTTACGGCACACAGTACTAGACACGCAGCCACATCAGCTGCTAATAGAGGAGGTGTTAGTATTGATGTAATCCGGAATACGACTGGATGGTCCAAGGAGTCCAGTACGTTTGCCAAATTTTATAACAGACCCCTGTGTAACAGGGATGATTTTGCCAAAGCCGTCCAGATAGAAAAGATAGATAGAAAGATTGTCGTACATAACTAAAAACGCCTAGAAATCTTCTACTGTCGCTTTTGAATCGGGGGGAAAGTTTCATTATTTTGGATTACAGCCTGGAATAGAATATGTAATGAAAAAATCAAAAATTAACGTATTGCCCAATACACTCTAGTTATTGGTTAATATCGATAGTTTGCCTTTAACCAAATCCTCTAATAGTCAGTTTTGGCCTATTTTGGTTTACATAAAAAATATACCAAATAGTGTGCCATTTATAGTGGGTGCGTTTCATGGATATAAAAAACCACATGATTTGTCAAGTTATTTGAATCCATTTATTGGGGAAATTTTACAAAATGCCCTTGTGATTGATGGTAAACATATTTTAATAAAAGTCCAAGGTATTGTCTGTGGTGCTCCGGCCAAATCTTTTGTGTTGGGTATTAAAGCATATAATGCATACTTCGAATGTACAAAATGAGTCCAGGAAGGGGAATATTATGAGGGTCGTGTCATTTATCCAGAAACAACTTCTAAATTAAGAACTAATTAATCGTTTAGAAATAAAACTTATGAAGACTATCATAATTGTGATACTCCATTCATAAAATTACCTATTGATATGGTTAAAGGTATACCGTTAGATTATATGCATTTAGTTTGCTTAGGGGTAGTAAAAAAACTTATTTTATTGTGGGATAGAGGTGGAAAAGACATAAGATAACCAAAAATGGCGTTCAGAAAATAAATGAAAGTTTAATGAAATGCAGGACATTTGTACCATCTGAGTTTGCGAGGCTTCCTCGAAGTATTGATGATGTTGAAAGGTGGAAGGCTTCTGAGTTAGGACAGTTTGTTTTGTACACTTTTCACAAGAAGATCCATGATCCAGTTTATTCAACACAGTTGTTTCTTTCAATATTTAGGGTGGCAATGTCTATCTGAGAGGAGAATATGTTTAATTTTTGGCCACAACTTTTTTTTGGAAACATATATATATTTCAAAAATCTATCTACTACATAAGTAGAGCTATAACAAGATTAATGTTACGAATTTTCACTCAATAACTCCAGAGTAATCGTGCACACAAAAAAGTTGCAGACAGAAAATTTTTCTCTTGCTCAAACTTAAAATCTCCACGTTTCGTGACAATCTAAGCCTGTTTGAGCAAAAAAAATCAATTTATTTTTACAATTCCTATATGCTTCCACCACTTTGTGGATGTGGAAGTAATTATACCAGTATGAATATCTCATACATTTAAAAAATCCACCAACACATTTTTTCCTTTTCTGTCCTGGATTCCTTATAACTTGTAAGAAGGGAGACTGCCGAGTAACAGATAGCGTGATTATTTCAAAGATTCTTTGGCAAGGATATTAATAATAATTATGGAATATTATTCAAACATGATTGAAGTTACTATGGATATCCGAAAAAAAACTAACCCAGGTGAATTACATTTTTCAACATTTTTGTGTTTAATTAGCTATAGTGCTGCTGACATACGCCATCAGCATTCAGTATTGTATTTGTATTTGCATCATTTATATACCCTATAATAAGATAATACAAATTTGCAGTTGTTTTTAGTTTTTCTATCAATTTACGTCGGCAGGATTTATTAATTCGACTTTATAGAATCTCATTTTTAAGCGCAATACTTATGCCATATAATATAGACTGATGTCGTCATTCCATTTCTTTTGTGATTTATGTAGTTTTCTGGAGTCAAATACTACTGTTTGTTTATGCATTTTTTTAAATTAAAATTAGCTTTTTCCGGTATGTAAATTTTTTTAATATCCCTTCACATTTTTTTTTTGCTACAAATTGGTTATACCGCACTTTCATTTTAAAACACTACATAGAGAAGCGTTCGAACAATGCTGCGTCAGGTGTCTAGGTGATGCGAAGGCCGGGTATTGTTAAAATTAATACTGCATTATTTATACATTTAAAAAAATATATATTTTATTTTCAATAGAATCGTAGCTTGCTGGTTAGCGTGTCTAATTTTCACTTTAGGTGTACTTAGTAAAGTGGGTTCTGGCCCCCATACACCAAAATAATTTTTCATTGACATTTATCCCCAAGAAGTCCATTATAAACTGTAGGTTCCCGTCTTTTTTGTTAAAACAAATCTAGATCTCCAAGCTTAATAGAATCATTATAATGACTTGGAAGGCGGTAAAAACATTTTCAAATATATCCAAAAAAACATCTGCACCTTTACAGACTACTCGCTAATAAGGATGACACAGCGCACAATGCTCTGTTCACCGTTATTATGAATCATACATACAGATTGTATGTTGTACATATATTAAACATTATTGCACATGCATAAACAAACAATAAATACGGATCTATAATAGTGTGTTGTTTTTGGATGACAATTTCATAATCGCTAGATAAATCGGAAAGGGATGTTGGGAAGGGATTAGTCTGTACTGGGAAGTAAAATATAATACATAATACGATGTTAAGATATCTAAAATCC
Source organism: Rhagium mordax (assembly GCA_963680705.1). Lineage (NCBI taxonomy): Eukaryota > Metazoa > Arthropoda > Insecta > Coleoptera > Cerambycidae > Rhagium > Rhagium mordax. Next base: position 26,120,645 of record OY796664.1, read on the forward strand.
GAAATAGGTTCTAAAAAATTTGAGCCAATTAGTTCATATTCAGTTTTTTATCAAACGCATCTGTAAGTCTATTTTAGTTACGACTGAAACTTTAATGGTTCTACTTGGTAGGTTAAATAGTATGCCGTTGTAAGATTTCAGGATGAGGAAGTGGAAACAATTGTCACTGCTCCCAAGTCATGGGTATGCGTAGAAGGTGATGGATTAGCATGCAAGTGGCCTCCCAAAAATATGAATGTACAATCGTTATTTAAAAAGATGGCTGCCCAATGCCATTATGGAACAATTATCGATGTCAAATATTGAAAGAATTTCGTAAGAGCACTTATTACTGATATGATTAGTTAGGGTAAATTTTTTAATATTTTAGATGCGAGAAATTATTAGGAAAAAATTGTAGAATACAGGTAAAGGCTGCAAAAAGAAAAAAGGAAAAGACAATCATCATCATCAGGTAGGATATTAAGAATGTTCTAGTGTTGATGTTGAAACATATCTGCTTTAGGAGATAAACCTGCGATCTATTAAAGAGTTAAAAAAGACTTTTTTATTAGACAATTGGTGGTATTTAAAAATTTCAATTTAGTGTGAAACAAAGAGGTTGGTAACATGTAAGCCATTGGGCATGCGTCAACCGCCAGGTCCAAAAATAAAAGACATTTTATTCTGTTCTGTATGAGTGAGTTAGCTGACAGCACCAGTTGTTATGGTAGCGCATTATTGCATTATTTTTTAAGTTAAACTCAGTTGTAGAAATATTATTAGTTTGCCAATTGCCAATCAGTGGCTTATAACATTATATTTAAATACAGTCCACATTTTATATTTATCGATGTTTTAATCAAGATCTCGAGTAGAAGAAAAATGGTGCAATAATGTGGTCTTCGAGCCTAGATATTATAGTTGTTGGAAATCGTAATCGTTGGAATTTGGAATCGAAATCAAATCATCGGAAAGTAAGTATCGTAGCATATCAGTAGAGTAGTATTACCGGAACCCGAGGTCTCCCCCCTCCACTTGAGGCCCCCACCACTTTTTCTGGGGTGGGGGGCAATTAGGATAATTAGATTGGGGTGGGGGGCAATTAGAGAGGGGAGGAGGTAATTTGTAATTGCGTAATTAGTAATTTGTAATTGCGTAATTAGTAATTTGTAATTGCGTAATTAGTAATATGTAATTGTGTAATTGTGTAATTGTGTAATTAGACTATTTGCGCATTAATTACACTAATGTAATTAGTCTGGAGGGGGGATAATTAAAACCCAATTGTCGCGAGAAATGAAAGTAATCGGATTATTGCGCTCTAATGTAATTGCGTAATTAGTAATTTGTAAATGTGTAATTAGACTATTTGCGCGTTAAGTAATCGGATTATTGCGCTGAGAAATGAAAGTAATGTAATTGCGTAATTAGTAATTTGTAAATGTGTAATTAGACTATTTGCGCGTTAAGTAATCGGATTATTGCGCTGAGAAATGAAAGTAATTGAATTATTGCGCTCTAATGTAATTGCGTAATTAGTAATTTGTAAATGTGTAATTAGACTATTTGCGCGTTAAGTAATCGGATTATTGCGCTGAGAAATGAAAGTAATTGAATTATTGCGCTCTAATGTAATTGCGTAATTAGTAATTTGTAAATGTGTAATTAGACTATTTGCGCGTTAATTACACTATTTTATATAGTCTGGAGGGGGTTAATTAAAAAACCCAATTGTTGCGAGAAATGAAAGTAATTGGATTATTGCAATTAAACTAGTATATTTGCAATATATCTAATTGAATTGATACAATTATATATTAATTAGTACATCAATTGGAGAAATGAAAGTTTATTACGCTGTAATTAGACTAGTATAATTGCAATGTAGGTAATTAGAGGGTTGTACGGTAATTAGATTGATTAGCAAGTAATTGCAGTGGTACACTTGTAATTTTTGTAGTTGCATTATAATTAGTGTACGTGTATTCCAAGTAGTGGGGGCGGTCAATCCTGTAGATATTTTTTCTTTTGTAAAAAGGGGCAACATTAAAGAAGACATTATAGCCAGTAAATATTGATCGCTATCAAATGAACAACCCTGCATTTGTTGGTAAATAGTTGATGCGACTTTCCTAGGAGATTAACGAAATAGATAAGAAATAGAAATTTATATCGGTTTGGTTTAACTACCCAGACCATTGCGCAAAACTGTATTTTATTTCCCATACCTGAAACATTAGAAATTTGCTTACACAAAAGCATATTTATTTACTGTCGCATAAATTCTCGAAACAAATAGTTAAAGGTATGTCAGAACATTACAGAACAATATACAATGAAGGTAATTATTGTATCGTAATTAGACTGGATTGCTATTAGGTAATAAACCACAGGATTTAACATGGTTGGTGGTCAATCCTGTAAATATTTTATCTGTGCCTAATTCATTGTCACTGACAACGTTATTTACTGCCGCATAATTTCACGAAACAGGTGCCTATCCTTTCGAGGTAATGCCATTAGGGTGGTCGACTTAAAACCGTCAATAACACAATTTGGTATTTAATTTCTAGTCGAAATGCATTCATTTTTCTAAGGACAAATATATTGCACAAAAGATTAGCCATCTCCTATCTAAACAAAAGATACGTCGATTTTTACAAAACAAAGCCACACAATTACCTGAAATTTTAAACTTAAAAATAACAGGTGAGAGTGTAATTCGAATAGGATGGAAGGTTTAGAACTGCCTACTATAAAGAAGTCATTAAATGTCTTTATTGGTAATAATTAAATAGACAAAAGGCAACCCGCATTTGTTGCACTGACGAGAAATTTTTCAGCCTTTTAAAGCAATAATGTCACAGCTTAATGGACCCATTTGAAAGTTAAAATATAGCTATTAGATTCATGCTTTGTTTTGCTGTCAAGGGTCGATAAACATAAATGTTTTAAATAGTAAAACTATTCAAAAGCCATTTAAATACAAATACGCTTGGCAAAAATAACAAAAGGACACGGTCAAGATCTTTCAGCTTAAATAAACAATAATAAAATTTTCATTGATTTACAAATTTTAACATACAGGGTGCCCCGAATTGTACAGATCAAACATATGTTCTAAAAAATATATATATGGGGTGTTCCATTAAAAGACACACTTTCTATACTTTCCAATGTTGCTCCATAAAGAAGCTATGATAATTTATGATATAGTTAATCACGATCCATTTTATTATTCAACTCAAACATGAAGTCTGATAGAAGACATTAAATCTGCCATTGAAAGATTGTCTTGTAAACTAGATGACATAAGGAGGGATTCAAATAAAATACACATTAAAAGATTACATTCAATTTATTTCCTATTTTTATTACATAGCTAAAAATACCTTATTATAATTAGATTTCTGTAATTGCAATGTATACGCTTGTATACTAAAATATAATGGCAGGTAGTTACACCATTCAACATAGCATCAATATTTGTTAACTGTATAATAAATAGGCGAAATAAATCCACAAAAATCACCTGTTAGTACAAAGCCCATAAAATATTTTTTCTTTTGTAAAAGGGACATTAAGGAAGACACTATAGTCAGTAAATATTGATTGTTATCAAATGGAATCTCTGTCTTTCGATCGACCTTTCCCACGAGATTGATTAGATAAGAAAGATACGTTAAGATACATTTATATCGGTATTTGTTTAACGATCAGATCATTTTTTGCAAAACTTTATTTTCCCATAGCTTAATTAAAAAAAAAAATGCCTCGTCATTATAATAGATCTACAAATCAGGCGGTTTATTGGTAATAATTACAGATGAACTAACTAAAGATGATGGACAATAGGTCGGCAATACACAAAAAAAAAACCATTCAACTCAAACATGAAGTCTGATAGAAGACATTAAATCTGCCATTGAAAGATTGTCTTGTAAACTAGATGACATAAGGAGGGATTCAAATAAAATACACATTAAAAGATTACAATAATTTTATTTCCTATTTTTATTACACAACTAAAAATACCATAGTATAATTAAACAGTTTTATTTTAAATACACAATTACATTTTTGAGAAAATAAACATAGACACTTAGTAGATCAAACTTTATGGTGTGATAAACTACCAAAATAATATGAAAAAAGTTCATATGTAAATGTGGGCCAGGGACACATAGTTCCGAGATACAGGGTGTTAAAGAAACATGCAAAATTTTTTTTGTTGTTTGAAACACTGAAATGATGGCACACTATATTGCGCTCTAATTAGACTAGGTGCAATTTCTCGAAATTCTATGGTTTATTACCTTATAGAAAAGCAGTATATCTTAAGATATATTTACAGATCAGTATACATCCAACTTGACGGCGTTTTAACAAAAGCAAGCGGAAACGATGACTACTTTGATAATGCATTAAAAAGCAATATTTTAACGGAAATTACAGCGATGCTTTAATAAAGCTCTGGAAGTGTTTAATACAGGAAATTCATATCAACGGAAAAAATTAAAAGCCTCCTATTATGTTGCAGAAATTATTGATTTAATCATGAATATCGATTCAAATAAAATGCAACTAGTTATCGTATCCAAGGATTAGATATAAATAAAGTTTCTTTTAAAGTTTTTTGCATGACGGGTGCATTTACGGTATACATTGTTCATTGATGGTACTAAGTCGAAAACAACATGCAATTCCCACTTTACCGATAAAAAAAAAAAGTCAATTAATGCTGCTAACAAGGTTTTGGCAATATATTGGCGTATCAAAGGTAGATATTGATATAGTTTTAAAACAAAAAAAAAAATGGTTATCTTCATATGCAGTTAATGGTCATATTCTTTTATTACAAAATATTGAAATTATACGATTGCTGTGGCTCTCTACGACCCTGAGATTTGAGATGAACATTAAACACAAATAATACAAGGTTTCGTAAATAACCCCTACTTTATTTTATCGATTTCAATTCAAACAAATCTAAATAATTATATGCCTCTTTTAATCTGTTTTACTGAATAATGGGGATGGCTCTCTTCAACCGTCTGTAAAACTATTTAATGAAACCTAGTTAAAAATTCAGTTCCATAAAGAAGCTACGATAATTATGACTTAGTTAATCACGATCCATTTTATTATATTTTTATCAGTTTAAATACACTAATGTAAACAAACAACATTACTCGTCTGTCAAAATTTGGTACCAAAAATACGTTTTTTTATTATTTATTCCCTAGTTCGTTGAAAAATATCACCATCAACTTCAAAGAAGAGGAAATTATACCATTATTGCTGTAATCCACAATAAATTGGGTAACGCAATTTAATTACATCAATCATGTCGTACACGTTCACACTAGCGAGCCGCTAAATGTAATTGTGTATTTAAAATAAAACTGTTTTAATTATACTATGGTTGTTTTTAGTTGTGTAATAAAAAAAAAATAGGAAATAAAATTAATGTAATCTTTTAATGTGTATTTCATTTATTTAACCTTATAATATAAAATATACCATCATAACTACATAATACATACAATATTTGATGTAATAAATATGGTAATAAAAATAAAAGAACATTATTTATGTATCTACATTAGCTTCTTTGTCAGATTGGTTGATATTTTTCAACGAACTAGGGAATAAATAATAAAAAAACGTATTTTTGTAAGTCTATTTTAGTTACGACTGAAACTTTAATGGTTCTACTTGGTAGGTTAAATAGTATGCCGTTGTAAGATTTCAGGATGAGGAAGTGGAAACAATTGTCACTGCTCCCAAGTCATGGGTATGCGTAGAAGGTGATGGATTAGCATGCAAGTGGCCTCCCAAAAATATGAATGTACAATCGTTATTTAAAAAGATGGCTGCCCAATGCCATTATGGAACAATTATCGATGTCAAATATTGAAAGAATTTCGTAAGAGCACTTATTACTGATATGATTAGTTAGGGTAAATTTTTTAATATTTTAGATGCGAGAAATTATTAGGAAAAAATTGTAGAATACAGGTAAAGGCTGCAAAAAGAAAAAAGGAAAAGACAATCATCATCATCAGGTAGGATATTAAGAATGTTCTAGTGTTGATGTTGAAACATATCTGCTTTAGGAGATAAACCTGCGATCTATTAAAGAGTTAAAAAAGACTTTTTTATTAGACAATTGGTGGTATTTAAAAATTTCAATTTAGTGTGAAACAAAGAGGTTGGTAACATGTAAGCCATTGGGCATGCGTCAACCGCCAGGTCCAAAAATAAAAGACATTTTATTCTGTTCTGTATGAGTGAGTTAGCTGACAGCACCAGTTGTTATGGTAGCGCATTATTGCATTATTTTTTAAGTTAAACTCAGTTGTAGAAATATTATTAGTTTGCCAATTGCCAATCAGTGGCTTATAACATTATATTTAAATACAGTCCACATTTTATATTTATCGATGTTTTAATCAAGATCTCGAGTAGAAGAAAAATGGTGCAATAATGTGGTCTTCGAGCCTAGATATTATAGTTGTTGGAAATCGTAATCGTTGGAATTTGGAATCGAAATCAAATCATCGGAAAGTAAGTATCGTAGCATATCAGTAGAGTAGTATTACCGGAACCCGAGGTCTCCCCCCTCCACTTGAGGCCCCCACCACTTTTTCTGGGGTGGGGGGCAATTAGGATAATTAGATTGGGGTGGGGGGCAATTAGAGAGGGGAGGAGGTAATTTGTAATTGCGTAATTAGTAATTTGTAATTGCGTAATTAGTAATTTGTAATTGCGTAATTAGTAATATGTAATTGTGTAATTGTGTAATTGTGTAATTAGACTATTTGCGCATTAATTACACTAATGTAATTAGTCTGGAGGGGGGATAATTAAAACCCAATTGTCGCGAGAAATGAAAGTAATCGGATTATTGCGCTCTAATGTAATTGCGTAATTAGTAATTTGTAAATGTGTAATTAGACTATTTGCGCGTTAAGTAATCGGATTATTGCGCTGAGAAATGAAAGTAATGTAATTGCGTAATTAGTAATTTGTAAATGTGTAATTAGACTATTTGCGCGTTAAGTAATCGGATTATTGCGCTGAGAAATGAAAGTAATTGAATTATTGCGCTCTAATGTAATTGCGTAATTAGTAATTTGTAAATGTGTAATTAGACTATTTGCGCGTTAAGTAATCGGATTATTGCGCTGAGAAATGAAAGTAATTGAATTATTGCGCTCTAATGTAATTGCGTAATTAGTAATTTGTAAATGTGTAATTAGACTATTTGCGCGTTAATTACACTATTTTATATAGTCTGGAGGGGGTTAATTAAAAAACCCAATTGTTGCGAGAAATGAAAGTAATTGGATTATTGCAATTAAACTAGTATATTTGCAATATATCTAATTGAATTGATACAATTATATATTAATTAGTACATCAATTGGAGAAATGAAAGTTTATTACGCTGTAATTAGACTAGTATAATTGCAATGTAGGTAATTAGAGGGTTGTACGGTAATTAGATTGATTAGCAAGTAATTGCAGTGGTACACTTGTAATTTTTGTAGTTGCATTATAATTAGTGTACGTGTATTCCAAGTAGTGGGGGCGGTCAATCCTGTAGATATTTTTTCTTTTGTAAAAAGGGGCAACATTAAAGAAGACATTATAGCCAGTAAATATTGATCGCTATCAAATGAACAACCCTGCATTTGTTGGTAAATAGTTGATGCGACTTTCCTAGGAGATTAACGAAATAGATAAGAAATAGAAATTTATATCGGTTTGGTTTAACTACCCAGACCATTGCGCAAAACTGTATTTTATTTCCCATACCTGAAACATTAGAAATTTGCTTACACAAAAGCATATTTATTTACTGTCGCATAAATTCTCGAAACAAATAGTTAAAGGTATGTCAGAACATTACAGAACAATATACAATGAAGGTAATTATTGTATCGTAATTAGACTGGATTGCTATTAGGTAATAAACCACAGGATTTAACATGGTTGGTGGTCAATCCTGTAAATATTTTATCTGTGCCTAATTCATTGTCACTGACAACGTTATTTACTGCCGCATAATTTCACGAAACAGGTGCCTATCCTTTCGAGGTAATGCCATTAGGGTGGTCGACTTAAAACCGTCAATAACACAATTTGGTATTTAATTTCTAGTCGAAATGCATTCATTTTTCTAAGGACAAATATATTGCACAAAAGATTAGCCATCTCCTATCTAAACAAAAGATACGTCGATTTTTACAAAACAAAGCCACACAATTACCTGAAATTTTAAACTTAAAAATAACAGGTGAGAGTGTAATTCGAATAGGATGGAAGGTTTAGAACTGCCTACTATAAAGAAGTCATTAAATGTCTTTATTGGTAATAATTAAATAGACAAAAGGCAACCCGCATTTGTTGCACTGACGAGAAATTTTTCAGCCTTTTAAAGCAATAATGTCACAGCTTAATGGACCCATTTGAAAGTTAAAATATAGCTATTAGATTCATGCTTTGTTTTGCTGTCAAGGGTCGATAAACATAAATGTTTTAAATAGTAAAACTATTCAAAAGCCATTTAAATACAAATACGCTTGGCAAAAATAACAAAAGGACACGGTCAAGATCTTTCAGCTTAAATAAACAATAATAAAATTTTCATTGATTTACAAATTTTAACATACAGGGTGCCCCGAATTGTACAGATCAAACATATGTTCTAAAAAATATATATATGGGGTGTTCCATTAAAAGACACACTTTCTATACTTTCCAATGTTGCTCCATAAAGAAGCTATGATAATTTATGATATAGTTAATCACGATCCATTTTATTATTCAACTCAAACATGAAGTCTGATAGAAGACATTAAATCTGCCATTGAAAGATTGTCTTGTAAACTAGATGACATAAGGAGGGATTCAAATAAAATACACATTAAAAGATTACATTCAATTTATTTCCTATTTTTATTACATAGCTAAAAATACCTTATTATAATTAGATTTCTGTAATTGCAATGTATACGCTTGTATACTAAAATATAATGGCAGGTAGTTACACCATTCAACATAGCATCAATATTTGTTAACTGTATAATAAATAGGCGAAATAAATCCACAAAAATCACCTGTTAGTACAAAGCCCATAAAATATTTTTTCTTTTGTAAAAGGGACATTAAGGAAGACACTATAGTCAGTAAATATTGATTGTTATCAAATGGAATCTCTGTCTTTCGATCGACCTTTCCCACGAGATTGATTAGATAAGAAAGATACGTTAAGATACATTTATATCGGTATTTGTTTAACGATCAGATCATTTTTTGCAAAACTTTATTTTCCCATAGCTTAATTAAAAAAAAAAATGCCTCGTCATTATAATAGATCTACAAATCAGGCGGTTTATTGGTAATAATTACAGATGAACTAACTAAAGATGATGGACAATAGGTCGGCAATACACAAAAAAAAAAACCATTCAACTCAAACATGAAGTCTGATAGAAGACATTAAATCTGCCATTGAAAGATTGTCTTGTAAACTAGATGACATAAGGAGGGATTCAAATAAAATACACATTAAAAGATTACAATAATTTTATTTCCTATTTTTATTACACAACTAAAAATACCATAGTATAATTAAACAGTTTTATTTTAAATACACAATTACATTTTTGAGAAAATAAACATAGACACTTAGTAGATCAAACTTTATGGTGTGATAAACTACCAAAATAATATGAAAAAAGTTCATATGTAAATGTGGGCCGGGGACACATAGTTCCGAGATACAGGGTGTTAAAGAAACATGCAAAATTTTTTTTGTTGTTTGAAACACTGAAATGATGGCACACTATATTGCGCTCTAATTAGACTAGGTGCAATTTCTCGAAATTCTATGGTTTATTACCTTATAGAAAAGCAGTATATCTTAAGATATATTTACAGATCAGTATACATCCAACTTGACGGCGTTTTAACAAAAGCAAGCGGAAACGATGACTACTTTGATAATGCATTAAAAAGCAATATTTTAACGGAAATTACAGCGATGCTTTAATAAAGCTCTGGAAGTGTTTAATACAGGAAATTCATATCAACGGAAAAAATTAAAAGCCTCCTATTATGTTGCAGAAATTATTGATTTAATCATGAATATCGATTCAAATAAAATGCAACTAGTTATCGTATCCAAGGATTAGATATAAATAAAGTTTCTTTTAAAGTTTTTTGCATGACGGGTGCATTTACGGTATACATTGTTCATTGATGGTACTAAGTCGAAAACAACATGCAATTCCCACTTTACCGATAAAAAAAAAAAGTCAATTAATGCTGCTAACAAGGTTTTGGCAATATATTGGCGTATCAAAGGTAGATATTGATATAGTTTTAAAACTAAAAAAAAAATGGTTATCTTCATATGCAGTTAATGGTCATATTCTTTTATTACAAAATATTGAAATTATACGATTGCTGTGGCTCTCTACGACCCTGAGATTTGAGATGAACATTAAACACAAATAATACAAGGTTTCGTAAATAACCCCTACTTTATTTTATCGATTTCAATTCAAACAAATCTAAATAATTATATGCCTCTTTTAATCTGTTTTACTGAATAATGGGGATGGCTCTCTTCAACCGTCTGTAAAACTATTTAATGAAACCTAGTTAAAAATTCAGTTCCATAAAGAAGCTACGATAATTATGACTTAGTTAATCACGATCCATTTTATTATATTTTTATCAGTTTAAATACACTAATGTAAACAAACAACATTACTCGTCTGTCAAAATTTGGTACCAAAAATACGTTTTTTTATTATTTATTCCCTAGTTCGTTGAAAAATATCACCATCAACTTCAAAGAAGAGGAAATTATACCATTATTGCTGTAATCCACAATAAATTGGGTAACGCAATTTAATTACATCAATCATGTCGTACACGTTCACACTAGCGAGCCGCTAAATGTAATTGTGTATTTAAAATAAAACTGTTTTAATTATACTATGGTTGTTTTTAGTTGTGTAATAAAAAAAAAATAGGAAATAAAATTAATGTAATCTTTTAATGTGTATTTCATTTATTTAACCTTATAATATAAAATATACCATCATAACTACATAATACATACAATATTTGATGTAATAAATATGGTAATAAAAATAAAAGAACATTATTTATGTATCTACATTAGCTTCTTTGTCAGATTGGTTGATATTTTTCAACGAACTAGGGAATAAATAATAAAAAAACGTATTTTTGGTACCAAATTTTGACAGACGAGTAATGTTGTTTGTTTACATTAGTGTATTTAAACTGATAAAAATATAATAAAATGGATCGTGATTAACTAAGTCATAATTATCGTAGCCTCTTTATGGAACTGAATTTTTAACTAGGTTTCATTAAATAGTTTTACAGACGGTTGAAGAGAGCCATCCCCATTATTCAGTAAAACAGATTAAAAGAGGCATATAATTATTTAGATTTGTTTGAATTGAAATCGATAAAATAAAGTAGGGGTTATTTACGAAACCTTGTATTATTTGTGTTTAATGTTCATCTCAAATCTCAGGGTCGTAGAGAGCCACAGCAATCGTATAATTTCAATATTTTGTAATAAAAGAATATGACCATTAACTGCATATGAAGATAACCATTTTTTTTTTAGTTTTAAAACTATATCAATATCTACCTTTGATACGCCAATATATTGCCAAAACCTTGTTAGCAGCATTAATTGACTTTTTTTTTTTATCGGTAAAGTGGGAATTGCATGTTGTTTTCGACTTAGTACCATCAATGAACAATGTATACCGTAAATGCACCCGTCATGCAAAAAACTTTAAAAGAAACTTTATTTATATCTAATCTTTGGATACGATAACTAGTTGCATTTTATTTGAATCGATATTCATGATTAAATCAATAATTTCTGCAACATAATAGGAGGCTTTTAATTTTTTCCGTTGATATGAATTTCCTGTATTAAACACTTCCAGAGCTGTATTAAAGCATCGCTGTAATTTCCGTTAAAATATTGCTTTTTAATGCATTATCAAAGTAGTCATCGTTTCCGCTTGCTTTTGTTAAAACGCCGTCAAGTTGGATGTATACTGATCTGTAAATATATCTTAAGATATACTGCTTTTCTATAAGGTAATAAACCATAGAATTTCGAGAAATTGCACCTAGTCTAATTAGAGCGCAATATAGTGTGCCATCATTTCAGTGTTTCAAACAACAAAAAAAATTTTGCATGTTTCTTTAACACCCTGTATCTCGGAACTATGTGTCCCCGGCCCACATTTACATATGAACTTTTTTCATATTATTTTGGTAGTTTATCACACCATAAAGTTTGATCTACTAAGTGTCTATGTTTATTTTCTCAAAAATGTAATTGTGTATTTAAAATAAAACTGTTTAATTATACTATGGTATTTTTAGTTGTGTAATAAAAATAGGAAATAAAATTATTGTAATCTTTTAATGTGTATTTTATTTGAATCCCTCCTTATGTCATCTAGTTTACAAGACAATCTTTCAATGGCAGATTTAATGTCTTCTATCAGACTTCATGTTTGAGTTGAATGGTTTTTTTTTTGTGTATTGCCGACCTATTGTCCATCATCTTTAGTTAGTTCATCTGTAATTATTACCAATAAACCGCCTGATTTGTAGATCTATTATAATGACGAGGCATTTTTTTTTTTAATTAAGCTATGGGAAAATAAAGTTTTGCAAAAAATGATCTGATCGTTAAACAAATACCGATATAAATGTATCTTAACGTATCTTTCTTATCTAATCAATCTCGTGGGAAAGGTCGATCGAAAGACAGGGATTCCATTTGATAACAATCAATATTTACTGACTATAGTGTCTTCCTTAATGTCCCTTTTACAAAAGAAAAAATATTTTATGGGCTTTGTACTAACAGGTGATTTTTGTGGATTTATTTCGCCTATTTATTATACAGTTAACAAATATTGATGCTTTGTTGAATGGTGTAACTACCTGCCATTATATTTTAGTATACAAGCGTATACATTGCAATTACAGAAATCTAATTATAATAAGGTATTTTTAGCTATGTAATAAAAATAGGAAATAAATTGAATGTAATCTTTTAATGTGTATTTTATTTGAATCCCTCCTTATGTCATCTAGTTTACAAGACAATCTTTCAATGGCAGATTTAATGTCTTCTATCAGACTTCATGTTTGAGTTGAATAATAAAATGGATCGTGATTAACTATATCATAAATTATCATAGCTTCTTTATGGAGCAACATTGGAAAGTATAGAAAGTGTGTCTTTTAATGGAACACCCCATATATATATTTTTTAGAACATATGTTTGATCTGTACAATTCGGGGCACCCTGTATGTTAAAATTTGTAAATCAATGAAAATTTTATTATTGTTTATTTAAGCTGAAAGATCTTGACCGTGTCCTTTTGTTATTTTTGCCAAGCGTATTTGTATTTAAATGGCTTTTGAATAGTTTTACTATTTAAAACATTTATGTTTATCGACCATTGACAGCAAAACAAAGCATGAATCTAATAGCTATATTTTAACTTTCAAATGGGTCCATTAAGCTGTGACATTATTGCTTTAAAAGGACTGAAAAATTTCTCGTCAGTGCAACAAATGCGGGTTGCCTTTTGTCTATTTAATTATTACCAATAAAGACATTTAATGACTTCTTTATAGTAGGCAGTTCTAAACCTTCCATCCTATTCGAATTACACTCTCACCTGTTATTTTTAAGTTTAAAATTTCAGGTAATTGTGTGGCTTTGTTTTGTAAAAATCGACGTATCTTTTGTTTAGATAGGAGATGGCTAATCTTTTGTGCAATATATTTGTCCTTAGAAAAATGAATGCATTTCGACTAGAAATTAAATACCAAATTGTGTTATTGACGGTTTTAAGTCGACCACCCTAATGGCATTACCTCGAAAGGATAGGCACCTGTTTCGTGAAATTATGCGGCAGTAAATAACGTTGTCAGTGACAATGAATTAGGCACAGATAAAATATTTACAGGATTGACCACCAACCATGTTAAATCCTGTGGTTTATTACCTAATAGCAATCCAGTCTAATTACGATACAATAATTACCTTCATTGTATATTGTTCTGTAATGTTCTGACATACCTTTAACTATTTGTTTCGAGAATTTATGCGACAGTAAATAAATATGCTTTTGTGTAAGCAAATTTCTAATGTTTCAGGTATGGGAAATAAAATACAGTTTTGCGCAATGGTCTGGGTAGTTAAACCAAACCGATATAAATTTCTATTTCTTATCTATTTCGTTAATCTCCTAGGAAAGTCGCATCAACTATTTACCAACAAATGCAGGGTTGTTCATTTGATAGCGATCAATATTTACTGGCTATAATGTCTTCTTTAATGTTGCCCCTTTTTACAAAAGAAAAAATATCTACAGGATTGACCGCCCCCACTACTTGGAATACACGTACACTAATTATAATGCAACTACAAAAATTACAAGTGTACCACTGCAATTACTTGCTAATCAATCTAATTACCGTACAACCCTCTAATTACCTACATTGCAATTATACTAGTCTAATTACAGCGTAATAAACTTTCATTTCTCCAATTGATGTACTAATTAATATATAATTGTATCAATTCAATTAGATATATTGCAATTATACTAGTTTAATTGCAATAATCCAATTACTTTCATTTCTCGCAACAATTGGGTTTTTTAATTAACCCCCTCCAGACTATATAAAATAGTGTAATTAACGCGCAAATAGTCTAATTACACATTTACAAATTACTAATTACGCAATTACATTAGAGCGCAATAATTCAATTACTTTCATTTCTCAGCGCAATAATCCGATTACTTAACGCGCAAATAGTCTAATTACACATTTACAAATTACTAATTACGCAATTACATTAGAGCGCAATAATTCAATTACTTTCATTTCTCAGCGCAATAATCCGATTACTTAACGCGCAAATAGTCTAATTACACATTTACAAATTACTAATTACGCAATTACATTAGAGCGCAATAATTCAATTACTTTCATTTCTCAGCGCAATAATCCGATTACTTAACGCGCAAATAGTCTAATTACACATTTACAAATTACTAATTACGCAATTACATTACTTTCATTTCTCAGCGCAATAATCCGATTACTTAACGCGCAAATAGTCTAATTACACATTTACAAATTACTAATTACGCAATTACATTAGAGCGCAATAATCCGATTACTTTCATTTCTCGCGACAATTGGGTTTTAATTATCCCCCCTCCAGACTAATTACATTAGTGTAATTAATGCGCAAATAGTCTAATTACACAATTACACAATTACACAATTACATATTACTAATTACGCAATTACAAATTACTAATTACGCAATTACAAATTACTAATTACGCAATTACAAATTACCTCCTCCCCTCTCTAATTGCCCCCCACCCCAATCTAATTATCCTAATTGCCCCCCACCCCAGAAAAAGTGGTGGGGGCCTCAAGTGGAGGGGGGAGACCTCGGGTTCCGGTAATACTACTCTACTCATATCAATCATTGTCCTGTTGTGAAGCGAGAAAAAATTGTTTTAACGAATTCTTGGTCACGCTGTTGGTTGATATACGAAGTTGTAAAAAGCATTGGAATTTGGAAGCGTGCTGTGCAGAAACGTAGAAGCAAGCGAATGTCGACTATATAGGCATCGGCCGGCGGAGAGGCAAAGTCAAGAGTACAACAAGAGGGGATTAGACATGTGGATGAGGCGTACAGAGCTAGCGTAACAGCGAATGTCTCCATCCTTTTTTAATCCATTCCTATTTAGCATTTTTACGAGCATCGTTTTTATTTGTGCCATAGCATATCGGTTTGTTTACCATTTAATAACTTGTTGGTTATGTGAATATTATCGAAGTCCAAACATTATTTCTTTATTTGAAAGTCGATCGATGTATTTGAGAAATTAATAGGTACTCATAAAAAAAAACTATTTCTGTATTTATAAATTTTTAACGAAATAAAATTGGCAGAGTTAAAACAGCTGATGTTGAAACGGGGACAAGTGAGAGGGCAGATAACAAGATTTTCGAGTTTCCTTGCCAGTTTTAGCAAAAATAAAGTTGTAGAATTGCAAACACGGTTAGAAAGAATAGAAATGCTTTTTACGGAATTCAAAGAGATTCAGAATCAAATAGAAATTATAAACGAAAATGAAACTCAGACAAGTTCAAGGGAGGAATTTGAAAACGTATATTTTAGTATAGTAGCTGAGGCTAAACGACATTTGATAGCATTTAACAAAAAACAGGCACAGCAGCAGCAGGTTTAGTAGCACCCGCCCTAATGGGTCAAGTAGTGTGGGTAATAATAATCAATTAATTAATTTACCTCCAATGAATTTACCGAAATTCTATGGTGATTATGAGAAGTGGTATCAGTTCCATGAAACATTTTTATCGATGGTACATAACAATGAAAAACTAGACAATATTCAAAAATTTTACTATCTTTTAGATTGCTTAAAAGGGGATGCAGAAAAACTGCTGCAATCATTGGAAATATCGAAGGATAATAATTATACCGTAGCGTGTGATTTGTTGAAAGCAAGATTTGAAAATAAACCGGTAATAATTTAGAGTTATTTAAAGGCTATTGTAGATATGCAGGCATTAAGTAGGGAGTCTGTAGGATTATTGCATAAATTATTAGACGACTGTCAGAGGCATTTTCGGGCTTTGAAAACACTTGGTGAACCTGTAGAAAACTGGAACAGAATTCTAATTTTAATTATGTCTAGAAAACTTGACTTAGAGACAAAAAAGGAGTGGGAAGAAGTAAGCATAACGAATTTTATTGGTTTACCGAATGTAAGTAATTTTACTACGTATTACATCATATTTATCATTGTCAAGAATTTAAAAAATTACCAGTGGTGGAGAGACGGAATGAAATTAAGAAAAATATGTTATGTATTAATTGCTTAAGGTCCAATCATTATGTGAGTTCTTGTTGGGCAGAGGGTTGTAAAAAATGCAAACAGCGACACAATACTTTTGTTGCATATGGATAAAGTTGTTGATAATAGTTCATTTAAAGAAAATATTAACGTAAATAAAATAAAAAATGAGACATCTAGTATAAAAACATTGCATAGCACAGAGCCACATGAAAACGATCCTGCGGAAATTAATGAATTAACGCTCAATATGCATTGTTATTCACTAGTTCTTTTATCTACATCTATAGTAAATATCGCGGAATCAGATGGTAATTATCATAAAGCACGTTGTTTGTTAGATAGCGGCTCCCAGTCACCATTTTTATCTAGCGGTTTGTTAAAAAAATTACGTTTGCCATTAACGAGGATAAATTTACCGGTTTTAGGGGTCAACCGTCAACATACATAAAAAAATGCAAAACGCAAGCGAATATTAAATCGACTTACAATAATTTTCAAGCGAACGTGCAGTTTCTCGTATTAGATAAAATAACATCAAATATTCCTGTCACTTCATTTGAGATTTCGCTATTAAAAATTCCTGATCATTTAAGATTAGCAGATCCTGGGTTTTATATTTCAGGTGATATATACATTTTACTTGGCGCTAGTTTATTTTTTTATATTTTATGCTCTGGGCAAATAAAATTGGGAATTGGAATGCCCACCTTACAAAAGTCAATGCTAGGTTGGTTAGTGGCTGGGCCATTGACTATAATTTCTCAAGATGCAAATGAAATAAATAACTGTCTTTTGTCTATTAATCAAGAAGTGCAGGATCAATTCGAGCGTTGAAGAATGTGGGGCTACTGTTAGCAATAAGATAATGTCAAGCGAACATATGGATTATGAGAGGAACTTTCTGGAAACCACATCTCGTGGTAACGCTACCGATGCGCGAAAATGTTGACGAATTAGGTGACACTTTTGAAACGGCTAAAAAACAAAGAACAAAAATTACAAAAGAAAAACGAATTTAAGGAAAAATATTTTGCATTTATGAACGAATATTTGGAAATGGGCCATATGACTAAAATCGATGCGGATGAAAATGACTTTTCAAATGATAAGCGCATATTTTATTTACCTCATCACGGGGTAGTAAATGAATCCAGTGAAACAACGAAGCTTAGAATAGTTTTTGATGGTTCGGGCAAGTCATCTTCAGGGATGTCATTAAACGACATTCTAAAAATAGGTCCAAATATACAGGATGATTTATTTACAATTTTAATTAGATTCAGAAAGCATAATGTTGCTATAACATCAGACATAGCAAAAATGTACCGAATGATTAATGTTACGAATAATCAGCGAGACTTGCAGCACATTTTATGGCGATTAAATAATAATTTGAATTTGGAACGGTTTAAATTAAATACGGTCACTTATGGACAGGTCCGGTCTCATTTTTGGCGACGCGGTGTTTAAAGCAAATTTCGGACGATTTTAAGGAAACGTCGCCAGTAATTAGTAAAATAATAGCCCAAAATTTTTATGTAGATGACCTAATAATGGGTGCCAAATCTATTGAAGAAGCTACTCAAATTGGTCACGAAATTTCAGAAATACTAAGTCAGTATGGATTTATATTAAGAAAATGGAGTTCAAATAAACGTGAAGTTTTAGATCATTTATCAAGCGAATCAAATGAACAGTTAAATTCTTTTATAACGGATACTGACGTAAGGCAAACCTTAGGCGTTTTATGGAAAGCCAAAACGGATCAGTTTGAATACGTGGTAAATATCAATACGTCAACCTCGCGTATGACTAAACGTTCGATATTGTCAGTAATTTCAAGGATATTTGACCCGCTTGGTCTTGTGGGTTCTGTAACGGTTAAAGCAAAAATAATTCTTCAGAGGTTGTGGACACTAAAATTACAATGGGATGAGGGCCTTCCATTGGATTTGTTAACAGTTTGGAATGCATTTCAATCTCAACTCCCTTTATTAAATGATCTTAAAATTCCGCGGCAGGTAACAATAGCAAATTTTAATACGGTAGAAATACACGCATTTTGTGATGCATCACAGGTGGCCAGCGGGGTATGTATTTATTTGAGAACGGAAAACGATCAAGGTGAAATTTGTACAAGATTGCTATGTGCTAAATCGCGCGTAGTCCCCATGAAAACTATATCCATCCCAAAACTTGAATTATGTGGGGCCTTGTTATCAGCTCGGTTGACTAATCGGGTAGTTAATGCCTTAGAATTTAATAATGTTGAAATCTTTTATTGGATGTATTCCTCTATAGTTCTGGCGTGGCTATCGGGAGAACCAGTTCTTTGGAAAATCTTTGTGGCCAATAGGATAAGCGAAATTCAGCAAATTACAGATGTGAATCGTTGGCTTCACGTTTCGTCAAATCAAAATCCCGCGGACATAATTTCGCGTGACGTAAATCCAAGTGAATTGAGCACTTCGGATCTATGGTGGTATGGACCAGAGTTCTTTTCAAAAGATCGAAAACTTTTGCCCACACAATTAAACGTTAACGTAGCGGACATTCCAGAAAGGCGAAAATTGGAAAAAACATTTATAACCACTGTGGCTGATATGACTATGTTCACTAGATTTTCATGTTTATATAAATTACAACGTGTTATTGCTTGGTGTATTAGGTTTTATAAAAATCTAACCTGCCACAAAACTAATAAAATTAAAGGAAAACTTTCAATTCAACAGTTAGATGACTCCATGACTTGTTTAATCAGAATCGTACAACGTCGAGAATACAGAAGTGAATTTGCCTTAAATAAATCGCATAGCGTACCATACAATTGTAAAATTAAGGCGTTAGATCCTTTTCTGACTAAGGATAATTTAATCAGGGTTGGTGGTCGACTTCGGAAATCACTCATTGACTACAGTTCGAAGCATCCCATCATTTTACCATCAACTCACCCGCTTACTAAATTAATTATTCGTAGCGAGCATATTAAACAATTACACGCAGGGAATCAAGCCATTTTGGCAAAAATTAGGCAGAACTTTTGGATTATCAATGGTCGAAATGCCGTCAGAAGCGTGCTATCAAAATGTATTGTTTGCTTTAGAGTAAATCCCCAGAGCGCTTTGCAAGAAATGGGTGATTTGCCTCAAGATCGAGTAACGCCAAATAGGCCTTTTTTAATTTGTGGCACGGATTTTGCGGGTCCATTCAATTTAAAGGATGGAAAAACTAGAAACAGAAAGATTATTAAAGCTTATCTATGTATTTTTGTGTGCTTCAGCACTAAAGCTGTGCACCTTGAACTTGTTGAAGACCTAAGCGCCGAATCCTTTTTGAATGCCTTAAAAAGATTTGTTTCAAGAAGGTTTATGTGCGCGAATATATTCGGCCAACGGCACAAACTATGTAGGAGCTAGTAACGAACTAAGAAGGGTTCAAGATTTGTTCACTAAAATTGGTAATGCAACCGAACTATAAGATTTTTGTGATAAAAATAATATTAAATGGCAATTTATTATCCCTAGTTCCCCGCATCAAGGAGGTCTGTGGGAATCTGCTATTAAATTGGCTAAGTTTCATTTAGTTCGCATTCTTAGAACCTCAAATTTAACCTTCGAAGAACTGAGCACCATTTTTGCACAAATAGAAGCGGTGCTAAATTCCCGCCCTTTCCTAGCATTATCAAGCGACCCAAATGACCTATCCCCCCTAATTCCTGGTCATTTCCTCATTGGATCGGTGCAAAAGGTGTGCGTATTACCCATCAATGAATAACTTTAATTTCTTCTTTGTTAGTAGTTAAGATTTACTTATTCTTATTTAATAGAACTTTATTATAATGGTAGTTCAATTTTTTTAAGTTGAAAGATGAATCTTTCAAGGCCGGCGGTATGGTTGGTATTTAAAAATTTCAATTTAGTGTGAAATAAAGAGGTTGGTAACATGTAAGCCATTGGGCATGCGCCAACCGCCAGGTCCGAGAGTAAAAGACATTTTAGTCTGTTCTGTATGAGTGAGTTAGTTGACAGCACCAGTTGTTATGGTAGCGTGCATTATGTTTTAAGTTAAACTCAGTTGTAAAAATATTATTAGTTGTGCAACTTGTAAATTGCCAATCAGTGGCTATAACATTATATTTAAATACAGTCCACATTTTATATTTATCGACGTTTTAATCAAGATCTCGAGTAGAAGAAAAATGGTGCAATAGTGCACAACAACAATATTAAAAATTAAAAGTACAGATAAACTAATTTTCAGATTTAGAGTCTGAAAGTTCGTCGCATGAAGGTACATGGAATGAGACCATTCAAGGTTAATAGTAGTGATAAGAGTACTTTATATCAAAAACATTATTAAAATCTTGGGCTGAAAGTAGTCTTTTGGCGTGGGCATTAATGATTGAGCTTAGTTGCACGGTAGCTCAGTCGGCTAAGATCTTTTGTGTGGGGGATATACTGGCTTTACTTACTATCGCGTATTTGGTTGGAGTTCCAGCCCCGGCATTCACAATGTCGATGGGTGTGTGTGGATGTTGTCTGCGTTTTTCAAATTGTGTAACCCCCTTCCGGACAGCCTTGTCTTTGAGAATGTCTGCTATACGTAGTGTGTTTATGATTAATAGGCAGACGTGATGTAAATAAAATACAATGAAAAAAAAAGAATATCTAGTAAATAAAATCTAAAAAATCTTAAATGGACTTGCATACGATTATAATATAATATAATAATAATACAAAAATATCTATGTTTAAGTTCAATAATCATTTATTCGTCTTCTGTTTCAGCCCTGCAACAGCAGTCAATATCAGATCCACATTGATATGATATGTTTACCTGCCGTTGGTACTTTGATGTTTTCTTACCTCCTCCTGGTGATGGTGGTAAAGATTAAATATCAACAGTTTTAATAAGACAAATAAACAAATTAAATCAATCTATGAGATATGCAAAATTAACTGCGAGTTTTTGTAGCATCACATGAGCAACTAAATGATGGAGAACAACCAAATGGTGGAGAAGAACTACCTGTTTCCTCAGAAGATGATGTGATGGATAAGACCATCGCAGATAATAATTTAAGATGTGCCACCTCTGAATACTAATGATAGTACTGTACCATCAGGTTGTGAAGGTAGGAATTTGATATTGCCACTAGAATTTAATATTTTGAATGATCCTATTGTTCAGAATAATTTTAATAATGATAAAATTGATAAATAATGTTTCAGAGTGCAGGACAATACTAACAATATTGATAAATTATACACTATTGGTAAGTTTTAACTTAGAGTGCGAAATCTGTAATGCAACTAAGAGATAAGGTACAGTCGCGATCATATTGTCATTAGCAATTTTCAAACAAAATCGCATGCGGTGGACTCGCAGACTGGCAAGTCCCCGCCCACTGGCGGGGATGAATAACGGTCAGAGGCCCATACGTGGTCCGCTAGCTGCTTAATGTGTAATTTTTTATATTATAGAACAAGGAGCAATTACTCGCAAACAAATCTAAAATGTGTTTAAACTTGCCTAAATAATAAAAAACTCTGGTCACGTTTAAGTTCATTTTAGAATAGGTAAATATTCTTCACTGCGTGTGAATGATTGTTGATTTAACTTTTTTGTTAAGATCTTATTCATTTGTTACTTTTATTGTTAAGTAATAAACAAATCTAATTTGCTAACTATTTGTCTTTTTTTTGATAATTTTGAAGTAACTTAACCGAATTTAATTTCCTTCGTTTGGTTTATGTCCATTTTAATAATTTTAATTTAATTATTTCGGTCAATTTCACACATTTACCTACGTAGTTCATGGAGAGGACGTGACGTGGACTTGATTTCAAAACACCTCCATCATATTTTAGCAGAGACAATACTTTCAAATTTCAAACGCAGTCTGTACCAAAATAAAACATTTAGGATATCTCACGAGTTTGCAATTTGTAGCGGAAATCGGCACGCTTTCGGCCGTGGTCGGAACATAGCCATCCTAATTGGTTGGTACGCGTTAAACAAAATTGAACTTTAAGGTGCTAATGACAATATGATCGCGACTGTACATAGAGGCAAAGTCTTCAGTTAATAAGAGACGCCTAACCATTGCTACACTCCTACTAAAGAGGAGATGTGTGTTGATGTGGCGCGCGACGACAGCCAGCGGTTCAGCTTACGGCCGTGCGATGTTTTTACGATGTTTTCATTCTTTTAGCGGTATAAGAGTTGATGTTATTTATTAGCCTTAAACCTAAAAACTAAATAAAAACTTATATTTTAAAAATAACAGTTTGTACTTCGCAGGAGAAAGGCTTATTGATGAATAATTGTTGGGCGCGACATCGCGGCCGTTCGACACATTTGGCCGATTCCGTCGTCCCCTTCGACCGCGTGTTGTAAAGAATGGAAGGTGGGAGGTAGGGGATAGTGTAACGAAGCAAATTTTTAAGCCTACAGATTCAGCTGGTAGTTGAATAATTTACTCGTTACTATTATTATTTTATCCGCCAGTATTTCAGAGTTCACCCTGTATAACCAGTTTAGTAAAAATACAGGAATTATTGAACCTAGAATTCCGCGTTCTGTTAATTTTCAGTTAATAAATTTATTTATTGTTTGTTTATAGCTAAATTCGGGTACACCCTGTATAAAGGGGTAGAGTAATATCAGTACGTATTCAGGTAATCACCTGTGTTATAAAACCGGTCCGTGTACAGTTGTTCAATTTATTTAAACGTGTTATAAATAAATAAACTTATTTATTTTTCTAGTTAAGTAATCCGTACGTTATTAATTCCGTTTCTTTCACTGTAATGCTCAGAAAAATGAGTAGAATCTATTCCGCCGATACAGGAGTACGAACTAGAATTGTTAATAACAATTATCGTTCGGGATTGATAAATAAATGAGCCAGAACGCGACTTAACTAGATAGCGACAAGAAACATACATTTCACGTTATCAGCGCGAGAAGCGAAGCGCTCCGGCCGTACCGATGTTAGTAGGATCCGGGAATCAATTTTAAATATCAGTCTATACCGACGATCGAAATCCTGCAGTCCTGTTTAGGTAAATATTAAGCATTCGGCATATTTACGGTACTTGAAGTTAAAAGATAAAACCGCGTTAATTATTTGCTTTTCAACTTAGAAATAATTTGCGAATTATTTCTATATTGTGATTTAGTAGAAAGAATTAATTATAAGTTCAGTCCGTGTGTTACAATTGATTTATAATAAATCATTGTGTATTATAATAGCTGTAGATTTGCGTGTTTTAAGTTTAAGTAAGGAATAAAATATTTCATTGGTTTTGAAACGTGATAGAAGGTATTAAAGCTAGTCATTTCCGTAATTTATTTAATTAAATAAATTTAGTAATCCGTCTGTCTGTATGGTGGCCCGATAGAATTCGAGACTAAGGAGGTGTGTAAATACCAACGCATTTATCTGTTGAGAGAGCGAACTTGCCAACAACGGTATTGCAAGGGTTAACACAAATCTTCCCCTCAGGTTCAGAGGTTTGTCTTGGGGTGCCAGTACAGTTGTGTTTTATTAATCAGATCTGTTCTGTTCGTAACTACTCAGAATAATAGTTTATGGTAAAAACCCCAAAGCCTTTTGGATACGAGCGCGAATTTGCCAGTGTCTAACAAGTTGGGTTTTGACATAAACGAATCAGGTTGCCGGCGTAGGAATCTAAAAACACCCTGTCATGAGAGCGCTAGCCAGCGTCTGGGTGATTAGATTAACACGGATAAACCTGGTTTGAAAATTATTCCGGATGTGGTTGTATAGGGGTTAGCTATTACTTGTAGAATTATTTAAAGTAAATATTTAGTCTGAAAATCCGACTTGCTAGCACGATAATACTGATTAGGTTTTTTTAGTAATTTCTTTTGTTATCACTGGAAGTTTTTACTGCCGTTTCTTTTACTGTACTATCACCTTTCAACGCACACGTTTACCGTTTTGAAATAAAATTCATTCATTGTTATTAAAGGTAGTTTTGAAAACACGTACCGTAATTATTCCAAAGCTTACTTCAAATCTTGCTTAGTTCCGTCACCGCTTGTTAACCATCCTGCCATTTGCTTACTACTGCTACCGCTTTTTAGATACCTGCATCCGATTAATTTTAGATTAATACCGTAATTGCACATACGATTACCCGCTTTAGTACTTTCCATAACTCTGCTAGTCGTTTAGTTTCGTCAAAACTAGAACCTGCCGCTTGTAGTTAGTTTTGCATCCGCTTTGCTTACACACACCTCCGCTTGAGAGTTATCTTTTGAGTAGTGAATTGTAAATAGTTTCTCTGAGTAGAATTAATTTTTATTAAATTATTTTTGTAGTAAATACTTGAAGTATTGTTGTAAATATTTGTTGCTTGGTTTATAGATGTTTTAGAATACATATTTAGTTGCTTACATACTGCTTTGTGGTAAATTAGCCGTACTTATATTTACCACGTTGATTTGCTTTCTTTCGTTTATCAAACGATGTACAATAAATATTTATTGTAATAAATGTGTTTTGTCAGATAGTTTATGCTTTTTATATCACTAACATTACTATACCTTATTATAACATCAGTATAAGCCTCTAACTCTCAAAGTTTATACAGTCAGCAGTCGGGACGCTCCAGTAGAGCGGCGACCAGCAAACCTAGAACCCGGACATACCGTGTCTTCACTGAAGTTATCCTATCATACTGTTGATAGGTCAAAGTGACATTCCTTCACGTTAAACAAGGGATTGGCGCCCGAGGCAATAATATTAGCGACAGTCATTTTGTGTAACATTAATTCACTATTTGGGAAAAGGGACGTCACAAATGGCGTCCGAATAAGATAGCGTCACAATAGCACGTTGTCTGTTTAACTTGTAAATGCTTTAAGTTATCTCTGTCTGATGCATTTATATCGGCCACCTAGATTGAACCTTACCAATAGTGTATAGCTGTTCAAGATCTACAATTTTCTGCACATAATGCAAAAATTGATGAATATTAAATGCAGAAGGCAATATAAATTTAAACTTACAGGATGGGGAAGTTGCAAATATTGTATTGCCTTTACACAGCCTAGAGGAACTAGATGAGCTGGAAAGAAAACTACAAACTGAAAAATATAGGAATCATTTTGTAAGTTTTTCATATGTATTAAACAATTGTAATAAATTAGTTTCATTTTTGCAGAAGAAAATATTGCTTCTCGTAGGTGGCATGGATAGCCATAAGATGATTAGAAGATGTTTGGCTCGCATATTTACGGACACACTGGCGGCAAAATGTTCGTTTACAGGGGCCAAAAATAATTTTAAAATTAAAGACTTGATAATTATAGAGAAACTCCATAGTAAGTGTATAAATTATATTCCTATAAGTTCGTATTAATTTTCTAATTTCTATGGAGAATTTCCAAAAAAATTATTTAACGCTAGCCCTATGACACTTGACTATATGCACTTAATTTGTTTTGGGGTTGTAAGAAAGTTCTTATATACTTGGTGTTGCGGGCCATCACCTCAAATTTTCTAAACATCAGGTAGATATCGTATCGAATAAGTTAGAATTATTAAAACGGTATATACCTACCTTCAGAATGAGCTCGAAAGCCTAGAACACTAAGGGAATGTAAACGTATTAAAGCCACTGAATTTAGACAGTTTCTGCTATATACTCTCGTAACTTTAAAAAATGTTTTGTCTAAGCAAAAATATGATCATTTTGTAATATTGCATGTAGCCATTAGAATCTTATTAAATAAAAATTTATACAATTTATATATTATAGAATATGCTGAAAAATTATTAAAACATTTTGTTAGTTCAACCAAAATTATTTATGGACCACATTTTTTAAGCCACAATATGCACAATTGGCTACATTTAGTTGATGATGTTAAAAAATTTGGTGTTCTAGATAATTTCAGTAACTTCGCAGGAGAAAATTATTTACAATCTTTAAAGGCCGTAGTTAGAAACTCAAATAATATCTTAGCTTAAATTGTACGCCGTGTTTCAGAAATAAATTTAAACAAAATTACCAACAGTTTAAATTACTATGTGAGCATTCTAATGGTGCTATGGTGAATTGCTCAAATCCACAATATAAAATGGTTCAGTTCCCTACATTCAAACTTTCATTATCGATAGGCGACTCTTGCTGCATTTTGAAAAATAAAAGAATCGTCAATATTGATAATTTTGCTTTCTGTCCAACATTAAATAGGTACCCATGTTTTAATAGGTCATGCATTTTTAAATGTAATGGACTTATATGAACAACCATGTAAATCTTCTGTTTTAGGTATTTATAAGGTAAGTAACTTAGGTCCACTGACCTTCTGGGCATTAGAGGAAATAGAAGGAAAACTAGTACGTTTGCCGTACCAGGAAGATGAATATGCTGTTTTCCCATTATTACACTTAAGCTAATATCCTTGAAAATAAAATCATTTAAAATACGTATGTGGTGCACATTTGTTAATAATATCTTCAAATATATAAATTATGTGTTCTTGTCTAATTTCTGTGGTATGTTTATGTTTATGTACTAGTTTCCTAATGTCTAATGAAGCCTAGATACCTAGTTGCTTTATGGCTGATGCATTATTCTTGAAATATAATAGTCTCCGTTCATTACACTTTTTTTTATGATGAAAAAACTAATAGAAGAGAAGTGCTCCATGTTTTTTTTTATTCAATAGTTCTTTGAATTTGTGAAGTTACAGCATTATAAACTTGTGCAATAGCTTCCTAATTATATAGAAATTACATTTTGTATGTACGTATTCATCAGTCGTACCAAAAATTCCAGGGATGAATGTTTTCCATTACGTTATCAATTTAAAATTTACAAAAATCAACATATCTTCCGCTACCAATAAGATACGAGTACCTTCTATTTGGAGCTATATAGAAAATAGATCTCGCTATCCAATGGTACATGATGGAAAATCCGTCAACCCTAGATTGTCGTGTAGAAGCGTACATAATCTTACATAAATTGATGACGCAATGGAAAACATTAATCGTTCCAACAATAGCTAATATTTGTTACAAAAGTTTTGAAAAAATATGAATACTAAACAAAACTAAGAACTTCCCAACATTCAGTGAAGGAAGACTGGCTCATTTCCCTTCAATAGCGGTGTATACATAGCTATCATCGTGCCCATTCAACATTACTTTGCGGAATTATATTTCCTTGGATAAATATTAAGTTGCATGATGTTGAAGATATAAGATTTGCCAATTATTGTTCATATGCCATCTTTTAATTAACTATCAAAAAAATGTGATTGCTATGATTCAGATATACAGCTCTTACTTTAAATATAGTAAAGTTCAATTTTTTCTAACAGCTTTTGTAACCAATAATTATAAACGTTAAATCAACATTTTTCATTTTAGATGTCGTGGCACATTGTTAATTTCGTAGAGGAAAACAACGTCGAGGCGGTGCCAGAAAATTGGCTCAATGAGAGTGGAGCAAGAAAAAAAAAAGGCAAGAAAAGCATGTATCACATATGATTTATCAGATGTGGAAACTTACCCATGAAAAGAAGAATAAGAAAACCGACAATATTCAATAGTAGCAGCGAATGTTCTGAAGAAGAGGATGACAAAATAGCTAAAAACCTGCCGAAATTTCCATTACCACCTGTTAGCAGTATCCCTACAGGTATTTATTTAATTTCATGATGCATGCCACATATAATTATAATATTTAAATTAGTATTAATAATTTGTAACCCGTAGTATGTAATGTAACGTAGTGTAGTTTGTAAGTACTTATTAAAATATATAGAGAAGCAACTAACTGTGGCATCTAAGGAAATTAAAGTGCGATTACTGAAAGGCGAATCTAGTTATGTTATACACAACACTTTGTGCTCACATATAAATTGTGATATGTGACAAATTTCTCAAAGCCAAATTTGAGGCGTTAGTATATAACATAAAACATAAGTTAATTAAAGCTCCGGACAAACTCCGTGATGATTCTATAGTGGATGCCATTAGATACGATGAACTTGTTATAATATATGCGAATATGATGGTAACCAAATACAGCACAAGTTTTCATCATCATAAAATGATTAGCGATGAAATCAATTAATGCTGCTATAACTGATGTTGCGTCAATGTTTAATCCCAAACATGTTGATGATTTTGTGATATGACTGATGGTCGAGATGGTAGAGTACCTGCCTCTCACCCAAAAGTCCCGGGTCCGGGTTCGAATCCTGGTCGTGGCAATGGAAAATGCTGTGAGAGGGATTTTTCCATTATACACGGATATTGGATGTGTCTTTAAATGTGTAGCCACCTCCCGCACAAGGCTCCTATTCCTAGAGCCTTCTGGGATAAAGGGGGTCGTAATTACATGTGGTGTATTTATTTATTTATTTATTTATTTATTTATTTATTTATTTATTTATTTATTTATTTATTTAGTACAGATAGGGGCTGGTTTTGATTTTAGGTACTATCTTCAGATATTGCTTATTTTATTACTAGATTTTGAAAATTTAGAAGGACTAATTAAGTTTTTGTTTACAGTAAAGGAGAATATAAAGCACCTAGTAAGGCAATTAGTTCTTGTACTTTAATGATTCAAGTTGGAGAAATGTTAATATCAGAATCAATTAAAAAAGAAGATAAACATTCTCAAGAAATGGCAGAAAAATTTCTCTTTCTTTTAAATAAAAGTATGGGTGCATTGATAAATAAAATCTCTATAGAAAATATGACCCAAAAGAAAAGGCAAAAGATAGTAACTTTACCAAAAACAGAAAATGTGACACATTTTTTTAAATATGTAGAAGATAACATAAAAACATGTTTTACAGTTTTAGACACTAAATTTGATCTTCCTGCATGGGAATTTTTGGTAAAAAATACTTTGGTACTTATAATTTATAATAGAAAAAGGCCCGGAGAAATTGAAAGAGCCCAACTACTGGATTATAAGAATTTGAATATAGTTGATGAAGAAACTCTAGTCACATTAACAGATGTTGAAAAGGAATTGGCTACAGCATTTGGCAGGTTTTTAATTCGAGGCAAACTCAACAAAACTGTGCCTGTACTTATTAGCAATGTAATGAAAAAAGCTCTTGATACAATATTAAAGTATAGAAAAATAGCTGGAGTGTTAGACAACTACAATTTTATTTCTGCAACACCCCATAATATGGGTAATTTTTCGGCGAATGATGATTTAAGACACATTAAATCAAAAGAAAACATTCCCGATGCTTGTAATATCACTGCTACAAAATTACGAAAGCACCTGGCAACAGTTTCCAATTCCCTAAATCTTAACGACAACGAACTAAACACCGTGGTGGATTTTATGGGACATGCTGAAAAGATTCATAAAGATATCTATAGGCAGGTACCTGTAAAAAGAGATGTAATTGGAATGACACAGGTAGGTATTAAATAAGACTGGGTTTAGAAGAAACGACTAAAAAATCATTTTCAATTAACGAAACGGCACCTATGTGTACAAATTATTTTGACAAAGATACTGATATGACTGGAGATAGTGAGGCGATACCGACTTTTACACCAGGTAATAATCCTAAAATAGATATTTATGTTATAAGGATCATAATGACGATCATTATGGTACTAGCCGTGCATATTATCACGGTGTGTACCATAACGCTTGTTTATGATCTAAATTTCATACAAAATTTTATCTTCTGGCGTAAGTTAATTAAAATAAAAAGTAATATCTCTATTGTATTTTGAAGCTTTGGGCAGTAGTTATTTCAAACTGACATTCAAGTCTGTGTGCGGGTTACCAAGAAACTATTTTATTTTTTTTTTCATTATACACTGGTCATCATTTGAAGTGGTACACCTAAAATAAGGGTCCACTTTGATAGTTTGTAACTTTTGAACGGATGGATACATCTAAAAATTTCTTTGAGCACTGGGATGGTCCCTATTTTAGTAACTAGCCGGTATACTGTTATTTATTTCACACTATCGTTATTTTTTATACAGAGTGATTTTTGGTTGAATATTTTTTATGTCGACTTTTTGAGGGTGCACAACATTATGCAAACACTCTGTATAGTTTTTTTATGCATTTTTATTTAGACATATCATGGCTATACAACAAATTTTGAATTTTTATCCTAGCTCATTTTTGCTATGAGATATGATTTTTTAAATGGAACGATGCAAAATTCAAGGATATCGCAAAGCGGAAAAGTTAAAGAGGCTTTGGTAATAAAAATAAGCATGACATGTCCCTTGTCATTATTTCTTTTCTAGCTCAGTGTAATTAGGCCGCAAAACTACTTTTATTTTAGTTTGGAAGAAAAGAACAGTGATTAATGGAATGTTATTTAGCTAAGCGCCGTCTGATTGCTGAAAGTTATATATCTTGTATTCTTTAGTTCTCTTTGATTTCTGTACCTGAAGAGGGGTTGGAACCTTTGGTGTAGAACTTACACTTGGAGTAGTTTTCCACACACCAAAACACTTTTGCACACACTCGACGCGCGTTTCGCCAACCAAGTTGCCATCATCGGGAGATGATTAAAATTCGTTCTGTATATGTATAAGTATATACATATTACATAATAAGCATAACAGCAGTTTATATTATTTTATGTGTTGTGTTTGTTGTTTGTAAACGGCAAGTATCTTTTATTCAATATTCAATTTCAATTAGGTATCTAGGGTTTTATTTTATGCGCAATAATTTGCAATACTTTGGTTCTGGTATAGGGTATAAAATATATAATTTCTATTTACTTAAAATCGAGCTTAAATACCCCTTGTTACAGAACTTAAAACTAAATAAATGATTAGACGATTAAATACTAGGTATTGTCATAGAACCTCATACTCGAGACAAAAGTCCAATTGGGAACTGAGTCGAAACGTGATTCCGCCCTCGGCGAAAATGATACGAAATTAATTAGGAACTGAAGTGCAAAATTATTAGTGCAGAAGCAGATAATCGACGATGAATTTTCGTACCAGTTTGGCGAGAGAGTATGAGACTCTGCTCGCCACAAATAATTTTCGGCAATTTAAGTTCAAAATTTTCAAAAAATGATTTTTCGATACAGTTACCAAAATTTTTTCCAAATTGAATCAATACGTCTAGTCATTCGATAAGTCCTCTTATCAACGCATTGCGACATCAGAGGAGACGCAATGCGAATTTCACGTTAACTATTTCGAAATAGTAACAAATCATTTTAAACGGGTCCACCCGAACCAATTCATTCTTCTTGTTCGATAAGCCATGTAGTCGCTTCGCAAGAAGACCAATCTTAAAAGACAGAGATTCAATTCTACTAGAGAATCACGAATGTTCGACATCTGCTGCTCTCGTCCGAACAGAAAAAGACTGAAGGGGACACTGACGCGACCAATTGGGGACTGAGTTGAAAACCAACATAAGATCCGTTTTTCATCTCCGTCGCCATAAGTTGCTTACAGGAGGCCTACGGATGGATAATCTGGTCGATGACGAGGGTGTCAGATGACACGTTTATCTCTGACCAAAAGTAGAAATTTTAGGAACTGAATTGAAAAAATTATTTTCTCGAAAACACTTCTGCCATCCATGAATTCGATTTAGGAACTAATACGCTGCACGAGTCCACCAATCACAGCCCTGGAAAAATTAGGAACTGAATCCAAAACGAAAAAAAACGGATCCATCGCTCCCTTTCGGCACAAAATCATCTCTCCGTGGCGATGCTGGCATCAAGGAAGTGAGGCGCCAAGGTATCAGCCGTTACGGATGGAAAATTAGACAAAATAAAATTTTCAGTCAGATTAGGAACTGTGTCGAAAATCGAAAAATAGCACCGTGACCAACGACGGCGAGCCGTTTTGCACGAAATCGAACGTTACATTCGAATTACCCATGTGTACGACGGATGAAAAATACGAATTCTCGAAAGTAATCTGCCGTTGATGGGTATACAGTGTGTCCCAGATTGGGGCCCGATGCATTGCTATCTCGCTTATTAACGGAGATGGAACGATGGTTAAATGGGGAAAGTTTTGCAGGTTTTAATGGCCATTTCGAATCCGTTTTCAAATTTTATGTAGCACCCATAGTTTTTGAGTAATTTTCAAAAAACTGAAAGTTTGCTTTTTTTTGTTTCCTCCATAACTTTTTAAACATTATTTATGCAGGTTGGAAACTTGTACATTATTAGAACACTTTTTAATAATACATCTAATAGTGATAGCAAAATTTTTCTACCGTCACTTGTTTTCGAAACTGACACATTAACTTTTGTTTTTCTTATGGGCGCCATATTGGATTTTTATTTCATCAAATAGCATTTTTTATGCGCTTTTCAACGATGTATCACAATCTGAAAAAATTCTATAATGAGGTAGCAACATAATAGAAAAACAGGTTTTTTAATGGTAGGCTATGAACAAAATTGGCAATTGTTCATAATATCTGTTTTCTCCTCATTAGAAAACCTTAACGCCATATTCTTATTTAAAATTATTAATACCTACTCTTAAACTAGTGAACCCAAAAAAATAACAAAAAGGAACTCTTAACAATGAAACTCAACAACAATAAACAAAGTAACAACACAATAAGAGTTCCTTTTTGTTATTTTTTTGGGTTCACTAGTTTATTTAAGAGTAGGTATTAATAATTTTAAATAAGAATATGGCGTTAAGGTTTTCTAATGAGGAGAAAACAGATATTATGAACAATTGCCAATTTTGTTCATAGCCTACCATTAAAAAACCTGTTTTTCTATTACGTTGCTACCTCAGTATAGAATTTTTTCAGATTATGATACATCGTTGAAAAGCGCATAAAAAATGCTATTTAATGAAATAAAAATCCAATATGGCGCCCATAAGAAAAACAAAAGTTAATGTGTCAGTCTCGAAAACAAGTGACGGTAGAAAAATTTTGCTATCACTATTAGATGTATTATTAAAAAGTGTTCTAATAATGTACAAGTTTCCAACCTGCATAAATAATGCTTAAAAAGTTATGGAGGAAACAAAAAAAAGCAATCTTTCAGTTTTTTGAAAATTACTCAAGAACTATGGGTGCTACATAAAATTTGAAAACAGATTCGAAATGGCCATTAAAATCTGCAAAACTTTCCCCATTTAACCATCGTTCCATCTCCGTTAATAAGCGAGATAGCAATGCATCGGGCCCCAATCTGGGACACACTGTATAGCGCAAGCTCTAACGAATGATTAATCGTTACGAAAGGGGTGTATTAATCTAAATTTTAAACGAAGTAAGTTTTTTCACACGTAATAGACCTATCCAGGTAGTGCAAGCGAGAAAGATAAATACAGCGTACTATGTGTTAAGTAAAGCAGTAGAGCCGTGCGTAGTTCGTTCTGCGCAATACAAGGGCAACTGTGCGGCCGAGAACCCTTGCATGTATTTGTGCATGTTTTTATATCTAATCCATTTTCATGGAAACGGTTAACTTTATTAAAAAATCATAGAACGACTTTTTTATAGCAGACAAAATTTCCTTTCGAACAATGTATAGCACAAACCATATGCTTTTTGTATAACGGCCCCAGATACGTTTCAATTACGGACAAATTCAAAAATGAATGAGTTTATTAAGATTCCTTAAATTTTGAACCACTCTTACGTCTAAACTATTAAAGATAGATATATGTCATAACTGACTTTCTCTAATTCTCTATAAATTTGTTTATATACATTTTCATCATATTTGTAACGGTTTTGGCAGCGTTTCGAGTCAAACATGCCGCAGTAAATCGATGCGTGGTTCGTTCTAAGCACATGAAGAGACACGCGCTTACCGTGGCTGCCTGATTCTATTGAAATACAATGGTCCATAACTATTATGATTACATTTACGTGTGATTTCAACGTAGTAAGATGTGGGGGAAAAGTTTAGGTAGCTTTAAAGAATTTAATTTTGAAATGGCAGTCATTTTTTTTTAAAAATGGGTGGACTGTCCGACAAAAGTGTAAAGGATATAAGTTCTTCGTGGAAGGTTACATACACGACGTTTCCACCGAAGAATTAACAATTAATGGAAACTGTTACAAAAGCCAAAAAAAGAATGATCAACCACATCAAATGAGTATGACATTTGAAAGGACCCCAGAATTGATTCTCAAGGAAGTACATTGCACATGTGAAGCTGGGTATGTACCTACCTATGTTACTTTTGGTATTTATTATAAAAATCTGTCTAAATGGAAACGTATAATAACAGGGTGGTCCGAATTTAAATCGGGAAGGTAGGGATCGCTAGAGCACCTCAAAATAATAGGGGTGTTATATGTACAGGGTGATTCGTGAGGAGAGGGTCGTACTTTACCAACAGATAGGGAACATTGAGGTGATCTTAAATCCCCATATAGTAATGTCTATAGTGGCTTCGTTTCCGAAATACAGGGTGTTTCATATTTTTTGGAAGAATTTTCTTTTCGCCATATATCTGCAATGCGTAAACGGAATTCAATGAAATTTTGTATTTTTGTTACAGTAGTCATTCACCATCAAATGCGTGGGATATTAATAAAATATCAGGGCCGGACCCAGAATAAAATTATTTTTAAATTATTCCTAGAAAATAACACTCTGTATACTGTTTATGAAATTCTTGATATTGAAATATTAACTTACATCTAGAAAGATACAAGATCCCATGCAAAAATATGTTGGCACCATTTCATTGTTTAAGTAAAAAATTTAAATTGTTGCGAAATCAATTTTTTTGAAAAATTGAGAGAAAATAGTCACTTCAGTCCTGTTGCATGGCCCCCGAGATCACCAGATCTCAAACCCCTTGACTATTTTTTGTGGGGTTATTTAAAACTGAGGTATACAAAGAAGAAATAAACACCAGAGAACAGCTGATTGCAAGAAGTGAGCACTTTTGCAATGAAATTAATAACAATTTAGAAATTGTTAGAAAAAGTATAAATCAAATGACAAATAGATCAAGAAAATGTATCGAATTTGGCGGTGGTCACTTTGAAAACAGACTGTGATTCAAAAAATTTAATTGTATTTAGTAAATTTGACTGTTAAATTGTTAATTTTTATTATGTGTTATTTTTTTAAGATTATTAATTACACAATCATTACAAAATATTTTTATTATTTTACTAGGTACCATCATGTGATACGAATAAAAGATAGTGCAAACAGAGAAAAAAAAAATATGTTACTGATATCTGAAGTGACTATTTTCTCTCAATTTTTCAAAAAAAAATTGATTCCTCAACAATTTAATTTTTTTACTTAAACAATGAAATGGTGCCAAAATATTTTTTTATGGGATCTTGTATCTTTCTAGATGTAAATTAATATTTCAATATTAAGAATTTCATAAATAGTATACAGAGTGTTATTTTATAGGAATAATTTAAAAATAATTTTATTCTGGGTCCGGCCCTGATATTTTATTAATATCCCACGCATTTGATGGTGAATTACTACTGTAACAAGAATACAAAATTTCATTGAATTCCGTTTACGCATTACAGATATATGGCTAAAAGAAAATTCTTCCAAAAAATATAAAACACCCTGTATTTCGGAAACGAAGCCGCTATAGCCATTACTATATGGGGATTTAAGATCACCAATGTTCCCTATCTGTTGGTAAAGTACGACCCTCTCCTCACGAATCACCCTGTATAAAAAATTCTCTGAAGTCGACCGCAAACAAACAAAATACAGGGTGTTAAAAATTCAATTTTAAAAGATTTTCTTAACTTCCGAACAAATGGCAATGTCATATTTATTACAAATGTTCAGTATGTGACGAGCCACATTTCAGTCTTATTATCGAAATAGATGTACTGGGCGATTGTTGTTTCTGCACCATAGTACCTTTTCTCCACCCAATCTTTTTGTCCCTACGCCTAGAGCTAATTTTAATATAATTAAATATTTGTTATAATTATCACCATTAAGATAATACAGGTTGTCCCACAATTTCACCAACAAAATTAGTCAGTGATGTACTATGATGCAGAAAAGACCCAGTACATAGCTCCATAATTTCAAACTGAAATGTGGCTCTAAACATACTAAACATTTGTAGTAAATCTGAACTTGCCCGTTATTCTTCGGAAGTTTAGTAAGAAAACCTCTAAAAAAATCGAATTTTTAGTATCCTATATTTTGTTAACTTTTGATTTTAAAGCATTTTCTTGTACATGAAACTCCTACTATTTTGAGGTGTTTAATGGATCGTTAAGATTTTCCGATTAAAATTCGCACTACCCTGTATATTACACAATATATTTGGACTAAACTGTTCCTTGAGAGCATTGGAAGCTTTGATGTAGCAAACACTGAAGTAGGCAGTTTCCACTAGACACCAAAACACTGAATAATACCGTTGATATGCGTTTCGCCGAAGACGCTGACATCATCGGAGGATGCGCGTCCATAGTATTATTTAGTGTTTTAGTGCCCAGTGGAAACACCTATTCAGTGTGGACCAAACTGTGTTGCATCTAACTTCAATGACTAGGTGAAATATTATACCTACCTGCATACCTAATTAGTTAAATTTTCAGGAATTCCCAGTCTTGCAACCATGTTGTTGGCTTTGCATATTTGTTGCAAGATTTTATTCTGAAGCAGTTAAATGAGGTTCCAGAGTATGATGTATCATGCACGTCAGAACCTATGGTATGGAACAAGCCACGTGGAAAAAAAATAGAGGCAGAAAAAATCTCAGAAGCAATATTTCAAAAGCCAACAAATATTACAAGGAAAAAACAGCCTGTCCAGTCAACATTATTTGATTCCAGAAATACAGCGGTAAGAACAGTGTCTAAGTCTGAAAAATTAGAAGTTAAAGAAAAATTACGGGCAATTAATAATAATAATAATAATAATAATGTTTATTAGTGTAAAAAAACAACGGTAGGAAAAAACAAAAATGTGATTTACATTCAAAATAAACTTAACTATATAAACATGGAGACCTCGAAAAAGGTTTCTGGGAACCTTGTACTCGAGTCATGTACAATATAACTAATAGTACCTATAAATATCAGTGAAGAGAATACACTACAATTAAACACAAGTGACATAGACAATGCATCATATCTTGAGTAATCACACTAAAGGAAAGCTGTGAACAGGCATTTGAAGTATTAACTACATATACATTTACTTTGATTAGGGATTATTATGGATTTTCATATATTTCATAGACATTTTTTTTGTCAACTAATTGATGTATCAGTAATCTTGGTTTATTTTTGATCCAGCCTTTTACTTTATTTTTAAACATACTTATAGAATTGATTTCTTTGATATCCAAAGGCAATGTATTATATATTTTGGGTCCAATAAAGTAATAACTCCTCTGGCCAATAGTTTTGTCAGTTTTTGGTATTTGTATTGCTTGTTCTTTAAGACGAGTGTTGTAAGTATGTTCAATATTTTTTTGCTCGGATTTATTTTTATACACATGAACTAAGAGGCTTTGGCAAAACAACTGTCTCACATCAAACAAGTTGGTTTCTTTATAGAGATCATTGCTAGGGTAGGCATAATTTTTATTGAATATAATTTTAATAATCCATTTTTGGACAATTTCTAAATTTTTTAAGTAGGTATTGGTAACTCCTCCCCAAGCAATGATTCCATAGTTGAGGAATCATTGCTTGATTAATAACAGAATTCCATTTTCTTACTTATTAAATGAAATTGAAGAAACTAACACACACCTGTCGACAGGTATCTATAAATTATTTCAGGTTTGGTCAAAATCAAAACATTTATAACATTTGTTTTAGGAATTGAAGCTCCTGTGGGATTGTCTACGATTGCGCCCCTATTTATTTATTTAAAAAATATAGCGAAGGCTCGAACTCCGATTTTCGCTAGCGGAGATCACTCTTAGGAGCCTTCTCTAACCCCTGGTATACGTTGCATTGACTAGTTTATTTGTACAGTCCGTCGGGCGCCAGCAACGTCAATTTACCGGGAAGGGGGCGTAAGTAGCTCAGTTAGGGAGTGCCTCAGGGTCGAATTTTCAAGCATGAGCGGGTGGCTAGTCAGTTTAACTTAGAAGGCGAAGTAAGTAAAAGGCGCATTTCCATTACGATATTTATTACACTATGTTTTAAACACGACAACAGAAATGAGTTTTTGTACAAGAAGGATAATAATTGCGATTTAAAAAAGTTCACCCGCGATCGTTCACTCAACAATAGAAGTAAGTATTTGCGTAAAAGCGGCGAAGGATCTCTTACCACTCAGTTACTGGTATCCAATAAGGGTAACACTACACACTGCACCCACAATGAATAACTTAAGGTATAACCCACTAAACGTGATTTATTACACCAATTGTAAAATTAGAATGGCGGAGACGATCGTTGAGTTAGAAGTCACAGGTTTAATTGGCACTGGTTAGTTTAGAATGAATTAGTTTATATGACAAGAGTTTGCATCAAGTTAATAATTATTGAATATGTACTTTTTGAAAACATTAAGCATAACGCGTCGCGTTGCAAGGTAGGCACGAAGGTGCTCCGAGCGTTGCCTGCCTAATACTGCTTTTCTCGGCCGAACGTGGTTTATTTTATAGTTATATCTCGGAGGGGACCGCCCTCTCACCACAGCGGTAGCCAATCCGCGCGCTCGGCATGGATATACTCTAAGCTGGCCGAGCGTCTCGCTGCATTGAATCCCTGATCGTCTCGCCACACAGGTCTAGTGGAGCGCGTCTTTGCCATTTGTGATGCTTTTTTAATTTATTTACTTTAGGGGGCGGGGCGCCTATGACAGGATCAACATTACAATATCAGTTGCAAAGAACTGAAATACAAGAACAAGTGCAGATTGATTTTATTGATTGATTTTTTGATATCACTTTTAGCACTACTGCTAAAATTGAGCAACAAACACAATCACAAAGTAACTGTTCACTGTGGCATACTGAAAGGAAAAAACGATTTACTGCCTCTAAATTTGGAACTCTTTGTAAGAGAAAAAAAATAGTAGACGACAAGTTTTTGCACTCTATTATAAGTGGTGCAGATATAAGCATGCTACCACACGTAAGGCATGGTAGAAAGTTTGAAAATGTTGCAAAAATTAAATAGATAACATTAAAAGGAAGACATATTTTTGATTGCGGTTTGATCATCCATCCATATGGCTCAAACATCGCAGCTTCTCCCGATGGAATAGTATTTGATGAAGCCTTTGGCTATGGTGTCGTGGAAATCAAATGTCCTAGTGGAAGAAGGTACACAAGCTTAAGTGAAGCATGCAAAGTTTCTACATTTTATTTAAAAGTCGAAAAGAACGCATGATTACTTTTATCAGGTACAAGGTCAAATGCTTGTTTCTGGTATACAATGGTGTGATTTTTGTGTATATTTTAGCAATTCAGATGAACTCTTTGTCGAACGCATAGAACTAGATGTGCCATTTTGTACCAGAATGTACAATAAATTAACAGAAATGTATGTACAACTGGTTGTACCTATTTATCACACTATAACTAGTTCATCAATAAAATAAATTTGTAAACGTCATATATACATTTTTATTTCACATTTCTATTTGTTTCACAATAAAATCATTTTTTTATTAGAGGATATCTAAAATTAGTTAAAAGACAGCACACTGTATAAATTTGATTTATAGTTCCTAATAAAGATACTGGAATATCATTTGATAAGATTTTGTATTTTTTTAGCCTGTTTATGGCCCGTTCTACATGGATTCGCTCTTGAGCTATTACTCTTGTTTGTGCTACCTCCTCAGAACTAAACTGCAGGCCAGAAATTCGAAATTTGGGTATATTTAATTGGATATTAATATCCTCAAATAAAAATACTACGTTAAAACCTTTGTCTGCTAATATTATATCTCCTGCGCATAACTCCCCAGTGTTAACTTTATTTTTAACAATTGCTAAATATCCGCTATCAGTTATAATTTTTTTATCAGATATAGAACCTGTAAAGAGTGCTGAAATAAAAATGATTACCCCATTAGGGTCAATCATGAGTGATTTTAAAGTTGTTGCCCCCTTATATTGAGAATAGCACTGGCTTTGCCAGTAGGTATGGGGTCACTTGAGGCAGGGCTCCGCTGCGTCCCATAATGGGGCCCCCGTGCTCCGTAGGGCTCCGCTGCGCGCCCAGACTGGGGCCCCCAGAATATGTGTTGCGGGTTGCCTAACATAACGTACCCCCGTGGGGCTTCCCTCACTAATGGGGCTCCGTAGGGCTCCGCTGCGCCCCCTGAATGGGCCCCCAGAATATGTGTTGCGGGTTGCCTAACTTAACGTACCCCCGTAGGGCCCCTCTAACCTATGAGTCCCCCTTAGGGCTCCGCTGCGCCCCCTGAATGGGCCCCCAGAATGTGTTGCGGGTTGCCTAACTTAACGTACCCCCGTAGGGCTTCCCTCACTAATGGGGCTCCGTAGAGCTCCGCTGCGCCCCCTGAATGGGCCCCCAGAATATGTGTTGCGGGTTGCCTAACTTAACGTACCCCCGAAGGGCCCCTCTAACCTATGGGTCCCCCTTAGGGCTCCTCTAACCAATGTAGGGGGCTTCCCTCACCAATGTAGGGGGATCCTCTCACCAATGGTTCCCCAGTAGGGCCCCTCTAATCAATGTAGGGCTCTGTGGCGTACTCACTTACATATACTTCGTCGGCATACTGTTTTTATGTTTATTTTTATATAAAATAATAAAAAGTCATGGTGATGAATAATAACAAAATAGAATATCAAAAAATATTAAAATGTACAGAAACTGTTATACATAAAGATTCAATATACTATTTAATTTAAATATTATGATTACATTTTATAATTATACCACAATAAATTAGTAGTACAAACTACAAATTGGTACAAATTGGTATAAATTGGTGACCCCTGATCGTTGATTTGGATATCTTCATTTTGCTGTTGTTCTTGATGAATGCTTGCTGCTAATTGGTGTTTCCAGTTCCCTGTTGGATTGGATTTCCTGTGAGAGCCATTTCTGCACATCTCTTGTCCGCACTCCTGCCCACATTTTGCTCGTGACCCTGGATCATCTCTCTGATAGCGCAGATTACGTGTAAGTGATTGCTCTTCTTATACTCTTCCCTGCAGAATAATTAAAAATCAAAGCATCAATAGTTCGGTGTTATCATTATCTAGAATATTTAATTATGGTAGATCAAGTTTTGAATCAGGATTTACCCTTTAACATTGATCAACAAAATTACGCAACAACAGTGAGATTTCCTCCTTTTTGGACCTCAAAACCAGAAGTTTGGTTTAGTCAGGTTGAGGCACAATTTTCATTAGCTAAAATTTCTAATGATAGGAAAAAGTACGACCATATTTTAGCTTTATTACCAATTGAAGTTATTAATGATATTTATGATGTGATACAAAACCCACCAGAACATAATTTATTTGATAATTTAAAAACGACCATCTTAGTACGTCTCTCTTCTAGTGAAGAGAAACGCCTTGATGATTTACTTACAGGCTCGCAGATGGGCGATCGTAAACCATCAGAGTTTTATAGGCATATGTTAGGCATCGTTGGTGGATCTCGTATGGTTAGTCAAGATTTATTGGTCAAACTTTGGAAGAGGCGCTTACCAAAAACAATTTTTGTTGCTATTACTGCCTCCGGTAAAACTAATATTGAAGAAATTATTGACATCGCTGACAAAATTTGGGAATCTTGTCAAAACCCTGTTATGTCACCCGTTAATCGACAATCAGATATATATTCCGGTAATTTATCAAATTCTTCAGAT
This sequence comes from Rhagium mordax, assembly GCA_963680705.1. Classification (NCBI taxonomy): domain Eukaryota; kingdom Metazoa; phylum Arthropoda; class Insecta; order Coleoptera; family Cerambycidae; genus Rhagium; species Rhagium mordax. The sequence goes on from OY796664.1 coordinate 26,163,440, forward strand.
TCTTTTCCAACTATAGCAAATTTACTTGATCAATTCAATACATTTTCCACAAATTTTCAATCTACATTGAACCAAATTGTACTTAAACAACAATCACTTGAGTTACAAATATCTACTTTACAGACTAACTCTTCCCAGAATCAATCAATCAATCCTTCTAAGTATTGCTCCAATTGTCAAAATCGCTCGCGTTCAACCACCCGTTCTTCAAGTCGTAATCGTTTCGACACAACTAATAATACTGTTTGTTATTACCATCAATTATATAAAGAAAGAGCTTTCAAATGCGGAGGTTCTTGGTGCATCTTTAATAAAAATCATTCACGAACTACTAGTACGACAGTTACAAATTCTCCTTTGTCAAAAAACGGATAAATTCTAGTGTTCTTCCACCAAACACTAGAGTACTAGACACCAAATGTCGCCTAATTGTTTATGACTCTTATAATAACTTACGTTTTTTAGTAGACACAGGAGCAGATTTGTCCGTTATTCCGAGGAATGAATTAACAGATTTTAAACGAAATCCAGATCTTATTCTAACTGCAGCAAACGGATCTGTCATACATACTTATGGCAAAAGAATGTTAAAAGTTAATTTGGGTTTACGTCGCGATTTTTCCTGTGTTTAATATTGCTGATATTCCAGTGCCTATACTTGGTGCTGATTTTTTACTTCATTTCGGATTAGTAGTGGATTTAAAAAATAAACGTTTGACAGATAACATTACGTCATTGTCAGTGATTTGTTCTCTCGAACGTGTTGCTTTACCTACACCTAAATTATTTTCCGTTGAAGACCCATATACAAAATTGTTATTGGAATTTCCACAATTGGTTAGTTCTCCCAATTATTTTTTACCAGTTAAACACTCTGTTAAACACCACATTGTTACAGATAGTAGGACCGCATAGGGATTTTCGTGGGAATTAAATGATTAAAGCTGGCAAGATATTTTTTATGTTTAATTATTTCATACTAAATATAAAAATGTTTCTTGCCACCCTGAGATATGTGTTGTTCACCCCTACCATCCCCTTAAGGGTGGAATATTTCAAATGGCTATATCTTGTAAACGAATGAAGATATAAATTTCGTTCTTACGCCAAAATGTTTGTCTCTTAGCGTAGAATAAAATAGTTTATAATCATTTTTTCAAAATTTTGATAATTTCAAGAATTAGACGAAATAACACACGTTTTTTTTATATTGTTCTAAATTTTTACAGACATAATGCGTAAACTGCAGCTTTTAGAAAAAAAAGTTCTAAATGATAGTTATAGTCCACACTTTTAGCTTTCGAATGGTATATATACTTCCCATTTTAAAACAATCCTAGGTCGAGAAATCATCGAAAATGTTAGCTGGTGTATAGGTTGAGTATGTATATTTACAAAATTGCATCGGTTTGTTGTCGAAATAAATTTATTTTACATTGAACGGAACTTTACATTTTATACATAAATAAAATTCCTTTTTGTATTTTGACAAATCACGCACTTGGAATAATTAAAATGCAATGAAAGTTCCATCATGTAATGTCCCGGAAATAAAAAAAACTGAATTATTGGTCACTATTGTTACACAATAAACAAAGCTTTTCGGATACGGCGACGGTGTCTCACGAAACGTTAAATCGTTAAACGAGTCGAAAAAATAATATTCAAAGCGAGAAACTCGGTTGCCTTGCTGAGGTCCGTGGATTCCAAATTTTTTGTTTATTAATGGCGATAAACAATTTCCGAAAAAATGTTATTTTTCACGAATAAATCGAACAAGTCGAGCGGCAATTCCTAGGTAGAAGACGAGTCGGAAACATAATATTTAAAGCGAGAAACTCGGTTGCCTTGCTCAGTCCGTGGAATCCAAATTTTTGTTTATTAATGCAATAAACAATTTCTGAAAAAATGTTATTCTTCACGAATAAATTGAACAAGTCGAGCGGCAAATTCCTAGGTAGAAAATCCAGGGGCTTTAGCAAGGCAACCGAGTATTCCCCGCTTTGAATATTATTTTTTGGACTCGTTTTCTACCTAGGAATTTGCCGCTCGACATGTTCTATTTATTCGTGAAGAATAACATTATTTCGGAAATTTTTTATCGCCATTAATAAACAGTAAATTTGGAATCCACGGACCTCAACAAGGCAACCGAGTTTCTAGTTTTGAATATTATTTTTTCGACTCGTTTTCTACCTATAGGAATTTGCCGCTCGACTTAAGTAAAATTTTTTCGGAAATTGTTTATCGCTATTAATATTTTTTCTCAAGTTACTTGCCGCACATATGCATTGCTGGATACATATTTTAGTTGATCTAACCAGAATTTAGTTGGATCAACTGATGCGCATGGTTGAATAGTCTTGAACATCTCGCATTGACAGAGTTGAGAAAATTATTTGAGAGTCGGGTGAACTGAAAATCAATTATTATTTAAACAAAATTTCAGACGGACCAACTCTAATTCTGAAGATTCATCGACGAGATGATTTGGCTTATTTTTTTCAATGTATAAGTTTATCTCAAACCTTATTTTTTGCTTCTCGGGAATTTACAATCGAGAAAATAAGTTTCCCGATTATAAATCGAGTCCTACGATAATTTGCCTATAACCATTGTTCTACGGCAAATGAACGGCAAATTTTAAGCTACCTAAATTTTTTTTTAATAATTTTTTATATAGATGACCTGCTAACTTCATATGAAGTTAGCAGGTCATCTCATACTTTTTAAAAAATAATAGCGACAAAATTTTCCCTTTCACGGCTAATTAACTGCTGCTAACCTGCTAACTTTATATACATAGTAGATGTGTAGAAATTATGACAATAAGACAATGGGCACGCGCCAAAGTTTCCTATTAATCGGCTACCTGTGACGCCCGCGCCCTCCCTCAAAAGCGACCACTGCCATCCTTATGCATTTCGAGTGGTCTGCTTTCAACCAATTTAGTGAGATTTTAAGGTACACAAGTGTCGTAATGGTAAAATTGATTATACCGTTGGATAGGTAAAACTTTAGTGACCAAAGTTTATTTAAACAATTTTTGTGATCGAGTGAGTTTTATTAGACAAAATCGATTATAAAATACAATGGTATCGACAAATAAAGTTATTTTTTTGAATAACTTTGTTAGGAATAAAAATTGGACAAAAGTGCTAAAACCTTTTCTGTTCCTTAGTAAAAAATTGACAGTCCATTGAAAAAACTAACTTGCTATCTATAAGGGTTCAAGAGATATAGCCTATTAAAGATTTTACCCCTTAGGGTGAGGGACGCGTAATTGAGGGTGGCAAGAAAAGTTTTTCTATTGACATATGCATATACTAACATATAAAATGGATGCCTTTCATTAATCATTTAATTCCCACGAACCCCCTATTTCTGGCCCTATGCGGTCCTACTAAGAGGGTCATTTACCATTTTGTCATCCGCGAAGGTTGGATACGACAAAATTTAATATTGCCAAAAATGAATTTAAACAAATGATTGATTTGGGGATATGTGAACCTTCTTCATCATCGGTATCTTCACCTTTACACATGGTTGAAAAGAGAGAACCGAATGATTGGCGTCCATGTGGCGACTACAGGAAACTCAACGTAGTTACTGTTCCCGATCGATATCCATTACCACATATTCATGATTTTAATTCTCATGTTTTCGGTTGCACAGTGTTTTCAAAAATAGATTTGGTCCGCGCCTACCATCAAATACCCGTCGCAGAATCTGACGCTTACAAAACAGCAATTACTACTCCTTTTGGCTTATTCCAATTTTTACGAATGCCTTTTGGATTACGTAACGCTGGTCAAACATTTCAACGCTTCATGAATGAAGTTCTCAAAGATTTACCCTACATTTATGTATATCTAGATGATATTTTGATCGCAAGTAAGGATCAACATGATCATTTATTGCATTTGCGTACAGTTTTCAATCGTCTGGAAACATACGGAATCAATATTAAACCATCAAAATGCGTTTTTGGTAAGAGCTCTTTAAATTTTCTAGGTCATCATATCTCTGCTGATGGCATTTCACCTACCAATGAACGCATTGCTATTATTAACGATTTTCCGACCCCTATGGACACTCAAACAACTTCAACGGTTTATAGGAATGGTAAATTTCTATCATCGTTTTGTCCCTAACTTTGCAGAAATTTTAACGCCCTTACATTCTCTTTGTACTGAGTTAGCACGGGATAAAATGAAGGTTATAGGTTCCTGGCCAGCAGACTGTGCTGATAGTTCTTTGAAAGCTAAACAAGCTATAGTAAATGCAACAGTTTTATCTCATCCCAATTACATAATGGAGTAACACTGACCTTATCTGTTGATTGCTCGAACGTATCTATGGGTGCTATATTAGAACAAAATATTGGAAATCTGTCTGGACCTTTAGCATTTTTCTCTCGCAAATTAACTAATGCTCAAAAAAGATATTCCGCTTTCGACAAAGAATTATTAGCCTTGTACACATCAATTAAATTTTTTAGACATATTTTAGAAGGGCGTATATTTACTTGTTATACTGACCATAAACCATTAACGAAAGCCTTATTTACTAATGTAGAGAAAACTCCTCGTCAAATAAGACATTTAGAATTCATTTCACAATTTACTAGTGACATACGTCATATTAAAGGTAAAGATAACGTAGTAGCCGATACTTTATCGCGTGTAAATGATTTTTCAATAACATGGTGCCTGGCTGTATGGATTATGTCCTAATGCCATTAAAAAAAAAAAAAAAAAAAAAAAAAAAAAAAATGATTTTTCTTCACTTCAACAACATACTGTTTTACCTTCTACTTCCATTTCTGCAGTAGACTCGATTAATTTCAACTTACAATTATTAAAAGACACTCAATCTGATGATTGCGAACTTACCTCATTACTTACTAATCAAAATGACACAAGTAAGGAAGTCAAATATTGTTTAGAGAAAATCAAAATTAATAATTCAAATCATGAAATTTGGTGTGATATTTCGTTTTCTAAATGTCGACCTTTTGTACCAAAGTCTTTACGACGAGCAGTTTTTGATATATTTCATAATTTGACTCATGCTGGTATACGTGCTACTAAAAAACTTATAACTTCTAAATATTTCTGGCCCAGGATGAACACTGATTGCAATTTATGGACCAAAACTTGCATAAGTTGTCAGACCTCCAAAGTCAACAGACATACAAAAACTCAAATTGGTGATTTTGCTATCCCCAAAGGTCGATTCGAGCATATTCATATAGATCTCGTTGGTCCTTTACCGCCTTCACATGGTTTTTCTTACATCCTCATAGTAGTTGAACGTTTCACTCGCTGGCCGGAAGCTTACCCTGTACCGGACATTTCTGCTGAAACCATTGCTAAAACGTTGTTTCAAAATTATATTTGTCGTTTTGGCGTTCCACTTCATGTCACTACTTATCAAGGAGTTCAGTTCGAATCAAACTTGTTTCGTGAATTTTCAAAATTTCTAGGTTTCCATCGGATTCGTACAACCACATATCATCCACAAAGTAATGGTATGGTTGAACGATTCCATAGGACTTTTAAAACTGCATTACTAGCACGAGCTAATTCCGTTCATTGGTACGATGAACTTCCAATTATTTTATTAGGTTTGCGAGCTATGCCTAAAGATGATTCGAATTGCTCATCTGCTGAACTTGTTTACGGTCAGACTTTACGTCTCCCAGGTGAATACTTTATTAAATCACATACTGATACACAAATACCATTGTTTATTGACAAATTACGAAATTATTTTGACAACTTACATTTTAGAACACCTTAACGAAATTTTCCTAATGGCACGTTTGTTAGTCCTGACATTAAAACTTGCAAATTTGTTTTTCTGCGAAACGAAAGACTTAAACCAGTTTTCTCTTCTTGGTACGAAGGGCCTTTTCAAGTACAGATAAACTTATTACAATTCTGAAACGTGGGAAAGACCTCACTGTCAATATTGACAGAGTCAAACCTGCGTATTTGTTGAACGATGTTGTAGAACTACCCGTCAAATCGACTTGTAAAAAAGTTCGTTTCGATATTGATGCTTTGGTAGTTTAATTTTTATTTTTGCAGGGGGAGTATATGTGGCGTATTCACTTACATATACTTCGTCGGCATACTGTTTTTATGTTTATTTTTATATAAAATAATAAAAAGTCATGGTGATGAATAATAACAAAATAGAATATCAAAAAAATATTAAAATGCACAGAAACTGTTATACATAAAGATTCAATATACTATTTAATTTAAATATTATGATTACATTTTATAATTATACCACAATAAATTAGTAGTACAAACTACAAATTGGTACAAATTGGTATAGGCTCCTCTCACTAATATATGGGGCTCCCCTCACCACTGGGCCCCGTAGGGCTTCGCATCCCCATAGGGCAGTCAAAAATTCGTAGCTCACCTCACAGCCGTCAAAAATTCGTCGCTCACAGCTGTCAAAAATTTGCGAGGTGTCAAAAATTCGTAATCGTCTAGGGGCCCCCCTTTGCGCTGTCAGAAAAATCTATAACCTCATAAGAAAAGCATGCGCAGCATATTTCAAATATGTTTATCAAAGATGGTTTAAAAATTTTTTTTATCGAGATATTTTTTGTAGTGCCTTTTTGGTTCTGAAATTTTTATCGGTGCGTAGATTTTTGTAATGAAAAAAGTTGGAGCCTGTGTGATTCGAGCCGCTGTGACCCTACAACATTTCAGCGCCTTAGCGGTTAAGGCGCCCATCAGGTAATTTCTAAAACTATACTATAATGTGTGCATAATAAAATTATTTTAAAAGCGTCACGTTACCTATATGTGAGAGCAGCGCCACTATTGACTATTTCATGAACTAATTCAGATCAGTTGAAGATTTTAAGCAGTTAACAGCTTAACTAAGTACGTAAACATACGACGACGGCATTTTAAAAATATCTATTTATATTAAGACCGTATAAAGAATTACTTTAGCAGAGAAAAAAGACTTCATTGTATTGGTATGCAAAATATCTTAATTAGGTTAACGAGTTCAATCTTATCACCACAAGGCGCATGGCACGGAATTCCTCTTATCTACAGGGGTCACAGGTTAGTATGCATTTAGGTGTGATTTTAAATTATTAATTTCTCAATGTAATTATTTAACAAAAATATCAATATTTATGAATTAAAATATGTCGAAGAGTTACTGTCACCCAAAAACGAAAGTATTGCATCAAACTCATAGTGATGTACCGCTTTCCTTATTTTAATACAACAAAAATACAAAGTATCCTATATTTTACATTTGCTTACCACAAATAACTTGTTCACTTGTCTCATTTGCACACAACAGTTTAGCTATCGTAATATTCACTTACTGTTACTACACTCTCTTTCTCAGTGCAAGTGCCTTAGTTTCTCCACTCCAGTTAGTTTCTCCTCTCGCTCTAAGTGAATAAGCGGATAAACGTAAATGAACCGTGTATTTGCCGCAACCGTTAACTAAAGTACTTAATAGTTCCAAGTAAATACTTAATTTGAAGCAGATGTGCATTTTATTAAGGCAGCTAATCAGACTAATGTGCCAGGCAATAATTCAATAGTAAGAGCTGGTTTTTCTACTTGCCCCAAGTCAATAATGGTAAGTGAACCTATCTGTTAATTGGAATACTTTAATAAGCCGCAAGTGATTGTTTAACTTGAGACAAGTGTATGGTTTAATTCATTAGTAACAGCTGCTTGACTCGCTTATCGCAAGTGATCATTTAATACACTTTAATAATTGCTACAAGAGAAAGATTTAGTTGCAACTGAAAATAACACCAGATAATAAGGACATTTATTCATATATATACCCAATTAAAATTGTTGATTTGTAGCAAGTGACTAGGCTTATAAACTTTCATTTGCTTACCACAAATAACTTGTTCACTTGTCTCATATAGTACACAGCTTTTTAGCTGTGTACTATATGAGACTATATGAGACTGTGTACTACATTTATTTTGAGTTGTAGAACACTGTAGCCGGGCACATAAACGTTAAGTATTTTCAGAAAGTAATATACAATTTACCAAACAGTGTATTACGATGGTATTCACAGGTGTCTGCAGGTGTTATCTTGAGCTACGAGACAATTTTCTAAGAATTCTGGAATGTTCTTATCTGGGAGGCTATAAATAGAAGAAAAAGATAGAAATTTATTCATTTTAGTTCATCGGTAACAAACTTATTGCAACCTGTGCCGTCTAAATAGTTTATTAATTATTAATTAATTGTTTTTCATATCAGTGAAGCGAGATCGGAGAGTACCTACTTCAGTTTTAAGAAAAAAATTACCCCAATCCTTTAATTAAAAAATTGTGTCTTACATTAAAGTAAGTACCTTATAGCATCTTCATACGAAATCTAGGCAATTCAGATCGGAGAGTAGGCGCTTTAATTTTGAGAAAAATTACCCCCACTTCCTTAATTTAAAAAAATCACTGTGTCTAACATTAGAATAAGTATCATATTATAGCAGTGCAGTTTATCCGAAATCTAGTCAATAGGATTCAGATTGGGTACATAATTATCACAACAACGTATGAAGGTGGAAATATTTAGGTAATAGCGAGAAAGGTAGGTATATAACTTATAAAAACCATAGAAGATGGTGTTTGGATGAAAAATTCGGTACAGTCAATACTTCCAATAACATTAGGGTATTTTTCTTTAAATTTTGCTACTGAATTTTCTCGGAGAATATCTCGATGTGGCCATATATTTAAACTGCCCAATCTTAAATACATAAAATTTATCCAACTTAAAAAAAGTTTTGCTACTGTTGACTTTGATACATCAAACATATCGGATAAAGTTTCATAGTCAAATGCACGTCTTAATTTTATTAGCGTTAAAAAGAATTGGTTTTCAGTCGATAATTTTCTTGAGCGTCTTTTTAATTTAGACTCCCCTGTATACAAAAGAACATCAGAAGAATCTCCTGACGGCAAAATAAATTTAAAAGCTATCAAAAATATTTCATATGTTTGCATTCCAGTATAATATAATATTTTTTCATCACGCTGGCGAAAATTTTCTATGGAAAAAATTGGTCGACATATTGTCTTCCGCATTTGGTTTTGCATTGTTTCCAAGGCCTTTTGAAGTTCATTATTGCAATGTTTTAAATGACTTATCTGTTCATTGGAACTATTAACCTAATACTTTAAATTTTGATTTTCAATTAATACTTCCGCGGTTTGAGAGAGCTTAATATTGTTTTTGATTTTTAAAGAATTTGGATCTTCTATAATTATTTTATTTTCGGGCTCGGGAGTGATAGACCGTTGACCTGATAAAGACGGTGAAATTTCACTGGATAAAGATGGTGAAATTTGTATAGAAGCCACCACTTTTCTTGTTAAATAACTGGATACACGTTTGTCTATTTTTTTTGTCCATGCAAATATAGATGGAATTACATTCTTCCGAAGAGTCAAGGCGTTTCCAGCGTCCCAATAGTCTGATTTTAAAAATTGTTCAGAACATACCTAAAGAATAAAAATAATTTTACTAATAAATATGGCATACTTACTAATTTACTAAACCTTGTATTTCTTGTAATTACAAATGGATGGGGATTTTTTACACATTTTCGACTATCACGTCGTATCGCCTGCAACCATTGTTTACGTAAAACCACACTTCTTGGGAATGCATGAAACGAAAAGTGACATCCTTTCTTTGCCCGATTTGAACACTTCGGTACACAACAAGACGTAACCATAATAACAAAATGATAAAATGATGTTCACACTACGGTACGCCAAACATTACTAAATTTTAGTAATTTAGGTACCTATAAAAACACTTGCTCTCGCATGCAACTGTCACGGTTTTATTTTGGCTTATTAATGTACGTTATATTTTTTTTATTTTGTATAGTACCAATACATATATTTTAATGGGTAAGAAAGATTTTATTTGGGGTCAAGATAATAGTGCAGCACCTAAGCAACCAGATATACACCTAGTTTCTGTAACCTGGAATCGTTATCGACAGTTAATTAATGCATTTAAGTAATTATTATTAGCGCACACCTCGCCTTGGCTACCTCCATAATTCAGGTAATGAAAACCTTTGGTATTAGTCTGCAATTTGATTGTTTGTTATCACTGTAAAGTGGAATAAAGTGATGTAACTACAACAACGTTTTATATACACAATCTAGGTAATGCATAAAGGAAACCACCAGTTTTATCACTTAAGCTAATACAATAATATATACGAATGTGACCCCTACCTTTATTAATAAGTTGTAAAGCCTTATAATAATGTACCTCGGTGAACGTCTTTAGGTTAAAGTTGTTTACTTATTTGCCGGTTTTCTGTCATTGTATTCAGTTTTTTTTGTTAGTTAGTTAGATTTTAATCGCGCCGCACGCCAGATACTAAGTTGAAGAGGCGCACGCAGAAAAATTATCTGACTAATAACTTCCAAAAATCATTATCTCGTCTCTTAAATAATATATGGGAATGCAATTAACTGCCCCAGACTACCAAAATCCGTATTTTCTTTACCAATAGGTTGGGTTATTAATCTCGTTAATTACAAATTTATTTCCCCTTTTTCCTTACCAGGTGTTAGCCTATTCGCATGGGTTTTATAGTTTTGTATGAATTGATAATTCTGTTTAATAAATGTGGGCGTGGGCGTTGTCAAAAATCGAAAAAGACAGTTTCTGCAGGGATTGCGATATCTTTTTCCTGGTGCGTTTTGCTTAGATGGTCGACATTTTTCTATATAAGTGGAAAGTGATTTTGGAAGTCATCCTACGGGGATTTATCCATTTTATTATAGAAATTAAAGAATTTCATCCTGTAGTTTACGGTAGCTTGAAGCTGTGTCGTATTTTGATGAAAATCGTGCCTTCTGAAGGGATTTTGATGTCGCCATTTTAAAGTACATCTAGGAAGCACTCGCCGACCACATGGTGGTATCATTTTGTCTAATTATAATCCCTCACCTACCCTCCAACAGAGGGTGTTAGTGCCAGGTCAGCTGTTAAGTTCAAGTCCCAATACTAGGCATAGTTGTAGTCTTGGTCCCTATCCTAGCGTGGGTTAAGTCTTGGGTGTATGGTAGAAGTTCCAGCTAGGTTATAGGATCCATACCCAGTTTATGTTTGAAATGAGTCAAGAATAAGTTTAACTCCAAGTTTAAGGTACCAGTACTAGATTTAAGTATACCTCCGAGAGTAGGAGCCAAGCAGTACCAGATTCAGATAGTTCCTGGTGCTAATTCTGACATAAGGTTCGGGTCCCATCTCCGGCTCATTTAAAGACTCAAGTTCAATTTAAAGCACCTGCACAAGTTTTGATGGTCTATACTAGAGAGCACCCTGTGTTTGCTTTCTGACTAAAGTGCTAGTTCATAGTCAATCGGTGAATTTTGAATATTATTTATTATAAGCTAATTTATTTATAAAAATTATTAGAAGTGTGAACCGGATATATAGCTATATACTTGGAGAAAATAATTTACTGTCTGCAGATTTAATTGCTTTAATTAGTTATTCGTCGAAGTAATAAGAGTACAGTATACAGAGTACTCTAGTTATACAATTTACTTAAATTATATAAGTTTGCTGGTGACCATACCTACATGTCACTGATTAATGATACCTAGTTGCTGGTCACATTGTAAACAGATTCTGGATATGGGTACTTATAGTTGTTTTCTGTATGTATTTAATTTGTGAAATTTAACCCTAGCAGCGTAATAAATGTTTTGAGATAACTATCGATTTCGTAATATCAGTATATAATTTTCTTTCTTGTGCTTGTCTATACTTCGGGGATTTCTTGTTATTAGTCTGAGAATTACGAGGCACAATATTCAATTCATTAGCCCTTTCGTGATTTTGGGTGAATGAGTCACCCCTAGAATACCTATCAGTAAATTACGTGGCGCCCAGTATGTGTGATATAACAATATCACATATATGTACTTAAAAAAAAAAAAAAAATTAGATTACCTCTGTTAACCCTGCCTTGCGTTTAGCTGGCTCTGATAGGTACGTATTTTGTTTGTAAATCTCTCGATAATTCACCGACTTTTATAATTAGCGAATTAAAGCACTTGAAAAGAAATTATATTCAGATTACCTTTCATTTTACTGTCTTGCCACACTGTGAAAGACCCTGAAGAGATCTCAAGCTCAAACACTGAATTTACATAAATCCAAACATCCGATTTTACCAAACTTTCGCAAGGTAACGCGTGGCAAAAATGGCGCCCAACGTGAATAGACGCTAAGGCTGTCCTTTTTTTTTTAATTTGAAAAAAAAAAAGGAAGATTATATCTTTAGTACGTTGATTGTTGTCAGTCCTTTTTTTTCTCTCTCTCTCCAAGTGGGGGAGGGGTTACATTCGTTTACCTTACTGACAGAGTATTGGACCATTTACAGAACTTAATTTACTTTACTAATTGAGTGTTTTTCAATTTGTTTTACTTTATTTGGTATATTCACTTACTTGTATATAATATACATATAATTTTAATCTTAGGTGGTATATTAATTTACTTTACTGTTTGCGCTTTAGTACCTTTAGTCACTTAGCTGGATTGTGTATTTGACAATTTTTTTTGGTGGTACATTCAATTACTCTATGAATTGTGTGTTTAGTATATAAATATTTTTCTTAAGTAATTTTATAATGGATATTAATAGATTGACTGCGGATGAGCTGGCGTATGAATTGCACATCAGAGATTTTCCGTCGGAAGGGAACGTGTCGCAAAAACGTAAAGCATTGCGGGAAGCTATTCGTGCACATCGCTTGCCACAATTTGCTCAACTTGATCCTACGTCGGAACTGAATATATGCGATCAAAAACTTTTAATTCTTCGTGATGATTTAGTTAATTTTGATTATACCAATAGACATAACGAACATCAGCGCATTTATTCTCGATTAATTCATGTTTCCGGTAGATTAAACCGAGTAATTGAGGGAAATACACAACATACACAAATAAAATTAGACTTGACATCGCGATGTATGCAATTACTGGATCTTTTAAATTCTTTATTAGAGCTACCACCTCCACAAGGTGATGTTCAGGCATCATCTACGATGCAATCTTCCATATTGGATGAAGACATACCCCCTCTATTTAATCAAACTACCCCAGTAACATTCGAAGGTTCTTCTGGCGCGGTTCCTATAGCAACAGCACCCGTCATTAGTACTGACTTAATCGATTTGGGTCCCGTAGAGTCAAGCCACCCCACCACCAGTGTACCTTACACCGTAACATATTCGAGCCCATTGGATACCAATCGTAGTACTATGGTAACTTACACAGATTCTCGCCCGAATATTTCCTCGCGACATGTTAGATTTCAAGTACCCCCTTCACCTTCTAGCGACCACCACACTCCGACTAATCTTCAGAGCCACTCGGCCGCTAATTTGTCTAACGAGTTATCAAATTTACGCCTCTTTGATACCCCTATAATGCGATCCTATTCTCAGCTCGCGCCGGACAATTATAATAGGTATTTTGACATAAGTAGATGGCCTATTGCCAAATTCGACGGCAAGTCATGTGTCGCCAACTTCTTAGAGCGTATTGAGGAGTTACGGATATCACGAGGTGTATCAAAAGAGCAATTGTTTAGATCTGCCACTGAACTATTTACCGACAGTGCATTGACCTGGTTTCGCTGGGCCAGAGTAAACATTTGTACGTGGGATGACTTAGTTACTCAACTAAAACTTGCATTCTTACCTTCCGATAATGATCGCGAAATATGGAAAGTCATTAATAGTCGAAAACAGGGTGCGACGGAAAAAGTTGTGATATTTGTAGCGGCAATGGAAAATTGCTATAATAAACTCGCCCGCAAACCGCCGGAATCAGATCGACTTAGTACGATTAGGGATGGTTTATTACCCTATTTGCAGTTGAGATTAGCAGGTCACCCAATCTATTATGTCCATCAATTAGTTGAATTTTGTAGTCCAATCGAAGAAACCGTACTTCGTCTACAAAAGCAATCTCCAGCTTCGGTTAATATTAACCCATTGCTTCTCTCATTCGCGCCCCAATAGAGCTCATTTTTCAGAAATTCACGCGAATCATGGTGAAGACACTGATAATGCTGCGTGCCTCGCAAACACTCCTTCAGCTCTAATCCCAGTCGATGAAATATGTAGTTCTCGTGTTCCTTCACCTGCCAACGATATCTCTTTCCTAAATGCAAATCAAAGACCAAGTCCAGAAAATGAACCCAAGGTCGTAACTTGCTGGAATTGCGACCAGACAGGTCATCGTTTCCGTAACTGTACACGGCCTTCAAGACTTCTATGCTACCGCTGTGGTAAAGCTGGCGTCACGACGAGAAACTGTCCGTCCTGTTCGGGAAACGTAAATCAGGGTCACTAGATAGCCGTCTGGTTGATCCTCAATCTTCTAAATCGGCCAATTCTTTATCTCTCTCACCACCATTAGTAGATACTAACCACAAAGCCATTCTAGATTTCATTATTTCTCATGCGGAAGGCGATCAAAGGCCCTATCTCGAAGTCTCGGTATTAAACTATCCTATTCTTGGACTATTGGATTCAGGTGCGACAAATACTCTGGTTGGACGATCAGGGATGGATGTCTTATTGAGATTAGGGCTAAAACTGGATACCACTAAACGTGTAGATTGCACAGTTGCCAACGGACAGATATGCTCTTCTATAGGTATTATAAAAACCCCGTTTTGTTTAATGGGAAAGATTCATATAGTAGACGTCCTAGTGGTTTCTCAACTTCCCCATAGGCTCATATTAGGTACTGATTTTTGGTTAGTGATGGGTATAGTCCCAGATCTGAAAAGGAATGTTTGGCAGTTTAGCTCCGAATCTGCCGTTAAATCTGTTGCTAGTGTGTCCGGAATTCAGGATAGAGACAACCTAACTGTTGAACAGCGACAATCTCTAACTCTTCTACTGGAGAAGAAATTCAAACTTATTAGCTCCAGCTTAGGTTATACGAACGTTATTGAACACGAGATCATTACAAGTTCCCCACCCCTCAAACAAAGGTATTATCCTGTGTCTCCACATAAGCAGAAAATCATTGATCAGGAATTAAAAGAAATGCTGGATAAAGGAGTCGTCGAACCTTCGAAAAGTGGTTGGTCCTCACCTGTTCTTCTCGTACCCAAGCGTGACGGTAGCTACAGATTCTGTGTCGATTACCGTGCACTGAACGCTGTAACTAAGAAGGATGCCTACCCCATCCCTTACGTGTCAGCTATCTTAGACCGTTTACGAGATGCGCGTTATCTAAGTACTTTAGATGTAAAGTCCGCATTTTGGCAAGTTAGCGTAAAAGAAAATTCTCGGGAATATACGGCCTTCACGGTACCCGGTCGAGGCCTTTTTCATTTTAGGCGTATGCCGTTCGGGCTCACTAATAGTCCTGCCACCTGGCAGAGATTGTTGGACACTGTTCTAGGTGCCGATCTAGAGCCGTATGTTTTGGTTTATCTAGACGACATAATTGTTATTTCCCCGGATTTCGAAACCCATCTCGAAATCTTGTCTAAGGTTTTTGATCGACTTCATGCCGCTGGGTTAACTCTTAGCGAGGGTAAATGTCAGTTTTGTCGTTCTTCGTTGAGATATTTGGGTTACGTCGTAGACTCCCATGGTCTTAGGGTAGATCCCGAAAAGGTAGAGGCAATCTTAAATGTACCGAACCCTTCTAACGTCCATGAGGTCAGACGCTTCTTAGGTATGGCCAGCTGGTATAGGCGATTTGTACCCAAATTCTCTTCTATTGTTTCACCATTGACTCGTCTAACGCAGAAAAACGTTAAGTTCGTTTGGAATAAAGAGAGTGAAACCGCGTTTAATACCATTAAGGACCACCTGGTGTCGGCTCCAATATTGACCTGCCCGGACTTCAGTCGTCCTTTCATACTACAGACTGATGCGTCAGCCTACGGCATCGGTGCTGTTCTCACTCAAAAATTAGAGAATGATGAGGAAAAAGTAATATGCTTTTTGTCTCGGTCCTTAACTAGACAAGAACGTGTTTATTCTACGACTGAGAGAGAATGTCTCAGTGTAATATTTGCAGTCGAGAAGCTACGACATTATCTAGAAGGCACGCATTTCACAGTAGTGACTGATCACGCGTCCTTAATTTGGTTGAACCGTTTGAAAGACCCTACAGGTCGGTTGGCGCGTTGGGCATTAAGGCTTCAGCCTTTCGACTTCACCATAGTTCACCGGAAAGGAAAGGAGAACGTGGTGCCTGATTTCCTTTCGAGATCCGTTCCGGTTGCGGCCGATGCTATCTCCTCGCAACATGAATTTTGCTCGAGCACTGATAACTGGTATTTGGGGATGTTAACTAAAGTTGAGAACAACCCAAGGAAATATTCCGCGTTTCGTGTGGAAAATGGCGTTTTGTATAAATATATTAAATGTAGCATTCCTGAATTAACTTCTGAATCAGATTATTGGAAGGTGGTAGTCCCAAAAGATAAGAGAAAAGCCCTGCTACAGGCCTATCACGATGACCCACGTTCTGGTCACGTCGGTACTTATAAAGTATATTGGAAGTTGCACAATTTATATACTTGGCCGAAAATGCGGTACGATGTATCCAAGTACGTGAAAGCCTGTCGTGTTTGCGCTGAGTATAAGCCCGAGCAGAAGAGACCTGCTGGCGAGATGGGCCGTCGCCCAGAGGTAAATAAACCTTGGCAGGTGGTAAGCCTGGATTTCGTTGGCCCGCTGCCACGAACAAGCCATGGAAATACGCAGATCCTCGTAGTCAGCGATTATTTCAGCAAGTATGTTTTGACTTTCCCGGTCAGATCCGCTACGGCGAAAACTCTTTGTCGGATTGTAGAGGATCACGTCTTTTTAGTTTACGGGGCCCCTCAGTTTTTGATATGCGATAATGGCGTCCAAATGCGAAGCGCGGAGTTCCAAAAACTTTGCGACAATTATCGTACGAAAATTTCATATACTGCCTTATATTACCCCAGGGCCGATCCCTGCGAACACGTCAATAAGACGGTCAAAACAATGATTTCCATGTACGTTAAAAGTAACCAACGTAAATGGGATGACCGGCTGCCTGCAGTTGCTTGTGCAATACGAACCGCTAGAAGCGAAACCACGGGATACTCTCCATATTACGTTAACTTTGGACGTGAATACGTTCAGACAGGTGACCAATATGATCACCGGCTCTCGGATCATGGTAAACAAACTCGCGTAAATCAGGAGAACGTAATTGCAGAGAGACAACTGGGATTTCGTAAAATGTTCGAACACGTGAAACGGAAACTACTTGCGGCTCAGGAACGAAATAGGAAGGTTTATAATCTCCGTCGCCGTTCGGTCCAATATAAATTAGGCGATAAGGTTTGGCGTAAAAATAAAGCGAAGTCTGACGCGCTAAATTTTTTAAACGCTAAGTTGTGTCCCAAGTTCGTTGGTCCTTTTACTATTAAAAAAAAAATTGGTTCCTGGACCTATGAATTAGCGGACAATTCGGGCAATGTAAAGGGTGTGTGGCATGTACAGGACCTCAAGCCATTTAACGTTCTGGACCCGGATGCGGAATCGGATACATAGCTTGAGAAGAAAAAAAAATTAAATTTTAGTTCATAAATCTGGCTCATATCATGTGGTTGGTTCTATTATTACACTTCAATTGTTATAGATGATAATTCCAGTATTTTGATGATAGTGGTTGAAGTGTAATAAATTTTTTTTTTTGGGTTCATTATTGTATTGCGTGTGTTTGTCAGTGAATTTTGGGGAAAATTCACTTCTTCCGAAGGAAGGGGGGAGTGTCACGGTTTTATTTTGGCTTATTAATGTACGTTATATTTTTTTTATTTTGTATAGTACCAATACATATATTTTAATGGGTAAGAAAGATTTTATTTGGGGTCAAGATAATAGTGCAGCACCTAAGCAACCAGATATACACCTAGTTTCTGTAACCTGGAATCGTTATCGACAGTTAATTAATGCATTTAAGTAATTATTATTAGCGCACACCTCGCCTTGGCTACCTCCATAATTCAGGTAATGAAAACCTTTGGTATTAGTCTGCAATTTGATTGTTTGTTATCACTGTAAAGTGGAATAAAGTGATGTAACTACAACAACGTTTTATATACACAATCTAGGTAATGCATAAAGGAAACCACCAGTTTTATCACTTAAGCTAATACAATAATATATACGAATGTGACCCCTACCTTTATTAATAAGTTGTAAAGCCTTATAATAATGTACCTCGGTGAACGTCTTTAGGTTAAAGTTGTTTACTTATTTGCCGGTTTTCTGTCATTGTATTCAGTTTTTTTTGTTAGTTAGTTAGATTTTAATCGCGCCGCACGCCAGATACTAAGTTGAAGAGGCGCACGCAGAAAAATTATCTGACTAATAACTTCCAAAAATCATTATCTCGTCTCTTAAATAATATATGGGAATGCAATTAACTGCCCCAGACTACCAAAATCCGTATTTTCTTTACCAATAGGTTGGGTTATTAATCTCGTTAATTACAAATTTATTTCCCCTTTTTCCTTACCAGGTGTTAGCCTATTCGCATGGGTTTTATAGTTTTGTATGAATTGATAATTCTGTTTAATAAATGTGGGCGTGGGCGTTGTCAAAAATCGAAAAAGACAGTTTCTGCAGGGATTGCGATATCTTTTTCCTGGTGCGTTTTGCTTAGATGGTCGACATTTTTCTATATAAGTGGAAAGTGATTTTGGAAGTCATCCTACGGGGATTTATCCATTTTATTATAGAAATTAAAGAATTTCATCCTGTAGTTTACGGTAGCTTGAAGCTGTGTCGTATTTTGATGAAAATCGTGCCTTCTGAAGGGATTTTGATGTCGCCATTTTAAAGTACATCTAGGAAGCACTCGCCGACCACATGGTGGTATCATTTTGTCTAATTATAATCCCTCACCTACCCTCCAACAGAGGGTGTTAGTGCCAGGTCAGCTGTTAAGTTCAAGTCCCAATACTAGGCATAGTTGTAGTCTTGGTCCCTATCCTAGCGTGGGTTAAGTCTTGGGTGTATGGTAGAAGTTCCAGCTAGGTTATAGGATCCATACCCAGTTTATGTTTGAAATGAGTCAAGAATAAGTTTAACTCCAAGTTTAAGGTACCAGTACTAGATTTAAGTATACCTCCGAGAGTAGGAGCCAAGCAGTACCAGATTCAGATAGTTCCTGGTGCTAATTCTGACATAAGGTTCGGGTCCCATCTCCGGCTCATTTAAAGACTCAAGTTCAATTTAAAGCACCTGCACAAGTTTTGATGGTCTATACTAGAGAGCACCCTGTGTTTGCTTTCTGACTAAAGTGCTAGTTCATAGTCAATCGGTGAATTTTGAATATTATTTATTATAAGCTAATTTATTTATAAAAATTATTAGAAGTGTGAACCGGATATATAGCTATATACTTGGAGAAAATAATTTACTGTCTGCAGATTTAATTGCTTTAATTAGTTATTCGTCGAAGTAATAAGAGTACAGTATACAGAGTACTCTAGTTATACAATTTACTTAAATTATATAAGTTTGCTGGAGACCATACCTACATGTCACTGATTAATGATACCTAGTTGCTGGTCACATTGTAAACAGATTCTGGATATGGGTACTTATAGTTGTTTTCTGTATGTATTTAATTTGTGAAATTTAACCCTAGCAGCGTAATAAATGTTTTGAGATAACTATCGATTTCGTAATATCAGTATATAATTTTCTTTCTTGTGCTTGTCTATACTTCGGGGATTTCTTGTTATTAGTCTGAGAATTACGAGGCACAATATTCAATTCATTAGCCCTTTCGTGATTTTGGGTGAATGAGTCACCCCTAGAATACCTATCAGTAAATTACGTGGCGCCCAGTATGTGTGATATAACAATATCACATATATGTACTTAAAAAAAAAAAAAAAATTAGATTACCTCTGTTAACCCTGCCTTGCGTTTAGCTGGCTCTGATAGGTACGTATTTTGTTTGTAAATCTCTCGATAATTCACCGACTTTTATAATTAGCGAATTAAAGCACTTGAAAAGAAATTATATTCAGATTACCTTTCATTTTACTGTCTTGCCACACTGTGAAAGACCCTGAAGAGATCTCAAGCTCAAACACTGAATTTACATAAATCCAAACATCCGATTTTACCAAACTTTCGCAAGGTAACGCGTGGCACAACCTTTTTTTGTTGGAAAAAATGGCTCAACTTTGACATTTAATATAGTCAATATTATGAATGCGATTGTCCGAAAACGTATGCTCAGCCCCTAAGGCAACACTTAGAGAATGCACTGTAAAAATTATAGTGAATAATATTCAGTTATTTTGTTAGAATGATTTTTAAAGACACACCTTACAAGTCCATAAAATAAGCGTACGCGCGTGCTGTGATCTATCAGTTCATTATGTAAAGCTTTAAAGTTACCAAGACTTGCAGCTGAGAATTGGACTCGAAACGCTGCCGAAACCATTACAGTTATGGCAAAATGCATATAAACAATTTTATAGAGAATCAAATTTCCTATAAAAAAGTCCGTGATGGCATATATCTATTATATTCAATAGTTTATACGTGAGAGCGGTTCAAAGGTTAAAGAGTCGTAAAAAAATGAATAAATTTTTATAAATTAGCCCCTTAATTGAAACGTATCCGGGTCGATATACAAAAAGAATATAGGTTGCGTTATACATCGTTGGAAAGGAAATTTTGTCTGCTATAAAAAAGTCATTCTATGATTTTTTTATAAAGTTAACCGTTTTCATGAAAATGGAAAAAATATAAGAACGTGCACAAAAATCTATTTATTCTCTCGTCCACGCTATTGCCCTTCTGTTGCGCACGTATTTACCGCATCTCGCCAGGATCGGTGTATTATCAATTATTCCACAAAAATCCCATTAAATTCATTTCTGTTGCCATAAAACCTATCGTAGTATTTTCTTTAGGCAAATTGGTTGCCGACCTCCAGGTCTCGCTCCGTTGGAGCTGCAAGACGCTGTGTAAGTAGGCACGTAACTGCTTGGACAGGCTGGTATTCGCTGGGTTATTGTAATCGTATAAAATTAATGTCTCAATAAATATATGTGAAACGTGACGAATGTCTGTTCTTGTGTTAATTTAATTAATACCATTTCTCTTTCACTGCGATTAGTAACATTTAACGACGAAGGCCGTCGTCTAGAACAGTGGGATTCGATCCACGAGATCGCGTCGCAGTGACGGTGTGGTGTGACCCGGCAGGAAGGGGACCAATACCTATAAAAAAAATCTGTATGGGCAGACATTTCTGTTAATTTAGACGAAATTCGGAGAGGCGCTTTGAGAGCTTTGTCGCACGAACCCCCACCATTAGTTTGACGTCTTTCGAATGCACAGACGGAAACGTCGACAGTATCAATAAATAATTCTATTTTAATGAAATGTAATATTTGCTTTTGGTCTTGGTAAGTATTAAATTTATTGTGCTGCAACACAATACTGTTTTTGACACTAATTAATAAACAAATGCGTCTATGAGGTACTTATCCTTTTGCCCTTGGCTTAATCATGAGATAACCTCCACAGTTAATGGAACATTTAATAGAATGACTGTTTCTTTTTTCCAGCTTCCTGGATCTTTGAAATAAGAACATTTGTCCCAGCTGCGTCCGATGTCGCTCGTTTAACTCGTAACTCGTACCAAATTACGTAACAAGAGTATAGCAACTCAAAAAAGCATATAGGTACTTAGATAGAATCCAAGAATAAGACGCCTGCAAGTAAAATACAACTGTCTAAGTATTTAATTCATTACCAACCGATTTATCTGGTGAATGATAGTACATTACGAGCTAATCTGCCATGCTTACCGCCTCGTGTGAATTTCCCCAACACCAAAGACGACGTCTTCACACTTTCGTAAGGCCTTTCTATCCAGAACCTACACGGCTCAGAAAAAAGAATATCGCCAGCCAATATATACCACATGAGTGATATCCCTTCAGCGGAACTTGGGGTGTTTTATCCGTAAATAACGAAATCATTAACTAATCATAATGCTGCCACTACCTTACTTTTCACTCTTCAAATCTGTTCACCTAGACCGCCGTTATCAAGGAAGCGCTTTTTGTTTCATTTTTTCTTTCGTATATACAGTGTGTCGCACTTAAGAGTGAAACACCCTTATAACTTTTTTAATTTTTATCCGATTTGAACCAAATTTTACTCAATGATAGATCCCATTAGGATTAACTCATGGTCAAAGAACCAATCGTCCCCTACTAATGCAAAGCCACCTGCGATACTAAAATAAACGCAAAAAATCAAATAAACATATTAGGTGTTTTTGTATCGGAAAATTTTATTAATGAAAGTTGTTCAGCATTGTCTAAAAACCTTGAATTCAAAATCTCATCAAAATAAAAAAATATTGATATTTTGATTTAAAAAAAATATAATTTTACAATAAATTATCATTCGTATTTAGCTGCAGAGTATTTCTTATAAAATAAATTATTACAGAAATGAAATCCAAAGAAGTCAGAAATCCATAGAGGTAAACTTTAATAGAATAAAATAGCAAAATAAATTTTACTATTCAGCCTAAATCCTCTAATGTCTTAAAAAGACATAAATACTCTTTTCAGAGCTTATTTGCAAACTATCTACATTTAACTGATAAAAATTTGGTCAGTACTACGAATGTAGAAAGCAAATAATTTAATAATTGCAATAAGCCCCACCAGACGGATTAATCCAAATAAGGACTCCCTCTGTTACCAGGCAGTGCAAGTCACCAACCCATGGACCGGTTTCTGGCTTATTAGCCTTCATCAGCATGGTATAGGCAACTCACACTGCACGATAACAAAGGGACTCCAGATCTTGTCAACATCGATCGACATGAAGTCGGTAAGATGCGAATGTGGACCGTGGGGCCCTCTGGTGAAACTTATTGCAATGTGGATTTTGCCCAGACTAGGCTCGTATGAAAGAAATGAAATCCAAAGAAGTCAGAAATCCATAGAGGTAAACTTTAATAGAATAAAATAGCAAAATAAATTTTACTATTCAGCCTAAATCCTCTAATGTCTTAAAAAGACATAAATACTCTTTTCAGAGCTTATTTGCAAACTATCTACATTTAACTGATAAAAATTTGGTCAGTACTACGAATGTAGAAAGCAAATAATTTAATAATTGCAATAAGCCCCACCAGACGGATTAATCCAAATAAGGACTCCCTCTGTTACCAGGCAGTGCAAGTCACCAACCCATGGACCGGTTTCTGGCTTATTAGCCTTTATCAGTTAAATGTAGATAGTTTGCAAATAAGCTCTGAAAAGAGTATTTATGTCTTTTTAAGACATTAGAGGATTTAGGCTGAATAGTAAAATTTATTTTGCTATTTTATTCTATTAAAGTTTACCTCTATGGATTTCTGACTTCTTTGGATTTCATTTCTTTCATACGAGCCTAGTCTGGGCAAAATCCACATTGCAATAAGTTTCACCAGAGGGCCCCACGGTCCACATTCGCATCTTACCGACTTCATGTCGATCGATGTTGACAAGATCTGGAGTCCCTTTGTTATCGTGCAGTGTGAGTTGCCTATACCATGCTGATGAAGGCTAATAAGCCAGAAACCGGTCCATGGGTTGGTGACTTGCACTGCCTGGTAACAGAGGGAGTCCTTATTTGGATTAATCCGTCTGGTGGGGCTTATTGCAATTATTAAATTATTTGCTTTCTACATTCGTAGTACTGACCAAATTTTTAT
This sequence comes from Rhagium mordax, assembly GCA_963680705.1. Lineage (NCBI taxonomy): Eukaryota > Metazoa > Arthropoda > Insecta > Coleoptera > Cerambycidae > Rhagium > Rhagium mordax. Next base: position 26,187,289 of record OY796664.1, read on the forward strand.
CAGTTAAATGTAGATAGTTTGCAAATAAGCTCTGAAAAGAGTATTTATGTCTTTTTAAGACATTAGAGGATTTAGGCTGAATAGTAAAATTTATTTTGCTATTTTATTCTATTAAATTATTACAATACAATAACCCATTAAAATTATATTTTCAGACTTTTTTCAAGCAAAATATTAATATTTTTTTATTTTGATTAAATTTTGGACTTTTTTGAACAATTCTGAACAACTTTCATTAATAAAATTTTTGATAAAAAACTGCCTAATATGTTTTTTTGAGTTTCCCCGTTTATTTTGATATCGTAAGTGGCTTTGCATAAGTAAGAGGTAAATGCCTTTTGGGCCATAAGTTGATCCTAATGTAATACTCTATCTCTAACTGAAATTTGGTTTATATCGGATAAAAAAGAAAAAAGTTATAAGGGTGTTTCACTCTTAAGTGCGACACACTGTATGGTAGCGGCTCTCATTATAAACAAACATCCCAGCCCAGGGTCAGGAGCAGCTCGATCCTCAGCGAAGATGTCCGAGCCCCAACTTCAGCCGATGCGTGCGCACCAAAATATGATACATATATTCAGGCAGTTGAATTGTAATTATACGAGTCGAAGGTTACCAATTTGCCATTGTTAATTGATTAAGTGGTTTTATTTTGGTGTACCTGTTAACGAACGCAGCTGAAGCAGTATAAGTAGTATTAAGCAAAAAGATCCTTTTAGTCATAAGCATACAAGCATAAGGCTTGAATGGTGCGTATGGAACATCTGTTCCATATGCACCATTTTTTTATCAAAAATATCTCAATTTTCACTTCAGTTCCTAAACACCAAAATTCCATCTTTTTACGATTCCGTGCGTATCAGGATTTTTTATAAATCACAAGTCGATTTTCAGTACAGTTTCCAAAATTCCCTTTATCTTTTTCGGCCATTATTTCCCATTTGAACGAACGCATCCAGGCACGATGCAGCATGTAGAGACGACCAAGGATATGCATTATCCTCTGCCAGTGCCGAATCCTCAATGGACGGACTGGGGTTTTAATTATGATGATTACAGCGCAGGTAATCATCCTCATAAGCCGGTCTAACGGATCGCGAGTGGAGTGAAGAATCCACATAGGCGCGAGAGTGAATCTACCGTAGATCAGTTGTCTCTTGATCAGATCTACCATAGACTGATCATCGTCATCATCTCTGCCGGGATCGTGTCTGCTAGCAGCATTTTAAATTTTAGGAACTGACTTGAAAAGTGAAATATCTGGAAATTGCGATGCCACGTGGCGGTGTAAAAGGGTACCGGGGCACTTTCGTATATATACCAAGTGACCGCCTCGTGAAATCACATTCGAAGAGAATTCCTTTTCTGAAAAATCCACGGACGTCCAACGGTGCATATTATTTTGGAGAGTATTACAATAAATTTCTAGTATCGATTTCAAGCATTAAATAAAACACACTCACTAAATTGCCAATTCATGTCCATGTAATACAATTCTCTTTCGGCAATCGATCACTCTCCTTTAAGCGCGGCCGTCGCGGTCGCTGACCCCTTGTGGGGATATCGTGGTTATGGTGGTAGACCTTGCTAGGTGAGGCTTTATATGTATGATGATGATTATTTAATATATATCTTTATTTATTACCTATGTCTTCTTTTATTGCATTCTAGTATTAGTCTAGTATTTGTGTTAACCTCATAACTAACGACCCTCGCATTGTGCGTCGGTTTGACCATTCGGCTGAAGCCAAAGAAGAGTGAACGAATTCTGTCTGGGCAGGAGTCTAAGGTGAATTGTGTATTGTGCATAGTGTCTATCTAGTGTTGTATCTTTAGTTCAGGAAGTTGCGAAACCTGTATACGAGGAAGCATTCATTTTCGACGTCTACCGTTAATCTATCGATATCGAGATATGGATATATTAAAAGCTTGTCCCGACCTGCGTTGAATTCAACGGCCACGAGTTGTGATAGCGGCTGGTTGACTTAATCGAATATCGGTCGTTCCCTCCAACTATCACTGGTTATAACGAATGGTTAACTGATATATAAATTAGAATGAATGATATAGAAATGAATGAATGATATAGAAATTTAGATGGCGCCGAAAACCCAGAGTTTGCAAAATTTCTTGGAGTACACTTAGACCCTCTCCTTACTTGGGAACATCAAATAGACTTTACAGCAAAATAACTTAATAAAATACTTTACTTAATAAGAAACCTAGTACAAGTAGTACCCCTACACGTAGTAAAAACAGCCTATTTTAGTCTTTTCCATTCGGTACTCAGCTATGCCATAATTACTTGGGGTCATTCGGCACATACCGACCGAATATTTTCTATACAGCGCCAGGCCATACGCTCTATGTGTCTTATGGGTTTTAGAGAGGATGTTAGGGATAGGTTTAGAGCTTAAAATTTTAACGTTGCCGTCTGTGTATATATATGAATGTCTTTTATTTGTTAAAAGGAATCTAAATCAGTATGCTCTGGTAAGTGATACACATTCCCATAGTACTCGAAGAAATAGTCACATTAAAATTAACTATACAAGATTGAGTCATAGTCGAGGTGCTAAGAATTATTATGGACCATTATTTTTCAATAAACTGCCAAAGGCAATAATAAATTTAGAAATTAAGCATTTTAAACAAAAGATAAAAAATATTCTTATCGAAAATGCATTCTATAACTTCAGTGAATTTCTAAATTATAATTTACTATAAATATTATATATACCTACATACTAATTAATTATAAGCTTGACATTGGTATCTGCGGATATAAACTATAGGTATATATTTTTATCACATATTTTTATCATTACTTTACATATGTATATATTAATACTACAATACACCTCTTTTTCTTATTACTTTGAGACGCAATGTAATATTTTATTTATTTTTTTACTTACTTGCCTCTTACTTGACTAGCTCAATCGACACTCTTTCTCATGGGTTAATTGTGGGTTGCTGATTTAGATTTTGAAAGGTTTTTTAAATTATTATTATTAAATTACTCTAAGATCTTTATTATATTTTATTAAATTTAGAATGATTGCCTGCAAAACAATCTTGTAATGTTGGTTGCATACTCTAATAAAATTTTTATGTTTTCAGAAAATGAACTTTTATTATCGTTTCAATAATTCAAATTTAAAGTTTTGAATAAAATAACATTCAATTATATTAAATCTCCTATAGCCCTATGCTCAGCTAATGCCTTAATTTACTAAAACACAGTAATAATTTGATATTTAACCTTTGACATTCAAAATTTCCTAATACTAATAATTGTCAAATAATAGCAATGAACTATCACCACTCCAGTTCAGAATTTTCAATTCGCACTTAAAGTTTATTGAAAAAGATCTAGTTAATGTTTATTTCTTACTCAAACTTCTACGCCGTATGAATAACAGGAGCTGCAGAAGTTCTGGGTGTTTCATCCAAGATTTTCTTACAGAAAATTATAATTTCCTGCCGCATTCATCGTTAATCTGCTTATTAATTCTATTTTTCTTATATTATTATTATTTTGTCTTCTTTTAAGCTCTTCTTCATGAAAATTATCAAAATCTACTCAAAATATTTTTTTTTCCTTTCAAATCAAAAAAAAAACTTTTTTTCCGTCTCCTCGGAGATTTATTTATTTCTGCTGATTATGTTTTTCAAAACAAACTGGATATTATTTCTGCTACAGCAGCCCATTTTCAATTTTCATTATTAAACACTGGAATTCTTCCTTGCACTTTATTTATTTTAAGTATCACCGAGAGTATTATTTCACATTTAATTTATAACTTCTTTTTAAAATACTTGTTCACATTTCTTATCTAACTTAAATCTAAATTTACAAATTTTTTATACTAAATTAATCTATGTAATTAAATTTTAATGTTATTTTATCTTTTTTTTAGAGTGTTTGTCCCTTGGACGTGGATTGTTTTGCAACAGTCATGATCAAATTTGTGACCTGAACCAAATTTATGATTTTAGATTAAAATTGTAATAATTGCTAGTAATTAAAATTATAAAATTTTAACAGTAGGTATGTTTTCTGAGCTGTCGTAGCTATCTGTTATTGCATTTCAAGCTATTAGGTAATCGTTTAATATAAATTTGAGGTAACTTATGTTTGTGTTCTGTTTTAATAATTTTTCTATATTGAACAATTAATTTTTTTATGACATTTACCAAATTTTACTTGTGTTAATATTCCTTATTTATATGTTTGATTCTTTTGTGCTTATAGTCTCAATCCTTATGAGTTACAGTATAAAAATACATGTCATTTTCCCCCTTAGATAAACTTGATTGAATTACACTTAATGAGATTGTTTATCGGTATTTTCGATGTATTTTTATTCTGTTGTATGATTTTGAACATAAGGATAGATCAGATTTATGTGAAACTTCCCCCTTGTGATGCCTGATTGTCTATCAAGTAGTTCATAGTTATTTTTACCTAATATCTTTCCTAATATCTTTTGTATTTCATATGGCCCTTCAAATGGTAGTTGTAATTTTGCACATGTCTTGTGTTTTCTGTTTGAGGCTCTTAGTTTTCTGATTACTACTAGATCTCCTAGTTGGAATGTCGTTCTTTTCTTTATTTTACTGTTCATTTTGTGTTTGTATTTGATAGCTAACTTGTTTAATCTTTCCTTGACTTCTAGATGTAGTTTTGTTATGTCTTGTTTATCAGTGATCTCCCAAGGACGTGTTGGTAGTTCATTTTTCATAAGTAGTACTGGTGATGTGTGTGTAATTGAGTTTGGTGTATGATTTATGTAATTTTCTATTGTATTTAAATAACTTGGCCAAGATGTTTGTTTGTTGTGTGCATATAGTCTTAGAAATTTTATGACTTCTTGATTATATCGTTCAACAGGATTTGCATTTGGGTGTCTGATGGACGTGAATATAAGTTTTATACCATTTTCTGAGCAGAAGTTTCGAAATCTATCATTACTAAAATACGTTGCATTGTCTGTTAAAATTGTTTGTGGTTTTCCTATTTCTTGATTATACAGATTTATACTTAGTATGGTGATGTTTGTGTTGCACTTTTTTGTTGGATAAAGTTTGATGTATTTTGTATAAACGTCATAAATTACCAATATGTGTTTGTAATCGTGTGTGCTTTTGATCAAATTTGAAATGTAATCTATTGCGATAATGTGTAGTGGTTGTGTGGCCATGATGCTTTCTATTGTGTTTTGATTTGTATGATTTTTGTACTTTCCCAAACAACATAATTCACATGAGTTTATGACCTGTTTAAATATTGTAATATCATTTTTTGCATAATAATTTTCCCTAAATATATTCCAAGTCTTTCTTACTCCGGAATGTCCAAATCTTATATGTAAATCTTTACTAATTTCTCTCGTCAATGTGTCATCTACTACATACAATTCTTTTTCACCAATTATTTTTATAATAAAATTATCCTTTAAAGTGTAACCCTTGTAATTTTCATTGCCAATATTTTCCCTTAAATCTACTAAATATTCTTGACTTTCCCTAATTTTACTTTGATTGTACAACGTTTCATCTTCTCTTAACTTATTTAACGCTACTAAAAACGTGTTTGATTTTGTCATTTCTGTTTCCCTCATTCTACTTAAAGCATCAGCGGTCACATTTGTTTTTCCCGATATGTGCCTTATGGTGAACTTGTATTCTTGTAACAATAGCGACCACCTGTAAATTCTGTTATTTGCAAACCTGTTGTTCATTAGATACTGTAGTGCCGAGTGATCTGTCTCTACTATGAACTCATTTGATGTCAAAAAGAATTTCAGCTTTGATATGCTGAAACATAGTCCTAACATTTCTTTTTCAGAGATTGAGTATCTTGTTTCGTAGCTTCTTAGAACCCTTGAAACAAAACAGATAGGTACTTCTACCCCATTTCTCAACTGTAATAATTCCCCTGCTATAGCAAAATCTGATGCATCACATCTTACAATGAACTTCTCATTGTAATCTGGATTATATAACGCTAAATTTTCCACAAAGTTGTCTTTCAGTTCCTGAAATGCCCTTTCTTTCTTTTCATCCCATTTCCATTTTACCCCCTTTTTTAGCAACTCAATTAATGGAACTTGTTTTTCTGATAAGTTTGGTACAAATCTTCGATAATAATTTAACATTCCTAAAAATCCCCTCAATGTCTTTAAATTCTTTGGCTGTGGATACTTTCTTATTTCGTCTAATCTAACTAAATTTATGTTTATACCGTTTTCATTTATATTATACCCTAGATATTCTACTTCTTTCTGAAAAAACTTACATTTTTGGATGTTTAACTTTAAACCCGCTTCATCTAACGCTTTTAATATTATTTCAATATGTTCTAAGTGATCTTTTTCATTTTCCGAGAATATTAATATATCATCTACATAGTAAACACAAAATTCTTCATATTTGTTTAGTATTATTTGTAACGCATGAGTTAATGCAGCTGTTGAACTTTGCAAGCCAAATGGTACCACACAAAATTGATAAACATTTCCTTCCACACTGAAACCTGTATATTTTCTACATTGTTTATTTAAAGGTATGAGCCAAAATGAATTTTTGAGATCTAGTTTCGTATAAAAATTATTTGACTTCATTCTCCCAATAATACTTTCTATATTGACCGGTTTTTCATATTGTGGACTTGTTATGTTATTTACTTTCCTAGCATCTAAGCAAATTCGAATAGAACCATCTTTTTTTTTACTACTACTATAGGATTTATGTAATTTGTTTGTGACCTTTCAATGAGCCCTCCTTCTAACATACCAATCAATTCCTTTTTAACCTGTTCTCTGTGTTTGAATGGAATTGGGTAGGTTCGTGCATTGAATGGTTCAGATTGTTTTACTTCCAGCCAATGTTCATAAATGTTTGTTACGCGAGTATTAAAATTGTATAATTCAGGATATCTTTCTAATAAATTGGTCACATTTTCTAGATATTCTTTAGGACAAGTGATTTCTTTTTTATTTTCTTCCCCCTCTTTCCTATATAATTTTTCTGTGGAAATTTGATTTATTATTTTTTCGTCATTATGACTTTCATTTTTTTTTTCCTCCACAAGATTTATTATACTTTCACCTATTTTTACATTTCTTTTTTCTAAATTTATTATAGCATTGTGCTTACTTAAAAAATCATTTCCTAACAAGATATCTAGTCTCATGCTCGGCATTATTACAAAGTTTTGTGAATATGTTTTATTCCCTAACTCTATGTTTAAATTTATAATTTTGTTATACTCTCCTAACTTTTTTTTATTGGCTGTTTGTAAAACAATCTTTTTAGATGTTAAAATCTGTTTTTTGAAATTGAAATTTGAATTGTCTGTTATATTTTCATTGATTAAACTGACCTCTGATCCAGTATCTAGTAAAGCTGTGTATTGAATTTTATTATTTAAAAGTTTTATAAAAGGTAATTCATAATTTACAGATTCTATGTTTTCGTCTTTGTCTAGTGTTATGAATTCGCGTGGATGCTGATATGTGGAATTAATTTGTTTTACATTTGACTTGCTTGTTACTGAAAATTTTGACTACTTTGATTTATTTCAGCTGTTGTTGTGATTGAATTTACCTGTGGTACCGTGTCCCATTCTGTCTGATCCTCTTTCCTTTCTCCTTGTCTATTATTCTGTTGATTGTTGTCCCATTTTCTCTTGTAATCATTCCTGTAATTTCCTCTTTGATCATTTTCATTATTCCTTGTCTGATTATAATTACCAATGTTCTCTCTGTTTCCATAATTTCTTCTTTGATAATTTTCATATCCATTCTGATATGTGTTATAACGACCTTGATTATCTGTGTACCCTCTGTTTTGATACTTTCCATAATAATTATTTCTATTTCCTGTCCATTCCTTCTCTCCATTGTTTCCTTGATTGTTTCTGATATAATCACTGTTTCTTCCATAGTCTTCTCTTCTATAACCATTATTTTTTTCTTCATAGTTATTGTTCTTTTCATACCTTATGCCTGTTGAGTTGTTACTAAATTGATCGAGCTTGACATCATCCAATCGTCGTAGATATTGCAGAAGCTTCTCAATGGTGTCAATTCCTTGAATTAAAATCACATCCCTGATATTTTCATTGAAATGTCTTGCAAAACACTTCACAACTTCTCCATGTGGCATTCTTGGTTCCAGGTGTTGCACATAGCTATACTTTCGTAGAATGTACTTTTCTCTCCCACACCCTTTATTCTCAACGTACTTACCATTAAAGAGACTTTCCCTAATTTTAGCCTGATAATTTTCACTCCAATAATTATTTAAAAATAAATCCACAAATTCTTCCACCGTTTTATACTTATCCTCAATGATAGAATACCACGTTTCCGCGTCTCCCTTTAATTTATTTCTAATAAAATGTTTTATGTTTTTCCCCTCTGGCAATTCATTAATTTCCTCTTTTAAATTTTTAATGAAAACTTTAGGATGTAATTTTCTGTCACCCGTGAAAATTAAGTCATGTTCAAAAGATAACAGTGACTTGTCATAGACATGTTGAATTGTATGAATAGTTACATTAGACTTTTCTATTTTTTCCCTAGTTAATTTAGTTTCTTGCTCTAATTTTTCATTAAGTATATCAATGCTTTTCATTAAATGTTCATCAACCCTGCTTACCTTGTTTTCTACCTCATTATTTACTTTTTCTAAAATTTCCTTTTCTAAATTTTGTGTAAATATTTCTACTTTATCTAGTTTTGTATTTGTTCTTTCAATTTCCATGTATAATGCAGTGTTTGACTCTACTAGTTTTGTGTGTAGTGTTGTGATTTTGTTTTCAAGAGATGCGACTGTCTGATCTATCTTTTCAGTTAATTTTTTGTTTTCTGTTTCTATTTTGCTCTCTAATTTTTGTATATTTTTATTCTGTATCTCAAAATTTTGTGTTATCATGTGTGACATTTGTTCTATTAATTTCCGCATGTCCAAATTAGCTGAAGGCTCTTGTAAAGTCTCATCCCCCTTTGCTTGTTCCATATCTGGATTACTTAAACCTGTTTCATTTATCTGATCCATCCTTACTTTTTTTCCAGATCTTAAATTCATAAATTTGGTCTATTTTTATATTAAATTGTCTTACCTATTTATATTTTTGATAACTGTATTTAGAATTTATTTATTTATTTACTTATTTGAATAAACAATAACCTTCAAGCTTGCTTGCCCCACGTTGGTTCGACAAAATATAATACTACAATACACCTCTTTTTCTTATTACTTTGAGACGCAATGTAATATTTTATTTATTTTTTTACTTACTTGCCTCTTACTTGACTAGCTCAATCGACACTCTTTCTCATGGGTTAATTGTGGGTTGCTGATTTAGATTTTGAAAGGTTTTTTAAATTATTATTATTAAATTACTCTAAGATCTTTATTATATTTTATTAAATTTAGAATGATTGCCTGCAAAACAATCTTGTAATGTTGGTTGCATACTCTAATAAAATTTTTATGTTTTCAGAAAATGAACTTTTATTATCGTTTCAATAATTCAAATTTAAAGTTTTGAATAAAATAACATTCAATTATATTAAATCTCCTATAGCCCTATGCTCAGCTAATGCCTTAATTTACTAAAACACAGTAATAATTTGATATTTAACCTTTGACATTCAAAATTTCCTAATACTAATAATTGTCAAATAATAGCAATGAACTATCACCACTCCAGTTCAGAATTTTCAATTCGCACTTAAAGTTTATTGAAAAAGATCTAGTTAATGTTTATTTCTTACTCAAACTTCTACGCCGTATGAATAACAGGAGCTGCAGAAGTTCTGGGTGTTTCATCCAAGATTTTCTTACAGAAAATTATAATTTCCTGCCGCATTCATCGTTAATCTGCTTATTAATTCTATTTTTCTTATATTATTATTATTTTGTCTTCTTTTAAGCTCTTCTTCATGAAAATTATCAAAATCTACTCAAAATATTTTTTTTCCTTTCAAATCAAAAAAAAAACTTTTTTTTTTCCGTCTCCTCGGAGATTTATTTATTTCTGCTGATTATGTTTTTCAAAACAAACTGGATATTATTTCTGCTACAGCAGCCCATTTTCAATTTTCATTATTAAACACTGGAATTCTTCCTTGCACTTTATTTATTTTAAGTATCACCGAGAGTATTATTTCACATTTAATTTATAACTTCTTTTTAAAATACTTGTTCACATTTCTTATCTAACTTAAATCTAAATTTACAAATTTTTTATACTAAATTAATCTATGTAATTAAATTTTAATGTTATTTTATCTTTTTTTTAGAGTGTTTGTCCCTTGGACGTGGATTGTTTTGCAACAGTCATGATCAAATTTGTGACCTGAACCAAATTTATGATTTTAGATTAAAATTGTAATAATTGCTAGTAATTAAAATTATAAAATTTTAACAGTAGGTATGTTTTCTGAGCTGTCGTAGCTATCTGTTATTGCATTTCAAGCTATTAGGTAATCGTTTAATATAAATTTGAGGTAACTTATGTTTGTGTTCTGTTTTAATAATTTTTCTATATTGAACAATTAATTTTTTTATGACATTTACCAAATTTTACTTGTGTTAATATTCCTTATTTATATGTTTGATTCTCTTGTGCTTATAGTCTCAATCCTTATGAGTTACAGTATAAAAATACATGTCAATATATATATATATATATATATATATATATATATATATATATATATACATATAAACCGGCATTATCAGGCCCAAAATTGTATGTCTTTAGAGTATACTAAGCCCGACACCTACTTACGAAGCCCGACTCCGGGCTTGGTAAAAACTTACGTGTATATTTAAGTGGTTAAGCTTGGTAGGGCTAATGGAACGTCCTCCCCAAATTTTTGATGGGCTTGGTAAGGTCGGTATTTCTCTCAAAATATACAGAATTAATTCCGAAAATTTCATATAGAGGGCGCACAACTTGATCAGTATATACAATGATAATATATGACCGATTTAGCGAAGCCCAGTATTTTATTCGTATGATGCGTAGCCCGAAAACTTGCCAACATCGCATCAGGTAAAGTAGCTGTCTCTTCTAATGAAACAATTGAAAGTTACCGTGAATAAATTCATTTTATTAAGAAATACACCAATTAAAAAACTGGAAGTAGTCAGTACTATGATAATTTTCACTAATAATTATTGTCAAGTACAGTTTTGTTTATAAAAATAAAAGTCAATAAATTTTTAATGGGTTCATTTTAGGTGGATAACTCTATAAATAATCACGAAACTCGAACCGTCATTATTTTTAAATTAGTCGATGTAATTCGATGTCAATTTTAATTCTCTTTTAATTTATGGTTAAATGCAGTTTATTCAACTGTTAAACCTGTTCATCCATTTAAGTTTTGCATAAGGAAGCAACTGAATCAAATAAGAGAAAATTAAAGTTAGAATTAGAATATTATGTTTTTTTTCTAAACGGTTTTACTAATTAAAAAATTATAAAGTGTTTGGAATTTAAGAATACCATTATCTAAAGAGAAAAATACAGTGGGTCCCAGGATCAGGTAACGCACTCTTGTAAACTATTTTATTTTTGATTTGCCGAGAAATAGTCATTCTTTGTAAAAAGTTTTGCTTGTCTTAGGAAGCCATAAGCAGCCGTCAAACTTGAGATCATTTTACAGGGTATTCTAAAATTGTTTTATGGCATTAGTATTTCTATACGCAGCCAGTCACTTAATTCTAAAAATTAGAATATAATTAATATAATATAATTCTTATTAAATTTTATTTAACATTTTCTTCTTTAAATTTATTTATTTTTTGAAATTAGATTGATTCCTACTTTAATTTTGATTATTGGTTGAGGTTATCAACCTGAGCGAATTGAAGCTGGTATTTATTTATTATTTTATACTTTATTAGTTCCTTTACCTATAATAATTTCAATTTTTTTTTTATCATGAAAAATGTAATTCTTTAAGTTTTTATTTTTTTTAATAATAATGTAAATAGAATTTTTATATATTTATGTATAAATTTAGTATTTTTTGTTAAAATACGTATATTTTTTATTCATTTATGATTACCTAAAGCTCATGTAGAGGCTTCTGTTTCAGGGTCAATAATTTTGGCAGGTATTATATTAAAATTGGGAGGTTATGGATTTTTACGTTTAATAATATTATTTATTGAAATTGGAATAAAAATTAATTATTATTTTATTATTATTAGATTAGTAGGTGGATTTTTGGTTTCTTTGATTTGTATACTTCAAAGAGATATAAAATCTTTAATTGCTTATTCTTCAGTTGCACATATAGTGATAGTATTAGCAGGTATTATAACTTTAAATATTTGAGGGTTTTGAGGTTCTCTGGTAATGATAAATGCTCATGAATTATGTTCTTCTGGTTTATTTTGTTTAGCTAATATTTCTTGTGAACGAATAGGGAGACGAAGACTTTATTTAAATAAGGGATTTTTAAATTAAATTATACCTAGACTTTTATTGTGACGATTTTTACTTTGTTCTTCTAATATAGCGGCTCCTCCCTCTTTAAATTTAATAGGAGAAATTTTGTTAATTAATAGTTTAATTTCATTTGTTGAATAAGAATATTATTTTTATCTTTAATTTCGTTTTTTAGAGCTGTGTATTCGTTATTTTTATATTATTTTTCTCAGCATGGTAATTTTTATTCAGGGGCATTTTCTGTTTATGAAGGAATGTTACGCGAATATTTATTTTTACATTGAATACCTTTAAATTTATTAATTTTAAAGGGTGAATATTTGGTGTTATAAATTTAATCTAAGTAGTTTATAAAAAATATTGATTTGTGATTTCAAAGATATAGTTTTCTATTTTAGATAATTATTCTATTTGTAAATTTATTTTAATTTATTTTTATTAATTTTTTTATCACTTTTTTTCTCTTAGGCTACATTTTTTAATCTAAAATTTTAATTTAATTATTGAATTAAATTTATTAACATTAAATTCTTTACCTGTAATTATAACTATCTTATTAGATTGAATGTCGTTATTATTTATAAGATTTGTTTTATTTATTTCTTCTATAGTAATTTATTATAGTCAAGAATATATGTTTGTTGATGAAAATTTAAATCGATTTATTTATTTGGTGGTTATATTTGTTTTATCAATAATATTATTAATTATTAGACCTAACTTAATTTCAATTTTATTAGGCTGAGATGGATTAGGTTTAGTTTCTTATTGTTTAGTAATTTATTACCAAAATGTTAAATCTTTTAATGCTGGGATATTATCAACATTATCTAATCGTATTGGAGATGTTTTACTTATATCAGCTATTGCTTGAATAATAAATTATGGAAGAAGAAATTTTATTTTTTATTTGGATTTAATAAAAGAAGATTTTTCTATAAAATTTATTTCATATATGGTAGTTTTAGCTGCTATAACTAAAAGAGCTCAAATTCCTTTTTCTTCTTGATTACCTGCTGCTATAGCAGCTCCAACTCCAGTTTCTTCTGTAGTTCATTCTTCAACTTTAGTTACAGCTGGGGTTTATTTATTAATTCGTTTTAATTTTTGTTTTTCTTCAAATTTAATATTAATTTTATTATTAATTTCAAGTTTAACTATATTTATATCAGGTTTAGGGGCTAATTTTGAATTTGATTTAAAAAAAATTATTGCTTTATCAACATTAAGTCAATTAGGTTTAATAATAAGGATTTTAGCTTTAGGAGAGTATAAATTAGCTTTTTTTCATTTATTAACTCATGTTGGAAACAACTACTGGACGGGCAAAGGCCCCTACTCCCATTGAATTATACCTATAAATCCAAATTGGTAGCCAAATTTGTTATTTGTCTTTTCTCCACCAGACACAGACCGGTTTCGAACTCTTTATGTTCTCATCAGTGTGCCACAGGTAGCTGAAAAGACAAATAACAAAGGCAAACTGATGAGAACATAAAGAGTTCGAAACCGGTCTGTGTCTGGTGGAGAAAAGACAAATAACAAATTTGGCTACCAATTTGGATTTATAGGTATAATTCAATGAGAGTAGGGGCCTTTGCCCGTCCAGTAGTTGTTTCCTATAATCCTATTTATTATGCACGTTTTAGTCCATCAGGGCTAGAGGTCGCCGCTCTTGGTGCTTGCTTGGCAAGCCGCCATCGGTTACAGAGACATCGTCGATGTCTCGACTGGTAGTAGCAACTGACCACCAGAGGGGATGCACTTATCTCTCACTACTTATTAACTCATGCTTTATTTAAAGCTTTATTATTTATATGTGCAGGAAATATTATTCATAATTTAAATAATTGTCAAGATATTCGTTTCATAGGAAAATTAAATAAGCATATACCATTAACTTGCACTTTTTTTAATATCAGAAAATTTTCTTTATGTGGGTTACCTTTTTTATCTGGATTTTATGAATTTAGTTCTGTCCAGTTGGGTCAAATTATTATTATAATAATTTCATTCAACACTTATGAGTTGAAAATAAGTGTAATATATTAACTCAGTTGGGCTTGGTAAGGTGACGCTATGAAGTGGCTTTACAAGTACTGGAAAATATATGATTAAGTGAATATTAAATAAGGTTACCCCTCTCCTCTAGCAAAATGTATATAAATTGTTTTACGCGCAGTCACGTGAAATACGCACTTCTAAATACAATAGGAAGCCTGGGCTTTTGAGAGCCGGTGATATGTACCAGGCTTGGTATAGGTTGTTGGGTACGTATATGAGGTTGAAGTATTTGCATGAGCGTGTAAACGATGTTTGACAGTCGCACGTCTGATATAACACAAACCACAGCTGTAGTAAAAAGTAATTCCTTATCATAATTTCCCGTTTTTTTTTGTCAAAAATCAACGCTCTTGATATACTAACTGTGTAAGGTAGACTGAACGTTAAATGAATACAGCGACGTTCATTTGTGCAAATTTGCATGCACAAATCAGTTGCGCAAATTGCATGAGCATCTAAACAGATGTACAACGACTCAGTACATTTGTGCAAATTTACATACACAAGCCAACTGGCACAATTTGCATGACTGTCTAAAAGCGCCTTAACCTTGGAACAACGAATTTACTTGATCAAATGCTATGGAATCGGAAATGTTTCTTATAAATACGCTATTGAAGTTTTCAATGAGAAATATCCAGATGTTACAGTGATTCACAGTATGTAAATTAATTTATAAATTTGATACCACCGGGGAAGTAAAATATGTGAAAAAAAAACAAAAACAATTAAATGAAGATGACGCTGCTACCGGTGTAGTTTTAGACTGTAGATTGTAGAACACCCAAGATGGTCGTTAAATTTAGGTATTAGCAAATCTCATATTCAGAGGATAGCTTAGGCTAGACTCCGCCTGAAATAAAGTCATTTTATTATTATTATTATTATTATTATTATTTCGTGCATTCGAACCTAAATTAATTCACAAACTTCAAGTTGGAGATGATGCTCGTCGTTTGGACTTTTGCTTAACGGGGTGAGAAAATTTTAGCAGATAGATCATTAATTTATCGAAACATTTTATTCGTGGACGAATCTACTTTTAAGACTATTAAGACTAATGGGCCATGGGATAGTTTCCTCTCAAAATTTAAAACGTAGAAGGATAATTTTTCAACAAGACGGATGTCCAGCACATTCTACAATTCGAGTTCGAGTATTTCGGTCGCAACGATTTCGAAGACGACGTAGATTTATTAAAGCAAAAAATTGTAGAAGCTCTTGCAACCATAAATGAAGATGTGACCTCTAATGCATACGAAGAATTTAAAAAAAGATTAGAGAAATGTGTACTTTTTGGAGGTCTACATGTAGAATAGTTCTCAACTTAGTTAAATGAAATGTAATTTTTTTGAAATTAAGTATTTTAAATAATTGGAAACACTAAATAAAATGTTCAATAAAGATGTAAAAAAGCAATTCACTTAAAAGTCCATACATTTTCAAATTTTTGGAATACCCTGTATAATTTATCTTAAGTTTGACGACTGCTTATGACTTCCTATGGCAAGGAAAACTTTTTATAAAGAATAACTTTTAGTAAATATAAGAGAGTTTACAAGAGTGCGGTACCTCATCCGGAGACACACCTGGTTTGCCCAACTTAATATGATAATATACAGGAAGTCCCATTAGAATGGGTCATTCGCAATGCCATACTTTTGACTCGTCCTGTATGAAATACAAATTATTGCTTCCGGTAACATCAAAAAATTATATTTTATTCCTAATAGATTTTTGTAATATTTTGTGGTTTGAGCAGAAAAAAATCGATTTTTAAAAATTACTCTATTTTATTTGTGCCTCGCCCTGTATACAAACACATATTTGTCACAATATATTATTTGAAGTTAAAGAAATAACATTCATGCAAACAATTGCAATCGAATCCTTATATTGCTATAAATATATCGGGTGGTCCAAAAATAACCGGAATTTTAATTTTATCCCATAACTTCTTTATTTTTTCATCGATTTTCAACCTGTTGGGCTCGTTTGACAGCTAAAGCCTCCAGCTAAATGATTCTCTATCAGACACTGATATAATGATCATAAATGTCAAGGCTGACGTATTTAAACTTGAGCAATTTTTAATAACTGATGGAATTTTGTTGAAATGCCGTATTTACAAACGGTTTACTTTATGAACATGGCTGGTCTTCTGGCAATATTTTGGTGGGCAGTTTTTAAAAATCGGTCAAGAAACTACGGAGCTGCACCAATAAATGTAGAGACGTGTTGTAAACGTCTCGGCAGCCATAGTAAAAATCGAAATTTTCATTTTCCTTTATAACTTTTTGATTCCTTTACCGATTTTAATTTTTTTCGGGTCACTTAAAACCCAAAGCCTTCCACTACAATCATAAATGTCAGAAATTCACATGAATTATAAATCCAATATGGCAGAAGTTGTCAAATTTACCTAATATTTAAAAGCCGTAAGAATTTTTTAAAATGACAAATTAAATGACTTTCTTTTAACTTTAAGCCTATTCTAAGAACATTGTGACGCAGAACATGAAAATCGGTTAAGAACTTATAAAGGTGTATAACGTAGTCATGTACACTGTACACCACAACAACAGTATCAAATTAATTCTTAACAGAGTTACCTATGCAGTTATCGTCATGGTTACAAAACAAATGAACATTGATTCATAACTGTTGTTTCAGTCAGCTGTTTTTAAAAAGTGTCTTGTGGTCCCTAGTTTTGTTATAATGGTGCTGTCAAATGAAGACAAGATTTTCATTAAGTATCTGTGGGAATTTGTAGAGGTTTTAAAACTAGCATAATTTTTATTGAACATGGAATACGGTTTAATTTTCAACAGTATTGCGAAGTTGTTCCGAGTCAAATGTTACCTTAAATTAGTGATTTCATACTCATGCAAATTAGTCGGTCTTGGTAACTACAATGAAATTTTAGGATGGACACTTGGATTTTTAAGAGAACATGCAGCAAATTTTATTAAACAAGAACACTGGCCTCCTAATAGTCCAGATCTTAATCCCCATGACAATTACTTTTACATTTACAAGAACGGTTGTATAAGAATGGTCGTCATTTCAATAATTTAGGCGAATTGCGACAAAGAATTTTAAACTGTTGGGAAGAAACTGACCAGCAAATTATTAAATAAGCAATAGACGGTTGGCACAGGCAGGTTCAGCTCGTTGTGAACGCTAATGGAGGTCATGTTCCATTATTTAAGTATTAATTTTGAAAATAAGTTATTGTTATTTAGTTAAATGATTCGAAATTAAATTATGTTTCTGGTTTAGCCCGTTATTTAATTAGATTTCATTTATTATTCATATCTTCGTAAGTCCTTAACCGATTTTCCTGATCTATAATACGTTCCAATGTTCTTAGAAGACAAGGCCTCAAGATCAAAGAAAGCCTAAATTCGCCATTTTAAAAAAATTCTAGAGGCTTTTAAATATTAGGTTAATTTGATTACTTCCGCCATATTGGATTTATGATTCATGTCAATTTCTGAGATTTAATATTGTACTGGAAGGCTTTGGGTTTTAAATGACCCAAAAAAAATTAAAATCGGCAAAGAATCAAAAAAGTTATAAAGGATAATAAAAAATTCCGGTTTTTACCATTGCTGCCGAAATGTTTACAACACGCATCTACATTTTTTGGTACAGTTCCGTAGTTCCTTGACCGATTTTTAAAAACTACCCACCAAAATATTGGCAGAAGACCAGTCATGACAAACCGTTTGTAAATGCGGCTTTTCAACAAAATTCCAGCAGTTACTAAAAATTGCTCAAGTTTAAATACGTCTGCCTTGACACTTATGGTGATAATATCAGTTTTTGATAGAGAATCAAATAGCTGGAAAATTTATCTGTCAAACGAATCCAAAAAGTTGAAAATCGGTGAAAAAATAAAGAAGTTATACGATAAAATGAAAATTCCGGTTTTTTTGGACCATATTTTATAAAAATAACCACTTTATATCTTTAACACCCTGTACCTTAAAAACTAGTCACAGGATTGAGTTAGGACCCTGACAGTTCTGATCAGGAAATCTACAACATACTAACACTAACATTTTAGCAAAAATTCACCTAGAGCCATTTTTGCCTATATGTATTTTGTGCGGGCCCTTTAGTTTTCTCCATGTTGAGGAAAAATTATTATTATAATAACTTTGTTGAACAGCTACGAATCTTTCAAAACGTTAATTATTGTAATAAAATACTTGAGAACATGAAAATAAAGGCAACGTTGCTGGGCTTCTCAAAATGCGTAAACTATATTAACTATATACAGTCGGGCTTAGTAAGGTGGTGATGTGAAGTGGCGTGAGGGGGCTTGGGAAGAACTGGGAAATATATATTTAAGTAAATATTAAATAAGGTTACCCCTCTCCTGTTGCTAAATGTATATAAATTGTCCTGTGCGCAGACGCGTGAAATACACACTTCTAACTGCAATAGGAAGCCTGGGCTTCTGAGAGCCTGTGATATGTACCGGGCTTGGTATAGGTAGTTGGGTACGTATATATATATATATATATATATATATATATATATATATATATATATATATATATATATATATATATATATATATATATATATATATATATATATATATATATATATATATATATATATATATATATATATATATATATATATATATACATTTGTTCCTGCTACGATAAACCGTCCACCATATAGAAATTTACCGACGGTAAACTATCCGAAGACGTTAAACCTTCCAATTTTCGGACGGTTTAAGGATATCACTCGTATTGGCCTCGTTAGGCGGTCTACATCTCATATGCTGAATTTGAGATGGAGAGTTTTTGGTATGTTTCATATAATTTGCATATAACCATAGTGTAAAGTATATCCACCAGGAGCGCTGGCGCATACATACTCGCATATGCTCTACATATGCCTACATAATTTTTATTGATGTTAAACCTTCCAGTCATTTGGCAACACGATTTAAGACATTTAATATTTGAAAACCATTCTGGTGCAGTATTTACATGTGTGTAGAAGATATTTTAACGTGTGCGATGGAAAATCACCGTTTATCTCGCGGAAAGAAAATGAAATAAAAAAATCAAAAATTTGTGAACACGCTTTCGAAAACGGACATACAATAAATTGGAATCCAATATGGCCGACTTTTCGATAAAAATTTCATTCAAATTGACGTAACTCGATAAATTTGAAACGTACTTCGCTCGGATTGACACTGTGGGTGTTTTTTAGGTGGCTAAAATAGATAATGATGCCAAAAAATAATATTAAAAATGTCTGATTCAATATGGCCGACTTTTCGATAAAAATTTCATTAAAAATGACGTTAACTCGATACATTTTAAACAAATTGCGCTTGAATTAACATATTCAATATGATATTGGTGGGAATTTTTTTTACATCAGGATTACTTATTTCCTACTATAAATATATGCTGGATAGGTATGCTAAATAATTTTTTTGTAAAAGTTATTAACGTTTATTTTACCCATAATTTCGTAAATTTTGAAGGAAATTTTTGTCTTTATATTCGTAAAATAAAAAGGGTTAATTTAATATTTAAATCCCCTTGAAGCATCTTAAAGTACACATTTCAAGCTTTAAAAATCGCACCTAAAGGAGCGATTTAAACCAGAGTAATAGGTGGTTAAAGTTAGTTATGCATATCAAATTGTATCACTTTTTCAAAATTTTGAAATTCAGTCGCGTTCCATTTTCGTGCATTAAACAACAAAATCTGGGGGCTGCATTATAAGAAAAAAATATTTTAAGACATACATATTGACAAAAACCGATATTTTCCAACTAATTTGTTTAATAACAAATGATGCTCAAGGACCATTGTTGGTAACTTTTGGTTGTTTCTGACATGTTCAGAGATGTATTCTCAAAGATTACCGCTTCCCATAATTTCTCCGAAGTGAAAACCTCTATTGACTCCACTATGAAATAAAAGCTGCCTTATAATTCAAAACATACACACACATCTTACGTAAAAAACACTGGAAACCGTTTTTCTGCAGAAGTTTCTCCTCTTTAATTGTGTACTGAGGTATTTTTAAATATTGTTTAAATGTTATTTGTGGCATTTCATAAATTATTTCTTTCCTTTTCTTTTTGGGGATTTATTACCACATTCCTCGAGATTCCTATCAAAAAAATTCGATTTATCTAACAAATATTCAAATTAACCAGTTTAAAACTGGGAAATAACCTCTACGCCTTTGACGTAATGTCAGAGGATCAGTTAGAGGGTGTTTTTTGACAACTAATAGGAATTAAATTAATACAAAAATACTGCGCTGACGTTTCGGAAACTATATCCGTTTCCTTTTTCAAAGTTTAGGCTTTAGATTTTAATGTAATGTGTAGAATAACACGGCATAAAATAAAAATTGTTTATATCATTTCCATAGATACTTACCATGGAAATATTGAAAAATATACTAAATAATATTAATTTTATTGAGTTCTTCTCTCAACATTGGTAACCAAGTTGAACAAAATTCTACCGAACAATTTGATACGCATTTATCTTCATTAAGTAAAATTATTGCAGATTCTTTGATTTTTCTTTTTTTGTTGTCTGCTTCTTTGGTCAAAATTTTTGCTGAATCTCATTTTATCCTGTGATCGTTTTCCCAAGCACAAATTTTAGATTTTTCAAAATCACCTTTTCTAATATAACTTTTGTGCTCGCCTAATCGTACATTAGGTAAGTGGTCTAGATGATTCACCCACATAATGTTTATTACACTCGCACGGGATACTGTATATACAATTTTTTGAATTTTGTTCAGGATTTAATGGTTTCGTTTTTGTCAATATGGATCTTAAAGTAGTATTTGTTTGAAAAATTGTTCTAACGCCAAATTTTTTACCGACACGACGTAATTTCTCAGATAAACCTTTTATATATGGAATTAATGTCGAATAATGATATTCTGGTTTTGGTTGTACCGGATTGTTAACTCTATTTTCAATGTTCATGAAAGTCTTATCAACAAATTCTTTCGGGTATTCATTATTAATTAAAATTTCCCTGACAAATTCCCTTTCATGTTTGAATATTTCATCATTAGAAGAAATTATTTTTGCCCTATCATACAAACATTTTATAACACCTCTTTTAACGTCCAAAGACTGGTTTGAGTTAAAATTTAAATATCTGTTAGTGTGAGTCTTTTTTCGGTAAACGCTAGTTTGAAAATTATTATTATTGACTTTTTTAATTAAAACATCTAAAAATGGTAATTCATTATTATTTTCTATTTCTAGAGTGAATTTGATAGATGGTTCTTTATTATTAATATTTTCCAAAAATTTATTTTTGCAATTTGGCCTCATGGAATTTATTAAACAATTTTTTATACCTACACCGTGGTCCATAAAGTACGAAACAAATTGAAAACTTTTTTATTAATCACTTCCCCGAAAATTTTATCCTTAATAAAATTGGTGCATGGTCTCCAATGCAATACTGGGCTGCATAAATTAGTATTAGTCCGGTAGCTTATCCCAAAAAATAAAATTATTTGAAAAAGTTATATGCATTTGCAATATATCTTCAAATATTAATTTTGGTTGAACATTTCAAGGAAATTAAAATCACGTCGTTTTTACTGTTTACATCCTAACTAAATTGATGATTACTATTCTGTGGAGATAAATAGTTTCCGTAAAATAATATCTTTCAAAAAAACTTATAACAAATTAATCAGTGGCTACGATTAAGTCTTGGGTACAGCACAAAATTAAAAAAGGATGTAAATAGACAAAATAAGTATATATAGCATGACTTTCATGAACTCCGTTTAGGACCATTGTTATTATTACTTTATTGCATATGCAGTTGACTTTCAAGTGATTTAGCATTTTTCATTATTCGTTCTATCTAGTTTAATATATGTATCTATTACATCTGAATAAAATTTTTATTTTGTTAAATTCTTCATTTCGTCTACATCAACGGATGGTTGGGGATGTAAAATCCTCGAATTCCTATATTTTGCTGTCCTCCTTTTTAAGAAATCCTAAACTATATACATTTCCAATTTTTCAGTGTCACTTCCACTCACTGCGCAGTCATAGCAACTGACTACGGGGTATAGTACTACTCCCTGACTACTGCGCATTTACGTGCTGCGCATTCTCCCTCTTCCCATCACATTAGACAATCTTTGCAATGTATTCCGAGTCATAAAAGTATAATAAATATAAAATATTTGGTTTAAATATTTTTTAGGATGACCACCCTGTATATTTTTTTGTAACTATTTATTCTGATTCTTCCTTGGTAGTAGTGTTAACTACGTGTCAAATATTGTTTCCCTCCGACAAACAGTTTTTCAGTTATAGCGCAAATCGGGGCACCAACATATAGACTGACAGACAGACCGACGAAATTGAATGACCTTCATTATCGTAATATCATATCATCCGAAAAGTGAAAATTGCAAAAATCAGGGAATGAGAAATTTTTCACGATTACAAAAAAAATATCAGTCAGCATCATAAAGTGTGACATTTGGCGCTTTTAATACTTATTAGTGAAAATTTTTGAAAGAGTAGCATGTTCGAATTTCAAATATATACAGCGTGTCCCACTTTTAATGCCCCCCCCCCCTTCACAATTCATTTATTAGTTATCCGATTTCAACCAAATTTGGGTTACTATCAATGGCCTTGGGTATGATCTTTTTGAATTAAACAAAACTCATTTTTGTCAGTGGCGTGCATTTTTATTAAGAAAAAGGGGGTCACTTTTTCGAGAAGTCATATTAGGCATTTTTTTACAGAAAAACTAATGCAATATTATTAATCAGCATGCTCTGGATCCCCCATGTTCAAAATTTTACTACATTTTGATTAAGGGTTTCCGAATAACGGGCCCAGTGAAAGTACATTTTTTCCGTCGTAAATACCTAATAACTTGAAAATGGTTTGTATTTCGAAAAAAAGTCATTCGTCATTTTCAATTTAAGCTGATTTACTCTATCACATCATGTGCTCAAAAGTTTGAAATGCCGCAGTCGTAAATAATTAACTTGACAACGGTTTATTTTTCGAAAAATAGTTTAATTTAATATTTGTTCTTTTGGTATAAAATTGATTTATTATCACATAAGATCATTTTTTATCACTTAATGCCCAAATAATACAGAACTGATTAAAATATTTTTTTATCGTACAATGAAAAATTTTTGCTTGCAGCATTTGAAAGTTTTGAAGGCATGGGGAGATAGAGTAAATCAGTTTAAATTGAAAATGAAGAATGACTTTTTTTCAAAACGCAAACCGTTTTCAAGCTGTCAATTATTTACGAATGAAAAAATGTATTTTTACTGGGCCCGTTATTCGGAAACCCTTAATCAAAATGTTGTGAAATTTTCGGCATGGGGGTTCTAAAGCATGCTGATTAATAATACTGTATGAGTTTTTCTGTAAAAAAATACCTAATATGACTTCTCGAAAAAGCGACCCCTTTTTTCTTAATAAAAATGCACGCCACTGCCAAAAATAAATTTTGTTTAATTCAAAAAGATCACACCAAAGGTTGACACCTATCCAAATTTGGTTAAAATTGGATAACTAATAACTGAGTTGCGAAGGGGGGCCATTAAAAGTGGGACACGCTGTATAGCTTTCCTATATTTTAACTAACCCTTCCTGAGATAATTAATGTTAGATAGATTAACTGTCAACACTATCAATTACTATGGAATAAAATAGAAACCAAAATGTCACATAGTGCCGCAATTAAAGCGAAAGCGATATTTATCTTATTTTATTTAGCTTCATTTTATATCTCATACCTCTGCCATTTTCTAATAAGCAGTTTTCTCAATATGTGTAGAAATTTTTCCGAGATCCCCGACACAGTTATCATTGTTATTTAAAACAATCGCCATGCATATTAAAAGAAGACAATCATAATATTAGTCCAACATCAAGAAAATGTACACATATTAACTCCGGCAACATCGCAGGATAGTTTAGCGAACGTACAGATCCACATGTGTATAACTATGGAAGGACTAACGTTGTGTGCGCGTAAATCGGATGGTTTGATGTTGCATCAATATAAGAGCGGTTTAACGTTGGTAAATAATACAGCAAAGTATATCAAGTGGACTGTTTAACGGCTAAAATTACATGGACGGTTTTTCGTAGCACGGATCTGTATATATATATATATATATATATTTTTCTTATATATATATATATATATATATATATATATATATATATATATATATATATATATATGTATATAATTTGTGTGTATATGTGTATGTGTGTATATTTGTATTCTACATCTCTGTACTGACGTATCTGATTGTGTATATTACACTGAAAAGATTAATAAAGAATTTGTAATTTGAATCGTTGACACAGCCTTAATAATTTAGTTATTAAACGTTGATATACCAACCCTCCTTTTTATTAACATCAGAAGTGGGATGGTCACCCACTGTGCTCAATAGTTTAATTGTGGTGTGTATGGTAACAAACGCAGCAGGAGGCGTATAAGTAGTTTTAAGTCAAAAGATCCATTTTTCATTATAGGTACTATACAAACATAAAGATCGCAAGGCGTATATGGCATGTCAGATTCATATACGCCATTTTTTATTAAAAAATTATCACAGTTTTCACTTCAGTTCCTAAACGAACACATCCAGGCACGATGCAGCATGTGGTGACGACCAAGGATAGAGACTATCCTCAGCCAGTACCGAATCCTCCATGGACGGACTGCGGTTTTAATTATAAAGATAATTATTGGCCATAATTATCATTGTCAGAAGCCGGTCTAACAGATCACGAGCGAAGACTCCTCATAGGCGCGAGAGTGAATCTACCGTAGATCAATTGGCTCTTGATCAGATCTCACCATAGACTGATCCACCTTCGTGGTTGCGTTGGTCTACGGAAGAAAAGGTTCACTCTACCCTCGCGTTCTGGAATTCCTCGAGAGTCCGTGACCAAAAGCTTCAGTGGAAGGTTGAGCTGGCCTCGCCTTACCACTATTCATCGTCTCTACCGGGATCGTGTCTGATAGCGCCATTTAAAATTTTAGGAACTGAGTTGAAAATTGAAATATTATCAGAAAGGACTGGTGGGCGGTTAGAAAGGGTACCAGGTCGTTTTCGTATATATGCCAAGTGACTGCCTCGTGAAATCACATTCGAGAGAAATAACTTTCTGAAAGATTAACGGACGTCTAACGGTGTATATTATTTTGGAGAATATTACAATAAATTTCTAGTAAAGGTTTTTACCTATTTCATACAAAAATAAATCCCACTTACTAAATTGCCAATTCACGTCCATGTAATACAATTCTCTTTCGGCAATCGATCACTCTCCTTTAAGCGCGGCCGTCGCGATCGCTGACCCTTATGGGGGTATCGTGGCTATGGTGGTAGACCTTGCTTTGTGAAGCTCTATATATTGATGATTATTCAATATATCTTTATATGTTAATTTCTTCTTTTATTGCATTCTAGTGGTAATTAAGTACTTGCGTTGACCATCTAGTTAACGACCCTCACATTGTGCGACAGAGACCTTTCGGCTGATGCCAAAGAAGAGTGAACGAACCCTGTCTGGGCAGGAGTCAGAAGTGAATTTTATTGTGTATTGTGCATAGTGTCTTTATAGTGTTGTATCTTTAGTTCAGGATATTGCGAAACCTGTATACGAGAGAGCATTCATTGTCGACGGCTACCGTTAATCTATCGATAGGGTATATCGAAGTATTAAAAGCTTGTCCCGACTTGCGTTGAAGTCAACGGCCAAGAGCTAGTTCAGAGGTTGCGATAGCGGCTGCTTGACTTAATACGAATTCGGTCGTTCCCTCCAACTATTCCTGATTCACAAGCGAATGGTTAACTGAATCGTTGACACAGCCTTAATAATTTAATTATTAAACGTTGATAACACATAGAACTTATTTCCAAAATGGACTCACTACGCGATGACGCCGAAAATATTTCGGATAGTGACGAACATGAACACGAGGTACTACCCGTCCCTAAACCAAGACGCGCTAAGATGGAGTGGCAAGAGGCCCTTAGTAGCCTTGATGACGACGCAGCAGCAACATCTAGCAGAATTACCACGGCAAGCCAAGATGGCCGCGCCAACGCCTTGTCCGAATACGGCGGATGGCCAAATGACGCATGCGTCCTATACATCTTTCCGATTGGCTGAGTTTGACCCTGATGTCAGTACCTATCAAGGATTGTTAACTAAAAAGGATAGCTTATCAACACCGATTTATTCCCTCAAGGTCACGCAGGCCAGGCCGGTTGTGACGTCGACAATGGTACCGGTCCGCTAGCGGCTTGCACCAGTGGTCCTTTTTACAATTGATACTACATTGGTGGGATGCCGTTTTATTTTTTTTAGCCAAATAGATCTTGATATTTTATGGACGGTAAAATAAAAATTCGTAGATATTTATTTTACACAGTTATCATATACATTAGGTACTTCTATGTATTATGTATACTTAGTGAATAACAATTTATTTGTTTTAAAAACTATTTTTTAAATTAACAAATAGTATATGTATGTATATGTGCCCATGGGAAAAAGAATAAAAACACATTCTTTAAAATAAAGATAATTTTAATACTAAGTATAAAAAAAATATAATGAAATTTTAAATTGTAGAAAGTGCAGAGACTGACACGTTATATTTTAATTTATTATTTTATTTAATTTACGAGTTTTCCCTCTTTTAGAATCTGAGGAATTACTATATTCTTCCTTTTCAATTTTTGTTTCTGGTTGGCCTGAAAATTATTGAAATTTATTTTTATTATTGTTCTTAATTTACAAAATTCTTATATAATTTCAAATGGTAAACTGAATTCCCTTTTTTGAAATTTTTTTTGCCAGCAGTTTCACAACCCCTGGCCTTTTCTAAAACCATTAGAATGCTGTTTTTTTAAATATTTTTCCCAAGTTTTTTTTTATAAGCGACCTGTAATCTCGCACATGGGAAAACTTTTGCAACGATGTTTCTGTTGCTTTTCCTGATCGAGAAGTACCAGGTGCTCGGGCGTATACGGCTACGTAATCTTGATTGTGAGTCACTAAGTGATTACGGCATTCATAAATTACGCAGTGTTAAGGTATAGGTCTCGGTATAGGTGTATATCTATAGAATTTATCTCGGAATTTATATATAATTAGTTTTTTTTACTTATTTTTTGTAATGTTACAAAATAAAAGAAATCTGGTGGTAGGACTTAGTATCCTTCTAGTTTTTTTATATATATAATTTTTTTACTGCGATATTCATGTTCGCCTGTCTGCCACTGCGCAGACGGCAGTTGATCAAGAATAGCATTCTGAAGACGTTGGCGTCAAGTGCTGTGCTACATTTTATCTCGATTTTTCTGCAAATATTTTAACCGAAAACTGCAACTCAACTCCAGGGACGTCCCTTTCAACACCTTACGATCTTACACATTGCCGAGGATTTTAAAGGTAGTCTGTTTTTTCATCATTTTTTTTAAGTTATACCGCTTTGAAATTTACCAAATTGATTTTCCGCAAAGAACTAGATTACCTATAATTTACAGTCTAAAATTAATTAACACGCAGTATCCGCAGTTTTCACGATGGTCTGCCTTGGACAAAAGTGTTGGTTAAGCTTGGTGGAGTACGGTTTGGATCATTCTGAGGCTCAGGCGGCGATACGGATCCGGCAACCGACCACGGAACGTGAACTTCTAAAAATGTTGGGTGAATTAGCAGCCCGCCGTCGAAAAACTCATTTTACAGGAGGAACACGATCCCTAGATGTTACGAGACCGGGACCATCAAGTCTTAGTACGCATCGGCGTAGTGATAGGCGACAATTTCTAAAAACATCGGGTGCAGTATTTAGATGTACGTGTTTTAAATGCGGACAAGAGAGACATCGTCAAGATGTCTGTAGTGTTCCTGCTGCCAAGCAAAAAAAAAACCCCTGAAGATTCCAACATAAAAAAAGAGTTCAGTCAAATACATATTTGGTACATACCAACTGCAAGAAAATTGTCCACTTAGAAAGCACGTGTTGGTTCAAACATGGAAAGCCGAAAAATAAAATGTTATTACGCCTCGGACGTAATTTAGCCATACCGATAGCGACCTTGTTGTGCGAAAACAAAATTGCGTCCTTCACGTACCTAATTGATAGTGGTGCTGACATTTCAATTTTAATTGAAGCTGCCGCTAGGAGACTGAATGTGATGATCAAATCAGATGTGCGTGTTTTAACGGGACTAGGAACAAAGAATGTTTTGACTCTTGGCACGTGCGAAGTGATCGCAGTTATGCCGACTGCTACATTCGAGATCTGTTTCAGTGTTGTACCCGCAGACGAGATTCCTGGTGATTTGGATGCTATTATCGGTTGGGACATTATTAAACAAAAACATTTGCGCATTGAGAAAGGTACACCATGACCCTCTCAATATTCCAAAACTGCTTACGCTAAAGGAATGTGCTGATTTAAAAATAAGTGCGTCAGGACTGGACGAGCACATGATTAAGCGACTACAGAAATAATTAACTGAAAATCGAAAGAAAACGGCTGATGACATTACCACCGGAAAATTAAAAATTAAATTAAAAGATGACATTCCGGTGCTTATAGGCCTCGTCGGTTGGCGTGGTCGTACAAGAGAAAGTTTTTCTGCTTATGTCAGCCCTATCGTTCTTGTGAGAAAGAAAAATGGACAATTACGCTTGTGCGTCGATTACCGCGACATAAATAAAAAGGCTATAAAGGAACAGTATCCGTTGCCACTTATTCACGACCAAATTGATATTTTATGCCATGCCAAACTCTTTACAAGGCTGGACATGAAATCCGGTTTTCATCAAATGGAAATAGAAGAAGAGTCCAAACACATTCACTGCTTTCGTAACACCGGATGGCCATTTTGAATATAACCGTATGCCATTTGGGTTTGTTAATGCACCATCAGCATATCAAAGAGCTATTGACAAAGCTCTTGGTAATTTGAAGGGTAAAGAAGCTTGCGTCTATATGGACGACGTGCTCATTTTCTCGGAGACCATCGAAGAAGGTTTCAAGTACCTCGAAAAGGTATTGCATGCCTTGGCTATCGCAAGATTTTCCCTCAATTATGAAAAATGTAATTTCTTCGAAGATGAAACAGAATATCTAGGAGTAATGATAAGCAATGGCTTTGTACGACCAAATCCAAAGAAAGTGAGTGCCTTAACCCAAAGTGCTCCTCCAAGAGATTTGAAAGGTGTACGACGGTTCATGGGACTAGCAGGCTATTTTCGACGATTTATTCAAGGTTTCTCGTTAATAACAGCACCAATCTCCGCGTTGTTGCGTAAAAACCAAATTTTCTTGTGGACCCCGGAGTTAGAAAGTATCAGACAATTAATTATTACCAAATTAGTCTCAGAACCGATACTGCGCATATTCAACCCTAATCTGCGAATTACACACCGACGCAAGTTCGATAGGTGTCGGTGCAGCACTTTTCCAAACTGAAAATGGTATCACATGTCCTATCGCTTATTATAGTAGACGAACAACCGATTTCGAATCCAAATACCATTCCTACGATTTGGAGACTCTTACCCTAGTGGAGGCTGTCAAACATTTTCGTACCTATTTATACGGAGTACATTTCACTGTGTTTACTGATTGCAATACGGTTCGTGCGAGAATATAGAGAAAGACTTGCATCCACGTGTGGCAAGGTGGTGGATAAAATTACAAGACTATGACTTTAATATTGAATATAGACCTGGAGTAAAAATGGCACACGTGGACTATACGCCGAAATCCAGTAGAAACTATGTATATAATGAAAACTGTGACACTACTCGCTGATATTGACTCTATTGATACGTTAGTGCGTTATCAGCAATGTGATGAATTTTGCCACAAGGTACTTAAAAATCCCTCCAACTATATGGAATTTACTGTAAATAATAACTTAATTGTGACGAAAAACGTTCCCCATAAATGCTACGTACCCGTTGCAGCTCGGCTGAAAACAGCTGTATCACGATGCTTCATCACACATTGGGTTCGACAAATGCATTTCCAAAATGCGTGAGGATATGTTTTGGCCTAAGATGGGCCAGTGTCTAAAGACTGGCCGGAAATCCGGATTGTGGCAGAACGGTGAAAAACCAAAAGACATCCTAGATACCTGGCATATCGATCATGCCGGTCCCCTAATTCGATCTAAAAACTGCACTCAAATCCTCGTAATCATCGACGCTTTTTCAAAATATTGCAAATTACAAGCAATACCACGGAAAACTTCGGAAGATTCGATTCGAGCTCTGATACGTGTCTTCGATAGTTTGGGAAAGCCACGGCGTATCGTAGCCGATAGATCAACAGCATTTACCTCTTTAATGTTAGAACAAATCCAAGACTACCTGCAACGGAACCATTTTTGTAAGGTGCAATACAGAATGATCAATTTGTTGACCCTGAAAAAGCAGTTCTTCAAGCACAAACAAAGATAATACGAAGTGGGCATGAGCGAGCTAGACAATTTGATATCACTCGCTTCTCTGCAGTCTTTACGCTGTCGGGGATATAGTTGCGGTCGAAGATACCCAGTTGGCTGGTGGAGGGAAACTAAAAGCAAGATACAAAGGACCGTATACTATCCGTGCAATTCTACCAAATGAACGATATGCTCTTTGCAAAAAGGGGAAGCACACTACTGATGCGGCCCACGAGCAACTCTGGCTCTGGCCAGTGTCTAGTAGGTAAACAAACAAACAATGTTGTGTAAATGGGAGTACCGTATTTTTTTTCTGCATTTATGTGATATGTCGGAGAACCATACTATTACAAGCAAGTTCAATGCGGGAGTCCCGCAACCCTAAAGTTAAATGTGGGAGTGCCACAGCTCAATAAAAGTTAAATGTGGGAGTACCACAGCTCAATAAACTCACCGAACTCTGTAAAAGGTTCAGTCAGTAAAATCTGTTAATGGACAATGCAAGCGGGAGCACCGCTAGTGAAAACTCGAGCTGCGGGAGAACCACAAAATCAGCAAATATCCATTACTGCAAGTGGGAATACCCTTGAACTCTGAATAATACTATAATTTGTTTTGAATAATGTCACGTAGCAGGAGAACTGCAGCCTCTTTATAATATTGTGGTAGTCCCACAAAACTAATAATGTAAGCTACTCACTCATCTAGTGATTTGACGAGAATTAAAAACAAATACAAGTTTGCTTTGTTACACGATCTGTTTAGAAATCGATCTTACATTAAAATGAAATTGAAACTCAAATAACTGTTGTCTAACCCTAGCGCTGTATAGTCAGTGCTTGTTTGTGGTCTTCTTATTTCAGTTTGGTACAAAATACTGATGCGAGGCCGCCCCAAATTTCAGGATGGTCGTATTAGCGGCTCTCATTATAAACAAACATCCCAGCCCAGGGTCAGGAGCAGCGCATGTATAGCTCGATCCTCAGCGAAGATGTCCGAGCCCCAACTTCAGCTGAGGATGCTTGATCACCAAAATATAACATATTCAGGCAGTTGAATTGTAATTATACAAGTCGAAGGTTACCAATTTGTCATTAAAAGTGTTAATTGATTAAGTGGTTTTATTTTGGGGTAACAACCCTCCTTTTTGTTAACATATATTTTAAACAGATATCAGATTAAACTAGGATTGAACTCGCTACCATCGCCACTAGAGGTCACTTACTGTACCGGAATATAATTTAATTCAACTTTTATTTTTAAAGTAATTTAGGAAACGCAAGTAAAATATTGTAACAATTTGACTGTTTAAACATTTCTATAGCATTATAATTTTAATAACTTTATACACTTATTTTTCAGTGTGATAATTTCCCTTAATATGGTTGCTACAACCAGGGAATCAACATCAGAGCCAGAATATTATGAAAGTAGTGAAACTTCAATCCCAGATCCATATGAAACATCTGGAGAAGATGATATAGATTATGATCCAAAAAGCGAAAAAAAGCAAAAAAATATAAAAGAGTTCTTTAGAACAGCAGATGTGTCTCAGCAAAATCCTACAGCCTCAACTAGTAAATATTTAACTACAAATAAAAATGAAGATGAGTAGTTACAAAAATTCAGAGAAACGTTATTTTGGATGGCAAATTTTTCCAAGTCGTCAGTCAGGTAATGTAAATATTTTTGCATTTGTCTTGATACTATTTAAAATATTGTTTAAATAAACACCACACCACAGAAATACAATAAAATATAATTAATACAATTTTAAATAGTGGTGTTTCACTTAAATTTCGAATTTATTTACAAATTTTCAAACATAGTGGTACAAATTAGCTATACTTATAGGTACAGAGTGACCCACTGTGTGTTTTTTGACTTTATGTGTAGATAAAGATAAACGAAAATTTTAAAAATCAATATCAAGTAATTTTTACCGTAGATTCCGATTCCGATGAGATTTTTTTTGTTAGATTCTTAATATACGAGGGTAAAGAAAGTCATATTTTCCAAATTTTGACACCCTGTATATTATGCATGGAATCGATAGTACTGCATTTTACACCTCGACGTAGACTTTTCAAAATTATTGTTAGGACGAGTTGGGCATTCATATTCAAGCTCAATGTCAGTTTTGTGGCCAAATAACACAATTATTAAATGATCATTGACAGTAACAGCAAATTTTATTAAACACTTAAAAAAGAAACATGCAGCAAGATATGACTCCTATATTCAATATATAAAAAGGAAAAGCAATTGCTAAATTGTCAACGGAAGAGAAAATCAAGCAATAATTCTACTAATAATAGTGACTTGCCATTGCCAGGTTTGCCTAAAGAAAAAAAGACAAAAGTACTTTTACCAACCCTTTCTATAAATAAAAAGTCATCTCAGCAGTCATTTGATGATAAAATAATAAAATTCATAGTCGATACGATATCACCAATATCAATCATATCTCACCGTAGTTTTATAAATATGTTTGAGGGCATGGACGTTAAAGTAATGGAACGTTGAGTTACCGTAAAAAAAATTGATGAAATGTATCGAAATATGTATGAAAGTATAAAATTAAATATCTCTGAAGTAAATTACGTTTGTACTACTGCATATATTTGGTCCTCAAAACGACGGAGTTTTCTAGGAGTAACGTGTCACTGGCTAGATCAAGATTCAAAACGACATTCTGTAGCTTTGGCATGCTAAAAGGTTTGCGGGGATACACTCCTATGATAGGATTGCTGAAGCTTTAGAGGAAATCAATAAAGAATTTCAACTTGATACGAATAAACTATTAGCAACCGTCACTGATAACGGTTCTAATTTTATCAAATGCTTTAAGGAATTTGGTTTAACTAGGTCTACCGCAACAGAAGAATTATATTCAACAGAAGAAAATATTATCACCAAAGATAATGATGAAACTGATGATGAGGTGGGGTAAATTTTTGTTAGTTTTGAGCCCAAAGAAACACTTAGTTTGTCTAAATCTACTCCTGACGACCTTGGTGCAGATACTGCGATGATAAGATATTTGCCACAACACCTGCGATGCGCATCGCACACTATAACCTTAATAGCAACTACAGATTATAATAATTCGTTAAAAACCTCTCATACTCTAAAACAAAAACATACACAAATATTTGCTAAATGTTCCAAATTGTGGAATAAAGGTGGACGGCCAAAAACGGCAGAAATAATTAACGACGTTCTTGGGCATGGTCATACATTGAGTATTTCGGGAAAAATTAGCGGTTTTGTGTGAAAAGCTAATAATCCCGACATTCAAGGAAAACGAGATATCATTTTTAGAAGAATATCTTAATATTACGCAGCCTTTAGTAGAAACTTTGGATTTTCTACAAGGTGAATACAACACGTATTATGGGTATTTGCTACCTAGTTTAGTATCTATGAAAACAAAATTACAAAAATTAAAGAGTTCTGGTAAAATAAAACAGCTTCTAATACCTTTAGAGGTCATTACTAACTCTATTAATACGAGATTCAAAGAACTTATCACCCTCAGCACAGAGTCGAATACAGCCGTAATTGCTGCAGTAGTTTGTTCAAGGTTTAAGATGCGTTGGTACAATGCATTTAAGGACAGCACAGTCCAAACATCGTTCAAAAATGTTCAGACATGGTTAGTTTCAGCGGTAGAGAGTTTTGTAGAAGATAATAATAAAGAGGCTGAAAATGTTCAGCTCAAAGATGATGCGTTTTTGATTTTCAAGAAGGCGATGCGACACAGCAACAATCATCGTCTTTATTAGCCTCCTAGCTACCTAGCGTAATTGTTTTTTTAAATCTTAGTGTTTTCTTTTCTTTTTTGTGTTGTATCCCATCCTGTAATTGGTATGTAATACTGTTGGATGGCGTAATTGAAATAAATAAATAAATAAATAAATCTACCGGTTCCATTACCTTAAACCTTATTTTTTTGAAATTAATTTCTGTATCATAGTGCTTAATCATACGGACCAAAATAATAATAAAAAAATTGTGTTAAAAAATAGCTGCCGACAGGGCCCTGCAATATGTAGACATGCTTATATCCTCATAATACTCGGATTCACTTAAAGTATAGGTGAATTAATTTCCATCTTGATCGAACGTTTTGTTTATGAAATATACATAACAAAAAAAATCTTCTTTAAGGCCCTACAATTACTTAAGGAACCACTTTTGGACTAAGGTATGTTTGATTTAATCGGTCCCATTCACTGATCTATATATCTAAATGAGCACTACATGCGTATGCGCGAGGAATTTTTGTCCTGAACATGCATCTTTTCATAAGGTCGAAAATCGCTCTATTCTAATCGGTGCTCATGCGTAATGTGGTCGAAATCACACATTGTCCCATCAGCTGACTCACTTGTAATGTTAGGCTATGATGACACGACGCATTTTAAAACGTAGTAATTTAATCTACGTTCTCTCACACTGTGGGTTGATAGTGTTGCTTTCACATTTTGTGTTGTATTGTTGTATTATTATATAATATTTAAACTTTTCATTAATATTGTGGATTTTGGATTGAATAACTAAATTATGAAGTGTTTAGTATGGTATCTATGTAATCCCACCTTTAGCATTTTAAATAATCCACTGCGATTTTGTCCTGTGCGCATGCTTGCCAATTAGATGCGCGGTTTCAGTTACGGACACTTTGATACAATGGTAGTGCTTATCCAGTTATATAGATCAGTGGTTCCATTTGATGTCAGGAAGCTATACCTGAACTAGGTCCCATTACTTTCCGGACACCCTGTATGTATAATATATTTTATATATGTATTTTTCTTTTAGAAAGTATGTCAATAGAGGAGCCGACAGGCTTGGGGAGCCATAATGATGAAAATAAAGGTATATTAAAATGTTATATATTAATATACAGGGCGATTTATTAGCTCACCAACAAACTTTTACAGATGAAAGCTCATGTATAATTTTAAGAGAAAAATTTAATATATACAGGGTGGATTCCTATAGCATTCTTACCCCAATGTTTTGGTTCGTCTTTATAAATATTTAAATTAACTTATAGTAATTTTTCCAAGGATTTCGAAAACTTCAACAAGAAAATAATTATTTGAAAGTGAAATGAAAGTGGGAAAAAACAAAGCAATGTTTTTTTAAATGGAACGCCCTGTAAATTTTTATAATTTTGGATGAAATTCTCTTTCCAAAAATATAACATAACATATACATTTAATTTGCCTTCATATTTACTAAAATCCTCATTATAATTTTTAAGAATAAATTAAATTAGGAAATAACATCAAATCTAATTATATTAGAAGAACTGTTCAAAATGTCCTATTATTTTTTATACAAATAGTGTTTGCTGCTGCGTGTTTGTCGATATCTGGTAGATTTTGTGTTTTTCGACCTCATTAGTCGTTGTTTGAGCCTTAAGAAGTTTCTGTCGCAAAATAGGTACAAAACTATTCAGAGTATGACGGATATTTCAAATAACCATTTATTCACTAAATTATTAAAAGTCATTAAAGAGGAATCTGAGACAAACAAAGAAGAAATAAAGAATGAGATAAGAAATGAAAACAAGAAAATATTAGAACAATTTCAAGTACTCGGTAATAAGGTAAATGATTTTGAAAATAAATACAGCAAATTAGAGATAAGATGCATACAATTGGACAGACAACTTAGGAAAAACAACTTAGTGATTTTTGGTCTAAACGTTAATCTAAAACTGGAGGAAACCTTACTTGAATTTACTCTGGCAAAAATTGAAGAACTTCTAGAAATAAATTTAGTTGAAACCGACATTAACAATATTTGCCAATTAAAATCAACAAAGGAACCCCGATAAAAGTAGAATTTATTTCCTCCTCTCAAAAAGTGCTGTTCTTAAGAATGCCAATGAGCTAAAAAAAGACACCAAAATATCTATTGCACAAGATTTATGTTAGGAAGACAGACAAGATCTGAAGATTTTACAAAAACATCTGAGAATTGCGATAAATAAAAATAAGGGGAAATAAACTCATCGTAAATGATGATGCATACACTGTCGAACAATTGAAAAATATGAACATTTTGACGGATGATTCTAACGAAAACGGTAATAATAAAGTGAACAGCACTATTATTCAATCAATAAGTGCACCGTCAACACCAACAGTAAATGAAGGTGAAACTTTTGGATTTAAAGCAACAACAAAGGAAACTGATGATTTATCTGAAAAACGCTTTAATAACGATATCTCTTTTCCGATTGATACGCAACCTTTCAAAAGGAAGAAAGTAGTTGCAGAAAAAATTTCTTCTACTAACAACACCAATGTACATAAGAATGCAACTCCAATAAACAGAGTTACTAGGCAACAAAACCTTGGCAAATAATCAGGTTCTTACCTCAAAATAATTATATTTTATGAGATTTTTTAATACTCCAGTCTATTTAAATAAATAAAAAAACATAAACATAAAACACACCACAGAAATTAGACAACCCCCAAATTTAAAGCCAAAGGCTGTTCGGAAGGGGGCTACACATTTGAAAAAACGCAGACAAACATCCATACCCACCGACATTGCCATTTGCCGGTGCCCGGTCTCGAACCCGGACTCGATAGGCAGTGTAGCCGAGTACCGAATCGGTAATAATGTAAATTATTGTCTAACTCTCATATATATGTATTATATTGTCTAAATAACTAGTGTATTTTGTTTTACTTACTATTTGTTAAAACTGAACAACAAGAAATGGATCCTTATATCAGGAACTTCAGAGTCAACGAAATAAAATCGGAATCAGTACTATCTTGTGCCGAATGTGACCAGGTCATAAAAATGAATGAAAAAAATCCAAATTTTAAGGTCTCACATACCAATAAATAGAAATATTAATGAATTTGAATGTTATCTGAACCAATTTACTGACAAACCTGACTGTATTATTTTCACGGAAACCTGGAAAGTACAGGATATAAAATTATATAATATTGAGGGGTATAATGAAGATTATAATGAAAGCACGTATAATCAGAACGATTATACTATTATTTATATAAAATCTGAGTATGAATTCTCACACAAAATTGTAACATTGATAAACAATAAAATAATTGAAGAAGAAAAACACAAAAGTCTTGTTCCCACAAAATTCTTTTTTATTGCAACCGGACTACAAATAGGAAAACTTATGTAAAAAACTATAACAAACCAAATATTACATTTAATATAATAAGTTAAGATTTTCATAAAATTTAGATAGTTAAATTTAATTAAACAAGTAAAACTATTACGATAATATCAAATATTGTTTTTTATATATAAAAAATATGTTTGTAAATAAGATAAAAAAGTTATTAACAAAAGATACTAAAGAGAATAAAATCACATGAAATTGTGAATATACAGGGTTTTTCACTTCTCACGCCAATATCTCGAAAACGAATAGAAATATTTAATTTCTGTAAGAAGTAGTCAATGCATGGGGTCAAGTAGATATTTTTCAAAGTTTAAAAAATTCGACGCCTACTAAGAGCTAAGCGTCGCGGCGCGTCGAAAATATAAATCGATTGCATTGACTTGAAATTACGCGCATGCGAAAGTACATGTTATTTATAAACTTTTTTGTTATTTACTCGAACTTATTTATTTTACTCATTTCTGAGTTAAACTAATAAACAAAATTATTATTGCAATTAACTATATGATAAAACAAATTAAAAATTTTGTTCAAAATTATGTCCATCTGCTCGAATACAACTATCTAAAACTTTCAACAGATGAGCTTGGGTCACTTGTAGGAGCGTCCTTCTTGTAATAGCGGCACACGCTGCACTAATTTTATTAATAAGATCACCCATATCTTCGATAGGTTCTTCATAGACAACATCCTTTCGGTGACCCCAAAGAAAATAATCGGGTGGTGTAATGTCCGGGGACCTCGCCTGCCACCTTATCGGCCCATTAGTACCAAACCATCTATTTGGGTATTCTCTGTCTAAATACCTCGTTACAATTTGGGCATTATGTGGAGGCGCTCCATCCTGCTGTAGCCACATATTCATTCTAGTCTCAACGGGCACTTCTTCTAACAGTTCCGGAAGTGTAGTTTGAAGAAATCTTAAATAGCGATCTGCATTTAAAGTGCCTTCGTAAAAGTGAGGTCCAATAAGGAATTCGTTTAATATGCCGCACCAAACATTGATGCCAAAAATTCGCTGATTACCTCTTTCTGTAATCCAACGAGGATGGTTTTCGGACCAAAAACGACAGTTGTGTCTGTTCACGATTCCATTATTATGGAATCGACTTTCGTCGCTCCATAGAATTTTCAAGAGAAAATTTGCATCTTGGCTATACAAATCAGCAAATCTTGCTAAGAAATCCATTCTTCTAGCGGAATCACCTGGTTCTAATTTATGTACTAGTTTAGTTTTGTAAGGGCGAAAAGAGTTTCTATTTAGAATTCTCCACGATGAACTTATGGAAACACCGGTATTTTCTTTTATTTTTGATAGGGATATCTTGGGGTTATTAACAACCTCCTGAATTACAGCCAGTGGCGGCTGGTCAGGGTGGGCAGGTTGGGCAGGGCCCACCCAGAAAAAAATTAAGAACTGTTTCGCACTCTATGGAAATATTTTTTTTGTTTTCTTTTTGTGATTTAAATTGGTGTACATTTGCTTTCTATTTATATATAGAACAATGAAATGTTGAAAAATATTAAAAATGGAGTTTAGAAACTATTCGAGATAATGCCTAATATCCCCCGCTTTCCAAATTTAAAATCCCGGTTAATATTATACCTTCTATCCGCTATTATATGCATTGGGCTGGCCCATGCTTCTTCATAAACGTCCGTAATAGCTAGGCAGTACGCTCACTTCATTTATGTTAGATTTGCCATCTAAGTACCCAAGCGTATGTCGCGTGCCTATTCTGCCTCAGCTTGAATCGCCGGGCCGGCCCGTTGACGCTATTCAAGCGGTCAGCGGAAGCAAGTTTTCGTTCAAGAAACTAAAAATCTAGCCAACACGCGTAATCACTAATGCAAAATGCGAAATTATGGATAATATACTTAACTTAACTTTAAATATGGAAATGTTAAATCTGTGTGAAACGATAAATAACATAACATTTATTATTAATTCTTAGCCCATAGGTATTGTTATAATTTAAAACAGCGCGAGGGACGGTGCCAGCTTTTAGAAGGTCTGGGCCCGCCCTCGGGACTCCCCGGAAATTCTCGGCTTCTCTTATCGTTAGAAGGCACAGAAAGGGGTTCTAGTTTAGTTCCCTTACAATCGCGTGGTGCAATTTTCATGGTTTTCGACATTAAAACAAATTAGTGTAGTATGTAGATCCTTTTTTTGTACGTATGTTTTAAGAAACTAGGTATTACGACCACTACCCACTTATATAAAACTTTTTTACGTTATCAAAAATCGTACCTATATAGTTCTAGTTCTATTTGAATGAAATTACCAAAGGACTGAAAGTGAATTTTTATTATACTGTTCAAATTTAAAAAAAAACTAGGTAGGTAACAAATATATAAATAAAATGAATAACGTAACAGAATTTTTTCAAAGGATTTAAAAAATTTTAATAAAACAGTTGCGTCAATCGAAAGTGGAAAAAACAAAGCAATCTTGAAAATATTTAAATATCAAGTTTAGTACATAAATTTTGAGGTACTTTTGTAAAACACAATCCACAAAATCCTGAAAAATTTTTTGTCAATCAAGAAACGTTTACTATAAACCGGTATAACTCAGAAATGAGTAAAATAAATAAGTTCGAGTAAATAACAAAAAAGTTTATAAATAACATATACTTTCGCATGCGCGTAATTTCAAAGTCAATGCAATCGATTTATATTTTCGACGCGTCGCGACGCTTAGCTCTTAGTAGGCGTAGAATTTTTTAAACTTTGAAAAATATCTACTTGACCCCATACATTGACTACTTTTTACAGAAATTAAATATTTCTATTCGTTTTCGAGATATTGGCGTGCGGAGTTTTAAGTGAAAAACCCTGTATAATAAGTTAAAATAGAAACAATATACCTACTTACATTTCTATAAATACCAAAAGTTTTTTCAAAATTAGCATTATTGAAAAATTTGTCCAATTTTTTAGAAAACTAATAAATTTTATGTAAAAATACATGTACTAGAATTTATTTATTGTTATTAATGAATTTTAATGAAATTAATCAAAATTAAAAACACAAAAGACAATCTACACTGTACAGGGTGTCCCAAAGTTGACGTCTCGGGACTATATCTAGAGAATGAAAAAAGTTAAGACAAAATCGTTTACGTGGTTTAATTTGGGGTGCACTAAGGTACATTTTACGCTAGAATTTTTTTTTTTCGAAATCTGGAAAATGGCGAAACTGACGTCATCAGAAGTTTTTTCCCAGGAACATACACTTTTTTTGTGCTACCTGGAAAGTGCTATTTTTTAAAAACATTTTCTATTCTATTGAATATATAAGACAAAAAACAGATAGATATTTAAAATGGTTGACCAGCACATGAGAATTCAAAACGCTAATACAAATCCTAGAACAAAACTGAGAACGTAAATGATGATTGAAAATTTAATTGTGAATTAAGTGAAACAGAATTAGGGTTTTTTATTTCTCTCAAAATTTTAAGACTTTCCAAATTGTTAAGCAAACTACCTCTTCCTGCTAGGTGTAAAATTTTTATATAATTATTATAATTATGATTATTATCTTTAAGGTGTTCGGCAAAATGGGAAAAACCAGAGGATGAATGTAAGAAGAGACTTAAA
This sequence comes from Rhagium mordax, assembly GCA_963680705.1. Lineage (NCBI taxonomy): Eukaryota > Metazoa > Arthropoda > Insecta > Coleoptera > Cerambycidae > Rhagium > Rhagium mordax. The sequence continues at coordinate 26,229,177 of OY796664.1, forward strand.
GAGCACTTACGTTGTATACATTCATCCTCTGACTTTTTCCATTTTGCCGAACACCTTAAAGATAAGAATCATAATTATAATAATGATATAAAAATTTTACACTTAGCAGGAAGAGGTAGTTTGCTTAACAATTTGGAAAATTTTGAGAGAAATAAAAAACCCTAATTCTGTTTCACTTAATTCACAATTAAATTTTCAATCATCACTTACGTTCTCAGTTTTGTTCTAGGATTTGTATTAGCGTTTTGGATCCTCATGTGCTGGTCAACCATTTTAAATATCTATCTGTTTTTTGTCTTATATATCATATGGCTTGTTCTATATTTGTAGTTTTCTGTTGTGCATAACTTGCGCCATCTATTAATAGGGTTCCATACTTCGATTGAGATTGTATGTTGTTTTCGTTTTATTATTCTGCTATATATGCTGTGTTTCTATATGTACCTATAGAGGTCGTTACAACTGTTTTTAAAAAATTTATAATTTCTATATTCCAGAACATTTGTTTCATTTAGTTCCTATTGTACGTTGTTAAGGACGTTATTTTAAATTTTAATCTGTTGTACGCGTACATTGTCTTTTGTGTTTTTATTTTGATTAATTTAAAATTAATTAATAACAATAAATAAATTGTAGTACATGTATTTTTACATAAAATTTATTAGTTTTCTAAAAAAATTGGACAAATTTTTCAATAATGCTAATTTTGACAAACTTTTGGTATTTATAAAAATGTAAGTGTATTGTTTCTATTTTAACTTATTATATATTGAAAATTTCATGTGATTTTATTCTCTTTAGTTAGTATCTTTTGTTAATAACTTTTTTATCTTATTTACAAACACATTTTTTATATATAAAAAACAATATTTGATATTATCGTAATAGTTTTACTTGTTTAATTAAATTTAACTATCTATATTTTATGAAAATCTTAACTTATTATATTAAATGTAATATTTGGTTTGTTGTAGTTTTTTACATAAGTTTTCCTATTTGTAGTCTTGTGGCCTGATGATGTGACGTAAGATTTAGATCACGAAACCGGTTGCAATAAAAAAGAATTTTGTGGAAACAAGACCTTTGTGTTTTTCTTCTTCAATATGAACAACCCACATGAGATTAATTCTACGTTAAATAAAATAATTTTTGTGAAAGCATAAAGTATTTAAACAAAGATATTAGTATAACTGCAGTGTCCTAATTTGTTTATAGAAGGTATCAGAAGTTTTTTTATGAGTAATGAGTTCGCAAATACGGATTATCATATTTTTGCTGGAGATACTAATATAGACATTCTAAAGAACGTGGATAGTGTTGCAGAATATCTAAACATGATGAATGAGTTCGGATTTGTATCAACAATAAATGATTGTACTAGATGCAAAGGTGCTAGTCAATCTTGTATTGATCATATGTCCATAAAGACTGGTTTCGATTTAGAACTACTGCTTCCTATAATAATCAAAACCACGCTCACTGACCACTATTTCATATATCTACTAATTATAATGCAAACTACTAATTCAACTAATAATATTTCATATAACAAAAGAATTAATAAAATTAATTACAATAAGTTAATGGAAAGTCTTAAAAGAACTGACTGGAGTTTAATATACCAACTTGATGATGTAGAAGAGGCAACAAACAAATATATTGAATCATTGAATCCGAAATAGCAAAATACACTGCAATAGTGAAAATAAAAAATAAAAAGCGTAAGATATGGATTACCAAAGGATTAATGACTTCTATAAATAAACGTGATGAAAAGTATCATCAACTTCTAAAAGAACCTAACAATAGAATACTTAAAGAAAATTATTTAGCGTGTAGAAATATGACCACTAATTTAATTAAAAAAACAAAAATTCAGTACTTTAAATTTAAAATTAACATGAATAAGAAAAACACAAAAAACTTGTGGGATACTGTTAAAGAAATTTGTTCGCATAATAAACCACAAAACGCTATAAAGACTATTAATAGCAACGGACAAATTATAGATGACGTTGAGACTATTAGAAACATGTTCAACAATCATTATGTTACAGTTGGGAAAAATTTAGCAAATCAGATACAAGTAGACCCAAATTATAATGAACAAAAAAACGAAAATATACATTCCATGTTTCTTACACCTACCAACTCTTTGGAGGTTGATGATATTATTTCGTCGCTAAAAAATAAAAAAGCTGCAGGAACTGATGAAATAACAGCAGAAGTAATCAAAATGTTATCATCAACAATCTCTGAACCTCTGGCTTACATTATAAATAAATGTTTTGAGAAAGTAAGTATCCTTCTGCTTTGAAGACATCTATTGTATTACCTATATATAAAAATGGGGACCGACAGCAAATCGTTAACTTTAGATCAATATCATTAATTAAAACTTATTCTAAAATATTTGAAAAAATTCTTAAAAAAAGGCTAAGTGACTTTCTGAATAAATATAAAATTATATCCAAAAATTACTACGGTTTTCGAGAAGGAATCTCAACGCAGGATGCAATACTACAATTAAGCTCTGAAATGTACTCGGCTCTGGATAGAAATATACCATCACTTTGTCTATTTATTGATCTGTCTAAAGCCTTCGACACGGTCAGCCATGCTCTGCTCTTGGAGGCGCTGAATAGTATAGGTATTAGAGGAATACCGCTGGATCTGTTTAAAAGTTACCTTTCACATAGACGCCAATGTGTAAAAATAAATAACTGTGTTAGTGATCTCAAAAGAGTAGAGTATGGCGTACCACAAGGATCGATCTTAGGTCCTATACTCTTTAACATATATTTGAATGATTTGTTTTCTATCAACAGTAGAGGGAGTATAATAACATATGCTGATGTGATAGCTGGACATCATTAAAACGGATAGTCGAAGAGGACATAAGTAAAATTAAACAATGGTTCGATCATAAATTGCTCACGACATTAGAATTTTACCACTCAGTACTTGTAATCAAAATACATATGATGTTAATACAAGTGAAAATATTTCAAAGGATTTTAACGAAGGTGGCAATGACGTTTGCATCCCAAGTTCATCATTTACTCGTTCTGACCAAAATATTTTTAAAGGGAAATACTTAAATGTGATGAATACCAAGAAACATTATTAGAATTATTAAACAGCAAGTGGGCTAATAAAATTAACCAAGACATTGTAAATAAATTAAACAAGGCTGAAAATAATATCAGCATATTGTTTGCAGAAAATAATGCATTAAAAAAACAAGTGAGTGATTTAAATAATAAATTAAATGATGTGTCATCTAAATCTCAAGATGCTAATGTACAACGAGCAACTGTAAGTACCTACACCTTTGTCAGTAAATAGAATGGCCAGTTCTTATAGTTCAGTAACAAAAAATATAAACATAAATAATCAGCAACCGAAATCAGTTTTAATAATAAAAGCCACAAATTGAAATTCAAATGTTATGGAAGATGTTTGTAAACATGTTAATCCAGCTCAGCCAAATATTCATGTTAATAATACGAGGGAGATAAAAAATGGTATGGTAGTAAATTGCGAGAATACTGATTCATGTGTCATACTTAAAAACGCTATAAAAAATAAATTTGGTGACAAGTTTTCTGTTACTGAGCCTCGTAAATTTAACCCTAGGTTAGTAATAATGAATATGGAAAAAAATGATAAATGTTCGGATGATGAGTTTATTGATGAATTATTAATACATAATCCAGACATAAAAAATATTGGTTCTGAGCCTGCTATTAAAGTTGTCACTACAATAAAGCGAAAATTCTCTCATAATTTGGTAATAGAAGTCTCACCAAGTTTACGGAAATTTCTCATCAGTAGGGGTTTTGTGTTCGTTAAATGGAGAAGATGTTATAGTTGAGGACTACTTGAACGTGACTCGATGCTTTAAATGCTTTCACTTTGGACATGTAGAAAATATTGCTCTGTAAATTCACCCATTTGTAAAATCTGTGCTGATGACCATGAAAGTAATGTTTGTAATAATCCAAATGTTAAGAAATGTGTAAATTGTGTGAATTTAAATTTACTTAGACAATTTAAAAACAGTCCTCTTGCTACTGACCATTCAGCCAGTGACTACAATATTTGTTCGGCTTATCACAGACAACTTGAATTCTATAAATCTAAAGTTAATTATGAGCCTTAACGAAAAAAATTACAATTTTAAAGTAGGTCATTTAAATGTTCGTTCGCTATTCACTGGCTTTCACTTATTCTCTGACTTAGTCACTGAAAATAGTTTTGATATTTTTTGTGTAACAGAAACATGGCTAAATGAAAATATACCAACTAATACTGTACATATTCCTAACTATAGTCTTTTCCGAAAAGATCGAAATGGTAGAGGTGGTGGTGTTGGGATCTATATTAGAGATGGCCTTAGTTGTAAAGAAGTTCTAAATGATTTTGTCCCATTAGAGGGTCTAGAATTATTATTTCTAAATGTAAATGTTGGTAATATTAACATCCTCGTTTCCGTCATATACAGGGTGCCTTCAGCCAATCTCATTAGTTGCATTGAATACATGGATGATTTGTAATTTTTATAAACAAACCTGAATTTGTTAGTCACTCTGGAGTTATAAATGCTGATTTAATCTCAGATCATCATCTCATTTTTTGCTGTCTTAACATTGTATTGATAAAACCTAAACCAAGAGCTATAACATATAGAAATTTTAAAAACCTTTCATTTGCAGATTTTTTACTTGATTTAAATGATATTCAATGGGATAATATTTTTTACATGAACAACCTAGATGATAAAGTTTCCTATCTAACTGATTCAATTTTATTCCTTTTTGATAAACATGCACCGTATGTTACAGCTAGAATTACTAAACCTCATGCACCATGGCTAAGTGATAACATCAAACTCCTAAAAAAAGAAAGAAATAACGCTCTATTAAAATATAAAAATACAAAGCATCCACTGGACTGGGAGTACTATCGGCAGCTACGTAATTTTACTGTAAATGCCATAAAAAATGCAAAGGCAGCTTATTTATTATACCAACAGAACAATTCTAATAGCAAAGGACTCTGGAAGGCTGTTAACAATTTGGGCATGAGAAATAGGCAATATAACTTTATTCCTGAGCAGTTATGTAGACCCGTTGAAGTAAATAACTTTTTTTCGTCTGTGTTTACTCCTCAAAATAATTGTCCAGAAACATGTAATTGGTATCTAGCTAATAAATTTAATAACGATTTGTCGTTCAGTTTTAAACTTGCCACTTAGGAAGTGCATACTATCATCCATAAATTAAAATGTAATGCGTATGGCAATGATGGCGTTTGTTCCACTATGATTCAACTCTGCGAAAGTGTAATCTGCAGACATATCACACATATTATGAATTGTATATTAGAAACAGGTTATTTTCCTCATAATTGGAAATTATCGGTAGTAACTCCTATTTCTACATAGTAGATAAATGTCTGTGGTATGGACGGTGTGGTGCATAAGGTGTAGTGGTTTTTCACGTACAAATCAAATATTATTTTAAAGACACCAAATTAGCAATACTAGTGCAAGATTTATGACTTAATTGTTTATATAGAAAAAAAAAACACAGTGTGATAGTTGTAAAAATAAAAACTTTTTGGTTAAATTCAGTTCCCATTAATATCATATATTTTTGGTTTTTGCTGGTGATCGCTATCTATAATGTCTAGCGTTAGTCGTTGCCCGAACTGTAATTCTAGCAAACAAGGAGTACCTACTACCCACTGCGATGGATGTAAAGCCGACGTTCACTTAACTTGCGTTGGCTTGTCTACGGATGACATACGGGTAACGCGTAATAAATCGCGTAACATTAAAATAATATGCAACTCTTGTAATAAGTTTATGGGGGAGCTGGGAGAAATGAAAAGCTTAATGTCATCTATTCGTGCCGACTTTGACAAGCGATTCGCAGCCTTAGAAGAAAAAATTACAAATAATTATTTACAAGATATTACACCTCTAAAAGCTTCTATTGATAAACTTCAGAATGACTTCAAAGAGTTTAGCAAATCATCCGAAGGTAAAGCACAAAATGATGTATTCGAGGAAGTCTTTCAGGAGTATAACGAGAGAGAGAAGAGAAAACATAATTTAATTCTCTTTGGCGTTACTGAGCAACAATCAGCCATCAAGGATGATCGTGTTTCGGCCGATAAAACGTTTGCTCTTGATATTCTTAGATTGGCCAATATTTCGAAACAAAATATAAATAATTTGAGAGCAATACGCTTGGGTCGGTTTTCGAAGGATAGATCAAGACCTATCAAGGTAATACTTGAAAATGAGAAGCAGGTATATCAAGTCATTCGTAATGTTAATGTTCTTAAAAACACTGACAGATTTAAAAACATATCAATATCATTGGAACGAACACCCAAACAAATTGATCAGTAGAAGACTTATACCGGAACCCGGTCTCCCCCCACCACTTTTTTTTTCTGGTGGGGGGTAATTAGCGTAATTAGGTGTAATGAGCGTAATTAGAGTCGGTAATTGATGTAATAGAGGTAATGAGAGTAATGTGCTGTAATTAGACTGATGTAATGGAGGTAATTGCAATATAGTATTGTCAATAATTGATGTAATTACTATGGAATTGCGCAATTGTACCGTGTGAAGTAAGAAGAGTACTTAGAGTGTAATTGCAATATTGTGATGTAATTACTGTGGATTGCGCAATTTTATCAATATGTGGAGAGGTAAGTAGAGTACTTAGAGTGCAGTTGCAATATTGTAGGTACTGATGTAATTACTCTGGAGATGATTGCGTTTGTGAGAGAAATGAGAGTAATGTGCTGTAATTAGACCGATGTAATGGAGGTAATTGCAATATAGTATTGTCGGTAATTGATGTAATTACTGTGGAATTGCACCAATATGTGTGATGTAAGAAGAGTACTTAGAGTGTAATTGCAATATTATAAGTATTTGGATGTTATTACTCTAGAGATAATTGTCTACCGATAATTGCGTAATATGATGGTATTTGAATGGTATTTACTATGGAGGTAAATGGAGTTGTTGTACGCAATTGTATATGCCAACGAATTATCGCATCAACGAACGCCTGTCAATCAATCACAAAGGGCCGGTCAGTACAGATGAGCGACGATTGTAAATCCCATCGTTCAGTGGCATCGAAAGCAAACAAAGAAACAAGTGATAAATATAGGTACTCTTTATGCAGCCCAGGCAGCCCTCTAAAAGTAGTTTACTCGGTTACAGTCATAATACAAAAGATATTTACAACCTGTTATGAGAGGCAATTTCTATATTATAGTAACGCAACGAACGGAGAAGCCCAGCTATCTCCCCCTCGGTGCCCGGTGCTGAATTATGAACTTTCGCGTAAGAGTTACATAGTGACTAGTTTTCTGTGATGATCGATCTTCAGTGCCCACAGGTCGACATTCCGAGCAACCGTAAGACATAATAATCACTTTCCCTATTTTGACCCAAGAAAACGTATTAGAAAATACTGAGAATTTACAGAGAATGAAATAAAATAATATAAATTTAGGAAAATGCGCGTAATGAGGCAACCCAGGGCTGGGGTGTGATTTGTCCACAAATTGATTACTGCCTGACTTTAATATTAAGAAATATGATCATATTACACCGGCTTATGGCAATAATAATATTTTAAAAATTAACTATCGTTATAAAGCACTATTTGGAGCATATATTTTCAGGATCTTTCACAACATGAAATCCGGTTACTTATGCAATTATTTAATTCTCAAACGTCAAATACATAACCTGGGACTCAGAGATATTGCTACGTGTGAATGAGATAATTGCAGTGGTGCGCAATTGTACCGTCTGAAGTAAGAAGAGTACTTAGAGTGTAATTGCAATATTGTAGGTACTGATGTAATTACTGTAGAGATAATTGCAGTGGTGCGCAATTGTACCGTCTGAAGTAAGTACTTAGAGAGTAATTGCAATATTGTGATGTAATTACTGTAGAGATAATTGCAGTGGTGCGCAATTGTACCAATAAGTGAGAGGTAAGAAGATTTCAAATACTTCATTTCCATTGGTGATCTTATGACCGTCACCTCCCTACTAGTCTACAACAGTGTTGTACCGATAGATTTATTCCAAGTAGTTGTGGTGGGGTAGAGCTCGAATACTATAAAGAAGATATAACCGAAACACAAAAGTAATGTGCTGTAATTAGACTGATGTAATGAAGGTAATTGCAATATAGTATTGTCGATAATTGATGTAATTACTGTGGAATTGCACCAATATGTGAAGTAAGAAGAGTACTTGGAGTGTAATTGCTATATTGTAGGTACTGATGTAATTACTCTAGAGATAATTGCGTTGGTTGTAATTGTACCAATGAGGTACTATATGAGCAATGTCAGCGTGTAATTGCAATAGTTGGTATTTGAATGGTATTTATTATGGAGGTAAATGGAGTTGTTGTACGCAATTGTATATGCCAACGAATTATCACCAACGGACACCTGTGGTCAAACACAAAGTGTCGGTCGGTAACAATACAGATGAGCGATTGTAAACCCATCGTTCACAGAAAGCAAATAAAGAAACAAGTGATAAATTCTTTAAAATTATGCTAATAATCGTTGAAGCCCAGGCAGCCCTTTAAAAGTAGATTACTCGGTTACAGTCATAATACAAAAGATATTTACAACCTGTTATGAGAGGCAATTTCTATATTATAGTACCACAGTGACAGAGACGCGCGTTCTTCCCCGATTTATAGACTCGTAATTTGTTTAGTTCGGAGAATTAAATATTGAGCAAATGCATGAGATTCTCACCTAGGCTCGGTAATTGTTGCAATATAGTAATGTCGATAATTGATTGGGATAGAGCTAATATAGTATTGTCGATAATTGATGTAACTACTATGGAATTTTACTCTAGAGATAATTGTGTTGGTGTGCATAGAGGTAATGAGAGTAATGTGCTGTAAGACTGATGTAATGGAGATAATTGCAATATAGTATTGTCGATAATTGATGTAATTACTATGCAATTGCGCAATTGTACCAATATGGGTGAAGTACTTAGAGTGTAATTGCAATAGAGTATTGTCGATAATTGATGTAATTACTATGGAATTGCACCAATATGTGAAGTAAGAAGAGTACTTAGAGTGTAATTGCAATATTGTAGGTACTGACGTCTACAGATAATTGCAGTGGTACGCAATTGTACCCATATGTGCGGCATCAGGTCGCCACTATGGAGTCTGACAACAGTGTCTCCTTGATTGTAGGTTTGACTTTGGTATTTATGTTTCTTACCCTGTGACGTATTACATATCCTGTATGCAACGAACGGAGAAACTCGGCGATCTCCCCCTCTGTGCCCGGTACTGGATTATGAACTTTCGCCTAAAAGTTACATAGTGACTAGTTTTCTGTGATGACCGATCTTCAGTGCCCTCAGGTCGACATTTCGAGCGACCGTAAGGCATAATAATCACTTTCCCTGTTTTGACCCAAGAAAACGTACCTATTAGAAATTACTGAAATCTCATAACATTTACAGAGAATTAAATAAATTTAGGAAAATGCGCGTAATGAGGCAACCCTTGGCTGGGGTGTCTCACTAGAGATCATGGGCTCATAATTAATGCAAATAAAAGCTTTTTTCATGTTTATTGGAACAAAACAACTTAAACTTAAATGCCAACAGTTCAATTTTACAACAATTCATATTAATAATATTGAGATACCGCAAAAAGAATCAACCTGGGTGTACTTATTGATTCAGACTTAAACTTTGAGCACATGTAAATAATAAACTAAGAATGCTGTACAACAAGCTAAAATCGTCTTAAGTTTATTCTCACGGACAAAATTAAATGCAAACTGGTTGAAGCACTGATTTGTCCACAAATTGATTACTGCCTGACTGTCTAATACAGCTTCTTAACGGTTGATGTTAAAAATAAGATTCAATTCATGCCTGCGATTTGCTTAAGATCTAGCTATTTAATGATACACCCCCAGATTGTCGTGTAGAAGCGTACATAATCTTACATAAATTGATGAAGCAATGGAAAACATTCATCACCCCAACTATAAATATGCATCACTTTACTATACATGCGTAAAACAGAGATGGCGAGACATCTAATTGAAAGCGAAAATTTAATTATTTAAGTAATATGTGATAATTATTTGTTAATAAATTTTAATTTTGAATTTGAATTATTACCACAATATGACAATTTTATCACTTTATTATGTGGCTGGAATATGTAGCTAAATATTTACATTACACCATGTAACGATATTTCTGATCTGCATAATTTGACCTATAATACTACTAACTTCAATCAAAATGACGGAATAGTTAGACCGAAAGCAAACAAAGAAATATCCAAGAATAATAAATTACGTTAATAAATGGCAGGCAGGCAGGTAGGTTACTCGATTACAGTCATAACGCAAAATACAATAGCAAGTCCGTCTCCTCGTAAAACCTTATTTACGATGGGGTTGTTCAGGCCGACATTTCGATGTTACCGTTTAGTCTGCTTTTTTTTTTCACTCTATTTCGACCCAAAGCCTTTAGGTATGTACCTACCTACTGAAATGTAAAAAATAACAATGGAAAATAATTCATTTAATATAATAGCACTTCAATAATGACAAATATATTTATTGGGGGTGTAAATATCAACTTATTTAAATGATAATCTTAATTTATGCTAATGCATTAGAAAAATATGGTTACTTATCACACATTAATGAAATAACACGGAGAGATGGTGGCATTTTCCCCACCATGTTTACATATTTTACAGTTGGGTACAATAATATTTTTATGGGATATTTAAAATTATCACAGAATCGGATACACAGGGGTATGACCGAGAAATTTGCAGGTTGGACAATAATAAATAGAATATGCCATCAAAAATTTATTCAATAATTCCCATATCTCGCAGAGTGTTTATATATACATGATATTCTATGCCTAGACGAATGCAAATTCTTATCAGCTCAACTATGTCATTAGGATTGGTATTAGAATTCCACTTTAAGACTTCCTCATTCTCCAGTCTCTCCGAAATTTGACAACAATTTACTTTTTCAAACGACTGCCACTTGCTTTTCGAGGCTACCTTCTGGCTATTGAATGGAATATATATAACTCGTCGGCGGTATGTAATCTTTGTACATGGCTGTTTAGATTATCTTTTCTGGTAAATATTTTATTACACAAATCGCATTGAAAAGAGAGGTTTTTATGAATATTGGAATGTCGGCTTAGACCGCTAGGCCAAGAAAATATTTCACTACAAATATTACACGTATACATGTTTACTACTTCACTGTATGTCATAAAGTGACTAATTATCCTTATTTATCCCTATAAATAAGGATAAAGGATAAATTCTAATGTATCCTTTACCCGGTACACGATAGTTTGTTAAATAATTTATTGCAATTATAATTTCGTTGGTATTTACTGGTTTTAAATGAAAAAGTGGGATAATTTTGATTTTAATTTCTAATATTTGTCTTATGTGGATTTTTTATTATTATCAAAAAGCATGTATGAAAAAATAGGAGCGGACCATTTTCAAGTTGATATGTTAAACATCATTTTCCATAGCAATTCAATAGATTACGTGAAAATACAACACTTAAAAGAAACAGAAGAAGTATCTGCCTACTACATTCTCTTTTAATCCTATGATTTTTGATTATTACTAATGTAAAATTATAAATATTCGCTCCTGGATGAACGAAAGAAATGCCAACGCCCAACCTAAATGGTTTTAATGGAGTTTGTATTTTTTATTTACGTAAGATATCAACGCAATCGTCAAAAGTCTTCCACCACAAATTGTTAAATATGGGGATATACAACAACTCATTTGTATAAAACGGTAGCTTTTCGTAATAAGTAATACCCAATATTTGGTAATGGTCGATTTATCCAGTGAAACCGTTCATTCATTTACTTTACAATAATTATAAAAGTATTGATATGTACAGGGTGATTCACAAGGAAAGGGACAAAATGTTATGGTAGATAGAGTTCACTAAGATGAATTAGAAATGACTATTAAAAAAAAAAAAAAAAGCTTTTTTTATTGAACCACAAGGTGATTTATGAGTTTTGCCTAATATTTCATAAAGTCATATCTTTTAAACTAATCACTAGAATCAGCTCATATAGAATAAAATAGATTTTTATTCAGAATAATTAATTACAAACTTTGAAAATAAAATAAAACTATACATCACAACAAATGGGTGATAACTATAGTCACACTTTACAATCTTATTACAATCTCCGTCACTAAAACCTAGAGGTTTGTGACGTTGTGTATTACTCTATTAATTGTCAATTTATATGGATTTTCAATGGTCGATTATCCAGTGAAACCGTTCATTCATTTACTTTACAATAATTATAAAAGTATTGATATGTACAGGGTGATTTACAAGGAAAGGGACAAAATGTTATGGTATAAGATAGAGTTCACTTAGATGAATTAGAAATGACTATTAAAAAAAGCTTTTTTTTATTGAACTACAGGGTGATTTATGAGTTTTGCCTAATATTTCATAAGGTCATATCTTTTAAACTAATTAAATAATCAAAAATAAATAATTTCAACATCAGATTAAGTAATTTTTGTTTCTGAGGTTTCTGTGAAAAAAAATCAAGTCTTTATACATTTTTCTCAAATTCTGATTTTCCACTCTTATTCAAACAAAAATATATTCTTCACTCAAAATTTTGTGATTTTATGCATGATTGATATATGAAATAACACGGAGAGATGGTGGCATTTTCCCCACCATGTTTACATATTTTACAGTTGGGTACAATAATATTTTTATGGGATATTTAAAATTATCACAGAATCGGATACACAGGGGTATGACCGAGAAATTTGCAGGTTGGACAATAATAAATAGAATATGCCATCAAAAATTTATTCAATAATTCTTGAGAAGTTATTTTCATATAGAGTGAGTAATGAGTACAAAGGGGTATCGAGTGATTGGAGATTCTCAGCATTTACGAAAACTTGTAGAGGGATTCTTTTGAGACACAGAAAATCAACAGTGGGGTGAAAGTTTGGCTTGCATAAATCACGTAATATTATCCATCCAATGAGAGACGAGAGTGGTCACCCACTCCCTACCATTGGATTGGGAAGTTAGCTTAGCTTGGGTTTCAGGACGCTCACAAAATTCTTTCCGTCTTCACCCGTTTTAGTGTGCAAGTGTGCTCTCGTGATCTAATTGTTTTGTGTTTTTTTTTTTCAAAATGGTAAGAACCAACAAAAATGCATCTGCTGGTGGTCGTAAAAGGCGCGCGTCGACACCGCCACCAGCTGTACCGCCCCTAACTTTATCAACGTATTTAAATACGTACAAGCCGTCAGCTGACCCAGCATCCACAGCGTCAGGTTGCGCCATCAATGGCAGCGCCGTGGAGTCAGGGACGGTGACTCAAAATCCATCCTCTGGCAGCGTTAATGTTTTAAATGACGTGGTTGTTAAAGATGGTGTTGCTACTGACATTGGGGGCGTTTCGTGTTCGAACGAAGGCGGCAATCAACGATCGTATCATGGCCACCATCAGCAGACGCACGACTCTATACATCCAGGCGTGGAGTTACCGGTGTTGCAACTTGAAGATTGTGAACTCGACAGTAACGTCAATGTCACCATATCTAGGGATAATGCAGGTAAAACCGCTCATACCCCGAAATTAGATGGTTTGGCTTTAAATAAAAAATTTAAAGTCACACCATCTAATTCAGGGTGTCAGGATGTACGCGCATCTCATCCGCGCAAATCATCTATGTCTCTGGTGGCACATGATTCCGATGACGACTTTTTGCCCAGTGTTAGCACTGTTAATATCAACATAAATAAAAGAGCAAAGTCGTCGTCGTCGTCATCGAAAGGTAAAGGTAGGGGTACAGAATCACAATCCATAGACGAGAATTTATGGAATGATATCATTTCCATGCAGACAGTTGTACCTACCCCTCTAAGTCCACTACCAGTGTCAAAAAAAAAAAATAAAGGTTTTGGCACGTAAAGGGCAGGTAAAACCGTCTGCAAATTCGTTTGTGACTCTACCTCTACCTCTGCCTGGCAATATCACATTACAACAGCCAACCTGTTCTAATGCGCCCTTGCCGCCACCACGCCATAGCGTATTAGAGCAACCAGGTGGCACTAATGCGGTGTTGCCACCACCACCAGAGGTAGCTCCGATTAATAATGAGAATCCGCCTTCAGCGGATTCTGATTCTGAACCGGAAGTTTTCTCGCAAGCTGAAACGAAAAATAGTGTAATAAAATTTATAAAAATATATCATCAGCTTAAGAGAAGACATGATTTGAACTTGCAAGTTTGTCGGGAGCATTCCAAAATTTTACGTCGTGCTGCAGATATGCGGGAAAGGGCTGCAAAATTGGAGGCCGACGTAAAAAAACAAAGGGAGGCTCTCGACAAATCTGCAAAGCAGATGAGATATATTTCCGATAAAATGGGTAACTGAGCACACGCGGCGGAAAGATATTTTTAAGTTACATAAGATTAATGTTAATTTGGTTTTAAAACAAATAAAACAAATTAATATTAAAAAAATATTTAAAAATGCCAAAAAAATACGAAAAGTTTGTCAAAATAATAGATGACAGAAATAATAAAAAAATATACAAATAAAAGGCAAAAAAAGGAAAAATAAATTAACGTAATAAAAATAAATAAATAAATTACTATGTATCATGTAGGAATAATGGGAAAATTTCCCTATAAAATTATGTTATTATTTAATCACTTCCTTCCTTAAGGCTTTTAATTCTCTGTCATCAGATATCAAATCATGCTTGATCGTTACGACCTTTAACGAAACATTTAGGGAAATTTGTAAAAGCTTATCTATTACAATTAATCTAGATTTTATTATTGTTTTCTTGATATTTCTTTAAAGCTGTATAGTTCATCTAGATTTTACTATTGTTTTCTTGAAATTTCTTTAAATTTTGTATGTACAGGATCATCACGCGAAAATGTCTCATTTTGAAAAGTTAAAATAACTAATTTTCTTCGCAGAATCCTAATTTTGAATCCAAAAAAAACAATTGCGCATCGCGATTAAGAAATATGTTATAATTTGTTTTTCTAATAATAACACCCCATATATTTTTAAATAATTCGGTATATTTCCATTTTCTGATATCGAAATACCAACTTAATTTAATAAAATCATTAATGATATTTTAATGCCTAAATCCAAATATCTCAAAACCTTTTAGCGATAACACATATTGGCATTTTCGAATTCAGAAAATGAGAAAAATCGGATTAATTAAACATAAGAAGGGTGTTATA
Organism: Rhagium mordax; assembly: GCA_963680705.1. NCBI lineage: Eukaryota > Metazoa > Arthropoda > Insecta > Coleoptera > Cerambycidae > Rhagium > Rhagium mordax. The sequence continues at coordinate 26,244,577 of OY796664.1, forward strand.
TTTAGAAAAACAAGGTATAATGATCTATTAGTTAAAAAGTATAATTTTGTAAGTTTAAAGCAATATAGAACTACTGTATTATATTAACAAAAACAGAGGACGGTGTCATATTTATTAAATTTTTTATTCAAAATTAGGATTCTGCGAAGAAAAATGTAGTTATAAGGTCTCTGCTCATTTTTTATAACTTCAAAAATAACCAAGTAATTTCAAAAGGACATTTTCGCGTGATAACCTTGTACATATGTATGTATATGTATGTATATGTGTATATAGCTTCTTGTTTATTTTTATGTATGTGTATCTATTTTTTTTTTGTTGTTTGTTAATGTGATTTTTCTTTGCAAAATAATAATTAAATTATATTTTTCTTGTTGGGTGGTTAGGTGAGTTTTTATGCTAGATCTTGCCACCCTTGTGAATCTAGTTTACATTATATTCTTTTTAATTTAAATAAAGACATATTATTAATAATATTACAGTAAACAATTAATTGTTTACTGAATTAGGTACATGTATAATAAGTCTTTTCTAATAATTGTTGATTTTGCACCTGAATCAGATATTTCCATTGATTACTACTCTAACATGTTATTTCAAACGATAGGTAACAAATTTCGTGAATGTGACTTTTATGTGACTGCGTGACTTAATAGATGCACTTATTATATATCCGTAGGAAATTTAATTTCATGAAAAGAAAATTGAATTATTTTGAAAATAAGTTATTAGGTTTTATGTTCTGTGAATTTGTTGTTTATAATGTACTATTTATTGATGTAATATGTGATAAAGAAATAAAAATTTTGTTAATTTTGAATGTAGTTCCATAATTTATTATCAGAATTTGAGAAAAATGTATACAGACTGATTTTTTTCACAGAAACCTCAGAAACAAAAATTACTTAATCTGATGTTGAAATTATTTATTTTTGATTATTTATTTCATATACTAATCATGCATAAAATCACAAAATTTTGAGTGAAAAAAATATTTTTATTTATTTTTGATTATTTATTTCATATATTAATCAAGCATAAAATCACGAAATTTTGAGTGAAAAAATATTTTAATTTGAATAAGAGTGAAAAATCAGAATTTGAGAAAAATGTATAAAGACTTGATTTTTTTTCACAGAAACCTCAGAAACAAAAATTACTTAATCTGATGTTGAAATTATTTATTTTTGATTATTTAATTAGTTTAAAAGATATGACCTTATGAAATATTAGGCAAAACTCATAAATCACCCTGTAGTTCAATAAAAAAAAGCTTTTTTTAATAGTCATTTCTAATTCATCTAAGTGAACTCTATCTACCATAACATTTTGTCCCTTTCCTTGTAAATCACCCTGTACATATCAATACTTTTATAATTATTGTAAAGTAAATGAATGAACGGTTTCACTGGATAATCGACCATTGAAAATCCATATAAATTGACAATTAATAGAGTAATACACAACGTCACAAACCTCTAGGTTTTAGTGACGGAGATTGTAATAAGATTGTAAAGTGTGACTATAGTTATCACCCATTTGTTGTGATGTATAGTTTTATTTTATTTTCAAAGTTTGTAATTAATTATTCTGAATAAAAATCTATTTTATTCTATATGAGCTGATTCTAGTGATTAGTTTAAAAAATATGACTTTATGAAATATTAGGCAAAACTCATAAATCACCTTGTGGTTCAATAAAAAAAGCTTTTTTTTTTTTTTTTTTAATAGTCATTTCTAATTCATCTTAGTGAACTCTATCTACCATAACATTTTGTCCCTTTCCTTGTGAATCACCCTGTACATATCAATACTTTTATAATTATTGTAAAGTAAATGAATGAACGGTTTCACTGGATAAATCGACCATTACCAAATATTGGGTATTACTTATTACGAAAAGCTACCGTTTTATACAAATGAGTTGTTGTATATCCCCATATTTAACAATTTGTGGTGGAAGACTTTTGACGATTGCGTTGATATCTTACGTAAATAAAAAATACAAACTCCATTAAAACCATTTAGGTTGGGCGTTGGCATTTCTTTCGTTCATCCAGGAGCGAATATTTATAATTTTACATTAGTAATAATCAAAAATCATAGGATTAAAAGAGAATGTAGTAGGCAGATACTTCTTCTGTTTCTTTTAAGTGTTGTATTTTCACGTAATCTATTGAATTGCTATGGAAAATGATGTTTAACATATCAACTTGAAAATGGTCCGCTCCTATTTTTTCATACATGCTTTTTGATAATAATAAAAAATCCACATAAGACAAATATTAGAAATTAAAATCAAAATTATCCCACTTTTTCATTTAAAACCAGTAAATACCAACGAAATTATAATTGCAATAAATTATTTAACAAACTATCGTGTACCGGGTAAAGGATACATTAGAATTTATCCTTTATCCTTATTTATAGGGATAAATAAGGATAATTAGTCACTTTATGACATACAGTGAAGTAGTAAACATGTATACGTGTAATATTTGTAGTGAAATATTTTCTTTGCCTAGCGGTCTAAGCCGACATTCCAATATTCATAAAAACCTCTCTTTTCAATGCGATTTGTGTAATAAAATATTTACCAGAAAAGATAATCTAAACAGCCATGTACAAAGATTACATACCGCCGACGAGTTATATATATTCCATTCAATAGCCAGAAGGTAGCCTCGAAAAGCAAGTGGCAGTCGTTTGAAAAAGTAAATTGTTGTCAAATTTCGGAGAGACTGGAGAATGAGGAAGTCTTAAAGTGGAATTCTAATACCAATCCTAATGACATAGTTGAGCTGATAAGAATTTGCATTCGTCTAGGCATAGAATATCATGTATATATAAACACTCTGCGAGATATGGGAATTATTGAATAAATTTTTGATGGCATATTCTATTTATTATTGTCCAACCTGCAAATTTCTCGGTCATACCCCTGTGTATCCGATTCTGTGATAATTTTAAATATCCCATAAAAATATTATTGTACCCAACTGTAAAATATGTAAACATGGTGGGGAAAATGCCACCATCTCTCCGTGTTATTTCATTAATGTGTGATAAGTAACCATATTTTTCTAATGCATTAGCATAAATTAAGATTATCATTTAAATAAGTTGATATTTACACCCCCAATAAATATATTTGTCATTATTGAAGTGCTATTATATTAAATGAATTATTTTCCATTGTTATTTTTTACATTTCAGTAGGTAGGTACATACCTAAAGGCTTTGGGTCGAAATAGAGTGAAAAAAAAAAGCAGACTAAACGGTAACATCGAAATGTCGGCCTGAACAACCCCATCGTAAATAAGGTTTTACGAGGAGACGGACTTGCTATTGTATTTTGCGTTATGACTGTAATCGAGTAACCTACCTGCCTGCCTGCCATTTATTAACGTAATTTATTATTCTTGGATATTTCTTTGTTTGCTTTCGGTCTAACTATTCCGTCATTTTGATTGAAGTTAGTAGTATTATAGGTCAAATTATGCAGATCAGAAATATCGTTACATGGTGTAATGTAAATATTTAGCTACATATTCCAGCCACATAATAAAGTGATAAAATTGTCATATTGTGGTAATAATTCAAATTCAAAATTAAAATTTATTAACAAATAATTATCACATATTACTTAAATAATTAAATTTTCGCTTTCAATTAGATGTCTCGCCATCTCTGTTTTACGCATGTATAGTAAAGTGATGCATATTTATAGTTGGGGTGATGAATGTTTTCCATTGCTTCATCAATTTATGTAAGATTATGTACGCTTCTACACGACAATCTGGGGGTGTATCATTAAATAGCTAGATCTTAAGCAAATCGCAGGCATGAATTGAATCTTATTTTTAACATCAACCGTTAAGAAGCTGTATTAGACAGTCAGGCAGTAATCAATTTGTGGACAAATCAGTGCTTCAACCAGTTTGCATTTAATTTTGTCCGTGAGAATAAACTTAAGACGATTTTAGCTTGTTGTACAGCATTCTTAGTTTATTATTTACATGTGCTCAAAGTTTAAGTCTGAATCAATAAGTACACCCAGGTTGATTCTTTTTGCGGTATCTCAATATTATTAATATGAATTGTTGTAAAATTGAACTGTTGGCATTTAAGTTTAAGTTGTTTTGTTCCAATAAACATGAAAAAAGCTTTTATTTGCATTAATTATGAGCCCATGATCTCTAGTGAGACACCCCAGCCAAGGGTTGCCTCATTACGCGCATTTTCCTAAATTTATTTAATTCTCTGTAAATGTTATGAGATTTCAGTAATTTCTAATAGGTACGTTTTCTTGGGTCAAAACAGGGAAAGTGATTATTATGCCTTACGGTCGCTCGAAATGTCGACCTGAGGGCACTGAAGATCGGTCATCACAGAAAACTAGTCACTATGTAACTTTTAGGCGAAAGTTCATAATCCAGTACCGGGCACAGAGGGGGAGATCGCCGAGTTTCTCCGTTCGTTGCATACAGGATATGTAATACGTCACAGGGTAAGAAACATAAATACCAAAGTCAAACCTACAATCAAGGAGACACTGTTGTCAGACTCCATAGTGGCGACCTGATGCCGCACATATGGGTACAATTGCGTACCACTGCAATTATCTGTAGACGTCAGTACCTACAATATTGCAATTACACTCTAAGTACTCTTCTTACTTCACATATTGGTGCAATTCCATAGTAATTACATCAATTATCGACAATACTCTATTGCAATTACACTCTAAGTACTTCACCCATATTGGTACAATTGCGCAATTGCATAGTAATTACATCAATTATCGACAATACTATATTGCAATTATCTCCATTACATCAGTCTTACAGCACATTACTCTCATTACCTCTATGCACACCAACACAATTATCTCTAGAGTAAAATTCCATAGTAGTTACATCAATTATCGACAATACTATATTAGCTCTATCCCAATCAATTATCGACATTACTATATTGCAACAATTACCGAGCCTAGGTGAGAATCTCATGCATTTGCTCAATATTTAATTCTCCGAACTAAACAAATTACGAGTCTATAAATCGGGGAAGAACGCGCGTCTCTGTCACTGTGGTACTATAATATAGAAATTGCCTCTCATAACAGGTTGTAAATATCTTTTGTATTATGACTGTAACCGAGTAATCTACTTTTAAAGGGCTGCCTGGGCTTCAACGATTATTAGCATAATTTTAAAGAATTTATCACTTGTTTCTTTATTTGCTTTCTGTGAACGATGGGTTTACAATCGCTCATCTGTATTGTTACCGACCGACACTTTGTGTTTGACCACAGGTGTCCGTTGGTGATAATTCGTTGGCATATACAATTGCGTACAACAACTCCATTTACCTCCATAATAAATACCATTCAAATACCAACTATTGCAATTACACGCTGACATTGCTCATATAGTACCTCATTGGTACAATTACAACCAACGCAATTATCTCTAGAGTAATTACATCAGTACCTACAATATAGCAATTACACTCCAAGTACTCTTCTTACTTCACATATTGGTGCAATTCCACAGTAATTACATCAATTATCGACAATACTATATTGCAATTACCTTCATTACATCAGTCTAATTACAGCACATTACTTTTGTGTTTCGGTTATATCTTCTTTATAGTATTCGAGCTCTACCCCACCACAACTACTTGGAATAAATCTATCGGTACAACACTGTTGTAGACTAGTAGGGAGGTGACGGTCATAAGATCACCAATGGAAATGAAGTATTTGAAATCTTCTTACCTCTCACTTATTGGTACAATTGCGCACCACTGCAATTATCTCTACAGTAATTACATCACAATATTGCAATTACTCTCTAAGTACTTACTTCAGACGGTACAATTGCGCACCACTGCAATTATCTCTACAGTAATTACATCAGTACCTACAATATTGCAATTACACTCTAAGTACTCTTCTTACTTCAGACGGTACAATTGCGCACCACTGCAATTATCTCATTCACACGTAGCAATATCTCTGAGTCCCAGGTTATGTATTTGACGTTTGAGAATTAAATAATTGCATAAGTAACCGGATTTCATGTTGTGAAAGATCCTGAAAATATATGCTCCAAATAGTGCTTTATAACGATAGTTAATTTTTAAAATATTATTATTGCCATAAGCCGGTGTAATATGATCATATTTCTTAATATTAAAGTCAGGCAGTAATCAATTTGTGGACAAATCACACCCCAGCCCTGGGTTGCCTCATTACGCGCATTTTCCTAAATTTATATTATTTTATTTCATTCTCTGTAAATTCTCAGTATTTTCTAATACGTTTTCTTGGGTCAAAATAGGGAAAGTGATTATTATGTCTTACGGTTGCTCGGAATGTCGACCTGTGGGCACTGAAGATCGATCATCACAGAAAACTAGTCACTATGTAACTCTTACGCGAAAGTTCATAATTCAGCACCGGGCACCGAGGGGGAGATAGCTGGGCTTCTCCGTTCGTTGCGTTACTATAATATAGAAATTGCCTCTCATAACAGGTTGTAAATATCTTTTGTATTATGACTGTAACCGAGTAAACTACTTTTAGAGGGCTGCCTGGGCTGCATAAAGAGTACCTATATTTATCACTTGTTTCTTTGTTTGCTTTCGATGCCACTGAACGATGGGATTTACAATCGTCGCTCATCTGTACTGACCGGCCCTTTGTGATTGATTGACAGGCGTTCGTTGATGCGATAATTCGTTGGCATATACAATTGCGTACAACAACTCCATTTACCTCCATAGTAAATACCATTCAAATACCATCATATTACGCAATTATCGGTAGACAATTATCTCTAGAGTAATAACATCCAAATACTTATAATATTGCAATTACACTCTAAGTACTCTTCTTACATCACACATATTGGTGCAATTCCACAGTAATTACATCAATTACCGACAATACTATATTGCAATTACCTCCATTACATCGGTCTAATTACAGCACATTACTCTCATTTCTCTCACAAACGCAATCATCTCCAGAGTAATTACATCAGTACCTACAATATTGCAACTGCACTCTAAGTACTCTACTTACCTCTCCACATATTGATAAAATTGCGCAATCCACAGTAATTACATCACAATATTGCAATTACACTCTAAGTACTCTTCTTACTTCACACGGTACAATTGCGCAATTCCATAGTAATTACATCAATTATCGACAATACTATATTGCAATTACCTCCATTACATCAGTCTAATTACAGCACATTACTCTCATTACCTCTATTACATCAATTACCGACTCTAATTACGCTCATTACACCTAATTACGCTAATTACCCCCCACCAGAAAAAAAAAGTGGTGGGGGGAGACCGGGTTCCGGTATAAGTCTTCTACTTTGATCAATATCGTCAACTAAAAATAATTCTAAACCAAAGAATCAGTAATGGAGAAAAAAATATAAAAATCTAATATGTTAATGGTTCACCAAGAATTGTTAATTTAAACTAGTAAATTTACCCAATTACGAATATGACTTAAAATGTTACTATCAGAATGTTAAAGGCCTTAATACCAAACTAGAAAGTGTTTATAATATAGCATCAATTCTTGAATTCGACATTTTATGTTTAAGCGAGACGTGGTTATCAAAGGAAGTCAATAGCCAAGAGGTTCTTCCGAACTCTTATTTAGTGTTTCGAGGTGATCGTGATTTTCAAACTACAGGGCTTTCCAAAGGAGGAGGAGTTCTACTTGCTGTAAAAAATAGTTTTAACACTACTAGACTCAATTTAGATTTATTAAACAATGTTATACCTGCAATAGACATTGTAGGTTGTAAAATATCATTTGGTAATATTGAACTGTGTGTGTTTGTGCTCTATATTCCACCATCAGTGAATGTATGTGAACTGGAAACGTTCTTGGAATCTTTTGAAGCATTAAATTGTCTCTTAGATAACTGTAAAATTCTTATACGTGGTGATTTCAACGCACCATCATATAATACCATGGTAAATGATAGGAAATGTATATTAATTAATAATTTTATTAGTTTCTTAAATGTAACCCAACAAAATACAGTTCTAAATGATAATGGCAGAATGTTGGATCTAATTTTAGCTAACGTTGAATGTGATATTATTAGAGATAATGCTCCACTAACAAAAGAAGATAATTATCATCCTGCCATTATTATAAATCTTGTAATAAACAGCAATAAGCCAAATAATTTTGCATATAATAATACCAATGTAAGACATAATTTTCGCAGAGCTAATTTTCCTCTAATGTATGACATGTTATTTCGTACCGATTGGTCATTTCTACAAGCCCTTTACAGATATTGATGATGCATGTACCGGTTTTTATGCCACATTAAATAACATATTTGATGAATGTGTACCAAAGTCTAAACATATTAAACAGAGCTATCCACCATGGTTCAACACTGAAATTAAAAATAACATTCGTAAGAAACATTTAGCACATAAAAATTATAAGAAATTTAAAACTATAAACTACTTAAATGAGTTTAGAACACTCAGATTTTTGATTAAAACACAAATTAATATTGGTTATAAAGATTATATTCAAAACATTGAGACTACAATTCAGGGAGATCCGTCTAACTTTTGGTCCTTCGTTCATACTAAGAAAGGTACATCGAGAATTCCCGGAAATCTCCAATACAATAATATGTCATATTGTGGCGTTCAATTTTCACCTAAAATTTAGCGTTAATAAAATTTATGAAAAAAAAGATCCCAAAAATCAATTATTATCGCTTTGCACAATACCTACACTGGTCTGATTGCCTGCTAGCTAAACAGTGGAGATGGGGTAGGTTCCACAAAAAAAAGCATAAATTAAAGAACAGTAGAAAATTATAAAGGGCGCCACATAGTTTAAATCAACCAGCGTCGGTGAATATTTGATCTATAAACCATGAAATCAAACACAAATATTTATATCCGTAGGTTCGGTAACAGAATATGTGCAAGCAAAAAAATAAATTGTAGGTACCTACTGCTTTGCTAATCTTCGAAAATACCTTATGGCAAAAATAAGTTAGCTGCATTAAATTTAATTAAGTGAGGTAAGCCAGCATTAATTAAATTATAAGATTAAAAAAACTAAATTAAACAAAAAACGTAGTACTACTATTACTATATTGAAAACTTGCTCTCGTCAACACACAACAAATAAAATGTATATATATATATTATATATGATATTGTATACTAATAAAAATTTAAAGATCCAAAATAAATTCAGCCAAAGTTTTGATTGGTATTTGCACAATTATATATAAGTAAGTCTAAAGCAGTGACAGTAAGGCAGTATGAATATAGCGTTCAGACACTGATCTAATAGCGATTGTTAAGTATTTATGTATATTATGTGAAATTCTTAAATTAAGTTATAGCACAAGATAAACAACCGGAATGCACCGCAATATAGCTATATTGTGTTTACATATATTTATTTGAGGAAAAATTTCCAGATCCTAACCTTTTGCGTTGAGTGTACAAATAATAATTGTGGCGCTGAGTATATCAGAATAATTGTGGCGCTGAGTACATTAATCGCCCACACTTAACAATATTTAAATTACACAATAAATCATATAAACCCCAAAAAACTGAAAGAAATAATAATTGTGCAGTAGAGGCCAAAATAAAATTAAAATAATTACTTACGCACGAAGATCTTTCCAAGGAAAGAAAATTAATTAATTAGTAAAAATTTATCAAAACGATTTCAACTAGTTAAAGAATTTAACCCATATGACTTAACTAACCCTAATTAAATTACTCCTCCCTTTTAGCTAGGTATTTTTTTTCTTGAGACTACAAACAGAAGTGACTTTATAAAGTACTTAATGAACTAAGAAAATATATACACCATTATAATATGTACAAGTACCTAAAGGTAGGTATATATTGTAAAGACAATTTTATTTGTTAACAGCAATTTAAAATATAATATTGAAATTGTCAAAAAGAAGTTATCGATCGAAACAAGATGGAAAAAAGGTTATTAAAACTTGCGTATCTCCTTGGCCGAGGTGGTTGACAGGACGCGTCTCTCTGGGGGATGAAATACAGCTCCTAAACTGCATACAGTTAACCAAGTGCTCGGGGAATCTCCAACATCCACACAAAAATCGAAAATTCGACTGTTCAAAATTACCAGGTAGGACTCTCCCTGAATTAAACGTCCGAAAGGAGGCGAATTATGCCCGTACAAAAAACCCTAGGGAAGAAAAAATGTTGTAACCAATTGCTAGTAGCATTTTTTTTTTCCCAAAAATTAATCAACTATGTAAATTACACAAAATTAAAACTTCCTTGAGAAAACGTGAACAACAGTGAAGAATATATAATTTACATACCTTTCTTGAAGGGTTTCGTTCCCAAAATTGATAAGGAAATCTGTCGTCTTAATGACTCGGCGTGGTGATGGTAAAGATAACACTATAATCCCAAAACGGCGTGATTTTCCACAAAAATATCACCATCAAGTACCTCTACTCATAAATATACGTAGAAAATCACCAACGGCACAACGCTAGATATATTCCCAAACTGGATGATTGCAAAATAATCAAAATTTCTAGGCGGCCAAGTACTATCTCCGCTGAAGTCACGACAGACAATGTCTGCGTCAAAGTTAACAAAAAAAACAAAAAGACAGACTAAACGCTTATCTACCTTAAAACCTATTAAAAAAAAACGAGGCAAAGATTCAAATGCTACTCAAGACAATGGTTCCACTTCCTCCTACTAGATGGCGGTACCTACCCAACGATAAGAATTTATTTCCCGTGTACGTCTTTTATTCATCGTACATTAATATTATAAAATCATGGATTTGGTTATGCCCTGCTGAAGAAATAACAGAGTAAATTATTCGCTATTATTTATTATTTAAAACCAAATAGAATGTCTCGGCAATAGGAATTTAGGTACCTAAAGTACGTTGACAGCAATGGTAACAGTAGCAACACCAAATTTGACAGAAAGGACGTCAATGAACTGATTTGTTTATAACAATTAACACAGCTCAAATCAGTGACCCAAAATTTGCCCTATACATTAAGATCGGAGAGATTTCTTACAGCGGTGATAAAGGACAGGATACCATGCTAGCCGACTGACCAGGTAGGTAGACAAATATATTATTACATTACTCTACCAAAATTTATCGTTTACAGAGTGTGACCGGGGAATTGACCATTTATAACAAGGCATATTAAACATCTATCGAAGATTGGAAAAAAGATTATAACTAATTGATCGTACTTTTATTTATACATTAGATGTCTTAGTACGAAAAATAGTTTGGTATGAAACCTTATGTAAATAATTTCTCGATAAATAAACGCTGGTAAAATATAAACTTTGTTATTGCTATGGGGTGAAATATTAGAATGCAACAATCCCTCCTTACTTCAAGAAAATTTACCCCTGTAAATTTTCACAAGCGCTAGCGGACTTCAGATCTTTCACGCTCCATATGCCCTTAGAATAAAATGGCCCAATGAATTTTGGTGCAAGTTTACTTGTGAAATAGTTGGCGGCATTAGACAGGGCAAAATTCTTCCTCCACACCAACTGATTAACTAGAAACTCTTCGTGCCTACGCCGTAAATTGTATGTCCTCTCACTTTTCTTAGCAGCTATATCCAACCTTCTTCTTACTTCCGCGAACATTTTCTTGATCCCTTCTTCTCTGTCCTCCTCATGTTCATCCCCTTCATTTCTTGACTCCACCGTATTTTTAAACTCCCACCGTTTAAAACCATCTTCCTACCAAAGTTTACGTAATAGGGAGTGTGATTAGTGGCTTCGTGTACCGCTGTTCTTGTTGCGCAGGCTACCTTAGATAGATTGACGTCCCAAGTCCGGTGGTTATCAGAAACATAAATTGCCAACATAGTCTTAAGGGTCCTGTTAAACCTTTCCGTAGGGTTGGCTTGGGGGTGGTAATTGGCATTAAATCTAATCTTTACCCCATATTGCTCGGTCAATTTTTGGAACTGTCGAGATCTGTACTGCGGTCCATTGTCACATATAACTAGTCTTGGTACGCCAAACAACAGAAACACGTCCTCCTCGAAGCCGCTCTAAGCGGAAACGCCAGAGAGAACCTACTAAACAGATCTGTCACGACAAGAATATATTTGTGACCACGGTTAGACCGAGGTAAGGGTCCCATCAGGTCCGTGGAGACGATTTCCCATGGAGCCTGTGCCCGAGGTTGAGCAGTCATCAGGCCTTTAGGCCCCTTCTGCTCTGGTTTGTAAGCAGAGCATTTAGGGCACCCCCTAACATACGCAGCGACATCTGACCTAAATTTTGGCCAATAATATTTTTCGATGATACGGTTATACGTTTTCCAGACACCCATATGGCCACTCGTTGGTGGATCATGTGCGGCCGATATCACATTTTTGCGGAGTTCTTTCGGAACCACTTGTTTCCAACACTCTGACGGCGTATCTAACTCAACGTATCTTGGCTTTACGTACTTATACAACCGCCCGTCAGTAATTCTCCAATTTGGAAACTTAAGTGGTCCTTGTTGAACTTTCTTAACCATACTGTGATACCACTTATCCGTAACAGGACCAGTGACTGCCTGATTTTGGACAGAGTCAATAAGAGGTACTGACCTGGGTAACATATCCGGTACTAAGTGTTCTTTCCCCCGCCTGTGGACTATTTTAAAATCATATTGTTGGAGGCGCACTGCCCACCTCGTCAGTCTTCCGGTGGGGTCCTTTAAATTTTGGAGCCAAACCAACGAATAGTGGTCCGTAATTACAGTGAACGGGACTGCCTCAATATAAGGACGCAGCTTCTCAATTGACCATAGCACGGATAAACATTCCCGCTCGGTCGTGGAGAAGTTACGCTCTTGTCTAGTCAAAGATCGACTGAGGTAGCATATTACCCGATCGCCTTCGGGGTGTGGTTGGGTTAACACCGAACCGATCCCGTAGCCTGATGCATCACATTGGATGACAAATGGGAGGTTATAATCTGGGCAACTGAGTACAGGCGCCGAGACTAGACACTCCTTTATTTTATGAAAAGCCTGTTCGCATTCCGGCGTCCAGGTGAAAATTCTAGACTTTTTCAGAAGTGCCGTAAGAGGAGACAAAATAGAGGCAAAATTCGGAATGAACCGCCTGTACCACGAGAAGGTTCCCACAACTCGCCGTACTTCTCGAACAGTGGTAGGGGTAGGTAGTTCCAGCATGGCCTTCACTTTATCCGCGTCCACATGCAGGCCGTTTCTATCTACCACATATCCTAGATATTTCATATCCGGACGACAAAACTGGCACTTTTCCCAGCTAACGGTTAACTTAGCTTCCCGCAACCTTCGAAAGACTTCCTCTAACACCGCTAAGTGTTTTTCGAAGGTTTGGTTCACCACCACTACATCGTCCAAATATACAAAAACATGTGGTTCAAGATCCGCTCCCAATACGCGATCGATTAACCGCTGCCAAGTGGCTGGCGAATTGTGCAGTCCAAAAGGCATGCGCCTAAATTGGAACAACCCTCTGCCAGGGACGGTAAAAGCCGTGTATGGTCTCGAGGCTTCCGCCACCGGCACTTGCCAGTACGCGGACTTAATGTCCAGAGAAGATAAATAGTGCGCCTCCCTTAACTTGTCGAGGGTATTCGAGATATAAGGGAGGGGGTAACTATCCCGTTCTGTGACTGCATTTAACTTGCGGTAGTCTACACAGAAACGGTAGCCACCATCTTTCTTTTTAACCAGTAAAATCGGAGAGGACCATGCACTATTAGACTTCTCTACAATTCTCTGCTTTAACATGTCTTCCAGCTCTCGGTCGATGTGGGCCTGAATTACAGGTGACACCGGATAGTAGCGTTGCTTGATAGGGGTGGCCTTGGTGACGATGACATGCTCCGCCAAGTCAGTGCAACCTAACTCACTTCCCATCAAACCTCGATTCCGGTCTAGCAATGCCTGTAACCGATCTGCCTGTAAAGGAGTAAGAACAGTCTTGCTCCTCAGGTGATCAACTGCATCCAAGCAAACCGGTTGATCAGAGAAATGCCATTCGTTGTGCCGTAGGTCTGGTACGATACCCATATGTCGCCAAAAGTCTGTCCCTAATATTAACGAGTGCGGCAACTCCGGCACCACTAACACTTTCATCACTTTCACTCTATCTCTGACACAAAAGGGGATGTTACACTCACCAGCACTTTCCACTTGTTGGCCATTAGCCACAGTATATTTAGGTCTCCTAGTAGTATCCACTGCTAAGCCTAAATCTCTTATTAGCTTCCAGCCATGGCTACCTATAATTGTAGATGAGGCCCCAGAGTCAAGTAGGCCCAATAATGTTATGCCTAATATGCCTACCTTAAGGTAAGGGCGTTCATCATGCTGGGCATGTTCCAGGATAAAATCCAAGATGGGTTGGAAATTTTTGGTCGAACTTCGAGTTCCGACACCCCTCACTCGACCACTTAGGAGCGCCGGATCTCGTTTCCCTTATTCGCGCAAGTAGGACAAGTCCTTACCGTAAATCCTTCCTTTTGGCACTTAAAGCAAGTGAGTTTCCTAGGTAAGGCGCACCCAATGGCCTTATGTCCCGGTTGTTTACACCGGTAACAAATAACCACTTTGCCTGGAGCACTTCTATTAGTGTGGGTCTGGTATGTCGGTTCAACCACATCCAAGTTCTCCGTCACATCTAAATAAGCCAGATCTCGCTCTAGGGCACTACTGCGTCTAGGGGAAGGTTCAACATAGCTGTTAATCATATCCCTCCTAGCCTCTATACTGCGGCCCGCCGCACGAAGTTCCGCCATCGTTACTGGCATAGGATCATTGAGACGCTCCAAATAAAAAGGGTGAAGATTTCTTAAGACGATCTTCAATTTTGCCTCCTCAGAGATCGTACACCTCAAACGATTAAAATAGCTGGACATGATGGCCAGGTATACGCCGATTGATTCCGTACCATGTTGAGTTCGTTTTTGAAGTTCTTCAAATAGGTCATCTTCATAGCTCGAGGAAAGATATTCTTCCCGGAATTCGTTCACCAGTTCGTCCCAACTCGACACTCTTTCACGACAATCCTTATAGAACTGGTACGCCTTATCAGAGAATAAATCAATTCCTGAACCAAGAAGTGTATCTTTTGAAACATTTCGAGCTACTCTGAGTTCTTCAACGCGCTTGAAAAAAGCATTCATGGACACTCCAGCCTTCTTGTCTCCCGAAAACCTTTGAAGATTCCATTTGTGAGGCGGAATCATTTTACTGGAATCCATGAGTTGACTTTGAAAATTTGTGGCTGCACCACCAGGGGGACACAGGTTCGGATCACCTACCGAAGATGATCTCGACCCACTGGCTATGCCCGCCTGGAAAGCGCTTGCACCTAACTGCCCTTCCATAAAACTTAAAGCGGGTGGTACTGTACTCCCCTCTTTTCTCTCATAGTCCTCTAACTTTTTGTTGAACTTCTCCATTAGCGACAATGCAAGAGCCACCATTTCCGACTTCGCCTTCTGTCCTTCTTCCCCATCAGCAATCATATTATCAATGCGTCCCAGCGTATGACTCCATTTTGTTTGAATTTTCAACGCCTCCCCACTCTTCTTTCCTTTTTCAAACTTCTCTATCATAACCTTCAAAGCTTCCATTTTCTTCTTAATTTCTCCATAATCTTGCTCGAAAGTAAAAGGATACTCGGGATACTTCAAGCTGTCTCCTTCTCTTTCTAACTGAAGTGCCTGTGCTAGGAGGCGACGCATTTCTTCACTGTTGCCGAGTGCAATGCCCCGAACAGTTAACTCATATTCGAGTTCGTCCTTATCGAGTCGATTTACCTGGATTCTCCTCGACATCTTGACTGTAAAACCTTCCAAATTAATCACCCAAAACCCACTGTAACACTATATTTGATTGCTATCTGTATATATCACCACGATTACACTGTAATGAAACGATAAATAGGTCACCAGTACACGTCACTGTGTATGAACCACTACGTCATACATACTAAACTATAAAAAAAATAAACTACTAACACTATTTCACTTAATATAGAAACCTAATTACCGTTTAATTAAACTTTTACAGTAGAAGACTTATACCGGAACCCGGTCTCCCCCCACCACTTTTTTTTTTCTGGTGGGGGGTAATTAGAGTAATTAGAGCATTGTCGGTAATTAGGGTAATTAGAGCATTGTCGGTAATTAGGGTAATTAGAGCATTGTCGGTAATTAGACTGTAATTACAATGGAGGTAATTAGAGTATTGTCGGTAATTAGACTGTAATTACAATAGAGGTAATAAGAGTAATGTCTGTAATTAGATTGTAATTACAATATAGAGGTAATTATAGTATTGTCGGTAATTAGACTTGATGTAACTACTATGGTGGTAATTGGAGTGATGCAATTGTAATTGTAATTAGTATATGTATCAATAAGTATTTCAAGTATGTAAGTGTATGATAGTAATTAGTATGGTTGGAGGTAATTATGGTTGTGGGAGGCAATTAACTGTCACATTTCATTCTCATACGCAGATGGTGGGGCGAGTTCTATCATATCTCTATAAAAGCGGGAGAGGAGTTAACATGCGATCATTGTGTAGCCTAGTGTTCTAGAGTAGTAAAAAGTGAAAATGTATGTGTGTACTGATTGTGGTAAAAATTTTACACGTGGTGACAATTTGCGACGTCATCAAAGGCAATCATGTATACAACCAAGCCATGATGGATCTCCACCAGCAAAGCAGTTTAGAGCGGACACATTTCCTTCAACATCAACAAACATGCAAACATGTAATTGCTGTAATGTGACTCTAACAACGTCTCAGATGAAGTCACATAAAAGAACGTTACAACATAGAACAAGGTCATGTGTTCCTATGACGAATGGTGTGGAAATTGTCCAAAGTGCCTTCAGGAACAGGATTGTGACGTATCGTGTGCACAGTGAAAATAATCATATAGACTACACAATGTTCTTCAACGAGATCAGACCCAAAATTTTAAATCTATTGGAAGAAGTTTTAAAAATACATAAAGCCATTAAAGTGAATATGGAAACGTTCGCAAGATACATATTACCTACACAGGATCTGGTAGAGATGAAATCATTTAATACCAGCAACAGAATTTTGGATGAATCCATGGATCTGAGGAATATCTTGGACAGCTTTGTGGATTCTATGATTATGCAAACTACGGAGTTTCAAGAACGTGATTCGGGTAAGTTAATATTTATCAAAATATGGGAATAATAATTAACGACTATTCATTTTTTAGGGTGGGCTCTTGAACGAATTACATTTCTTGAAATCAATGTCAACAAGTATAGTCCTATGGGAGGTTCATCCTACATTAAATTACCAAAATATATTTCAAATAAGGGAGCTGTGATAAATGTAGAAAACCAGGATCAAAGTTGTTTTTTTTGGGCTGTGACTTCAGCATTATACCCTGCAAATGGTCATACATCGGACACAGCGTCATATCCGCATTTTTCAACAGTATTAAATGTAACAGGTATGAGTTCTCCAGTAAAATTACGAGATATTTCAAAGTTTGAGGAAATGAACAACATTTCAATTAACGTATATGGGTTAGAACAGATATTTGAAAATAATAGAGTAAAGTATGAAGTTGTAGGACCTACTCGGGGAGAAAACTGTATACACACATAAATTTATTATTGATCTCTAGCGAGTGTGATGATGATAATCACCATTGCAATAAAGATTGTGCCAACAGTCACTACTGTTGGATAAAAGATATATCTAGGTTAGTTTCTACCCAAATTTCCGGTAGCGATCATAAAAAACATTTTTGTGACGGTTGCTTATTATATTTTAATAATGAACGTCAACTATTTCAACATCAGAGAAACGATTGTAATCACATTTACACCACAACGCCAACAACAAAAATACGGGTAGATAAATTCGAAAAGGAAGTTGCAGAAAATATATTAAAATTTGAGAATTTCGAAAGACAAATGCAAGTGCCATTTGTAGTATATGCTGATTTTGAATCGATTTTAAAACCTATCAATACTTGCGAACCAAACCCCGAACGTTCTTTCACAAATAAAACTTTTAAACATGACCCTTACTCATTCGCATATTTCATAAAATGTTCTTTTGACAATTCTCTATCTAAGTTTGAGCTGTACCGAGGTGCTCATGCGGCCGAAGTATTTGTATCACGTATAGAGGCTGATTTAAGGAATATATATAATCAACATATGAAAAACATAGTCCCAATGGCTCCTCTTACACCGCAAGAAAGCCAAGACTACCAAAATGCAACCACATGCGGTATATGTAATAAGCCTTTCGAAAGAGAGGATGTAAAAGTAAGAGACCATTGTCACTTAACGGGTAAAGTGCGTTTTGGTGCTGCACATTCCATCTGCAATTTAAATTATAAATTACCCAAATTTACACCTATTATATTCCACGGGTTAAGTAATTACGATAATCACCTATTCGTGAAAGAGCTCTGTAAACACCGAGTTAAGGTTGATGTAATAGCACAAAACAAAGAAAAATATATATCCTTTACGAAACACATTTATATGCATGATTATGTAAATAAGAAGGGTGAAACAAAGAAAAAATTTTTACAACTACGATTTATCGATAGTTTCAAGTTCTTGTCTGCATCATTACAAAATTTGGGTGTGAGTTTAGATGATAACCAGTTGGTGGTAACACGAAGTTTCTATAACGATAATGCCAAATTCAATTTAATGAGACAGAAGGGTGTGTTTCCATATAGTTTTTTGGACAGTTTAGAAAAATTAAATAAATTGGAATTACCAGCCAAAGAAGAATTTTTTGATAATTTAAACAATGAACACATATCGATTGCGGATTATCAACGTGCTAATGATGTGTGGAATTTATTTGAATGTAAAAACTTGGGGGATTATTCAGATCTTTATTTAAAATCAGATGTGCTTCTTTTATGCGATATATTTGAAAACTTTCGTGAAATTTGTTTGGATAAATACAAACTGGATCCAGCTCAATACTATACAGCTCCAGGTTTATCGTGGGATGCTATGTTAAAATTAACAGGGGTGAAGTTACAATTATTAACTGAAATCGATATGATTCATTTTTTTAAAAAAGGGATACGGGGTGGCTTAAGTCAGTGCTCAGAAAGAAAGCATATTGCAAATAATAAATTTCTACCCAATTACGATCCCAACGAGCCATCATCATTCATAACTTACCTCGATGCAACGAATTTGTACGGATATTCAATGAGTCAATGTTTACCAACGGGGGGATTTCAATGGCTGTCCAAAGCGGAAATTGACGAATTAGATATTATGAGTATTTTGGAGGATGACCCCCACGGATATGTTTTAGAGGTAGATATACATTATCCACAACATTTGCACGATTTGCACTCGGACCTCCCATTTTTAGTCGAAAATATTGTTCCACCCAAATCAAAATCAAAATTAGCGAAGTTAATACCAAATTTAAACGACAAAAACAAATATATCGTACATTATTTAAATTTAAAGCAGGCTGTTAATAATGGTTTAGTGGTTTTAAAAACACATAGAATTCTTAAATTCAATCAATCGGCTTGGCTGCAAAATTACATTAACCTTAATACTCTTTTACGAAATAACGCAACAAATAAATTTGAAAGAGACCAATACAAATTAATGAATAATTCCATATACGGTAAAACAATGTAAAATATTGATAACAGATCCGACATAAAGCTGGTTACTCACTGGGAGAGTATCAGGCGTAGTAAAGGTGCAAATGCACTAATATCTCGCCCAAACTTTAAAACATGTTCAATATTTACCGAGGATTTCGTGGCTATTCATATGGGTAGACAAAAGGTACTTTACAATAAACCAATCTATGTAGGATTTTGTATATTGGAATTATCCAAGACGGTACTATACAATTTTTTCTATAACATAATTAAAAGTCAGTTTGGTGAGAACGCGGCTTTATTATATACAGACACTGATTCATTAATTATTAAAATTTTTACAGATAACTTCTACGATTTTATAATAGACAATCCCGACAAGTTCGATACTTCAAACTATCAAGTGGGAAATATATTTAATGTACCTAAGGGTGTGTCAATTTTAGGTAATTTTAAAGACGAATTCCCCGCGGACCCAATAATTAGTTTTTACGGAACAGGCGCGAAGGCATATTGTGTACAATCTGTGGCAAATGAATTAAAAAAAGCTAAAGGTGTAAAAAGATCCGTCATTCAAAAAGAGTTATCAATAGACGACTATAAGCAAATCGTTGAACGAGGAGGTTTGATATTTAGAAAGATGAATACGTTTAGAAGCTATTTGCATGATATATATACCGAAGTAAAGAACAAAGTGGCTTTGAGCCAGTATGACGATAAGCGATTCGTTATTCCCAATACAACTAAGACATTACCGTGGGGGCATTCTGATGTACAATTCTTTCAGGACGAACCTGAACAAAACATACGCTGGTTAATGTCAGCCATAAATGAAGTTGAAAATTGTTCTGTAAAAAACGAAAAGTTGGATAAATTACTCGCAGCCATAGCTGAGTTAAGTCAAGAATAAAAATACTTCACTGAAAAACTTATTGAAACATTATTTTTTCAATGCAAGGGTCTAAAACTAAGTTAAGTTGTGTACTTTACGAATATTATTATTCTTTTTGGAAAATGTGTTTAATAAAATATATATATATAGGAGAACTCATACTGATTTCAACAAATACATTATAAATTAAATTCTTAGTTTAACTGTATACTTATCAAATATTGTATGTATGTAAGACATTTTTTGACAATTGTACAATTTTAGGTTAAGGTTAAAATTAATTATGTAACTAAAATGTAATAATAATTGGTTAATAAATTTCAATTTGAATTTGAATTGTTGTTAATTATTACCACAAAATGACAATTTAAAATAATGCATCGCTTTATTATGTGGCTGGGTATTGTAATATGGCTGCAAGGATAAGCACACCTTCTTTGTTAAATTTGTGTTTAGTTTCAATGATGTACAGATTAATTTAGGTTATGTGACAACAATGCTGGCGTCGACTCTACTAAATTTGTATCGTGTGGTATTTGGCTTGGGTTACGTGGCAACAATGTTGGCGTCATTTCATAGTCATGGATGTAATTACATCAGTTGGCACGGCGTGGCTTGGCGCCACAAACGTATAATGCTCTCCGTTACGTAGTGGCGTGGGTTTCCTTCAACCAATAGAAAGCGAGCATTGGTGGCGTGATATTATATCGACCAATGAGAAAGAAGTTGACCACCCCAACCTCTCTAGTAGTGACAGAGGTGGAGGGGCGAGAGTGGTCTAGAGCTTCTTTGAGATGCTACAAAAATTCTTTCCACCTTCAACTTTCGTCGTGTGTACAAGTGCCACAAAAAGTGCTCCGTTTTCGCATTTTTGTAATTGTTTTTTTGTGTTCAATCGTTTTTGTGTTCGTTTTGTGAAAATGGTAAGACACCTAAAGAAGAATGCGGCCGGTGGTAGTCGCAAACGCCCGTTGGAGGGTACATCACCTGCATTAGTAGGTTTAAATTTGATGGCCTATTTGCAAAATTTTGTGCCGGACCCTATTGTCAGCAATATTGTTGAAGCACCCACAGAAGCTGGTACTGTAGTGCAACAGCAACATGCAAATAATGCCGCAACCAGCGTGGGTGAGGGTTCGGCGAACGTTGCAACACCGCCGGGGCCATCTACCAGCGGAATAAATATTTTGCAAGATGTTATAATCCCGGCGGAAAACAATATATATGAGGCCATCTCGCAAGCCTCTAATAATGGTGAAGTACAGCTTCAACAGGCGTATTTTGGCTACCAACGGACGCACGCGATTGACCACCCTGACACGGAATATCCTGTATTGCATTTGCCCGATGATGGCGCCGGAATTAATTTCGATGCCATCGTCGACCAAAATGCAGTACAGCAAATTCAAGATAACCTTGAAGCGGAAGGTGAGGTGTTACTTTTGAGAAATCAAATACTTAAAAGTAAATCTTTACATTCCGGCTCAGGTGGTCAGGGTGGACGACATCATAATAATAATTTCTCTGGCTCCCAACACCTACCCACGGTGTCGCTTGTAGATAGCGACGACTCTGATGACGATTTTGTGAAAAAACCAAAGATCGACAAAATCATAATTCAAAAGATAAAACCGTCATCATCGGCGTCGCTAGGAAGTAGACAGAGAAAGGCTGTAAAGAAACCGAAACAAGGAATGCGTCGTCCTTCTCGGAATCCGACCCCAGTAACTGTTGAAATAATTAAATTGGGGCCGAAGACTGAGGAGGACAATGCAATCCAAAATATAATCGATTTACAGACCGCTATGCCAACGCCTCTTACCCCTCTTACGCCCGCAACACCACCAACACCTGTTGAACAGGTTTTCAAAATTGTTAAGGGCAAGAGAGGTAAAAAGGCACCAGCAAAAAGGTCTGTTTCGGTTTCTTTACCTGATAATATTCCGTTAGAACAACCTAGTTGCTCTAATGCAATATTACCGACGCCTTTAAGTGGTAGCAGCACATTAGAACAACCGAGTTGTTCTAATGTGGTGGTTCCAACACTTCCTCTGGTGGTGTCGCAGCCACTTGCAGAACCGATTCAACATCCCTCAGAAGTTGAGTCGGTTCCACAGGTGGCGCTATCACCACCACTACCTATTCTAGAGCCGGCTCAGGATTCTTCAGATTCAGAGCCGGATGTATTTCTGTCTCAGCCTGAGAATAGAAATATATTAAATAACTTCTTAAATTTCTATTCTGCGGCTAAGGCAGAATATCAGGAGAAAGTGGCAGCAACCCAAGGTGATGCGGACCGAGAAATTGAGGTTAACGCAAGGTTAGCTGAAGCCATTCGCCAGGCTAACCAAGAGTTAGCCGAAATAGCTGGGCGCCGCGTCGCTTTGGAGAAAGCCGAAAGGGCGTTGAGAGCAATTGAATCGGGTCTAAGTAGAGTCGGGCGGTAAGGCTTGTACAACACACATGGTGGAGAGGCTTTGTTATGCAGTTTTTTTTCTAGTTATTAAGTTAGGTTAAGTCATTGTAAATATATGTAGTTAGTTTATTAATAATAAGTATTGTACATAAAAAAAGTGAAAAAAATATAAAAAAAAAATATATATAAATTTTTTTATACGTATAAATGTAAAAAAAAAATATTGATTAGTATAAGTATTTGTATATATTAAATTATCGTATAAATGAATAATTAGGTTAAGTAATTGTAAAGAAGAAAAAAAAGTTAGGTTAAGTCATTGTAAATATTTGTAGTTAGTTTATTAGTAGTAAGTAATTGTACATAAAAAATAAATATAAAAAAAGTTTAAAACAAATTTTAAAGAGTAAATAAAAAAATTTTAAATAAAATATGTTAAAAAAAATTAATTAGTTAATAAAATAAATACACCACATGTAATTAATTAATTGTGCATATTATGAGCACATGTTTGACATGAATAATTAAATTATGTAATTGTAAATAAACACATAATGTAAAGGTTAATTAATTTAAATAAATAAAGAGTTTAAAACATTTTTCTTAATAATAAAAACTTTAATAAAATTACAAACTTGTCTTTTATTAGTAGTAAGTAATTGTACATAAAAAATAAATATTAAAAAGTTTAAAACAAATTTTAAAAAGTGAATAAAAAATGTTAAAAAATTAATTAGTTAATAAAATAAATACACCACATGTAATTAATTAATTGTGCATATTATGAGTACATGTTTGACATGAATAATTAGATTATGTAATTGTAAATAAACACATAATGTAAAGGTTAATTAATTTAAATAAATAAAGAGTTTAAAACATTTTTCTTAATAATAAAAACTTTAATAAAATTACAAACTTGTCTTTTATTAGTAATAAGTAATTGTACATAAAAAATAAATATAAAAAAGTTTAAAACAAATTTTAAAAAGTGAATAAAAAATGTTAAAAAAATTAATTAGTTAATAAAATAAATACACCACATGTAATTAATTAATTGTGCATATTATGAGTACATGTTTGACATGAATAATTAGATTATGTAATTGTAAATAAACACATAATGTAAAGGTTAATTAATTTAAATAAATAAAGAGTTTAAAACATTTTTCTTAATAAAAATTAATAAAAACTTTAATAAAATTACAAACTTGTCTAACTCAAAAATTACCCTCATATCAAAAAAAAAGTATTTAGGTTAGGTAGGTTAATAATAATATAAAAAAAAAATTAAAAAAATCGAATTTAAAACACATGAAAATCAAAATTAATGGTTAATTAGGAAAGGTCAAAGGTCAAATTTAAAAAAAAAACCGGAGAACCACCACCTCCTTTCTCCGGGGGGCGTCCGAGATTCGAACTCGTGGTCTTCTGAGTGGCCTCAAGTTCGACGCGTATTCGCCCGCTCGGCTAATCGAACGCCCCGAAAGAGTTAGGTCTATTTCATAATTTCAACAAAAAAACTACCTGCTCATCGATCCGTATTGACCAGGCAGGGTCGCAGCGCCTTAGGGCCTTAGGCTATAAAATCAACCCAAGCTATCGGCTTTATACATTTAGAACTGTATTATTTTGAATCAGTTTATATCTTGAGATATTTTAATTTAATTTAAATAATAATAAATAAAAGATAACCCTTTTTTTTCAAAATACTTTTTAATAAAATCATTCATATGTTCATTTGTTTTAATATTTATATGATTTACTAATTTTCACAACTTGTAATATACAGGGTGGCACAAATATTTTTATTTATTAAAAAATATATACAATTAAACTTAAAAATAAAATGAAATATAAATTTACATTAATAAATACTAATTATAACGAATCATCTTCTTCTGGTTCCAACACTTGGTCATCTGTGAGGTTGGACACAGTTGAATCCGTTGGAGATGATGGCCTAGAATTAGGAACCGTCTCTATTGACCAAACCGACGGTGAAGAAGCACGAGAATTGGACGCCGTCTCCATCGACCACCAGTCACTTGGGCTACTGGCATGTTGTATGACCTCACTGTCTATAGAGCATGTTGGAGCCATCACTGTGGAGTCACCAGTAGTTGAGGAGACGGTACTATCTTGTACAGGTTGTTCGGTCTCCATCTCAATACAAACTGAGCAACAGCAGCAAAGAACTTCATTTTATACATTTACCCCCTCCAAAACATCATACTTGTGTGAACACTTAATATCATAATAATTTCTTGACATTTGTATATAGAATAGTACTATTTTATACTCATACTATAAATAACTACCATAAATATCTAATTTAGTAAAACACGTTGTATATTATTACATGTATGACATACTTCAATTCGATGCAATTGCACCAAGTTTGTGCCGCAACATTTACATTTGGTTGCCATCTCCCTAGTCGGCACCCTCTTGGTCGACATTGATATTTTCCACGATGATGGGATCCTCCCGGTGGACAGCATCTTGATTCAAGTCCTGAAGCTCTTGATTTACACCATCTCGGTGTAACACCATTGCACCCATATCATTTTCTGCCAGTTCAGTGAGGAATCGTCTATAAGCCATCTTTAAATGTTGGAACTCAACTGATTTGATGTTAAACCTCCTCCGTTTTATATTCTATAATTCGTGACGGTGACGCCCTTCCTATGGCGTCAAGTTTACTATTAGCTATTTAAACCAAGAGTGACCACAAGAGGAACGCATTCAAACTTCTTACGTAACACAATCGTGTCTTAAAACAGAAGTGCATACAATGGTCCTACCAAGAGAGTGGAAATTAAAACCAATAATAGCAGTACAGCCGTATAGTTACAATAATTCAAGAATTTGCCATAATTGCTATACTGCATGGAGGAAGCAAATTATCAACCCATGCACTGGGCTGTGCAAAAAACGTGTAATTGAGAACCCAGTGCAGAAAAAAGAATTTCGAGACAGTTGTCCAAATGAAACACAATGTCGCAATTGCCTTAACATACTCAAAAGAACGAATTTTGGTATATATCGAGACGTATGTGAAGCTTGCAAAGCAGACCAACCACAATTAAGACAACGATGCGTGTACTGTAGTAAGTACGAGGACAATTGTTGGAACAACATTTGCATAAAATGTATGTCAGGGGCACTTATCTTGTGTGATCGCATTGGTGTGTTTTATAGTAGTTGGACTCACCATAATAGGGACTGTTGGTGTCTTAATTATAAATAAATTATATTATTTGTATATATGTATGTGTGTATGTAATATATATTATAACCATAAACTGTAAATATATTTTTAGTATTGTAATAACATATTATTTTGTAGGAAACTTTTAAAATTATACAAAAAAAAAAAAAATGATTATTTTTAATTTCTTTACAATTTAAAATGAAGGAAATAAATTAAATAAATATTAATAAAGTATATTCATTTTATTATTCATTTGTGACACATATTAAAATATTTCAATCGACATAACTATATAATGATACATTAATATATTTTTCTAGTTAATGACAATTTTAAACAATAGAAGCTATATCAACCCACGAATTGTGTTCTATAGATAGCCCCAGCCACTTTACCAGCACTTTATTTCCTTTCTTCTTTAATACATTTTCAACTAGATACACATCGGGGTATTTTGCTTTTAGTAGCTCCATTTCATAAAAACATCCCTTGATTGGGTGTTCAAACAAGTCTTCTATCAGGTAAGTTGTGGGATTTGTTATGTTTATTTTGGTAATTTTAAAAACTTTTGTTGAAAAGTTCGGTGTAAACCCTTTATCAAATACACCTTTATACTTGCTAATACGAACTATATCACCGAGATGAAATTTCGGTTTCAGAGCAATCTTAATATAATTATATACGTTTAAATGTGTAGTTGGTGTGACATCAATGGGCTTTCTGCCAGTTGTACGATGGAATTTGTCATTGTAACTTTTGGTAACGTTTGGTAGGATATCGAGCCATTTATATTTACCCATAGCTGAGAATTCTTTATACAACCAATTTTTTAATGTGCGGATTACTCGCTCAACAATTGCTGCTTTTTTTGTGCTATACGTAGAATAATGATTAATTTCGTGCCGCTTCATTAATGCGGAGAACTTTCTGTTATAGAATTCAGTACCATTATCGGTCTGTAAATTTCTCGGTGAATAATTTGCTTCTTGAATAATAGTCTGCATAGCCTTGGTAACTTCTACAGCTGCTTTATTTTTAATAGGTTTGGTCCATACGTACTTGGAATAGCAGTCAATCACTACAAGAATATAACGATACCCTCTATTTTTATCAGCGTATGGCTGCATTTCAGCTAGGTCTGCTTGCCACAAATCACCAAACCCCTTAATTATGGTTCGCCTTCTACGAAAATTTCGTCGAGCATTTCTATGTAACTCGTTAACAACTTGTAATTTTTCGCTGCTAACCTCCATTATAAAATTGTCTTCAGCTATATATCAATTTCAGACATTAGTTCTGGTGGAAATGTTAGGCCTCCGGATTGCACCTTCTTTGGTTGGAGTTCGGTGGCAATATGCTCTAATTTAGAGATTCTAGTGATTAAAGTATTGTGATTGTTTATGGCCGAACGTTTAACTTCAGAAATTACTTTATGAACATATTTCCTCATTTCTATTTTCATTTTCTGCATCATCTCATTATTTTGTTTATTGAAAATAGCGCGATTTTCTTCTCCACTTCTTATAAGTCCCACATCAACATATTTTTTCATTTCCCCAATAATTACATCGGTTGTATCAAAAATAGCTTTGGCAGCATTTTCATCATTTGTTTGTAGACGCTTGTTAACGTAATTACATGTTGCACCATCTTGATCATCGACAGGTTCCCCTAGATGTTTTAAACGCTTATTTTCAATATCATAGTGATTATCTCTGGTAAGTTTAAAACCCACGCCAGGTAATCCACGATGGGCTATTAACTTACTCGCACTAATTCTTTTGCTGCGTCCAAATTTGTCGATAGTGTTTACAGTAGACATTTCTGGTTGCATCTGATCCAGTTTATAAAATTTCAGACTATATAATACTTATTAAGTATAATGATACTATGTTTTATTTCATCTTTAATACACTATTTTTTCTTCCCTAAGTTCTGATATTATTTCTATTATTTCATTGTCGTGGTTGTTATTTCCCGCTATTTTCGAACTCCATAGTAGACGTAGACGATCCACGAGTTCGCTGGGTTTATTCCAAAAAATATATTCTTTATCTTTATTTCTGTACAATTTGTGGGTAGGTTCACGTTTTAAGCCGTGACCACTTGTTGACGATCGTGTCGCAATTGTAGAAGATGTTAATGGTTTGATAATTTTGTGAAATTTTCCACGCTTAGTAGTGTTATAGCCATTCGCTACATCGAATTTTTTGTAAGGTGCTTTTGTTTTTCTTAGTATTTCTCCATATATCTTACTCCATTCATCATCGAGAACACCCTCTCTATTATCATCTTAAATTGTTGGGCGTTTTAGAAATATTAGATCGTACAATTTAGGACTACCTAGATACACGCCAAGTTTCTTATTGCCATACCATAGCGTAATATTTCCATGGGAAAAACGTATTTCGGCATTGCCCATCAGCAGTTTGCCTGTCTTGGGATCTACACGCACTCCATATAAACTATCATACTTGGAATCACCAGATTTTAAATTTTGTATATGTCTTTTTACAACCTCATGTCTTTTTTCTAGTTTACTAGCTGGAGAAGTTTCGGATACAGGGGTTGTTCTTATTGACGATGGTGGTGTTTCCATAATGGGGATATAAGGTGGAACATCATCACCACCTACATACTTATCGGATCCTTCTTCAGAAGCACTCTCCCATGATACAGACCTCTGGGTGGACACCCTTGATGATGATGGTTTTGAATGTAATTGTTGGATATGAGATTTGTTCTCTGCTGCTGAAGATATAACATTTAAAGGTTCAGTTATCGGTTGGTAGATCTTTTCAAGTGTTACGTGCATCTCCATATCTTTGTTCTTGATATAGTTAAACTTCTTCTGCACAGCATCTGTTGCCTCAATCAGCTGTCGCTTGAGTGTTATTTCGCTACTGGGATGTGCAAGATTGTTATATTTTTTATTATCTTTGGTAACCTTCATCTTAGCGCATACGTAAACGAAGTAATCCTAACGACGTATGTAATTCAAGTGAAGTTTTTAATAAAATGCATTATGGATATATGAAGCTATCAAACCCTTTTCTATATCGCCCACCTTGTACTTCTCTATCCTTATCAATCACTAGAAATCCATATTTGTCATTCCAGCACTTTGCACACATATTTTGAAATACTGTAAACGTTACATCAGGTAACATGATCGGAAAAGATGTGATGCAGATTCATGTCGTCCTGTTTAAAGACAACAATTAAATTACTATTGTCTCTTATTAGCTGCTTCGGGATTCGAGAGTATGTCTGGCCAAGATAAAAACAATCCACATTTCTATGTCGGCCCATACTGAAATATCCCCTTATAACATCTTGTTTCTCACATATTACATCGTCAAATATAAACACAGACTCTGGCTTTGCCTCGGATGGTTCCACTATTTGCGTACCATTACTAAATGTATAAAATCCTAACCCCTCAATCGGCGCTAATACATTACGTAGATACTCATACTTGGGTTGATTTATAGACTTTGAGTATAGGTAAATATTTAAAAAACGTAAACCTAAACGATGCGTGATCAAAGATATTAAGACATTTGTTTTCCCACAATTCGAGGGTCCTATTATGAGGGCACGTACAGTTGAAGGTAGTAGTGGTCCATGGCGATTATCAGCACTTAACCCACGCCCAACTTTTTCATCCAAATTATCTATAGAAAGCGTTTGTTTCTGTTTCACAATGTGCATTGTACCGCGGCTAAATGTTATATAAGTAGATGTGTGATTTACAACTCTTATTTAAATGGTTTCTACGATACGATACACACGTGAAAAACGTACGAAGCGCGGTGGAGGATTAGTTAATTCCCTGATTAATAAGCTCCCCTTTGAATTGCATTTGCCAGGTTATCAATTTTGTGGTCCAGGCACAGATTTAAATAAAAGGTTAGCACGAGGTGATTCTGGCATAAATCAGCTCGATAAAGCGTGTAAGCAACACGATATTGCATACGACAAAAATAGCAGTAATCAAGCAGCCCGCCATAAAGCAGACTATCAGCTTGAACAGGCTGCGTGGAAACGAGTGAAATCTAAAGACGCAGGACGTGGAGAAAAGGCAGCTGCTTGGTTAGTCACAACTATAATGAAAGAAAACAACGTCTTGGTATGGGATGTAATTCACAATATCTCGCAATCCAATAAGGAAACGAATCATCAAGAAAACAAAGAAAGGTAAGAAGAATGTTAAAAAGATAGCGTTTGGATCTGGGATAGTACGAAAAGTGCGTGACACACTGCGAAATGCTGGAGGCAAAAGAGTAAAAGACCAAAAGAAGGTGACTGAAATTGCTCTAAAAGCTGCACGTCGATATATAAAACAGGCCGGTGGAAAACGCAATATTCAAACACCTCGAATTATACCAATTCCAAAAGTTGGTGGTATTTTACCTCTAATACCCATTTTTGCTGGATTATCTGCATTGGGTAGTTTGGCTGGTACGGCTGCTGGTATTGCTAAAGCTGTAAATGATGTGAAAAAGGGTAGAGAAGAATTAGCTGAAGCAAATCGACACAACAGAAGTATGGAAGCAATCGCTATGAAAAGTGGCAAGGGGATGTTTATGAAGCCATATCGAAAGGGAATGGGTCTTTATCTAAAACAGAATTCAAAAAACTAATAGACTCCCTACCTCGGAGACCTCTTACCGACATTGATCTTAAATATTATGCTAAGAAAATGAAGGTAGCACACTTTCGAGGTGTGTTTATGCGCGACTCACTACCAAGACATGGGCCACATTACAATGAATCTTCAATAATCAATTTGGATAGTATATATGGTCCTGGGACACATTGGGTGGCATATAAAAAACGAGGTGGTTTAGTAAATTACTTTGATAGTTTTGGTGATTTACCCCCACCTATAGAATTAGTTACATATTTCAATAACGATTCAAGGAGGGCCAACCAAATATTCTATAACTACAAACGTGTACAGAATTTTAACACAGTGTGGTGTGGACATTTGTGTTTAAAGTTTCTCTCTACAAAACAAATATAAAACGCCATGGAGCTGAAATCTATAACCCCAGCAATGGATCGAGAAAGTATCAAGCGAATGGGTCACTCACTAATTGCATTCTCCCGTTTGCGTAGTCTGTTGAAGATGAGCAAACAACAACTTGCAGATATGCCCAAAGAAGTGATGATTGGGCTTGCTTCACATGAAATTGCATTAGTATGGGATAAGCTACCTACACATCTTCAGAATGATATCGATATATTAAAATATCAATATTGCACAGAACATTACCTTAATGATTATGAAAGCAATGTTGACGTAAATGATGGTCCAACACCTAGAAAAATGTTTTGCTGCTATTGTAAGGTAAACGATGTAAATGTGGCATCCAATAACAATGTAAATATATTACCATCCACTTCTAAGAAGAGGAAATTATACCATTATTGCTGTAATCCACAATAAATTGGGTAACACAATTTAATTATATCAGTCATGTCGTACACGTTCACACTAACGAGCCGCTTAAGTGAGCTAAGTGTCAACTTTGATCCACCCATTGAACTGGATAGGAGCAGTCGTCATGGGTTAGGTTTAATTGGATTCTACTCTTACAACTCCATATACAATGTGGATGAAACAAATAACATCTTCCAATATAGGGTTAGTGCTAAAGATACATTCACTACTGTTCACATACCTCTGGGGGCTTATGAAATTGATGAAATCTATGCTGCAATGTTGAAAGCTATGAATATTGATGGAAAGGATTACACGCAAATATTCACTTTAAGGGCAAACAACAATACCTTAAAGTGCGAGATTTTGTCAAAGTATGAAGTAGATTTTAGACAACCAAATTCAATAGGAAGTCTGTTGGGATTTGGACCAATATATTTACAACCAAATAAAAATTACGAATCAACACAGCCTGTTGATATTATGAAAGTAAGGATGATACGCGTAGATTGCAATATTATTTCTGGAGCTTATCTGAATGCAGAAGAGTCACACACTCTCTTTGAATTTGACATAGACGTTGAGCCTGGCTACAAACTTACTAGAGAACCCAAAAATATCATATATTTACCTGTTAGACCTAAAGGGCGTCAGTTAATAGACAACATCACACTACGCATACTGGACGACAACGGTGATTTGATCGATTTTCGAGGTGAGAAAATTATTGTAAGGCTAGAATTGAAGAAAGTCGGATATCACCAACCAAATGGGTTTTCGATATAAACAGCGACAGCAAGTACATCACCATCAGTATGATACTGTAGCGAACAACAGTATGGATAAAAAGAAAGGGAGATGTGGAAAGCAATTCATTCAAAGTCTATACCTTAAACAGTTAAGACATAGATTGTCAGCTGAGGGTCAAGCCTTTT
Source organism: Rhagium mordax (assembly GCA_963680705.1). Taxonomy (NCBI): domain Eukaryota; kingdom Metazoa; phylum Arthropoda; class Insecta; order Coleoptera; family Cerambycidae; genus Rhagium; species Rhagium mordax. Next base: position 26,277,240 of record OY796664.1, read on the forward strand.
TAAAATCTATTGGATTAAAACTGCGAAAAAATTGGTCATAATAATGGTGGCTACTGCAACTAGTGACAAACTTGAGGTGTTTGATGAACCTGTGTTAGATCATTCCCTAGTTAGCCTACATGAGCATACATATAAACCATATGGATCCCCATATTACAGAAACTCTGATGAAATACGTATTCCCATCAATTTTCAAGATGTTATACTCGACATTTCAGAAAGTTATATATACATAGAGGGAAAATTTACTCCTAGCGACACCACAAAGCGTTGCTATTTATCCAATAATGCACTAGCATTTCTCTTTGAAGAGATACGACTGGAAATGGGTGATGAACAAGTAGCAGTAGTTAGAAGACCTGGTATTACTACCACAATGAAAACTATGGTGTCGTATGGGCAAACGCATGCACGCTCATTAATAACAACAGGTTGGGGTCTCACTGAAAAGAGACAAGATATTTTAGATACCACCAGTCACGTGTTCAGTGGCAAACTACCCCTTAAGTTCCTTATGGGTTTTGCAGAAGATTATACCAAAGGCATTCTGAATGTGAAGCAAGAATTAATTATGATAATTGCACGCTCATTTAAAGACTCCTATATCGGTGAGGTTGATGCAGAGTTGGATATCAGCAAAATTGAGTGGAAGATAAGGCACATTGTACCTGAAGATCGACAAAAGTTAAAATTATTGTATCGAATTAATAAAAGTGGTAATAATACCAAAGTTAAGATAGTCTACCGTGCGTGGGATTTTTATGAGCTTCCCTGTCTACGCGATACTACCTATGACATATGGGCTCTTAAACTCTCCACCCGTCTTGAAAGTCCACTTTTCATCCTTCTTGGCTTTCAAGGCACTGATCAGGCCAATGATAGAACAAAGGATGTTACACAGTTCAAACACGCAGACATAAATAATATTCGACTATTTCTAAACTCTGAAGTATATCCATATGAACGTTGGAATTTAGATTTCGATAAGAAGCTCGATTCTGCAGCATATTATGCTTATGAGAACTTCCAACGTAGTTACTATGATAAAGATATGAGCGAACCCATGATGGATCTTGGGGAATTCAGGAAGAATCCTTTGTTTGTCATTGATTGTTCACACCAACCTGTTGCAGTGAAATCATCTACAGTCGACATAAAGATAGAATTTGAAACACGAAAAGCGAAATTTCCGGAACAAACTCGAGTGTATGCACTTATACTTCATGATACATATTTAAGTTATAACGCATTAGATGGCTCGGTTCAGAATGGCTTTCTCGATGTTAAGTAAAAAAGAAAACATTTATTATTGTGCAATTAAGTAGTGCAGCATACCATTTCTATCAAGATGTCTGGAACATTTTATCAATAATAATTATGATGTACTTACAAATGTTCATTTTCTCAAAAAATGTTATTGTAGATTTAAATATAAAATTACAATGAAAACTGTTTTAATTATGCTAAGGTATTTTTAATTATGTAATAAAATGAATGTAATCTTTTAATGTGTATTTCATTTATTTATCCTTATAATACAAAATACAGCACCATATTGTTTACTGCAGACATATACAATATTTGGTGTAATGAATATGTCAATCAAAATTAACAGATTATAGTATTTATTTATCTACATTGTCCTCATTATCTTCTTCATCAGACTGGTTGAGTTGATATTTTTCAATGATATTCTTAGGTAGGTACTCCACTATGTCATATAGAAAGCGTTTTAGATCCACTACGCCCATATGCTCACAAAACTCATCCAAATTTAGGAAGCCACGAGAATATCTACCACATAAATTTACACCAATGCTACACGCCTTGGAAGTTTCTTTAACACGTCGAACTTCTTCAGCATCGAAGCAGACATTTATGTCATAATTCAAAGAATGCAGTGAATCCCTCCTTATGTCATCTAGTTTACAAGACAATCTTTCAATGGCAGATTTAATGTCTTCTGCCTTTACCCATCCGTGAGATGAATATTGCATCCACATGTTTTTTTGCTGGTTAGAGTTAACCTGGAATTAAACAAATAAATTAAAAATAGATATAAAGAGAATAAATCTAATCACATACTTACACAAAATATGATATCTATTCAATTTAAAATTGATATATTGTTCAAATCAATAATTCTATATTTACAAGTGAACAGATAATTATTTTTATAATACCCCCAAAATTCTTTCTAAATGTACCCCATTTTATTATATAGTAGCAAATGTAAACTAATAACTAACTAATACAAATATTGTTTCTTAAGTACTAGAAATTAAATACCAAATTGTATTATTGCGCTGGATTTTGCGCCGATATACATTGGAGGACGTTGTCCTAAATATGTCAATGTGTATTTACCACCGCTTGAATTAATTTTATTAATAGTATCTTCACTTATATTTTCTACAACCCGTTTTGGTAAAAATGATTTAAAATCTGTAATCGCACTTTCCTCAAATAAATGTACTACGATTGATTTTCCATATCGCGTATTGACCAATGACATTTTCTTTATATTATAAGGTTTATTTATAACTAACGATGTAATAGATCTTTGCACTAAAATCTCTGTATTTTCATTTATAATCGCATTAAGTGCTAATAAATCGAATTCGGAAAGTGCCATAGTTAAAATTTAAAATTGACGTACACAATGAAAGAATCGCAAAGAATAATATAATATATTGCTCACTTGAAATATATTGCTCACTTGAAATAAATTGAGATAACTGCACTACTCTCACTAGTTAACTCTTGAGTGAACAACTATGGATGTGATTTTGAGCTACCAAAGCGTTTTATTTATAGTGAAACATTCGCCCCCTCCAACCTACTTACCTCCCACCATACTAATTACTATCGTACACTTACATACTTGAAACACTTATTGATACATACACTAATTACAATTACAATTGCACCACCCCAATTACCACAATAGTAATTACATCAAGTCTAATTACCTCTATATTGTAATTACAATCTAATTACAGACATTACTCTTATTACCTCTATTGTAATTACAGTCTAATTACCGACAATTTTCTAATTACCTCCATTGTAATTACAGTCTAATTACCGACAATGCTCTAATTACCCTAATTACCGACAATGCTCTAATTACTCTAATTACCCCCCACCAGAAAAAAAAGTGGTGGGGGGAGACCGGGTTCCGGTATAAGTCTTCTACTTTTTACCAACACTTAGTTATCAAAACCAAACTCTTAAAGATACCAAAAAAAAATTAAAGATGGAGATATTCTAACATGTATGTTCTTCACAACAAAAAAAAATGGCCCCACGTTGGGCGCCAAAATGTGGCGTTCAAATTTCACCTAAAATTTAGCGTTAATAAAATTTATGAAAAAAAAAAGATCCCAAAAATCAATTATTATCGCTTTGCACAATACCTACACTGGTCTGATTGCCTGCTAGCTAAACAGTGGAGATGGGGTAGGTTCCACAAAAAAAAGCATAAATTAAAGAACAGTAGAAAATTATAAAGGGCGCCACATAGTTTAAATCAACCAGCGTCGGTGAATATTTGATCTATAAACCATGAAATCAAACACAAATATTTATATCCGTAGGTTCGGTAACAGAATATGTGCAAGCAAAAAAATAAATTGTAGGTACCTACTGCTTTGCTAATCTTCGAAAATACCTTATGGCAAAAATAAGTTAGCTGCATTAAATTTAATTAAGTGAGGTAAGCCAGCATTAATTAGAAATTATAAGATTAAAAAAACTAAATTAAACAAAAAACGTAGTACTACTATTACTATATTGAAAACTTGCTCTCGTCAACACACAACAAATAAAATGTATATATATATTATATATGATATTGTATACTAATAAAAATCTAAAGACCCAAAATAAATTCAGCCAAAGTTTTGATTGGTATTTGCACAATTATATATAAGTAAGTCTAAAGCAGTGACAGTAAGGCAGTATGAATATAGCGTTCAGACACTGATCTAATAGCGATTGTTAAGTATTTATGTATATTATGTGAAATTCTTAAATTAAGTTATAGCACAAGATAAACAACCGGAATGCACCGCAATATAGCTATATTATGTTTACATATATTTATTTGAGGAAAAATTTCCAGATCCTAACCTTTTGCGTTGAGTGTACAAATAATAATTGTGGCGCTGAGTATATCAGAATAATTGTGGCGCTGAGTACATTAATCGCCCACACTTAACAATGTGTGAATAATATTTAAATTACACAATAAATCATATAAACCCCAAAAAACTGAAAGAAATAATAATTGTGCAGTAGAGGCCAAAATAAAATTAAAATAATTACTTACGCACGAAGATCTTTCCAAGGAAAGAAAATTAATTAATTAGTAAAAATTTATCAAAACGATTTCAACTAGTTAAAGAATTTAACCCATATGACTTAACTAACCCTAATTAAATTACTCCTCCCTTTTAGCTAGGTATTTTTTTTCTTGAGACTACAAACAGAAGTGACTTTATAAAGTACTTAATGAACTAAGAAAATATATACACCATTATAATATGTACAAGTACCTAAAGGTAGGTATATATTGTAAAGACAATTTTATTTGTTAACAGCAATTTAAAATATAATATTGAAATTGTCAAAAAGAAGTTATCGATCGAAACAAGATGGAAAAAAGGTTATTAAAACTTGCGTGTCTCCTTGGCCGAGGTGGTTGACAGGACGCGTCTCTCTGGGGGATGAAATACAGCTCCTAAACTGCATACAGTTAACCAAGTGCTCGGGGAATCTCCAACATCCACACAAAAATCGAAAATTCGACTGTTCAAAATTACCAGGTAGGACTCTCCCTGAATTAAACGTCCGAAAGGAGGCGAATTATGCCCGTACAAAAAACCCTAGGGAAGAAAAAATGTTGTAACCAATTGCTAGTAGCATTTTTTTTCTCCCAAAAATTAATCAACTATGTAAATTACACAAAATTAAAACTTCCTTGAGAAAACGTGAACAACAGTGAAGAATATATAATTTACATACCTTTCTTGAAGGGTTTCGTTCCCAAAATTTATAAGGAAATCTGTCGTCTTAATGACTCGGCGTGGTGATGGTAAAGATAACACTATAATCCCAAAACGGCGTGATTTTCCACAAAAATATCACCATCAAGTACCTCTACTCATAAATATACGTAGAAAATCACCAACGGCACAACGCTAGATATATTCCCAAACTGGATGATTGCAAAATAATCAAAATTTCTAGGCGGCCAAGTACTATCTCCGCTGAAGTCACGACAGACAATGTCTGCGTCAAAGTTAACAAAAAAAACAAAAAGACAGACTAAACGCTTATCTACCTTAAAACCTATTAAAAAAAAACGAGGCAAAGATTCAAATGCTACTCAAGACAATGGTTCCACTTCCTCCTACTAGATGGCGGTACCTACCCAACGATAAGAATTTATTTCCCGTGTACGTCTTTTATTCATCGTACATTAATATTATAAAATCATGGATTTGGTTATGCCCTGCTGAAGAAATAACAGAGTAAATTATTCGCTATTATTTATTATTTAAAACCAAATAGAATGTCTCGGCAATAGGAATTTAGGTACCTAAAGTACGTTGACAGCAATGGTAACAGTAGCAACACCAAATTTGACAGAAAGGACGTCAATGAACTGATTTGTTTATAACAATTAACACAGCTCAAATCAGTGACCCAAAATTTGCCCTATACGTTAAGATCGGAGAGATTTCTTACAGCGGTGATAAAGGACAGGATACCATGCTAGCCGACTGACCAGGTAGGTAGACAAATATATTATTACATTACTCTACTAAAATTTATCGTTTACAGGGTGTGACCGGGGAATTGACCATTTATAACAAGGCATATTAAACATCTATCGAAGATTGGAAAAAAGATTATAACTAATTGATCGTACTTTTATTTATACATTAGATGTCTTAGTACGAAAAATAGTTTGGTATGAAACCTTATGTAAATAATTTCTCGATAAATAAACGCTGGTAAAATATAAACTTTGTTATTGCTATGGGGTGAAATATTAGAATGCAACAATATGAAACTCCACAAGATATAGTTGACGGTTTTTCAAACTATTTCTCCGATGTATAGATAGATTCGGATCCAACTCATATTAACGAAAATCCGTTGTCGATCAATAATAATTATATAAACATACGATGTATAACAGAAGACGACTTATTAAAAAACATAAAAAAACTAAAAAATAAAATGACGGCGGGCGTCGATAATGTTCCTAGTTTTGTAATCAAAGACTGCGCTGCGGTGTTCATTGAACCTCTACTTACTTTGTTTAATCTTTCATTGACCGCTTCAAAATATCCAGAAGTATGGAAAACCGCGAGAATTTGTCCAATACTTAAGTCTGGTGATCCTTCTCATATAAATAATTATAGAGCAATAGTAATCCTTTGTAACTTTGGCAAGTTATTAGAAATTATTATCTATGATTATATCTACAGCTCTGTCAAAGGCCAGCTCAACATGGATTCATGGAGAAAAGATCTACCGTCACCAACTTGGCCTCTATTACTCAATATATATCACAACATTTAGATTCACAAGGACAAGTTGATGTCATATATACTGATATACAAAAAGCTTTTGATCAAATAGATCATTTTTTGCTATTATCCAAACTGAAAGACATTGGTTTTTCCGATTCATTAATTTCATTAGTCAAGTCGTATTTATTTGATAGACAACAATTTGTTGAGTATGGAGGCTTCAGTTCAAAATTGTATATTGAAAAGTCTGGAGTTCCACAAGGGTCGAATTTGGGACCGCTTTTATTTTCAATTTTTTTTAATATTCTAACAACAATTATTGATTCTCCCCATTTATTATTTGCAGATGACCTCAAAATTTACATTGAAATTGATTCCATACAGGGCTGCGTCTCCCTGCAAAATGAACTTAATAAAATATGCGACTGGTGTTCCGAAAATTTTTTAAAATTAAATATTTCCAAGTGTAAAGTCATGTCTTATAGTAGGAAAGAAGATCCAGTTATTTTTGATTATCACATAAACAATAACTTACTGGATCGTTGTGTAACTTATAAAGATTTGGGAATTATTTTTGACACAAAACTCACTTTCACGAATGATATTAACGAGATGGTTAAATCATCATGTAGAGTTTTAGGCTTTCTAATCAGAAATTGGAGTGGTTTTGTAAATATCAATACCATGAAACTGCTATATGTATCATTTATAAGAAGTAAACTGGAATATGGTTCAATTATCTGGGATCCTTTATATCAAAACTCAATAATACTTATCGAATCAGTACAACGTAAATGTTTAAAATATATGTTTTTTAAATGCAATGGCTATTATCCTCAACGAGGTATAGATAACAATATACTATTAAATATGTTTGATTTAAAACCATTAAGATTTAGAAGAGAATGTGCTGTTTTAACTTTTCTATATAATTTAATTCACAATAATGTTGATTGTTCTTTGCTCTTAAATAAGTTAAAGTTTTTAGTTCCTAGGTTAGAGTTTCGTCGAAATAATACCTTCTACTGTGATGTTATTCATTCTAATGTTATGATAAAATCGCCTATATATAATATGTGTAAAACATTCAACACCATTTCTTTGTTATGTGATGTGCACCATGATAGTTTAAGTAAAATTATTCATATTTATCAAGAGAACTCTACTTAATAGATAAATAGATATGTCACAACTGCATTTTGTTGGTTATTTTTTATTTAATTACCTATTTTATTATTATTATTATTATTTTTTTAATACTATTTACTATTTGATCATCTTATTATATAGAAGTTACCATAAATTTTCTCTTGTGTTTCATACTCATTTAATTATTGTTACTGTTTTGTTATATAATATATCTACCACATTTTCTAAAGTTTTCCTGTAATTGGGTATTCAGCCTTATTCTGGTGGCCGTTGAAAACAAAACAACGTTCAAATGTTTCCAATAATTGCCTATTTCTCAACGTTGTGGAACATTTCCTATTCAGATGACCAAAATGCATTGAATAATGGTCAACGTCTTTTTAAGTTAGCGTTAAGTATTTGGCAATAAGCTTTACGACTTGCCACGGCACTTTTCAACGTTGTTTCTCTGTTTATAGGATAAAAAGTTAGGTTAAAATTTAAAATTACAAAACTAAAGATCAATATAACTTCTATTATTTTATATACATATAGATGCTTTTAATGTTCGTAGGCACCTAGGTAAACAGATTATCGGTTTTAATATAATTTTATTATATTTTAAAAAAATTTTATTAGATTTTTTTAAATCATAGTGCCTAATGGTGAACCATGGGGTTCGTTTTATTAATTAATGCTGACATTAATGAGGATCAGCGGTAAGTATCGGGTTGTTCTGAGGCTGAACAAATTAATAATTATAGATTATTCATTTGCCTTTGTCTTGGGGGCTTCTTCTGACGGGCCCATCGCCGCTGGCATTCAGTTCTGCAGTCATTTCATCCCAAATTTTTATTATTTGGGTCGTCTGACTGTTTTAATTTTCCTGTTTTTAACAAGTCGCTGGACCCTAGATATTTCACATATACAGCGTGTGTAAAAAGTATTAAAACATGACCATAACTTTTAAAATATTGATTGAATAAAAAAACCCTTGGATAGGTCGATTTTTATTTTCAATTACGCAACTTTTGATGGGATTTATAATTTCTAGTTCTACACACCCACTCCCCCAGCCACCCCAACTTTTTCTTTTTTTAAAATCGACTTATCCAAGGGTTTTTTCATTCAATCAATATTTTAAAAGTTATGGTCATGTTTCAATACTTTTTACACACGCTGTATTTGAAATTGTTTCTTGGATGTTCTTTTTTTTATCCATTATTTATTAAAGAAAAGACGATTATCTAACATCCAACTCTCTGAACTGAACTCACCAGAATCACCCAGAATTACGTCGTAGAATTAGAATAGAAATAAATATTAATTTTATAATAAACTGAAGTTAACTCCTTTACAAATTATAAGAGGCCACAAGCACAGAAGCAAAGATTCTTTGCACAGAACAAGGGTTATGTCAAATAAATTGGCAACTTCACAGGTATGTCCTTTTCAACGTTGAAAAAATGTGAACATTGAGAATTTGATGTCACCTGAATAGGATTAAATACTCAACGTTGGTAAACGGCATTGAAAAGTAATTGAAAACTTCTCAACGTTGTCTTATTTTCAATGGCCACCAGAATAAGGCTGAATCTACCTGTTGGAAATAAATCATTATTATTATTATTATTATTATTATTATTATTTCTAAAAAACATAATCCTACTGATTACAGTGATTTAAGACCTATTACTATTATACGGACCTTATCTAAAATTTTAGAAAAAATACTTCAAGTACAAATTTACAACTATGTAACGACGAATAATATTGTATCTCTCTGCAATCGGGTTTTCGAAAGGGCCATAGTACTGCTCTGTATTAGCGAACATAATTGATAACATATTAAGATCATTAGATAACGGTCACGCAACAGCTCTAATACTTCTCGATTTTTCTAAAGCTTTCGACACGATAGATCACTCTTTGTTATGTGTTAAACTGACATACTATGGTTTTGATGATATTGCTGTAAATTTCTTTGTGTCCTATTTAAGTGGTCGCCTTCAATCAGTGGTCATGGAAAATATTAATTCTGGTACCTGTCAAATTACTTCTGGAGTTCCTCAGGGATCTGTCTTGGGACTGTTATCGTACCCAGGAGAAGCTGTATAAGTAGTTTTAAGCAAAAGATCCCAATTAGACATAAGCACACAAGCTAAGGCTTGAATGGTGTATATGGAACATCTGTTCCATGTACACCATTTCTTTATCAAAATTATCTCGAATTTCACTTCAGTTCCTAAACCCAAAATTCCTTCTTTTTGCCTGGTATGCATGAATCCATGCATATCAGGATTTTTTATAAAATTTTAAAGACGATATTCAGTACACTTTCCAAAATTCCCTTTATCTTTTTCGGCCCATATCTCATGTTTGAACGAACGCATCCAGGCACGATGCAGCATGTAGAGACGACCAAGGACATGCATTGTCCTCAGCCAGTACCGATTCCTCGAAGGACGGACTGCGCCACAACAATGATCATAGCGCAGATGATCATTGTCATAAGCCGGTCTAACGGATCACAGGAATACTCCATAAAGGCGCGAGAGTGAATCTACCGTAGATCGGTAGCTCTCGATCTGATCTATCATAGACTGATCCACCTTCGTGGTCGCACTGATCTACGGACCCATAGGTTCACTCTACCCTCGCGTTCTGGAATTCCTAGTGAGTCCGTGACCTACGGCTTCCAAGGATGGTTGAGCTGGCCTCGCCTACCCATTGGTCATCGTCTCTACCGGGATCGTGTCTGATAGCACCATTTTGAAATTTTAGGAACTGTATCAAAAAGTGAAATTGCGGAATTTTGCGACGCCACGTGGCGACGTGAAGTGGTCTCGGGTCTTTTCCATATCTATAGTGGGAGACCTCCCAATGATCTCGTAAAATGGAAATACGGTATTTTTGGTTAAATCAAGCCAGGATAAGCCTCAGTGCGGTACGCACGGGTACCGGGGCACTTCCCCATTATTACCAGGTGACCGCCTTGTGAGATAGCATTCGAAGAGATTTCCCTTTTCTGAAATATCCACAGACGTCTAACGGCATATACCCCTTCTGGAGAATATTACCTTAAATTTTTAGTCTATAATTCTAACAGTAAATCTATAAAACCCACTCACTAAATTGCCAGTCACGTCCATGTAATAATTCTCTTTCGGCAATCGATCACTCGTCTTTAAGCGCGGCCGTCGCGGTCGCTGACCCCTTGTGGGGGTATCGTGGTTATGGTGGCAGACCTTGCTAGGTGAGGCTCTATATGTACTATGATGATTGTTTAATATATACCCTTATTTATTATCCATGTCTTCTTATTGCGTTCTAGTATTAGTCTAGTATCTGTGTTGACCGCATAGCTTACGACCCTCGCAATTGCATCGGTTTGACCATTCGGCTGAGCCAAAGAAGAGTGAACGAGCAAGACCTGTCTGGGCAGGTGTCAGAAGTGAATTGTGTATTGTGCAAAGTGTTTAGCTAGTGTTGTATCTTTAGTTCAGGACGTTGCGAAGCCTGTATACGAGGAAGCATTCATTGTCGACAGTTGCCGTTAATCTATCGATTTCGAGACTTCGATATATTAAGGGTTTGCCACGACCTGCGTTGAATTCAACGGCCAAGAGTTAAATCAGATGTGGTGACAGCGGTTGGTTGACTTAATACGAATATCGGTCGTTCCCTCCCACTATCACTGGTTATAACGAATGGTTAGCTAACGTTGACACAGCCTTAGCAAATTAGTTTAGTTATTAAACGTTGATAGGACCTATTCTTTTTTTGATATATACGGCAGATATATTTAATTCTCTACAATTTTGTCGCATACAATGTTATGCAGACGATTCACAACTTGAATACTCTTTCAACCCAATAAAGGTAAAAGATGCTTGTGAAAATATAAATTCAGATTTATATGCCCTATCAATTTATTCAAAAAATAATAATTTAAAACTCAATCTGAAAAATGTGCTTTCATGCTTTTTTGCTCGAACAAAATTAGAATTACCCTTACTGCAGAACTCAAACTTAAAATTAACGATCATATCCTAAATGCCGTCACTAAAATTAAAAATCTGGGTTTGCTTTTTGAAACTGACCTTCGTTTTACACAACACTTCATTAGTAAAAAAATCATATGCCTGCTTAAAACTGCTATATACAAACATTAGCATAATAAATTTTAAGATGAAAAAAAAGTTGTATGAATCGCTAGTCCATCCTATAATCAACTACTGCTTTATTGTTTATTTCTCCTGCTTGGGCAAGATTACAAAATATCGCCTCCAAAAAATCCAAAATTGTTGCTGCAGGTTTGTATGTAGATTACGAAAGTATGACAGAGTATCTTCAAATATACAACAGCTAGGTTGGCTTAAAATCGAACATCTATATGATTATCATTTGTCAGTGTCTATTCATAAGATCTTGTTAACTTCATCCCCACCTTACCTACGCGAAAAACTGATTTTTCGGGATAACTTGCATAATGCCAATTTAAGATTGAGAAATTTGTTATCTATTCCTGTACATCATACCACCTTGTTTCGACGTTCATTTTCTTACAACTCTGTGTTAATTTATAATAAAATAAATAATGAACTCAAGTCACTTCCTATAAATAGTTTTCGTAAAAAGGTTAAGGCTTATTTTCTGTTACAACAAAATTAAATTTGACAATTAACATATGTATTTCTGTCAAATTCTGTAAAATTTGGGATTGTTTTAAATTGTGCTATCTATCTAATTTGTATACTGTTAATTTAATTATTTATAAATAGTTATTGGAATTTGATTCTTTTATTACTTGTTTCCTTTTTCTTCTTTTACATATTCCATATTTTTTCTGTAATTATTATTGTTATTATTTTAGATTTATTTATATATTTATTTATTGTTTTGTTTGTATATCTGTACAGGTTGAGTTGAGTAGCTTAGGCTTGACTTCGCCTGAAATAAAGTCATATTATTATTATTGTTATTATTATTATTTATATTAGAACATTTTTTGAAGCCTCTACTTCTTCTATTCATTCCTATATTATTATTGACTATCTCCCAACCACTTGTACGTAATGAATATTTTTATTGAAACAATGCCATCTGTAGATACATATTAGGGGTAATTCTGGCGACACTTGTTTTCCTAACAATATTGAAATCTAAACAATTATTGAAATGTTTTCAATAAAAATTGAAGTTGGAATTCCTGTAACCCTTGTTTTTATACCAATATTGAAAATGAAACAATTATTGTTATGATATCAATATATATCCAGAATTGCTATTCTAGTGACTAATTTTCATTGAAATCAAACCAATTATTTTTCATTCAATATTGATATCCCAGCAAGAAGTCTCAGGTCTTGCTGAAAATCAATAACCATGGCAATGAATGGTATGATATTGTTACTGAACATTTTGAACGAGGAAAATGAGAGGTAAGAAAAAATATCACAAAAATTTATAAAATTTTGACTTAATAATAATTTTGTAAAAATCAAGGATTGCACTTTCAAGAGCTCGTAGGAGTTTAAGGGATGTAAGTGTAAGTGATCCCTTAACCCTACCAGCAAGTACATTCCGGGGAATTTTTAGAATTTCCAGGGAAATGGCTCATTTTTTGATTACACAAATTGCTCCACAACTTGCCGACGCAGAAAGAGAGGAGATATCAATTCCAAAACAATTAAAGGTTACCTATATGTGTTTTTATACGTTTAGAAAAACTATAAACACCTATTTCCATTCTTTAGCACTCTTAACTGGTCCATTGCAATTGTTTAATTTTGAACATATTTCTTCGAACATACACATGCTTTCATTACTTCTTTTGAATTTTAATAACAACTCGTATTGTTCAACTGTAACTTTCTTTGATCGTACTGGAAATTAATTAAAAAAATTATGAAAGAAGTCCCAGTATATTGGAAAAATATATTTTCAACTCTCAACATATAAACATAAAATATATTTAAACTAATAATCACACAAGTAAAATACATTCTAAGGAGGACCTAGAGTTTAAATAACAGTATTCAGTTGTCATCGCCAATATGTATTGTGGTATATATGTCGCAGAATCTATTTATAGCATCTGCAATACCATTTAAACCATGTGCTATTTCACACATATCATTTTTCTGCTTTGGCAGCGAGCGGAGGACTGACTTGACTCACTTCATAGCGATATGAAGTTAAGCAACAGCTATCGCGTTCAGTACTTGGATGGGTGACTATCCACGGTCTCGCTTCCCTACTTCTAGCGGCTTGTATATCAGCTATATCGCAGAAGCAATACAACTGTAGGCGAGAGGTGTATTGAGGATATACCATCCTTCGGAGAGGATGTAAAGCCGTCGGTCCCTTGTCTATTAAATGTTAGGCAAGTAAAAAATCCCTACTCTTAGTAAGATAAGAGGTTCGGCAAAATTTCCAGGTTGGGGGTTGCTCGTCTCCTGGCGTCGGTGGTAGGCCATGGTAGCGGAAATAGGCCGACGTTAAATAAGTGTTTAAAAACAAAAAATGTTTCTGCTGCTGGCTTACTTTCTCATATACTTCAATTAGCTCGTTTGATTTAACTTTTTTTGCAAAATAAAATTCATGAACAAATAAAATTGTATATTTTACCTTTTTCCACCCATTGACGTCTTTTACAGGCCGATATCTAGTGCTATTCAATTCTTTCACCATCTTCCCCCAAATTTCGTTTATTTCATCCTTTCTTTGCTTTGGGTTTAATCTACCATTAATTAGTATTGGATATATTTCCAAGTATACAATAAAAATTTCAAATTGTCTTTTTGAGGTCTTAACTTTTTTAGAATTCATTTTATTTAGCTAATAAATAAAACCGAGGAGTCCGAGGATGAAAACAACAGGGGGTAGGTTATGTTTAGTAGTTCATCTTCGCGCCATCGCCCGCACAGAAACAAAAATTGAAGTGTTGCCAATAGGAAAAAGTCAAATTATTGTTTTCATATCAATATTGACGACACATCAGGGTTGATAACAAGAAGGTCACCAGAATGTCAATTCAATTTCAATATTGATGCGAATATTGTTTACAAAACAATTATTGTTAGAAAAACAAGTGTCACCAGAATTACTCCGATAGAAATAATCACTAAAGTTACAATTATGGGTTTTAAGAAAAACTTGTGTGAGTTACGAGACATCTAATTAATGTTTTTGAATCATTTTTACTTTCTAAAATTGTAGAAGGCAAAAATTCTGTTTTAATTATGAACTTTTCAAATTAAATTTTATCAATTTTTTAATTCTTTCAAATGTAACACCCTATATATTTTTTGACGATGTGATGTAGTAATGAAAAACGAACATTTTTTGTAAGTCTTTCCCTATGGCTAATTGCAACCATTTTCATTTTATTGGGCAATAAATACAAAATTCAAGTATAAACTTAAAAAATAGAGGTTTCTTCAAATAATTCATTAGAAAAAATTATAAGTGCTCCACATGTTGCCCAGTACTCATCTAGGAGCATGTCGACATAGTTTCAAACTAAATTTCCTAAAGTTTGTACCTTTGATTGGTTAAGAACTACACAATTTTGAAAATTTAGGTTGAGATAGTACCTACTGAAACACTTTCTTTAATTTCACTAATATTCTCAATAACGTTCATCTTTAGATATCAAAACTTAGGTCTAAAATAAGTTTCCATATTAAGTAATTTTTGAGAAAACATCAATAGTTGCTATAAAAGGTTCACTTGGATATTTACGCAACGCTAAAATACTTACTATAGATGAGAAAGTGAAACGGTTTAAATTTTTAAGCAAATTCTTCTGAATAACTAGTTTCTACTGCTCTACATTTTGATAAGAGACTGATATAACCTACACTTTGATGCCTCTCATTATTTCTTTTAAATGATTTTCCAGTTTAAGAAATTATTTGTTTAATTTAAAATCTTTTCTTTATTGCCAGTCGTATACCTTTTGAGTAAAAAAAAATCACAAATTAATTGTTTTTATTCAATAATAAAGTTTCAAAATTCAGCTGTTTGTTCTAGTTTTCAATATGAAAATGTCATTTAAAAAAAATTTGTTGCAGCATCAAAAGGATAGTTTATTTCGACCCCAATCAAAAGATGAATCGAATAAAATCAGTTAAAATTTTCTGTCAAAGTCGTTTTTAATAAAAAGAATAGAAATACCATTTGAATAACACCCTTGAAGAGCCCTAAATCCTCCAAAAATTTTCAAATAACAAAACTTCATAGAATCTTTTTACCAATCTACTCTCAAACTATTTTTTTATGTAATCATTCTATTTATAGATAATATTCTAAACGTACCTAGTTACCTAATAAAATTTAAAAATATATAATCTGAACTTTTCGATTTTTTAGGCTTTTGACACCTATCTGCAGAATTTGATTAAAAATACGATGGCAAAGTTGAAAGCAAATGAAAAAGATAAAGGAAGTTTCAAAGTTTTAATGGAATGAATTTTTTGTAGTCTTATGATTTTTAATAAAAGAAGAGTGGGATAATTGCAACGAATGACGTTACAAGCATATTTAAAAAATTATGATAACATATCATTTGCAGAATTTGAAAAAGCTCTTTCAAACTCTGAAATAATATTATACAAACAATTAAAGCGTGTTGTAATTAAAGGCAAACGGGGAAGAGGGGTGCCTGTTTTATTTGAAAATGAAATAGTTACTGCCCTCAATTACCTTATTGACCTAAGAGAAAATTTTAATTTACAAAATAATGTCTATTTATTTGGTTTGTCGAGTACAGACAACCCAATATCAGGCTACAACGTGTTAAGGAAACATGCAAATTTGGCTTTAAATAATAAAGAAAGAGCATCATTAATAACATCGACGAAACTAAGAAAACATTTGGCAACCATCACACAAATATTTAAAATGAATAAGAGTGATTTAGAACAACTGGCCAGTTTCATGGGCCATACACAAAAGACTTTTCCAGACGATATATACCAAACTGCCAAAGTTAGTAAACTGCTGATGCTATCGAAAAATGAGTTATTTGGAAAATTTAAAGGAAAGCGATTGGATGAAATAGATCTAGATGAGAACATAATTGAGTCTGATCAAGACAGCGACACGGATGATGTAACCTTAAATCTGTCTGATGTTGACGAACCGCAAGTAAGACAAAAACAAAGAGCAAAAAGTTGAAGAAGAAAAAGACGAGGCAGAAGTAAAATCGAAAATGCGTTCAAGAAAGAAACACATTAAAACTCGATGGACCGAAGAACAGAAAAAAATAACAGAAAAATATTTTAAGAACAATATAAATCATAGAATTCCTCCAAAAAAGCATAAGGTTAATCAGTTGAAAGAAACATATCCTGGTGTTTTTGAAAATAAAACATGGCCAGTGATTAAAGTCTATGTGTGCAACTTATATAAAAAAAAACCATAAAACACACCACAGAAATTAGACAACCCTCAAATCCAAAGCCAAAGCTGTCCGGAAGGGGGCTACACATTTGAAAAAATGCAGACAAACATCCATACCCACCGACATTGCCATTTGCCGGTGCCCGGTCTCGAACCCGGACTCGATAGGCAGTGTAGCCAGAGCTGTCTGTCACTCACGCTTTAGCCCACTACGCCACCGAGTCGGTTTAATATAATATAATAAAATATAATAAAAGATAATTTAAGTATTTTATATTAATGTATAATAGCCTGTTTTGTTTATTTCTTGATTTTTGGTTTAGTGGGATAGATGCAAAATATTAAAACAACAAATTGTTTTTTTAAAAAGTCGAGTTTCGAAATATTTTATTCCATCATCAGGACAATTAAAATTCATTTGTTGTCGTCAATTTAGTTAACATCTAATAGTGTAAAAAACATAAAAAGGCACACAAAATACACATACAACAATAAGGCTCGAATCTCAATAGCACAAATGAATTTTAATTGTCCTGTTCATGGAATAAAATATTTCGAAACGTCGACTTTTAAAAAAACAATTTGTTGTTTTAATAGTTGGCCTCTATCCCACTAAACCAGAAATCAAGAAATAATTTAAGTACCTACCTATATTATACTTTAAATAGCGTTTTCATTGTTTTTCTCTAGAATATATTTTTTGTAAAACCCTTTTAAATACAATAAACTTTTAATTTAACTATTTTTTATTTGGTATCCTTCGCTGTGTTCAAAATTACATTCATTTATGAGAAAAACGTTAAAAGTTACTTTAAATATTTTCAAAAATACAAAAATACATAATTCTAATCTTTGGGAACTGTATAATTTTAGAGAGTTTAGAATATTTTACATGGGTACTGACGTTTAATTCAGCTTTGGACATTTATTGGAAAATTTTTTCATTATCATTACATAAATGTATATTTAGATTAAATCACTATTGTACATTAGATTATAATGATGTCAAATTTAGCACATATACAGTGTGTCTCCCGGATGGACCTAAGTGTACTTGTAATTTTCCTTATTTTACAATTTAAACGAAAAATGCAAAATCCACAAAAATTTTGCTAGCCATGAATAGTTCTTAGCCATAGTCAGAACTTTTCATGACAGAACTTGTTGTTAGGTGTATGTCAAAACACGCTATGCGGTACCATGCACCCTTTGTATGTTTATAATGTTTGTAAAATTTATTTTTCTGCATACAATAAATATTATTTTATTTTATTTATTTATTTTATTTTATTGGTATGTATGAATGACATATCCTATTAAATTATTTTCCTGTTGGTCTCAATAGGATACAAATCCTGTTGGGAATGACTCATATAAATTTCTTAAGCACTTTGTATTGGTTTGTGAAGGTTATATCGTATTCACTCATTGTTATTGACTAGTATGCGTCTCAATATATTTATTGGGAATTTGTAATGCTTTATAGGTAATATCTCATTAAATGTTTTTCATCGATCTCAAATATGGAATTAATACAAACCTGGCGCAGAACCCACCCAAATCACAAAATAAACTAAGCATCAATTAATTCAAGACTCCCGCCAATCTGCTCGGTATAGTCCGGATCTTTCGGATCGGCTTATCGGCTTCTCTATTGTTTTTTGTTTTCTGCTTTATTTCTGCTGCCGACATCCGTTTATGCAGTTTATTCTCCGTTTCGAGTGGCAAAGAAAACGTGTTAAATGTGGAAAAATTGGAAAACAACCAATATTGTTGTAAGTTAAGTGATTCTGGTTTTGCATTCACCTTATTCATGCTCTGTTTTTTAGTTATTTGTAGCCGATGTGATGTATGCATTTGTAAAATTTGTAGACGATATTAAAAGGTTTTTTTTGGAGGATGGAGAAACAGGTCCAAGTACTCCAAGTAGTAAACCATTTAAAGTAAAATTTACTGATTTATTATAAAGCATTTATAATTTGCGTGGGAGGTGAGTAATAAAATTATGTCTGATTTTAGACGCAGTCAGTAGTTTAGTAGAGTACATTGATTTATTCGAGTGATATGTGGGGTAAGGCTACTCGCCTAATAAAATAGAATAGAGTTCTATTTACTGAACCAAATTGTCTACTCCACCGTGCCAGTATTCTTGATTAAAGTTAACGTGTTCAAATGGGTCGAGTACTAATAAGTTACTTGACTTCTCGATTAAACTACTGGCTATGTCTAAACCAGGCATAAGGTTTAATATTTAATCAGTTTAATCAGTGTCAGTGCATGAATCATGAATTTGGTCACGGGGGCTACGGCCGCACATAGGTCAATAAGCGATTCCTTTAGTTCTTAGCTGAAATTATGCCATTAATTTCAGTCCGTCGGACTCTGTGTTGTGTTTGTGTTTTAGCGGTAAAAATGTCGCATACACGTAAAAGAGAAATTAGCAATGTATGGAAATATTTTACAAAGGCATCCGATGCGGCCACCAGCGCTGTTTGTAAATTGTGTGATGCAGAAATATCACGAGGGGGCAAAAATGCGTCAGTTAAGGGTTTTTCAACTTCAAATTTATGGAATCACCTTAAACGAAGGCACAATGAAGATATAGAAACAGAAACGGATAATTCTCAATCTAGTTGTGAATCCGGTCCACCGCCCAAGAAACAAGCTACAATAATACAGATTTTAGAGAAGTCTAAAAAATATGCAGTGGACGATAATCGCGCAAAAGAAATAACACGGCTAATTGCTGAAGAAATATGCGTGGATATGGAACCGTTAAATCACGTGATTAACGTGAATAAAATAGGTTTTCAAAGACTTACGACGAAACTTTGTCCTAGATACGAAATGGTGTCCAGAACACATCTTACGCAGACTATTTTACCCGATATGTGCGACCGAGTAAAATCTAAAATAAAATTAGAGCTAAACAGCATCACGCATTTGTGCATAACTAGCGATATGTGGAGTTCCGATTCATCGTCAAATATTAACGATTTTATAAGTATCACTGCCCATGGTTTAAACAGCAGCTTCGAATTAAAAAATGTTTACTTGGAAGTAATGCCTTTTGAGGGAGAATCCCATTCGGGCGAACTTATTTCTCAAAATTTGTGCCAAGCATTTAATAAATGGGAAATTGTGGAAAAAGTAAGACTGGCTGTCACCGACAATGCCCGAAATGTTGTGAATGCTGTTAACAATATTCCAAATGTCGAGCATTTTTCTTGTATGACACATTCATTGCAGCTAGTCTTACAAGACGCTTTATTTAAATAAAACGAAGTCAAAGATATGGTGAGCATTGCAAGGAAGATTGTTGGACATTTTAGCCACTCAACTAAGGCAGTTAAAAAACGATGAGCAGTCCAGGAAGAATATAATGTTCCAACTAATGTACTTATTCAAAATGTGCCCACTCGATGGGATTCAACATACTTGATGCTAGCTAGATTAAACAAACAACGTATAGCTATGCAAGCTGTTCCTCCTCAGTTGAATGTCCCCGTTTCTTCTTCTTCTGAATTAAACACACAGCAATGGATTCTTATTGAACAAGTTGTTGAAATTCTGAAATATTTTAATGATGTAACAAAAGCTTTAAGTGAGAACGACGTTTACATTAGCTGACGCCATTCCTTTGGCAAATAGTCTATTCAAAGCCTTGGAAGGAGTACAATCGATAAATCCAACGGTGCACATTTTAACAGAAAATCTTAAGTTACACTTAAATGACCGACTTGGAAACCTCGAAGAAATAGAAATGTACATTCTAGCGACTGCCCTCGACCCAAGATACAAACTTAGAACTTTTCGCATTCAGAACACTATTACCAAAACAAAGGCTCATCTTTATTCTGGTGCTGAAGCTGTTACGTTCAGATTTTTACTAAACTAGCAAATAAACGAAATTGAAAATTATATCACAAAAACTTATTTGTTAATCCTTTATTTGCCATATATATTTAACATTGCATGTATTTTAATCAAGCTGCATAGACCATGTTCGACATCCTGGGTACATTTTGATAGTTTCTCGAAACCAAATTGGCACTTTCCATGAATACACCCTGTAAAATAGGAATTATTAGTAAAGAATAACTTAGGTTACATATGTACACTAAGCACTTACCTGGTTTGTCTGCTAGCATAAGGTCCTGTCCCAGCCCAGCCATTTGTTTGTCTCTCCGAAGCTTATCGTAGGGAAAATTTTGACCTTAATTTTTGGATAAAGAAAATGGGTTTTTCTCGGTCTTTCATGTCAGCTGTGTCTATTGTTACCTCTCCAGTACTCAAACTATGAGTTATCCTCGCCCAAACATGTAAATAAGTAGAAATTTAATTTAAGGTTAGGTTGAATAAACTCGATAAATATATTTAAAATACTGATCTTAATGATAGTAAAATAAAATACTCACCCTACTTAGCCTATCAGTATAGATTAAGTCGCAATTCATCCTGGGATAGCTAAAAAATAAATTATTTAAGTTAAAAGATTTGAACATTTTATTGTGAGCTAAAAACTTAATATAATTCACTAAAACTTGGTAGTTGACTGGTAAAATATGTGTATAATAAAAGTAATGCATAAGTACCCACCTAAGTAATCAGTGTTGTCATATCAATAAACAATCATTTATTATTGTAAATAAATACGTTCGACGACTGACAGCTTCCTGTTGATTTCTGACAGCTCAGAAAAATCAATACTCTCGATTTGAAATTTTGGTCGCTATTTAAATATAATTCCATATTTCGTTTTTTTGTGTGATTGGTTGATTGAGGCTTGATTGAGTAATAATAACCAATTCAGGTTGAGTATTTGCTTAGGTTTATTGGAATTTATAAAAATGTAATTATTTGCCTGAAGTGCATTCTTACGCCATCTCTTGGACAGAAGCGAGACCACGGTTTAAAAATGAGCGTTAAATGTTCTAGGCGTTTTTTTCAAATAGGTTTATTGCGATATCGGTGATAAGGAAATTTAGTCTGTATTTTTGACATATTCACTTCCTGTGTAGATTTCGGCAAGGGTAGTGCTAGGCCGCCTGGAAAGTTTTGATTTTTAATCATCCTTCATGGGAACATATCTAGTGTCGTGCCGTTTGTGATTTTCCAGTTATATTTCTTAGAGGAATTATCGGATAGTTATATTTTTGTGGAAAGTTACACCTTTTGGGATTTGTGCACTATCCATAACAACGACCACGCCGAGTCTTTTAAACACAGTTTCTTTTTCATCTGGTTTAAACCCTTCGCCGAAGGTATGTCTAATATTATTTTATTTATTTTTACACATCTTTGTTCTGTCTACGTCTCGAAAATTTACCCAAATACGTGGTTATAACAATTATTTCTCTCTAGGGTTTTTTTTGTACCCCTTGATTTATTGTGTGGATGGAGATTATTTTATGGGATTTATTGGAGTGATTTGGATGTACTTCCCCTGGTTTTGGACCGATTTGGAAGTTGTGACACTTTTTTTTGGGGTCTTTTCTGTCATCTTTTGGAACTCTACCAGAACGTCATCCCTTTACAGAGGCGAAACTTGAACCTACCAGCAACCACTACAGTGCCAAGAGGAAGCACGCAAGTTACAATCTTTTCTCTATCATTTGTGTGAAAAATAATTTTTATTAGGTTGTATTTGATAGTGCATTAAATAAGCACAAAAATGTTGGTTATTTAATTAGTATAAATTAATGATTTTTAACAAGGAAAGAGGTCATTTTTCTTGTCAGATTAATTGAGGTGAAGTTCTACCTAAGTAATTAATTAATTGTGGGTATAATCTTATATATTTTTTTTATTATTTTTGGGGTATATGCCTATGCGTTAGCATATTATAGTGTAAATTATTTCTTTATTTCACTCGCCACTGTGCAATTCTGCTATTAGATATATCGGCCTATGTAACAAAATCTTACTATAGTTGTATTCATTTTCATATTTTTTTTCTAGGGGTATGTGTTTTATTATATATATATATAGTGTAAATTATATTTTTTTTGCTATTTACATAGCAATAACAATTTTTTTATTAGTCTTAAGAACTTTACTGGTGTATCTACACTCAGCGCCATAGAAAATTCTTCTACACTCAGCGCCATAAAGAAAATTTTAATTGTTTTATTTTACAACACTATAATATTTGGCGGCGTTTGTAAACTCAGTATAGCTATAGTGGGGTACCCGCATCGATCTAAGGCCTATACTTGTACTGGCTTGGTAAAAATTTATGAATTAGTTTACGCATACATATTTTCTTTTATACATATATATATATATATATATATATATATATATATATATATATATATATATATATATATATATATATATATATATATATATATATATATATATATATATATATATATATATATATATATATATATATATATATATATATATATATATATATATATATATATATATATATAGTTACCATCCGTTGCACTGCTATATCCTTCACCGTTCACCGACATAATTTAAGTGCGTTTGCGCAATAGCGACTTTTTATTATATTTAATTTTATTTACTTGGAAGCTTATATCATTATTGTATGACACCTCTTATAGTTGTAATATACTCATAGAAAAAAAAAGCTCTTCTTTTTATTTTCTTTTTTTTGATAATCTTTTTTATATATTTTCATATTACATTAACGGTAGGTTTTGAAAAAAACCATCTCTATTTCTGGCAATCTAGTGGTTTGCTAATGGTTGGTCATTAGTATTTGTATATTTTTTTGTTCTTACTTAGCAAGTGACTTGTACCATTGAGTTTACATGATTATACCAATTTACTCATTTGCGTAGGTAGTTTCATGGTTTGTGTATATTTAGCAAATGATCACATGACACGGGTTGGTTCTAAACCATGTGGCGCCCTTTATGATCTGATTATTGTTGAACCTGCTCCAACCTCCGCGGTCTAGCTAGCAGGCAACCAATCCCGTGTTGGTAGGGTACAAGCGACTATTTTATTTTGTTGTTATTTTTTTTGTGTAAATTTATTGTAAGGGGGGTTTAAAGGAAAAAAGTGACGCCGCAAAGCAATACCTGAACCCAAAGTGTATGAATCTGAACCTGAAGCATTTTCTTCTAACGTTCAGCCATCCACAAGCAGTGGAATTTGGAGCATATGCCAGCAAATAATTGAAAACGTTGAAAGGGAATGAACCACTGGCAATGCTTGCAAGTAAGTGCTAAAGTAGATTAAGTGGAAGTACCTCATACAATTTAAATTTACCTAGTGTTTCTTAAAAATCTTAAAATCTTAACTTAAAAGTTAAAATTAAAACTTAAAACTTTAAGTTTAAATATTTTGCAGGCAACGCATGTAAAAAAGAAGTTAACGAATATTTAATGTCACCAAATATACCTCATACATCAAGTAATTTTTCGTTTTGGAAAAACTGTTATACGTTTCCTTGTTTGAAAATGCTGGCACTTAAGTATTTATCATATAAGCCATCATTAGTTAATTCAGAGAGGCTGTTCTCCACTGCAGGGCTTGTGCAAACACCCAAGAGGAATAGGTTGAATCCGCAGAATTTGCAAATGTTATGTTTCCTAAATAAAAATTTGCCTGCTGTAAATTTTGAATACTAATTTTTGTTCTTTTGTTCTTTTTTGTATTTTAAATTTTCAGTTTAAATTTAAATATTTTAACTACACTTTTAAGTAGGTAGATACAGATACCTACCTATATTTAAATGTTTAATGTTTGTTTTCTTTCTTAATCTCTATCAGCTTTTATTGTTTACATAACAATTTACAATGTTTCCTGTTTATTTATATTTAGAATTTTAGAACGTTTAATTTTACGCTGTATTTTTGTAATACTACTACAAAAATGTAGTTTAGTTTTTTTTCAGTTTTTGTTTTGTTTTAAATATGTCCTTTCAAAGTGTTGTGTTTTGTTTGAAGAATAAAGTTTATTATTTTATCATTATGCGATTCATTTTAAAAACCGTAATCATAACCGTAACCGTAGGAATAACCGTAACCGTAACCGTAACCGTAAAACCCGAAACCGTTGCATCACTATTAAAAATATCTTTTATTTTAGAAAGCAAAGATGAAGTGTCAAGAAAGGCTGCAGAAAAGAGAATTAGAATATCTAACCTAAGATTACTTGATGCCCCCGATGATGAACAATTATTTTCAGATAGTCCAACCGGGTATTTCAAATGTCTTGCAAATTGTGATAAAAGCATGAAATTTGGTACAGATGCTTTTTAGGCAATTATAAGCGATTTGACCCGCATGACCCATATTTCGAACCCGTAGGAGCAAGATGGCGGCGGTATTCAAAATGGCGACTATCCAAAACAAAAAACGGTTAATAATGTGTCAATTTTGACAATGTGTGGGTCGCTTTCAAGTAATTCTAGGATGAAACAAACTACAGAATGCATATTTTTTTGATCCAAAACCATTTTGCTTAAAAAAATGCATTTTTTTAACATTCATGTGTATTTTCTTGTTTTTAGGTGCATCTTGGTAGAAATAACTGGTTGCCGGAACAGATATTTGATTCGTGTTACGCAAAGTAAAAAAAAAGATTCCATTTTTATAAAAGAAATAGCTAATGCCTTGTTTGGGGAAAACGTACTGACCATGTCATCGGTAACTGGTGCTCCAAGCAATAGGACAAAAGGTCCTGCGAAGCCCTCTTTGGATCCTACTAAATTAATGGCTATCCATGGTAAATATGTATTGTGTCTGATTTTTTTTTCTTTAAGAAAGCTTAGTAGGCACTCGGAGATAATAGGTCTGTTCCAGCAAACAATCCCAAACAAGTCAACCAATCGGGAGAATTGAAACTAGTCAGCAAACTGTTTTCCTATCAATCACATGGCCTCTGACTAGTTTGGGATTGCTGCTGGAACAGACCTATTATTGTGAGATGTGTTTAAAACAGTCCTAAAATAAAACATTACAAAATTGATGATTTTTGTGGTACTTTGATGTCCTGTTACTAGGTTATAAAGATGAAAATGAGAATTATCACGCCATTTTCTAAATTATTTTGACTTGTTAAATCCAATTATGAAGTCAGGTTCATAATTACTTGAGCTGTTTTTCCTTTTCTCTAGATAACTGGTCTTAAGCTATATTCGTGTGAAAGTTTACAAGTTAAACTTCGACTGAATAGGCAGCAGAAGATATTAACCGATTTGAACCCTACTGTACATTTCACCACTGACAATATGTCTTATTGCTTTTTAGATATACTCAGATATAGATTGGAAGAGAGAGGGGAAAACCAGGAAAAAATCGAAGCTATATGTAACACCATAAATACCAGGATAGCAGAGAAAATACAGGATCTCACTCGTCCTCCAAAAAAAGCAAAGAAGCATGTAGTATATGAAGCAGTCCCATTAGATGAACCAGGTAACTAGTTTTTTTTCTTTAATTTAAACTCACTTTAATTTTCATAGTTGACATAAATGTTATTGAAACATTTGAAATGGTCGATGGCGACTTACAGAATGGCACAGAAGATCCTCTCCCATCTGATTTATTAAATGATAATAATTAGATTAGTAGTCAGAAATACTTTTTATTCAAAATTGGATAATCTTTAACTTAAAATACGAAGTTTTATTCCAAAATGCTTTGGTAAAATGTCTCTATATTTAACGAGACAGAGGGTGTTAAACTTAAAAATTCATCAGTAGAAATTTGTAATTAATAATTATTAAATTGAGAAAATACGGTTTCTTATAAATTATAACAATGAAAAATTAAGAAAGTAATTCAATAAGGCACTAGCTAGATCTCAAAGTCATTAGAAATGTATTTGTCCGAGTAGCACTAAAATTTAAAATATCATCTAGCCCGTTTTTCGAATTCAAATATCTCGAGATTCTCAAGAAATACGCAGAATACGCACTCTGAAGTAATGAACTAAGAGTACCTTATCTGTGTAAAAACTATTGGATAATAAGAAAAAATCCAAACACCTGTATCTCGTTAAATAGAGAAATATACATTACTTATGTATTATTTTTTCACTTTTTTTTTATTAAGCCACTGTTCTACAAAATGGTTCACCTGTCAGAATATTTGATAGAAAGTTTAAATAAAGAAAGGGCTTTTTCCAAAACGTCACTTAATTTATATTCTAGAATATTTTATTTAATATTCTTTTTAGTTTACATATTTTTAACAAGGGCACTTTGTGATTGACATCAAAATAACTATTTTTTAAATTCCAACTTTTGTCTGATTCTTTTGTCACAGAAGTTTATTATTTAAAAGTCTTTAAATGTTTCGTAGAATAGTGGTTAAATAACCAAAAAAGCAAAGATAATTTGTATTTATTTTATGAATATGTACAGGGTGATTCACTTAACTTTCCCACCCCACTTTTCTCCGTTATTTTTGCAATTACAAAAAAAATATTATAACAAAAATTGTAGAACTTTTTATGAAGTTTTTAAATATGGCATCAAAAAAACAATTGAAAAGCAAATTATGAAGTTACAGATATAACTTGCATTTTTTTTATGGAACACCCTGTATTTTATTACATTTTTCGACATAAAATTTTATTCTGATTTCGACAATATAGCACACATGGTACTTATTTGCAATACTTTTCGAAATATTTGCATTTAAATATATAAATTATAGACAATATCGCATATTCGAGTATGCTCTGATTTTAATAGTATTTAATTGTAAATTAATAAACAAGTAACAATAATAAACAAATAAGAGTTATACTAACACAAAATAACCATAACTTAGTTTAACAAATTAAAAACAATAATGTTATTAAAATCAGAGCATACTCGAATATGCGATATTGTCTATAATTTATATACAGGGTGTTCCAGTTTTTTGTAGCAGGACTTTAACAGTCGATAGACAATTGAAAATTATTAAAAAAAGTTCCTATAAACATAGGTTGAAAAATGCTTAGTTTTCGAGATACAGGGTGTTAAAGTTTGAAAATAAATACGGATTTATATTAATATTTCCAGAATGCTAAGAAGTATCGAATCCAAACTTGCCAATTCTTTACATATAATTTAGAGGTCTATTTTAGAATAATAAACTACTACTTTACTTAACCATGGGCGTAGATATATGGATTTACTAAGGCTCTTTTTTACAAAAAAGTAATACGCCACTGATATTTTCCCATGTTTTCAGTTTAATTCAATAAAGCAAGAAAAAACAAAAATTTAATGTCTCTTGGCACTTTTTGATATGACAAGCCGTTTTCCAGAAAATTTACATTTAATCATTTGATGCACGCATCTGGACGAATTTTAGACAAACTTGAAGTCGCTCAGAATTTCACCAAATTTGATGGTGCGAAAAGTCTCTTAAAAATAAAGAATGAAACAATTAAAATATTTATTGTAAAAGTTTATTATCATGTAAATCAAAATTTTTATAACACAAATGTATTAAAACGCAACGGTCTAACTAAAATAAATGATTAGAAACACAAACACAAAAGCTAGCAACATGTAAAAGTGTCTTACTTCATTACAAGCATCATTAACGATGTTTCATTCTTTCTTTTTAAAAGACTTTTCGTACCATCAAATTTGGTGAAATTCCGAGCGACAAGTTTGTCTAAAATTCGTCCAGATGCGTGCATCAAATGATTAAATGTAAATTTTCTGAAAAACGGCTTGTCATATCAAAAAGTGCCAAGAGACATTAAATTTTTGTTTTTTCTTGCTTTATTGAATTAAACTGAAAAAATGGGAAAATATCAGTGGCGTACTACTTTTTTGTAAAAAAGAGCCTTAGTAAATCCATATATCTACGCCCATGGTTAAGTAAAGTTGTAGTTTATTATTCTAAAATAGACCTCTAAATTATATGTAAAGAATTGGCAAGTTTGGATTCGATACTTCTTAGCATTCTGGAAATATTAATATAAATCCGTATTTATTTTCAAACTTTAACACCCTGTATCTCGAAAACTAAGCATTTCTCAACCTATGTTTATAGGAACTTTTTTTAATAATTTTCAATTGTCTATCGACTGTTAAAGTCCTGCTACAAAAAACTGGAACACCCTGTATTTAAATGCAAATATTTCGGAAAGTATTACAAATAAGTACCAGGTGTGCTATATTGTCGAAATCAGAATAAAATTTTATGTCGAAAAATGTAATAAAATACAGGGTGTTCCATTAAAAAAAATGCAAGTTATATCTGTAACTTCATAATTTGTTTTTCAATTGTTTTTTTGATACCATATTTAAAAACTTCAGAAAAAGTTCTACAATTTTTGTTATAATATTTTTTTTGTAATTGCAAAAATAACGGAGAAAAGTGGGGTGGGAAAGTTAAGTGAACCGAAAGAACGAATTATTGTTATAGCTATTTATTTTCCTACATCACGTATTCCTACATTTCCTACCTTAAGTATTTTTTACTTAGGTAAATTATTATTATTGAACCTCATAAAAATTAGGAAATTCACATGCATATTTTTTATTATGACACAAATCGATGAAGACATTTTTTTTCAAAATTGTCATCAGGAGAAATTTCATTTATATGTGGCAATGCTGCTTTACCACAATTACAAGATGTACATTTAAAATTTTTGACAAAAAGTCTGTAATAATGTCAATAATCTCCACAAAATTTCCCAGTTGCGTTTTTATTAATATATCGTTCCTTTTTTTTTGCTTTGGTATATTTAGTAGAATGCAGTATAGATTTTTTATAAATGCATCTTTTATATTAATAGAATAGAATAGAATATGTTTATTTAGATCACATCTACAAACAATAATAATAATACTAATAATTCAACTTAAACTTATTATATATATAATAATATTAATAATAATAATAATACATCGTCTTTATTCATTGACTAAAAAAATAACAAAGGTACAAAATAAAAAAATAAGTAATCAATGAAAAGGTGAAGTATCAACCATAAAGATACATTTTGATATTTTATTAAATATTTCTCAATTGTTGCATTATGTTAAATATAACGCGTCTTGCTAGTGGCTTAAACAAAAACGACATATTCTTATCCTTTTTTTTTAACATTCCTCACTGACCGGGCTAAGAACGATTCCGCGAGGAGAGAAAGAATTCCTTGACTCGTGACCATCGAAACGTGAAGGTCCTTTCTTCCGAAAATAAGTTACTTTATGGACTCCAGTTTCTTAAATACAGTGAAAAACCTTTTAAACTAAAGGTAATAATAATTAAATTATTAAATTTTATATATCTAGCTAACAATGCACTTTAATTGCAGGTTTTTCTTTCCTGTTATTTATATAAAATAAATTTTTACGAGATAAATTCTTGGTAATGCCTTACCTAATTTTAATACATCACTTTATTACGTAAATTTTTGATGACTATGTTCGTTTTCTTACCAAAAGAAAATTCATGAAATTTTTTTAGATTTTCCAATTAAAATCGACAAACTGTCGTGAAATTAATGCAATATTGAATTGAATCATACTGCCGTATGGATAAATGAATATCCTGTCTAAAAGAGAATTAATTTAATGGATATGGTACTTTGTCGCCCATTTTAGAAACTAAATGTGGATCATGCTTAGATTTCCAGGAGCTGTTATGCAGGATTAAGAGGCCATTTTCTCTCTCTGGGATTTGAGATACTCCGGCATTAGTTATTAGTTTAAACTGCCAACGTTACTCATCAGAAGAAATCAGAAGATAAGTACACTTTCTTATAACGTATGTTACATCTAGTAAAAAGCAGAGTCACCGAGTCCGAGTCATTTTTAGATAAGATAATATTACATGTACATTTCTTACCTGATTTAGCATAGGTCTTTATAATAAATAGGATTTTAGGAAACAACTACTGGACGGGCAAAGGCCCCTACTCCCATTGATTCAATGGGAGTAGGGGCCTTTGCCCGTCCAGTAGTTGTTTCCTAAAATCCTAATTATTATGCACGTTTTAGTCCATCAGGGCTAGAGGTCGCCGCTCTTGGTGCTTGCTTGGCAAGCCGCTATCGGTCACAGAGATATCATCGATATCTCGACTGGTAGTAGCAACTGACCACCAGAGGGATGCACTTATCTCTCACTATTTATAGGTCTTTATATTTAATTTTTCTCGCCTCAGTCGCCATTTTGTCGCTTAGGCGAAACAATTTATATTGAAATGAAATCCAAAGAAGTCAGAAATCCATAGAGGTAAATTTTTAATAAGATAAAATAGTAAAAATAAATTTTACTATTTACGTCAAAGTTTTAAGTCTTAATCCTCTAATGTCTTAAAACGACATAAATACTCTTTTCAGAGCTTATTTGCAAACTATCTACATTTAACTGATAAAATGGTCAGTACTACGAATGTAGAGAGCAAATAATTTAATATTGCAATAAGCCTCACCAGAAGGATTAATCCAAAAAGGACTCCTTCTGTTATCAGGCAGCGCACGTCACCATCCCATGGACCGGTTTCTGCCTTATTAGCCTTCATCAGCAAGGTATAGGTAACGCACGCCGCATGATATCAGAAAGTCCAGTTCTTGTTAACATCGATCGACATGAAGTCGGTGAGATGCAAATGTGGACCGTGGGGCCCTCTGGTGAAACCTATTGCAAAGTGGACTGTGCCCAGGCTAGGCGAATAATAGAAATGCAATCCAAAGAAGTCAGAAGTCCATAGAGGTAAATTTTTAATAAGATAAAATAGTAAAAATAAATTTTACTATTTACGTCAAAGTTTTAAGTCTTAATCCTCTAATGTCTTAAAAAGACATAAATACTCTTTTCAGAGCTTATTTGCAAACTATCTACATTTAACTGATAAAATGGTCAGTACTACGAATGTAGAAAGCAAATAATTTAATATTGCAATAAGTCTCACCAGACGGATTAATCCAAAAAGGACTCCTTCTGTTATCAGGCAGTTCAGTAGGTTTCACCAGAGGGCCCCACGGTCCACACTTGCATCTCACCGACTTCATGTCGATCGATGTTAACAAGAACTGCTGATGAAGGCTAATAAGCCAGAAACCGGTCCATGGGATGGTGACGTGCGCTGCCTGATAACAGAAGGAGTCCTTTTTTGGATTAATGCGTCTGGTGAGGCTTATTGCAATATTAAATTATTTGCTTTCTACATTCGTAGTACTGACCATTTTATCAATTAAATGTAGATAGTTTGCAAATAAGCTCTGAAAAGAGCATTTATGTCTTTTTAAGACATTAGAGGATTAAGACTTAAAACTTTGACGTAAATAGTAAAATTTATTTTTATTATTTTATCTTATTAATTTATATTGAGTTGCGAATGATATAATCAATAATCATTGCATTATCTATTGAATTTTGTTATCTGAAGAGGACAATTTTTCTAAGGCCACAAAGAAAAATTTAAATGAGTGGGAGAGTGGGGAACTTAATAAATTTTTTTGTGTATCTTAAATAGTACCTACCTACATTTTTAGCTAAGCTAAATATTGTTTTGGCCTAATTTTTATTTCTAAGTTTATTTAGTCTATAACTTTGATTTAAGATTTTTTGTGTAAATATAATTATAAAATATTTCTAGTAATTTAGGCATTGAGTCGACCTGAATAGCGTTAATATTTTTTGTATATATAGTTCTTAAATTTCTAGTAATTTAGACATTTAGTCTACTTGAATAACTTTCACTAAAACTCAGAAATATAAACAATTTTAAAGAAAAAGTTCTTATTGTTATGGTTATTTCGTATTACATTAATTTTGTCCGAACTTCTTTCTTTTTTTTTATTTCTCTCTTTTTTTTCTCTATCGGTTACCCCTGTGATCCGGCGCCCGCCTGGACTTCACCCCCTTGTCTCCGAGCAAACTTAGTAGCTAGCCGTGGTGTGAAAATTTATGGCATCAACTTAAGGGCAAATTTTAACAACAATAAAAATTTTTTTATTTAATCTCAAAGAACGTCATAGTATTATAATATTTAACACATTATATTAATATCTAGCTAATAATAACTAACAAAAAGGTAGGAGTACAATTATTTGTTAATTGCTTAACTTAATCTATATAAATTAATAATATTAACAATATACATATAAGCAAATATTCACATAATTAATGACCAAGAAACCATTTTTGAAACACACATTTTCCAATCCTTAACACTGTTGGCATTTAAATAGATAAATATGAGGAGAACAAAAACGACTTGAGCTTATTTTTAAAATTAATGATAGAGTAGTGTCTAAAATCATATGATAGGCTATTGTATAACTTGCTGGAATTATACGAAAAACTATTTTTAAAGACAGCAGAGGAGTGTTTGGGTGTTTGAAGAACATCTTGTTTGCGAGTGTTCACATGATTAGATTCTAAACGTGACAATTTTCCGAATAAGTAAGATGGATTTTTAGTGATTAGTACTTTGTGAGTTAAACATAAAGAGTGAAGAATACGCATCTTATCTAATTTAAGCCAACCAACTTCAGAGATTTTCCTGCTAACTCGATCGAATTTACGTAATCCTGTGAAAAAACGCAGGCAAGCATTTTGAATTAATTGAAGGCGATTGGCATCGCGATTTAATAATGCGGGGCCATAAACTGCATCCGCGTATGCCAATTTGGAGAATATTAGTGTCTCACATAAGTGTAACTTTACTTGAGAATCTAAAATATTCTTTTGAGAATTTAACTTTTTTAGTAATCCAAATGAAGTTTGGCATAAATAGCTAATATGTTTAGTAAACCTTAAATCAGAGTCAATCCATAAGCCTAAGTTTTTATATTCATTTACCACAGGTATAGATTCTCCATCAAGATTCTCCATCAAAATTAATGTTCATAACTTGTCCTACAGAATGTCTTTTTTCTTTAGACCCAAAGTATATTACTGCTGATTTATTAGCATTTAACTTTAAATTATATGCCAATGAGACATTGAATAAAGATTTTAAATCATTATTAATAACTCTTGCTGCTAAATAATATTCCTCAGGAGCAAAATTAAAGTACAACTGCGTGTCGTCGTGTCGTCGGCATAATGATGCACACAGAATTTGTCGCGTTCGGTTTTTGTTTGTGCATAAGTGCTTTTTTAATTACTAAATTAGTGGGTTTAAACTCACCCTGGACAAGAAATAGATAGTGTGTGTGCACCTTAAAGTAAGAAGTCGCTGTGAACGAGGTACTTATAGTTATATTATTTTTTGAGAGAAGAGAAAATAAAGAAAACTACAGATTTACACTAGTAGATTAATAATATATTAAGTCATTATTGATGAAATTAAATACCTACCTGAAAATAATTATTACTAACAGAAAGAACCTGTAAAATCAATTTATTTTTGTTTCCATTCCGTCATTTCATTTATCAGTTCCTTTTTTTTGTTACAAAAACCGATAAAAGATTTCTTAACTAAGGCTTCTCACACACGAAGATTTATAAATTCATTATCTATAATAGAAAATTATATACACAATTTTAGAAGAATATGACCGATTTTACCGTTGCCCAAAAAGAGTATATGAATAGTTTATTTACGAAGTTAGCTGTAACAATTAATGAAAAGACAGATGAAATAAGAAACCAATTTAAACAGCAAATACAGGAATTAAAACAAGAAATCCAAATTGTAACTAACTCTTATGAAGATAAAATTTCTAAACTAGAAAACAAAAACACGCAGTTGCATAATTCAGTGTTACAACTACAAAGAAAAATTCGCAAAAATAATTTAGTGTTATATGGAGTCAACACTGCCCAACCAAATCTGCGTGAATCTGTTATTCGAATACTTGGAGAAATACTAGAAGTCGAAATTTTGGATTCAGAAATAAAAGATTTATATAAAGTAGGATCTAAAAATAGCAGTATACAACCAATAATTATTGAATTCAATTCATATCATAAAAAGTTGTTAGTTCAGAAAAACGCATACAAACTAAAGGGAAGAGTATTACTATAAGCCAAGATCAATGCTTCGAAGATCGTGCTACTTACAAAATACTGGTTAAACATCTCAAAAAAGCAAGATTGGAAGGTATACAAGCTTATATTAAGGATTATAGAATCATTATCGGAAACGAAACATATACTGCTCAGGCTCTGGAAGAAACTAACCACAACCAAACGGTTTCATTGGTGAATAAATCCGACTCCTATTTCTCAGGTATTTCTCAGGTCAGAAAAAAACATCTACTGGACGAGTTTAGATTTCATGACGAAGAAATACAACAGGAGCAAGGAAATGTGAAACCTACAGAAAAAACAAACACAAAAACTGGAAAAATCAAAAGTAAACAAATTCTCACCCGTTCAAATGCACTTTTAAATCAACCTAAATAAACGTACTAATCACTATAACTTATGTATTTAGCCTATGTTCTAAAGTGTTTTACCAGATGGCGCTGTCAAAACTCCATTTAGAAATGTCAAATATAAAGATATCTATATTTAGTTCGTTGTCAGTTATCAAAGGGTGAGGTTGGTGAGTGAAAATAAAGTGGATATGGATGTTCCCATTGACTTGAGATTACCTGGGTAAGTTATTTAATTTATAAACCTAAATAAAATATGGATTTTCATTTTTATTATCATATGACATATTATTTAATTCATTAATAGAGTTAGTAATATGAAATAATCAAAGGTTTTCATTTTGACGCAAAAAATACAGGTGTTCTTTTAAAAGGACAATAGGCATATAAGCATTATTTGTTTCAGAGGCATTACTTTAGATGAACTTCTTCATTCTCTAGAAGAAAGCGATAATGAGTGCGATGAGGAAATACATATAGCTCTCTTGCCCCCAACTAATGCATGTGAGCCTGTTACCGATGAGGATTCTGGCGAGGAAGACTTTGTAGATATAAAAAATTTACCTGGATCTCAGCTTCGAGCAGAAGCAGAAGTTTTTTAACATCGGTTAAATGCCAAAGAACTTCAAGCTGTTAGCTCAGACAGTGACAGTGAGTTTGAAATACCTTTATCAGAACTAAGATCCCGTTTAGGTAAGGAGCATGGTGGAAAAAGACGACAGGTAGTGAAAAAGACTTACAAGTGGGAAAATAAAGATTTAGCTGAAGACAACACATTATTTCCAGAAGTTCAAATTGTCCCAAATTGCAATGCACCGCATGAACTATTCTTCTTTTTCTGGACTGATGATGTTACGACATGATTGTAACGTATTCAAACATGTATGCTGGAACCAAAAACAAGCTTGGTAATATAACAAAAGAAGAAATGAAATCTTTTTTTGCCATATTTCTACTTAGTGGATATATACCACTACCTCGCCGCACAATGTTTTGGGAGAACTGTACTGATACTCACAATAACCTAGTATCAAATTCCATTTCTAGGGACAAGTTTGAATATATTTTCAGTATCTTGCATTGCTGCGACAATAATAACTTAGATCAGTTAGACAGATTTAGTAAAATAAGACCCCTTATCGATAAAATGAACGAAAATTTTCGGAAATATGCCCCATTATATCAGAATCATAGTGTTGATGAATCTATGGTGCCATATTTTGGACATCATGGCGCTAAGCAATTTATTAGAGGTAAACCTATCCGTTACGGTTATAAGTTATGGACAGGTACTAATACTAGCGGATATGTGCTTTGGATTGAGCCATATCAGGGTGCTAAAACAGAGATTAAATCCGAATACAGAGAATTTGGATTAGGACCCTCAGTCGTTCTTCAGTATGCCGAAATACTTCAATCAATGGGAGAGTATCCATATCACATTTTTTGTGATGACTTTTTCACAACTATTCCGCTGTTAGTTGAAATGAAAAAAAAGAATATACGACTGACTGGAACAATCAGAGACAATCGTACTTCTAAATGCCCACTGATCAGCCAATCTGATATGAAGAAAAAGAAACGGGGTCATATGGATTATAAATTAAATGAAGAAGGAATAGTGGTAGTGAAATGGCATGATAATAGTATTGTATCTTTGGCATCCAATGCTTTACCTGTTCAACCCACACGTACTGTGAATCGTTATTCGCAAAAGGAAAAGAAGAAAGTGAGAGTTGAGCAGCCATACAATATATTTATTTACAACCGCTATATGGGAGGTGTTGATCGAGCAGATCAAAATATAAGCCTCTACAGAGTAGCACTCCGTGGAAAAAAGTGGTACATGCCTCTTATTTTTCATATGTTAGATTTATGTGAACAAAATGCACAAGTGCTTTTTTAATTACTAAATTAGTGGGTTTAAACTCACCCTGGACAAGAAATAGATAGTGTGTGTGCACCTTAAAGTAAGAAGTCGCTGTGAACGAGGTACTTATAGTTATATTATTTTTTGAGAGAAGAGAAAATAAAGAAAACTACAGATTTGCACTAGTAGATTAATAATATATTAAGTCATTATTGATGAAATTAAATACCTACCTGAAAATAATTATTACTAACAGAAAGAACCTGTAAAATCAATTTATTTTTGTTTCCATTCCGTCATTTCATTTATCAGTTCCTTTTTTTTGTTACAAAAACCGATAAAAGATTTCTTAACTAAGGCTTCTCACACACGAGGATTTATAAATTCATTATCTATAATAGAAAATTATATACACATTTTTAGAAGAATATGACCGATTTTACCGTTGCCCAAAAAGAGTATATGAATAGTTTATTTACGAAGTTAGCTGTAACAATTAATGAAAAGACAGATGAAATAAGAAACCAATTTAAACAGCAAATACAGGAATTAAAACAAGAAATCCAAATTGTAACTAACTCTTATGAAGATAAAATTTCTAAACTAGAAAACAAAAACACGCAGTTGCATAATTCAGTGTTACAACTACAAAGAAAAATACGCAAAAATAATTTAGTGTTATATGGAGTCAACACTGCCCAACCAAATCTGCGTGAATCTGTTATTCGAATACTTGGAGAAATACTAGAAGTCGAAATTTTGGATTCAGAAATAAAAGATTTATATAAAGTAGGATCTAAAAATAGCAGTATACAACCAATAATTATTGAATTCAATTCATATCATAAAAAGTTGTTAGTTCAGAAAAACGCATACAAACTAAAGGGAAGAGTATTGCTATAAGCCAAGATCAATGCTTCGAAGATCGTGCTACTTACAAAATACTGGTTAAACATCTCAAAAAAGCAAGATTGGAAGGTATACAAGCTTATATTAAGGATTATAGAATCATTATCGGAAACGAAACATATACTGCTCAGGCTCTGGAAGAAACTAACCACAACCAAACGGTTTCATTGGTGAATAAATCCGACTCCTATTTCTCAGGTATTTCTCAGGTCAGAAAAAAACATCTACTGGACGAGTTTAGATTTCATGACGAAGAAATACAACAGGAGCAAGGAAATGTGAAACCTACAGAAAAAACAAACACAAAAACTGGAAAAATCAAAAGTAAACAAATTCTCACCCGTTCAAATGCACTTTTAAATCAACCTAAATAAACGTACTAATCACTATAACTTATGTATTTAGCCTATGTTCTAAAGTGTTTTACCAGATGGCGCTGTCAAAACTCCATTTAGAAATGTCAAATATAAAGATATCTATATTTAGTTCGTTGTCAGTTATCAAAGGGTGAGGTTGGTGAGTGAAAATAAAGTGAATATGGATGTTCCCATTGACTTGAGATTACCTGGGTAAGTTATTTAATTTATAAACCTAAATAAAATATGGATTTTCATTTTTATTATCATATGACATATTATTTAATTCATTAATAGAGTTAGTAATATGAAATAATCAAAGGTTTTCATTTTGACGCAAAAAATACAGGTGTTCTTTTAAAAGGACAATAGGCATATAAGCATTATTTGTTTCAGAGGCATTACTTTAGATGAACTTCTTCATTCTCTAGAAGAAAGCGATAATGAGTGCGATGAGGAAATACATATAGCTCTCTTGCCCCCAACTAATGCATGTGAGCCTGTTACCGATGAGGATTCTGGCGAGGAAGACTTTGTAGATATAAAAAATTTACCTGGATCTCAGCTTCGAGCAGAAGCAGAAGTTTTTTAACATCGGTTAAATGCCAAAGAACTTCAAGCTGTTAGCTCAGACAGTGACAGTGAGTTTGAAATACCTTTATCAGAACTAAGATCCCGTTTAGGTAAGGAGCATGGTGGAAAAAGACGACAGGTAGTGAAAAAGACTTACAAGTGGGAAAATAAAGATTTAGCTGAAGACAACACATTATTTCCAGAAGTTCAAATTGTCCCAAATTGCAATGCACCGCATGAACTATTCTTCTTTTTCTGGACTGATGATGTTACGACATGATTGTAACGTATTCAAACATGTATGCTGGAACCAAAAACAAGCTTGGTAATATAACAAAAGAAGAAATGAAATCTTTTTTTGCCATATTTCTACTTAGTGGATATATACCACTACCTCGCCGCACAATGTTTTGGGAGAACTGTACTGATACTCACAATAACCTAGTATCAAATTCCATTTCTAGGGACAGGTTTGAATATATTTTCAGTATCTTGCATTGCTGCGACAATAATAACTTAGATCAGTTAGACAGATTTAGTAAAATAAGACCCCTTATCGATAAAATGAACGAAAATTTTCGGAAATATGCCCCATTATATCAGAATCATAGTGTTGATGAATCTATGGTGCCATATTTTGGACATCATGGCGCTAAGCAATTTATTAGAGGTAAACCTATCCGTTACGGTTATAAGTTATGGGCAGGTACTAATACTAGCGGATATGTGCTTTGGATTGAGCCATATCAGGGTGCTAAAACAGAGATTAAATCCGAATACAGAGAATTTGGATTAGGACCCTCAGTCGTTCTTCAGTATGCCGAAATACTTCAATCAATGGGAGAGTATCCATATCACATTTTTTGTGATGACTTTTTCACAACTATTCCGCTGTTAGTTGAAATGAAAAAATAGAATATACGACTGACTGGAACAATCAGAGACAATCGTACTTCTAAATGCCCACTGATCAGCCAATCTGATATGAAGAAAAAGAAACGGGGTCATATGGATTATAAATTAAATGAAGAAGGAATAGTGGTAGTGAAATGGCATGATAATAGTATTGTATCTTTGGCATCCAATGCTTTACCTGTTCAACCCACACGTACTGTGAATCGTTATTCGCAAAAGGAAAAGAAGAAAGTGAGAGTTGAGCAGCCATACAATATATTTATTTACAACCGCTATATGGGAGGTGTTGATCGAGCAGATTAAAATATAAGCCTCTACAGAGTAGCACTCCGTGGAAAAAAGTGGTACATGCCTCTTATTTTTCATATGTTAGATTTATGTGAACAAAATGCATGGCAGCTTCACAGGTTTCAACATGGTAAACTAGACCACTTAACACTCCGTAGAAGAATAGTGTTATCTATGCTTGAGGGAAACCAACGCAAATTTGCTAAAAGATCTAAGTTCTCTTCACTGGAAAATGTCGACTCACGATATGATCGTGTGGATCACTTAATTATACAGCAGGAGAAGCAAACAAAATGTCGCGTATGCCATAAGAAAGTCTCTACAAAATGTGAAAAATGTGATGTTACCCTGCATGTAGCTTGCTTTAAGCCATATCATGTTAGAGAATAAAGTTAAAAACAAATTGTAATAATAACATTTTTTAGGTTTTTTTATTATTATTTTATATTCGAATAAAGATATTGTTGTACTATATGCCTATTGTCCTTTTAAAAGGACGCCATTTTTTTCATATTTCCAAAGTATTTTTACCTATAAATTTTTGCCCCAATGTAATCAGAGATACAAGTTCATGTAATTCAATTAATAAAATTATAACAATTTAAAAAAAAAATCAGGCATATCTGGGTTCTGGGTTAATGAGGTTTAGAGATCGGAAGTAGTAAGATCGATACTTGTGTATTTTTAATTAAAATAAACCCAACGTTGTTGTACTTTGGTGTTCTGTTTAAATCCCTACGTCCAACAATTGTCAGAAGTGGTTGATTTGTGAGTTTGTGCGTCGTCTTCATCATGCATCAGAGATAAGAGAGCTTATTGCCACAACGCCGTCGTCGTCGCAAAGCAGGGACCAGGGTGCCGACGTTCAGCGGCTATTGCAATGGGAACGCGGTGCTGGGCCTGAAGCGATTCCAGCAGAGCGCGATTCGACGACACCGCCGTTATCGCTAGAGCACCGAGTTGAGTTGCTTCAGAAACAGATAAGTACTTTGACGGGCGTTCAGAAAAGTAAGGCAGATACTTTTCAAATACGGTGCTATCAGTGTAACGAAAAGGGACACAGAAAAATTAATTGTCCCCTAAATCGTTCTAGTGATTTTAAATATAAGAAGCATAATCAAAAGACCTGTCACTTTTGTCAAAAGAGAGGTCATATACAGTCGGAGTGTCGTAAAAAGAAGAAAACTAACGAACATAAATCAGTAAATTTTATTTGCAGGCAGTTTGTGAATTTGTACTTTAAAGACGTTGTGGTAAATACAACTAATTTAGTAGGTATTATTGATACCGGTAGTGAGTGTTCCTTAATTCGAGCAAGCGCAGCAGCTAATCAGTTCGAAAAAATTTGTAACCGAAAATCGCGGTTTTTTTAATCTTTTTCGGGAGTTTGCTACGAAACTAATTCGGCTATTACCTGCAGGGTTACCATTGACTCAGTGTGTGCTGAAATTGACATTTGGGTAGTACCAAATTACATGTGTCCTGCAGATATTTTAATTGGAAATGATTTCCTGGCACAGCCACAAGTTGCATTTTACAAAAATGGGTCAGATATTAAATTTTTGACTTGTTCAACTGTCTGCTCAGGTACTGAATTACTGTCTCCTATCACTTGCGACATGCTAACTGCTAATAAAAAAGTAAAGGAAGTGGTTATTTTACTTAATAAGTATCGTAAGTGCGTTGCTACAAACTTAGGCGAAATTGGTAAAACATCGTGCTGTGAGATGTCAATAAGGCTGACAAGTTCAAATCCAGTAGTTTACAATCCATACAGACTTCCGGTTAGCCACCGTATGAAGTTACGAGAAATGATTGATGAATTACTTAAAAACAATATAATTCGGGAGTGAGTTTCCGCATATGCTAGCCCAGTTGTTTTGGTTCCTAAACCAAATGGTGACTTAAGGTTGTGTACAGATTTTCGCAAGTTAAATGCAATAACAGTTAAAGAAAAATTTCCTTTACCATTGATCGACGATCAAATTGATAAATTGTTGAATTATAAATACTTTACTACTCTGGATTTCTTTTCGGGGTATTATCAAATTGGCAACCGATTCGGTTGAGAAAACCGCGTTCATAACTTCTGATGGGAAATACGAGTACTTAAGAATGAGTTTTGGTTTATGTAATGCGCCATTTGTGTTTCAAAGAATGATGACAAGACTATTAAATGAATTAGAATCGGGAACTGCGTTTGCCTATATTGATGATGTGTTGATACCTTCAGCTACAAAGAAGGACGGGCTGTTTAAATTAGAAAAAGTATTGCAGTTGTTGCAAAAATATAATCTACTTTACAGTTATGTAACTTTTTGGAGACAAAAATTAAATATCTGGGTCGTGAAGTTTCCGGGGACGGAGTTAGCCCAAGTTCAAATAAAATTTTGGCAGTCTCGAAACTTGATATTCCTAAAAATAAATAGCAACTCCGTCAGTTATTAGGTCTTGCTGGTTATTTTCGTAAATATATCCGAAATTACGCTTTTATTGTACAACCTTTGACAAAACTTTTGAAAAAACATGCGGTGTGGTCTTGGGGTACTGAGCAAATTGACGCAGTCAATTTAGTTAAAGACACATTGACCGCTAAACCAGTTTTAAATATTTTTGACCCCAGTCTCCCTACACATTTACATACTGATGGCAGTAGTTCCTTAGGCGTAGCAGGGATTTTGCTTCAATAGCACAATGGCGTTTATCATCCTATAGCATATTATAGTAAACAATGCACATATGAACAGAGCAAATATCATTCCTATGAAATAGAAACAATGGCAGTCGTGTTTTCTTTGCGCCATTTTCGCATTTATTTGCTTGGCATCGACTTTACTGTTTTGACTGATTGTATAGCAATTCGTACGACTGCTACGAAAAAAGATCTTATTCCGAGAATAGCCAGGTGGTGGCTAGAAATTCAAGACTTTACATTTGATATACAATATCGACCTGGAACCAAGATGAACCATGAGTCGATATCTGGTGTCAGACCTAGTACATAATATAATTAGTACATAATATAATTATAATATAATTAATCTGACGGAAGCCGATTGGATAGTTGCGGTGCAGTCACGCGATGATCGGCTGCAAAGCATAATCGCCATTCTGCACTCAAAAAAAAAACATGAAAATAAAAATTACTTTGATAACTACAAACTTAAGAAAAACGTGTTGTATCGTATGGTAGATGGTTCTTTGAAGTGGGTTGTCCCAAAGTCTTGCAGATGGCTTATTTGCAGGTTACAACATGATGATGGTGGTCATTTCGGGTTTGAAAAAAACCTTAGAAAAAATTAAGCGTAATTATTGGTTTGAAGGCATGTCACGCTTTGTCAAAAAGTACGTGACAGCGTGTCTGAACTGCTTATATACCAAAGGCATGTCAGGTCGTAAACCTGGTCTTCTCCATCCTATTCCAAAGGTTGCTGTACCTTTTGAAACGATACACATGGATCACATAGGCCCGTTTGTAAAATCAAAACACAAAGATACTCACATTTTGGTTGTAATTGAAGGCTTTACAAAATTTGTGTTCATTGAATCAGTCAAAAGTACCAGAACCAAGTATGTTTTGAAAGTTTTAGAAACTTTTACCTATATTTTTGGTGTGCCCAGTAGATTAATAACTGATCGAGGTACTGCGTTTACATCAGCTGCAATGAAAACTTTTTGCAAAGAATATGGTATACAGCACGCACTAAATGCAGTAGCCACACCTCGCGCCAACGGACAATGTGAAAGGGTAAATAAAACAGTGTTAGAGTCATTACGGTGTTATAGTAGTAATGATGAGGATGAAACATGGGATGAACATTTGAAAAAAATTCAGTTTCACATTAACAACACTGTAAACAAAACTACAGGTGTTTCCCCATTCAAATTGTTGATAGGTATAAACCCGCGGCCGATAGCGGATGCAAAGTTACTTGCACAGTTTGAACAAAGTTTGGAAACAGAAAATCCTTCTTACCATTCTTAAGAATTAAGAATGGTAAGAGTATTCTGTATAATATATGACAGTGCCACTTTAAATATTTTTCGTGATTTCTGCGTTTGGATGATTTAGCCAGCCATTCTCAATTTGATTGGCAGTCACAGTCAACATATTTAATGTAAATGTTTTCATGGAGA
The DNA here is from genome assembly GCA_963680705.1 of Rhagium mordax. NCBI lineage: Eukaryota > Metazoa > Arthropoda > Insecta > Coleoptera > Cerambycidae > Rhagium > Rhagium mordax. Next base: position 26,321,661 of record OY796664.1, read on the forward strand.
AATATGTCTTATAATGTAACAGAGCAACAAAATAAAATGGACCAGTACTATTAGAAATTTTTGTTACTAATAATTATTAATCAATTTAATATTTAATCATTTTAGTAATGTATAATCAGTTTTATAATATTAATACAAGGCGCGTTTTTTCACGTTGTGATCTCAAGATAATGTATAAAAAAATTGAAATGAAACGTAAAGCTTATTCTACGATATATTGTGTTTATATTTAAAAATTTCTCCACTGTTTTATTTATTTAGTTGATCAAAGCCTAGAAGAAAGTCAATCAATAGAAGCTGATAGTGCAGCTGATAGTGGTGGCCTGGAAAAATCGGATGAATTGCTACGAATGGGTGATGCCCTCTGCTCCAATGAGAGAGTGATGCCCTGCTCCAACAAGGAGACTGATGTCTTACTCCAACAAGGGAATGATGCAGAAGTAGGAGGTAATACTGAGTGTTGGTAAGTTCTAATTTACTAAGAATGACAATCTGTTTTAATCATGCTGGTTTGTGGTAGTTGTCTTCATAGATGCCTAGTAAGTAACGTCGATGGTATTATTTGGCTCTACTGGCAAGGCACTATAGAAGAAAATAGAATAAATCAATACATAAAATGGTGCTTACAATTTTGCTTTTGATAAGAGATTTGAAATTATAGAAAAATAAATTGGTTATACCGGGTGACAAGTACTAAGAAACCTTTCAAATTTTTCTACAGTTTTTGATATAGAAATTTGGAAGAGTGCTTAATGGAATAAATTGAAATTTTTTTAACCACGCGTGTCATAAAATCACCTCAGGTTTACCTGTATACATTTTTTTTTTGGTGTTCTCATTGAGTTGTTGATGTCTGTGTTTGTAATAAAAATTAAGTTTGTAATATATCATTAATGAAGTGGCGACCCTGATAAAATTAACTAACTGTGCATTACAAAATATAGGTCTCAAGGGGAGTATCAGGAATATTGTATGTTCATTTTATCATGAAAACGAGCAACTTTAAGTATAGGGAAACCATATACCAGCTTGAAGGGAATTTAATTCTACATCGATCTAGGGAATAATATACGGGGTGTTCCATTTAAGATTTTTGACTTATCAAGGTTTAAAACTTTGGAAATTGACAGTGACTTTACAACCACCCTGTATAAAAAATTTCAAATTTTCCTGCGACTGTTCTACACAATGGCATGTGCTAATCGCCTGTGCAAAGTTGCAAATAACAATAATATCTAGTATCGGAATTATCAATTTTTCAAAATTGATCCGAATCTGTCAATTTTTTATTTTAAATGCTTGTAACTCAAACAATAGACATTTTAGATATATGATACCGTATATGACGATAATGAGAATTATACGTAGAATCTAAAACTGCAACAATATACAGGGTGTTCCATTTAAAAAAATACAACTTTAATTTATCGCCCTGTATAAAAGCAAGATAGAGATCTCGTTTTATTAAAATATAATAGTTCATTTGATTTCGAACAACTTTTATTTCGACATTTTTTTCATAACACCTATAGTTTCTGAGATAAGGTATAGACCCAAGTTAAACGGGCCACCCTGTACACGTTTCGCAGCGAGCGGACCAATTTTTGACCAATTTAACCAATTTTTGACGAACCTAACCTTATTAACTGTCAAAAGTTTTTATAGCCTCTTTTTCTGTCTTTGACTATTGAGTAGTAAATGTTTTCGAGATGGATGAATTTGTTGGTCTACATTTATTAGAAGAATTGGAAGTTGCGGAAGAAGCTGCAGGAGGACGAGAAATCCACGTAGGTGAGTGAAGTGATTGCTGGCGACCCGTTTAGGGAATTAAGCAACAGCGAATTCGTCAATTTATTTAGGTTGACGAAGGAGTTGACTAATTTTCTGATAGGAAGATTGGGACCCTTTGTGCAGCCTAAAAAACGGCCGGGAGACGTAGATGTTTCTGTAAAGGTATGTCTTGTGTCTTCTTTAAATAAGTAAATTGTAACTTTGGTGTTTCTAGGTGTTGGTGGCCTTACGATTTTTTGCAGCTGGTAGTTATCAGTTGGATGTGGGACAAAATAGGTTTTTTTGTGTGTCACAACCAACAGTTAGCAGATGTGTTAAGGAGGTTTATGAGGCATTAAATCGACAAGAAATTTTTGACACGTATGTAAAGTTTCCACAAAATATTGAGGAGATGAACTCGGTGAGACAAAAGTAAGGGTGTTTGTATATTATAATGCTCTTTTCGATTTAAATGCCAGTTTACTTTTAGATTCTTTGAAAAACACAATTTTCCAGGAGTTATTGGTTGTATTGATTGTACGCATGTAGCGATATTTCCTCCTAAGCGTGATGATCCACTGCATCCCGAACATTTATATGTAAACCGAAAAGGTTACCATTCAATAAATGTGCAACTGGTAGGTACATATATTAATTTTATTTCATCACAAAATAAAGTTTTTGTTTTAGGTTTGTGATTCAGATTTAAAGATTTTGAATGTGAACGCAAAATATCCTGGAAGCAGCAATGATGCTTTCATATGGAATAATTCCAATCTGCAAACCACGCTTCGTAATTTACATGAAAGGGGACATAAAGACTATTTTTTATTAGGTAGGTGATCCTATTGAACTTAAAAAATTGTACAGAAATAGTTATTTTTTCTCGCATTGTATGAGAGATAATCTTTTCTAGGAGGTATTTAAAATACTAATAAGTTTGGAGTTGCTATCTTTTGTCATATAAGAGAGTTCAGTATTGCATATCTTGTGATTAAGAGTACATTACCGTTCCAACATTTAATAAATTAAGTTCTTTAATTATTAATTAATACAATATTTTTTAGGTGATTCTGGTTATCATCTACGTACTTGGCTATTAACACCATTAGAACAGGAACCAGAACCAAACACTCCAGAACACAGGTATGGATTTGTAAGACACATAAAAAACCGGCGGCTTGTTTGATGCCCATAAAAACTTCAAACAAGCCGGCTCTTTTTATGTGCTGTATATATATGACTTTACAATGTTGCCCATAGAAGAACAAGAGTTGATAGTGTTGTAATGGCGCTATAAAGAATCATTGGAGATGCTTATTGAAACATAGAGTTCTTCATTATAGCCGTGAAGTTGCCTGCCAAATTATTAATGCATGTGTTGTTTTAATAATATTTGTATAGAATATAATGTGCCAGTACCTGAGTAACAGGATCAAATTGAAGAATTTGATTTTGGTAAGTTATACTACTAGTAAACTATGATTGTTACAGTTAATAATATTGGTATAGTCGCAAAGTTCTTTGTTTACCTCTTCGTTTAAAATGTGTCGTAATTATAGTATTACTACTGTAAATGCCTTCATTACCTTGTTTTATCATAAGTTTAGTTTTTAGTATAGCAGAAGTTTAGAAGATTTATATTATAATGAACTTTTCAACAAACTTATTTTGGGTTTAAGATTTTTTATAATATTCTTATTTTTTATATACCAAAATACAATACAATTTTCATACACCTACAATAGGTGAAATAATTTAACTAAGCTATACTATTTTATCGATATTTTAAGGTGCTGATAATGGAGATATAGCTGTGGAACAAGTCGCAAGACGTATCAACCCAGAACTAGCGGACGGTAGAATTGCAAGAACACAGTTAATTAGTAGAGTATTCCGAAATTAATTTTTCTTGTTTATTTAATTTTAGCATATTTTTATTTTTCTTACATTATTAAGTATGTCTAAGACATTTAAAAAACATAAAACATAAAACACACCACAGAAAATAGACAACCCCCAAATCCAAAGCCAAAGGCTGCCCGGAAGGGGGCTACACGTTTGAAAAATCGCAGACAAACTTCCATATCCACCGACATTGCCATCTGTCAGTGCCGGGTCTCGAACCTGGACACGGTTGGCAGTGTGGCCAGAGTCATGACTGTCACTCATGCTCTAGCCCACTACGCCACCAAGTCGATTATTTGACAGTGTTAATTTTGAGCTTCTGCTAAAAAAATTTGAAATTTATGGTGTTAATGGTATCATACATCAGTGGTTTAGGAACTTGCATCATTCAAAAATAAATTGTTATGTAATGACTTAAGTTTTATGGCGATTCAAAAATTTTATTTTTATCTGTGTTTCCTATAATCTATGTATAATTAAGGTGTTAGTTTAATTATTATTTCTTTGAAATTGCTTTTAATACGTAATTTTATATTAACATTAACTACATTCCATGTTTTATGGTGTTTATTATCAGTTCACTGTATCTTATCCTTTTGTATGTCTGTATTATACTAATACTGTACAATAAATTTATTTATTATTATTATTATTATTATTATTATTATTTACTTATGTCGTCAATGCCAGAAATTGGCTCGTCTGACCACCTGATGAAATTAAATTAAAATATTCAAAGTCAAACAAGTTTTTTATTTCATCATAATTGTAAAAAAGGTAAGGAAAATGTTAGCTTTGCTTACCTTTTACGTAAGAACATGTATTTTATGTATCTTCAGATATAACGGAATATTTAAAAAAGAATTCTGGTTTATTGAGTGGGAATTCTACAATCATTTTATATGACTGACGGTCGAGATGGTAGCGTATCTGCCTCTCACCCAAAAGTCCCGGGTTCGAATCCCGGTCGTGGCAATGGAAAATACTGTGAGAGGGATTTTTCCATTATACACGGATATTGGATGTGTGTCCCTTGTCTTTAAATGTGTAGCCCCCTCCCGCACAAGGCTCTTCTAGAGCCTTCTGGGATAAAGGGGGTCGTAATTGCATGTGGTGTATTTTATTTATTTATTTTAGATTTACACAACAAAGAAAATAATAAAAAACAATAAAAGCATATCTGGTACAGGAGATGAATCTTCCTTAATAGAAATATTGACACCTTCACTATTACCATTCAGTAAAGGAAATAAAGAGGCGCAACCGTCCAGATTTAGAGATTTTAGTATTTTATTTTTTGCCAATAACTTCAGGATCAACGTCGTTAATATGACTGATGGTCGAGATGGTAGCGTACCTGCCTCTCACCCAAAAATCCCGGGTTCGATTCCCGGTCGTGGCAATGGAAAATACTGTGAGAGGGATTTTTCCATTATACACGGATATTTGTGATTTGGCTGCATAGCCCAAGAAAATACAACATAAATCTCTAAACCTTGACAGTGGCACTTCTATTATTATTAATTTACTCAATCTCAATGCTATTACTGAATATTATTAATAACGAACATTTAAATATTTGAAAATATTCGGTGTATCCATCCCTATAGTAACAATTTCAAAAACAACTAATATGGTAATAACTAATTAAAATAATTCTTGCACAGAATCAGCCAACTTTTCCAATGAGGAAGCCATTCTCTCATGTGCAGAGACAAAACTTTCTAGTAGCTTCAGTTTGCTATCATAGTAGCTACTCTTTAATTCAATTTTTTTTTTCAAATGTTCCGCGTAATCTGACACAGCACCACTACTTGTTTTTAATTTCGTTTTTGTTCTTTTAGAGACTTTTCTTTTAGGTACATTTGTAGGTGTAGGAGTAGGAGTTTGACTACCGCCTTCCTCCTCCAGTGGTGTTGGCAGGCGCTCGAGTTCTGTCTCACTATTTAAATTTGCTTGCTGAGGATCTATTGCTATATCTGCAATGCAACAGTAGCATCTATTATAATTGCCTTAAAACTACAATAGCAAATTACTATGAGTATAATTACTATATACCTACCATCGAAATCAAACAACGTCGCTGATTCTTCTACAGATGTATGGCCACTAATAGAAACAGGTTTTATCATATTTAATACCTCCACCTCAAAAGGTGTTAATGTCTCTATCAATGAAGGTCCTCCTCCAGTACCGGATATACTTTTATTGTTTTTTGACGTTTTATTTTTTGTTCGAGATCTTAGATCCTGCCAAGTCTAAAACAGGTTAAAGTAAGTATTTTATAATTAATTACCTACTTATTACTCATGCAAAAATATGTACCTTCCTCCAATTTTTCCATGCTTCTTGTGCACCTGGAACACTATTTAATAATTTGGCTAACTCACTCCATATTTTCTTTCCGCATCTTTAAAAGTAAATTCGTTTGAAAACTCCCCACTTAATAACACTGGATTTTTTTTAAGTATTCTAACATTAATTTTTTTTGATTTTCCGTAATAGAAATATTTCTCAAATTTGTTGCCATCGTTTTCACATTCGTAATTTGACAGACACGGCCGGTAAACAAAGTAGCCCCTTCTTATCTTATATTCTGTGTGGGTGTGTAAAGTGATTGAACGTGAAGTATTAAGTGCAAATAAAAACCTAAAAACATTATTGAATACAACCAAATCAAATATAAATTACACACAGCGCAGTGGTATTGAGTAAGTACATCCCGAAAAAATTAAGTAATTTAAATATAAAGAATTATTTACTCCAAACACAAAGAATAACCTATAAATATAATAAACAATAATTAAACATCAAGGATACCGATACAAAGCAAACAAAAAGATTCACCACCTTGAGGTCTGATAAGGAGTGATAAGAAAAATTAAATAGCCATAGTTAAAGCGTGCCGCACAAGTACCGTATTTTAAATTAGAACTAGAATGTCTGATACAGTCACCAACGAAATACTATTAGAAGAGATACGTTCATTAAATAACTCGCTTAGGAACATCATTGCTACTACTGAAACTAGACTGCTTCTTAAATTAGAAAATTCTAGCAAGCAAGTAGAAGGATTGGAAAATGAAATAGCTGGATTAAATACAAAAATTGAACGTTTAGACAGAAATCAAAGGAAAAATAATATTCTGATATTTGGACTTGCTCTTCCTGAACAATGTGATGGTTTGGTCGAATTTGTGCTAAAAACAATCAATAAAAAATTACAAACTGATATTACAATAAATGATTTAAATAATATTTTTTGCTTAAACAACACTGAAAAGAAGCCGATCAAAGTCGAGTTTATATCATATCTTCGTAAAGCTACATTGATGAAAAATTGTTCAAAATTAATGAACACAGGCATAGCAATTTCTCATGACTTGACATATAAAGAGCGGCAAGAAGGTGCAATACTACGAAAACATCTGAAACTCGCAAAAACAGAAGAACCAAATAAAGTGTGTAAAATTAAAAAAGGTGCTTTATATGTGGGTAATATCAAATATACAGTTGAAGAATTGAAGAACATCGAAGCACAAGATGGTGAAATAGAACAGAATTCGCACAGTGCCCCACCGACGCCAAAAATAATTAATAGCCATCCTGTCACCACAAGCCAAATTGAGTCCGAAGTAATAACACCAACACGAACCATAATATCGAATACGAATTCATCGAACAAAAAAAATCTCGAGGAAAATCCAGGATCCAACAACGCAAAGCTGAGAATTCTCAAGAACACCTTGCCTAAAGAAAAATCTTCAACCACTTCAAAATATACATTAAGGAAAGACGAAAAGCAATAAAATTTATTCAAATCAAGACCTAATTTTATATTTTAATCGAATAAAAATAATTTCTAAATTATCCATATCACACCTTATGTAAACTGTTTTCTTTTTAATTTTCTATTATTTTCCATAATGAATCCGTACGTACAAAACTTCAAAGCAAATCAAATAAATACTTATGTGTTAAATGACGCAAATGAGGCCAACCAAGTTCTAAGTATTAATTAAAAACTTTAAAAATTGTAAAATAATCCATAATAATATTCGCAGTATCGCGAAAAATCTAGACGAGTTTAAAGTATTCATTGAGCAATTTGATTCACTGTTTGACTGTATGGTACTAACGGAACCATGGGCAATACCTAATATGGATGTTTTTAATTTAGATGGCTACACACTATTATATAATGAAGGAAAATTAAACCAGAATGACGGTACTGTCATGTATATAAAACAGATCTATATCATTCTCACAACATAATAGAGTTTCACGGTTCCTGTCTTATAAAACTTAAAATTGTCATAAATAACGATTACATCATTATTAACTCGTTGTACAGATCTCCTTCTACATGTATAAATCAATTTAATACCGATTTAAAAAATTATTTAGACTCAAATAAAGACGAACGGGTAAATTACAATATAGTAATTGGAGATATGAATATAGATATCCTGGAAAGCACCAATTATTCAAATGACTATTTGGACACAATGAGTGAATACGGTTTCCTATGTGCTGTAAATACTTGTACAAGGTCACAAGGCAATTCAAATAGTTGCATCGATCACATATTCATAAAAAATAAACATGAAAATATTGATAATTTATTACCACTAGTTGTTCAATCTAACATTACAGACCACTATACTACTATGATTTAAATAGTCATTGAAAAAGAAAGTACAAGCAATAACCATGAACATAAATTTATTAGGCAACTTAACAATAAAAAATTAATTGAATCTATATCAAATATTACGTGGGAAGATGTATACTTAGAGAATGACTTAGAGGCTGCAACAAAAAATTTTGTTGACAAAGTACAAAATATTATAGAAAAAAGTACAACCATGATTAAAATAAAAAGTAGAGAGAAAAAGAGAAAAGCTGGATATCTAAATCATTAATAAAATATGTCAATAAAAAGAACATGTTTTTTGCAGACTAAAAAATATCCAAATAATATTAATCTAAAACGTGAATACATAGCTTATAAAAACACATTAAATAGACTTATTCCAAAAACAAAAAATGATTTTTATAAAAGTTGCATCAATAAAAATGAAAATGATCCCAAAAGTCTGTGGAAAACAATAAATAATATGTTATTATTAATAGGTCAATTGAAACTGGACAATAACCTTCCAGCTTTAAAACTTCGATAGTTATACCGATATACAAAAACGGAGACAAAACTGAAGTAACCAATTACAGACCCATATCCTTAATAACAAACTTCAGCAAAATATTTGAAAGAATTCTCAAAATAAGACTCATTAACTCCCTAAATAAATATAGTCAGTAGAGGGGTAATGGCGGATCCGAGACACCCCCCACCACTTTTGCTCCCCCCACCACTTTTTCTGGGGTGGGGGCAAATAGGATAATTATAGTGGGGGGAGGTAATTTGTAATTGCAATAAATGTAATTAGAATAATTAGATTGGGAGGTAATTTGTAATTGCGTAATTAGTAATTTGTAATTGCGTAATTAGTAATTTGTAATTGTGTAATTGGATTATTGCGCTGTAATTAGACTAGTATAATTGCAATATATCTAATAAATGTAATTAGTCTGGAGGGGGACAATTAAAACCCAATTGTCGCGAGAAATGAAAGTAATTGGATTATTGCGCTATAATGTAATTGCGTAATTAGTAATTTGTAATTGTGTAATTAGACTATTTGCGCGTTAATTACACTATTGTATATAGTCTGGAGGGGATTAATTAAAAACCCAATTGTCGCAAGAAATGAAAGTAATTAGACTATTTGCGCATTTATTACACTGCATCTAATTGAATTGGAACAATTGTTGTATAGTAATTAGTGTATGTATAGTGTAATTGTATATTAATTAGTGTATGCTTAGTCTGGTGGGGGGGGGTAATTAAAACCCAATTGTCGCGAGAAATGAAAGTAGTTGGACTATTTGCGCATTAATTACACTAATTGAATTGGAACAATTGTTGTATAGTAATTAGTGTAGGTATAGTGTAATTGTATATTAATTAGTGTCACATGCAATACGCAAATAAAGTAATTAGTCTGATGTAATTGCATCAAGTTAGTGTCACACAACAGTTTGAGTACCTACAAATTCATTGTTAGAATTCTATAAAGTAGGTGTCGAAATATTGCAATAAATTTGACATCGAAATGCATTTATTTTCTAGGGATAAAAGAACAAGCGACATCGCATTTATTTTCTAATGATCAAAGATTAAATCAGCTTTTAGTTTTTACTGTCGCATATCTCGAAACAAAATAATTGGTTAAATTTATAGCTCCCATTTGTTCGACAGACAATAGGTTTGAATAAAGGACACAGGTACGTAGGCTCACGCGAACGGTACCTACCTGAAATCGAGGGTATGCCATTAGGGCGGTCGACTTAAAACCGTCAATAATACAATTTGGTATTTAATTTCTAGTCGAAATGCATTCATTTTCGAAGGACAAATATATTGCACAAAAGATTAGCCATCTCTTATCTAAACAAAAGATGCGTCGATTTTTACAAAACAAAGCCACACAATTACCTGAAATTTTAAACTTAAGAATAACAGGTGAGAGTGTGATTCGAATAGGACAGAAGGTTTAGAACTGCCTACTATAAAGAAGTCATTCAATGCCGTTAACAAGGGTGGCAATATATTAGCTTATCAAAGATAGATATTGTCATAGTTTTAAAACATTTTCTATACGAGATAGTGGAAACTAATTATTATAAATTGCAAAAGAGCAATTAAAACTGAACCTTCATTTATCATCACATTCTTCATGTTCTTACTGTAACGTGCTTATTATAAAACACGTGTGACAGGCATTACAGCAATTATTCAAGAACGGCGAACGAAAGAATTCAGCCATTTAAAAATCGAAAATATATTTAATATTAATCATTAAACCAGGTATATACAATAAGATACATATTTGGCGTGTTAGCAGAGACAGTTACATAACAATACAAAAAAAAAAAAAATGTATAATGTATATGAGAAAAACAGTGAGTGCGTTTCATATTATACACATTGCCTCTTTATTGTCGAAATTTGCCGGGTCATTTAAAATATCCACGAATTCACATGTAGAGTAAAAGCAATAATGTAACAATATTTTTTTTTAATCTAAATTTAAAACAATTAAAATTTAATGATTTCAATAAATTTGGAAGTACATTATACAAATTAAGATTTAATGAGTTCCTTGTCGATTTTGTTAGTCTAAATCTATAGGGTCTAAGAAAGTCCGCTTGTCTGGTGGTTAGTTATGAACATCCGAATTCCTGACAAAAAAGTTGTAGTTTTTATGTATCTCAAGCAATCTATAATACAGTAAATTCACTTTTCAACCAAAGCACTTTGTGAGTGAATAGGAGATAGTAGTAAAGCGAGAGCACTACACACATATAATGTAGGTATCGACGCAAAATTCAACGCAATAATACAATTTGGTATTTAATTTCTAGTCGAAATGCATTCATTTTCTAAGGACAAATATATTGCACAAAAGATTAGCCATCTCTTATCTAAACAAAAGATACGTCGATTTTTACAAAACAAAGCCACACAATTACCTGAAATTTTAAACTTAAAAATAACAGGTGAGAGTGTGATTCGAATAGGACAGAAGGTTTAGAACTGCCTACTATAAAGAAGTCATTCAATGCCGTTAACAAGGGTGGCAATATATTAGCTTATCAAAGATAGATATTGTCATAGTTTTAAAACATTTTCTATACGAGATAGTGGAGTACCTAACTAAGAATATTATTGAAAAATATCAACCAATCTGATAAAGAAGCTAATGTACATACATAAATAATGTTCTTTTATTTTTATTGCCATATTTATTACATCAAATATTGTATGTATTATGTAGTTATGATGGTATATTTTATATTATATTATAAGGTTAAATAAATGAAATTCACATTAAACGATTACATTAATTTTATTCCCTATTTTTATTACACAACTAAAAAACACCATAGTATAATTAAAACAGTTTTATGTTAAATACACAATTACATTTTGAGAAAATAAACATTTGCAAGTACATCGTGATTATTGTTGATAAAATATTTTTACTAGACATCAAGAAAGCCATTCTGAACCGAGCCATCTAATGCATTATAACTTAAATATGTATCATGAAGTATAAGTGCATACACTCGAGTTTGTTCGGGAAATTTCGTTTTTCGTGTTTCAAATTCTATTTTTATGTCGACTGTAGATGATTTCACTGCAACAGGTTGGTGTGAACAATCAATGACAAACAAAGGATTCTTCCTGAATTCCCCAAGATCCATCATGGGTTCGCTCATATCTTTATCATAGTAACTACGTTGGAAGTTCTCATAAGCATAATATGCTGCAGAATCGAGCTTCTTATCGAAATCTAAATTCCAACGTTCGTATGGATATACTTCAGAGTTTAGAAATAGTCGAATATTATTTATGTCTGCGTGTTTGAACTGTGTAACATCCTTTGTTCTATCATTGGCCTGATCAGTGTCTGGAAAACCAAGAAGGATGAAAAGTGGACTTTCAAGACGGGTGGAGAGTTTAAGAGCCCATATGTCATAGGCAGTATCACGTAGACAGGGAAGCTCATAAAAATCTCATGCACGGTAGACCATATTAACCTTGGCATTATTACCACTTTTATTAATTCGATTCAATAATTTTAACTTTTGTCGATCTTCAGGTACAATATGTCTTATTTTCCACTCAATTTTGCTTATTTCCAGCTCCGCATCAACTTCACCGATATAGGAGTCTTTAAATGAGCGTGCAATTATCATAATTAATTCTTGCTTCACATTCAGAATGCCTTTGGTATAATCTTCTGCAAAACCCATAAGGAACTTAAGGGGTAGTTTGCCACTGAGCACGTGACTGGTGGTATCTAAAATATCTTGTCTATTTTGACTGAGACCCCAACCTGTTGTTATTAATGAGCGTGCATGCGTTTGCCCATACGACACCATAGTTTTCATTGTTGTAGTAATACCAGGTCTTCTAACTACTGCTACTTGTTCACCACCCATTTCCAGACGTATCTCTTCAAAGAGAAATGCTAGTGCATTATTGGATAAATAGCAACGCTTTGTGGCATCACTAGGGGTAAATTTTACTTCTATGTATATATAACTTTCTGAAATGTCGAGTATAACATCTTGAAAATTGATGGGGATACGTATTTCATCAGAGTTTCTGTAATATGGGGAACCATATGGTTTATATGTATGCTCATGTAGGCTAACTAGGGAATGATCCAACACAGGTTCATCAAACACCTCAAGTTTTTCACTAGTTGCAGCCGCCACCATTATTATGGCAAATATTTTCGCAGTTTTAATCCAATATGTTTTAAAAAGGCTTGATCCTCAGCTGACAATCTATGTCCTAACTGTTTAAGGTATAGACTTTGAATGAATTGCTTTCCACATCTCCCTTTCTTTTTATCCACACTATTGTTCGCTACAGTATCATATTGATGGTGATGTACTTGCTGTCGCTGTTTATATCGAAAGCCCATTTGGTTGGTGATATCAAACTTTCTTCAATTCTAGCCTTACAATAATTTTCTCACCTCGAAAATTGATCAAATCACCGTTGTCGTCCAGTACACGTAGCGTGATGTTATCTATTAACTGACACCATTTAGGTCTAACAGGTAAATATATGATATTTGTAGGTTCTCTAGTAAGTTTGTAGCCAGGCTCAACATCTATATCAAATTCAAAGAGAGTGTGTGACTCTTCCGCATTCAGATAAGCTCCAGAAATAATATTGCAATCTACACGTATCATCCTTACTTTCATAATATCAACAGGCTGTGTTGATTCATAATTTTTATTTGGTTGTAAATATATTGGTCCAAATCCCAACAGACTTCCTATGGAATTTGGTTGTCTAAAATCTATTTCATACTTTGACAAAATCTCGCACTTTAGGGTGTTGTTGTTTGCTCGTAAAGTGAATATTTGCGTGTAATACTTTCCATCAATATTCATAGCTTTCAACATTGCAGCATAGATTTCATCAATTTCATAAGCCCCCAGAGGTATGTGAACAGTAGTGAATGTATCTTTAGCACTAACCCTATATTGGAAGATGTTATTTGTTTCATCCACATTGAATATGGAGTTGTAAGAGTAGAATCCAATTAAGCCTAACCCATGACGACTGCTCCTATCCAGTTCAATGGGTGGATCAAAGTTGACACTTAGCTCACTTAAGCGGCTCGTTAGTGTGAACGTGTACGACATGACTGATGTAATTAAATTGCGTTACCCAATTTATTGTGGATTACAGCAATAATGGTATAATTTCCTCTTCTTTGAACTTGATGGTAATATATTTACATTGTTATTGGATGCCACATTTACATCGTTTACCTTACAATAGCAGCAAAACATTTTTCGAGGTATTGGACCGTCATTAGCATCAAAACTGCCTTCATGATAGTTAAGGTAATGTTCTGTACAGTATTGATATTTTATTATATCGACATCGTTCTGAAGATGTGTAGGTAGCTTATCCCATACTAATGCAATTTCATGTGAAGCCAACCCAATCATCACTTCTTTGGGCATATCTGCAAGTTGTTGTTTGCTCATCTTCAATAGACTACGCAAACGGGAGAATGCAATTAGTGAGTGGCCCATCTGCTTGATACCTTCTCGATCCAATGCTGGGGTTATAGTTTTCAGCTCCAGGGCGTTTTATATTTCTTTCGTAGAGAGAAACTTTAAACACAAATGTCCACACCACACTGTGTTAAAATTCTGTACACGTTTGTAGTTATAGAATATTTGGTTGCCCCTCCTTGAATCGTTATTGAAATATGTAACTAATTCTATAGGTGGGGGTAAATCACCAAAACTATCAAAGTAATTTACTAAACTACCTCGTTTTTTATATGCCACCCAATGTGTCCCAGGACCATATATACTATCCAAATTGATTATTGCAGATTCATTGTAATGTGGGCCACGTCTTGGTAGTGAGTCGCGCATAAATACACCCCGAAAGTATGCTAACTTCATTTTTTTAGCATAATATTTAAGATCAATGTCGGTAAGAGGTCTCCGAGGTAGGGAGTCTATTAGTTTTTTGAATTCTGTTTTAGATAAAGGCCCATTCCCTTTCGATATGGCTTCATATACATCCCCGTACCACTTTTCATAGCTATTGCTTCCATACTTCTGTTGTGTCGATTTGCTTCAGCTAATTCTTCTCTACCATTTTTTACGTCATTTACAGCTTTAGCAATACCAGCAGCCGTACCCACCAAACTACCCAATGCAGATAATCCAGCAAAAATGGGTATTAGAGGTAAAATACCGCCAACTTTTGGTATAACTCGAGGTGTTCGAATATTGCGTTTCCCACCGGCCTGTTTTATATATCGACGTGCAGCTTTTAGAGCAATTTCAGTCGCCTTCGTTTGGTCTTTTACTCTTTTGCCTCCAGCACTTCGCAGTGTGTCACGCACTTTTCGTACTATCCCAGATCCAAATGCTGTCTTTTTAACATTCTTCTTACCCTTCTTTGTTTTCTTGATGATTCGTTTCCTTATTGGATTACGAGATATTGTTGAATTACATCCCATACCAAGACGTTGTTTTCCTTTCATTATAGTTGTAACTAACCAAGCAGCGGCCTTTTCTCCACGTCCTGCGTCTTTGGATTTCACTCGTTTCCACGCAGCCTGTTCAAGCTGATAGTCTGCTTTATGGCGGGCTGCTAGATTACTGCTATTTTTGTCGTATGCAATATCGTGTTCCTTGCACGCTTTATCGAGCTGATTTATGCCAGGATCACCCCGTGTCAGCCGTTTATTTAAATCTGTGCCTGGACCACAAAATTGATAACCTGGCAAATGCAACTCGACGGGAAGCTTATTAATCAGGGAATTAATTAATCCTCTACCGCGCTTCATACGTTTTTCACGTGTGTATCGTATGGTGGAAACCATTTAAATAAGAGTTGCAAGTCACATGTCTATTTATATACCAATTAGCTGCGATACAATGCACATTGTGAAACAGAAACAAACGCTTTCCATAGATAATTTGGATGGAAAAGTTGGGCGTGGGTTAAGCGCTCATAATGGTCATGGACCACTACTACCTTCAACTGTACGTGCCCTCATAATAGGACCCTCGAATTGTGGGAAAACAAATGTCTTAATATCTTTGATCACCCATCGCTTAGGTTTACGCTTTTTAAACATTTACCTATACTCAAAGTCTATAAATCAACCCAAGTATGAGTATCTGCGTAAGGTGCTAGCGCCGATTGAGGGGTTAGGATTTTATACATTTAGTAATGGAGCGCAAATAGTGGAACCATCCGAGGCAAAACCGGAGTCTTTATTTATATTTGACGATGTGATATGTGAGAAGCAAGATGTTATAAGAGCATATTTTAGTATGGGCCGCCATAGAAATGTGGATTGTTTTTATCTTGGTCAAACATATTCTCGAATACCGAAGCAGCTAATAAGAGACAATAGTAATTTAATTATTGTCTTTAAACAGGACGACATGAACCTTCACCACATATTTTCCGATCATGTGTCACCTGATGTAATGTTTACAGTATTTCAAAATATGTGTGCAGAGTGCTGGAATGACAAATATGGGTTTCTAGTGATTGATAAGGATAGAGAAGTACATGGTGGGCGATATAGAAAAGGGTTTGATAGCTTCATATATCCATAATGAATTTTAATAAAAACTTCACTTGAGCCACAGACTTCGTATGGTTACTTCGTTTACGTATGCGCTAAGATGAAGGTTACCAAAGATAATAAAAAATATAACAATCTTGTGCATCCCAATAGTGAAATAGCCCTCAAGCGACAGTTGATTGAGGCGACACATGCGGTACGTAAGAAGTTTAACTCTATTAAGAACAAAGATATTGAGATGCATGTAACACTTGAAAAGATCTATCAACCAATAACTGAACCTTTAAATGCTATATCTTCAGCAGCAGAGAACAAACCACATGCCCAACAACCATCATCATCATCAAGGGTGTCTACTCAGAGGGCAGTGCCATGGGAAAGTGCTTCTGAAGAAGGATCTGATAAGTATGTAGGCGGTGATGATGTTCCACCTTATATCCCCATTATGGAAACACCACCATCGTCTATAAGAACAACCCCCGTATCTGAAACTTCTCTAGCTAGAAAACTAGAAAAAGGACGTGAGGTTGTAAAAAGACATATACAGAATGTAAAATCGGGTAATTCCAAGTATGATAGTTTATATGGAGTGCGTGTAGATCCCAAGACAGGCAAACTGCTGATGGGCAATGCTGAAATACGTTTTTCCCATGGAAATATTACACTGTGGTATGGCAATAAGAAACTTGGCGTGTATCTAGGTAATCCGAAATTGTACGATCTAATATTTCTAAAACGTCCGCCGATTCTAGATGATAATACAGAGAGTGTTATCGATGATGAATGGAGTAAGATATATGGAGAAATACTAAGGAAAACAAAAGCGCCGTATAAAAAATTCAATGTAGCGAGTGGCTATAACACCACTAAACGTGAAAAATTTCACAAAATTATCAAACCATTAACATCTTCTACAATTGCGACACGATCGTCAACAAGTGGTTATGGATTAAAACGTGTACCTACCCACAAATTGTACAGAAATAGAGATAAAGAATATATCTACTGGAATAAACCTAGTGAACTTGTGGCTCGTTTACGCCTCCTATGGGGTTCGAAAATGGCTGGAAATAACAACCACGACAATGAAATAATAGAAATAATATCAGAACTTAGGGAGGAAAAAATAGTGTATTAAAGATATAATACCTAGTATCATCATACTCAATAAGTATTATATAGCCTGAAATATACAAAATGGATCAGACGCAATCAGAAATGTCTACTGTAAACAATACAATTGACAAATTTGGACGCAGCAAAAGAATTAGTGCAAGTAAGTTAATAGCCCATCGTGGATTACCTGGCGTGGGTTTTAAACTTACCAGAGATAATCACTATGATATTGAAAATAAGCGTTTAAAAAATCTAGGGGAACCTGTCGATGATCAAGATGGTGCAACATGTAATTACGTTAACAAGCGTCTACAAACAAATGATGAAAATGCTGCCAAAGCTATTTTTGATACAACCGATGTAATTATTGAGGAAATGAAAAAATATGTTGATGTGGGACTTTTAAAAAGTGGAGAAGAAAATCGCACTATTTTCAATAAACAAAATAATGATATGATGCAGAAAATGAAAATAGAAATGAGGAAATATGTTGATAAAGCAATTTCTGAAGTTAAACGTTCGGCCATAAACAATCACAATACTTTAATCACTAGAATCTCTAAATTAGAGCATATTGCCACCGAACTCCAACCAAAGAAGGTGCAATCCGGAGGCCTAGCATTTCCACCAGAACTAATGCCTGAAGTTGATATATAGCTGAAGACAATTTTATAATGGAGGTTAGCAGCGAAAAATTACAAGTTGTTAACGAGTTACATAGAAATGCTCGACGAAATTTTCGTAGAAGGCGAACCATAATTAAGGGGTTTGGTGATTTGTGGCAAGCAGACCTAGCCGAAATGCAACCATACGCTGATAAAAATAGAGGGTATCGTTATATTCTTGTAGTGATTGACTGCTATTCCAAGTACGTATGGACCAGATCTGTTAAAAATAAAACAGCTGTAGAAGTTACTAAGACTATGCAGACTATTATTCAAGAAGCAAATTATTCACCAAGAAATTTACAGACTGATAATGGTACAGAATTCTACAACAGAAAGTTTTCTGCACTAATGAAGCAGCATGAAATTAATCATTATTCTACATATAGCACAAAAAAAGCAGCAATTGTTGAACGAGTAATCCGCACATTAAAGAGTTGGTTGTATAAAGAATTCTCAGCTATGGGTAAATATAAATCGCTCGACATCCTACCCAATGTTACAAAAAGTTATAATAACAAAGTCCATCGTACAATTGGTATGAAACCTGTTGATGTCACACCAACTACACATTTAAATGTATATAATAACATAAAAATTGCTCTCAAACCGAAATTCCACCTCGGTGACGTAGTTCGTATTAGCAAGTATAAAGGTGTATTTGATAAAGGGTTTACACCGAATTTCTCAACAGAACTTTTTAAAATTGTCAAGATAAACATAACAAATCCCACAACTTACCTGCTTGCAGACATGCTTGGACATCCAATCAAGGGGTGTTTTTATGAGATGGAGCTACTAAAGGCAAAATACCCTGATGTGTATCTAGTAGAGAATGTTTTAAAAAAGCAAGGAAATAAAGTGTTTGTAAAATGGCTTGGACTCTCTAAAGAACACAACTCGTGGATTGATAGAGCTTCTCTTGTTTAAAATTGTCACTGTCTAGAAAATATATTATTGTATCATTATAAGGTTGTCAAATGAAATATTTTTATGTATAATAAATAAATAATAAAACGAATGTACTCAATTAATATTTGTTTAATTTATTTCCTTAATGTTAAATTGTAAACAAAATAAAAATATTTTTAAGTTTATTACATATACTACAAATACTTAACTTAAAAAACACCAATTATTTTTTCATAAATATATATTTTATTACACAATAAATCTACTGAAATATAATACAATATCTCACATTTAGTATGAATTTTCCAGTTTTATAACTTTAACCCGATAAATAATGCAAATTTTATTTGATATGCTAATGTTATTGTGACTGGCTTAACTCATCTATTGCTGCAAGTAAAGCATCTAAAGGATCATATTTTTCCTTTTCAACAACATTATTTGTATCAGTTATTACGGCCAACTCATTTTGAAATATCGGTATGTCACAATGCCCCCATGGTAAAATTTTAAACGTATTAGGAATGACGAATCTTTTGTCATCATAATGAGATAGTGCCACCTTATTTTTCATTTCTGTGTAAATATCATGCGAATAACTTCTAAATGTATTCATTTCTCTTAATATTACCCCACCCTGCTCAACTATTTTCTTATAATCATCTATTGATAAATTTTTATTAATAACTGATTTCTTTACCCCCTTAGCTTTTCTCAATTCACTATTCATAGATTTTATACAGTAAGCTTTAGCCCCCGTCCCATAAAAACTAATAATCGGGTCGGCGGGGAACTCATCTTTAAAATTCCCTAAAACCGACAGACCTTTAGGAACATCAAATTTATTTCCTTCTTTATAGTTGGATGTATCGAATTTATCGGGGTTCTCTTTTATAAAATCGTAAATGTTATCAGTAAAAACTTTAATAATCAGAGAATCCGTATCGGTGTATAACAGGGAAGCATTTTCGCCAAATTTTCTTTTTATCACGTCATAGAAAAAATTATATAGTACCGTCTTGGATAATTCCAAAACACAAAACCCTACATAAATTGGCTTGTTGTATACTATGTTCAGTTTGTTCATATGAATCGCGACGAAATCTTCTGTAAAGATTGAACAAGTTTTAAAATTCGGTCGGGCTATAAGAGCATTTGCACCAACGGACCTTCTAATACTTTCCCAATGCGTTACCAACTTTATATCCTTTCTATTATCCACGTTTTCCATAGTTTTACCGAAAACTGCATTATTCATTAATTTAAATTGATCTTTTTCGAATTTACTTGTTGCCGTGTTTCTCATCTCCGTATTTAAATCGATGTATTTTCTTAACCATCGAGATTGATTAAATGCGAGCACTCTATGAGTCTTTAAAACCATCAAACCGTGATCCATGGCCTGCCTCAAGTTTTTATAGTGTACAATGTACCTTTTCTTGTCAAACAAATTTGGAATCAACTTTGCCGATTTTGCATTAGGAGGAATCATGTTTTCTACTAGGAAAGGAAGGTCCGAATGTAGATCATGTAATTCATTGGGATAATGAATGTCTACTTCGAAAACGTACCCGCGCGGATTTTCATCTGGAATATTCGTAATGTCTAAGTTTATAATTTCTTGTTGGGACAACCAAGTGAATCCACCTGTCGGCAACGATTGGGACATACTGTGACCGTATAGGTTTGTGGCGTCCAAATAAGTTATAAACGACGAGGGTTCGTTGGAATCATAATCGGTAAGAAATTTATTATTTGCAATATGTTTTCTTTCAGAGCACTGACTTATTCCACCACGAATTCCTTTCTTAAAAAAGTTAATCATATCTATATCAATTAATAATTCTAACTCTACTCCTGTCAGTTTTAACATAGCGTCCCACGACAATCCGGGAGCTGTAAAATATTGAGCAGGATCCAACTTGTATTTCTCTAAACTGATTTTCCTAAAATTTTCGAATACATCACACAAAAGCAATACGTCTGTTTTCAAATACAGATCTGAATAATCACCTAAATTCTGACATGCGAACAACTTCCACACATCTTTAGCCCTTTGATAATCATTTTCGGATATATGCTGATCGTTTAGGTTGTCATAAAATTCGACTTTGGATGGTAGATCTGGTTTATTCAACTTATTTAAACTATCCACAAAGCTATATGGAAATACACCCTTTTGTCTCATTAAACGAAATTCTTTGTTATCCATATAAAAACTTCTGGTTATAGTCAACTGGTCATCATTTAAACTTTCACCCAAATTTTGTAGCGATGTTGACAAGAACTTAAAACTATCAATGAATCGCAGTTGTAAAAATTTTTGTTTCTTCTCCCCATTCTTATTAATGTAATCATGCATATAAAGGTGTTTTGAAAAAGATATGTATTTCTCTTTATTTTGCGCTAGTACCTCCACTCTATCCTTATGTGCACATAGCTCTTTAATGAATAAATGTCCGTCGTATGAGCTCATATTATGGAATATAATCGGTATGAAACATGGTAATTTATAATTTAAATTGCAAACAGAATGTGCAGCGATAAATCTTATTTTTCCGGTTAAATGGCAGTGATCCTTAACTTTCACGTCACCGTCTTCGAATGCCTTCTCGCATATACCGCATACGGTTGCGTTTTCAAAGTCTCGTCTTTGTTGCGCTGTGAGCTTAGCCATTGGGACTATATCTTTCATATATCTATTATAGATATCTCTCGAGTCAGCCTCGATACATGATACGAAGACTTTGGCAGCGTCAGACCCCCGGTATAACTCAAACTTGTTTAGGGAATTGTCAAACGAACATTTTATTAAATACGCGAAAGAATGTGGTTGATGTCTAAAAGTTTTATTCCCGAAAGACCGTTCTGGATTGGGTTGGCAGGTATCGATAGGACTTAAAATTGATTCGAAATCGGCATACACTACAAATGGAACTTGCATTTGCCTTTCAAAATGTTCAAATTTTAACATATTCTCGGGCACTTGTTTACCATATTTATCTATTCGAAATTGGGTAGTAGGTATTGTTGTATAAATGTGATTACAATCGTGTGTCTGGTGTTGCAATAACTGACGTTCGGTATAAAAATATAACAAACAACCGTCGCAAAAATGTTTTTTATGATTGTGAGCAGAAATTTGACGCGAAACTAATCTAGATAAATCTTTTATCCAGCAATAGTGAGTTTTAGCACAATCGTTCGTACAATGGTGATTAATATTACACACCTCAGAAATTAGCAATAAATTTAAGTGGATACGCAGCTTTTTCCCCGAGTAACGTAAAGGACCTACAACTTCATATTCCATTCTATTATTTTTAAATTTCTCCTCTAACCCGTATACATTTACCGATATATTATTCATTTCCTCAAATTTTGAAATATCTCGCAATTTTACTGGAAAATCCATACCTGTTACATTTAACACTTGTGAATAATGTGGATATGATGATAAGTCCGATGTATGACCATTTGCAGGATGCAGTGCTGAAGTCACCGCCCAGGCAAAACAACATTGATCTTGATTGTGTACGTTTACCACTGCATTCTTATTTTCAATGAATTTTGGTAATTTTATATATGATGAACCACGCAGTGGACTATACTTGTTCACATTAATTTCAACAAATTCGATTCGTTCCAGGGCCCATCCTAAAAAATATGCAAATGTTAAATGCAATTCTAATACGTTAATAAAAATAATTACACACCTGAATCTCGCTCTTGAAACTCTGTAGTTTGGGTAATCATCTCTTCTACAAAACTATCCAAAACATCACTTAAATTCATAGCTTGATCCAAAATTTTGTTGGTTGTATTAAATGATTTCATATCCGTTAACTCTTTACTTTGTATCATGTATTTGGCGAACACTTCCAGATTTACTTTTATTGCCATATGTATTTGTATCGCTTCTTCTAGCAGATTTAAAATTTTATGTTTGATTTCATTAAAGAACATTACGTAGTCCAGATGATTATGTTCACTATGCACTCGATATGAAATAATTCTGTATTTGAAAGCGCTTTGGATAATGCTTACACCATCCATTGAAGGAACACATGCATTTGCCTTATGTTGCAACGACCTCTTATGGGAATGCATCTGAGCTGTCGTCAGCGTCACATTACAATAATCACATGTTTGCATACTTGCGGATGTTGAAGGGGTTGAATCAAATTTAAATTGTTTTGCTGGAGGTCCATTATCACGTAAACTCACACACGACTCTTTCTGATGACGACGCATACTGTAGCTTCGTGTAAAACTTTTACTGCAAGACGTACACTTATACATTTTGCGTGTTCACTAGGAGTCTGTTGCTACTAATAATGGTTGTGACAACACCTCTCACTCTCTATATATCTACAGAATATGACCCCCACCACCACATTTCAATATTCAAATATCCCCCATTATATTATTCTATTGTATAACTATTTAGAATGGCTATTGTGTAATATATTAAAATGATTCGATATCGCTTGTTTGTTAACCCATAATGTGGTACTATTGACAATACATCGATTTCTTTTGTCTAATATCTTAACTTAAAATTTGAAGGTAGGACCCCTATGTAGGTATTCATTAAATGTATACAATGGCAACAGTAAATAATGCCTTAGAAGTGGAGTCATTTGCACACATGCAAATACATATTCCTTACGTTAGCTAAGTAATTTAAACATTTTTTGTCCAATTTTACCCATCTAATATATGGCGTTTTACTGAATCAATTAATAAGTCAGGTTGGCCGAGTGGTTAAGGCGTCCAATGTGTAAAAAAACATCAGATTCCCTAACGGGAGCGTGGGTTCGAATCCCACACCTGACATTTTTTCTTATCCCATAACTGATTTAACCTGGAGATTTCTTGCAAAGCCTCAGTGACAGTAGGGTATTTATTTTAATTTATTCCGTGTGCTTTTTAATACATCGATTTCTTTTGTTCAATTTCTTTTGTCTTTTTACAGGTTTGGTGTGTTTAAAATGTGAAATACATACTGTACTAATCAAGACGTAGCGTCTAGGATTTGGCTTGCAATTTTTGTTAAAATATCGCTTTTTAATGCATAGACAAAGTAGCCATCGTTTCCGCTTGCTTTTGTTAAAACGCTGTCAAGTTGGGCGTATACTGATCTGTAAATAAATCTTAAGATAATTTGCTTTTCTATAAAGTAATAAACCATAGGATTTCGAGAAATTGTACCTTTGTACTATAAACGCAATAGTAAATAATTTTTGGGCTGATTTGATTAGCTCTTATCGAGGGTTATCGCGGTATGATGAAGTACATAAATGTTATACTGGTCGAAGACTAGCTACGATTTGGAATTTTAATAATTTGTTAAGCCACAGTGACAGTTGCTTGAATTTATTGCTTGTGTTTTGTACGGCGCTTTTGTTTTTTCTTAGTATTTCTATTGCACTAGCGCCCAATAAATTAAGACAATACATTTCAGGTAGCTTGCCTTTTGGCTTTGTTGAGCGGGAAGGTCGACCGACCGATGGTCACAGGTGCCATCAAGTTGAACAATGCAGTACCCTAGATTAAATCTAACTAACTATTAACCGTGATTTATGGGTTTCTTTTGTCTACTTATAGATAGTTACTTGATATTGCTTTTCTATATGGGTAATAAACCATAGAATTTCGAGAAATTGTGTCTTTGTACACAAATGCAACAGTAAATAATTTTTGATATGCTAATATACCAGACCCCTTGTTAGCAATACTGAATGACATATATTTTTGACAATTAAGAGCGCATAATTTAACAGGTAATATACCAGACCCCTTGTTAGCGATACTGAATGACATATATTTTTGACAAATAAGAGCGCATAATTTAGCAATTGATGCACTAATTAATATACAATTGTACCAATTCAATTAGATATATTGCAATTATACTAGTCTAATTACAGCGCAATAATCCAATTACACAATTACAAATTACTAATTACGCAATTACAAATTACCTCCCAAACTAATTATTCTAATTACATTTATTAGATATATTGCAATTATACTAGTCTAATTACAGCGCAATAATCCAATTACACAATTACAAATTACTAATTACGCAATTACAAATTACTAATTACGCAATTACAAATTACTAATTACGCAATTACAAATTACCTCCCAATCTAATTATTCTAATTACATTTATTGCAATTACAAACTACCTCCCCCCACTATAATTATCCTAATTGCCCCCCACCCCAGAAAAAGTGGTGGGGGAGCAAAAGTGGTGGGGGGTGTCTCGGATCCGCCATTACCCCTCTACTATAGTCTACTTTCTGAAATGCAATTTGGCTTTAAAGAGGGAAAATCTACACAAGATGCCATACTTAGTTTAACATCACTTATATACGATGCTATGGATAGTAGTAAGCCATCACTGTGTGTATTTATAGATCTCGCTAAAGCTTTCGACACCGTTAGTCACTCCTTATTACTAAACACGCTGGAAGATATAGGTATCAGAAATAATGCACTAAATTTATTTAGAAATTATTTAAATAATAGAAAGCAACATGTAAGGATAAAAGATACTCTTAGCAAATATCAAATGATTGATTGTGGTGTGCCGCAAGGAACAGTGTTGGGTCCATCTTATTTAGTATATACATTGACGGTTTATTTTCTGTCCAACGTAGTAGCAAAATAAGCTTCGCAGATGATACGGCCATATTCCTTAAAGGTAACAATTGGGCTGAAATTAAAAATAAAATGGAAAAAGATCTGGAAGTTATTAAAGATTGGTTTGATCATAAATTATTATCTATAAATTTTAAAAAAACATTTTACTTACCATTCTCAAGCTATACATCGTCATTGCCAAATTTTCCATATATTACAATCCAAGATAACATTAATATATCGCCTGTAAATAAAATTAAATATCTGGGAATTATATTGGATACTCATTTAAGGTGGAACTCACATATTGACTTTGTTCTAAAGAAATTACGTGCCATATTATATAAAGTTAGACAAATTAAAGATTTTACAGACCTAAAACAAAAGAAAATTATTTATCACAGCTTAGTTGAAAGTCATTTGACATATGGAATATCAGGTTGGGGTGGAGTATCTAAAACCTACCTACAGCCTCTAGAAGTAATCCAAAAGAAATTTTTAAGACTGATTCTTCTCAAGGAACTGACGTACCCAAGTGATTCCTTATACACTGAAACTAAAATATGTGATGTTAGGCAGCTGTTTTTTAAAAACGTCAATATTAGGCAATATCAGGAAAAATACGAATTGCTCACACTTACTCACAATTATTTCACTAGACAATACCAAAAATTCGTTAGCCCATTAATGTCTAAAGCAATAGGTCAAAGAAGCTACAAGTATTTAAGTCCAAAGTTATTCAATTCATTACCAGATTACCTGCAAACAGAAAAAACAATCTACTCTTTTAAAAAAAAAACTGGAAATATATATGCAAAACTTACCCAGAGCAGAAATTCATAGTTTAATTGATTAAAATGAAAAGACTCAGATGGTCACTTAACGCACAGGTACAAATTATGTAGGTACTTATATTTTTTAACAATGTTATTGTCCTTTTTATGTTAGTTTGTGAATTATACGGTGTTATGTATTTTAGCTAATTAAGTGATTTATCTATATTATGTGTTTTCTCCATATTTTTGTTATATTATGATAAATTATATTTATATTATGTATGTATGTATATTATATTTCAATGTTTTGCTGTTCGTATTTGTAATTATTAGAACGTTAGTAATCAATGTAATTATATAATTTATTTACTAGGTACGTATTTATACATCCTCATGCATAAACGTAAGCTTCTATGAGGTTCTTTCTCATGTTTATTATTATCATTTACCTTATCTTACTACTTTATTGTAACTATTAATGGATTTGAAGTAAATAAACATTATTATTATTATTATTATTATTATCATCTACATGCCGCATTTCTGTAGATAATCCAACGTTGCCAGGTGTAGTCACTCGTGTTGTGCGAAGCCTGACACGAGTGGACTCAAGAATAGCGTTTTCGATGCGCATACGTTAACTGCTCACTCGCAACGATTCGTGTTCGCATGGATGCGAGTGAAGTCAAGAATAGCCTCCCTGCGAGCTGGAGATTAGGACGTATGCGAATTGAATTTGAATTATCAGTCTATAACGACGATCGAAGCGTTCCAGTTGTATTTAGGTAAATATTTCAATATTTTGATAGAGAAATTTGTAGTCAATTATTAAAAAGAATTAATTATAAATTCAGTCCGTGCGTTACAATTGATTTATAATAAATCACTGTGTATTGTAATAGCTGTATGTTTGTGTGTTTTAAGTTTAAGTGAGGAATAAAATATTTTATTGGTTTTGAAACGTGATAGAAGGTATTAGAGCTAGTCATTTCCGTAATTTATTTAATTAAATAAATTTAGTAGTACGTCTGTCTGTCTGGTGGCCCGATAGAATACGAGACGAAGGAGGTGAGTAAATACCAACGCATTTATCCATTGAGAGAGCGAACTTGCCAACAACTGATAGTGTACAGTTGTGTTTTATTAATCAGATCTGTTCGTAACTACTCAGAATAATAGTTTGTGGTAAAAACCCCAAAACCTTGTGGAGACAAGCGTGAATTAGCCAGTGTCTAACAGGTTGGGTTTTGACATAAACGAATCAGGTTGCCGGCGTACGAATCTAAAAACACCCTGTCGTGAGTGCGCTGGCCAGCGTCTGGGTGATTAGATTAACACGAATAAACCTGGTTTGAAAATTATTCCTGAGGTGGTTGTATAGGGGTTAGTTAAAATAAATAATCGAGGTTGCCAGGGGTAGGAACCTAAAACATCTTGTCGTGAGCGCGCTGGCCAACGTCTGGATGACATGGTTAACACGAGCGGCCTGACTGTAGAAATTAATTGTAGAATTATTTAAATTAAATATTTAGTCTGAAAGTCCGACTACTAGTACGATAATACTGATTAGGTTATTTTTTGGTAATTTCTTTTGTTACCGCTGGAAGTTTTTATTGCCGTTTCTTTTACTGGACTATCACATTTCAACACACATGTTTACCGTTTTGAAATAAAATTCATTCACGTTATCGAAGGTAATTTTGAAAACACGTACCGTAATTATTCCAAAGCTTACTTCAAGTCTTGCTTACATCCGTCACGGCTTTTTAACCATCCTGCCGCTTGCTTACTACTGCTACCGCTTTTTAGTTACCTGCATCCGATTAATTCTAGATTAATACCGTAATTGCACATCCGTTTACCCGCTTTAGTACTTTCCATAACTCTGATAGTCGTTAGTACAACCTGCCGCTTGTAGTTAGTTTTGCACCCGCTTTGCTTACACACACCTCCGCTTGAGTCTTTTAAGTATTTCATTTTAAGTAGTTTCTTTGAATAAGATTAATTTTAATTAAATTATTTTTGTAGTAAATACTTTAAGTATTGTTGTAAATATTTGTTGCTTTGTTTATAGATGTTTTGGAATACATATTTAGTTGCTTACATACTGCTTTGTGGTAAATTAGCCGTACTTATATCTACCACGTTGATTTGCTTTCTTTTCATTTATCAAACGATGTACAATAAATATTTATTGTAATAAAATTTGTTTTGTCAAATAGTTTATGCTTTCTATATCACTATCATTATTATACCTTATAATAACATCAGTATAAGCCTCTAACTCTAAAAGTTTATACAGTCAGCAGTCGAGACGCTCCATTAGAGCGGCGACCAGCAAACCTAGAACTCGGACATACCGTGTCTTCACTGAAGTTATCCGCCCCTATCATAGGTCAAAGTGACATTCCTACATGTTAAACAAGGGATTGGCGCCCGAGGCAATAATATTAGCGACGGTCATTTTGTGTAACATTAACTCAATATTTAGGAGAAGGGACGTCACAAATGACGTCCGAATATAAAGAGAGCGTTACAAGAACATTGATTTTTTTACAAAGTTACACCCTTCTCTATAAGATATCTCTTATTTTAAATTGACTTGATTTATAAAATTTCAAATAGGTGTAACTTTGTAAAAAATCAAAATTTCTTAATGAATTTTTTTTTATGGTCTTATTTATATTAACGTCCTGGCGAAGTTTAGCTTAGAGCTATTCTAACACTTAACCAGGACACACCACATACACCCCTTCCCTCCGACATTGCCGTCTGCCGGAGCTGGAACTCGAACCCAGGAGAGATAGGCAGTAGCTAGTCGCCTTGTGCCACTCAAGGGCGATCTAACCCGCTGCACTATCCTCGGTAATGTAATGAGATACGGTCACCCATCCAAGCACCGGCTTCGACAAAGGCTGCTTTGCTTCGTTGATCGAAGACCGGCAATTGTACGCATGACCTCATCTCACTACACTGCATTTGAAATCTGTTTATCAATTTGCCTACTGATTCTGAAAAAAAAAATGTTTTGCAAATGTTCTTCAAACATCTTCATAAAAAACTGTGGAGGCAGACGTTTTTGAAACTTTTTTTCACAAATTCCGATCGGAATTCTTTTTCCGCATGCCGCATGCCTTAAAGTATGGATTGGGTCCCATGCCCCAATACTAACATATGGCTTGTAACTTGTCGTTAACTTCTAACTTATTACTTTGGTGTTATAAGAAAATCTTAAAGTTTTTAAAGAAGTTAAACACGCCACTGCCGGTAGCTCATTGACTCGGTAGATTTTTGAGCAGGGTAAGATCTTGGAATATTTGTAGAGGGTTAAATTTAGTGGTTGATTTACTAAACTAATAGGGCGCCAAACATTTTATTAATAAGTTTACGGTGAGATTCTAAATGTTAAATTATCTCAACTAAGTTCTTGATATGATTAATAAAAAAATAAGAAACAATCAGCAGTAAGCAAAGTACCACCTAATGGCCATTAAAAGTCAAGAAATAAAATATAAAATTGGTTTTATTAGAAGCCAATCAAACTGAGTATGGTTTTATTATAAACCACAAAACTGAGGTTACGTATATACAAATGTACAAAATCCAAGAACTATACAGTTTTCTTACGAATATGCAATTGACAACAACTATTTGAATTCAAATAGTTGATTGAAGATGAAGTTACTTTGTGGAAATCCATTTCTAGTAAAATTTTTGCAATAAAAATTTGCGAAACTGTGAATTACTTGTCAATTTCCACTTTATTTTATTTTATTACACTACAACTAGTTTCATCCTATTCGGACATTATCAAGTAGTAAACTGAATATACATAGATTTTTAAGATTTTTAACTTACATTTTAGTACGAGGGTTGAAGGGTCGAACATGCACTTATAATTAGATTTATGTTTAACAGATGTCTTAAGATATGAGGTAGGTATAGGACGTTTTTTAATCTATTTTATCGGTTTTATTGTTTATTATTGACTAATATTTAAAACTGTTAAGTTAACTGAACTAAGTTTAATAACGGGGAGTTGTTTAAATCTATTTGGTCATTTAATAAATTATAATTTTTGTTTTTATTTAATTTATTGATTTCAAGGGCTTCTAATAAATTAAGTTTTTTGGTTTTTTCGTAGATATGTAATATTTTGGGTTGGTGGTTATTGTCTATTTTGTGGTCAGAATCTATTAGATGTTTATAAAAATTGGAGTGTTCTTTTTGTGTGTGGATATGTTCTCTATATCTTATATTAAAGGATCGTCCTGTTTGGCCTATATATGCTGCATTACAATCTGGGCAATCTAAGCGATATACTCCACATTTTTTAGAAATGTCTGTTTTTTGTTTAGCATTAAAAAGGTATCTGCCTACATTTTTGTTGGAACTATGCGATGTTTCCAAATCCAAATTTAATTTAAAAACAATCTAAGCGATATACTCCACATTTTTTAGAAATGTCTGTTTTTTGTTTAGCATTAAAAAGGTATCTGCCTACATTTTTGTTGGAACTATGCGATGTTTCCAAATCCAAATTTAATTTAAAAACATCGCATAGCTCCAACAAAAATGTAGGCAGATACCTTTTTAATGCTAAACAAAAAACAGACATTTCTAAAAAATGTGGAGTATATCGCTTAGATTGCCCAGATTGTAATGCAGCATATATAGGCCAAACAGGACGATCCTTTAATATAAGACATAGAGAACATATCCACACACAAAAAGAACACTCCAATTTTTATAAACATCTAATAGATTCTGACCACAAAATAGACAATAACCACCAACCCAAAATATTACATATCTACGAAAAAAGCAAAAAACTTAATTTATTAGAAGCCCTCGAAATCAATAAATTAAATAAAAACAAAAATTATAATTTATTAAATGACCAAATAGATTTAAACAACTCCCCGTTATTAAACTTAGTTCAGTAACTTAACAGTTTTAAATATTAGTCAATAATAAACAATAAAACCGATAAAATAGATTAAAAAACGTCCTATACCTACCTCATATCTTAAGACATCTGTTAAACATAAATCTAATTATAAGTGCATGTTCGACCCTTCAACCCTCGTACTAAAATGTAAGTTAAAAATCTTAAAAATCTATGTATATTCAGTTTACTACTTGATAATGTCCGAATAGGATGAAACTAGTTGTAGTGTAATAAAATAAAATAAAGTGGAAATTGACAAGTAATTCACAGTTTCGCAAATTTTTATTGCAAAAATTTTACTAACTATTTGAATATTATTAAAATTTATGATATGAAATTAAATTACCTAAATGTTAAGAAAGTTTGAGAATTATACGTTAATACATTATCTAAAATATTAAAAGCGCTTAAAACATAATAAAACTTCACCTTTATACGTAGATTTTATAGCTATAAGACCATTCGCATATTACAAGCGGTTTTACCAAAAAAAGTAATAACATATTATCAACACCAATGGTTAAAGGTTTTTTTTATAAAATACAGTTAATTAAAACGTTAAAACACAATAGATAATATCATACCAACGTATTATCGTGATATAAAATGTTATAAGTGACGCAATTTCATTAAATAGTAAAAAAAAAATGGAAAATTTTAATTCTTAATATTAGACACTTAGCTGTCGGCTTCAGTATAACTTAACATCTCCGGATAAGACTATTCTGGTAGACTCAAACTTGTATTTCATAGCGTCCTTGCATCATAATTCCAGAAGGAAACTGGACATCCTTGCAACTTCATGAATGGAAAGGTAACTCCATGTTCATATCATAAAATATATAATGTAGACACGCAAAATCCATATAGAAACATCCAAACCCATAGTATATGTGATAATCAAGATGATAAGAAAGATGATCATAAAGGCAATAAGAAAGATGATACGAAAAGCAACCAAAATATCTAGAATGGAAACAACGTGTTAATGGCGGTATAAAATGGCGAATTTAAGCGTCTCGGAGACATCTTGAAAATTATAAAATATTTTTACTTACTTTCCCAACGAAGTCCTGTAGGTATTCAATAATGTAACTGGAACTTTCCCAAAGAATTGCGAGTTATATGAGACGCCTACAGTATCATATTAGACTCTCAAAGACTATAAAAAATAGAATTTTAAATTACTAACTGTAAAAAAAGAATTTTTAATTTCGAAATAACTCACCAAAATCCAATTCACTCAACGCAATAAATTTCCATAATCTCATTAAATTGAAATTACCTATCGCACCTTCATACAAATCTGGTAGGTATTACTAAATATACGACCGATCAACTTGGCAGTAAAGCAGCGACCTTTCTTCAAATACCCCGTGATAATTTCCATATCGAACACGCATGACCAATACTAAGCTTTTTTAACGGACATATGATAAGTAATGTGAATTGCATACCCTTAAGTGTCCTAACTGAAATTAATCTAAATTACATATTTAACTGTGGCGGCCAAATGCACGCTACAGGCTAACCTAAATTTCACCGCACGCCTCTGCTGGGAACATGACAAATAAGAAAATGGTTAAATTCTGCTCATTTCTATTGTGTTTAGTGGGCTACCTTTAATCTTACCTTGAATTTATTATTTAGGATCACCCTACCCAATAACAATTAATGTGGATTAGTTTTTATTTTAAAATATATGAAAAACTTTTCAAAATGAGTTCTTTATTTCAGGTAAGTACTTCTTATATTTAATATTTTACACATAATAATTAGATAAGCAAAGTTTGCATTAAGTTGCGTATAGGGTTATCCTACAGATTTAAAGTAGCAAACCTAAATAGCATATAGATTATAAAAATTTTACAATATGAAATATTAATTTACTTCAAAACCATTAAGATTTATAAAATATTATTGAGTGTCTCCTATCTATTTAATATAGAAACTAATGTCAATTAACATTAAGAAATTTCTAAACAATGGATTTTATTATTTTTAAAGATTAAATATTTACAGAAACGTTAATTTCTTACTGATATAGATTTATTAATTTAAATTAAACCAATTTTAATAATTCCATTATATCAAGCGTTGTACGGCACATCTGGATGTGACGTCAGGTCATGCTGTTCAACTTTATTCGTCTTCATAACTACAAGCGAAATTAATTATTTATTATTTGAAATATTTGTTGTTAGATATCGTAAAAATTTCATAATTAAATTACAATAATATTAATCAAAACATTTACTATTTAAACTTTAAACACGATGTAAGCTAAGTCGGGTTATTTGAAGGAACATGTGTAATTGTGTAATATACACTATGTAAACATAATGATAGGAGCACATGGCGCAGCATCAACATAAATGCTCGATATAGGTATACAGAATTCACGCTTTGATTTAATGTTGAATTGGAACTGTCAGGATATTTGCAGTGATGACGTGCAACGCTTGATATATTGGTACCACTTTAGGTTTTACTATTTTAAATAAATATTTGAAACATAACCTGCAAATGATCAACTGGCGGTGATGAGATTTGTATTTACATACATCACGAAAATTTACAAATACGATAAACTGACATAACAAACTTATAGATTTCATATGGAGAATTCACACATTGCAACTGTACAGGGTTATTCATTATAAATTACCCACCCCTTATCAGCGTCATTATTACCTATAGAAAAAAGTTTTACATAAAAGTTGTGTGGTTATGACTGAATTTTGTTAAAATGCTATCCAAAGTACAGTGGCGTGCAGATTTCAGGGGATACAAAAAAATAATACATTTTTTTAAATGGGATGCCCTGTATATTATTACATTTTTGGAATGATCCTTTTTTCCTGATTTCAAAAATATATCATATGTTACCCCCACCATATACCGTTTTTGAGTTATTAAATGTCGAATATCTTAGTTAAACTAGTTACTGTAAATATGGAAAAGTTGACATTGTTAAAGTGAGCTATGAAAATGACAACTGTTATGTTTGATAAATGACATTTCTTTAATGAAATTATCAAAATGGTTTACAGTGAGGAAGAAAAAGTTCAAATGTTTACTTGTTATATACAAAATATCAAAAATAAACCCACAGCAAAAAGAGCGTATAGGGTGTTGTATCCAAATCGTCCAACACCATCGGAAAATACATTCAAAAGTATTTACCGAAAGGTGAATAATACCTCCAGTTTTAGTAGGAAAAAGCGTGTGGTTCAAGCAAACCAGGAAGAACAGCTAGATATACTGCTTCATTTCGAAGGTAAACCATCCATATTTATTCACGAATAGAGTTTTTTGAAACATTGTATTATTTTTTAGAAAATTCTGAATGTAGTATAAGTAATGCATTTGGTCAATTAGGTAAAAGTTATTCCAAAATCCAACGTACGTTAAAAAGTAATAATTACAGACCGTATAAAATTTTACCGGTAGAAGTTTTAACAGAGGCTCAAAAATGGAAAAGGCTGGACTTTTGCCGAAAGATGTTTCAAAAGTTGGATGAAGATCCCGATTTTTTAACTAAATATTATGGACAGATGAATCATCCTTTTCTACTGCAGGAGTTTTTAATAGAAAAAATCGAAGGTCGTGGGAAAACAAGCACAGCAGAAAAAGATTGGTAAAACAAATAAAAAATCAGGAAGAAAAACTGTAAGCGTTTGGTGTGGAATTTTCAGAAACAAAATTGTTGGGCCTATATTTTATGATTATACTTTAACTGGAGTTAACTGTCTGGAAATAATTATCCCAGAAGCAGAAAATATTCTTTTGCAGAATTTTCCGGAAGCTGAACTTGATGATATAATTTGGATGCAGGATGGGGCACCTCCGCATAGTGTCCTACCTGTTCGAGATCATTGAATAATGTATTCCCAATATGGATAGGAAATAATGGAACAATTAAATGGCCACCTAACAGTCCGGATTTGACCCCTATAGATTCATTTGTTTGGGGATTTCTAAAAGACATTGTCAATAATATAATAATAATAATAGTATTCAAGTCACTAAAGATAGGATTCAACTTGAAATAAACAATCTGCATGTAAATAATGAAGCCATTTCCAGTGCAATTATAAATATAAGAAGACGTTATCAATTATGCATTGACAATAATGGCGGACACATCGAACATCTTTTATAAATGATCATTTATTTATATTTAAATTTCCTAAATAAATATTTGTTATCTATTTTGTATAAAGTTTTTCTTCCTCACTGTAAACCATTTTGATAATTTCATTAAAAAAATGTCATTTATCAAACATAACAGTTGTCATTTTCATAGCTCACTTTAACAATGTTAACTTTTCCATATTTACAGTAACTAGTTTAACTAAGATATTCGACATTTAATAACTCAAAAACGGTATATTGTGGGGGTAACATATGGTATATTTTAGAAATCAGGAAAAAAGGATCGTTCCAAAAATGTAATAATATACAGGGTATCCCATTTAAAAAAATGCATTATTTTTTTGTATCCCCTGAAATCTGCACGCCACTGTACTTTTGATGACATTTTAACAAAATTCAGTCATAACCACACAACTTTTACGTAAAACTTTTTTTCTATACGCAATAATAACGCTGATAAGGAGTGGGTAATTTATAATGAATAACCCTGTACATACAATATCTAAACTCATAAGAATTACCATAAAAACCTACAAATGCGGATAGACTTCAGACAGGGAATTTACATTGAAAATAAATTTCAATACACATCAAAAAGTATAAAAACACCCTACCTACATATATGAAAGAAAACATTTCAACAACACTATGAAAACCTACAAAAACTTGCTTGCATATACTATAAAAACTCACCAATACTAATTAATCATGTGGAGTATACAATAAAAACACTTTTAAGTCTACTATCAAAACTTATAAAAACTTGTTTACATATACGATAAAAAATCACCAATACTAATATACTTCATGTGGGGTATTTACAATAAAAACACAGTTCAAATACACTATCAAAACTTATAAAAACTTTGTAAGTACATATACTACAAAGACTCATCAATACTATTAGACTTTATATGGGAAATTTACATTAAAAACTCATTTAAAATGCACCATCAAAACCTATAAAAACTTATTATTTACATATATTATAAAAACTCACCAATACTTCATATGGGGAATTTACAATAAAAATCACGTTTCAAGTACACTATTAAAACCCATAAAAGCTTCGCTTTTATATATACTATAAAAATTCACCAATACCAATAAATTTCATATAGGGAATTTACAATAAAAACACATTTCAAATACACACCTTAAAACCTATAAAAACTTTTTATTTACATGTAGGTACTATAAAAACTCTCCAATACTAATAGGCATCATGTGGGGAATTTACAATAAAAACACATTTCAAATACACACCTCAAAACCTATAGAAACTTTTAATTACATATGCTATAAAAACTCACCAATACTAATAGATATCATATGGGAATTTGTAATAAAAACACATTTCAAATACACACATCAAAAATTATAAAAACTTATACATTTTTTTTTATAAGTTTTTATAAGGATTTTTTGACAGAAATATGGAATATGCATTTCTGGGCTGAGGACAATCCTAATGCAACAATTTTTTTGTCTGGTTTTTGGCCTTACATGCGGTGTGTTTTGGCCATAATGCAACAATACAAACCCATTTTCAACATACCTTCAAAATAAATGTATGGGCAGCAACTCTGGGGAATAAGTTTGTTGGATACCATATTTTACCTGGAAATTTAAATGGTGATATGTATTATGATTTTTTATAAAACACCTTGCGAGTAATATTAGATATTTCACTGCGAAGGAGGGGAAACATGTTTTTATGCATGACGGCGCACCACCTCATTACACTAAAATCTGTAGAAGATGGTTACACAACCACTATCCTAATAGATGGATTAGTCGGGGTGCAGATGCTCGATCTCCTGACCTTATCCCACTTGATTTCACCGTGTGGAGTTATTTAAAATCAAGAGTTTATAAGACCCAATTTGACACCATTGAACAGTTGAGAGAAAAAAACGATCATGAGTTTACGATGTTACAGAATGATCCAAGAATTTTGCAAGGCATTCAACGTTCCTTTAAAAAAATACTTAGATTGTGCATAAGGGAAAATGGAGGACATTTCGAACAATTTTTGTAATTGATAATTATTAGTATTTTTCTACGTTTAATTTAGTTATAGTATGTACTTAATATTATGTATTTCAAAGGTTTGATAAAATGTAAATGCACGTTGATTTGTAAACATAAATAACTCGAGAACGGCTCGATTTTTCGAAATGCAATAAGAATACCTTTTTTATTTCTAATGATCTGAAAATTAGTTTTTTATAAGAATTTAAAATATGTAAGAAATAAAAAAGTTGGGGGTGAAATACTGAGAGCCACCCCCTAAAACTACTCCTTAAGCAGAAGTGAGGGTCTGACTGATACTATGTAAACTAGTGTTCGGACGGCCTATATCTAAGTTTAAAATATGAATGTAATATTTCAAGGCGGTAGGAAGATATTGCAGAAAAACTGATATTTATTACTCCCCTTAAATGGGGTATTATCTCTCTTATTATCCATTTTTGGAAATAATTTTATATAAAAGAGTACCTTTATTTTTGGATGTACTATCAGTCACAGAAATATCGGGAGACAATTTTGGACTAAACCGTATATATAGGAATAAACCGTATATATAGGAATACACCATCTATTGTCACAGGATTATCACCTGCTGATAACATTTTTAAAACAAGACCGCGAACCAGATTTGACTTAATGAAACCAAGTTTTCAAAACTACCGTAGCTATGATTTCCAGAGTGATATTATTAGAAAGGTGAAATTATTCAAAGTTGATGGAAATGTGTATGTTAAAAATACTCAAACCAAAAAATATGGGAAATAGGTAAAATTAAGAAAATTTTAAGCCATAATACTTATTTGGTTCAACTAAACAATCAAATTAAATTTGTACATGTAGATAGTATTAGACCAAATTTAAGTAATGAGGCGTTTTCAAATAGTCATGTACCTAGTGAAACACAAGTGGAAAACTATATTATTAAAAACAAACCTATTGAACTTATGTCAAACCCAAATCGTGTCATGGTAAAAGTAATTCCGCTAAACCCGAATAATGACTTACCCAATAATGACTTACAACGTGAAATAGATACGGTACCAGAAGCTGAATTGACTACTGCGCATAGAGGAACAGTAACTATATTGGGTAGATTAAGTAAGCCACCATGTAAACTAGATTTATAGACAATTATAAACTAAGAAAGGGGGAAATGTAGTGTATATATCTACGTTTAATAACTAAACTAATTTGCTAAGGCTGTGTCAACGTT
The DNA here is from genome assembly GCA_963680705.1 of Rhagium mordax. Classification (NCBI taxonomy): domain Eukaryota; kingdom Metazoa; phylum Arthropoda; class Insecta; order Coleoptera; family Cerambycidae; genus Rhagium; species Rhagium mordax. The sequence continues at coordinate 26,360,543 of OY796664.1, forward strand.
AGTTAACCATTCGTTATAACCAGTGATAGTGGGAGGGAACGACCGATATTCGTATTAAGTCAATTAATCGCTATCACCACATCTGATTTAACTCTTGGCCGTTGAATTCAACGCAGGTCGTGGCAAACCCTTAATATATCGAAGTTTCGAAATCGATAGATTAACGGCAACTGTCGACAATGAATGCTTCCTCGTATACAGGCTTCGCAACGTCCTGAACTAAAGATACAACACTAGCTAAACACTTTGCACAATACACAATTCACTTCTGACACCTGCCCAGACAGGTCTTGTTCGTTCACTCTTCTTTGGCTCAGCCGAATGGTCAAACCGACGCAATTGCGAGGGTCGTAAGTTATGAGGTCAACACAGATACTAGACTAATACTAGAACGCAATAAGAAGACATGGATAATAAATAAAGGTATATATTAAACAATCATCATAGTACATATAGAGCCTCACCTAGCAAGGTCTACCACCATAACCACGATACCCCCACAAGGGGTCAGCGACCGCGACGGCCGCGCTTAAAGACGAGTGATCGATTGCCGAAAGAGAATTATTACATGGACGTGACTGGCAATTTAGTGAGTGGGGTTTATAGACTGATAGAATTATATACTAGAAATTTAAGGTAATATTCTCCAAAAGGGGTATATGCCGTTAGACGTCTGTGGATATTTCAGAAAAGGGAAATCTCTTCGAATGCTATCTCACAAGGCGGTCACCTGGTAATAATGAAGAAGTGCCCCGGTACCCGTGCGTACCGCACGGAGGCTTATCCTGGCTGGATTTAATCAAAAATACCGCACTTCCATTTTGCGAGATCATTGGGAGGTCTCCCCTTATATATATGGAAAGGACCCGAGACCACTCAATGTCGCCACGTGGCATCGCAAAATCCCGCTATTTCCTATTTTTATTCAGTTCCTAATATTTTCAAAATGGTGCTGGCAGACACGATCCCGGTAGAGACGATGACCAATGGGTAGGCGAGGCCAGCTCAACCATCCTTGGAAGCCGTAGGTCACGGACTCACTAGGAATTCCAGAACGCGAGGGTAGAGTGAACCTATTCTTCCGTAGATCAGTGCGACCACGAAGGTGGATCAGTCTATGATAGATCTGATCGAGAGCTACCGATCTACGGTAGATTCACTCTCGCGCCTTTGTGGAGTATTCCTGTGATCCGTTAGACCGGCTTATGACAATGATCATCTGCGCTATGATCATTGTTGTGGCGCAGTCCGTCCTTTGAGGAATCGGTACTGGCTGAGGACAATGCATGTCCTTGGTCGTCTCTACATGCTGCATCGTGCCTGGATGCGTTCGTTCAAACATGGGATAATGGCCGAAAAAGATAAATGGAATTTCCGAAACTGTACTGAAAATCGTCTTAAAAATTTTATAAAAAATCCTGATATGCACGGAATCATGCATATCAGGCAAAAAGAAGGAATTTTGGGTTTAGGAACTGAATTGAAATTCGACATATTTTTGATAAAAAAATGGTGTACATGGAACAGATGTTCCACATACACCATTCAAGCCTTAGCTTGTGTGCTTATATCTAATTGGGATCTTTTACTTAAATCTACTTCTACTGCTTCTCCTGGGTACGATAACATATAAACCCACCTTAACTGTGAACCTGCACGCACTGTAAACTAGCCTTAAGACTGTCATAGGAAGTGAAGTATGCTACAAAAAGAGAGAGAGATGACATATGTCTTACATCTAGAAATTACGGTGTCTGGAGTGTCTTGTAAAAAACCATAACGAAGTATTAAATATATTGGAAGTAAAATCAGTGTCTTATTTAATACACAACACAGATAAGAACTGGCGTCGTAAGTGTAATGGAGGTTCTAAAGCTTCCACGCGCATAGCCTCCACAGGTGTACATTTCATGGCTCCTAGGCATAACTTCAATGCTTTATTTTGTATTAAATCTACCTGATGCAGCAAAGTATTACTTGCTGATCCATATAATATGGATCCGTAATCGATGATGAGAGAAAGTTATAGCAGTTTGTGGATTAGCTCTCCACCAAGTTCTCCTTATCATTCTCAAGACGTTCAACCCCTTATTACATTTTGCGATTATATGATCCACCATTGGTCTCCAAGTTAATTTTTGGTCCAGGATTGTCCATAAATAAGTTAGCTATTTCTGTACAGGAAATATAACATTGCCAAGCTGAATACTATCAATATAGGGAGTATTATGTCTGGAAAATGTGATTACTGCTGATTTCTCCGGAGATAATTGAAATCCAAGGTTATTTATGGAATTCAATACAGGGGTCATTGCTGTATCAAGGAGATTAATACATTTATCATATTTTTTGTTATTACTATAAAAGACAAAATCGTCTGCATATTGTATGACATTTATATTTAAATGAATAGAATGTAACTCTGATGTGTATAGATTAAACATCAAGGGGCTTAGCACTGACCTTTGGGGAACACCTATAGAGGTATGGCGTGGTCCTATACACTATTGGCAAGTATTAATCTAGGAATGCGAAATCTGTAATGCAACTAAGAGAGAAGGTACATAGAGGCAAAGCCTTCAGTTAACAAGAGACGCCTAACCATTCCTACACTCCTACTAAAGAGGGGATGTGTGCGACGACAGCCATCGGTTCACCTTACGGCCGTGAGATATTTTTACGATGTTTTCATTCTTTTATCATGTTTATCGCTGTTGCATTTGACAATACAACAGCGGTTTAAGAGTTGATGTTATTTATTAGCCTTAAACCTAAAAACGAAATAAAAACTTGTATTTTAAAAATAACAGTTTGTACTTCGCAGGAGGAAGGCTTATTGATGAACTTTGTTGGACGCGACATCGCGGCCGGACGACACATTTGGCCGATTCCGTTGTCCCCTTCGACTGCGTGTTGTAAAGAATGGAAGGTGGGAGGTAGGGGATACCGCGTTGTCTGTTTAACTTGTAAATGCTTTAAGTTATCTCCGTCTGATGCATTTATATCGGCCTCCCAGATTCGTCCTTACCAATAGTGTATATGTATTGTCAGGTTTTCTAATATAGATTTTCCTATTGATGAAGAGGTTTACTATGGTATTAGAAATATTTGAGGGAACTGAAAATTGTTCTAATTTCCTTTTAAGTAAAAACAAGTCTACTGTGTCATATGCACCTTTCACATCTAGAAAGACAGCCCCTACATATCCATTTGTTGAAAAGCAATTGTGAGTATCTGTCGTTAAATTAGAAACGGCGTCAAGTGTACCAAATCCTTTTTTAAAACCATATTGTGCATTAAACCACCATTCTAATCTATTTTTTATTATTCTTTCAAATATTTTTAGAATGCAGGACAAGAGTGATATATAATATAATAAATAAATAACACCACAAATAATACGACCCCCTTTATCTCTGAAGACTCTGAAAGTCTTGTGCGGGAGGGGGCTACACATTTAGAGACAAGGGACACACACACACATATAGGTCGGTATGATTCATTTAAATTGCATCTTTATTTGGTTTTAGGATTGGGATTACTATTGTATTCTTCCAGGCTTCAATGCTCTCACCTCGCATCCAAATGTCATTAAAAATATCAATTAGAAATATTTTGGCATTATTTGGTAAATTAATAATCATAGGGTACCTTATGTCATCCAATCCAGATGTGTTATTGGTAGTTGTGAGGACATATTCTAATTCTGCTAGAGTAATAGGGCAAACAAAAATGTCATCCTTTCTTCCCTGGGAGTGCTGCATATATTGTATATTAAATGTATCTAGAATTTCCAGACCACAATTATTTAATTAAAGATTTAGACTTTTGGGGTATTAGGTCCAATTTAATTGAAACACTATTACATTAATTTGCCGACATTTCGGTATAATTTATTACCATCCTCAGGGCACTGTAAGATATAAATTAATTATTGTAAATTTTTTGGCATATAATAAAATTTTATAAAATGAACTCAAAATATAGAAATAATATTTAAACAATTACTTAATCATTATAGTTATACATATTGAAGGAAATACGTACTTTTTTAGACACTTTAATAATTATATATTTAAAATCAATAAAAACAATATCATAAACAATTACTTATATTAAAATTTAGTGTTTCTCGTGCATAAACAACTTAATAGCAGGAACATACTACTTAGATATCTGGAAGTGGTATTTTGGGTTCATTTTATAAAATTTTATTATATGCCAAAAAATTTACAATAATTAATTTATATCTTACAGTGCCCTGAGGATGGTAATAAATTATACCGAAACGTCGGCAAGTTAATGTAATAGTGTTTCAATTGAGTTGGACCTAATACCCCAAAAATCTAAATATTTTTTTTTTATTTTTTTTTTATTTTTGTTTTATTATTTTTTTTTTTAATGGTCTTATTTATATTAACGTCTTGGCGAAGTTTAGCTTAGAGCTATTCTGACACTTAACCAGGATATGTTAACGTACCCAGGAGAAGCAGTATAAGTAGTTATAAGCAAAAAGATCCTTTTAGTTATAAGCATACAAGCTGAGGCTTGAATGGTGTATATGGAACATCTGTTCCATATGCACCATTTTTTTTATCAAAAATTTGTCGAATTTCACTTCAGTTCCTAAACCCAAAATTTCTTCTTTTTGCCTGATATGCATGATTCCGTGCATATCAGGATTTTTTATAAAATTTTTAAGACGATTTTCAGTACAGTTGCCAAAATTCCATTTATCTTTTTCGGCCATTATCCCATGTTTGAACGCATCCAGGCACGATGCAGCATGTAGAGACGACCAAGGACATGCATTGTCCTCAGCCAGTACCGATTACTCGAAGGACGGACTGCGCCACAACAATGATCATAGCGCAGATGATCATTGTCATAAGCCGGTCTAACGGATCACAGGAATACTCCACAAAGGCGCGAGAGTGAATCTGCCGTAGATCGGTAGCTCTCGATCAGATCTATCATAGACTGATCCACCTTCGTGGTCGCACTGATCTACGGAAGAATAGGTTCATTCTACCCTCGCGTTCTGGAATTCCTAGTGAGTCCGTGACCTACGGCTTCCAAGGATGGTTGAGCTGACCTCGCCTACCCATTGGTCATCGTCTCTACCGGGATCGTGTCTGACAGCACATTTTGAAATTTTAGGAACTGACTTAAAAAGTGAAATTGCGGAATTTTGCGATGCCACGTGGCGACGTGAAGTGGTCTCGGGTCTTTTTCATATCTATAGTGGGAGACCTCCCAATGATCTCGCAAAATGGAAATACGGTATTTTTGATTAAATCCAGCCAGGATAAGCCTCAGTGCGGTACGCACGGGTGCCGGGGCCCTTCCCCATTATTACCAGGTGACCGTCTCGTGAGATAGCATTCGAAGAGTTTACCCTTTTACGAATTATCCACAAGCGTCTAACGGCATATACCCCTTTTGGAGAATATTACCTTAAATTTCTAGTAGCGATTTCAAGCATTATAAACCCCACTCACCAAATTGCCAGTCACGTCCATGTAATAATTCTCTTTCGGCAATCGATCACTCTCCTTTAAGCGCGGCCGTCGCGGTCGCTGACCCCTTGTGGGGGTATCGTGGCTATGGTGGTAGACCTTGCTAGGTGAGGCTCTATATGTACTATGATGATCGTTTAATATATATCTTTATTTATTATCTCTGTCTTCTTTATTGCATTCTAGTATTAGTCTGGTATTTGTGTTGACCCCATAGCTTACGACCCTCGCAATTGCGTCGGTTTGACCATTCGGCTGAAGCCAAAGAAGAGTGAACAAACAAGTCCTGTCTGGGCAGGAGTCAGAAGTGAATTGTGTATTGTGCAAAGTGTTTAGCTAGTGTTGTATCTTTAGTTCAGAAAGTTGCGAAACCTGTATACGAGGAAGCATTCATTGTCGACAGTTGCTGTTAATCTATCGATGTCGAGACATCGATATATTAAGGGTTTGCCACGACCTGCGTTGAATTCAACGGCCAAGAGTTAAATCAGATGTTGTGATAGCGATTAATTGACTTAATACGAATATCGGTCGTTCCCTCCAACTATCACTGGTTATAACGAATGGTTAACTAACGTTGACACAGCCTTAGCAAATTAGTTTAGTTATTAAACGTTGATAGACACACCACAAACACCCATTCCCTCCGACATTGCCATCTGCCGGAGCTGGGACTCGAACCCAGGAGAGATAGGCAGTAACTAGTCGCCTTGTGCCACTCAAGGGCGATCTAGCCCGCTGCACTGTCCTCGGTAATGTAATGAGATACGGTCACCCATCCAAACCCCGGCTTCGACCACCGCTGCTTTACTCCGTTGATCTAAGACCGGCAATTGTACGCATGACCCTGACAACGCCTTAGGGGTACGAGATTTGAAAGTGTTTGGAAAAATTCCCCGAAGGTGCCTGGATACTGGCTGGGGTTAGTTAAGTGACCACCACAAATTTGTATATTAAAAAAAAGTTGTTGGGCGCCAGTGGCAGCGTGTTAACTAGATCTCGATCCCGGGTCGTACTTAATGTGATTGATCTCAGGGTGTGTTGCTTAATCAACAAAGGAGTTATAGTACTTGCACTTACCTTATAATGAAGGTCTAAGGTGAACTTAAAAAATGATGGCACTGGCACTTGAGCTTTATATGAATTGCAACCGGTGTAACCGGAAGGGTTCACCATTAATGACTGGACTAGTAAAAAAATATTGGAATAAATTCCCAGCTCTGTTTGATGTTAGTATATTTGGCCTAGACCACCTGAAAGTTGGACGGGTTACTTCAGTTACACATCACATCAACATAAACAGTTTAATACAATAAGTCATTAACAATATAAAATAAATGCTCTATGATTCTATAAGTAGCCAATGTAACAGTATCAGTCGATCGCGATACAGTTTATGCCAGGCGGCAATGTCAATGTTCTAATTCAATAGCCAATAATTAGTTCTCTTACCCTCTTGGAGTAAGGTTACGTCTCGCTTTGATAATCCTGAGCGTTACAGAAGACTCACTAGGGATTAACACGACATAAGTATTGGTTTAAAGAAGCACGCACTAGATACACAGTAGTATTTGTTAAAATTTCGAAAAAATCCTCGGCAGCGGACACACACGTCCAATACGAGTATTTATTGAAAAAGTCTTGACTACGGACACACACGGTCAATACGCGTATATGTAGAAAAATTCCTGACTACGGACACACACGGTCAATACGAGTATATGTAGTAAAATTCCTGACTACGGACACACACGGTCAATACAGGTATATGTAGAAAAATTCCTGACTACGGACACACACGGTCAATACGAGTATATATATAGAAAGGTTCGTAAAGTATAGTGGTAGGTTATAAACACCTCACACTCGCGATGGTTTACACACGAATGAGTTAAAGTAGGGTTATGTTGTATACCCTTCACAGCGAACACACAAGCACAAGGTAAGCACTCGAGATGATGATACACGTATGAATGTTCAAAGCTAAACGACGCCGACGCTTAATGGTGACGAGTTTGTAAGAAGCAGTTCACAGCGAACACACACGCACAAGGTTAGCACTCGCGTTGGTTATTACACGTATGAGTTGTATTTGATTAAGATTAGAAACACTTCACAGTAGACACACACGCACAAGGTAGGCACTCGCGATGGATGACACACGTATGAAGTTTCGGAACTACTACGCCGACGCTTACTGGTGACGAGTTAGTTTCGGGAGAAGAACCGACGTTGATGTTATGAATGCTCGGCGGGGACTCAATATTCCCAAAATTTGGTTTTTCTTTTATAGTAAAAATCAGAACGGAAATTTGTTCTAGAAGGTTTTAAATGTAAATAATTTCAAAAGGCCCCTGTCACGTGATAAAAATTAAATAAAATTTTTCTTAAAATCCCTATAACTGAAGTCTCCTGTACTTTTTGTTTAAATTTTTTGTATGGGGGTCTAGTACACCCCCCCACCATGATGTGGCTGTAATAATTTAATCCTCAGTGGGCACATAACACCCCCCCACCGAGATTGGCTTTTGGCGATGGCGTTTGCTATCCTTGGCTGTTGGATAGAAATCGATGAGCTTAAAAAGTAATATATAAGAAAACTTAAGATTAGCTTATTCTAGGTCGGATCTAAAAAAATTTAAACCCTACTAAATATATGAACTAGCTGTTTAATGATTATATAAAAATGTCAGCCCTACTAAATATGAGAACTCGCGGTTATTTCATTTGGACATTAGCGTAACCGACATTATATGGGGACTATTCGGAGTCCGATGATTTGATGACAATCCTAGTACGTCGTTTTCGCCGAATAGGCATTCGTGCTGGAACTGACATCTGTTGCTGACTAGTTGCCGACAAACCAGGCTTAAGCGATTGGCTTTCGGATTGTGGCTGACTAGGTGCCGACGAACCAGACATATGTGTTTGGCTCTCGGATTGTGGCTGACTAGGTGCCGACGAACCAGACTTAAGTGTTTGGCTCGCGGATTGTGGTTGAGGACGACATCGCGCTACTTTCCTTAGTAGTGGACGTAATGACTCTAATTGTGACTCTACGGTTCCTGACTCTGAAATTGAGCCAGGTCGGGTTGTTACTCGGTCTAAGCGAGGTTTTCTAAGGGGTAATGCCAATTTTGAAATTGGGCTTGCAATGGGGGATGCCAATGTTGAAATTGGGCTTGTAATGGGGGATGCCAATGTTGGAATTGGGCTTGTAATGGGGGATGCCAATGTTGGAATTGGGCTTGTAATGGGGGATGCCAATGTTGGAATTGGGCTTGTAATGGGGGATGCCAATGTTGGAATTGGGCTTGTAATGGGGGATGCCAATGTTGGAATTGGGCTTGTAATGGGGGATGCCAATGTTGGAATTGGGCTTGGAGGAGGTTCCGGTAACGGAAGATCCTCATCAGACGATGTGTCTGGGGAACTGGTTTCAGTCTCATGATGAATATCCCTCTCTGGAACCTTTGGCGCAGGTCTCAAGTGGTCCACATGTACATCGGTGCGATGTCGTCCCTTTTGCACTGTGTAAATCTCGTCAGAGACTTTACGAACGACTGGGTGTGGCCCTTGCCACGTTGGCTCAAAAGTGTTTTTGTGAGGTCGAAGGTTTTTCACCATGACTTGGTCATGTTCTCGAAACTGACTTGGGGTCGCTTTGTCTCGTGGGGCATATCGCTCTTGATAGCCTGTTTGGGTTCGTCGAGCCTGTTCCAGGCGATCCTGTGGGGAGATTCCAGCTAAACGTTCGCGCTCGGCTAAGTATGCTGGTGTATCCCAGTCGCCAGGCGCTGGGAGTTCGAAGCCAAACATCAGGCAAGCTGGTGTCTATTTTGTAGCGGCATTTTGCCGGTTCCTAATCACTTTTAGGGCCGGTGCCACGTACAAGTCCCAAGTGTTGGGAGGTTTATTTAATAACAAAGTTTTCATCACCTTTTTTAGATCTTGTACCTTTCGTTCAACAGGATTTGCCCGTTGATGGTAAGCAGCTACGTACTGTATGCGGATTCCCTGTTCGGCACACCAGAGTACATATTCTCTGCTTTTAAAATGACCACCATTATCGGATAAAATCTTTCTGGGGGTACCATATCGTGCTGTTAAGTTCTCCAAGAATCCGACCACCGTTGGTCCGTTAACTGCGGGGTATACATAGGCTTCTGTCCACCGAGTCAATATGTCTTCCACCATGATGACATAACGGTTTTTTCGTTGATTGGTTTCCTGGTAGGGCCCCAGAATGTTGATACTGAGCACTTCAAATGCATATTGCGGCGATGTTGCTCTGAAAGGGGCATGCGGCTGCAATTGCCTCCCCTTGACAGTCTTACAGACCAAGCATTCCCGGAGTTGTTTCCGGACATGGGTATCCATGCCCTTCCAATAATAACCCCGCTTGATTTGTCTGAGAGTTTCTGTTATGCCTGGATGAGCAGCTGCTTCACGAACATGGTAGTGGTTAATGACTTCTGTTATGGCATTTTTGGGGACTACAAGGCGTTTTCCCTCGTTAGTTGTCCTCCATAATAGGTTGTCTTGTACCAGATAATGAGCGTAGAACGCTTGCTCTTCCTCCTCTTCGGGTTCTTGCTCTGCATCTCGAATCCGCTCCCATCTGTCAAGATTGGATCGTATCTGCCGTGAACGCCCTTGTGCACGGGATACATCTTGCATTAAGGCTGCGTGAGTTACAGCATTCACCTTCAGAGTTGGTGTAAATTTGGGCATAAGTAGCCGATCTTCATCGGGTGGTTTTCGTATTTTGTCATCTAATCTAGGCAGTGGCCTAGTTGCGTATTCCCCTCCGCATTGTTGAATCATCGCAGGTTCCATAGGAAGCGTTTCTCTAGTGGCGGGTATTCCGAGCAACGGGTAAATGGATGCAACAGACTGCTTAGGCAGTGGCTGGGTTGCTGGCTCCATTCCGCATCGTGGAATCGCCGTTAGTCCGACGTAGAGTGTATCTTCATTGGCTGGCAATCCTAACAACGGGTGAGTGAAAGCAATAGGTTCCAAGCTAGTAGTTGTTGATGTTGTAACCTGAGTTGGAACTTCCGCGAATAGATCTGCGAATTCGTGAAATAATGGTTTTAGTTCACTGGCGTATTCGGCTGGGATCTCCAATTCGGGATGTAGTTCTTGTGGTAATTCGGTTTTTGGCACAGCCTGATTCCAATACGCGGTCAGTCGTTGTTGTCGTCCAAAATATATACATTGTCGAGCATAGTCAATGATGACATTTTCCTGCTGTAAAAATGGGCCGCCAAGCATGACCTCCTCGCTTAGATTGGGTAGTGCGAAAAACTTATGTGTTGTAGAAACACCTTGTATCGTTACTGCTAGCTCCGTTTCTCCTACTGATAATATTTTGTCTCCGTTGGCTAGTGTGATAGTCGGATGAGCCCTGTCATTGATGACCATGTTCACTAGGCTTGATCGGATTATATTACCAGTAGCGCCGGTGTCGATGAGTGCTTGACACTCATGGCCAGCAATACTTATGGTTAATCTAGGCAGTGGCCTAGTTGCGTATTCCCCTCCGCATTGTTGAATCATCGCAGGTTCCATATGAAGCGTTTCTCCAGTGGCGGGTATTCCGAGCAACGGGTAAATGGATGCAACGGACTGCTTAGGCAGTGGCTGGGTTGCTGGCTCCATTCCGCATCGTGGAATCGCCGTTGGTCCGACGTGGAGTGTGTCTTCATTGGCTGGTGACCCAAGCAACGGGTGAGTTAAAGCAATAGGGTCCAAGCTAGTAATTGTGGATGTTGAGTCCATTCCGCCTTGTGGAGTCGTCACAGGTCCGACGTAGAGTGTGTCTCTAGTAGCTGGCAATCCTAACAACGGGTAGATGGGTGCAACAGACTGCTTAGGCAGTGGCTGGGTTGTCCATTCCGCATTGGTGAATCATCGCAGGTTCGACGTAGAGCGTTTCCCTAGTGGCTGGCGATCCGAGCAAAGGGGGTGTGGATCCAACTGGTTCCGAGTTCTCCCTCCCAAGGGGGGAAGACTCGTTTAGTGCTGACTGGGAGCTGTGTTCGGGCCGTTTGGGGGAGGTAAGGAGGCTGTGGCTCCCCGGGCCCCTTCGGAGTTTCCCGATACCTTGTAATTTTGATTAGCATTTAGCTGATTCCCTTGGGAATAGCGTTGTTGCCTTGTGGGACAGTCCTTGTAGAAATGCCACTGTTCTCCGAGGCAGTACCTGCACGGAGATGGGGGTCCAGTAGTGTTCCTATTGGAGACCATATTTCTAGCTGGGGGATCTGTCGCTGGTTTTGATGAGCGGAATGTCTTAGTGACATCCACTTCGCTGAGGTCAGCTTCAATCAATGTGGCTATGCTTGTTAATTCGTCCAGACTGCGCAGTTGGTGCCCACGCAGACGCGAACGAATGTCTGGAAGCAGCTGATCCAAAATGACTTCTAGCTGTAATACCTCAGGCTTGTAAGGGTCGACTCGTTGAAACAAATTGGCTTTTTTTGTAATGAACACGCCTACGGGTTCATCCTTAATCTGCTTCGAACCGTACAGTACCGTCATTACGCGTGTGATACGCGATACTGAATTAAAATTATTCAAGAACCTTTCCTCAAAGGCGCGAAAACTGGGTAAAATGGTTTTGTAAGGCTCGTGCCATTTTTTAGCCGCGCCACGTAGTAAATCCGAGATTACTGCCAGCTTGTCGCGATCTTCTCTTATATTTTGCCGAGCAAAATATTCCTCTGTTTGTTGAATAAACCCTTCTGGGTCTTCGTGGTCCAGTCCTGAAAAAGTTGGGGCGCTTAACAGACGGTCATGTCGGTTGACTGGTTGTGCAGCATTTGCCATTGTTTGCTTGAATGTATTTGCCATTGTTTCGGCCATTTGCCGGAAAAAGGCTTCAAATTGCGGCACAGGCGCATCCATGATGGGTACTTCCTGAGTTCGGGGACGTATTATCGGTGTTGGTACCGCATTAGTTTGATCAGGATTGACGTTTGGTACATCTTCCACCAGTGAACGCACATGTTGCGTCATAATATTTTGTATTGGTTCTGTATCCAGCCGGTCGATAAGACGTTCTGGAACAATGGGCGTCATCCCTGGACTCGGAGGGCACACAGAAATACGAGATAAATCCATGTTGTCCGTGTTGGGATGTGTTGGTTGTATACAGTTGATATAATCGGCGTCCCAGCTGACACGAGATGGTCCGTGGATGTGGCCGACGTTCGTTGTTTGTTTATCGTCAAAATAAGTAATCGTTGAACACTCGGAACTGCTCGTTGAAGTGTCGCTCATAAAAAGTTGGTCACCGCTGATTGGTCGATACGTGGGATCAGTCATTCCTAATCGGCCGACGCACCGCTTCTTCGGGTTGACTCACACGTTCTACGCGCACCGTAACGTTTGACAGTCGAGTCTTAGTCTTTGAAGTTAAAAGTGCAAGTAACTCTTTTTTGTTGTAGCTTTTGATTCGTTGAATAACTCTTTATTCAGCAAGGCCCCACGTTGGGCACCATGACAACGCCTTAGGGGTACGAGATTTGAAAGTGTTTGGAAAAATTCCCCGAAGGTGCCTGGATACTGGCTGGGGTTAGTTAAGTGACCACCACAAATTTGTATATTAAAAAAAAGTTGTTGGGCGCCAGTGGCAGCGTGTTAACTAGATCTCGATCCCGGGTCGTACTTAATGTGATTGATCTCAGGGTGTGTTGCTTAATCAACAAAGGAGTTATAGTACTTGCACTTACCTTATAATGAAGGTCTAAGGTGAACTTAAAAAATGATGGCACTGGCACTTGAGCTTTATATGAATTGCAACCGGTGTAACCGGAAGGGTTCACCATTAATGACTGGACTAGTAAAAAAATATTGGAATAAATTCCCAGCTCTGTTTGATGTTAGTATATTTGGCCTAGACCACCTGAAAGTTGGACGGGTTACTTCAGTTACACATCACATCAACATAAACAGTTTAATACAATAAGTCATTAACAATATAAAATAAATGCTCTATGATTCTATAAGTAGCCAATGTAACAGTATCAGTCGATCGCGATACAGTTTATGCCAGGCGGCAATGTCAATGTTCTAATTCAATAGCCAATAATTAGTTCTCTTACCCTCTTGGAGTAAGGTTACGTCTCGCTTTGATAATCCTGAGCGTTACAGAAGACTCACTAGGGATTAACACGACATAAGTATTGGTTTAAAGAAGCACGCACTAGATACACAGTAGTATTTGTTAAAATTTCGAAAAAATCCTCGGCAGCGGACACACACGTCCAATACGAGTATTTATTGAAAAAGTCTTGACTACGGACACACACGGTCAATACGCGTATATGTAGAAAAATTCCTGACTACGGACACACACGGTCAATACGAGTATATGTAGTAAAATTCCTGACTACGGACACACACGGTCAATACAGGTATATGTAGAAAAATTCCTGACTACGGACACACACGGTCAATACGAGTATATATATAGAAAGGTTCGTAAAGTATAGTGGTAGGTTATAAACACCTCACACTCGCGATGGTTTACACACGAATGAGTTAAAGTAGGGTTATGTTGTATACCCTTCACAGCGAACACACAAGCACAAGGTAAGCACTCGAGATGATGATACACGTATGAATGTTCAAAGCTAAACGACGCCGACGCTTAATGGTGACGAGTTTGTAAGAAGCAGTTCACAGCGAACACACACGCACAAGGTTAGCACTCGCGTTGGTTATTACACGTATGAGTTGTATTTGATTAAGATTAGAAACACTTCACAGTAGACACACACGCACAAGGTAGGCACTCGCGATGGATGACACACGTATGAAGTTTCGGAACTACTACGCCGACGCTTACTGGTGACGAGTTAGTTTCGGGAGAAGAACCGACGTTGATGTTATGAATGCTCGGCGGGGACTCAATATTCCCAAAATTTGGTTTTTCTTTTATAGTAAAAATCAGAACGGAAATTTGTTCTAGAAGGTTTTAAATGTAAATAATTTCAAAAGGCCCCTGTCACGTGATAAAAATTAAATAAAATTTTTCTTAAAATCCCTATAACTGAAGTCTCCTGTACTTTTTGTTTAAATTTTTTGTATGGGGGTCTAGTACACCCCCCCACCATGATGTGGCTGTAATAATTTAATCCTCAGTGGGCACATAACAACCCCATCTCACTACTCTTTAATTAAATATATCATTTGTTACTGACGCGGAAGCGATTTTATCGAGGAAATTTTCCATCCAGTTGCAATTATCACATTTTAGGGAATTGCTTGAGATTTTTTGCATCCGTTTTGCCTGGTTCCACAGTTCCGTAGCTGGAGTGTTTTTATTTAGTTGACTACAACAATTTTTCCAATTTAATTTAGCTTCATATTTGAGAATTTTTTTACATACTAAAAAGTTTTCTAAAGTGCTAGATTGTTTATATGCATTTAAAGCATCTCGCCTATTATAATAATAATAAATACACCACATGTAATTACGACCCCCTTTATCCCAGAAGGCTGAGCCTTGTGCGGGAGGGGGCTACACATTTAAAGACAAGGGACACACATCCAATATCCGTGTATAATGGAAAAATCCCTCTCACAGTATTTTCCATTGACACGACCGGGATTCGAACCCGGGACTTTTGGGTGAGAGGCAGGTACTCTACCATCTCGACCATCAGTCATATTATTAACTGAATCATCGCTTTCATTGTCCCATCATTGAGGAAGTGGTCGATTTTTGGCTTTATGCGGATTATTAAGCGGTGTGGCTGAAAATGCTGTGTGATTTACATTTTCAATAAAGTAGTCATATTTTTTATTAACACTAGTAGAGAGGTAATAGCGGACCCGGGTATCCCCCCACCACTTTTGCTCCCCCCACCACTTTTTCTGGGGTGGGGGGCAAATAGGATAATTATAGTGAGGGGGGAGGTAATTTGTAATTGCAATAAATGTAATTAGAATAATTAGATTGGGAGGTAATTTGTAATTGCGTAATTAGTAATTTGTAATTGCGTAATTAGTAATTTGTAATTGTGTAATTGGATTATTGCGCTGTAATTAGACTAGTATAATTGCAATATATCTAATAAATGTAATTAGTCTGGAGGGGGGATAATTAAAACCCAATTGTCGCGAGAAATGAAAGTAATTGGATTATTGCGCTGTAATGTAATTGCGTAATTAGTAATTTGTAATTGTGTAATTAGACTATTTGCGCGTTAATTACACTATTGTATATAGTCTGGAGGGGATTAATTAAAAACCCAATTGTCGCGAGAAATGAAAGTAATTAGACTATTTGCGCATTTATTACACTGCATCTAATTGAATTGGAACAATTGTTGTATAGTAATTAGTGTATGTATAGTGTAATTGTATATTAATTAGTGTATGCTTAGTCTGGTGGGGGGGATAATTAAAACCCAATTGTCGCGAGAAATGAAAGTAGTTGGACTATTTGCGCATTAATTACACTAATTGAATTGGAACAATTGTTGTATAGTAATTAGTGTAGGTATAGTGTAATTGTATATTAATTAGTGTCGCATGCAATACGCAAATAAAGTAATTAGTCTGATGTAATTGCATCAAGTTAGTGTCACACAACAGTTTGAGTACCTACAAATTCATTGTTAGAATTCTATAAAGTAGGTGTCGAAATATTGCAATAAATTTGACATCGAAATGCATTTATTTTCTAGGGATAAAAGAACAAGCGACATCGCATTTATTTTCTAATGATCAAAGATTAAATCAGCTTTTAGTTTTTACTGTCGCATATCTCGAAACAAAATAGTTGGTTAAATTTATAGCTCCCATTTGTTCGACAGACAATAGGTTTGAATAAAGGACACATGTACGTAGGCCGGGTGGCTCACGCGAACGGTACCTACCTGAAATCGAGGGTATGCCATTAGGGCGGTCGACTTAAAACCGTCAATAATACAATTTGGTATTTAATTTCTAGTCGAAATGCATTCACTTTCTAAGGACAAATATATTGCACAAAACATTAGCCATCTCTTATCTAAACAAAAGATACGTCGATTTTTACAAAACAAAGCCACACAATTACCTGAAATTTTAAACTTAAGAATAACAGGTGAGAGTGTGATTCGAATAGGACAGAAGGTTTAGAACTGCCTACTATAAAGAAGTCATTCAATGCCGTTAACAAGGGTGGCAATATATTAGCTTATCAAAGATAGATATTGTCATAGTTTTAAAACATTTTCTATACGAGATAGTGGAAACTAATTATTATAAATTGCAAAAGAGCAATTAAAACTGAACCTTCATTTATCATCACATTCTTCATGTTCTTACTGTAACGTGCTTATTATAAAACACGTGTGACAGGCATTACAGCAATTATTCAAGAACGGCGAACGAAAGAATTCAGAGTGAAGGTAAAATAATTATATTGTTGAAATAATTCAGCCATTTAAAAATCGAAAATATATTTAATATTAATCATTAAACCAGGTATATACAATAAGATACATATTTGGCGTGTTAGCAGAGACAGTTACATAACAATACAAAAAAAAAAAATGTATAATGTATATGAGAAAAACAGTGAGTGCGTTTCATATTATACACATTGCCTCTATATTGTCGAAATTTGCCGGGTCATTTAAAATATCCACGAATTCACATGTAGAGTAAAAGCAATAATGTAACAATATTTTTTTTAATCTAAATTTAAAATTAAAATTTAATGATTTCAATAAATTTGGAAGTACATTATACAAATTAAGATTTAATGAGTTCCTTGTCGATTTTGTTAGTCTAAATCTATAGGGTCTAAGAAAGTCCGCTTGTCTAGTGGTTAGTTATGAACATCCGAATTCCTGACAAAAAAGTTGTAGTTTTTATGTATCTTGCGCTGTAATTAGACTAGTATAATTGCAATATATCTAATTGAATTGGTACAATTGTATATTAATTAGTGCATCAATTGCTAAATTATGCGCTCTTATTTGTCAAAAATATATGTCATTCAGTATGGTTAACAAGGGGTCTGGTATATTACCATGTCAAAAATTATTTACTGTTGCATTTGTAGTATAAAGACACAATTTCTCGAAATTCTATGGTTTATTACCCATATAGAAAAGCAATATCAAGTAGACAAAAGAAACCCATAAATCACGGTTAATAGTTAGTTAGATTTAATCTAGGGTAGTGCATTGTTCAACTTGATGGCACCTGTGACCATCGGTCGGTCGACCTTCCCGCTAAGCATAGGCGGCTAGTATAGTACAGTAGATATTTCACGTTTTAAACACACCAAACCTGTAAAAAAGACAAAAGAAATTGGACAAAAGAAATCGATGTATTAAAAAGCACATGGAATAAATTAAAACAAATACCCTACTGTCACTGAGGCTTTGGCTTTCTAACAAAAGATCATGAACCCGCCCTCCTCATTGTCAGGGTGACAATATATTCAAAGGAATATGTATTTGCATGCATGCAAAAGACTCCACTTCTAAGACATTATTTACTGTTGCCATTGTATGCATTTAATGAATACCTACATAGGAGTCCTACCTTCAAATTTTAAGTTAAGAAATTAGACAAAAGAAGTCGATGTATTGTCAATAGTACCACATTATGGGTTAACAAACAGGCGACATCGAATCATTTTAAATATATTACACAAAAGCCATTCTAAATAGTTATGCAATAGAATAATATAATGGGGGATATTTGAATTTTAAAATGTGGTGGTGGGGGTCATATTCTGTAGATATATAGAGAGTGATAGGAGTTGTCACAACCATTATTAGTAGCAACAGACTCCTAGTGAAAACGCAAAATGTATAAGTGTACGTCTTGCAGTAAAAGTTTTACGCAATGTGGTAATTTGCGTCGTCATCAGAAAGAGTCGTGTGTGAGTTTACGTGATAATGGACCTCCAGCAAAACAATTTAAATTTGATTCAACCCCATCAACATCCGCAAGTATGCAAACATGTGATTGTTGTAATGTGACGCTGACAACAGCTCAGATGCATTCCCATAAGAGGTCGTTGCAACATAAGGCAAATGCATGTGTTCCTTCAATGGATGGTGTAAGCATTATCCAAAGCGCTTTCAAATACAGAATTATTTCATATCGAGTGCATAGTGAACATAATCATCTGGACTACGTAATGTCTTTTAATGAAATCAAACATAAAATTTTAAATCTGCTAGAAGAAGCGCTACAAATACATACGGCAATAAAAGTAAATCTGGAAGTGTTCGCCAAATACATGATACAAAGTAAAGAATTAACAGATATGAAATCATTTAATACAACCAACAAAATTTTGGATCAAGCTATGAATTTAAGTGATGTTTTGGATAGTTTTGTAGAAGAGATGATTACCCAAACTACAGAGTTTCAAGAGCGAGATTCAGGTGTGTAATTATTTTTATTAACGTATTAGAATTGCATTTAACATTTGCATATTTTTAGGATGGGCCCTGGAACGAATCGAATTTGTTGAAATTAATGTGAACAAGTATAGTCCACTGCGTGGCTCATCATATATAAAATTACCAAAATTCATTGAAAATAAGAATGCAGTGGTAAACGTGCACAATCAAGATCAATGTTGTTTTGCCTGGGCGGTGACTTCAGCACTGCATCCTGCAAATGGTCATACATCGGACTTATCATCATATCCACATTATTCACAAGTGTTAAATGTAACAGGTATGGATTTTCCAGTAAAATTGCGGGATATATCAAAATTTGAGGAAATGAATAATATATCGATAAACGTATATGGGATAGAGGAGAAATTTAAAAATAATAGAATGGAATATGAAGTTGTAGGTCCTTTACGTTACTCGGGGAAAAAACTGCGTATCCATTTAAATTTATTGCTAATTTATGAGGTGTGTAATATTAATCACCATTGTAAGAACGACTGCGCTAAAACTCACTATGGCTGGATAAAAGATTTGTCTAAGTTAGTTTCGCGTCAAATTTCTGCTCACAATCATAAAAAACATTTTTGCGACGGTTGTTTGTTATATTTTAATACCGAACGTCACTTATTGCAACACCAGTCACACGATTGCAATCACATTTATACAACAATACCTACTACCCAATTTCGAATAGATAAATATGGTAAACAAGTGCCCGAGAATATGTTAAAATTTGAACATTTTGAAAGGCGAATGCAAGTTCCATTTGTAGTGTATGCCGATTTCGAATCAATTTTAAGTCCTATCGATTCCTGCCAACCCAATCCAGAAGGGTCTTTCGGGAATAAAACTTTTAGACATCAACCACATTCTTTCGCATATTTAATAAAATGTTCGTTTGACAATTCCCTAAACAAGTTTGAGTTATACCGGGGTTCTGACGCCGCCAAAGTCTTCGTATCACGTATCGAAGCTGACTCGAGAGATATCTATAATAGATATATGAAAGATATAGTCCCAATGGCTAAGCTCACAGCGCAACAAAGACGAGACTTTGAAAACGCAACCGTATGCGGTATATGCGAGAAGGCATTCGAAGACGGTGACGTGAAAGTTAAGGATCACTGCCATTTAACCGGAAAAATAAGATTTATCGCTGCACATTCTGTTTGCAATTTAAATTATAAATTACCATGTTTCATACCGATTATATTCCATAATATGAGCTCATACGACGGACATTTATTCATTAAAGAGCTATGTGCACATAACGATAGAGTGGAGGTACTAGCGCAAAATAAAGAGAAATACATATCTTTTTCAAAACACCTTTATATGCATGATTACATTAATAAGAATGGGGAGAAGAAACAAAAATTTTTACAACTGCGATTCATTGATAGTTTTAAGTTCTTGTCAACATCGCTACAAAATTTGGGTGAAAGTTTAAATGATGACCAGTTAACTATAACCAGAAGTTTTTATACGGATAACAAAGAATTCCGTTTAATGAGACAAAAGGGTGTATTTCCATATAGCTTTGTGGATAGTTTAAATAAGTTGAATAAACCAGATCTACCATCCAAAGTCGAATTTTATGACAACCTAAACGATCAGCATATATCCGAAAATGATTATCAAAGGGCTAAAGATGTGTGGAAGTTGTTCGCATGTCAGAATTTAGGTGATTATTCAGATCTCTATTTGAAAACAGACGTATTGCTTTTATGTGATGTATTCGAAAATTTTCGGAAAATCAGTTTAGAGAAATACAAGTTGGATCCTGCTCAATATTTTACAGCTCCCGGATTGTCGTGGGACGCTATGTTAAAACTGACAGGAGTAGAGTTAGAATTATTAATTGATATAGATATGATTAACTTTTTTAAGAAAGGAATTCGTGGTGGAATAAGTCAGTGCTCTGAAAGAAAACATATCGCAAATAACAAATTTCTTACCGATTATGATTCCACTTCACTTGGTTGTCCCAACAAGAAATTATAAACATTACGAATATTCCAGATGAAAATCCGCGCGGGTACGTTTTCGAAGTAGACATTCATTATACCAATGAATTACATGATCTACATTCGGACCTCCCTTTCCTAGTAGAAAACATGATTCCTCCTAATGCAAAATCGGCAAAGTTGATTCCAAATTTGTTTGACAAGAAAAGGTACATTGTACACTATAAAAATTTGAGGCAGGCCATGGATCACGGTTTGATGGTTTTAAAGACTCATAGAGTGCTCGCATTTAATCAATCTCCCTGGTTAAGAAAATACATCGATTTAAATACGGAGATGAGAAACACGGCAACAAGTAAATTCGATAAAGATCAATTTAAATTAATGAATAATGCAGTTTTCGGTAAAACTATGGAAAACGTGGATAATAGAAAGGATATAAAGTTGGTTACGCATTGGGAAAGTATTAGAAGGTCCTTTGGTGCAAATGCTCTTATAGCCCGGCCGAATTTTAAAACTTGTTCGATCTTTACAGAAGATTTCGTCGCGATTCATATGAACAAACTAAAAGTAGTATACAACAAGCCAATTTATGTAGGGTTTTGTGTTTTGGAATTATCCAAGACGGTGTTATACAATTTTTTCTATGATGTGATAAAAAGAAAATTTGGCGAAAATGCTTCCCTGTTATACACCGATACGGATTCTCTGATTATTAAAGTTTTTACTGATAACATTTACGATTTTATAAAGGAGAACCCCAATAAATTCGATACATCCAACTATAAAGAAGGAAATAAATTTGATGTTCCTAAAGGTCTGTCGGTTTTAGGGAATTTTAAAGATGAGTTCCCCGCCGACCCGATTATTAGTTTTTATGGGACGGGGGCTAAAGCTTACTGCATAAAATCTATGAATAATGAACTGAAAAAAGCTAAGGGGGTAAAGAAATCAGTTATTAATAAAAATTTGTCAATAGATGATTATAAGAAAATAGTGGAGCGGGGTGGGGTAATATTAAGAGAAATGAATACATTTAGAAGTTATTCGCATGATATTTACACAGAAATGAAAAATAAGGTGGCACTATCTCATTATGATGACAAAAGATTCGTCATTCCTAATACGTTTAAAACTTTACCATGGGGGCATTGTGACATACCGATATTTCAAAATGAGTTGGCCGTAATAACTGATACAAATAATGTTGTTGAAGAGGAAAAATATGATCCTTTTGATGCTTTACTTGCAGCAATAGATGAGTTAAGCCAGTCACAATAACATGAGCATATCAAATAAAATTTGCATTATTTATCGGGTTAAAGTTATAAAACTGGAAAATTCATACTAAATGTGAGATATTGTATTATATTTAAGTAGATTTATTGTGTAATAAAATATATATTTATGAAAAAATAATTGGTGTTTTTTAAGTTAAGTATTTGTAGTATATGTAATAAACTTAAAAATATTTTTATTTTGTTTACAATTTAACATTAAGAAAATAAATTAAACAAATATTAATTGAGTACATTCGTTTTATTATTTATTTATTATACATAAAAATATTTCATTTGACATAACCTTATAATGATACAATAATATATTTTCTAGACAGTGACAATTTTAAACAAGAGAAGCTCTATCAATCCACGAGTTGTGTTCTTTAGAGAGTCCAAGCCATTTTACAAACACTTTATTTCCTTGCTTTTTTAAAACATTCTCTACTAGATACACATCGGGGTATTTTGCCTTTAGTAGCTCCATCTCATAAAAACACCCCTTGATTGGATGTCCAAGCATGTCTGCAAGCAGGTAAGTTGTGGGATTTGTTATGTTTATCTTGACAATTTTAAAAAGTTCTGTTGAGAAATTCGGTGTAAACCCTTTATCAAATACACCTTTATACTTGCTAATACGAACTACGTCACCGAGGTGGAATTTCGGTTTGAGAGCAATTTTTATGTTATTATATACATTTAAATGTGTAGTTGGTGTGACATCAACAGGTTTCATACCAATTGTACGATGGACTTTGTTATTATAACTTTTTGTAACATTGGGTAGGATGTCGAGCCATTTATATTTACCCATAGCTGAGAATTCTTTATACAACCAACTCTTTAATGTGCGGATTACTCGTTCAACAATTGCTGCTTTTTTTGTGCTATATGTAGAATAATGAATAATTTCATGCTGCTTCATTAGTGCGGAAAACTTTCTGTTGTAGAATTCTGTACCATTATCAGTCTGTAAATTTCTTGGTGAATAATTTGCTTCTTGAATAATAGTCTGCATAGTCTTAGTAACTTCTACAGCTGTTTTATTTTTAACAGATCTGGTCCATACGTACTTGGAATAGCAGTCAATCACTACAAGAATATAACGATACCCTCTATTTTTATCAGCGTATGGTTGCATTTCGGCTAGGTCTGCTTGCCACAAATCACCAAACCCCTTAATTATGGTTCGCCTTCTACGAAAATTTCGTCGAGCATTTCTATGTAACTCGTTAACAACTTGTAATTTTTCGCTGCTAACCTCCATTATAAAATTGTCTTCAGCTATATATCAACTTCAGGCATTAGTTCTGGTGGAAATGCTAGGCCTCCGGATTGCACCTTCTTTGGTTGGAGTTCGGTGGCAATATGCTCTAATTTAGAGATTCTAGTGATTAAAGTATTGTGATTGTTTATGGCCGAACGTTTAACTTCAGAAATTGCTTTATCAACATATTTCCTCATTTCTATTTTCATTTTCTGCATCATATCATTATTTTGTTTATTGAAAATAGTGCGATTTTCTTCTCCGCTTTTTAAAAGTCCCACATCAACATATTTTTTCATTTCCTCAATAATTACATCGGTTGTATCAAAAATAGCTTTGGCAGCATTTTCATCATTTGTTTGTAGACGCTTGTTAACGTAATTACATGTTGCACCATCTTGATCATCGACAGGTTCCCCTAGATTTTTTAAACACTTATTTTCAATATCATAGTGATTATCTCTGGTAAGTTTAAAACCCACGCCAGGTAATCCACGATGGGCTATTAACTTACTTGCACTAATTCTTTTGCTGCGTCCAAATTTGTCAATTGTGTTGTTTACAGTAGACATTTCTGATTGCGTCTGATCCATTTTATATATTTCAGGCTATATAATACTTATTGAGTATGATGATACTAGGTATTATATCTTTAATACACTATTTTTTCCTCCCTAAGTTCTGATATTATTTCTATTATTTCATTGTCGTGGTTGTTATTTCCAGCCATTTTCGAACCCCATAGGAGGCGTAAACGAGCCACAAGTTCACTAGGTTTATTCCAGTAGATATATTCTTTATCTTTATTTCTGTACAATTTGTGGGTAGGTACACGTTTTAATCCATAACCACTTGTTGACGATCGTGTCGCAATTATAGAAGATGTTAATGGTTTGATAATTTTGTGAAATTTTTCACGTTTAGTGGTGTTATAGCCACTCGCTACATTGAATTTTTTATACGGCGCTTTTGTTTTCCTTAGTATTTCTCCATATATCTTACTCCATTCATCATCGATAACACTCTCTGTATTATCATCTAGAATTGGCGGACGTTTTAGAAATATTAGATCGTACAATTTCGGATTACCTAGATACACGCCAAGTTTCTTATTGCCATACCACAGTGTAATATTTCCATGGGAAAAACGTATTTCAGCATTGCCCATCAGCAGTTTGCCTGTCTTGGGATCTACACGCACTCCATATAAACTATCATACTTGGAATTACCCGATTTTACATTCTGTATATGTCTTTTTACAACCTCACGTCCTTTTTCTAGTTTTCTAGCTAGAGAAGTTTCAGATACGGGGGTTGTTCTTATAGACGATGGTGGTGTTTCCATAATGGGGATATAAGGTGGAACATCATCACCGCCTACATACTTATCAGATCCTTCTTCAGAAGCACTTTCCCATGGCACTGCCCTCTGAGTAGACACCCTTGATGATGATGATGGTTGTTGGGCATGTGGTTTGTTCTCTGCTGCTGAAGATATAGCATTTAAAGGTTCAGTTATTGGTTGATAGATCTTTTCAAGTGTTACATGCATCTCAATATCTTTGTTCTTAATAGAGTTAAACTTCTTACGTACCGCATCTGTCGCCTCAATCAACTGTCGCTTGAGGGCTATTTCACTATTGGGATGCACAAGATTGTTATATTTTTTATTATCTTTGGTAACCTTCATCTTAGCGCATACGTAAACGAAGTAACCATACGAAGTCTGTGGCTCAAGTGAAGTTTTTATTAAAATTCATTATGGATATATGAAGCTATCAAACCCTTTTCTATATCGCCCACCATGTACTTCTCTATCCTTATCAATCACTAGAAACCCATATTTGTCATTCCAGCACTCTGCACACATATTTTGAAATACTGTAAACATTACATCAGGTGACACATGATCGGAAAATATGTGGTGAAGGTTCATGTCGTCCTGTTTAAAGACAATAATTAAATTACTATTGTCTCTTATTAGCTGCATCGGTATTCGAGAATATGTTTGACCAAGATAAAAACAATCCACATTTCTATGGCGGCCCATACTAAAATATGCTCTTATAACATCTTGCTTCTCACATATCACATCGTCAAATATAAATAAAGACTCCGGTTTTGCCTCGGATGGTTCCACTATTTGCGCTCCATTACTAAATGTATAAAATCCTAACCCCTCAATCGGCGCTAGCACCTTACGCAGATACTCATACTTGGGTTGATTTATAGACTTTGAGTATAGGTAAATGTTTAAAAAGCGTAAACCTAAGCGATGGGTGATCAAAGATATTAAGACATTTGTTTTCCCACAATTCGAGGGTCCTATTATGAGGGCACGTACAGTTGAAGGTAGTAGTGGTCCATGACCATTATGAGCGCTTAACCCACGCCCAACTTTTCCATCCAAATTATCTATGGAAAGCGTTTGTTTCTGTTTCACAATGTGCATTGTATCGCAGCTAATTGGTATATAAATAGACATGTGACTTGCAACTCTTATTTAAATGGTTTCCACCATACGATACACACGTGAAAAACGTATGAAGCGCGGTAGAGGATTAATTAATTCCCTGATTAATAAGCTTCCCGTCGAGTTGCATTTGCCAGGTTATCAATTTTGTGGTCCAGGCACAGATTTAAATAAACGGCTGACACGGGGTGATCCTGGCATAAATCAGCTCGATAAAGCGTGCAAGGAACACGATATTGCATACGACAAAAATAGCAGTAATCTAGCAGCCCGCCATAAAGCAGACTATCAGCTTGAACAGGCTGCGTGGAAACGAGTGAAATCCAAAGACGCAGGACGTGGAGAAAAGGCCGCTGCTTGGTTAGTTACAACTATAATGAAAGGAAAACAACGTCTTGGTATGGGATGTAATTCAACAATATCTCGTAATCCAATAAGGAAACGAATCATCAAGAAAACAAAGAAGGGTAAGAAGAATGTTAAAAAGACAGCATTTGGATCTGGGATAGTACGAAAAGTGCGTGACACACTGCGAAGTGCTGGAGGCAAAAGAGTAAAAGACCAAACGAAGGCGACTGAAATTGCTCTAAAAGCTGCACGTCGATATATAAAACAGGCCGGTGGGAAACGCAATATTCGAACACCTCGAGTTATACCAATACCAAAAGTTGGCGGTATTTTACCTCTAATACCCATTTTTGCTGGATTATCTGCATTGGGTAGTTTGGTGGGTACGGATGCTGGTATTGCTAAAGCTGTAAATGACGTAAAAAAGGGTAGAGAAGAATTAGCTGAAGCAAATCGACACAACAGAAGTATGGAAGCAATAGCTATGAAAAGTGGTAAGGGGATGTATATGAAGCCATATCGAAAGGGAATGGGCCTTTATCTAAAACAGAATTCAAAAAACTAATAGACTCCCTACCTCGGAGACCTCTTACCGACATTGATCTTAAATATTATGCTAAGAAAATGAAGGTAGCATACTTTCGGGGTGTATTTATGCGCGACTCACTACCAAGACGTGGCCCACATTACAATGAATCTGCAATAATCAATTTGGATAGTATATATGGTCCTGGGACACATTGGGTGGCATATAAAAAACGAGGTAGTTTAGTAAATTACTTTGATAGTTTTGGTGATTTACCCCCACCTATAGAATTAGTTACATATTTCAATAACGATTCAAGGAGGGGCAACCAAATATTCTATAACTACAAACGTGTACAGAATTTTAACACAGTGTGGTGTGGACATTTGTGTTTAAAGTTTCTCTCTACGAAAGAAATATAAAACGCCATGGAGCTGAAAACTATAACCCCAGCAATGGATCGAGAAGGTATCAAGCGAATGGGCCCCTCACTAATTGCATTCTCCCGTTTGCGTAGTCTATTGAAGATGAGCAAACAACAACTTGCAGATGTGCCCAAAGAAGTGATGATTGGGTTGGCTTCACATGAAATTGCATTAGTATGGGATAAGCTACCTACACATCTTCAGAACGATGTCGATATAATAATATATCAATACTGTACAGAACATTACCTTAACGATCATGAAGGCAGTTTTGATGCTAATGACGGTCCAATACCTCGAAAAATGTTTTGCTGCTATTGTAAGGTAAACGATGTAAATGTGGCATCCAATAACAATGTTGATATATCACCATCAACTTCAAAGAAGGGGAAATTATACCATTATTGCTGTAATCCACAATAAATTGGGTAACGCAATTTAATTACATCAGTCATGTCGTACACGTTCACACTAACGAGCCGCTTAAGTGTGCTAAGTGTCAACTTTAATCCACCCATTGAACTGGATAGGAGCAGTCGTCATGGGTTAGGCTTAATTGGATTCTACTCTTACAACTCCATATTCAATGTGGATGAAACAAATAACATCTTCCAATATAGGGTTAGTGCTAAAGATACATTCACTACTGTTCACATACCTCTGGGGGCTTATGAAATTGATGAAATCTATGCAGCAATGTTGAAAGCTATGAATATTGATGGAAAGGATTACACGCAAATATTCACTTTACGAGCAAACAACAACACCCCAAAGTGCGAGATTTTGTCAAAGTATGAAATAGATTTTAGACAACCAAATTCAATAGGAAGTCTGTTGGGATTTGGACCAATATATTTACAACCAAATAAAAATTATGAATCAACACAGCCTGTTGATATTATGAAAGTAAGCATGTGTAGATTGCAATATTATTTCTGGAGCTTATCTGAATGCGGAAGAGTCACACACTCTCTTTGAATTTGATATAGATGTTGAGCCTGGCTACAAACTTACTAGAGAACCTACAAATATCATATATTTACCTGTTAGACCTAAATGGTGTCAGTTAATAGATAACATCACGCTACGTGTACTGGACGACAACGGTGATTTGATCAATTTTCGAGGTGAGAAAATTATTGTAAGGCTAGAATTGAAGAAAGTTTGATATCACCAACCAAATGGGCTTTCGATATAAACAGCGACAGCAAGTACATCACCATCAATATGATACTGTAGCGAACAATAGTGTGGATAAAAAGAAAGGGAGATGTGGAAAGCAATTCATTCAAAGTCTATACCTTAAACAGTTAGGACATAGATTGTCAGCTGAGGATCAAGCCTTTTTAAAACATATTGGATTAAAACTGCGAAAATATTTGCCATAATAATGGTGGCGGCTGCAACTAGTGAAAAACTTGAGGTGTTTGATGAACCTGTGTTGGATCATTCCCTAGTTAGCCTACATGAGCATACATATAAACCATATGGTTCCCCATATTACAGAAACTCTGATGAAATACGTATCCCCATCAATTTTCAAGATGTTATACTCGACATTTCAGAAAGTTATATATACATAGAAGGAAAATTTACCCCTAGTGATGCCACAAAGCGTTGCTATTTATCCAATAATGCACTAGCATTTCTCTTTGAAGAGATACGTCTGGAAATGGGTGATGAACAAGTAGCAGTAGTTAGAAGACCTGGTATTACTACAACAATGAAAACTATGGTGTCGTATGGGCAAACGCATGCACGCTCATTAATAACAACAGGTTGGGGTCTCAGTCAAAATAGACAAGATATTTTAGATACCACCAGTCACGTGCTCAGTGGCAAACTACCCCTTAAGTTCCTTATGGGTTTTGCAGAAGATTATACCAAAGGCATTCTGAATGTGAAGCAAGAATTAATTATGATAATTGCACGCTCATTTAAAGACTCCTATATCGGTGAAGTTGATGCGGAGCTGGAAATAAGCAAAATTGAGTGGAAAATAAGACATATTGTACCTGAAGATCGACAAAAGTTAAAATTATTGAATCGAATTAATAAAAGTGGTAATAATGCCAAGGTTAATATGGTCTACCGTGCATGGGATTTTTATGAGCTTCCCTGTCTACGTGATACTGCCTATGACATATGGGCTCTTAAACTCTCCACCCGTCTTGAAAGTCCACTTTTCATCCTTCTTGGTTTTCAAGACACTGATCAGGCCAATGATAGAACAAAGGATGTTACACAGTTCAAACATGCAGACATAAATAATATTCGACTATTTCTAAACTCTGAAGTATATCCATACGAACGTTGGAATTTAGATTTCGATAAGAAGCTCGATTTTGCAGCATATTATGCTTATGAGAACTTCCAACGTAGTTACTATGATAAAGATATGAGCGAACCCATGATGGATCTTGGGGAATTCAGGAAGAATCCTTTGTTTGTCATTGATTGTTCACACCAACCTGTTGCAGTGAAATCATCTACAGTCGACATAAAAATAGAATTTGAAACACGAAAAACGAAATTTCCCGAACAAACTCGAGTGTATGCACTTATACTTCATGATACATATTTAAGTTATAATACATTAGATGGCTCGGTTCAGAATGGCTTTCTTGATGTCTAGTAAAAATATTTTATCAACAATAATCACGATGTACTTGCAAATGTTTATTTTCCCAAAATGTAATTGTGTATTTAACATAAAACTGTTTTAATTATACTATGGTGTTTTTTAGTTGTGTAATAAAAATAGGGAATAAAATTAATGTAATCTTTTAATGTGTATTTCATTTATTTAACCTTATAATATAATATAAAATATACCATCATAACTACATAATACATACAATATTTGATGTAATAAATATGGCAATAAAAATAAAAGAACATTATTTATGTATCTACATTAGCTTCTTTGTCAGATTGGTTGATATTTTTCAATAATATTCTTAGTTAGGTACTCCACTATCTCGTATAGAAAATGTTTTAAAACTATGACAATATCTATCTTTGATAAGCTAATATATTGCCACCCTTGTTAACGGCATTGAATGACTTCTTTATAGTAGGCAGTTCTAAACCTTCTGTCCTATTCGAATCACACTCTCACCTGTTATTTTTAAGTTTAAAATTTCAGGTAATTGTGTGGCTTTGTTTTGTAAAAATCGACGTATCTTTTGTTTAGATAAGAGATGGCTAATCTTTTGTGCAATATATTTGTCCTTAGAAAATGAATGCATTTCGACTAGAAATTAAATACCAAATTGTATTATTGCGTTGAATTTTGCGTCGATACCTACATTATATGTGTGTAGTGCTCTCGCTTTACTACTATCTCCTATTCACTCACAAAGTGCTTTGGTTGAAAAGTGAATTTACTGTATTATAGATTGCTTGAGATACATAAAAACTACAACTTTTTTGTCAGGAATTCGGATGTTCATAACTAACCACTAGACAAGCGGACTTTCTTAGACCCTATAGATTTAGACTAACAAAATCGACAAGGAACTCATTAAATCTTAATTTGTATAATGTACTTCCAAATTTATTGAAATCATTAAATTTTAATTGTTTTAAATTTAGATTAAAAAAAAATATTGTTACATTATTGCTTTTACTCTACATGTGAATTCGTGGATATTTTAAATGACCCGGCAAATTTCGACAATAAAGAGGCAATGTGTATAATATGAAACGCACTCACTGTTTTTCTCATATACATTATACATTTTTTTTTTGTATTGTTATGTAACTGTCTCTGCTAACACGCCAAATATGTATCTTATTGTATATACCTGGTTTAATGATTAATATTAAATATATTTTCGATTTTTAAATGGCTGAATTATTTCAACAATATAATTATTTTACCTTCACTCTGAATTCTTTCGTTCGCCGTTCTTGAATAATTGCTGTAATGCCTGTCACACGTGTTTTATAATAAGCACGTTACAGTAAGAACATGAAGAATGTGATGATAAATGAAGGTTCAGTTTTAATTGCTCTTTTGCAATTTATAATAATTAGTTTCCACTATCTCGTATAGAAAATGTTTTAAAACTATGACAATATCTATCTTTGATAAGCTAATATATTGCCACCCTTGTTAACGGCATTGAATGACTTCTTTATAGTAGGCAGTTCTAAACCTTCTGTCCTATTCGAATCACACTCTCACCTGTTATTCTTAAGTTTAAAATTTCAGGTAATTGTGTGGCTTTGTTTTGTAAAAATCGACGTATCTTTTTTTTAGATAAGAGATGGCTAATCTTTTGTGCAATATATTTGTCCTTAGAAAATGAATGCATTTCGACTAGAAATTAAATACCAAATTGTATTATTGACGGTTTTAAGTCGACCGCCCTAACGGCATACCCTCGATTTCAGGTAGGTACCGTTCGCGTGAGCCATCCGGCCTACGTACATGTGTCCTTTATTCAAACCTATTGTCTGTCGAACAAATGGGAGCTATAAATTTAACCAACTATTTTGTTTCGAGATATGCGACAGTAAAAACTAAAAGCTGATTTAATCTTTGATCATTAGAAAATAAATGCGATGTCGCTTGTTCTTTTATCCCTAGAAAATAAATGCATTTAGATGTCAAATTTATTGCAATATTTCGACACCTACTTTATAGCATTCTAACAATGAATTTGTAGGTACTCAAACTGTTGTGTGACACTAACTTGATGCAATTACATCAGACTAATTACTTTATTTGCGTATTGCATGCGACACTAATTAATATACAATTACACTATACCTACACTAATTACTATACAGCAATTGTTCCAATTCAATTAGTGTAATTAATGCGCAAATAGTCCAACTACTTTCATTTCTCGCGACAATTGGGTTTTAATTATCCCCCCCACCAGACTAAGCATACACTAATTAATATACAATTACACTATACATACACTAATTACTATACAACAATTGTTCCAATTCAATTAGATGCAGTGTAATAAATGCGCAAATAGTCTAATTACTTTCATTTCTCGCGACAATTGGGTTTTTAATTAATCCCCTCCAGACTATATATAATAGTGTAATTAACGCGCAAATAGTCTAATTACACAATTACAAATTACTAATTACGCAATTACATTACAGCGCAATAATCCAATTACTTTCATTTCTCGCGACAATTGGGTTTTAATTATCCCCCCTCCAGACTAATTACATTTATTAGATATATTGCAATTATACTAGTCTAATTACAGCGCAATAATCCAATTACACAATTACAAATTACTAATTACGCAATTACAAATTACTAATTACGCAATTACAAATTACCTCCCAATCTAATTATTCTAATTACATTTATTGCAATTAAAAATTACCTCCCCCCCACTATAATTATCCTATTTGCCCCCCACCCCAGAAAAAGTGGTGGGGGAGCAAAAGTGGTGGGGGGATACCCGGGTCCGCTATTACCTCTCTACTAACACTACTAAGAGATGTAGGGTTATTCGAGAAGTTCATATTTGCTGTATTTTCATACAGGGACCAATCAGCTTTTCTAATGTTTCACTTTGTTTTGGGTTATATAATATTACAATTATTATTACTTAATGTAAATATTACAGGTACTTGAAAATTGTACATTATTCAAAGATGTTGAATATAATGATCTTCGTGGAAAATATTTTCCTTTACCTGAATATCACATATTAGGAGATTCAGCTTATCCTCTGTTAAATTGGCTATTAATACCATATAGGTTATTCTTTTTTATTATTGTTTCATATTAATGTTATAGAAATTATATAAATAAGAGTATAGATAATGTTTTTCCCCCAACAAATTTTATTTTGTAAAAATGTTTTAAATTTAAATCTTTCATTTTAGAGATAATGGTAATCTGGTGGGACAACAAAGACGACACAATTTCGCTCATAGTTCCACAAGAATTGTAATTGAACATACTTTTGGCTTGTTAAAGTCACGTTGGCGCATTTTAAAATATATCAATGTAAATAACGTAAAAGAGGCAGTTAAGATTATTGTTGCATGCTGCATGTTGCACAATTTTTGTTATATGAACAATGATGATTGGAGTACTTATGATATGGAAGATGATAATGATGAGGAAGAGGAAAAAGAACCTTTTTACGTTCACCAACATCAACCTGAAATTAAGCGTAACCAAATTGCTCTTTTGCTTTGAATATAATGGCATTCTAATAGTCCAGATCTTAATCCCTGTGACTATTACTTTTACATTTACAAGAACGGATGTATAAGAATGGTCGTAATTTCAATAATATAGGCGAATTGCGACAAAGAATTTTAGACTGTTGGGAAGAAACTGACTAGCAGATTATTAAAAATGCAATAGACGGTCGACACAGGCATGTTCAGCTCGTTGTGAACGCTAATGGAGGTCATATTCCATTATTTAAGCATTAATTTTGACAATAAGTTATTGTTATTTATTTAGTTAAATGATTCGTAAATAAATTATGTTTCTGGTTCAGCCCGTCATTTAATTAGATTTCCTTTATTATTCATATCTTTGTAAGTTCTTAACCGATTTTCGTGATCTATGCGTGCCAATGTTCTTAGAAGACAAGGCTTCAAGATAAAAGAAAGCCATTTAATTCGCCATTTAAAAAAAATTCTAGCGGCTTCTTAATATTAGGTAAATTTAACCACTTCCATATTGGATTTATGATTCATGTCAATTTCTGAAATTTAATATTGTAGTGGAAGGCTTTGGGTTTTAAATGACCCAAGAAAAATTAAAGTCGGCAAAGAATCAAAAAAGTTATGAAGGATAATAAAAATTCCGGTTCTTACCATTGCTGCCGAGATGTTTATAACACGCTTCTACATTTTTTGGTACAGCTCCGTAGTTCCTTGACCGATTTTTAAAAACTACCCACCAAAATATTGGCAGAAGACCAGTCATGATGAATGTATATGTAGTTAGCAAAACAACTTTCACAAATCGGTTCGGTAAAAGCTTAAAATTTGCCGCTTTTTTGCCGTTAATTAGTTGTGAAAGAATCAATTTTGTCGCTCTTTTTTTTTTAAAAAAAACGGGGTGTTTTGCTAAGTAAATGTTTAGTTAGCGAAACACCCATTAAAAAAATTTTTTTTTTTAATAATTTAATGATCTGAATTTGCCGTCTTTTTGCCGTTAATTAGTTGTGAAAGAATCAATTTTGTCGCTCTTTAAAAAAAAACAGGATATTTTGCTAAGTAAATATTTAGTTATCGAAACAGCCAAAAAATTTTTTTTTTAATAAGTCAATGATCTGAATTTGCCGTTTTTGCCGTAAACGAATAGTCAGTGGCGCCTACTTTTTCTTTTTGGTTGGGCGACACCTGGCAGAGGAGTTTGGAGGGTGGGCAACAAAAAAGATGTGCACATGGGGCAAGAGCTGCAAGGGGTGCGGGGGGCGAAAGCAAGATCATTGTGTTTTACAAGTACCTCAAAATTTGTATCAAACTTAATATTAATTTAAATATTTTCAAGATTGCCTTGTTTTTTCCCGCCTTCATTTTACTTGCAATAGTTCAGTTAAAATTTTTGAAATCCGTGGAAAAATTCTGTTACGTTTGTTAATTGTTATACGATACGAATCGACAAGGTCCGGCTCGCTAGGAAAATCAGTGCCTCGTGCGCCATTCCCAGCTAATTAATTAAGTACCTATAAATTACAAATTATTGCGAAAAAAAATCTCTTTTTTGGATGGGCTGTGGGCTGTTCATGTGCTCATATGCTCCTATACACAAGCCGCCGCTGCCTTACACAGATTTTTGTATAATTTAGATATTTTGGATTTGTGAAATTTATACTTAAATTCCAAAGAAGTAAAATTTGTTATAACAATATTAAAATAGTAATTATTAGCTTTGTTCAAAAACCCTACACTAGCTGCACTAGTGCAAAATTTTTACACTGGATCCATTATTCTGTGTTCACAAACTCTAGTGTAGATGTCAACTGGCATATGTCAAAAATATTTCGCGTTCAAATATTCCAGTGTAGTGCAGAAATGTGTAACACTTTGACACGAACTTGAAAGGTAGTGCAAAAGTGTAGTGTAGAATGTGGAGATTTGAGAACAAGAAATACGGAAAAATAAGGTTATACTTGCTTGAGGTGTCAATGGTGTACAAATACTTAATAGTAAACGTTTTTTTCTGTATAAATGGTCTTCATTTGGAGAGTCATCGGAATCATCATCAGATGATACCAATTCTGATAAAACTAATCTCTCCATTAGATATCTGTTATCTGTTTTAGTACCAATTTACTTTATTGCTTCAAAAGAAAAATAAGCACAACGGGATCACCATGATCAAAATATAAAAGTAAGGTTAAATTTGAACTGTGTTCAGAAACCAATTTTATGTAGACAATTTACACTTTTTACAAACTGCACTACACTGGTGTAGTGTCACAGTAAAATAAACTTACACTACACTACACTATGTGCCACTGCACTACACTAGTGTAATAGTTTTTGAACAAAGCTAATAAACGCTTCCAAATAGAAAGTAAGTTGCCTTTTCAAAAGTCAAAGATTAAATGAAATTATAAAAAAACAATACTTATTTTGGCTTGATTGGACACCCTTCCACTTACAATAACATCAAAAATTGCGACAGGGTTAATAATGTTAATATCAAAATAGTGCCGACGACTGGGCGGTGTTTATTTTGATTTCCACATTCCGATCGACCAGAAGCGGCTTAAAACAAAGGGGCCTCATTGGTATCGCATGCCGATTGCCGAAAATGCAATAAATAGGGTCATCCCTCACATCTAAATCGAGACATTCTAATACCTGGGGTGAACAGCTTAGGGGTTCTAATTAATAAAAACAACAACAATGTTTTGCTTTATCGTCTATCAGTATTTTATTTTAAAGTTTGAAATTTGCATTAGTAATAAATAATTTCGGATTTCCCCGCTCAGTGACGTCAGAAAACCCGGTTCCCGGCGCACGCGCACTATTGCGATTGGACCTGACGGACAAGAGACAAATGACAATTGACATTAATGATATTAATGGTGGATGTTTATGTTTTCATTTTGTTTCGTCTGTTTTTTTAAATTGTGTTAATATGGAACAAGGTTTTGTGAAAGGTGCATCGGATAACTTGCCAACGGTGGATTCATGCATGATAGATGAATTTCTATATGGATAATTTAGATTTTTTAAGTGCGGAGTTGAGAAACGTAAAATTGGCACGGTAAGTTCTTCGTTGTTTTTATCTCATAACCAATAAGTTTGTGCGACTTGTTATGCCTTTTACAATTATTATTATTAAGTACAGCTAATCTAATCTTTCGGTGTAAATTATAAATTAAGTATTTATAATTTACATCAAATGGTACATAATTATGTAGAAAGGGTAACAAACACACCTAATGCTAATAATATAATCATTATTACTTACTTTTAAATAAACTTGAGACCTCTAATTTTAAAAGAAACACATATTAACCTTTAACCTGTGATTCCATTTTATATATAATAGACATTTCAGTGATGTATTGTATTTTAATTTTCAGTTCTGCAAGAGACTCATACGGAGATAGTGCTATTGGGTATGTGCAATTAAAGCGTGATGGCCCACTCTGTACAATAAAAGCTAAAATTACGCCAGAACATAAAGTACATTCTAAATATTACGTGGTGGAAGCAAGTATTAATGAAACTGAAGAAAAGGTTATAAGTTGTCAATGTGTTAGCTGTTTAGCATCAACTGGTTAGTATATTTTTTGATGTACCTAGTGCATTAATTATTCATTAGCTTCATAAACTGTGAAACTTTTATATTATTGTATAAACATTTCCGTCTGTTATACTTTATAATGTCAAATCAAAAACTATTTCAATTAATGTTTTGATAGAAACTTCCAGTAAAAGAGATTCTATCTTCCGTTGTTCAATATTGTATAAGTGAAGGATTAAAATTTGAAATATTGCATGATATCTTGTTTGTTCTGTTGAAAAGCATTTATTTAATTTTTAGGCGGGTGTAAACATGGGGTTGCCTTTTTGTTCTGGTTGCATCGACGCAGTGAAGAACCCTCGGTCACATCAAATACGTGTTATTGGAAAACACCATCATTTTCAAAAGCCGGAAGAACACTGAAATATATGGACTTAGCTGCACTTGTGGAGCGACCTATTCCACAGTTAAAGCCTAAATCGGAAGTATTTCTGAATAATGTTATTCAGAAAATACCCACTGCCGAAGGAGGTATATTTGATGTTTTTCGTCCAGTGAAAAATGAAAATTCATTGATATATCAAATGCATTTAAAATATAAGAACGAAATTGACTTAAATAGCCGAAATGCAGAAAATTTCATCGAGTTCATGTCCAATGTAATGACTAACAAATCTTGCGAAGAAGCAGAAATATCTTCTAGGCAACAAGCAAAGTGCAGTGAATGGTTTGAACTGCGATTTGGGCGCATCACGGCTTCAAAAATCTACGAGGCAAGTAAATGTAAAACTTACGGAGGGTCACTTACAGAAGTAATACTTGGAGCTTCCACATTTGAGGCAACACAGGTTATCAAGCGAGGATGTACACTAGAACCAGAGGTATTGAAAGAAATAGCTAAAACGAAGAATTGGAAGATTAAGACATCCGGCTTAATTTTAAACAAAAATTATCCAATATTTGGCGCTTCTCCAGACGGTATTACTGATCAACATATAATAGAAATAAAGTGTCCAAGCAAAGTTGAAACTGTGCGTCAGTATGTCGATAATGATAATATTAAACCCAAGTACCACGCCCAAATTCAGCTGCAAATATTTTTTGCCAAAAAAGAAAAAGGTCTCTTTTGTGTGGCATCGCCTACATTTGAACAAAATAGGGAATTAAAAACGTATGAAGTCGCTTTTGACAAAACTATTTGTGATGATTTAATACGTGCAGGTACCTGTTTTTGGAAAAATGCTATTTATCCGGCATTGGACAAATAAAAATGCACACATTGCGGTACAAAATATTAGTTGCTTCAAAATTTCTAGTTTACTTTTTTCTCTATCCACAAAATGGTTGTTAAATCACTTAAGTACATATATTTACTTCTTTATGGCAAAGAAATTGAATTTAAATTAAATTAAGTAGCTCTACTACAGATATATTGTAACTTTATTGTAGTCTATAGAAATTTGTTATTAAATTATTATTGGCATCGTCAATTGTTTAATCTTGGTGTGTATTTGGTACCTGA
Organism: Rhagium mordax; assembly: GCA_963680705.1. Classification (NCBI taxonomy): domain Eukaryota; kingdom Metazoa; phylum Arthropoda; class Insecta; order Coleoptera; family Cerambycidae; genus Rhagium; species Rhagium mordax. The sequence goes on from OY796664.1 coordinate 26,399,021, forward strand.
ATAAAAAACGAGAATTATTAAAGAGTTATTTTATTAATCGCCCCTGTAAATTAACAACTGCACATATTATAATTATCATATGATTCATTAAATAAAGAATTTCATGATTTACACAGGCATGAGGTCCACAAATATTAAATTCTCTTAGCCTACGTATCACTCTTTCAATGTGTATTCGCAAGGAGGCAATACGCTTGTTCATTCGAACTTGTTCTTTGGTAAGTTTTTGACCTTCAGCGACACTAGGAGGTCTAATTAATTTACAATCCTTTAAGGCCAAGGATGAATCGATATGTTTAAAACCCCGATCTGCCATTACACAGGTGCCTCTTCGTAAAATGTCAAAATAGCCACTCGTTTTGCAAATTTTATTGTCCGATATACGACCACCGTAACCACCAGATATAAAATTAATTAAACCACTTGGTGTTGAAGAAATCAAATATTTTATGGTATTACAGTGTTTATATTCTGACCAGGTCATGGCTTGCTTGATGGAACTAGAGGGTTTTTCTACTTCAATTTCGAGACAGTCAATGATCGATTCAACTCCACTAAAACGTGCTCTAAAGGGAATAGGCAGCAACTTTTTGATGTCTTCTGATTTGGGCCAAAATATAAGTTCCTGTAAATTCTCAGCTAATTTGGGTACGGACGTTGTAAAGATCCTATTAATTTGAGATGTGGATAACTCAAAATCGTTGCCTAATCTAACATATGCATCGTTCAGCCTTATTTTTTTTAAGTTATCAATATGTTTCTGTAGGGCATATGGGTACATTCCGTAAGTAATGTTATTAATGCATACGTTACTTGAGGCAAGCCCAAATAAAATCTGCTATTTCGTTCTATCAAGGGGAGTGTTGACTGTACCCTTGATAAACAACTTGGAGGCTCATAGCCGCTGCTACTAGTAGTAAGAGACTTTGTGGGGCTGTAATCTAAATCTTGAGGTGAGTCGCTTGCAGATGAAGTCCATGAAAGTGGTTTCACATAGGTATCGGGAAGCAAAGATTGTTGTGCTTTACTTGGAACCTTCAACAGAGACTTTTGACAAGACACAACCTTCTTTGAACTTGTGTTAGTTGCAATGCTTCTTTTCTTTGCAGTTATATTAACCTGAACGGCCTTGTCAGAAGTCAGCTTTAGTATTTCTGCAGTAAAATAACCTGAAGGAGATGGTACTTTATTATGTGCACTTGTATTAGCAACTTCCTCTTCCGAAACCTGTCTCTTTGTTGTACGTCGGGAAGATTCATCAAGCTGAAAGTTATATTTTGTATAATTATAAGTATACAGAATAAATTATTATATTGCAAGCTTACCTTAAAATGATCTCCACAGATTTCTGTAGCAAAGTAACCTGAGGGCGATGGTACGTCATTATGCGCGCTTGTACTTGCAACTTCTTCTGAAAATAGTCTTTTCGCTACACGTTGAGAAAGTTCACCCAATGTTCGGCGTGCTTCCAACTTTCGCTTCTTTGCAGAGGATGTTAATTGTTGCTCCAATTGAACCACTTCATCTTTCTTAATGTTAAGGTGCGGGACCACATTTGGTTTTAATTTTATTCGGTCTCCAATTGTCTTAAAGTACATCCAGTTTTCAGCATCTTCATCAAGCTGTAAGTTATATTTTACATAATTATATAATTATAATGATACAGAATATATTATTATATTGCAAATTTACCTTAAAATGATCTTCACAACAATATAGTCTGTGGCTTTGTGTTTCAGACAAACCAACTGCCTCGCACCACAACTGTCGCCGAGTTTTAGCTGCTGGTACCGTTATCTTGTCAAGAGTATTTACATTGTTATTTGTACATATTGGCACAAAGCAACGTTTAATCGTAGTCATTTTCAACTTTTAACAATCGCAAAACTATATTAAGAAAGAAATATTGAAACACTAGTAATATAACCTAACACTGTTGTTGACAAACAAAATTGCCAAAATACATATTTTGTTGACGTATCAAACCACTAACTCCGGTTAACTGCGGTTTGGTCCGGGATTGGTGTACTTTTAGATAGGAATTTATTTCAGCCAATCACAACTCAAGCCTCAGTTAACCGAAGCACAGAACAGGTAACCTGTTCTGTGACCGAAGTTAGTGGTTTGATGCGCCAAAAAATGCCTAAAACATTTTTATCTGACAGATTAGCAGTCCGCACTATCTATCCTTGTTGACAATCAGCAACCAATGAGAACGACTCGGGATTGACGACGTCACGAGGAGCGCGCGTTTTGATTTTGCTCCATTTAACTTTTTTTTTTCGTATGTTAAACAATGCAATATAATAAAACAAAAAAATACGGGTGTTTTATTTTTTTATGAAGTTTCATAATTTAAAATAATAAAAAATGGGGGATGACCCTATTAGATAGGAAAGGAAGATATAAGTAAAATAGATTATGGATATCTTATTCATCCAAAATAACATATGGTCGACTTCAGATTTGTAAGAGACATAAAAAACCGGCAGCTTGTTTGATGCCCATAAAAACTTCAAACAATCCGGCTCTTTTTATGTGCTGTATAGATATGACACAGACTTTACCTAGTTCTTTTTAATAGTTTATTACTTATATTAAATTTATAATATTGAAAGCGATGGTTTATCTATTTTTGATTTTATCTACTGAGTTTTCTATATTTTTTGTTCAAATACTCGATTTAGCAGGTTGGGCGAACGGTTGGGCGAGAACAATTTAGGTTGGGCACCCACCCCTGGCGCCGCCACTGCGAATAGTAGTAGCCATTTAGTTTTATGGATAAAAATGTGGTCGTCAGAAAATAAAAAAGAATTTTGGAAGCTCAGCACTTGATGCGCTTTTTCATTAACGCCAATATAATACACGTACAAGGTACAAGTGTAAATTGTTTTCTGAACGTGAACTGCGATTGTCCGAATATCAATTAAGGCCTCTAAATGCAATTTTGGTCCCAGTTACGCTTAGACGGAAGAAATCGGTTTTGAAATGTTGATGAAAAATTTGCAAAAAATCCAAATTCCTGCAGTGGTTTTACAATTTTCGGATAAAAATGAAGGCCCTGAACGTGATGTTGCGTCAAGTTTCGCATACACCCATCAGTGCATTTTTTTATTATTTTGGATCCAAAAATTCTAAAAAATCCAAGCGTGCCACAACTAATTCGGGTACTCAAATACATGCGATATCACTATTTATATTTTGTATAATTGTTATATTTCTAACACTTAATCTTACACGGAGAGGACGAGGCGTTGGTAACCGTCACGTGTCGCATCGGTGAGCAATGCGATAAAGAAAAAATCTACTGAATGGGATAATAGCAGTAATAGCACCCTCCTCGCAGCGTAGTGTTTTTTCACCTCGACATCAACTATGCGAATAATGTCCAAGACATTATTCGATATTATCTACTTGCGGAAGGGATTTTACCTGCTCATAAAACTCGTAGTTCATAGTGGTAGCAATAGAATTATATGACGGTTAAAAGTCAAACAATCGTTGAGAAATAGCTCGCAGAGAGAACATACTACGTTAATAATTTTAAACTAAAATTAATCTGGACATTAAATTTTTATTACCACTAGATTATTAATGATATAAAACCAGACACGACACAGGTTTGTCAAAAGCATACTACGTAAATCACAGGAATGCCCGCAACTTGCCGAGATCTCGCTGCCAAAAAAGGCCTCGCACTTTACAATTGAAGTCGCGTATCTTGTTCATTCCTTAATCAATGGTAATGTATTATAATAAATGAAAAATAAAGGCCCTGGATATTCGTAAATAAATAAAATAAGCACGCCACTAAACATCCGAAAGTCGATTTTGTTAGAGATAAACTCGGGCGGAATAATAAAATAAAATTTTTTAGTGAAAAGACAGTTTTAACAAAACTAGCTGCGTGGATTAATAACATAAATAAAATGAAATTTTTATAGGGAAAATTTGAACCTTTAATATTTACTAAAAAAATAAAAACGATATCGCCGTAACCAGGATTTGAACTCGGAAGTACCTATTCCACTATTTTGACTGTCGAGTATACACTGAGCCACGCAACCACATCACTTACCACTAATTACCACTAAAAATAACCAATAATTCATATAAAGACGAATTTAATTTTAATTTGAGAACACTCATTCCCAAATAAATAATATTTCATTGTAACGATTGGCAAATCTTGAGAGTTTGACAGCCGCTGAACTATTGAAAACTTAGATTAGGTTATCTCTCTCTTCAGTGTATATTTTATATTTCCGTCTCAAACGGAGGGACAAAGAAGCTTCCGTTATGCTCTTGGTTTAACTTTGAGTGCGAGAGAAAATTAAATCGTACGCGCAATATCAACTCATACAGATGCCAAGTTAAAATATACTCGACTTTAGTTAACAAAGATATATAATTTATATACAATGAAACCTATTTTAATTTTCCAGGGCATTGCACATGTGGTAGTCAACTGAAATGTCCTACCGGCAATAAATAATAATGGAATAATCAAAATTCAGTGTACTGCGACCAAAGGTAATGGGAATTGTGGAAACAGACAGTGCCGAGGTGACACTCGAAAACGAGTAGTTTCTCAACTAAAACTGCAATCTGTAGAGGCCTATAGATCGGAAGTAGCAGTAAAAATAATGAAAGAAGGTGACTCAGTTGAACCGCCACATTTATATATTGCAAATGTACTGAGAATAGCCAAACATCAAGAGAACTCTGCAAGAGAAATACAGGCATCCCAATGCTATTATGGCATGTTCCACATTGAAAAGGTCTGGCTGTTGCGAAAACGTCATTCGACATATTGGACTTGACCCAGTCTTAGTGCATTATTGGTCACCACATCAAATTCGTGTGTACAATGAACTTTTAAAAACAGAACATGTACGAGTTTGTGTCGACGCGTCTGGAGAAATAGTGAAATTAGTGAAACATATATGTAGACGGTTCGAATTTGCAACACATTTTCCTCTACCTTCTGGTTCTTTACTGTTCATTTGGACAATTTACAGTCAGCAGCATGTTCTCGGAACATCAGGACACGGTTACGATCCTCACGTGGTTGCTGCGCTGGCTTCAATCAGGCGCAAAATACCCCAAAGAAGTGGTAATATTAATTTTATAGAATATATTGTTTGTAATTTATTTGTGGCGGATAGTCAATATTATTATACTTATTTCTGGGAGTCACGCAAAAAAATCTAAAAAGAAATAAGAAAATGGCCTAAATATGATAAGATAAAAGTGCAGTATCAAAGGCAAACCTTAATAGTTTGTCCCAGAAAACCACTATTAAGGTTTGCCTTTGATACTGCACTTTTATCTTATCATATTTAGACCATTTTCTTATTTCTTTTTTGTTTTTAAATTTTTTGGCGCGACTCCCAGAAATAAGTATAATGAATATTTATAGTATAATAATAATAATAATAATAATGTTTATTTACTAATAAGCGATAGATACAATATAATACAATATACATATATACTCGGGAATCTGTATCACGACTCATGTATATATAAAAACGAGTAGATAAACAACGAAACACAAAAGGTACATTACCTTGAGCTGTGTATATACAATAATATTAATTATACCACACATAAAAAAAATATATTTTTTTTCCTATCTTTTTTTTTACATAAACTTAACAATATCAACAATTGGGTTACTTAATAATAAACATATTTATGAAATTATACTTTATGTTACATTGCTAACAAAACAACAGTAGAGAATAAAAGTCAGACTAACAGCATAACACAATAATTAATAAAAATAATTTATTTAAGTATTTGTTAAAGATTAGTTACTCTTAATGTAATCATGAATTTGCAAACGGGGAATAATAATAATAATAATAATAATAATAATCAATTTATTTGCCCAACAGGTTACACCCAATTATAGGACAACAATTACACAAAAACTAAAAACACTGTATATATGTACGCAAGTACACACCTATACATACAAATTATATTTAAAGAAAATAGATTGTAAGAATAACATTTTGAATAATTGATGAATTAATGATAATAACAAAAAACAAAAAATTAATTGTGTTTATAATACAATAAAATATGTTACAGGTAGATTTTACCCTATCTAAAACAATCACTGAAATCAAAAACGTTTTTTTTTTTTTAACCTATACAGGACCAAAAATTCACTAGGGATAAAGAACATTGGCAAAATAATCTATCAACCTACCTGCTATTCATTTAGCTATTTGTCTTTTTATCATAATTTTAGTCAAATCATTTCCATTCATAGCTATAGTAAATTTCCAATTATTATTGTCCTTTTTATTTTCAAACGTAGCCATGTGAATGTCAGCTGTGATTGCCACTGCCGGTAAAGACGATACCAGCAGCGCAGCCACGCTGAATGCTGTGGTCGCGTTTACACGACGCGTCACAGATACCACAAGGCTGACGACGACTGGTTATCTCCGCAAATGACGTCAACACTTGTAGAGTATATTATCTTCTTTATTATTAACGCATTTCAGTGCGATTAATTATTCCTTTTTATATCATAATTAGTAAAGTTTCATATTATCTGCTAATATAGTTTAGCTTGTGTCTCTGACATTAAATATTAAATAGGTAGGTAGGTTACGACAATGCGATTGATCGCGAAAATGCGGATATTGCAAGCCATCGATATTTCCGTGTGCGAGTTCGTACTCGGTGCCAATGCGCATGTCCGCATTTGAATTTCAATTGTTAATTGCGCGGTTAGAACAAGTTAATTGTTAATAACATTGATTCGGTGAATTTTGGGGATGTTAAGGGTTGTACTACAGGTAAGTTTAAGAATACTGGATAGTAACTCCGCGGTCAATATTCCCGCTTGTGACTCGCGCAAATGTTAGTTCCAGAAACGTACAAAAAAAGGGGTTTTTTTTTGGCATTCTTTTTTTTCTAAAACTACTTCTGCTTGGTTTTTCTTTTCCTTTTGTGACCTAGTACGCGGTAGTACGAGTGAGATTTGCCAGAATATTTGTCAAACAATTATTATTTTCCTGTGTTGGGATTCAGAAAATATTTTGTATGCAATACTTTGAGTATCGGCTTTATGGTTTATGGTTTCAAGCGGCCGTATACTCTATATCCACTTTGGTAGTGGGATTAAAAATTTCAACTCATACTGCACATCAGGCGAAGGTCTGGAAAATCTCTATACAAGCCCGCCTTACATCTACAGGTATGTGTGTAATCACATTAATCAATATAACATGCAGGGCCGTAAAATAAAATGTTTCATGCGTCGAATTTCATACTATATTTATTTTATAAGTACATATCTACAAGTTTCTCCTTTCTAGGGCTTTACTTTGTGAGCTTTTTCTGTTACTCCTTTTCCTGCGATTTTTCTTCGGTTCCTTCTTCAATTGTATCGTGGCTGTTCGTTCTTCATTTTGGATTGTGGATTGGATTTGGGGTTTGCTGTGAGGAATTGTATTGTATATTGGGATAGCTGTTTCCGAGGCTGCTGGTTCATCTTCCTGGGACGTGGATTGTACAGCGTTGGATTTGGGGTTCGCTGGATGAACACTCGTGGATGCGAAATAGGAAATTGGTCGGCCATTTGGATTACTCTCCCCTCCAATCTCGGACCAGAGGAAAAGTACCATTACTGCCATATTGCGGGACAGCTAAGTTGTACCTTTTATTCCTCGCGGATTCGCTATTGTGATATTAATTCTTTTTTTTTTTTTACGCTTTGGCATATTTATATCAAGTATTGACCTGGTTATTGATTCGGGTACTTATATATATAATTTTTTTTTTTTACTATTTTAAATTGACACTATTGTACACCCCATAAGTGATCACTACTGAGGTAAATAACAACGATTAGACTAGTCTTTATTATATAAAAAAAAAAAAAAGGTTATTATAAATATACTGAGATATACTTGTTACATATTATATGCAGAAATAGAGTTACCGATTATCTGGGAACTGGTAGCAGTTATTTTAACCAACCACCCCAACACCACTTACTCACCCCACCGCCCACTGAGCTAGCCAGTGTCTCGTCCCCACTTTTTATCTATAAATTGGATTATATCTCAGGATATAGTCGTAACCGGAAGGGGCACTTTAAATACCACTCTTTTGCAACATTCACACGAAGAGGCTAACCAGCGCAGAGTCTCTTGCTTATAACATCATTAATTATAGCAATTCAGTTATTAATTAATCACAGGCAGTTTTTAATGTAGCAAATGGCGCCCAACTAATTAAGTTCCGTGGGTGTTGGCGTTTTAGAGTGTAGTAGTGGTTGGTTAACTTTTTTTTATATTCATATACACTTAGTAGTCCAACAGGTATTTTAATGCGGTGAGTGACTATTTGTTATAGTCCGGGTGGTTTCCTCTTGTTTTCGTCTTCTTCCGGGAGAGAAGGGGGGAAAAATTCTGTGGAATTTTAGAGCTTATTAGAGTTCAGATTTAGATTTAGATTAATTGTTTGGTGGAAATTTATTTTTTTTATTAAGCCAGTACCTGTGCTAATTATCTTTATATCTAAATATCTATATTTATCTTTATTTTAAAGTACAGCATATTGAGTTGCAGACAGTTTAGTAATTAGTAGTAGTACGTTACTGATATAGTGTATCTGGTTATCAATTTCGGTAATTTCGCAGTGTAACGATGGATGTTAATAGGCTTTTAAGCGACGAGCTTACTTTCGAATTGAAATGTCGTGGGATAGACTTAGGAAATGGTACGGTACATGAGAAACGCTCTTTATTACGAGAAGCGCTACATAAGGAACGTGTAAGTATTAGTGCACCTATTAATGTACATTTTGAACCAACGTCCGAGTTAAAAATCTGCTCGAATAAGTTAGATGAATTGCTAGGTAACATTCAAGAACTTAATGTTGCGAATATAGACAATGAGTATAAACGCATTAAATCCCGATTGATACACGTGCAAGGTCGCTTAAATCGCATCAGTCGAGCTGATTTTGAGGTAGAGACAGAACAACATAAACTTAGTGAATTTTGTAATGATATATTGAGAGCTTTAGAGGTAAATTATGCTTCTACAGAACGATCTGACCATCAACATAGTTCAGACAACAACGTAGTTTCTAATCAATCAGGCGCAGGCACGTCAACGTCTATTATTGATCAACCAAATTTGTTGCTACCCGAGATAATAAATTCTAATCATAATAATACAATAAATAACTCAGTAAGCGTAGAAGTCGAGAATTTAATAGACATAGAACCGGAAGCGCAAATAAATCAGACGTCGTCTGAGCGATTTATTCGTACTGTAGCTCCTAGTCCTCCACAAGTCGAGGAACATCATCATAATCTGGCGACACGCAGTGATAACTTTAGTAGCATGATTGACCGACTAACTCAACAATTCAAGACGATTAATGGGTTTAATGGTTCTCAGGTCGTCAATTCCCAACCGCGACGAGTTCAATTTAGTGAACAATTTGAGCCACCACCACAAGTTTTAAACTCTACGTCATGTGAGTTGCCTCATTTTTCATATACGCAGTCGGGAAAATTTGTTGATGTTTCACGATGGAAGCTCAGGTTCGATGGAACTTCGAGCGTAACTGACTTCTTGGAACGTTTAGAGGAAATGCGCGTCTCTCGTAACGTGTCTAAGACACAACTTTTTAATTCTATTTCGGAACTGTTGGAAGGAGATGCTGCGGTTTGGTATCGCTTTGCTCGTGTCAGCATCCAAAACTACGACGAATTTCGAGACATTTTTAGGTCCAGCTTTTTGCCAACAAATTATGAAGAACGCATTCGAGATATTCTTAAGCATCGCACGCAAGGGGCTTTAGAATCGGTAGTTATATATGTAGCCCATATGGAGAATTTATTTTGTAAACTTATAAGTAAGCCATCCGAGGCCTCTCGTGTAAACTTTATCAAGAGTAAAATGTTACCGCATTTTCAACTGTCGATGGCCGGTAAAGGTGTTAATACTTTACAATCTCTACTTAGTATAGGTCGTGAAATTGAAGAAGCGAACGTCAGTGCACAAGAGTACCATGCACCTCCTACTAACCCTAGAAATTCGGTTGAACCGGGACTTGAGTATCGACATTTAAATAGATCACGAATAACGGTTGTAGATTCACCTGACATAAACGCTGAGCTAGTTTCTGAACCACCTCATATTGCGTCGGCATCAGTAAATGCAGTTGCGCATACCGTCAAATGCTGGAACTGTGGTCAGCAAGGTCATATCCGTCAAGCGTGCACCCAGCCTCCTCGTAAGCATTGCTTCCGCTGCGGTAGACAAGCGGTTACGATTCGTACTTGCCCCTCGTGTTCGGGAAACGGCCAACTGAGCCACTAAGAGGTCACTTAGTAGGCTCAACATCCCATACACAACCGACCGTTTCCAAAACCCATGCTAGTCAACTCGCGTCTTGTAGAATTCAACCAGTCCTATCTTACATTATGGCTCACTGTGAGGGTGACAACCGTCCTTACCTAGAAATTGAAATATTCGGCATAAAAATTAAGTCTTTGCTTGATTCGGGTGCAAATAATACCATCATAGGTCAGTATGGTTGGGAACTGCTGAAAAATTTAAATTTTCAATTGGCCTCTTCAAAAATTAAAACGTGTACGGTAGCCAATAATAGTATTTGTGAAGTTGTGGGAACTGTAAGTGTGCCTATTAAGTTAGAAAACAAAATACAAACAATTCAGGCTTTAGTAATTCCGGCGTTACCACATTCGATTATATTAGGGATCGATTTTTGGCTTTTAATGGGTATTGTCCCCGATTTAAAGCGTGATTGTTGGTCATTTAATAACCCTGCAACTTCTCATATACAGGCGGTATCTTCAGTCATACCACATACAATATTAACACCTGATCAAAAAGAACGGTTAGATTCACTAGTTACACATCAATTTCACTTGCAAGGTAATAAAATTGGTTGTACCACTCTGGTGGAACATAAGATTGTGACAGAAGCTGAACCAATCCGACAACGTGCTTACCGTGTATCACCTATCATCCAACAGCATATTGATAAGGCCGTAAAGGAAATGTTGGACGACGACATAATCGAATCTTCCCAGTCCGCTTGGTCAAGTCCGGTATTGTTGGTGCCCAAGAAAGATGGTCAATACAGATTCTGTGTCGACTATAGACGTCTCAACCGGGTTACTAAAAAAGATGCGTATCCTTTACCCTATATGGCCTCAATATTAGACAAGTTGCGTAATGCAAAATACCTCAGTTCTCTTGACATCAAATCTGCCTACTGGCAAGTACCGGTTGCCAAAGACTCACGTGAATACACAGCATTTACTATTCCGGGACGTGGGCTTTACCAGTTCAAAAGAATGCCTTTTGGTCTGTGTAACTCGCCGGCCACCTTTCAACGGCTCATTGACAGAGTCCTAGGCGCCGAGCTCGAGCCACACGTATTCGTGTACCTTGATGACGTAATTGTGGTTACTGAAACATTTGAAAAACATTTAGATATTTTGCGTGAAATTTTCGAACGTGTCAGAAAAGCTAATCTTACCATCTCAAAAGAAAAATGTTTCTTTTGCAGACCAGAGTTGCGATATCTCGGCTATGTAGTCGATCAGCAGGGCCTACATGTTGACCCTGATAAAGTCAATGCCATTTTGAATATTCCACCGCCTAAAAACACGACAGAAGTACGTCGCATACTTGGAGTTGCCTCCTGGTATCGGAGATTCGTCCCTTCTTTTTCTACGACAGTTGCACCCATGACTGCCCTTCTTTGTAAAAATAAGAAGTGGTTCTGGTCTGAGGACTGTGAACGTGCGCTACAACAAATTAAAACGGCACTGGTGTCAGCGCCAATTCTGACATGCCCCGACTTTAATCGCCCATTTATTGTGCAAACCGATGCTAGTAATTTCGGTATTGGTGCTGCTCTGACACAAGAACATGACGATGGCGAACATGTTATTTGCTACATAAGTAGATCGTTGACTCGTCAGGAAAGGAACTACAGTACTGTCGAAAGAGAACTTTTGGCTGTATTGGTCGCGTTAGAACGACTAAGGCCATATTTAGAGGGGGCTAAATTCACCGTAATTACGGACCATCATAGCCTTATTTGGCTACATAACCTCCGTGAGCCGACTGGTCGTCTAGCTCGTTGGGCCGTCAGGCTTCAACAGTTTGATTTTGAAATAGTACATCGAAAAGGCAAAGATCATGTCGTACCAGACTTATTATCCCGTTCTGTACCCGAAGTCAACACGGTCGTCACCTCGAATACAACCGATAAATGGTACACCAGTATGGTTACAAAAATCCGTGACAACCCTCTTAAGTATCCGCAGTGGCGTGTCACTGATAATAAACTTTTTAAATACGTCAAATGCTCCTATCCTAAACTCGGTGATGACAATGATTCTTGGAGAGAGGTCGTTCCTAAACCTCAACGTACCTCCATAATCTATAATCATCATGACTCGATGGCTGCATGTCATGCGGGAATTTTTAAAACATTTGAGCGCCTTAAAGCAAGCTATTACTGGCCAAAAATGAGGGCTGACGTAGCTCGGTACGTTAGAAAATGTTCGGTATGCCTAAAACATAAATCTCCTTTACAAGCTCCTCCGGGCCTAATGGGTAAACATCCCGAAGTTAAAAAACCGTGGCAAATGATTAGTATAGATCTTTTTGGACCATTACCACGCTCATCTCAAGGATATAAATATATATTTGTAGTCACCGATACGTTTAGTAAGTTCTCTCTCTTTTTCCCGCTTAGGACTGCTACGGCAGCAGCAGTGTCGCGCATAGTAGAAGAACAAATTATTCTGGTTTTCGGATGCCCTCAATACATCTTATGCGATAACGGGTCACAATTCCAATCAAGCTTATTTAAAAAATTATGTGAAAACTATAAAATCATTATCAAATTCACACCGTACTACCACGCCCAAGCTAACCCCGTTGAACGCGTGAACCAGGTGCTTAAAACAATGTTATCTTGTTACGTCGAAAATAATCACAGGGATTGGGATAGAATATTGCCGAAGGTAGGCTGTGCCATTCGCACTGCAGTACACGAGGTGATAAACTGTACCCCATTTTTTGTCAATTTTGGCCGTGAGCATATTGGTTCAGGGGACGCCTATGACCGACCTAACTTATCTGGTAATGACTCTGAGAGTATTGCACCCTCCGCATCAGAGTTCAAAAAAATATTTAGCGATATTCGTAAGCGTCTCGACGTTGCACATGTTCGCTCTAAGAACCGGTACGACTTGAGAAGACGCCCTGTATCGTATACTGTAGGTGACAAAGTCTATAGAAGGAACTATGTCTTATCTAATGCGGCAAATCAATTCACGGCCAAGTTAGCTTCAAAGTATATAGGACCATTCATCGTTGCTCGTAAATTATCTCCAGTTACCTACGAATTAGTTGATGATAAAGATAAGAGTAGAGGTACATGGCATGTAAAAGACTTGAAAGCACACCCACCTGATATTAGTGATCACAGCGAAGATTCTGATTAAAAATAAGTTCTGTACCGCACATAAAAATGTTCTCGATATCTTGTACATAGTGTATTGTCCTTCTCTTTCGTTATATGTAATTAGTATAGTAGTCATTAGGTATATTATGACAGAGTTGATATTAATATCGGGGAAATACTCAGTTTCCTTTGAATGAAAAGTCAGTCTTGCACTGGGTTCGTGAGTTCCGATGTATATTTTATAGCTAGGCTCGTGTTGCATTTATTTGGCTTGGTGCCTGGTATGATATCGTATGGATAAAGTTATATCATCTTCGTTATGATTTGTTGTTGGTATGTTCTAATTTTCTTTTGGGGTTTTGTGTATGTCTCTCGTTTAGATTTCGTCATGTTTCAGATATGTACTTGATTGACAAAAGGGAATTAACAGGTTAATCCCCTGGGAGTGAGAGGGGAATTGTTACAGGTAGATTTTACCCTATCTAAAACAATCACTGAAATCAAAAACGTTTTTTTTTTTTAACCTATACAGGACCAAAAATTCACTAGGGATAAAGAACATTGGCAAAATAATCTATCAACCTACCTGCTATTCATTTAGCTATTTGTCTTTTTATCATAATTTTAGTCAAATCATTTCCATTCATAGCTATAGTAAATTTCCAATTATTATTGTCCTTTTTATTTTCAAACGTAGCCATGTGAATGTCAGCTGTGATTGCCACTGCCGGTAAAGACGATACCAGCAGCGCAGCCACGCTGAATGCTGTGGTCGCGTTTACACGACGCGTCACAGATACCACAAGGCTGACGACGACTGGTTATCTCCGCAAATGACGTCAACACTTGTAGAGTATATTATCTTCTTTATTATTAACGCATTTCAGTGCGATTAATTATTCCTTTTTATATCATAATTAGTAAAGTTTCATATTATCTGCTAATATAGTTTAGCTTGTGTCTCTGACATTAAATATTAAATAGGTAGGTAGGTTACGACAATGCGATTGATCGCGAAAATGTGGATATTGCAAGCCATCGATATTTCCGTGTGCGAGTTCGTACTCGGTGCCAATGCGCATGTCCGCATTTGAATTTCAATTGTTAATTGCGCGGTTAGAACAAGTTAATTGTTAATAACATTGATTCGGTGAATTTTGGGGATGTTAAGGGTTGTACTACAGGTAAGTTTAAGAATACTGAATAGTAACTCCGCGGTCAATATTCCCGCTTGTGACTCGCGCAAATGTTATTTCCAGAAACGTACAAAAAAACGGGTTTTTTTTTGGCATTCTTTTTTTTCTAAAACTACTTCTGCTTGGTTTTTCTTTTCCTTTTGTGACCTAGCACGCGGTAGTACGAGTGAGATTTGCCAGAATATTTGTCAAACAATTATTATTTTCCTGTGTTGGGATTCAGAAAATATTTTGTATGCAATACTTTGAGTATCGGCTTTATGGTTTATGGTTTCAAGCGGCCGTATACTCTATATCCACTTTGGTAGTGGGATTAAAAATTTCAACTCATACTGCACATCAGGCGAAGGTCTGGAAAATCTCTATACAAGCCCGCCTTACATCTACAGGTATGTGTGTAATCACATTAATCAATATAACATGCAGGGCCGTAAAATAAAATGTTTCATGCGTCGAATTTCATACTATATTTATTTTATAAGTACATATCTACAACAAGTTTCTCCTTTCTAGGGCTTTACTTTGTGAGCTTTTTCTGTTACTCCTTTTCCTGCGATTTTTCTTCGGTTCCTTCTTCAATTGTATCGTGGCTGTTCGTTCTTCATTTTGGATTGTGGATTGGATTTGGGGTTTGCTGTGAGGAATTGTATTGTATATTGGGATAGCTGTTTCCGAGGCTGCTGGTTCATCTTCCTGGGACGTGGATTGTACAGCGTTGGATTTGGGGTTCGCTGGATGAACACTCGTGGATGCGAAATAGGAAATTGGTCGGCCATTTGGATTACTCTCCCCTCCAATCTCGGACCAGAGGAAAAGTACCATTACTGCCATATTGCGGGACAGCTAAGTTGTACCTTTTATTCCTCGCGGATTCGCTATTGTGATATTAATTCTTTTTTTTTTTTTACGCTTTGGCATATTTATATCAAGTATTGACCTGGTTATTGATTCGGGTACTTATATATATAATTTTTTTTTTTTACTATTTTAAATTGACACTATTGTACACCCCATAAGTGATCACTACTGAGGTAAATAACAACGGTTAGACTAGTCTTTATTATAAAAAAAAAAAAAGGTTATTATAAATATACTGAGATATACTTGTTACATATTATATGCAGAAATAGAGTTACCGATTATCTGGGAACTGGTAGCAGTTATTTTAACCAACCACCCCAACACCACTTACTCACCCCACCGCCCACTGAGCTAGCCAGTGTCTCGTCCCCACTTTTTATCTATAAATTGGATTATATCTCAGGATATAGTCGTAACCGGAAGGGGCACTTTAAATACCACTCTTTTGCAACATTCACACGAAGAGGCTAACCAGCGCAGAGTCTCTTGCTTATAACATCATTAATTATAGCAATTCAGTTATTAATTAATCACAGGCAGTTTTTAATGTAGCAAATACTACAAAGTAAAAAAAATTATTAATTTAAGTTACTACTAGCTACTCTTAGTATATTTCTGTACGAATCACAATTTATATCGCATATGTGGGATATCTTATTATAATTGTCACACATTACATGTATTGGACTATTGATTAATACATTAGTTCTAGAATAGGAACAGTAAAATGTGAAATTGTGTCTTGAATTTGGCCTTGGTATCAGAAAGTACAATTGAGATAATAAACTTGGACAATCTATTGCGTTGTGCATTAACTTATATAAAAATGAAATTGAACTGCATTTCCTTCTTGTTTCAAGGCTTTTGATATCATATCTGGTAAGAAGTAATATATGATCATATCCTCTTTCAGGATATAAACCGTCCTCTCTAAACATCAACAATTTTAAAAATTTTCTTTGTATATTTTCTAAAGCAGATATATGACATAAGTAAAATGGGTACCACACCAAAGATCCGTATTCAAGTTTTGAACGTACATATGAATAATATAAGACTTTTAAAGCATGAATATTGGTAAAATTTCTGCAGTTTCTGACAATAAAACCTAGCATTCTAATTGCTTTGACTGAGATATCATTAATATGTTCAGAAAAGTTCAACTTCGAGTTAAACTGAATGCCAAGATCCTTAACTGAATCAGAACGCGCTAACATATCTCCATCAATATTGTATAAGAACTGTATACTAGATTGCCTTTTTGTAAACGTTACCACTTTGCATTTAGAAATATTAAGGCTAAGTTTATTAGAACTACACCAGTTTTGAATTTGATTTAAATTGTTTTGCAGTTGCGCACAATCCTCCAAATTGTTAATATTCATAAATATCTTTAAATCATCAGCAAAAAGTAAATTTTCTGAACTTATAATGTAACTAAGATCATTAATAAATAGCAAGAACAAAAGTGGCCCAAGATTGGAACCTTGGGGCACACCTGAAGTTACATTAATAACTCTGGAATCATGTCCATTGTAAGACACAAACTGCTTTCTGTTGGAAATGTAAGATTGAAAAAGTATAATTAAGGGAGTGGAAAATCCAAAGTATTTTAATTTATTTATAAGTATTCTATGGTCAATCCGATCAAAAGCTTTTGAAAAATCTGTGTATATCACATCCACCTGGCCCAGTTTATCAATAGCGTTGGATATAAACTGTGTAAAAATAGCTAAATTTGTAATAGTAGATCGATTGTTTACAAAACCGTGTTGTGACGCAGAAATTTGAACATTAACTGACAAGTGGATATGATTATACAAGACTATCTCAAAAACCTTAGCAAAATTACAGAGGAGGGAAATTGCACGATAATTTGTTACATCTGAGACATCACCATTTTTGAAAATAGGGCAAATTCGTGCTAATTTCCAAGCATTTGGGAATACTGATGTTTTTAAACTGAGATTAAAAATAATGCACAAAGGTATAGCTAGAACGTTACAACAGTCTTTAACTAAAAATGATGGCAATAAATCAGGACCAGATGTCATTTTGTTCTTTAATTTTTTAATGGCTGTATGAATTTCAGGAATGGTGATGTTATAAATGTTCACAGAATGGTTGTTAAATATCTCACTAGCACTGATCTCTTGAATATCTTCAGCATTAGAACTTGGCAAATATATACTCTGAAAAAATGTTGCAAATACGTCTACGATATATTGAGGTGTGTCATATTCAACATTATCATACGTCATATTTCCCGGTATTCTAGATGTATTTTTTTTTGATTGAATAAATGCCCAAAAATTTTTGGAATCTGTTGTAATAGATGCCTGAATATTTAATAAATAAATTTCATAAGCATTTTCAATTTGGCTTTTAATCAATAGTCTTAACCGTTTATATTCCTGAAGATGTTGTGTGGATTTATATTTTTTATATTTCTCAAAATGTTTGGATTTTTGCCGAATATTATTAATTATATCAGACGTATACCATTTAGGATATTTTCTTTTGTAATTTTTGTAAAGAGGCACATGAATATCTAAAATGGAGTATATTTTACTATAAAAATATTCTACTGCTTCATTTACATCATGAAATGTCTCCAAATCAGACCAATCAACATCTAATAACGCATTATACAATTCAGGATAGTTGGCTTTTTTGAAATTGTATGCTTTCTGGGACATGCTTGGGGGAAGATTAGTATAATTCAAAGATGAAGAGAACGTAAAATACATTAATAATGCTGGATGATAAGCAATTACCATTGGTGCCTGATCACGAACAATATCACATTTTATGTTGGAAAAAACTAAGTCTAATAAACGACCTGAAGAGTTCATTATATTGTTGTATTGATTTAAATTATAAAATGTCATAAAATTCATTAGAGATTTGGTTTTGCCGTCAGTGTTATTAGAATTCACAAATAAAGGAGCATTAAAGTCACCTAACAGAATTAAATTTGTTCCATATATATAATCTAACAATTCAAAAGCATCAATAAACAAATCAAAAGTATGTTGATTTATATCTGGTGGTATATACACAATAAACATATAAAACATTAATGTATCGATGGTACATTTACAACCTAATACATCAATTAAAGGAAAATTATTATCAAAATATGTAAGATTTAATCTCTCTACTTTCACATGGTGTTTAAAAGCAAATAGAACACCTCCACCGCGAGAATTATTTGTTAAATGAAATTTGCGATCACATCGATGCACATTATATACATCAGTTGGAAACAATTCACTATTTTGAATGTTTGAATTGAGCCAGGTCTCGCTAAGTGCAATAATATCAAATTCTCCTTGACTTGAAGATGTAAAAACCTTATGAATTTTTGTATTAACACCTCGAACATTTTGATAGCTGCATAATAAATTATGGGTAGAGTTGGGCACTTTTAGTTTTCCTTCACAATTTTAGGAGTTCCATTTATATATTTAATTTTACAGTCAGTTTCACCAGCTCTTATACGTTGAGAGAGTTGACTCTTTAAGTCTTTGAAATGTTCAAGTTGCTGTTTGGTTCGGTCAAAAGAAATTGAGATGTTTTTATATTTAGGTTTTTTTTTGAGATTCTTTGCATGACGTATTACATTATGTACTAGATCTTCACTTGGCAGAGAAATTTTAATTGGACGGCATTTACTTACGTCATAACGGCCAATTCTAAAAGGTGTAATACCGTCAGTATTAACATCAGGTAGAAGTGCTCGTACAATATTCTGCACCTCTTTTTTATCCTCAGTAGCTTTAACCTCTGGAGACTTATCTACATCCTGTTCATCTATGCCATAGTGAGTTTTTTCAACATTTATAGTTAGTAATCGGTTATTAAACCATTTTATAATTTTTTTGAAATCATTTTCAGCTTTTGCTCTTAAAGTAATGTAAAAGAGACATAGTGAGTTTTTTCAACATTTATAGTTAGTAATCGGTTATTAAACCATTTTATAATTTTTTTGAAATCATTTTCAGCTTTTGCTCTTAAAGTTTCCCACGCATCAGCTTTATAAATAATTGCAGTGTCATCAGCGAAACTCACTATGTCTCCATCTGACTCTAGTTTAAATAACTCATTGAGATATATGTTAAATAACAATGGCCCTAGCACAGTTCCTTGGGGTACTCTATATTTTACTGTTTTTTGTTCACTAAAAGTTCCATCAATTCTTACACATTGTTTTCTGTTACTTAGATAACTTTCTAAAAGTTTATATGGAGTTCCCCTGAAACCTGTTTTTGATAAGGTATTTAAGAGGTGAACGTGACTAACAGTATCGAAAGCCTTTGTCAAATCGACAAAGATACACAGACAAGGGCTTTTTTCATCAATTGCTTTTGCTATATTTGATGTTATATGGGCAATAGCATCTTCTGTTGATTTGCCCTCTCTAAAGCCAAATTGTTTATTCGATAGCAAATTATATTTTTCAAGGTATTTAACAATTCTTATTTTTAGTATTTTTTCAAATATTTTAGCTAGATTTGTCACTTATGAAATTGTTCGATAATTAGCCAGGTTTGTTTCCTCTCCTTTTTTATAAATCGGTTGTATTACTGCTGTTTTAAAGGCTGCTGGACAAACTCTTTTTTTAAAAGCTAGATTTATTATATATGCTAGAGGAGAAGCGATTATTGTAGCTATATCCTTCATAGTTTCAGCTCTTATTTCATCAATTCCTGGTGCTTTTTTGTTTTTTAGACTATGTATTGTCTTTATTACTTCTTGTTCATCTGTTGCAGAAAGAAAAAATGAATTTATCTGGTTAGTGCTATGATTGCTCCCAGAATTTTCTATATTTGAGGCGTCTGTTATGTTTTTCGCAAGTTTTTCACCAATTTCAGTAAAATAAGTAACAAAAGCATTCGCTATTTGTTTTTTCTCTGAAAATGTATTGCCATTTTCTAATTTAATTTCGTTAATGCTTTTTTTAGTATTATTTTTATGTGTTATTTCATCGAGACAATTCCACAGACCTGATGCGTTGTTTTTACATTTTTGTATTTTTTTTTTGAAAATATTCTCTTTTCGTGGTTTTGATCAAATCATTTAATTTGTTTCTATAATGTTTATAATTTGTGACATTTTTTGTATTTGGATTAGTTTTCATTTTTTTGTATAATTTTTGTTTTGTTTTAATAGAATTTAGTATACCTGAATCTATCCAGTTATTTTTCTTTTTTTGTTTTAATATTTTAGTTTTAGTGCAGTTTGATATATAATATCGTAGCTTATCAACGAGCAAGTCCGTGGCTTTATATATATCATTACAAGAGTATATAAAACACCAATTTTCTTTCCGCAACAGATCTACTAGCTTATGTTTGTCTAAATAATGTTTACTGATTGTTTTATTAATATTTACTTTTGTTTCAGGTGTAATTAATTGAGCTGCTGTAGAAAAATGGTCAGTGGTATTCGTTTTTATTATTACCCCATTATATTCATAATCTTTACATTTACTTTTCACAAATATATGATCTATACATGTTTTAGAGTTGCCTTGTATTCTTGTGTATTTATTTATTAAAGATAGGTAGCCATTCTCTCCCATTATATTTAGATAATCATCAATATGTTCCCCCTCACCTAAGATATTTATGTTTATGTCTCCTAAAATGAAGTGTACATCTGTATTTTTTGGAATATTTTGTAAATAATTATAGAGTTCAGTATTAAAACTAGTTACACAAGTTGCAGGTGACCTATATCTTGCTGTGAATATTATATTTTTGTTATTAAATTTAGTGCTTACTTGTATAAGTTTTACATCACCCAATCTATAAATTGCCTGTTTGATTGTAAATACATTTTTAATATAAAGTATGACACCATCATTTTGGTTTATTTCTCCCTCATTATAAATTGTAGTATATCCACCAATATTATACAAGGATGGATATATCATCAATTTTCCATGTTTCTGATAAAACTATAATATCTAATTCATGTTTAATTTCAGTTATGTAGGTTCTAAATTCATCGAAATTTTTGTTTATGCTTCGTATATTGCTATGGAATATAAGAATATTGTTTTTTGTCTGATTACATACATTATTTAGTTGTATCGCATCTTCTACTACATTTGTGTCAACTGTTGGTATTTTAAAATCTCGAATGTACTTATCCATTTTTTCTTTATATAATTTTTTTCTTAACACATAAATTTTCTAACACTTAGCTTTTAAATTATAACTACAGTCTGAGCATTATTTCAATTATTTCAATTATATCAATTCAATTAATGGAATGCCTATCTATCACTGAATAAAATTTAACTAATTAAGGTAAATAACAAAAACAGAATCAGAATGGGAAGGCAAAATATATATACTTAACAGTCTTAACACTATTATTCTACTTATTATTTATTGCTTCTTTTAAGGGTCAGTTTTCTTTTCCCGTGGTGTTTCAGGTTTCTTATTCTTATCCTCTTTTTCTTGCTTCCTAGAAGTACTCCTGGTATACGGATTTGGCCCTGTTGCAGTTTTAATTTTTTTTGAAATATTTTCTGTTGTACTATTTTCTTCTTCATCTGTTTCCCTTCTTTTGCTTTCTATTGTTGGTATATTATGCAACAAACGCCCGAAATATGAGCATTTTCTTATCACGCTTGATATATTTTTTTCGAAAATTCATATTTTCGTTAGTAGAGTAGTAATGGCGGAGCTGGGTCTCCCCCCACCCTTTTTTTTTTGTGGTGGGGGGTAACTAGGGTAATTCGAGTAATGTAGGTAATTAGACTGATGTAATTGCAATAGAGGTAATTAGAGTATTGCAGGTAATTAGCCTGATGTAGTTGCAATAGAGGTAAGTAGAGTAATGTGCAGTAATTAGACTGATGTAATTGCAATAGAGGTAATTGGAGTGGTGCAATGCAATTGTAGTTGTAATTAGTGTATGTACCAATATGTGTATGAGTACTCCAAGTAGTGGTGGTGGGGTAGCTCAGCTAGACTGCTATAAAGAAGATGTAGTCGCAACACAAAATCATTTCTATCGTGTTCTATCGTGAACCATCTACAGCTAACAAATCAGCCTAGTGCAGTCAGTGACTTCAGTTATTTCAAGTGAGCAATATCTTATATTACTCTTTATAATTCTTTCATTATATTCATTTTAAATATGGCAATTTCCGAAGTTGACTTATTAGCACTTAATGAGCTAATAAATCAAGATATGCAGGTTTTAGAGCAAAGATCCATTTCAGCGTTAATTTTAAATAAACCTTATATCATAAAAAAAATATCTTTGGTTAATACAAGATTTGGAAAATCAATCATAGTAACTTTGTTTGAGGAAAGTTCAATTACGACTTTTAAATCATTTTTACCGAAACGGTTTGTGGAAATTATATGTGAGAACACTATCGATAAAATAAATTCGTCAAATGGTAAAGTTACATTGACATATTTAGGACAAAGTTCTCCAGCTTATCCTGGAGCAAAATCTAGTCCATTAATAAGTTTCGGTGTTTAATTCTCAAACAAAAATAATCGTAAAGTATTTAAGTTAGCTAAGTTTAAGTATTAAGTAGAAATGGAATATTGTGGAAGAATGCTAGGAGTATTATAGAATAGTATCACTTGTTAGCCTATAAAGATTCTGATATATCTAAATTGACATTTGTACAACATATTTTTACTTCGTGTACACCAATAGCTCAAACGTAAGTCCATTTAGTGCTGTTTTTTATGTATTTTTTTACATTTCATTTTTTATTTGTAGGTACGCAGCAAAGATGTGGATGCAATATTCAACCCAAACATGGACCCCTGCAGAAGACATTAAATCTGCCATTGAGAGATTGTCTTGTAAACTAGATGACTTAATAAGGGATGCATTGGTTTCATTAAATTATGATATGAATATCTGCTTCGACGCTGAAGAAGTTCGACGGGTTAAAGAAGCTTCTAAAGCGTATAGCATTGGTGTAAATCTATGTGGTAGATATTCCCGTGGCTTCTTAAATTTGGATGAGTTTTGTGAGCATATGGACAGAGTGGAACTAAAACATTTTCTATACGAGATAATGGAGTACCTACCTAAGAATATTATTGAAAAATATCAACTCGACCAGTCTGATGTAGAAGATAACAATGTAGATACATAAATAATATTCATCTTCTATTGTCATATTTATTACACCAAATATTGTATGTATCTGTAGTAAACAATATTCTGTATTTTATATTATATTATAAAACTGAATAAATAAAATACACATTAAAAGATTACATTCATTTTATTTCATATTTCTTATTACACAACAAAAAATACAATCATAGTATAATTAGAACAGTTTTTATTTTAATTTTATATTTAATTCTACAATTACATTCTGAGAAAATAAACAGTTGCAAGTACATCATGATTATTGTTGATAAAATTATCCAGATATCTTGATAGAAATAGGTTGCACTACTTAATTCCACAATAATAAATATTTTCTTTTTTTACTTGACATCGAGAAAACCATTCTGAACCGAGCCATCTAATGCGTTATAACTTAAATATGTATCATGAAGTATAAGTGCATACACTCGAGTTTGTTCCGGAAATTTCGCTTTTCGTGTTTCAAATTCTATTTTTATGTCGACAGTAGATGATTTCACTGCAACAGGTTGGTGTGAACAATCAATGACAAACAAAGGATTCTTCCTGAATTCCCCAAGATCCATCATGGGTTCGCTCATATCTTTATCATAGTAACTACGTTGGAAGTTCTCATAAGCATAATATGCTGCAGAATCGAGCTTCTTATCGAAATCTAAATTCCAACGTTCATATGGATATACTTCAGAGTTTAGAAATAGTCGAATATTATTTATGTCTGCGTGTTTGAACTGTGTAACATCCTTTGTTCTATCATTGGCCTGATCAGTGCCTTGAAAGCCAAGAAGGATGAAAAGTGGGCTTTCAAGACGGGTGGAGAGTTTAAGAGCCCATATGTCATAGGTAGTATCGCGTAGACAGGGAAGCTCATAAAAATCCCACGCACGGTAGACCATCTTAACTTTGGTATTATTACCACTTTTATTAATTCGATTCAATAATTTTAACTTTTGTCGATCTTCAGGTACAATGTGCCTTATCTTCCACTCAATTTTGCTGATTTCCAACTCTGCATCAACCTCACCGATATAGGAGTCTTTAAATGAGCGTGCAATTATCATAATTAATTCTTGCTTCACATTCAGAATGCCTTTGGTATAATCTTCTGCAAAACCCATAAGGAACTTAAGGGGTAGTTTGCCACTGAACACGTGACTGGCGGTATCTAAAATATCTTGTCTCTTTTCAGTGAGACCCCAACCTGTTGTTATTAATGAGCGTGCATGCGTTTGCCCATACGACACCATAGTTTTCATTGTGGTAGTAATACCAGGTCTTCTGACTACTGCTACTTGTTCACCACCCATTTCCAGTCGTATCTCTTCAAAGAGAAATGCTAGTGCATTATTGGATAAATAACAACGCTTTGTGGTGTCGCTAGGAGTAAATTTTCCCTCTATGTATATATAACTTTCTGAAATGTCGAGTATAACATCTTGAAAATTGATGGGAATACGTATTTCATCAGAGTTTCTGTAATATGGGGATCCATATGGTTTATATGTATGCTCATGTAGGCTAACTAGGGAATGATCTAACACAGGTTCATCAAACACCTCAAGTTTGTCACTAGTTGCAGTAGCCACCATTATTATGACCAATTTTTCGCAGTTTTAATCCAATAGATTTTAAAAAGGCTTGATCCTCAGCTGACAATCTATGTCTTAACTGTTTAAGGTATAGACTTTGAATGAATTGCTTTCCACATCTCCCTTTCTTTTTATCCATACTGTTGTTCGCTACAGTATCATACTGATGGTGATGTACTTGCTGTCGCTGTTTATATCTAAAACCCATTTGGTTGGTGATATCCGACTTTCTTCAATTCTAGCCTTACAATAATTTTCTCACCTCGAAAATCGATCAAATCACCGTTGTCGTCCAGTATGCGTAGTGTGATGTTGTCTATTAACTGACACCCTTTAGGTCTAACAGGTAAATATATGATATTTTTGGGTTCTCTAGTAAGTTTGTAGCCAGGCTCAACGTCTATGTCAAATTCAAAGAGAGTGTGTGACTCTTCTGCATTCAGATAAGCTCCAGAAATAATATTGCAATCTACGCGTATCATCCTTACTTTCATAATATCAACAGGCTGTGTTGATTCGTAATTTTTATTTGGTTGTAAATATATTTGTCCAAATCCCAACAGACTTCCTATTGAATTTGGTTGTCTAAAATCTACTTCATACTTTGACAAAATCTCGCACTTTAAGGTATTGTTGTTTGCCCTTAAAGTGAATATTTGCGTGTAATCCTTTCCATCAATATTCATAGCTTTCAACATTGCAGCATAGATTTCATCAATTTCATAAGCCCCCAGAGGTATGTGAACAGTAGTGAATGTATCTTTAGCACTAACCCTATATTGGAAGATGTTATTTGTTTCATCCACATTGTATATGGAGTTGTAAGAGTAGAATCCAATTAAACCTAACCCATGACGACTGCTCCTATCCAGTTCAATGGGTGGATCAAAGTTGACACTTAGCTCACTTAAGCGGCTCGTTAGTGTGAACGTGTACGACATGACTGATATAATTAAATTGTGTTACCCAATTTATTGTGGATTACAGCAATAATGGTATAATTTCCTCTTCTTAGAAGTTGATGGTAATATATTTACATTGTTATTGGATGCCACATTTACATCGTTTACCTTACAATAGCAGCAAAACATTTTTCTAGGTGTTGGACCATCATTTACGTCAACATTGCTTTCATAATCATTAAGGTAATGTTCTGTACAATATTGATATTTTAATATATCGACATCGTTCTGAAGATGTGTAGGTAGCTTATCCCATACTAATGCAATTTCATGTGAAGCCAACCCAATCATCACCTCTTTGGGCATATCTGCTAGTTGTTGTTTGCTCATCTTCAACAGACTACGCAAACGGGAGAATGCAATTAGTGAGTGACCCATTCGCTTGATACCTTCTCGATCTATTGCTGGGGTCATAGATTTCAGTTCCATGGCGTTTTATATTTGTTTCGTAGAGAGAAACTTTAAACACAAATGTCCACACAACACTGTGTTAAAATTCTGTACACGTTTGTAGTTATAGAATATTTGGTTGGCCCTCCTTGAATCGTTATTGAAATATGTAACTAATTCTATAGGTGGGGGTAAGTCGCCAAAACTATCAAAATAATTTACTAAACTACCTCGTTTTTTATATGCCACCCAATGTGTCCCAGGACCATATATACTATCCAAATTGATTATTGCGGATTCATTGTAATGTGGCCCATGTCTTGGTAGTGAGTCACGCATAAATACACCTCGAAAGTATGCTACCTTCATTTTATTAGCATAATATTTAAGATCAATGTCGGTAAGAGGTCTCCGAGGTAGGGAGTCTATTAGTTTTTTGAATTCTGTTTTAGATAAAGACCCATCCCCTTTCGGTATGGCTTCATATACATCCCCTTACCACTTTTCATAGCTATTGCTTCCATACTTCTGTTGTGCCGATTTGCTTCAGCTAATTCTTCTCTACCCTTTTTCACATCATTTACAGCTTTAGCAATACCAGCAGCCGTACCAGCCAAACTACCCAATGCAGATAATCCAGCAAAAATGGGTATTAGAGGTAAAATACCACCAACTTTTGGAATTGGTATAATTCGAGGTGTT
Source organism: Rhagium mordax (assembly GCA_963680705.1). NCBI lineage: Eukaryota > Metazoa > Arthropoda > Insecta > Coleoptera > Cerambycidae > Rhagium > Rhagium mordax. The sequence goes on from OY796664.1 coordinate 26,426,369, forward strand.
TGAATATTGCGTTTTCCACCGGCCTGTTTTATATATCGACGTGCAGCTTTTAGAGCAATTTCAACCACCTTCTTTTGGTCTTTTACTTTTTTGCCTCCAGCATTTCGCAGTGTGTCACGCACTTTTCGTACTATCCCAGATCCAAACGCTGTCTTTTTAACATTCTTCTTACCTTTCTTTGTTTTCTTGATGATTCGTTTCCTTATTGGATTGCGAGATATTGTTGAATTACATCCCATACCAAGACGTTGTTTTCCCTTCATTATAGTTGTGACTAACCAAGCAGCTGCCTTTTCTCCACGTCCTGCGTCTTTGGATTTCACCCGTTTCCACGCAGCCTGTTCAAGCTGATAGTCTGCTTTATGGCGGGCTGCTTGATTACTGCTATTTTTGTCGTATGCAATATCGTGTTGCTTACACGCTTTATCGAGCTGATTTATGCCAGAATCACCTCGTGCTAACCTTTTATTTAAATCTGTGCCTGGACCACAAAATTGATAACCTGGCAAATGCAACTCGACGGGGAGCTTATTAATCAGGGAATTAACTAATCCTCCACCGCGCTTCGTACGTTTTTCACGTGTGTATCGTATCGTAGAAACCATTTAAATAAGAGTTGTAAATCACACATCTACTTATATAACATTTAGCCGCGGTACAATGCACATTGTGAAACAGAAACAAACGCTTTCTATAGATAATTTGGATGAAAAAGTTGGGCGTGGGTTAAGTGCTGATAATCGCCATGGACCACTACTACCTTCAACTGTACGTGCCCTCATAATAGGACCCTCGAATTGTGGGAAAACAAATGTCTTAATATCTTTGATCACGCATCGTTTAGGTTTACGTTTTTTAAATATTTACCTATACTCAAAGTCTATAAATCAACCCAAGTATGAGTATCTACGTAATGTATTAGCGCCGATTGAGGGGTTAGGATTTTATACATTTAGTAATGGTACGCAAATAGTGGAACCATCCGAGGCAAAGCCAGAGTCTGTGTTTATATTTGACGATGTAATATGTGAGAAACAAGATGTTATAAGGGGATATTTCAGTATGGGCCGACATAGAAATGTGGATTGTTTTTATCTTGGCCAGACATACTCTCGAATCCCGAAGCAGCTAATAAGAGACAATAGTAATTTAATTGTTGTCTTTAAACAGGACGACATGAATCTGCATCACATCTTTTCCGATCATGTGTCACCTGATGTAACGTTTACAGTATTTCAAAATATGTGTGCAAAGTGCTGGAATGACAAATATGGATTTCTAGTGATTGATAAGGATAGAGAAGTACAAGGTGGGCGATATAGAAAAGGGTTTGATAGCTTCATATATCCATAATGCATTTTATTAAAAACTTCACTTGAATTACATACGTCGTTAGGATTACTTCGTTTACGTATGCGCTAAGATGAAGGTTACCAAAGATAATAAAAAATATAACAATCTTGCACATCCCAGTAGCGAAATAACACTCAAGCGACAGCTGATTGAGGCAACAGATGCTGTGCGGAAGAAGTTTAACTATATCAAGAACAAAGATATGGAGATGCACGTAACACTTGAAAAGATCTACCAACCGATAACTGAACCTTTAAATGTTATATCTTCAGCAGCAGAGAACAAATCTCATATCCAACAATTACATTCAAAACCATCATCATCAAGGGTGTCCACCCAGAGGGCTGTATCATGGGAGAGTGCTTCTGAAGAAGGATCCGATAAGTATGTAGGTGGTGATGATGTTCCACATTATATCCCCATTATGGAAACACCACCATCGTCAATAAGAACAACCCCTGTATCCGAAACTTCTCCAGCTAGTAAACTAGAAAAAAGACATGAGGTTGTAAAAAGACATATACAAAATTTAAAATCTGGTGATTCCAAGTATGATAGTTTATATGGAGTGCGTGTAGATCCCAAGACAGGCAAACTGCTGATGGGCAATGCCGAAATACGTTTTTCCCATGGAAATATTACGCTATGGTATGGCAATAAGAAACTTGGCGTGTATCTAGGTAGTCCTAAATTGTACGATCTAATATTTCTAAAACGCCCAACAATTTTAGATGATAATAGAGAGGGTGTTCTCGATGATGAATGGAGTAAGATATATGGAGAAATACTAAGAAAAACAAAGGCACCTTACAAAAAATTCGATGTAGCGAATGGCTATAACACTACTAAGCGTGGAAAATTTCACAAAATTATCAAACCATTAACATCTTCTACAATTGCGACACGATCGTCAACAAGTGGTCACGGCTTAAAACGTGTACCTGACAACGCCTTAGGGGTACGAGATTTGAAAGTGTTTGGAAAAATTCCCCGAAGGTGCCTGGATACTGGCTGGGGTTAGTTAAGTGACCACCACAAATTTGTATATTAAAAAAAAGTTGTTGGGCGCCAGTGGCAGCGTGTTAACTAGATCTCGATCCCGGGTCGTACTTAATGTGATTGATCTCAGGGTGTGTTGCTTAATCAACAAAGGAGTTATAGTACTTGCACTTACCTTATAATGAAGGTCTAAGGTGAACTTAAAAAATAATAGCACTGGCACTTGAGCTTTATATGAATTGCAACCGGTGTAACCGGAAGGGTTCACCATTAATGACTGGACTAGTAAAAAATATTGGAATAAATTCCCGGCTCTGTTTGATGTTAGTATATTTGGCCTAGACCACCTGAAAGTTGGACGGGTTACTTCAGTTACACATCACATCAACATAAACAGTTTAATACAATAAGTCATTAACAATATAAAATAAATGCTCTATGATTCTATAAGTAGCCAATGTACTAGTATCAGTCGATCGCGATACAGTTTATGCCAGGCGGCAATGTCAATGTTCTAATTCAATAGCCAATAAATAGTTCTCTTACCCTCTTGGAGTAAGGTTACGTCTCGCTTTGATAATCCTGAGCGTTACAGAAGACTCACTAGGGATTAACACGACATAAGTATTGGTTTAAAGAAGCACGCACTAGATACACAGTAGTATTTGTTAAAGTTCGAAAAAATCCTCGGCAGCGGACACACACGTCCAATACGAGTATTTATTGAAAAAATCTTGACTACGGACACACACGGTCAATACGCGTATATGTAGAAAAATTCTTGACTACGGACACACACGGTCAATACGAGTATTTGTAGAAAAATTCCTGACTACGGACACACACGGTCAATACGAGTATATATATAGAAAGGTTCGTAAAGTGTAGTGGTAGGTTATGAACACCTCACACTCGCGATAGGTTACACACGAATGAGTTAAAGTAGGGTTATGTTGTATACCCTTCACAGCGAACACACAAGCACAAGGTAAGCACTCGAGATGATGATACACGTATGAATGTTCAAAGCTAAACGACGCCGACGCTTAATGGTGACGAGTTTGTAAGAAGCAGTTCACAGCGAACACACACGCACAAGGTTAGCACTCGCGTTGGTTATTACACGTATGAGTTGTATTTGATTAAGATTAAAAACACTTCACAGCAGACACACACGCACAAGGTAGACACTCGCGATGGATGACACACGTATGAAGGTTCAAAGCTAAACGACGCCGACGCTTAATGGTGACGCGTTAGTTTCTGGAGAAGAACCGACGTTGATGTTATGAATGCTCGACGGGAACTCAATATTCCCAAAATTTGGTTTTTCTTTTATAGTAAAAGTCAGAACGAAAATTTGTTCTAGAAGGTTTTAAACATAAATAATTTCAAAAGGCCCCTGTCACGTGATAAAAATTAAATAAAATTTTTCTTAAAATCCCTATAACTGAAGTCTCCTGTACTTTTTGTTTAAAATTTTTGTATGGGGGTCTAGTACACCCCCCCACCATGATGTGGCTGTAATAATTTAATCCTCAGTGGGCACATAACACCCCCCCACCGAGATTGGCTTTTGGCGATGGCGTTTGCTATCCTTGGCTGTTGGATAGAAATCGATGAGCTTAAAAAGTAATGTATAAAAAACTTAAGATTAGCTTATTCTAGGTCGGATCTAAAAAATTTTAAACCCTACTAAATATATGAACTAACTATGTAATGATTAGATAAGAATGTCAGCCCTACTAAATATGAGAACTCGCGGTTATTTCATTTGGACATTAGCGTAACCGACATTATATGGGGACTATTCGGAGTCCGATGATTTGATGACAATCCTAGTACGTCGTTTTCGCCGAATAGGCATTCGTGCTGGAACTGACATCTGTTGCTGACTAGTTGCCGACAAACCAGGCTTAAGCGATTGGCTTTCGGATTGTGGCTGACTAGGTGCCGACGAACCAGACATATGTGTTTGGCTCTCGGATTGTGGCTGACTAGGTGCCGACGAACCAGACTTAAGTGTTTGGCTCGCGGATTGTGGTTGAGGACGACATCGCGCTACTTCCCTTAGTAGTGGACGTAATAACTCTGGCTGTGACTCTACGGTTCCTGACTCTGAAGTTGAGCCAGGTCGTGTTGTTACTCGGTCTAGGCGAGGTTTTCTAAGGGGTAATGCCAATTTTGAAATTGGGCTTGTAATGGGGGATGCCAATGTTGAAATTGGGCTTGTAATGGGGGATGCCAATGTTGGAATTGGGCTTGTAATGGGGGGTGCCAATGTTGGAATTGGGCTTGTAATGGGGGATGCCAATGTTGGAATTGGGCTTGTAATGGGGGATGCCAATGTTGGAATTGGGCTTGTAATGGGGGATGCCAATGTTGGAATTGGGCTTGGAGGAGGTTCCGGTAACGGAAGATCCTCATCAGACGATGTGTCTGGGGAACTGGTTTCAGTCTCATGATGAATATCCCTCTCTGGAACCTTTGGTGCAGGTCTCAAGTGGTCCACATGTACATCGGAGCGATGTCGTCCCTTTTGCACTGTGTAAATCTCGTCAGAGACTTTACGAACGACTGGGTGTGGCCCTTGCCACGCTGGCTCAAAAGTATTTTTATGAGGTCGAAGGTTTTTCACCATGACTTGGTCGTGTTCTTGAAACTGAATTGGGGTCGCTTTGTCTCGTGGGGCGTATCGCTCTTGATAGCCTGTTTGGGTTCGTCGAGCCTGTTCCAGGCGATCCTGTGGGGAGATTCCAGCTAAACGTTCGCGCTCGGCTAAGTATGCTGGTGTATCCCAGTCGCCAGGCGCTGGGGGTTCGAAGCCAAACATCAGGCAAGCTGGTGTCTGTTTTGTAGCGGCATTTTGCCGGTTCCTAATCACTTTTAGGGCCGGTGCCACGTACAAGTCCCAAGTGTTGGGAGGTTTATTTAATAACAAAGTTTTCATCACCTTTTTTAAATCTTGTACTTTGCGTTCAACAGGATTTGCCCGTTGATGGTAAGCAGCTACGTACTGTATGCGGATTCCCTGTTCGGCACACCAGAGTACATATTTTCTGCTTTTAAAATGACCACCATTATCGGATAAAATCTTTCTGGGGGTACCATATCGTGCTGTTAAGTTCTCCAAGAATCCAACCACCGTTGGTCCGTTAACTGCGGGGTATACAGAGGCTTCTGTCCACCGAGTCAATATGTCTTCCACCATGATGACATAACGGTTTTTTCGTTGATGGGTTTTCTGGTAGGGCCCCAGAATGTCGATACTGAGTACTTCGAATGCATGTTGCGGCGATGTTGCTCTAAAAGGGGCATGCGGCTGCAATTGCCTCCCCTTGACAGTCTTACAAACCAAGCATTCCCGGAGTTGTTTCCGGACATGGGTATCCATGCCCTTCCAATAATAACCCCGCTTGATTTGTCTAAGAGTTTCTGTTATGCCTGGATGAGCAGCTGCTTCACGAACATGGTAGTGGTTAATGACTTCTGTTATGGCATTTTTGGGGACTACAAGGCGTTTTCCCTCGTTAGTTGTCCTCCATAATAGATCGTCTTGTACCAGATAATGAGCGTAGAACGCTTGCTCTTCCTCCTCTTCGGGTTCTTGCTCTGCATCTCGAATCCGCTCCCATCTGTCAAGATTGGATCGTATCTGCCGTGAACGCCCTTGTGCACGGGATACATCTTGCATTAAGGCTGCGTGAGTTACAGCATTCACCTTCAGAGTTGGTGTAAATTTGGGCATAAGTAGCCGATCTTCATCGGGTGGTTTTCGTATTTTGTCATCTAATCTAGGCAGTGGCCTAGTTGCGTATTCCCCTCCGCATTGTTGAATCATCGCAGGTTCCATAGGAAGCGTTTCTCTAGTGGCGGGTATTCCGAGCAACGGGTAAATGGATGCAACAGACTGCTTAGGCAGTGACTGGGTTGCTGGCTCCATTCCGCATCGTGGAATCGCCGTTAGTCCGACGTAGAATGTATCTTCATTGGCTGGCAATCCTAACAACGGGTGAGTGAAAGCAATAGGTTCCAAGCTAGTAGTTGTTGATGTTGTAACTTGAGTTGGAACTTCCGCGAATAGATCTGCGAATTCGTGAAATAATGGTTTTAGTTCACTGGCGTATTCGGCTGGGATCTCCAATTCGGGATGTAGTTCTTGTGATATTTCGGTTTTTGGCACAGCCTGATTCCAATACGCGGTCAGTCGTTGTTGTCGTCCAAATTTTATACATTGTCGAGCATAGTCAATGATGACATTTTCCTGCTGTAAAAATGGGCCGCCAAGCATGACCTCCTCGCTTAGATTGGGTAGTACGAAAAACTTATGTGTTGTAGAAACACCTTGTATCGTTACTGCTAGCTCCGTTTCTCCTACTGATAATATTTTGTCTCCGTTGGCTAGTGTGATAGTCGGATGAGCTCTGTCATTGATGACCATGTGCACTAGGCTTGATCGGATTATATTACCAGTAGCGCCGGTGTCGATGAGTGCTTGACACTCATGGCCAGCAATACTTATGGTTAATCTAGGCAATGGCCTAGTTGCGTATTCCCCTCCGCATTGTTGAATCATCGCAGGTTCCATATGAAGCGTTTCTCCAGTGGCGGGTATTCCGAGCAACGGGTAAATGGATGCAACGGACTGCTTAGGCAGTGGCTGGGTTGCAGGCTCCATTCCGCATCGTGGAATCGCCGTTGGTCCGACGTGGAGTGTGTCTTCATTGGCTGGCAATCCTAACAACGGGTGAGTTAAAGCAATAGGGTCCAAGCTAGTAATTGTGGAAGTTGAGTCCATTCCGCCTTGTGGAGTCGTCACAGGTCCGACGTAGAGTGTGTCTCTAGTAGCTGGCAATCCTAACAACGGGTAGATGGGTGCAACGGACTGCTTAGGCAGTGGCTGGGTTGCTGACTCCATTCCGCATTGATGAATCATCGCAGGTTCGACGTAGAGCGTTTCCCTAGTGGCTGGCGATCCGAGCAAAGGGTGTGTGGATGTTGAGTCCATTCCGCCTTGTGGAGTCGTCACAGGTCCGACGTAGAGTGTGTCTCTAGTAGCTGGCAATCCTAACAACGGGTAGATGGGGGCAACGGACTGCTTAGGCAGTGGCTGGGTTGCTGACTCCATTCCGCATTGATGAATCATCGCAGGTTCGACGTAGAGCGTTTCCCTAGTGGCTGGCGATCCGAGCAAAGGGGGTGTGGATCCAACTGGTTCCGAGTTCTCCCTCCCAAGGGGGGAAGACTCGTTTAGTGCTGACTGGGAGCTGTGTTCGGGCCGTTTGGGGGAGGTAAGGAGGCTGTGGCTCCCCGGGCCCCCTCGAAGTTTCCCGACACCTTGTGATTTTGATTAGCATTTAGCTGATTCCCTTGGGAATAGCGTTGTTGCCTTGTAGGACAGTCCTTGTAGAAATGCCACTGTTCTCCGGGGCAATATCTGCACGGAGATGGGGGTCCAGTAGTGTTCCTATTGGAGACCATATTTCTAGCTGGGGGATCTGTCGCTGGTTTTGATGAGCGGAATGTCTTAGTGACATCCACTTCGCTGAGGTCAGCTTCAATCAATGTGGCTATGCTTGTTAATTCGTCCAGACTGCGCAGTTGGTGCCCACGCAGGCGCGAACGAATATCTGGAAGCAGCTGATCCAAAATGACTTCTAGCTGTAGTACCTCAGGCTTGTAAGGGTCGACTCGTTGAAACAACTTGGCTTTTTTTGTAATGAACACGCCTACGGGTTCATCCTTAATCTGCTTCGAACCGTACAGTACCGTCATTACGCGTGTGATACGCGATACTGAATTGAAATTATTCAAGAACCTTTCCTCAAAGGCGCGAAAACTGGGTAAAATGGTTTTGTAAGGCTCGTGCCATTTTTTAGCCGCGCCACGTAGTAAATCCGAGATTACTGCCAGCTTGTCGCGATCTTCTCTTATATTTTGCCGAGCAAAATATTCCTCTGTTTGTTGAATAAACCCTTCTGGGTCTTCGTGGTCCAGTCCTGAAAAAGTTGGGGCGCTTAACAGACGGTCATGTCGGTTGACTGGTTGTGCAGCGTTTGCCATTGTTTGCTTGAATGTATTTGCCATTGTTTCGGCCATTTGCCGGAAAAAGGCTTCAAATTGCGGCACAGGCGCATCCATGATGGGTACTTCCTGAGCTCGGGGACGTATTATCGGTGTTGGTACCGCATTATTTTGATCAGGATTGACGTTTGGTACATCTTCCACCAGTGAACGCACATGTTGCGTCATAATATTTTGTATTGGTTCTGTATCCAGCCGGTCGATAAGACGTTCTGGAACGATGGGCGTCATCCCTGGACTCGGAGGGCACACAGAAATACGAGATAAATCCATGTTGTCCGTGTTGGGATGTGTTGGTTGTATACAGTTGATATAATCGGCGTCCCAGCTGACACGAGATGGTCCGTGGATGTGGCCGACGTTCGTTGTTTGTTTATCGTCAAAATAAGTAATCGTTGAACACTCGGAACTGCTCGTTGAAGTATCGCTCATAAAAAGTTGGTCACCGCTGATTGGTCGATACGTGGGATCAGTCATTCCTAATCGGCCGACGCACCGCTTCTTCGGGTTGACGCACACGTTCTACGCGCACCGTAACGTTTGACAGTCGAGTTTTAGTCTTTGAAGTTAAAAGTGCAAGTAACTCTTTTTTGTTGTAGCTTTTTATTCGTTGAATAACTCTTTATTCAGCAAGGCCCCTAGTTGGGCTCGCCATGACAACGCCTTAGGGGTACGAGATTTGAAAGTGTTTGGAAAAATTCCCCGAAGGTGCCTGGATACTGGCTGGGGTTAGTTAAGTGACCACCACAAATTTGTATATTAAAAAAAAGTTGTTGGGCGCCAGTGGCAGCGTGTTAACTAGATCTCGATCCCGGGTCGTACTTAATGTGATTGATCTCAGGGTGTGTTGCTTAATCAACAAAGGAGTTATAGTACTTGCACTTACCTTATAATGAAGGTCTAAGGTGAACTTAAAAAATAATAGCACTGGCACTTGAGCTTTATATGAATTGCAACCGGTGTAACCGGAAGGGTTCACCATTAATGACTGGACTAGTAAAAAATATTGGAATAAATTCCCGGCTCTGTTTGATGTTAGTATATTTGGCCTAGACCACCTGAAAGTTGGACGGGTTACTTCAGTTACACATCACATCAACATAAACAGTTTAATACAATAAGTCATTAACAATATAAAATAAATGCTCTATGATTCTATAAGTAGCCAATGTACTAGTATCAGTCGATCGCGATACAGTTTATGCCAGGCGGCAATGTCAATGTTCTAATTCAATAGCCAATAAATAGTTCTCTTACCCTCTTGGAGTAAGGTTACGTCTCGCTTTGATAATCCTGAGCGTTACAGAAGACTCACTAGGGATTAACACGACATAAGTATTGGTTTAAAGAAGCACGCACTAGATACACAGTAGTATTTGTTAAAGTTCGAAAAAATCCTCGGCAGCGGACACACACGTCCAATACGAGTATTTATTGAAAAAATCTTGACTACGGACACACACGGTCAATACGCGTATATGTAGAAAAATTCTTGACTACGGACACACACGGTCAATACGAGTATTTGTAGAAAAATTCCTGACTACGGACACACACGGTCAATACGAGTATATATATAGAAAGGTTCGTAAAGTGTAGTGGTAGGTTATGAACACCTCACACTCGCGATAGGTTACACACGAATGAGTTAAAGTAGGGTTATGTTGTATACCCTTCACAGCGAACACACAAGCACAAGGTAAGCACTCGAGATGATGATACACGTATGAATGTTCAAAGCTAAACGACGCCGACGCTTAATGGTGACGAGTTTGTAAGAAGCAGTTCACAGCGAACACACACGCACAAGGTTAGCACTCGCGTTGGTTATTACACGTATGAGTTGTATTTGATTAAGATTAAAAACACTTCACAGCAGACACACACGCACAAGGTAGACACTCGCGATGGATGACACACGTATGAAGGTTCAAAGCTAAACGACGCCGACGCTTAATGGTGACGCGTTAGTTTCTGGAGAAGAACCGACGTTGATGTTATGAATGCTCGACGGGAACTCAATATTCCCAAAATTTGGTTTTTCTTTTATAGTAAAAGTCAGAACGAAAATTTGTTCTAGAAGGTTTTAAACATAAATAATTTCAAAAGGCCCCTGTCACGTGATAAAAATTAAATAAAATTTTTCTTAAAATCCCTATAACTGAAGTCTCCTGTACTTTTTGTTTAAAATTTTTGTATGGGGGTCTAGTACACCCCCCCACCATGATGTGGCTGTAATAATTTAATCCTCAGTGGGCACATAACATACCTACCCACAAATTGTACAGAAATAAAGATAAAGAATATATTTTTTGGAATAAACCCAGCGAACTCGTGGATCGTCTACGTCTACTATGGAGTTCGAAAATAGCGGGAAATAACAACCACGACAATGAAATAATAGAAATAATATCAGAACTTAGGGAAGAAAAAATAGTGTATTAAAGATGAAATAAAACATAGTATCATTATACTTAATAAGTATTATATAGTCTGCAATTTATAAACCGCATCAGATGCAGTCAGAAATGTCTACTGTAAACACTATCGACAAATTTGGACGCAGCAAAAGAATTAGTGCGAGTAAGTTAATAGCCCATCGTGGATTACCTGGCGTGGGTTTTAAACTTACCAGAGATAATCACTATGATATTGAAAATAAGCGTTTAAAAAATTTAGGGGAACCTGTCGATGATCAAGATGGTGCAACATGTAATTACGTTAACAAGCGTCTACAAACAAATGATGAAAATGCTGCCAAAGCTATTTTTGATACAACCGATGTAATTATTGGGGAAATGAAAAAATATGTTGATGTGGGACTTATAAGAAGTGGAGAAGAAAATCGCGCTATTTTCAATAAACAAAATAATGAGATGATGCAGAAAATGAAAATAGAAATGAGGAAATATGTTGATAAAGCAATTTCTGAAGTTAAACGTTCGGCCATAAACAATCACAATACTTTAATCACTAGAATCTCTAAATTAGAGCATATTGCCACCGAACTCCAACCAAAGAAGGTGCAATCCGGAGGCCTAGCATTTCCACCAGAACTAATGCCTGAAGTTGATATATAGCTGAAGACAATTTTATAATGGAGGTTAGCAGCGAAAAATTACAAGTTGTTAACGAGTTACATAGAAATGCTCGACGAGATTTTCGTAGAAGGCGAACCATAATTAAGGGGTTTGGTGATTTGTGGCAAGCAGACCTAGCTGAAATGCAGCCATACGCTGATAAAAATAGAGGGTATCGTTATATTCTTGTAGTGATTGACTGCTATTCCAAGTACGTATGGACCAAACCTATTAAAAATAAAGCAGCTGTAGAAGTTACCAAGGCTATGCAGACTATTATTCAAGAAGCAAATTATTCACCGAGAAATTTACAGACCGATAATGGTACTGAATTCTATAACAGAAAGTTCTCCGCATTAATGAAGCGGCACGAAATTAATCATTATTCTACGTATAGCACAAAAAAAGCAGCAATTGTTGAGCGAGTAATCCGCACATTAAAAAATTGGTTGTATAAAGAATTCTCAGCTATGGGTAAATATAAATGGCTCGATATCCTACCAAACGTTACAAAAAGTTACAATGACAAAGTCCATCGTACAACTGGCAGAAAGCCCATTGATGTCAAACCAACTACACATTTAAACGTATATAATTATATTAAGATTGCTCTGAAACCGAAATTTCATCTCGGTGATATAGTTCGTATTAGCAAGTATAAAGGTGTATTTGATAAAGGGTTTACACCGAACTTTTCAACAGAACTTTTTAAAATTACCAAAATAAACATAACAAATCCCACAACTTACCTGATAGAAGACTTGTTTGGACACCCAATCAAGGGATGTTTTTATGAAATGGAGCTACTAAAAGCAAAATACCCCGATGTGTATCTAGTTGAAAATGTATTAAAGAAGAAAGGAAATAAAGTGCTGGTAAAGTGGTTGGGGCTATCTGTAGAACACAATTCGTGGGTTGATATAGCTTCTATTGTTTAAAATTGTCATTAACTAGAAAAATATATTAATGTATCATTATATAGTTATGTCGATTGAAATATTTTAATATGTGTCACAAATGAATAATAAAATGAATATACTTTATTAATATTTATTTAATTTATTTCCTTCATTTTAAATTGTAAAAAAATTAAAAATAATCATTTTTTTTTTTTTTTTTTTTTTTTTTAACACTTGAAAGATAATAAACATACACATAAATGTTTTAATTCCTTTTTATTTTCCTACAATCTATATTATAAGAATGATACAAATATACATATAACATAAAACATAAAATTAATTAAATATAATTAAAAATTATAATTAAACATTAAACAAACATAAAAAATAATATAAAAAGTACAAACTAGAAAATCTAATATTATTATATGGGTACTGTTCTTTTTCCAGTATTATTGCACACAAAACAACCTTCGATGGCACCGACTGTCACTGTGTCATCGCCACAAGCTTTGCACTTTATGGTAGGTACGTCCCACCACTCAACCGTGTTGTGCAGACTTGCGTGTTGGTGAACAGCCCCCTCTACGACCATGCGAGAATACGATACGTAGCACCTAGTGCACATAAAGTATTTTCCCTGGTCAATGCTGCATACCACAACGAAGGCCGCTGTAGCACACACCTTGTCCATTGTACCAGCCACCATATCTTTTATCTGGAAAGCCATCTCGTGCTGGTCTTCCTCGATGAGGTCCGCAACATCGACTTCTATACCATCGTCCACCATTTCGTCGACTCCATCGTCCACTATACCATTTTCGCCGCCTTCGATGACTTCCTGGATATCGATGTTGGCACCATTGGCATCAACATCAGCAGGTGCTCCAAGTCGATGACGTTGATTTTGAGTCGGTGCTGGAGGAGACGCAATTTACTTGAGAAGTGTCCATGATGTTAATAATTTTAAATCTGACAAACAAGAGCGTTGCTGTGTGTTATATAAAGCAAACTAATCTCCACCCCCAGCAGTGGCGCCTCCTACAAACATTACTTTACAGGCACCTCTATTATTGATGATGGAGAGGGGGTAAACATTTAATGTATAGTGTTTTACTGAATCAATGAATAAGTCAGGTTGGCCGAGTGGTTAAGGTGTCAAACTTCACTAATTAAAATTCATAATAACACGTATCCTATGATTGGATATGAATACCCCCTCTATTATTTTAGAGTGACTCCCTCCCCACACTACTATATATATGGGAGTAATATTAAACCAAACTTAGTTGCATTTACTATTTCTATCTATATACCACGTATCGAAATGGCAAATCCATCTATTATATCTATTCTAAGACGGTTGGCGCAAGAAGATTCCAATAATTGGATGCTGTTTAATCATGAGGCTGCGGAGATGGGGGTACCTGCTGAGGCTGTGGAGATTGGAGCACCTGCTGATGTTGATGCCAATGGTGCCAACATCGATATCCAGGAAGTCATCGAAGGCGGCGAAAATGGTATAGTGGACGATGGAGTCGACGAAATGGTGGACGATGGTATAGAAGTCGATGTTGCGGACCTCATCGAGGAAGACCAGCACGAGATGGCTTTCCAGATAAAAGATATGGTGGCTGGTACAATGGACAAGGTGTGTGCTACAGCGGCCTTCGTTGTGGTATGCAGCATTGACCAGGGAAAATACTTTATGTGCACTAGGTGCTACGTATCGTATTCTCGCATGGTCGTAGAGGGGGCTGTTCACCAACACGCAAGTCTGCACAACACGGTTGAGTGGTGGGACGTACCTACCATAAAGTGCAAAGCTTGTGGCGATGACACAGTGACAGTCGGTGCCATCGAAGGTTGTTTTGTGTGCAATAATACTGGAAAAAGAACAGTACCCATATAATAATATTAGATTTTCTAGTTTGTACTTTTTATATTATTTTTTATGTTTGTTTAATGTTTAATTATAATTTTTAATTATATTTAATTAATTTTATGTTTTATGTTATATGTATATTTGTATCATTCTTATAATATAGATTGTAGGAAAATAAAAAGGAATTAAAACATTTATGTGTATGTTTATTATCTTTCAAGTGTTAAAAAAAAAAAAAAAAAAAAAAAATGATTATTTTTAATTTTTTTACAATTTAAAATGAAGGAAATAAATTAAATAAATATTAATAAAGTATATTCATTTTATTATTCATTTGTGACACATATTAAAATGTTTCAATCGACATAACTATATAATGATACATTAATATATTTTTCTAGTTAATGACAATTTTAAACAATAGAAGCTATATCAACCCACGAATTGTGTTCTACAGATAGCCCCAACCACTTTACCAGCACTTTATTTCCTTTCTTCTTTAATACATTTTCAACTAGATACACATCGGGGTATTTTGCTTTTAGTAGCTCCATTTCATAAAAACATCCCTTGATTGGGTGTCCAAACAAGTCTTCTATCAGGTAAGTTGTGGGATTTGTTATGTTTATTTTGGTAATTTTAAAAAGTTCTGTTGAAAAGTTCGGTGTAAACCCTTTATCAAATACACCTTTATACTTGCTAATACGAACTATATCACCGAGATGAAATTTCGGTTTCAGAGCAATCTTAATATAATTATATACGTTTAAATGTGTAGTTGGTTTGACATCAATGGGCTTTCTGCCAGTTGTACGATGGACTTTGTCATTGTAACTTTTTGTAACGTTTGGTAGGATATCGAGCCATTTATATTTACCCATAGCTGAGAATTCTTTATACAACCAATTTTTTAATGTGCGGATTACTCGCTCAACAATTGCTGCTTTTTTTGTGCTATACGTAGAATAATGATTAATTTCGTGCCGCTTCATTAATGCGGAGAACTTTCTGTTATAGAATTCAGTACCATTATCGGTCTGTAAATTTCTCGGTGAATAATTTGCTTCTTGAATAATAGTCTGCATAGCCTTGGTAACTTCTACAGCTGCTTTATTTTTAATAGGTTTGGTCCATACGTACTTGGAATAGCAGTCAATCACTACAAGAATATAACGATACCCTCTATTTTTATCAGCGTATGGCTGCATTTCAGCTAGGTCTGCTTGCCACAAATCACCAAACCCCTTAATTATGGTTCGCCTTCTACGAAAATTTCGTCGAGCATTTCTATATAACTCGTTAACAACTTGTAATTTTTCGCTGCTAACCTCCATTATAAAATTGTCTTCAGCTATATATCAACTTCAGGCATTAGTTCTGGTGGAAATGCTAGGCCTCCGGATTGCACCTTCTTTGGTTGGAGTTCGGTGGCAATATGCTCTAATTTAGAGATTCTAGTGATTAAAGTATTGTGATTGTTTATGGCCGAACGTTTAACTTCAGAAATTGCTTTATCAACATATTTCCTCATTTCTATTTTCATTTTCTGCATCATCTCATTATTTTGTTTATTGAAAATAGCGCGATTTTCTTCTCCACTTCTTATAAGTCCCACATCAACATATTTTTTCATTTCCCCAATAATTACATCGGTTGTATCAAAAATAGCTTTGGCAGCATTTTCATCATTTGTTTGTAGACGCTTGTTAACGTAATTACATGTTGCACCATCTTGATCATCGACAGGTTCCCCTAAATTTTTTAAACGCTTATTTTCAATATCATAGTGATTATCTCTGGTAAGTTTAAAACCCACGCCAGGTAATCCACGATGGGCTATTAACTTACTCGCACTAATTCTTTTGCTGCGTCCAAATTTGTCGATAGTGTTTACAGTAGACATTTCTGACTGCATCTGATGCGGTTTATAAATTGCAGACTATATAATACTTATTAAGTATAATGATACTATGTTTTATTTCATCTTTAATACACTATTTTTTCTTCCCTAAGTTCTGATATTATTTCTATTATTTCATTGTCGTGGTTGTTATTTCCCGCTATTTTCGAACTCCATAGTAGACGTAGACGATCCACGAGTTCGCTGGGTTTATTCCAAAAAATATATTCTTTATCTTTATTTCTGTACAATTTGTGGGTAGGTACACGTTTTAAGCCGTGACCACTTGTTGACGATCGTGTCGCAATTGTAGAAGATGTTAATGGTTTGATAATTTTGTGAAATTTTCCACGCTTAGTAGTGTTATAGCCATTCGCTACATCGAATTTTTTGTAAGGTGCCTTTGTTTTTCTTAGTATTTCTCCATATATCTTACTCCATTCATCATCGAGAACACCCTCTCTATTATCATCTAAAATTGTTGGGCGTTTTAGAAATATTAGATCGTACAATTTAGGACTACCTAGATACACGCCAAGTTTCTTATTGCCATACCATAGCGTAATATTTCCATGGGAAAAACGTATTTCGGCATTGCCCATCAGCAGTTTGCCTGTCTTGGGATCTACACGCACTCCATATAAACTATCATACTTGGAATCACCAGATTTTAAATTTTGTATATGTCTTTTTACAACCTCATGTCTTTTTTCTAGTTTACTAGCTGGAGAAGTTTCGGATACAGGGGTTGTTCTTATTGACGATGGTGGTGTTTCCATAATGGGGATATAATGTGGAACATCATCACCACCTACATACTTATCGGATCCTTCTTCAGAAGCACTCTCCCATGATACAGCCCTCTGGGTGGACACCCTTGATGATGATGGTTTTGAATGTAATTGTTGGATATGAGATTTGTTCTCTGCTGCTGAAGATATAACATTTAAAGGTTCAGTTATCGGTTGGTAGATCTTTTCAAGTGTTACGTGCATCTCCATATCTTTGTTCTTGATATAGTTAAACTTCTTCCGCACAGCATCTGTTGCCTCAATCAGCTGTCGCTTGAGTGTTATTTCGCTACTGGGATGTGCAAGATTGTTATATTTTTTATTATCTTTGGTAACCTTCATCTTAGCGCATACGTAAACGAAGTAATCCTAACGACGTATGTAATTCAAGTGAAGTTTTTAATAAAATGCATTATGGATATATGAAGCTATCAAACCCTTTTCTATATCGCCCACCTTGTACTTCTCTATCCTTATCAATCACTAGAAATCCATATTTGTCATTCCAGCACTTTGCACACATATTTTGAAATACTGTAAACGTTACATCAGGTGACACATGATCGGAAAAGATGTGATGCAGATTCATGTCGTCCTGTTTAAAGACAACAATTAAATTACTATTGTCTCTTATTAGCTGCTTCGGGATTCGAGAGTATGTCTGGCCAAGATAAAAACAATCCACATTTCTATGTCGGCCCATACTGAAATATCCCCTTATAACATCTTGTTTCTCACATATTACATCGTCAAATATAAACACAGACTCTGGCTTTGCCTCGGATGGTTCCACTATTTGCGTACCATTACTAAATGTATAAAATCCTAACCCCTCAATCGGCGCTAATACATTACGTAGATACTCATACTTGGGTTGATTTATAGACTTTGAGTATAGGTAAATATTTAAAAAACGTAAACCTAAACGATGCGTGATCAAAGATATTAAGACATTTGTTTTCCCACAATTCGAGGGTCCTATTATGAGGGCACGTACAGTTGAAGGTAGTAGTGGTCCATGGCGATTATCAGCACTTAACCCACGCCCAACTTTTTCATCCAAATTATCTATAGAAAGCGTTTGTTTCTGTTTCACAATGTGCATTGTACCGCGGCTAAATGTTATATAAGTAGATGTGTGATTTACAACTCTTATTTAAATGGTTTCTACGATACGATACACACGTGAAAAACGTACGAAGCGCGGTGGAGGATTAGTTAATTCCCTGATTAATAAGCTCCCCGTCGAGTTGCATTTGCCAGGTTATCAATTTTGTGGTCCAGGCACAGATTTAAATAAAAGGTTAGCACGAGGTGATTCTGGCATAAATCAGCTCGATAAAGCGTGTAAGCAACACGATATTGCATACGACAAAAATAGCAGTAATCAAGCAGCCCGCCATAAAGCAGACTATCAGCTTGAACAGGCTGCGTGGAAACGGGTGAAATCCAAAGACGCAGGACGTGGAGAAAAGGCAGCTGCTTGGTTAGTCACAACTATAATGAAGGGAAAACAACGTCTTGGTATGGGATGTAATTCAACAATATCTCGCAATCCAATAAGGAAACGAATCATCAAGAAAACAAAGAAAGGTAAGAAGAATGTTAAAAAGACAGCGTTTGGATCTGGGATAGTACGAAAAGTGCGTGACACACTGCGAAATGCTGGAGGCAAAAAAGTAAAAGACCAAAAGAAGGTGGTTGAAATTGCTCTAAAAGCTGCACGTCGATATATAAAACAGGCCGGTGGAAAACGCAATATTCAAACACCTCGAATTATACCAATTCCAAAAGTTGGTGGTATTTTACCTCTAATACCCATTTTTGCTGGATTATCTGCATTGGGTAGTTTGGCTGGTACGGCTGCTGGTATTGCTAAAGCTGTAAATGATGTGAAAAAGGGTAGAGAAGAATTAGCTGAAGCAAATCGGCACAACAGAAGTATGGAAGCAATAGCTATGAAAAGTGGTAAGGGGATGTATATGAAGCCATACCGAAAGGGGATGGGTCTTTATCTAAAACAGAATTCAAAAAACTAATAGACTCCCTACCTCGGAGACCTCTTACCGACATTGATCTTAAATATTATGCTAATAAAATGAAGGTAGCATACTTTCGAGGTGTATTTATGCGTGACTCACTACCAAGACATGGGCCACATTACAATGAATCCGCAATAATCAATTTGGATAGTATATATGGTCCTGGGACACATTGGGTGGCATATAAAAAACGAGGTAGTTTAGTAAATTATTTTGATAGTTTTGGCGACTTACCCCCACCTATAGAATTAGTTACATATTTCAATAACGATTCAAGGAGGGCCAACCAAATATTCTATAACTACAAACGTGTACAGAATTTTAACACAGTGTTGTGTGGACATTTGTGTTTAAAGTTTCTCTCTACGAAACAAATATAAAACGCCATGGAACTGAAATCTATGACCCCAGCAATAGATCGAGAAGGTATCAAGCGAATGGGTCACTCACTAATTGCATTCTCCCGTTTGCGTAGTCTGTTGAAGATGAGCAAACAACAACTAGCAGATATGCCCAAAGAGGTGATGATTGGGTTGGCTTCACATGAAATTGCATTAGTATGGGATAAGCTACCTACACATCTTCAGAACGATGTCGATATATTAAAATATCAATATTGTACAGAACATTACCTTAATGATTATGAAAGCAATGTTGACGTAAATGATGGTCCAACACCTAGAAAAATGTTTTGCTGCTATTGTAAGGTAAACGATGTAAATGTGGCATCCAATAACAATGTAAATATATTACCATCAACTTCTAAGAAGAGGAAATTATACCATTATTGCTGTAATCCACAATAAATTGGGTAACACAATTTAATTATATCAGTCATGTCGTACACGTTCACACTAACGAGCCGCTTAAGTGAGCTAAGTGTCAACTTTGATCCACCCATTGAACTGGATAGGAGCAGTCGTCATGGGTTAGGTTTAATTGGATTCTACTCTTACAACTCCATATACAATGTGGATGAAACAAATAACATCTTCCAATATAGGGTTAGTGCTAAAGATACATTCACTACTGTTCACATACCTCTGGGGGCTTATGAAATTGATGAAATCTATGCTGCAATGTTGAAAGCTATGAATATTGATGGAAAGGATTACACGCAAATATTCACTTTAAGGGCAAACAACAATACCTTAAAGTGCGAGATTTTGTCAAAGTATGAAGTAGATTTTAGACAACCAAATTCAATAGGAAGTCTGTTGGGATTTGGACAAATATATTTACAACCAAATAAAAATTACGAATCAACACAGCCTGTTGATATTATGAAAGTAAGGATGATACGCGTAGATTGCAATATTATTTCTGGAGCTTATCTGAATGCAGAAGAGTCACACACTCTCTTTGAATTTGACATAGACGTTGAGCCTGGCTACAAACTTACTAGAGAACCCAAAAATATCATATATTTACCTGTTAGACCTAAAGGGTGTCAGTTAATAGACAACATCACACTACGCATACTGGACGACAACGGTGATTTGATCGATTTTCGAGGTGAGAAAATTATTGTAAGGCTAGAATTGAAGAAAGTCGGATATCACCAACCAAATGGGTTTTAGATATAAACAGCGACAGCAAGTACATCACCATCAGTATGATACTGTAGCGAACAACAGTATGGATAAAAAGAAAGGGAGATGTGGAAAGCAATTCATTCAAAGTCTATACCTTAAACAGTTAAGACATAGATTGTCAGCTGAGGATCAAGCCTTTTTAAAATCTATTGGATTAAAACTGCGAAAAATTGGTCATAATAATGGTGGCTACTGCAACTAGTGACAAACTTGAGGTGTTTGATGAACCTGTGTTAGATCATTCCCTAGTTAGCCTACATGAGCATACATATAAACCATATGGATCCCCATATTACAGAAACTCTGATGAAATACGTATTCCCATCAATTTTCAAGATGTTATACTCGACATTTCAGAAAGTTATATATACATAGAGGGAAAATTTACTCCTAGCGACACCACAAAGCGTTGTTATTTATCCAATAATGCACTAGCATTTCTCTTTGAAGAGATACGACTGGAAATGGGTGGTGAACAAGTAGCAGTAGTCAGAAGACCTGGTATTACTACCACAATGAAAACTATGGTGTCGTATGGGCAAACGCATGCACGCTCATTAATAACAACAGGTTGGGGTCTCACTGAAAAGAGACAAGATATTTTAGATACCGCCAGTCACGTGTTCAGTGGCAAACTACCCCTTAAGTTCCTTATGGGTTTTGCAGAAGATTATACCAAAGGCATTCTGAATGTGAAGCAAGAATTAATTATGATAATTGCACGCTCATTTAAAGACTCCTATATCGGTGAGGTTGATGCAGAGTTGGAAATCAGCAAAATTGAGTGGAAGATAAGGCACATTGTACCTGAAGATCGACAAAAGTTAAAATTATTGAATCGAATTAATAAAAGTGGTAATAATACCAAAGTTAAGATGGTCTACCGTGCGTGGGATTTTTATGAGCTTCCCTGTCTACGCGATACTACCTATGACATATGGGCTCTTAAACTCTCCACCCGTCTTGAAAGCCCACTTTTCATCCTTCTTGGCTTTCAAGGCACTGATCAGGCCAATGATAGAACAAAGGATGTTACACAGTTCAAACACGCAGACATAAATAATATTCGACTATTTCTAAACTCTGAAGTATATCCATATGAACGTTGGAATTTAGATTTCGATAAGAAGCTCGATTCTGCAGCATATTATGCTTATGAGAACTTTCAACGTAGTTACTATGATAAAGATATGAGCGAACCCATGATGGATCTTGGGGAATTCAGGAAGAATCCTTTGTTTGTCATTGATTGTTCACACCAACCTGTTGCAGTGAAATCATCTACTGTCGACATAAAAATAGAATTTGAAACACGAAAAGCGAAATTTCCGGAACAAACTCGAGTGTATGCACTTATACTTCATGATACATATTTAAGTTATAACGCATTAGATGGCTCGGTTCAGAATGGTTTTCTCGATGTCAAGTAAAAAAAGAAAATATTTATTATTGTGGAATTAAGTAGTGCAACCTATTTCTATCAAGATATCTGGATAATTTTATCAACAATAATCATGATGTACTTGCAACTGTTTATTTTCTCAGAATGTAATTGTAGAATTAAATATAAAATTAAAATAAAAACTGTTCTAATTATACTATGATTGTATTTTTTGTTGTGTAATAAGAAATATGAAATAAAATGAATGTAATCTTTTAATGTGTATTTTATTTATTCAGTTTTATAATATAATATAAAATACAGAATATTGTTTACTACAGATACATACAATATTTGGTGTAATAAATATGACAATAGAAGATGAATATTATTTATGTATCTACATTGTTATCTTCTACATCAGACTGGTCGAGTTGATATTTTTCAATAATATTCTTAGGTAGGTACTCCATTATCTCGTATAGAAAATGTTTTAGTTCCACTCTGTCCATATGCTCACAAAACTCATCCAAATTTAAGAAGCCACGGGAATATCTACCACATAGATTTACACCAATGCTATACGCTTTAGAAGCTTCTTTAACCCGTCGAACTTCTTCAGCGTCGAAGCAGATATTCATATCATAATTTAATGAAACCAATGCATCCCTTATTAAGTCATCTAGTTTACAAGACAATCTCTCAATGGCAGATTTAATGTCTTCTGCAGGGGTCCATGTTTGGGTTGAATATTGCATCCACATCTTTGCTGCGTACCTACAAATAAAAAATGAAATGTAAAAAAATACATAAAAAACAGCACTAAATGGACTTACGTTTGAGCTATTGGTGTACACGAAGTAAAAATATGTTGTACAAATGTCAATTTAGATATATCAGAATCTTTATAGGCTAACAAGTGATACTATTCTATAATACTCCTAGCATTCTTCCACAATATTCCATTTCTACTTAATACTTAAACTTAGCTAACTTAAATACTTTACGATTATTTTTGTTTGAGAATTAAACACCGAAACTTATTAATGGACTAGATTTTGCTCCAGGATAAGCTGGAGAACTTTGTCCTAAATATGTCAATGTAACTTTACCATTTGACGAATTTATTTTATCGATAGTGTTCTCACATATAATTTCCACAAACCGTTTCGGTAAAAATGATTTAAAAGTCGTAATTGAACTTTCCTCAAACAAAGTTACTATGATTGATTTTCCAAATCTTGTATTAACCAAAGATATTTTTTTTATGATATAAGGTTTATTTAAAATTAACGCTGAAATGGATCTTTGCTCTAAAACCTGCATATCTTGATTTATTAGCTCATTAAGTGCTAATAAGTCAACTTCGGAAATTGCCATATTTAAAATGAATATAATGAAAGAATTATAAAGAGTAATATAAGATATTGCTCACTTGAAATAACTGAAGTCACTGACTGCACTAGGCTGATTTGTTAGCTGTAGATGGTTCACGATAGAACACGATAGAAATGATTTTGTGTTGCGACTACATCTTCTTTATAGCAGTCTAGCTGAGCTACCCCACCACCACTACTTGGAGTACTCATACACATATTGGTACATACACTAATTACAACTACAATTGCATTGCACCACTCCAATTACCTCTATTGCAATTACATCAGTCTAATTACTGCACATTACTCTACTTACCTCTATTGCAACTACATCAGGCTAATTACCTGCAATACTCTAATTACCTCTATTGCAATTACATCAGTCTAATTACCTACATTACTCGAATTACCCTAGTTACCCCCCACCACAAAAAAAAAAGGGTGGGGGGAGACCCAGCTCCGCCATTACTACTCTACTTTCGTTACTATTCATCGGAATCGTTTCAATGAATGATATAGAATTATATAATCTAGGGCTGTGTGCATGCATATTTGAATAGGCCGAAAAAAAAAAAATCGAAAAAATGTGAAATTTTCCAAACACATGCATCTAAAAAATGTAATTCTAAATACGGTGCTAAAATTCAAATTGTTTACCTGCTGTCGTTTGCGTATAATAAATTTTCAAAATTCATGGCATTTTGTTTTCCAGGTACAAAATGCCATGAGTTTTGAAAATTTATTATACGCAGTTGATTTTACATAACTGGACGAGTTCGATGAAAGATGAGATTTCTTCTACATTAAAAACTATACAAGGAGATGACACAAATTCCAGATATTGTCCCAAATTCGCAACAAGGCTTTTGAAGCAAATAAAAACGATTCCTGTGTGGTCCTGCATATGCAGAGATAAATTTGGATTTGGCAGATTACCTGCGAGTAGTGCTCCTGTTGAAAACGAATTCAAGACCTTGAAGAATCAGATCATTCCAAGCGCCACGCGCATCGATTTAGCGGTAGAAACTATAATAAATTATTATAATGGAAAACTTAAATTAGTTGATTGTTCGGTCAAATCACGCAATAATACAAACGATGTTAGCAAAACAAGAGAATTTAAACAATCAGACACAGATGAGAACTATATTGACAGAGAGGACGAAGATACTGACAGAGAGGACGAAGAATACGGTGAAATGGAAGAAACATTTGATTCCCTGGAAAATAAGGAAAACATGTTACCTGCTGACACAATGAAAAAATCAGATTTCGAAGAGTGATATAACAGCTCGACAAAATTCAGAAGAAGTATCCTGTCCAGCTTGTAAAAATGAAAATTTTCCAACGGGTGCCCATAAATGCATAGTGTGCAAATCGAATGTTCATATAATACATGGATGTTCGATTGCAATCGGAGAAGAAGAAGGCTACGGCGAAGATCGTCTTTGCGTGAGATGTTCCGAAAACTCAACAACGGAAGCGAGACTGGCATTGAATAACATTGAAAACTGGCGGGGAAAAGGCAGACCAAAACAAAAAATTAGACGGGCTAAATACTTGAATAAAGGCAATCAAGAATTAATTGATCGAGTAACATCAACAAAATATCGTCCATTACCAATTTTGAAAAATGGAAATTATTCAAATCTGGGTTTCGTGAAATACCATAAGTCCAAGTTAACTCTTTTGAACACGTGCGCATTCGATAGTGTCTTTCAGGTATTTCTAGCAGGGACAACTGACAATAATAAAATAAAAGACATCATTCAAAAGAACAAGGCAAAAAATCCGTTATTCGCAATAGTATTAGACGTTGAGAAAACCAAAATAACGACAAAAACTTACCAAAAACGAGCTGCAGTGCATTTGGAATTCCGGAAAAAAACACCGAACCCCAATACAATAGAAACGATCGATTGTGCATGCAACGTCGTATCACTGGTCAATTTCATCTTTAAAACAACGCCGAGCTTCGAAGAAATCTCCATTTGTCCAGCAGGGTGTACCCCGAGAGTAAAATCATTGCCGACCATTACAATTACCCAAAAAGAACTGAGTCAACCATTAGGAGACGTCATAAGAAATCATGTGGTTCTTCTGGGAACCAAATGCCAGCAAACTCATTGCAACCAAATAGAAGACAATCAGATCCACACAATTGGTAAGATTTGGTTGGAATATTTCGACAACTAGGTAACCATTGTTAAAGGCGAGGGCATAGTTGAGTGTTACCTTGAAAACTATACTCTTTCTATTTCAAATTGAAAAACCTAAAAACTTCCACAAAATATGCCGACAAACGAATTTATGCGGAATCAAACGCATGAGCGGCTGCCTTTGATTCCTCATAAATTCGTTTGTCGGCGTTTTTTGTGAAAGTTTTTAGGTGTTTCAATTTGAAATAGAAAGAGTATAATAGCCACTTTTTGAGGTATCACGTCAAAAGGAAATAGGCGTCTTCTATTCCCATACGGTCATTTTCTAGAATTTCGTACCTGTTTCCCTTTCTTCATATTTATTTCAGCCTGATATTCTTTTCCATGCAATTTTTTCCTGCCATTTTTCCCCGGAATTTTGTCTTTCTTCATTTCATTGGCCTACAACGATGAGTGACACATTTTTTTTCAATTCATCCATAAAAAACATAATGTTTTATGTGTAAAAAGTGATCCCCTGCGTTTTTATACTTAACCTCAAAATGGTTGTTTTTTCCTTCAATGTCTTGTTGGATAGTGCTTTAGTGTGCCTTTTTTGGCACAAGAATGTGATTCGGTCGGGATGCGTTACCTATAGGGATACCTCGAGAGGGCCGTAACGCGTACGGTATCGCGGCCTCCGTATCGCTTCTGCACATGCGCAATACAATACCGATGCGGATACCGATTAAAAAATTCAGAAGCTTTATATGTCTATTACAGCAACTAAGTTTCTAGTTCGTGTAACTAAACTGCAGCCAACTATATTTTTCGGTTCGCTTCAAGAACAACTGTTTTTTATAGTCCATACAACTGCAAATTAGTTATTTCAACAATATAAAAAGGTTCCGCTAACACTGAAAATGAAAAAGTTACGGGAAAAAGCAAAGTGTATATAATTCTATAGTATTTTCCACTGTGAGCGCATTCAACCGAGCATTCAACATGATGAAATTGACAACGCGAGATGTAGTTTGTGTTGTACTTTAATATGCCTCAGGCGCTTCAACGAGGTTTTCACTACAGCTAACAATAACACTATTTTTTTAAAATCGGCATTAAAGTACCTCAAAATCGTCATTAAAGTCTAGAAATAGTCATTAACATTAAAGTAATCCATTATTGTACGATTTTTGTAGTTGGCAGAGGTGACAGATACACGTAAACATACATTTTTCATTACTTGTGACAATAATTGTGTTGTAATAAAAGGTAAATAAATACAGTTTTTTAAATTCATAATTGTATTATCACTATCATCATAATTGCTAAAAATAATGGTTTTCTTACCAAAAAATTATTCCGTTTTGCAATTTCTTAATGTCACTGAAAATTATTTAAAAAATAGAGATAATTAATCTTAATTTCGCAACTTCCGGATTAAAAAAAAAATTTAATATGCACCTCGGCATTAAAGTTCCTTTTTATGACTCATGTGGTTTATTTGCTTCGGCCCTACGGGCCTCGGCCTCCAAATTCATGATAAACAGTTGAACTTTAATGCCTTGATACATAAATAACTATTAAGCTACTTCAAGATGTAGTGAAAAAACGAATTTTTCCACGACTATATAATAATACATATCTTATGCGTTTGATGACTTATCAACAATAATAGTCATTATCCTTTACAGGGAGTTATGAACTCATAACCACCGACTACCGACCAATCAGGGTCTCCTAACTTTCATAACCACCAGCCTTTAGCCAATCAGAAACCCGCAATTTTCATAATCACCGGGTTTAAATTTTCATGTCACACAAAGTAGACTAAAGACGAGTGACATTTTAAAATTAATCAAAATTCTTCTGACAGTTCTGACAATTTTTCGCGTGTTTGTCAGTAATTTGACGTGTTATAGTTATTTATTCAAAATATTTTCCCGAAATATAATAGTCGTGGAAAAAATATAGTACTCCACTCGTGAGTTATGGCCATTACTCATTCGGTTTACGCAAACTATCCGAATGAACATGTCCGAGTTTTCACTATCGTTGAAAAACCTCACTCCTACTCTACTCCACTAGTTGCGTAATTTACTGTTTTCACAACACTTGTGCACCATCGCGCTCAGCGTCACTCGAAACTCGTTACAAATGTACGTTTTGCAACTCTTCGTGTGAGCTGATTTTGTTCGAAAACGCAAAAAATTAACTCACACGAGATGAGAAAAAAACTTATTATTACATATTTACGTAATAAATTGATTTCCAGGAGACATCGTCATCATAGGGCTCGACATGGTAGGAACCATCACTATTGAGAGCATGCCCACCACATTTGTGTGCCCCAAATCGGGACAAACTTTTAAGGTTTTGGGGGCGATAAATTACGAAGGATCCACGGCGACAAGAAAATCAAAATCTATTGGGCAGTATACCGCCGTTGTGACGGAATGACAATTGGGTCATCTATAATGACTTGAGAAACGCACCAACAACTGTAGCAGAAAATTACAGAATCCGTCAAGCAAATCTACGTCTTCTCCAATTACGAATACTGAGGAAAAAGAGGGAGTAAGTTTGATGGCAGTCTGCACAATTAATGAATTACTTAATGTACGATTAGGCGAACACAAAGTTATATTAGAAAAGGTGATTTTGAAAAATCTAAAATTTGTTAACATGCTTGGGCAAACGATCACAGGATAAAATGGGATTCAGCAAAAATTTTGACCAAAGAAGCAGACAACAAAAAAAGAAAAATCAAAGAATCTGCAATAATTTTACTTAATGAAGATAAATGCGTATCAAATTGTTCGGTAGAATTTTGTTCAACTTGGTTACCAATGTTGAGAGAAGAACTCAATAAAATTAATATTATTTAGTATATTTTTCAACATTTCTATGGTAAGTATCTATGGAAATGATATAAACAATTTTTATTTTATGCCGTGTTATTCTACACGTTACATAAAAATCTAAAGCCTAAACTTTGAAAAAGGAGACGGATATAGTTTCCGAAACGTCAGCACAGTATTTTTGTATTAATTTAATTCCTATTAGTTGTCAAAAAACACCCTCTAACTGATCCTCTGACATTACGTCAAAGGCGTAGAGGTTATTTCCCAGTTTTAAACTGGTTAATTTGAATATTTTTTGGATAAATCGAATTTTTTGGATAGGAATCTCGAGGAATGTGGTAATAAATCCCAAAGAAGAAGAGGAAAGAAATAATTTATGAAATGCCACAAATAAAATTTAAATATTTAGTTAACAATGTTTTTCCGGATATTTAATACCTCGGCGAAATATTCCTTTGCTCTTACCAGGATCGTCACACAAATTTGATTCATCATAATTAAATATGTGCGATCCAGGAATGCCCTGTACCGCCTCAGTCAAATTGTCAAAATATTTCTGAAGCATTTCAACACTTAAGCCGGCCCTGGCACGCTTAATGTTTGAACTTAAACGTTGAGATGCTGAAGATTTATTTCTTTTTAACATTAAATAAACCATATCTTTGCCTGGTAAATTATTTCTAAATTTAGCAATTATCTTTCCCTGAGAATCAAAATAATTTTTACTGAAGAAACGAACATCCTGCATATTAAGAGGAAATCCCCAATCTCCACACTTTACTACAGCCTCGATTATTATGCTTTCTTCCTGTTCAGTCAAAATAGGTTGCCCGCCGGGTTTTCTGCAATGTTTACCCTTGTATCGGATGCAGTTGAAGTTAGCATCAGAATCAGATTTACTTTTATTCCAGCAACGGATTTTTACAGCGGACCAGACAAATATATAAAGTATTGTCTTTTTCACGTAAGATCGAATATTTATGGAAAATCTAAGTTAAGATTATACTTAATTCACCACCCAATGATAAATATATCTATAATTGGTCATATTTCTATTACAATTATAATCCAGAGGTCCCAGAGAACTACGTAACAATAGTATAGTAATAATTTGTAGACAAGAAAGGAAAGATGTTTCACTCCAATTTTTGTCTTAAAAATCGTAGAATAATTATATCAATAAGATACCCCGGCTTCCACACTTCCAAGTTCCGTAGGAACCGCGATTTTAACCACCCTTAATAAATTAATTAATAATACGAGTAGACGCGAAATATGTTTCACTCCAACTTTTCTCTTAAAAATCGTAGAATAATTATATCAATAAGATACCCCGGCGGCCACACTCCCAAGTCCCGTAGGAACCGCGATTTTAACCACTCTTAATAAATTAATTAATTATACGAGTAGAAGCGAAATATGTTTCACTCCCATTTTTCTCTTAAAAATCGTAGAATAATTATATCAATAAGATACCCCGGCGTCCACACTTCCAAGTCCCGTAGGAACCGCGATTTTAACCACCCTTAATAAATTAATTAATAATACGAGTAGACGCGAAATATCTCCAATTATTATTATACTCCAATTTTTCTCTTAAAAATCGTAGAATAATTATATCAATAAGATACCCCGGTGTCCACTATCCCAAGTCCCGTAGGAACCGCGATTTTAACCACCCTTAATAAATGAATTTATTATACTACTAGAAACGAAAGATGTTTCACTCCAATTTTTCTCTTAAAAATCGTAGAATAATTATATCAATAAGATACCCCGGCGTCCACAGTCCCAAGTCCTGTAGGAACCGCGATTTTAACCACCCTTAATAAATTAATTAATTATACGACTAGAAACGAAAGATGTTTCACTCCAATTTTTCTCTTAAAAATC
Source organism: Rhagium mordax (assembly GCA_963680705.1). Taxonomy (NCBI): domain Eukaryota; kingdom Metazoa; phylum Arthropoda; class Insecta; order Coleoptera; family Cerambycidae; genus Rhagium; species Rhagium mordax. Next base: position 26,456,655 of record OY796664.1, read on the forward strand.
GTAGAATAATTATATCAATAAGATACCCCGGCGTCCACTATCCCAAGTCCCGTAGGAACCGCGATTTTAACCACCCTTTAATCAATTAATTATTATACGACCAGAAACGAAAGATGTTTCACTCCAATTTTTGTCTTAAAAATCGTAGAATAATTATATCAATAAGATACCCCGGCGTCCACACTCCCAAGTCCCGTAGGAACCGCGATTTTAACCACCCTTAATAAATTAATTAATTATACGAGTAGAAGCGAACTATGTTTCACTCCAATTTTTCTCTTAAAAATCGTAGAATAATTATATCAATAAGATACCCCGGCGTCCACTATCCCAAGTCCCGTAGGAACCGCGATTTTAACCACCCTAAATAAATTAATTAATTATACGACTAGAAACGAAAGATGTTTCACTCCAATCTTTCTCTTAAAAATCGTAGAATAATTATATCAATAAGATACCCCGACAGCCTCACTCCCAAATCCCGTAGGAACCGCGATTTTAACCACCCTTAATAAATGAATTTATTATACGACTAGAAACGAAAGATGTTTCACTCCAATTTTTCTCTTAAAAATCGTAGAATAATTATATCAATAAGATACCCCGGCGTCCACTATCCCAAGTCCCGTAGGAACCGCGATTTTAACCACCCTTAATAAATGAATTTATTATACGACTAGAAACGAAAGATGTTTCACTCCAATTTTTCTCTTAAAAATCGTAGAATAATTATATCAATAAGATACCCCGGCGTCCACAGTCCCAAGTCCTGTAAGAACCGTGATTTTAACCACCCTTAATAAATTAATTTATTATACGACTAGAAACGAAAGATGTTTCACTCCAATTTTTGTCTTAAAAATCGTAGAATAATTATATCAATAAGATACCCCGGCGTCCACACTCCCAAGTCCCGTAGGAACCTCGATTTTAACCACCCTTAATAAATTAATTAATTATACGAGTAGAAGCGAAATATGTTTCACTCCAATTTTTCTCTTAAAAATCGTAGAATAATTATATCAATAAGATACCCCGGCGTCCACTATCCCAAGTCCCGTAGGAACCGCGATTTTAACCACCCTTAATAAATTAATTAATTATACGACTAGAAACGAAAGATGTTTCACTCCAATTTTTCTCTTAAAAATCGTAGAATAATTATATCAATAAGATACCCCGGCGGCCTCACTCCCAAGTCCCGTAGGAACCGCGATTTTAACCACCCTTAATAAATGAATTTATTATACGACTAGAAACGAAAGATGTTTCACTCCAATTTTTCTCTTAAAAATCGTAGAATATTTATATCAATAAGATACCCCGGCATCCACACTCCCAAGTCCCGTAGGAACCGCGATTTTAACCACCCTTAATAAATTAATTAATAATACGAGTAGAAGCGAACTATGTTTCACTTCAATTTTTCTCTTAAAAATCGTAGAATAATTATATCAATAAGATACCCCGGCGGCCTCACTCCCAAGTCCCGTAGGAACCGCGATTTTAACCACCCTTAATAAATGAATTTATTATACGACTAGAAACGAAAGATGTTTCACTCCAATTTTTCTCTTAAAAATCGTAGAATAATTATATCAATAAGATACCCCGGCGTCCACAGTCCCAAGTCCTGTAAGAACCGCGATTTTAACCACCCTTAATAAATTAATTTATTATACGACTAGAAACGAAAGATGTTTCACTCCAATTTTTGTCTTAAAAATCGTAGAATAATTATATCAATAAGATACCCCGGCGTCCACACTCCCAAGTCCCGTAGGAACCTCGATTTTAACCACCCTTAATAAATTAATTAATTATACGAGTAGAAGCGAAATATGTTTCACTCCAATTTTTCTCTTAAAAATCGTAGAATAATTATATCAATAAGATACCCCGGCGTCCACTATCCCAAGTCCCGTAGGAACCGCGATTTTAACCACCCTTAATAAATTAATTAATTATACGACTAGAAACGAAAGATGTTTCACTCCAATTTTTCTCTTAAAAATCGTAGAATAATTATATCAATAAGATACCCCGGCGGCCTCACTCCCAAGTCCCGTAGGAACCGCGATTTTAACCACCCTTAATAAATGAATTTATTATACGACTAGAAACGAAAGATGTTTCACTCCAATTTTTCTCTTAAAAATCGTAGAATATTTATATCAATAAGATACCCCGGCATCCACACTCCCAAGTCCCGTAGGAACCGCGATTTTAACCACCCTTAATAAATTAATTAATAATACGAGTAGAAGCGAACTATGTTTCACTTCAATTTTTCTCTTAAAAATCGTAGAATAATTATATCAATAAGATACCCCGGCGTCCACTATCCCAAGTCACGTAGGAACCGCGATTTTAACCACCCTTAATAAATTAATTTATTATACTACTAGAAACGAAAGATGTTTCACTCCAATTTTTCTCTTAAAAATCGTAGAATAATTATATCAGTAAGATACCCGGCGGCCACACTCCCAAGTCCCGTAGGAACCGCGATTTTAACCACCCTTAATAAATTAATTAATAATTATACGACTAGAAACGAAAGATGTTTCACTCCAATTTTTCCCCTAAAAATCGTAGAATAATTATATCAATAAGATACCCCGGCGTCCACTATCCCAAGTCCCGTAGGAACCGCGAATTAATAAATATTTTGAGGAAAAAGAAGGATGTTTCACTTATAAGGGGTGCAAAGCGGAATGGCTGGCAGACGAAATGCAGAAGGCAGTCAACCTAGGATATTATTGCCCTAAGTAGATGCACTACTTAAACCCGCGTCAAGATAGTTCAAATTTTGGGTAAACCTAGACAAAAATATTATAAAGCTAATTTTTGGTACAGATCATAATTGAGGGCTAAATGGTAATATACTAAAAGTCCTGGAGAATCCTCCTTCCGCAACCCCCTTTTTTCGCACCCCAAACCCACCCCTTTTAATATTTTGGTGATTTTCTCGAAAACTATCCACTTTAAGGAAAAATGTCAAGTGAGCATTTTTGAAGCTGACAAAATTTCCCTTCCAAAGACGTATTGCAAGCCCATATAGTACTATCAACGTTTAATAACTAAACTAATTTGCTAAGGCTGTGTCAACGTTAGTTAACCATTCGTTATAACCAGTGATAGTGGGAGGGAACGACCGATATTCGTATTAAGTCAACCAACCGCTGTCACCACATCTGATTTAACTCTTGGCCGTTGAATTCAACGCAGGTCGTGGCAAACCCTTAATATATCGAAGTCTCGAAATCGATAGATTAACGGCAACGGTCGACAATGAATGCTTCCTCGTATACAGGCTTCGCAACGTCCTGAACTAAAGATACAACACTAGCTAAACACTTTGCACAATACACAATTCACTTCTGACACCTGCCCAGACAGGTCTTGCTCGTTCACTCTTCTTTGGCTCAGCCGAATGGTCAAACCGACGCAATTGCGAGGGTCGTAAGCTATGGGGTCAACACAGATACTAGACTAATACTAGAACGCAATAAGAAGACATGGATAATAAATAAGGGTATATATTAAACAATCATCATAGTACATATAGAGCCTCACCTAGCAAGGTCTGCCACCATAACCACGAGACCCCCACAAGGGGTCAGCGACCGCGACGGCCGCGCTTAAAGACGAGTGATCGATTGCCGAAAGAGAATTATTACATGGACGTGACTGGCAATTTAGTGAGTGGGTTTTATAGATTTACTGTTAGAATTATAGACTAAAAATTTAATGTAATATTCTCCAAAAGGGGTATATGCCGTTAGACGTCTGTGGATATTTCAGAAAAGGGAAATCTCTTCGAATGCTATCTCACAAGGCGGTCACCTGGTAATAATGGAGAAGTGCCCCGGTACCCGTGCGTACCGCACTGAGGCTTATCCTGGCTGGATTTAATAAAAAATACCGCATTTCCATTTTGCGGGATCATTGGGAGGTCTCCCCTTATATATATGGAAAGGACCCGAGACCACTCAATGTCGCCACGTGGCGTCGCAAAATTCCGCTATTTCCTATTTTTATTCAGTTCCTAATATTTTCAAAATGGTGCTGGCAGACACGATCCCGGTAGAGACGATGACCAATGGGTAGGCGAGGCCAGCTCAACCATCCTTGGAAGCCGTAGGTCACGGACTCACAAGGAATTCCAGAACGCGAGGGTAGAGTGAACCTATTCTTCCGTAGATCAGTGCGACCACGAAGGTGGATCAGTCTGTGATAGATCTGATCAAGAGCTACCGATCTACGGTAGATTCACTCTCGCGCCTTTGTGGAGTATTCCTGTGATCCGTTAGACCGGCTTATGACAATGATCATCTGCGCTATGATCATTGTTGTGGCGCAGTCCGTCCTTTGAGGAATCGGTACTGGCTGAGGACAATGCATGTCCTTGGTCGTCTCTACATGCTGCATCGTGCCTGGATGCGTTCGTTCAAACATGGGATAATGGCCGAAAAAGATAAAGGGAATTTTGGAAAGTGTACTGAAAATCGTCTTAAAAATTTTATAAAAAATCCTGATATGCATGGATTCATGCATATCAGGCAAAAAGAAGGAATTTTGGGTTTAGGAACTGACTTGAAATTCGACATATTTTTGATAAAAAAATGGTGTACATGGAACTGATGTTCCACATACACCATTCAAGCCTTAGCTTGTGTGCTTATGTCTAATTGGGATCTTTTGCTTAAAACTACTTATACAGCTTCTCCTGGGTACGTTAACAGTACCACGTGGTACACACCAGTGGCGTATCAAAAGAAAGTCTGCCCCGAAATTAATTGAAATTTCTTGAAGAACACGTCGAATTTACTGATTTTAACCAAAAACTATAAGCTTGGCGAAAAATATCGTTACCAATTTTTTTGTAGGTGATAAAATTGCAAATCCATTGATGTATAGAACGACCCCCCAGAACCAAAAATATTGAAACTGCTGTTTAATTTATACGTACATAACATAAACATAAAATAAACAATTGAATTTAACATAACGTAAACATAAAATAAACAACGTAAACATAAATGTAAACTATAAAATACTATTTACACACACAGTCAAGCACAAACACCTCAGTAGTTTAAAACTTCGCCCTTTTGGAAGGTCCGGGTCTCGCATCCAGTTTGGATTAGTGGGAGAGGGAGGAAGAGGAAAGACGAGGGTTTCTGGAGGTAGAGGCGAGTCGTCATATGTTGTTGGGTCATCCACATCCTCGTCCTCCTCGTCCAGGACGATAGGGGTTTGCTGCAACTTCGCCCTTGGTAAAAGAATAGGATAGAGCACTTGAGCCCTGCCTTTCTGCAAGTGCACGGCCCTAAGCACCCTTTCTTGCATTTGCAAGCCACCATTTTAAGCAGGGTTTGAGGAGCGGGCTCTGCGCACATTGTGACTGGCATGAGACCTGGTTAGCCCATCCCCAGTCACACGGGTTTTTGTCGACCCCCAACCATATTTGCACCTGGTGATAGGTCCTCCAAGAATGATATTTAGCAGCCTCTGTGGTGGGGGGAGGCGGCCGGTGGGTTTTCTTTTGAAGATGTTGCACCACTTCAGCTTGCCTTGCCAGAAAAGGGTAGAGGTGGTGTCACACCCACTGATGGCACGCAGGAACAAAACCGTCTGTGGTACTTGCATTTCTCCACATGTGAAGGAATTTGCTGGATATTGGGCGCCGTTGAGAAGGACCAGTAGGTCGACGTCCTCTCCAATGATGAAAACTTGGTCGAACAATGAGTCTTTGAAGAGGGCAGTCCTCACTATATCAGCATCGCCGTCTTCTTGATTTTGACGTACCTCGATACCATGCCTCACAAATTCAGTACGCATCATGGTGATCAGTCGGCGTTTGTTAGATTCATTTGAGAGCAGTTTTGCTTGGGACACTTGATGGGTGTTGATTCATTAAACAAAATGTCACTGCAGGAGAGAGAAGCAGAGCGTCGCAGGCGTTCAGCTCATTTAGTGCTCCTCATAGCTGCATCTTGTGGGTATCCATCAAAAACCACAGCTACGTTTTTACCAAAGCGGTTGACAACGTACCTGACGTATCCCGCCACAATGGCTCTGACTGAATCATATTTATGTATATTCAACATATTTCATTGTAAATAAAACAAGAAAAACGGTACCTATGTAATTTTGTTTGTTTAATGAGTTTTCGGTATTTGTTTAGTGTATGTTTATTTGAAGCCATATGTTACATCTAAAATGTTAAATCCAAATTCTTGCACGTTTTTTTTTTAAGAAATATACCAACATTATTCAATACAATGTTTTCCCAAAATCCGATGTTATACTATTGTTTCCTTATTGAGTAAACTATGAGGCCTAGAGGCACCATTTTGGGATCAAATTGAAGCTAATTCAATTATCTACAAATTAATTTTCATGACTTTTTTTAGGAGCGTTAGTTTAGTCGGCACCTGTCTTAGAAAATGACCCTACCGATAAATTTTCACTTTTTAGAAAAAATTGCCCATCTTTCACTGGCTGTATCTTCGCAACCAATGGACCTAGAGAGCTGTGGTTGGGCTAAAATTGTAGCAAATTTAGTTTTCTTTACAAAAGTATAGAATGAAGATACCCGAAAAACGCTTCCTTAAGTTATTATTTAAAAAAAAAATAGCAACAAGCGTCAGAATTTCACAGTTTTTCGAGCACCACGGGAGTAGCACAGGGTTTTCGGGGTTGCAAACTGGGTATAAACTACTCTCAGGGGTCCTAATAATATATAAAACAATCGTAGATACATGCGCGTTTGCCATGTTTGCCTTTCCTTGTGTCGATATTGACTGGCCTAATATTGGTAGTAAAAATTAATTTGCTCCAGATTTACGTAAAGCTGAGAAGTCCCAGATAAACTTTTAATTTTGTTTTGGCTGAAGTAATTGCGATGAACTTCTAAAAGAATCGCAAGTAGACCACCTTTTAATGGTCGTTTTAGAGAAAAATATGTTTCTTCTAAAAAAATGATGCTTAGATAAAGAAACTGAGAATAAATAGCAAAAAGTATTATTTTTTAAAAGTAACCCTTCATTTGATACGCCACTGGTGGGTGCCATGTGCTACTGAATATGAATTGCGATACGTCATTGGAAGGGGATTTTTATCAGCTTCAAAAATGCTCACTTGACATTTTTACGTAAAGTTGATAGTTTTCGAGAAAATCACCAAAATATTAAAAGGGGGAGGTTTGGGGGGCGAAAAAAGGGGGTTGCAGAAGGAGGATTCTCCATGACTTTTAGTATGTTGCAATTTAGCCCTCAGGCATGATCTCTACCAAAAATCAGCTTTATATTATTTTTGTCTAGGTCAAATGCTATCTTGACTCGGGTATTAGGACACATAGAAGGTTATCATACACCATTCGATTCCTGGTCCAGAAAAGAATCGAACGACGTATGATAACCTTACTCTGGAAAGATGAGCCTGGTCGGCACCTTGGCTCAACGTCTAGACGTTGAGCCAGACCCCTAAAAATCTTGTTTCAGGCTCATCTTCATTCTTCATTCTTCATCATAACACGATACTGGAATCTACAGTCGCTAACCATGCAAGATGTGGAGAATGGCTGTGGATTAACCGCCAGGCGCTCGCCCCGTGAGTTTCGTAGCCACAGACGGACTCTCTGGCATACTTTGTGATTAAGGGAAATGCTGGAGAGATTAGATGTTACGTGTACGTATCCTGGTTGAGTGGAAGAGTGGCAACGCCAAACTCCGCCAGGACGTAAAAAAATCCACTGGAGGACTATTCAGCAAAGCATGCGCGGAAAACACCAGAAGATGTTGTATCTTTATTCATAAAACTTTAAAATATATACATCGAAGGGCGATAGCCGCAAGGCTATTCTTATATTTTACTCTAAAACCTAAAAACGATAACTGCAATTATTAAAATTATATTTTACCCTAAAACCTAAACACTAAAACTACAAGTATTAAAAAACCGCTGCCAATTATCTGATCAAAACTTCGTCACCGTGTGGTGAAGTTTATAATTAAAGTAATTTTTGATGTATTTTGTCCTTTGACGTATTTTTTGTTTTTTTGACGTATTTTGTTTTGTTGACGTAGGTATTTTGTGTTTTTGAAGTACTACCATTTTTTTTATTTCAACATTTGGACACAATATTATAATTGGTTTGTATATCAGATCTTATTTATAATCTTTCATCAGGAATAAATTTTTTTGTAAAGTTAGAAATAGAACTGTTGGGGTCGTCCGGTAGACCACACACACACACACATTCACACGCACGCGCACACACCCACACATATTTCCAAAAATTTTCAAAAATGTTTCTTCTTTTGGTGAGGAAGTAATTATACTTTACTGTAAAACCTAAAAACTAAAACTGCAATTATTGAAATAAAATAAAAATGTAGATAGTAAATTCTTCGTAACTCTTATACAGGGTGTTCCGGTTTTAAATTAGCATACTATAACTGTGCGATCCGCGGCTTTGCTCTTCAATATCACAAACTTCCGCTGAATCTTGAATGTTGATGATTTGCTGATTCTCTAATACAGGAATGAAATGCTAGAAATACACATTTGTTGAATTACAAGTTGTTTATTTTACGATACAAACGACTTATTTCTTGTAACAGCAAGGTATATCAAAATACAAACAGCTAATATTCTATTCAGTAACAAAAATCAATTTTTTATTATGACAACCATTGACATTATTTTTTACACTACTTTGATTTAATTTTAAATAGTAAATTTTATATCTAGAATGAATCCTACAAATTTGATGACACTTGACATTCCGCCACCCTTGGAAGTACCACTTCCAACACCTCATCTCATTATTGAGTTTCTATGGGGACCACACATATTTTGTTAACAGCGCGTTTAAAGATTCCATTACAAGTCTTGACTGTCACCACACGAACCTTCTCATCGTTACCGGGATGAACTTGAATAATACGTGCAATCTTCCAATTTAAAGGTGGTGTATTATCTTCCTTTAACAACACTATCTTTCCTATTAAAAATTTACTGTCCTCCGCGTATCGCCATTTGGATCGCTGCTGTAATGTGTGTAGATAATCCTTAGACCAACTTGCCCAGAATTGTTGTATCAGAAGTTTCATGTGCCGATACACTCTTATACGACTATGATTATTGTCGAGAACAGTAGTCTCAGGCATGGACATTAAAGAACTACCGACTAAAAAGTGTCCTGGAGTTAGCACTTCTAGACTGTCGGGATCTTCAGTAAGGGGATACATAGGCCGTGAGTTTAAGATTGATTCTATTTGCACGAGTATTGAATAGAAATCTTCATAGGTGAGAATTACATCCTTCATAATACGCTTTAAGTGGTATTTAAATTGGCGCACTGCAGCCTCGACTAAACCGTTAAAATGCGGTGAACGAGGTGGTGTAAAATTCCACACAATTTTGTTGTCTAGTAAATACTGTTTAAAATGAGGATCTTCACATTTATTAATGAAATCAGTTAAAGCATTGTTTGCTCCTACAAAGTTAGTCGCATTGTCAGTAAAAATTTGTTAACAAAGACCACGTCTAGCTATGAATCGTTTGAAAACATTTAAAAAACTATCAGTTGATAATTCAGTAGCTAATTCTACATGCACAGCTCTTGTAGAAAAACATACAATAATACATACGTAAGCCTTTATAAACTTCTTATTACGAAATTTACTGTCTTTAATAAGGTATGGACCAGCAAAATCTACAGAAATTATTGAGAATGGTCGAGAAGGACTTACTCTCTCAGAGGGTAAATTACCCATTTTTTGGGATACTGTAATAGGTGCTGCACGAAAACAATTTACGCCTTTTCTAATTTCATTTCGTACTACCCTTCTACCGTTTAATGGCCAATATTGTAGTCTTATTGCAGATAGTACTAATTGCGGCCCGGCATGGAAATTGCGATTATGCTCATATCTAATAATCAAAGTGGTTAGATGGTGATTAGCCGGGAGAATTATAGGATGTTTACTTTCGAATTTAAGATTAGAATTTTTTAGTCGACCTCCAACTCGTAAAATTCCAAAATTATCTAGGAAAGGATCGAGGGAAATCAATTTACTCCCCTTTGAAATCATATTAGAAGATTTCAGCGACTCTATTTCAGAATTAAAACATATATTTTGGACCAAATGTACAATAACAATTTTACTGTGTTCGACTTCATCAATTGTTAAATTTCCGAAAATACCTTTATTTTGTAAGGTTCCTTCAATACTTGATTTCTCTGAGCGTCTAAGTCGAATTTTGGCTCTTATATTATTACAAAAACGGTACATATAAGCAACCACATGTAATAATTTGTTAAATAAACTGAAACGTGAAATTATATCGTAATTCATTACAGCTGTGATTAGTGAAATATGTTTTGTTTTTGTCTCCGGAATATCATGAACTTCAACATTAAAGGACGGCTTTGGCCAATACTCTTGATCACACCATAACCATTTCGGTCCTTCAAACCATAATGGTTTGTGGGACATGTCTTCAGGAAAAACGCCACGGGATATTAGATCTGCTGGATTTTGATGTGTTGGTACGTGTAGCCACTGTTTAGGTTTAGACAAAGTTTGAATTTGTGCTACACGGTTAGAAACAAATGTTTTTAATCTACTAGGGTCGGTGTTGATCCACGCTAAGGTAATGGTTGAATCACACCAGAAGTATACATGATTTATATTATGCTTAACTGCTGAGGTCACATTTTGACATAATTGAGTAGACAAGAGAGCTGCGCATAACTCTCAGCGAGCAAGTGAAATTGTTTTAATAGGTGCTACGCGACTCTTTGCGCACGCTAAACGTACAATAATTTTATTGTGCGAATTTGTAGATCTAAAATAAATACACGAGCCATAAGCTCGCTCGGAAGCATCACTGAAACAGTGTATTTCAACTGTAACAGAGTCCTTGATTAGAATCTGACGAGGAATCTCGATTTTATTTAAATTTTGTAGATTTTCATAAAATCTTAACCATTCTGTGACTAAATCATTTGGTATAGGGTCATCCCAGCCTACTTCTCTAAATTGCCATAATCTTTGTAAAAATATTTTGGCCGTCACTATGACTGGCCCAATTAGACCTAACGGATCGAATATCTGGCTGATAATAGATAATATGGTACGCTTTGTAAAATGACTGAAATAACGTGGACCTTTAACCATAAACCGAAGGTCATCTCTAGAAGCATGCCAGAAAACTCCTAAAGTTTTAGAATTTTCGTCATCTTTAATTATATATTGATTGTCTGCCGAATTATTAGGAATCTTGATAAGTAGTAGGGAAATGAGAGAGCTGAGTGATCCGGATTTGTGATCAGTGATCATGTTCATGTTCAAGGTGGGGTTAATGCACACGTGTTACATATAGGGTTTCCGGCGGTATCAAATTAATGTGCTCGGGTTACATAGGTCAATGACACATATCCGGTGGTATCAAATTAATGCACATATCGTGTTTCCGGTGGTGTCAAATTAATGCACATATAGGGTTTCCGGCGGTGTCATATTACACACACGTGTTACATATCGGGTTTCCGGCGGTGTCAAATTAATGTGCTCAGGTTACATAGGTCAATGACACATATCCGGTGGTATCAAATTAATGCTCATATCGTATTTCCGGCGGTGTCTAATTAATGCACATATAGGGTTTCCGGCGGTGTCATATTACACACACGTGTCACATATAGGGTTACACATCCGGCGGTATCAAGTTAATGTGCTCGGGTTACATAGGTCAATGACACATATCCGGTGGTATCAAATTAATGCTCATATCGTGTTTCCGGTTGTGTCAAATTAATGCACATATATGGTTACACATCCGGCGGTGTCATATTACATACACGTGTTACATATCGGGTTACACACCCGGCGGTGTCAAATTAATGTGCTCAGGTTTCATAGGTCAATGACACATATTACATACACATGTCACATATCGGGTTACAACTTGTCGGGACAAGTTTGTATTCATGTCTAGACGACATCCGGTTTATGCACGAAGATGAATGACCTTTGCAATGAATCAGCATAAAATTAACATCCTGTAATTCATCCGGCGGTATAAAATTAATATACATATCAGGTTACATAAGTCAATGACTCTTATCTGGTTACTGGTGGTATCAAATGAATGAACATGTAGGCATATTTCCGGCGGTATCAAATTAATATACATAGGTATCGTGTTACATAGGTCAATGACCTACATCAATATACACGTGTCATATATCTGGTAATAATGAACAGGTGTGGTGGATCAGGTTACATAGGTCAATGACTCTTATCGGGTTACTGGTGATATCAAATGAATGAACATGTAAGCATATTTCCGGCGGTATCAAATTAAAATACATAGGTATCGTGTTACATAGGTCAATGACCCACATCAATATACACGTGTCATATATCTGGTAATAATAATAAACAGGTGTGGCGGATCAGGTTACATAGGTCAATGACCCATGTCTAGTTTCCGGTGGTGTCAAATTAATGCACACGTATGGGGTCAATGTATTCATGTCTAGACGACAACCGGATCATATAACCATGTTCAACACATCAGATGATCACGTGATCCCCCACCGCGATATATTACTCAGCTATAAGATACATTCTTTAGTCTATGTTTAAACTTTATACAACAATGAAGTGTGAATATTGTGGAAACGGTTTCTCATGTCAAAGCAGTTTAGTTCGGCATATTCGTCAATATTGTTCTGTTCTTCATGACAACAATAAACGGAAGGCTGATAGTATGCCTTCTACAAGTGGTGTTGACAAAAACATTTGTGAACATTGTGGGAATGATTTTTCAAGTCAAAGCAATTTAGTTCGACATATTCGCCAATATTGTTCCGTTCTTCATAACAATAAACGAAAGAGCGACAGTGTACATGATTAAAACAAAAAACAGAAGACTGATAACGGAAACATTTGTGAACATTGCGGAAAAATCTTTTCATCATCACGCAACTTATTTCGACATATTCGTCAATACTGTCCCACTTTAAATAATCCAATTTCTTCTGGTAATAAAAAAATTCATCGACCAGTTGTTCAAAATGTGGGGGATGGTGTTGAAAAACTTTATCACGCATTTAAGAACAGGATAGCTAGTTACCGCTTTACTAGCCCTAAGACCCATATCGATTACTCCGATTTTCTGGAAGAAGTGAAGCAAAAGGTACTTGGAATAATTAATGAATACCTGGAGAAATTCAACACCCTTAAAATTAATTTCGAAGTGTTTGGGCTTTATGTCATACCTGAAAGGGAGATGTCTGACATAAAGTCATTTAATACCAAAAATAAAATAATCACTGTTTCATCAGACCTTCAAAATATTTTTGAGGAATTCGGGGAAGAGATGAAGCTGCAAGCATCTGAATTTCAAGAAAGGGACTCTGGTTGGACATTAAAGCACATAATGTTTCTGGATGTGAACATAAATAAATATACACCAATGTCTGCTTCATCGTATATTAAGTTACCCAAAGCCATAGAAGTAAAGAAAGCGGTTTTAAACATACAAAACACAGACAATGCATGTTTTGCTTGGTCAATTAACGCAGCAATCTCCCCTGCAGAAGGTGATCCAGTGAAAACAAATGCGTACCCACATTATAATACTTTACTAAATTTTAATGGATTAGAGTTTCCTATGAAACTAAAGGACGTCCCAAAATTTGAAAAAATGAACAACATCTCCGTTAATGTGTTTGGTATTGAAACAGAATTCAAGGATGGAAAAACAATTACAGAGGTGGTAGGACCATTACATTTTACATCATGTCGTCAAGCTACGCACGTTAATTTGCTACTTGTATCAGATAATACAGGTAGAAGTCATTATTGTCTCATAAAAGATTTATCAAAATTAGTATCAAGCCAAAAATCAAACCACAATGGACGGTTACATATTTGTGATGGGTGTCTACAATCATTTGAAAAAATTGAACATCTGAAAGCACATGAGAAAAATGACTGTAACCATATATGTACAAAAATACCAACTACCGATTTGAAGATAAATAAATATGGTGAATCGGTTCCTGAAAATATTCTTCAATTTATAAATTTTGAGAAACAATTGCCAGTCCCATTCGTCATATATGCAGATTTTGAAAGTTTGTTGAAACCCATCGATCATAATGAGCCTTGTGATGAAAAATCATTCACAGTTAAAGTATGTGAGCATGTACCATATTCTTTCGCTTTTTATGTGAAATGTAATTATGACGATAAATTCTCGAAAATTGTGACATATCGAGGTCCCAACGCTGCTGAAGTATTCTCTAAAAAATTGGATGAAACAGTTCTGGATTTATATAACACACACTTAAAACATGTTAAAGAAATGCTCCCTCTTTCGGACCTAGAGAAAATCGAATACGAAAATGCTGTGTGCTGCCATATTTGCAAGAAAGACTTTAAGCTTTGGGATACCAAAGTGCGTGACCACTGCCATCTAACAGGCCGCTTCCGTGGAGCTGCACATTCTATTTGTAATTTGAATTATAAAGTTCCAAAGTTCATACCAGTGTTTTTCCACAACCTGACAAATTACGACAGCCACCTGTTTATAAAAAAGTTGGCCTGTAAAAAGGAGAGTGTTTCCGTCATAGCCCAAACCAAAGAAAAGTACATCTCATTCTCCAAATCAATTCTTGTCGAAAAATCTACAGATGAGAAGAGACCTGATACATTCCTGAAATTGAAATTTGTAGACTCTTTTAGATTCTTATCCAGGTCCCTCGACAAACTAAGTCAAAGTTTGGAATCTCACCAATGTGTCGAAAGCAGAAAGTACTTTGAAAATGATGAAGAGTTTAATTTAATCAGACGGAAAGGGGTCTTTCCATATAATTATGTGGACTCGTTTGAAAAACTAGAAGAACCACAATTACCCCCAAAAGACAAGTTTTACAATGACTTAACAAATGAGTCTATCTCTGATGAGGATTATGACCGAGCTAATAAAACATGGAATACCTTCAAATGCAAAACGTTGGGAGAGTATGCAGATATTTATCTGAAATCGGATATTCTATTATTAGCCGACGTGTTTGAGAACTTTAGAAAAGTGTGTTTGGAACATTACAAATTAGATCCGGCTCATTATTTAACAGCCCCTTCTTTGAGTTGGGATGCAATGTTGCGTTATACCCAAGTTAAACTCGAACTTTTGACCGATGTGGATTCTCTACATTTCTTTAGAAAGGGGATTCGAGGAGGAGTGGCTCAATGTAGTAAAAGAAAAGCTGTGGCCAATAATCAACTTGTACCAAACTATGATCCCACAAAGCCAACATCGTATATTGTGTACTTAGATGCAACCAACTTATACGGAGCAGCAATGAAAGAACTCCTACCCACTGGTGATTTTAGGTGGCTTGAAAAAGAGGAAATTGAAAACTTCGAATGTTCGACAATTGAGGATGATTCACCAAAAGGTTATGTTCTAGAAGTTGACTTGGAATATCCACCACACTTGCACAATGACCACAACGATTTACCTTTTTGTCCAGAGCAAATGGCCCCTCCGAAAAGTAAAACTACCAAATTAATCCCGAATTTGCGTAATAAAGAAAAATATATCATTTACTACAAAAATTTAAAGCAGTGTTTAAAATATGGATTAAAATTGAAAAAAATCCATAGGATAATAGAATTTTCCCAATCTTCATGGCTGGGATCATATATTGAATTAAATTCAAATCTTCGAAATTCTGCTAAGAACGAGTTTGAGAGGGACCTATTCAAATTGTTTATTAATTCAATTTTTGGAAAAACAATGGAAAACGTCGACAAAAGGCAAAATATCAAGCTATGTTCGTGCTGGGAAAATAAAAAAGGTACATTAGGTGCAAGAGCGTTAATAGCCATGCCACATTTTAAATCCTGTTCGATATTTGATGAAAATTTAGTAGCAGTACATTTGGAAAAAGTAAAGGTCGTTTATGATAAACCACTCTACGTCGGATTTTCAATTTTGGATATTTCAAAGACTATCATCTATGAATTTCTATATGGTTACATCAAATCCATGTATGGGAATAAAGCAACTGTTTTGTATACTGACACCGACTCACTAATTTTGGAGATTTTCACTGACAATGTTTATGATGACATTAAAGAAAACATTCATTTTTTCGATACATCAAATTATAGTATTGACGACATCCATAACATGCCTAAAACGAAGTCTGTAGTCGGGAAAATGAAGGACGAGTATGCTGGAAGACCTATTGAGGCCTTTTATGGTACCGGTGCTAAAGCATACTGTGTTAAAGCTGGTGATGTCATGAAAAAGGCCAAAGGGATTTCCAAAAGTGTTGTTAAACATCAAATAGATTTTTCTGATTATGCCCAAATTGTTGAAAACGGTGGTATGATATTCCGAAAGATGTCTATATTTACCTCCAATTTACACACCATTCACACCGAATTAAAAAATAAAGTGGCACTATCTTCTGCTGATGACAAAAGGTATGTCTTACCTGGAGATGTTAGGACCTTGGCTTGGGGGCATCATCATCTAATTACTGGAAGTAGTGATAGAAAATTAGAGATTTTACTGAAATACGCTGACCGTTTGATGGAAATGGTAGAGCCTGAAGAAGGATGGGATAGTGTTGATTTGGATTTATTAGATTTGTAATTTATAAATAAAGAACATATACATTTTAAATTTTTTTATTTGTTTTACATACAAAGGTAATATAATAAATATAACATTAAAATTAACCGCATCTTTCCAATCCCCACTCACATATGTGGCATTTAGATTGTCTGCATGGAGGACCATCTACATGGCTATGCCATTCGGGACGATTGTGATGTACAAAACAAGGTAGTTGAATTTCGAGTTTGAAATTTTGTGTGTGTTCCCGTGGTAGTTTGTGCCATGTATACAGAAGCTCAACTGGACCAACTTTTTCAATTAGATACTGCAGTGGAAAATTCCGAAGTTCTTCCTCAGTAAAATCATACAAATTTTTACCATTCCTATGCTTATCTATCAACTCCCTCGTTAGACAATTCGAACAAGTCAGATCTTGAGACATTTTAAAACACTTGTATGTATTAATTTAAGCACGAGCGATGAACAACAAACTGCTATGTACCAAATTACAAAATGATTTATCTCGTGATTCATTTCAGTATTTGTACTATTATTAACAGTGGTAGGGGGTTTGCTATCGAGTTCCAGCCATTCTGAATCTTGAGTGGAATCATTACCTTTTCTTAGTTTTAGTTTATACATAGTACTGTTGGTGGGTATTGGATATCTGAGTGTTGCTGCATTAGTGGCTGCATACGGTTCCATTCTGCCCCATTTCGAAGGCCAGCTCTCATTTCGGGTTCCATTACTATCGAAGCATATAAACACTACTTTCGCGGTGTAAGGATGTTGTATAAAAAGAATACTTTGAAAAATTGCTTGTAAAGCTATGAATTGTGAAGCTATCATCGTAACATCTATAAACACACTAATGTTTTTTTAAATTGTTATGAATTTATATTCTATTATTGATGAGGGAGAGGGAGTATACATTTGATAAAGTGTTTTACTGAATCTATGTCAGGTTGGCCGAGTGGTTAAGGCGTCAAACTTAAGATTTGATTCCGTAATAGGAGCGTGGGTTCGAATCCCACACCTGACATTTTTTTCTTATCCCATAACTGATTTATACATCTGATTCCCTGTGGAGAAGGAGAGGGGCATATATATTTAATATAAAAATGAAATGAACTGAATCTATAAGTCAGGTTGGCCGAGCGGTCTAAGGCGTCTAAGTTCAACTATGATTCCCAAACGGGAGCGTGGGTTCGAATCCCACACCTGACATTTTTTTTTTCATATTCCATAACTATACATATAATTCTTCCCCTTCGTCACATTCGGAATCATATTCTTCCCCTTCGTCACAATCACAATCCTCGAAACATCCTAATATTTTAATGTAAGAATAGCTATCTTTTAGATTAAATGTTTCTTTAACACATTGAAGTTTATAACTATTCATACATTTTTGATCAACAAGTTTATCGTTTTCATCATAAAACTGGATTTTTATATAGTAAGAGTAACCCATGCTTCTAATTATAATTATGATCTTCTTACTGTAACATGTGGCGAGCAAATGAACGATGAGTCATAACATATGCCTTAATTAACTTGTCTAGACAAGATACATCCGGCGACATGTACATAAATGTTACACGTGATAACATCTGGTGAACAGATTACGACTTTGGGGTCAATGACACACATCTGGTTTCGATAATAAATAAAAATACATTAAATATGTTTCATTTTTTATTATGGCATTATAAAATTTTCATAAAGATAAAATACATTTGACAAAGAACACATACATTTAGATTTTAAATGATAAAAACATCGAGGTTCAGAAAACTGGAGCGGTGGATGGTCTTCTAACTCGTATACAGGTTTAGATGAGTATTTTCTTATGTATGAGGCCTTTTCTTTCCCCTTCACATAGATTATTGCTTCGGTTTCGACTAATTCTCGGACAATTTTCCCAAACTTGAAAAATGGAGTACACCCTTCATTCCAATTAATACAGTGATAATTATGTGTTAACCACTTCACTTGCTTCTCCAAATATGGTGGTAGGAGCTTTATAGAAAATGGAGGTTTAAAAATATAATGTGCTGTTTTATAGCCATTGTAGGCTGCCAGCTCCTTAACAATAAATTTATTTTTCTCCACTTTAAATCCTTGCACATCCAAAATTAAGGGCATATTTTTATATCAGCTAGTCTTCTAATCACATAAACTTTTAAACTATATATTTCAACTGCTTTCTTTAAGTCTACAAGTTTTTTCTGGTGTTCCCGCAACAACTTTCTATACTTTGATATCATTATGAACTAACTTGGTAGTCTGCATCACTTTCCTTAAATAAGTTAGACCTGTCTAACTATCTTTGTCATTGGATTATACCGGAATACGCGATCATGCAAAATTAAGCAGTATGCGGTAGTGTCTTTTGGAATATTTTCGCTTGTTTCAAATTCAATGCGCATGACAACTGATCCTGACTGAATAGTCTCCTTTTGACGAGAACAATCAATGTGAGTTATAGGTGCTATAGATTTGAATTCTTTAGGTGTAAATATAGGCTCGTTTCCAGTTTCATAGTATGAGTGGCGGAAATTTGAAAACATTTCATATAAAGTCGCAAATTTGTTATTTTTGAAATCCAAATATAAATCGTTGTAAGGATATCTCTCCGAATTTAAGAAAACTCTAACGTTACTAATATTACAATTATCAAATGTACTCATGTTGGAAGTTAGTTTATTTTTTTTATCAGTTTGTAACGCGAGAATTGAGTGTCGTGCAGTTTCCAACTTTATACTACTCTTCAAAGTATAATTATGTCTGGTGGTTTGTGGAAGTAAGGTGTATTCTATAATTTCCCAACTTCTAAATGGAATCAAAATTTCCAAATTTTTATCTAATATTTTCGTTAGCGCCAATTGTTGTGGTATTCCTACGGAGACATGTGGCACTCTCCAATAAAGCTTGTCAATAGTAATTTTTGGTTTTTCCGTATCATCGATACTAGTTACTGCGTCTAAGTCGTTACTACTCCGAATTAAGACTAATTCTTGCTTCATATTTAATATAATTTTTCTGTAATCCTCAAAAAAGCCCATTAACATTTTGAGTGGGATGCAAACATTAAATTTATCAGTATCCGGTATAATACTATCTTTAGGAAACCACCGAGTTCATATCGAATTTCTCTAAAGAGAAAACTGAAGGCATTATTTATTAATTTTAGCTTTGTAACTGGTTTCCCATCATCTTTCCTTAGATTTCCCTCTAAATATAGAAGACTATCGCATGGTAAGGTGTAGGTATCCAATTCTTGGATTGGGATTCTAATTTCATCATTGTAATTAAATTCAGTGGCTACGAAAGGTTGATAGTTATGGTACTCGAAGTCAATAATTGAATTATCGACTAGAGGTTGCTGCGTAACATCTAAAATGTCCATTATATGAGTACTTCAAGACCAAGAGACTGCAGAAAACTTTTGTTCTGAGGTGTTACTAGGTTAACACTCTTCTTATTACTGATTAAAAACTCATCCTTAGATTTTCTTTTATAACTGCGTTTAGATATTTGAGGAATATAGTATTTAGAATTATAGCGGACTACCATCGTTTAGGATTTCTTCAAATGCAGTCTGACTGTAACGGTTTCTTGGCGGAAATTGACAACATTCGAATCTTGATCGACTATTTTAACGGTAATTGAGTTGATTGTCTTAACGCTTACTGGAAAATATAGGACGTTTAAAGGTGACTCCACTATTTTATAGCCTGGAGCCACTGTTGGAAAGAACTGGTGGATTATGTGAACAGGACTACCATTAGAATAAGATCCAGTAGTAATATTGCAATCAATGCATAAAGCATTCACCTTAATTATTTGTACTGGAAAGTCAGATTCATTTAGTTCATTAGCTTTAAGAACTCTTTTCTCAAATCCCAACAGACGTCCTATGGAGTTTTCAGATGAGAAATCAATATCAACATTTGCCTTTATTTTAACCGCTGATGTATTGCGATTAGCAATAACATGAATAATATTGGGAGGTTCAATGATTTTTTGAAGATATTCGTTAAGGTCATCAATTTCATAAGCCCCAACAGGAATGGTTATGGTTATATTTCCATAAGTAAATTTGTTGTTTGTTTCATCAATGTTTGGTATTACATTAAAAGTTTCAAAATTCACCAAGCCAATAACGTAATCAAAATCGTCCTCCAAATATATTGGTGGATTGAAATCGGCGCTCAAGATGGAGGAATTTCCAGTAAGTGAAAATGTTAAAGACATGTTACACAATTCAAATGTATTTACGTAATAAATGAATTTTCCTTATTTACATATATTATATAAAAATTTTATACATAAATGTCCACAATTGTATGAATTATATGTTTGCATCTGATCATGATTATAGTTAACTTTATTCAAGCTACCATCACTAAAGAAATAACTTATTACTTCATTTGGTGGTCTTAAGTTTCCATAACTATCAAAATAGATTATTGAGTTATTATTCTTCACGTATGCTGTCCAATGAGTACCCGGACCTGATGATATATCCAAATTAATAATACCACATTCATTTTTTCTTATCTTTACTGGTAAAGTATTTCTCATGTATATTCCTCGAAAATTTGGGATATGTATTTTTTTTGCGTATCTCATTAAATCTATGTTTGTTAGTGCTCGATGAGGTAGCTTTATAGGGAGTTTTTTGAATATGGTGCTAGATATAATCCCATGCCTTTTTTATATGGTCTTAAGTATAAACCTTTTCCTACTGCAACTTGCTCCATAGCTAAGTTATGTCTTTTTTCTTCTTCTAGCTTCTGTTTTGCAGCCTTTGCGTCGTTAACAGCCTTTGCAATTCCCGCTGCGCCGCCACCAATATTTCCAAGAGCTCCCAATGCAGCATATAAAGGAATAAGAAAAGGTAGAAAACCACCAGTTTTTGGAATAGGAATTATTCGTTTTCTTGGTGAAGAGAGTTTATTTGTTCCTATTGATGATAAAGCTTGTTGTGCGACTTTAATAAGATTACTAGAATTACTTCCTTGAATACCACGTCGAGCTCGTTGTACTGCATTATTAAAACTTATCTTACGTAGCCCCCTACCACTCTTCTGCTGTTTTCTACGCATACCCATTCCAAGTTTAGTTTTAGCCTTCATAATGCCTGTTACACCTAAAGCAGCAATTTTTTCACCAATTGAAGAATCACCTGCTTTTAGCCGTTGATATGCTTTTTCAGCTAATATTTTATCAGCTTGATGTCTGTTGCTTATATCTTTTGAACGGGAATAAGCAATGTCGTGCTCTTTACAAAATTCATCTAATGGATTAACACCAGTATCACCTCTCGCAATTCTCTTAGATAGTTTTGTTCCTGGGCCACAATAATTGTAACCCGGTATATGCAATTCAAATGGTAGTTTATCAATAAGCTTATTAATAAATCCTGACCCTCTCTTTGCAGACTTTAGTTTACGATTAACTAAGGATAGGCTGTGTACAAGCATTATATAACTTGTTGAATGTCTTCTACAGAACTAATTTTTTTAACGATGTACAATCTTATATATAGCAGAGATAATGATTTATAACACAGTTCGTTAGATTTAGTTTTACAATGAAGATCGAAAAACAAAATGTTACATTACCTGTTATTAACCAAGATGAGTGTTTGTTAGAAAATAATTATCAAAAACATGGTGAACTATTTGGGGGTTCATCCAAGCGTGCATTGATCGTCGGATGTTCGGGTTGTGGCAAGACTAATTTACTTGTCACGTTACTGACACACCCTAATGGACTCAGATTTGAGAATGTTTACCTCTACTCAAAGTCCCTGTACCAACCAAAATACGAATATCTGAGGAAATTACTGAAACCAATGAAAGAAATAGGTTACTTTGAATTTAGTGATGGAGAAAATGTTATACCAGCTCAAGAGATCAGACCCAATTCAATTATTATCTTCGATGATGTAGCTTCATGTAATCAAAATATAATGCGAGATTATTTTTGCTTTGGGCGTCACAAAAATACAGACTGTTTTTATTTGTGTCAGACGTACTCATCGATCCAAAAGCAACTCATCCGAGACAATAGTAATTTAATAGTAATTTTTCAACAGGATAATACAAATCTGAAACATATTTATAATGACCACGTAAATGTCGATATGTCGTTTCAATTATTCAAAGATCTTTGCTCTCTGTGTTGGAAAGAGCCATTTGGATTTGTCGTTATAGATAAAGATTGTACAATAAATAGTGGGAGATATAGGAAAGGATTTGATAATTACATCAAGTTGTAAGAGTATATATAATACATTATGCGCTGAGTGAAAGGTAGTGCTTACTAATAATCCGAGGCGTAAAGATGGATAAAAAGTTAGCTAAGGAACTAATACAAACCAGAAAATCAGTGAGACAAAAATATCAGTCTCTAAAATCCGATGTCGCACAATCACAAATTCATTTAGAGAAAAGCTTCAAACCCATTACTGAACCATTGCAAAAATTATTGCAAAACATAAAATCAGAGGTCTCAATTAAAAAGGAATCTGATGAATTTAAGTCGGAGCAAAGTAGAACTTCTACCCCTAGAAAATCTCCAGTAAATATTTTAGACAAATATATGCCCGCATTGCCTATGACTGGACTTAGATTTTTGGAAGATACGTATCAATTTGACCCAACCCAACAATCAATCGTGGATGAGCAGAATAGTAGCGATTTAATTAATGATGAAGTTGATAAAAGTCGTGCGTATATGCAAGAATTATCAAAATCAAGGGCATATGCAGATTATTTGGAAGCGTACGAACCTTTACCAAGAACATATATTGATGAATCTATAACAGGGGATGAATCATCATATGATCGTACATATGGCATAACACACGATGTTGAAACTGAAAAATTTAAAATAGGTGATTCCGAATTAAAAATTGTTGGTAAAGACGTAAAAGTGAAGGACATAGTATATCCTGGTACCGTTGGGCTGTATGAATTACTGTTTAAGAAAAATCCTACAGCTTATAATAAATCAGAATTAGATCATTATATGGACATATTAAAACGTACTAATACCTATCGAAGAAATTTTGATTCTACAGAGCAAATTCAAAGCAATAATACTATAAAGTATAGAAATATCATAAGACCATATTTAATAGATAAAGGTTTATTGAAATCTACTATGATTCCAAGATCATCTTCATTTAGTAAACCACCACCTCCCAATACTAGATCTCAAAGTAGTATTCGTCCCAGATCTCAATCATTTAAACAAAGTGGGGGAATGTTGAACTTATCCAACAACAAAATTGATTATGTGTATTTTGATAATCCGAATGAGTTGGTGAATAGATTAAGACTTTTAGTAGCTTCCCAAATGGCTGGAAATAATGGACATAATAATGAAATTGTCTCAATACTCGAAGAACTGAGAGAATTAAAAATTATTAAATAATGGTCACACATCTATTTTCCTCACAGTATACATCCAGCTCTCATCATGCCTATTGATAAATTTGGTAGACATATGCTTGGCTATCGGTCAAAATCTTACCCCATAACATCACCTCCTTTAACTGCAACTGAAAATTCTGCGACCAGTCTATCCAGTCTTTGCCTTATACAAATTCGAGGTGTGGCAAAGAAAACATCAAACCATAAAACGCTAATTTATTACGTGTTAGATGGTGGTACTACAACATATACATTACCTATTTCGGGTACAATTGAAAGCATACATTTACCTTTGAATGTCACCATGTTTTTAAACAATGGTAATTATTATAATCAGGATAATAAAACGCTCAGTAAAGGAGATAATCTATCATTTCCACTTCCAAGTGTAGACCCAAAACCACCTCTTTTTGTTGAAATTGTACTGCGTTGCCCCTTAGTAAGAAATGAGTAAGATTAAAGAGGACGTAGTTAATGAATTACATAAATCAGCCAGGAAAAATTTTCGAAGGAGACATGTCATTGTTAAAGGCCTAAACGACCTTATACAAGCGGATCTTGTAGAGATGATCCCACATTCTAAAATCAACAAGGGATACAAGTATATTCTGGTTGTTATTAATGTATTTTCGAAGTTTGTTTGGTGTGAAGGTGTGAAAAATAAAACTGGAAAAGAAGTAACTCATGCAATGGAAAAAATCTTATCTCAGAATAAAATAAAGCCTAAAAATTTACAAACCGATATGGGTAAAGAATTTTACAACAAAGAATTTAAAGAACTAATGAATAAATTTAAAATTAACCACTACAGTACATATTCCAATTTAAAAGCTAGTGTAGTGGAACGTGTAAATCGCACTCTAAAAAATTTAATGTGGCGACAATTTAGTTTACAAGGAAACTACAAATGGTTAAATATTTTATCGGACATTGTAGAAAAATATAATAACGCTAAACACAAAACTACTGGCATGAAACCAATAGACGTAACGAAGAAAGAGGAACAGCATTTGCTCCAACATGTGTATAGCCATCTAAAAACAGTAGATCCACAGAAACAAAAATTTAAAGAAGGTGACTCGGTAAGAATAAGTAAATACCGAGAAGCTTTTTCAAAGGGGTATACTCCCAATTGGTCAAATGAAGTTTTTAAGATACGGAAAGTACGAAATACAAACCCCACTACTTATATTTTACAAGATCAGGAAGGTAAAGAATTTCAAGGAGGATTTTATCAGTATGAAATTCAGAAAGTAAAACACCCCGATATATATCTTGTGGAGAAGGTTTTACGAAGAAAACAGAACAAACTCTACGTCAAGTGGCTTGGTTTAAAAAATCAACATAATTCCTGGATTAATAAAAATGAATTAGTATAATATTATGTAAACTTATTCTAATTAAATAAAACAAATTTTATTTGATATATGTTGTTTTTATTTCAAATCTTTCATTAAATATATTACATCTGTATTTTGTATCTAAAATAGGATCAAGTAACTTTGAGGCTGTCTCGATTCTTCTACAAAAGCGAAATCTGTCCACTGCCAAAAATTCCCAATATTTTTTCCTAGCCATACTATAAGCAAAACTCCATGTAATTAGATGATGTTGTTTATTACACTTTTCATTAAACGTTACTTTCTTCATTACACTGTTGTACTACATACACTTTCAAAGACATCAGGGTAAGTATAAATTAATTCCAGAATCATGCAGATATTTTCACTTTTTGGATTATCTTCAGGTTTAAGTATATTTAGAGCATTTTCAATAATGTCACCGCTTTGACTTTGTAATCCTCTTCGTAAAATCTTGAAATAGTTTTCAAATTGTAGATTTTTTATCATCTCGATTCTGTACTTCACTAGGGGTAGTATTTCTATTAAACAACATACCGTTTCATATGCCAAATATATGTAGTTATCTTCTTTTGAAATCCTGATTACTCGAGCATTTGAAAACTGATCGAAATGTATGCAAATGTTTCCCTCATGTACTGTATCTGGTTTTTCATTGTAATACAGGAAATTCATGATTACTCCTTGATGAGTTAGAAATTTCTTCCAATCAGCTTCATTGAAAGTCACTTGGTCACCTTTGTTTCCAGATAACGTTATACAAGGTACATAACCAAAATCACATGAAATTCCCACCGAAACAAACTTGCACTTGGATTTATTCAAGTTATATTTTTCCTCACCAATTACTTTTGGAGTATTATCTTCTTTCTTGAACTCGGGTAAACTTGGTGAAGAGTCCAGCTGAGTCACATAGTGAGAGAAGAAATTTAAAGGTGCTGACATTTTGAAGACTAATACATGCTAGGAATATGTCATGAGTTATATATGCAGTTCCCCCACCACTAGAGATGTGTTTCATAAGCGATCGGTTGTAACATCTGTTCCACGCGTGATCATTTGATGTGTTGAACATGTGTTATATGATCCGGATGTCGTCTAGACATGAATACATTGACCCCACACGTGTGCATTAATTTGACACCACCGGAAACTAGACATGGGTCATTGACCTATGTAACCTGATCCGCCACACCTGTTCATTATTAACAGATATATGACACGTGTATATTGATGTGGGTCATTGACCTATGTAACACGATACCTATGTGTTTTAATTTGATACCGCCGGAAATATGCTTACATGTTCATACCACCAGTAACCCGATAAGAGTCATTGACCTATGTAACCTGATATGTATATTAATTTGATACCGCCTGATGAATTACAGGATGTTAATTTTATGCTGATTCATTGCAAAGGTCATTCATTTTCGTGCATAAACCGGATGTCGTCTAGACATGAATACAAACTTGTCCCGACAAGTTGTAACCCGATATGTGACATGTGTATGTAATATGTGTCATTGACCTATGAAACCTGAGCACATTAATTTGACACCGCCGGATGTGTAACCCGATATGTAATATGACACCGCCGAATGTGTAACCATATATGTGCATTAATTTGACACAACCGGAAACACGATATGAGCATTAATTTGATACCACCGGATATGTGTCATTGACCTATGTAACCCGAGCACATTAACTTGATACCGCCGGAAACCCGATATGTGACACGTGTGTGTAATATGACACCGCCGGAAACCCTATATGTGCATTAATTAGACACCGCCGGAAATACGATATGAGCATTAATTTGATACCACCGGATATGTGTCATTGACCTATGTAACCTGAGCACATTAATTTGATACCGCCGGAAACCCTATGTAACACGTGTGCATTAACCCCACCTTGAACATGAACATGATCACTGATCACAAATCCGGATCACTCAGCTTTCTCATTTCCCTACTACTTTGATATGTTCAAGAATAGCCGAGCTATTTGATGCCCATTGACGAAGAAGAAAACCGGCATTTTTTAGTATAGAATCTACGTCGTTAATTAATTTTAGAGCTGTATTTAAGTCATTAGCTCCTGAGAGCCAATCATCCATATAAAAGTCTGAAGAGATTGAACTAGATGCATTCGGAAAACAATTAAAATTTTCAATAGCTAATTGCTTAAGGCAACGTGTAGCTAAGAAACTTGCAGGTGCTGTTCCGTAAGTGACAGTATTTAACTTGTAAACTAATAAAGGATCCGAAGGTTCAAAACGCCAAACTATCCTCTGATAATCGCGTTCGCTTTCATGAATATAAACACATCTGTACATCTTAGCAATGTCTGCTGTAAAAATGATTGTGTAAATACGGAACCGTATTAAAATGGAGAAAAGTGATTCCTGAATGGAAGGCCCGGTTTTAATAGTATTATTGAATGATAAGTTAGTTGAAGTTTTGGCAGAACGACACGCAGTTTAGTAGTGGCTGAAGTTTCTTTATGAACACCATGATGAGGTAAATAATTGACTTGACGACAATGAACATTATTACTCTCGGTATCGCTACAAACTGGTGACATATGTCCTAAATTTATATATTCTCGAATAAACTGAGAGTATTTGTCCTTCAGCAAGCTATCCTTGGAAAATTTCCTTTCTAGCGTCTGAAAACGCTGGATAGCCATGTTTCGCGATTCGCCTAGCTGTCTAAGATTTTCTTTAAAAGGTAACCTTACAATAAATTTACCGTCATGTGATCGTTCAAAATTATCGACAAAGTGTTTCTCGCACTCACGTTCTTCCTTGGAGAAGATAACGTTTTTTTGAGTGCATTCTTCAACGTGCCAAAAGGCTGTTAACTGTTCCTCAATTTTCGAATTACTTAGCGAATCTAATGGAGAACTAAAATTACACTGAACTGAAGTTTTCTTATCCTTAACAGATTTATTATAATTTCCCAAAGGTCCTGATATAATCCAGCCTAATTTAGTATTTTGTAAAATTGGCTGATTAGGTCCCAATTTGACTTGACCTGATAATAGAAGTTCATAAAAAATATTACAACCTAACAGCATTTGAATTGGTTGAGAATAATTATATGTTGGGTCTGCGAGTTTAAATTCCGAAGAAACATTAATAATAGAAGCATCAAATGAATATTGAGGAATGTTATCAGTTATTCCATCGATAACCAAAAATTGAATATCAAATTTATCATCTGAGACAGTTGACTTAATAGTGGTATTTACTATTTTTGTAATGTTAGTTGTAACTGAATTTATACCCACTACAGGTAGTTTAACTTTATTCGTCGGTAATTGTAATTCATGGCACAAACCTGCAGTTAAAAAACACGATTGTGAACCATTATCTAATAAAGCCCTGCATAAGATGGGATTGCCATCACTATTATAGACATATACCTGTGCAGTAGACAGTAAGGCAAAAATATTATTGTAAGAAAAATTTACTAGAGTTCCCGGTTGATTAGAGCAGCTCACAATGTCGCTTGAATCAACCGTAGAGACGGTAAAGCTACGGCTATATGTTTGAGTGGTCCCGCTTATGTCGCTTGTTTGATTTACGTTATTTTCGTTAGCGGTATTTTCATTTTTAACTTCATCTTTACCTTGATTACAAGCTACAGGCTCATTCACATTGTAAGTATTGCTTGTATTCTGTTTATTCAAATGCAACAACGTATTATGTTTTTTATTGCAAATGCGACATGTACCAGAAAAACAGTCTCGGCCTTGATGACCTAGACGCAAACAATTTGTACAGGCTTTTCTCTTGCGTATTTCAGTTAATCTTATTGAAGTTGTTAATTTTAAAAATTCTTTACAGTGATTGATTATATGATTATCATTGCAATAAATGCAAGTAATCTGTTTATTGGTTGCTACATGAACCTGAAACTTATTATGATAAGACCTTTTCTGAGAACCTTCTACAGAACTGTGATCAACCGATTCTAGAATTTGGCAACGATTGGTCAAAAACTCTAAAAAGCTATCAATAGAAGGTGAAACAATATTAATAGTCTTAGCTTCCCAATCTTTTTTAGTGTTCATATCAAGTTTAGAAGTGAGTAGATATATTAGCATCGTATGCCAGTGTTGAACAGGCTCCTTAAAATTTTTCAAAGCACGGTAATGTTTTAAGAAGCTATCGAGAAAGCATCTCAACGAGCTATGAGAGTCTCGAATAACATTTGTAAGCTCAAAAACGCCTTTCATATGAGCTCGGATTGCATATCTTTTATTTTCGAATCGTTCGATCAGTAAATTCCAAGCAATGGGATAATTCATATCAGTTATCTCTAATGAATCGATGACTTTACTTGCCTCACCTTTTAAAGCAGCTTGTAAATGATAGAATTTTTGAACATTACTAAAACAAAGATTCTTGTGAACGAGAGCCACAAAGGTATCGTGAAAAGTGGACCATTTGTCATAATTATCCTCAAAGACAGGTAGAGGTAAAGGCGCCAATTGCAAATTAGACGAATTTGAATTGTTTGATGTATTGTTATAAGTTGTATTCTTTGATTGTGTTGATTGAGACTGTGCATGTAGTTTTGCTTCGTAGTCTTGCAATATTTGTTTAGCTAAGGCTACGTTGCTAAAATATTTGCTCTCGTCTTTCCTTTCATTAATCTGAGCAGCTGAATTATCAAATATTTCTATTTCCGATTGAATGTCAGAAAATATGATCAAAGTAGTGTAAAAAATAATGTCAATGGTTGTCATAATAAAAAATTGATTTTTGTTACTGAATAGAATATTAGCTGTTTGTATTTTGATATACCTTGCTGTTACAAGAAATAAGTCGTTTGTATCGTAAAATAAACAAGTTGTAATTCAACAAATGTGTATTTCTAGCCTTTCATTCCTGTATTAGAGAATCAGCAAATCATCAACATTCAAGATTCAGCGGAAGTTTGTGATATTGAAGAGCAAAGCCGCGGATCGCACAATAACCATAAATAGAAAATATGATTTTTTGAGAAAGAAGGTGTTATGACTATTGTGAAAGTAAGATTGTCATTTGCTGTGTTTGCAAGTTTAAATCCGGGACATCATGTGTATATCTCTGAGGTAGGTAAACTATATAGGATATTCTCTTTACGCAATGAGTTGGAAAATATAGTCGGAAAAGGCGTGACAAATTGCTATATCATTGCAAGTTGGCAAAACTTGAAGAAGGCAAATAGCGAGGAAAGTTATACCCCTAGCTCCAATATGGCTGAACCGATTCTTTTCTATTCAGTTAGCTGGACGCAGTGGGTTTTTACGCAGTCGGGTTTTTGTTTGCAATGAATTTTATTTATATTCATTGTGTTATCATTACATACAAGTCAAGATAATTCGACATTCTTACAGTCCATGGTCCATAGTCTAGCATACAAACCTCGGCAAAGACTTAAGAGGACAAGCAAAAATAACGGAGAAATAAGATGATAATAATTATTTTCTTTTTAAAGAAAATAGATAGAATAATATGAAGAATCACGAAATCATAAGAAATTATGGTTATAGGAAAATTGCCGAAATAAGAACAGTATTGTTGAAAAATACCAACCATACGTGACGTTTATGTAAGTAGCATGTCTAACGTGTACGGTGATGGATAATCAAAATGGCCATTAATATTAAATAGCTCTTTATATTTTTCTACCATGTTTACATTTTCATCCAATCCGTAATACTTATGAAATAAGATGTTGCACATGTAACCAAATAAAACGTAACGAATAAAATCGTAAGGAATTTTACCAGGTAACTTGTCTTTCAGAATACGACAAATTTTAGTCGCAGTTTACAAACTGAAGCATGCAGTACAATAGTCCCATTTTATATCTTGAGGATTTTTGCATTCGTTGAACCTTCTAGCTACTTCGTGGCTCTCCCTTTCATTGTAAATTTTTTCTAAATTAATCAGATATATGTCGCAAAATAAATCTAAAACTTCATCTTCAAATTCAATATATTGCTTTTGCTCGACTGTTTTAAAAGGATCGTTACATATTTGGCATAATTCACAAATAAATTTAAAGTTTTTGTTGCTTACATGTTCAAAAGCCACGGTTAGATTAGAACATATTTCATAATGATACCATCTACTACAACAATCGCATCTAACATATTTACTTTTTGCAGCGGAACCACATTTTACACAATGTTTAGATATATCTTCTGAAGACATGAGAAGAATTTTCTGGATCGTACATCTAAAATCTTCTGGATTAAATTGAACTGCCGCGGTATACTTCTTGAAAAAAGCATCCATGCTATCACATTTTGATATTTCTGCAATAAAATGTATTACATATATGCCACACTTAAACGCATCTCTTTGTTTAGGATATAATGTCTATCTCGAGTTGTTAAAAATTTTCTTACCTTTCCAAACATTTCATCATCTTTTATCCCGGGTTGAGAATTTAAGAAATGTATGAGTTTCTTCTTGATGTCCAAAACAATAAGGGTCCAATGACAGTTATTGACATTATAGGGTATTAATATTAAATTGAATTTTTGAAAGCTCATGGTGTAACGAAGTGATTTTTTCGTTACTAAGTTCCTGTTTAAAATAATATTATTCGACACACCCCGTATAGAATTTAATTATTATTTTCCGCAGTGTTATATTATTTTTACCTGTGACCAGTATTTATTTTGATTTATAATATAACCTGTCCTGTTATTAATAAATCCGTAACTAATAAAAAGCACCAGATAGTTGTAAATAATGTAATTACCGAAATTAATTATTAAAAACCTGTTCTTAACAAATAATTATGATCTGTACATTATTATCACCTATACCCAGTTAAATAAGATAACCAGCCTGGCTGTTATTTAATTAATACATAACTCCGAAATTAAGTGAACGCAAACCAAGCGCGCAAATATCTACAAGTGAAGTCCACACCGACCGTTGAAATCAGTCTGCCTGCCCGAGCCAACGCGTGTAGTTGGGTGTGAACGAAGAACGCTAGCAATTACAGCGTCGTACTACGTCACTTAGCGTCCAGACGTCAGTAAAACGTCACACTGTAACGTAGCGCTACCCCACCACGCAGCAAGACTGTGAATCTGTTTCTATTCCAGCTTTTGGGTAAGCCAGCTGCCGGTCTATGTTATATACGAGGGATGAACATCGGATATAACGTATACGTACGCAGCGCAGTTTACTGTACTGTATTAATATATTTCATTTCAGTCTGCTACTGTCGTCTGAAGGAGCTTCCTGTAATATTTTCTTATTCCAGCTTTGAGTAAGTTAGCTGCCGGTCTATGTTATATACGAAGGATGAACATCGGATATAACGTACACGTACGCAGCGCAGCTTACTGTATTAACCGTACTTTCATTTCAGCCCGATACTACCGTCCAAAGGAGCTTCCAGTAATATTTTCTTATTCCAGCTTTGAGTAAGTTAGCTGCCGGTCTATGTTATATATAAGGGATGAACATCAGATATAACGTATACGTACGCAGCGGAGCTTACTGTACTAACCGTAACTTTCTTTCTAGCCCGAGATATCTAGCAGCCGACTAGATCCAGCATAAGCCTAGGTGTGACCTGTTACGGTACTAATCATAAACTTATTTTTCAGTACGCGAGACCCAGGCCGCCAGGAGCATCCTGTTACATTCCATAATACGACTGTTTGTTGATGCTGTGCAATAAGCCAAGTCTGTACACTGCACATATCCTGTTTTGAGAATTGCATGTTTGTGGTATTTGCTTCTGCTAATCCTGGTATCCATACACCGCTTTGCCGTTAGTTCGTAACCGTTAGTTAACCGCCTGCCCACCTTGCTTGATATTCGCAACGCTGTGCTTTACCGTAGTCTGTGCTTTGGAATTGTTAGAATAGATGTACACAGTGTAAATAGCTTTTTCTTAAGCCTTGGTAATTGTGATTGTAATTAGAATAGAAAGCTTGTAGCCTAGTAACCATATTTTAGTCCTGTAAATATACTGAATAAATCTAATTGTGACATCAACCTGTGCTTTTAATCCGCAACAAAGTCTAATTTTCCCAACGACCCACTGGAATCTTCCGTTTCTTCACTGTAGCTGCCTGAGTAGTGGTGTTTCTGCACTATAAACGGAAACTGGCGCCCGAGTAAAGCACCGCCGTCGACTCGAGTGCCATAGTGATACTTCGGCCATTTTGCCTACAAACCGAAGTACGTCACAAAAATGGCGCCCGAGCAGGGACCCTGGGAAAATTAGTGAAGATTTAGGATTGTTTACATTCGGCAGGAGCCGAAAGCAACTGGATTTGGACCAAGTGACACCAGTAGGCAAGTGAGGTGTCATTTTTGACATAACCGACCACGAGGAACCGTTTCCGACCATCGCCGAACCGCTACGATCATTCCCGAAGGAGTTATAATAACCCAGGGAAGGATTTTCGACAAGAGAAGAGTTCCAAGCGAGCTGCCAAGCAGACCAGATGTCCGTTCATCCAAGAAGACCGACCTGTACCCGAAGTTACCCGTACAACGAAAAATCGAGTAGGGTATCCTTTTCGAGTAAACCAGACCCAAGGATTCGATTGCCAGCATTCAGGACACTCACCGCCTAGCCATTTCGTAGAGAGGTTCACTGTTCCGTCCGTCGAAGCCAGAACCAAGTGAAACAGATAGAAGAAGTGTCCCGCAGCACGAAACACCGCCGAGACCGAGTTTTGTCACCGGTCCGGGACCGTCCCCGGAATTTCAATCGACAAAATCGACCAGGCTTGTGACTCCTCGTTTTATAGTAAAACAGGGGTGGGGAATCGAAACCCGTAGGAATTTTTGGAATCCGACCAGCCGTTTTGGATATAACACTTCTACGCAGATATTAAGTATCAGAACGAGACCAGAAGTGACACGAGCAACTACCAGCACCGCCTGATCCTGAATCGTGAGAACTCGTGCCATTCCGCTCCAGCTCGTCCGAAACCAGAGGAAAGACAGACCTGACGTGTGACCCCTCCTTTTCGAGTAACTCGAGGGCGCAGAATCCGAATCTGTCACTACCAGCCGGCTTAGAAGACCCACTTGGGAGATAGCAGTTAACAGTCAGTCTCCAGACAGCAAGACGAGCAGTTGACCCTCGAACCTCGAAGAAGAGTGACTTTCCAGACCGCCACCAGAACAGCTGACACCTGAAACTCGAGTTGACAGTCAGTCTCCAGACCGCGACCAGAGCAGTTGACCCCCCGGACATCGAAGAAGAGTTGGCCACTAGACCCCGAAGAAAATAGTTGACAGCTCGACCACCAGAGTTAGTCTCCAGTCCGCCACCAGAGCAGCTGACAACTAGACCTCGAAGAAAAGTAAGTCTCGAGACCGCGACTAGGACAGTTGGCCGCCAGACTTCGAAGAGAGCAGTTGATAGACAGACCGTGACCAGAACAGTAAATCCAAGATGCCCGAGATAGATGAGAAAGAGAACCCAGCCAGTGGCTCTAAAGAGGAAACCATAGGCCCCGACTCCGGAGATTTCCGGCTGAGCTGGATCTACAAGCTCAAGAAGGAGGAGATTGACGAGGAACTAGGAAAATTTGGTCTCTCTCTAACCGGAACAGTGGACGAAAAGAAGAGACGGCTGGTGAAATTCCTAAAAGAAGGATGTGCCTCACCGAGAATAAGTAACGACCGACCTGTCTTTCCGCTACCACCACCACCAGTAGTCGTTTCCGAACCGTCACCTGTCAATAATCCTCACATACCGCCTCCAGCCCCACCCACTGACGATGCTACATTAGATCCTCTACAGGTCCATAAATGGAATATCCATTTCAACGGAAAAGGGGACCCCGCCGCATTTTTGGAACGGATAGAGGAGATATGTGTATACACGAGGATCCGTCCAGGCCAACTTCTACCCGTTCTACCCAAATTACTACAAGGACCCGCTTTGTTATGGTACCGGAATAACAAGACGCACTGGAACACTTGGGACGATTTTATTAAGGACTTCCGCATCTTTTACTTCCCGGTAAATTATCTAGAGGATATAGAAGCCGAGATAGGCCGCCGTCTCCAGAAACCAGAAGAACCCGCGATGGCCTACGTTACCGATCTACAAACCCTGATCCGACGACATGGAGAAATCTCAGAAGCCCAGAAACTGAGATGGGTATACCGCAACCTCCTACCTGACTACCGCCAGTATATTCGAAGGCCCGACTTTACCAACATGTCCACACTGACCGCCAAGATCAAGGAGTTTGAAGTATTGCGTCAGGAGGTCAACCAAGTTTACAATAAGAAACCCGCTCGTTCATCCGGGAATAACGGCCACCAAGAGCAAGTGGACGTTCGACCCACAGCCGCGCAGCGAGAAACCCGGCCCGAAACAAAAGCACGTGCGCAAACACAACCCACACGCACTTCCACACCAGAGGAGCGACCCTCCACGTCAAGAGCCTCCACCGCAAATACCAGCCCCGGCTACGACAGACACAATATCTGTTGGCGTTGTGGAAAAAGTGGCCACTTCAGGACCCAGTGCAGATCAGCGCCCCGACTATTCTGTTCAAGATGTGGAAAACAAGGCATTATGACCCGAGACTGTCAATGCCCTAGGACGGAGAAAACTGGATGAGAACTGCACCGAACCGAGGCCAGTACAGTTCCGTAGTTTTGAAGCCTCGGAAATCGCTGCAACATCCAACTATGACAACCGACCGCACGTACCAGTACGCATCCGCGCCAGGACTTTCACCGCACTCATCGACACTGGAGCAGTCCGCTCCTATGTAGGCAACCAAGTCACCAGATACTGCGACCAGATAGGCATCCAGCACCAGACTGTCAACACACCGCCCGCTCAGTTAGCCAATGGAAGTGTAGCTATCATTTCTCAAAGCTACCAGTTGAAGTTCACCATCGGCCAGAACCAGTTCGACGAATGCCTATTGTACCTTGACAACCTATCGTCCGACATAGTACTAGGAATGGACATACTGAGCAAGTATAACTTCATGATAAACCCGAAAACCGTCACCGTCTACCTGAATGAGGAAGTGATATCCCCGCCTCCAACGATACCAGCAAGTCCGCCAGGAGGGATATCGTTGACCTTAACACCCAGCGAAGAGAACCGACTGAAGAGCTTTCTGGACACCGAACTACCCGGTTTTCAAGACATCCATGGCACCACCGGATTAATACTGCACCACATCCGCCTGTCCCAACCAGATCCAATCAAGCAAAGGTACCGACCTCAAAACCCAAAGATGCAGAGTGTAATAAACCAGGAGGTAAAAGATATGTTGAAAAATGGAATCATCGAACCATCAAATAGCCCATGGAGTTCACCAGTGGTAATAGTCCGTAAGAAGGATGGTGAACCCAGATTTTGCATTGATTTTCGCAAAGTCAATGACGTAATGCCATACTGGACAAACTCCGAAAAGCTCGCTACATATCCAGTATCGACTTGAAACAAGGATACTGGCAGATACCGCTCTCCGATGACAGCAAACCCATCACCGCTTTCACGGTACCCGGTAGAGGCCTGTTCCAGTTCCGAGTCATGCCTTTTGGACTACATTCAGCACCCGCAACGTTCCAAAGATTGCTTGACCGAATCATCGGTCCAGACATGGATCCATATGCCTTTGCCTACCTGGATGACATCATTGTATTGGGAGAAACCTTCGAAGAACACTTAGAAAACCTGCGAGAAGTATTCCGCCGCCTCCGAATGGCCAACCTACAACTAAACCCTGAGAAGTGTCAGTTTTGCAGAAAATCCCTCAAATACTTAGGACATGTCGTCACCGCCGAGGGAATCAAAACCGACCCTGACAAAGTAGAGGCCATCCAGAAATTCCCGACACCAAGGAACATCCGAGAAGTACGCCGATTTTTGGGAGTCGCCTCATGGTACAGACGATTTGTGCCCACTTTCTCCCAGATTGTGACCCCATTAACTCGACTACTCAGGAAGAATCACCGCTTTAGATGGACCACCGAACAAGAGGAAGCTTTCACAAAGTTAAAAACCTGTCTCACCGAAGCCCCAGTATTAACCTGTCCAGACTTTGAGAAACCATTCACTCTGCAGACCGACGCATCCGATCAAGGACTCGGAGTAGCACTGACCCAGAACATCGATGGACATGATCGAGTCATTGCATACGCGAGTCGAACCCTGAATCCTGCTGAGAGGAACTACTCTGTCACCGAACGAGAATGCCTGGCTATCGTGTGGGGAGTGGAGATATCATTTGACTGTCATAACCGACCACCAGTCCCTCCGTTGGTTGCACTCCATTAAAAGCCCTGCAGGACGACTAGCCAGATGGAGTATCTTCCTACAACAATATGACTTCGAGATCAAGTACCGGAAAGGAGTACTAAACCGAGTGGCCGATGCCTTATCCAGACAACCACTGACAGGACCATCTTCCGCCCCGGAAGATACAGAAGAACTATGCATTGTTGCTGAACCGCCGAACTGTTCTTGGTATCAACGGAAAAAGATGGAAGTCGAGAGAAACCCTGAAGCTTTTCCGGATTACTGTATACGTAATGACCGGCTATTCCGACACTTCTGGGATTCCAGTGACTTGACCGAACCTGACATGGCTGACCCCTGGAAATTGTGCATTCCTGCTCCACAGCGACCGATGGTACTGCAAGAAAACCACGATGCTCTATCCGCTGGACATATGGGGATTGCAAAAACCATTGCTCGGGTGGCCCGCCGTTATTACAGGCCCGGAATGTTCCGAGACATAGCAAAATATGTCAGAAGTTGTATGCAATGTCAGCGATACAAACCTTCGCAGTAACAAACCCCTGGGAAAATGCAACCGTCCGTCAACCGCAAACCCTGGGAAACTGTAAGCACTGATTTTGTGGGACCGCTACCTCGATCCAGCAAAGGAAATAACTACATAGTAGTATTTCAAGATCGTTTTACCAAATGGATCCAGTGCCGAGCTATACGAAGTGCCACCGCCCGGAACGTAAGCCAAGCCTTATACGAGGAAATCATCACCCGATTTGGATGTCCCAAAACCGTAATCAGCGATAATGGGACGCAATATGACAGTCGAGTGTTCCGCACCTTGCTACAAGACTTTGGCATCCAGCACCGTTTTACCCCACCGTACACTCCGCAAGCCAACCCAGTAGAACGAGCAAACCGTACCATCAAAACCATGATAGCTCAGTACTGCGAACAGGACCATAGAAAATGGGATCTCCACCTGCACGACTTTCAACTGGCCATCAACAGCTCCAGACACGATTCTACCGGATTCTCACCAGCATACCTGAATTTTGGAAGAGAACTGGACCTACCGAACACCCTCTACCAGACTGCAACCAGAAACCCCACGGAAGAACCGTCAGACCAGAACAACATCCCAGAGACACATACCGCCCGCCTGGAAAAACTGCAGGAAGTTTTTCAACTCGTCCGAGTTAACCTAGCACAAGCTTTCACGTCTCAAAGCCGGTACTATAACCTCCGCCGCCGCAAATGGCGCTGCCATGTCGGAGACCGGGTCATGAAGCGCGAAAATCCACTGTCACCCGCCGCCAAGGGTTTCGCCGCCAAACTGGCTCCGAAATACTCCGGACCGTACACCGTAACTCACGTGATTTCGCCGGTGGTATATAATTTGAAATCGGATACCGGGAGGAAGCTACTTCACATCCATATTAAGAATCTAAAGTCTTGTTTTCATTCTAGTGACAACTAGAACCCCGCCCGCATCACCGAGCCGCCACCACGGAGAAGCCACCGCCATGGATACCAGTCCACTACCCGTCACACCCCAAATTTCACCGCAGAGCAGCCGCACCCAAGGCATCCGTCCCCTGTCACCAACCCAAGAAGTGACCGAGTCGACCTACCAGCTCACCACCGCCGATACCTCCGATGACTCCTCGATGGACTCCATCATCTCCCGTCTCTTCCGAGACCCCTCCAGTGTCCCGAGGAAGCCCACATCGCCGTGTATATACCTGGAACAGGAAGAAGCCCGACTCCAACGACGAAGACAAAGCACCCGGTATCTACCCGCCTCAACCAGTCCCCTGTGCTGGAGATGTGCGACGACCGGTCACCTTCGCCAGAATTGCACCAAGCCATTCGTTATGTTTTGCTCCCGGTGCAGACGAATAGGAATCCTGTCCCGAGATTGCCCCTGTGAAGACCGCATCCCACCGGCCATCCGTCAACGAAGTTTTTCCCAAGAAAGACGATGCCACACCTGTAGGAGACCTCCCACCGCAACTGTCACATCCATTGGGACACAATGTAACCTGCTGCCGTAAGAAGGAGAGCCGCCGTTACCAATTTATTAAAAAAATTTTAGTTTGAAGAAAAGTTTTTTCTAAATTTAATTTCATTCCGCCTCAGGAATAATTACCAATTTAATTTCATTATTTTCCGAAAATTATTTTATTTCCGAAATATTTAAAGTAAGAAGAAAAAAAAAGAATCTTGTAGTCTTCTTTTTTTTTATCCGAAGTAAGAGGGGGGGTGTAACGAAGTGATTTTTTCGTTACTAAGTTCCTGTTTAATATAATATTATTCGACACACCCCGTATAGAATTTAATTATTATTTTCCGCAGTGTTATATTATTTTCACCTGTGACCAGTATTTATTTTGATTTATAATATAACCTGTCCTGTTGTTAATAAATCCGTAACTAATAAAAAGCACCAGATAGTTGTAAATAATGTAATTACCGAAATTAATTATTAAAAACTGAACGCAAACCAAGCGCGCAAATATCTACAAGTGAAGTCCACACCGACCGTTGAAATCAGTCTGCCTGCCCGAGCCAACGCGTGTAGTTGGGTGTGAACGAAGAGTACGCTAGCAATAACAGCGTCGTACTACGTCACTTAGCGTCCAGACGTCAGTAAAATGTCACACTGTAACGTAGCGCTGCCCCACCACACAGCAAGAATAGCTGGTCCGACTCACAGAGGAAAGAAGGCAGTACATCGCTGACCACGCTGGAGATCAGACGTACATCACCGAAAAATAATTATAATACCGTTCCGCCGACTTCAAGAGATTCAGTAGCTGCCGATCACCGTTCCTGTCCAGAAGTGTCCAAGGAAGCAGAAGTAAGTAAGGTATACAGGTGGAAATTGTAAGTGAGGACTTGGCTATTGTAGAGTATTAAAATTCTGCGCTAATTTTGTATTCTTTTCAGCTTTGAGTAAGCCAGCTGCCGGTATATGTTATATATGAGGGTCCGAACATCAGATATAACGTATACGTACGCAGAGTAGCTTATTGTATTAATCATACATTATTTTCAGTTCGCTTACTGCCGTCCAAAAGAGCTTCCTGTAACCTTTTCTCTTTCCAGCTTTTGAGTAAGTCAGCTGTCGGTCTATGTTATATACGAGGGATGAACATCGGATATAACGTATTCGTACACAGCACAACTTACACTGTACTAATCATAGTTTACTTTCAGCCCGCCATTTCCGTCCGAAGGAGCTTCCTGTAACCTTTTCTCTTTCCAGCTTTTGAGTAAGTCAGCTGTCGGTCTATGTTATATACGAGGGATGAACATCGGATATAACGTATTCGTACACAGCGCAGCTTACACTGTACTAATCATAGTTTACTTTCAGCCCGCCATTTCCGTCCGAAGGAGCTTCCTGTAATCTGTTTCTATTCCAGCTTTTGGGTAAGCCAGCTGCCGGTCTATGTTATATACGAGGGATGAACATCGGATATAACGTATACGTACGCAGCGCAGCTTACTGTACTGTATTAATCATATTTCATTTCAGTCTGCTACTGTCGTCTGAAGGAGCTTCCTGTAATATTTTCTTATTCCAGCTTTGAGTAAGTTAGCTGCCGGTCTATGGTATATACGAGGGATGAACATCGGATATAACGTACACGTACGCAGCGCAGCTTACTGTATTAACCGTACTTTCATTTCAGCCCGATACTACCGTCCAAAGGAGCTTCCAGTAATATTTTCTTATTCCAGCTTTGAGTAAGTTAGCTGCCGGTCTATGTTATATATGAGGGATGAACATCAGATATAACGTATACGTACGCAGCGGAGCTTACTGTACTAACCGTAACTTTCTTTCTAGCCCGAGATATCTAGCAGCCGACTAGATCCAGCATAAGCCTAGGTGTGACCTGTTACGGTACTAATCATAACTTATTTTTCAGTACGCGAGACCCAGGCCGCCAGGAGCATCCTGTTACATTCCATAATACGACTGTTTGTTAATGCTGTGCAATAAGCCAAGTCTGTACACTGCACATATCCTGTTTTGAGAATTGCATGTTTGTGGTATTTGCTTCTGCTAATCCTGGTATCCGTACACCGCTTTGCTGTTAGTCCGTAACCGTTAGTTAACCGCCTGCCCACCTTGCTTGATATTCGCAACGCTGTGCTTTACCGTAGTCTGTGCTATGGAATTGTTAGAATAGATGTACATAGTGTAAATAGCTTTTTCTTAAGCCTTGGTAATTGTGATTGTAATTAGAATAGAAAGCTTGTAGCCTAGTAACCATATTTTAGTCCTGTAAATATACTGAATAAATCTAATTGTGACATCAACCTGTGCTTTTAATCCGAAACAAAGTCTAATTTTCCCAACGACCCACTGGAATCTTCCGTTTCTTCACTGTAGCTGCCTGAGTAGTGGTGTTTCTGCACTATAAACGGAAACTGGCGCCCGAGTAAAGCACCGCCGTCGACTCGAGTGCCGTAGTGATACTTCGGCCATTTTGCCTACAAACCGAAGTAAGTCACAATGGTATACGGAGAAAAATGTTTATAATAATTTTCTTTAGAAAAAAGTACTTGACCTGAAACGGTGTCAATATAATGAATAGTAGAATTGTTCTTTAAAATGGTAAATGCTGCTGCATCTATACAATAATCTGTAAGCCACCTGCTGGCTTTATTTTCAATTATCAAGTTGTAGATCATTATTTTTGGTCGAAAACAAAGTATAATAATCTATACTATTTAATTTGATGCATGTGTCCTTGTATTTGTATATTCCAATCATAACAACAAATAATAATTAACATTAAAAAATAAACCATTTTTCAGGATTCTATCTGAACACTCCATTCCGTCTTATCAGATAAAGTAGTTACTTCCGAATGTTCAGATACATCAGTATTTTTTTTTTTTTTTATAAATACACCACATGTAATTACGACCCCCTTTATCCCAGAAGGCTGAGCCTTGTGCGGGAGGGGGCTACACATTTAAAGACAAGGGACACACATCCAATATCCGTGTATAATGGAAAAATC
Organism: Rhagium mordax; assembly: GCA_963680705.1. Classification (NCBI taxonomy): domain Eukaryota; kingdom Metazoa; phylum Arthropoda; class Insecta; order Coleoptera; family Cerambycidae; genus Rhagium; species Rhagium mordax. The sequence continues at coordinate 26,499,443 of OY796664.1, forward strand.
CCTCTCACAGTATTTTCCATTGCCACGACCGAGATTCGAACCCGGGACTTTTGGGTGAGAGGCAGGTACTCTACCATCTTGACCATCAGTCATATTACAGTACTACATTCAAAAATATTACCATTTGTTTTAGTTTCCTTTTTTTCTAATTCGCTTATTGTTTCTGAATTATTTTGAAAATATCGACAAATATTAATTTTGCTAAAATGATTTGGTTTGTTCTTTTTAGTTGAACGCCAAGTTTCTATTGCTAATGGTTTGTCTACCTCTTCTTCTATTGTAGTTTTATAATTAGTGGCAATTCGTTTGGAAGTTGTCTTTCTTCTTGGATTATTGTTTATATTTAAATCAGCTTTTATTTGAATAGAAATATAATGTTTCAAAGCATCAACAAAACGTCCAATTTTGAGATAGGTTTGTTTATTCAATATTTCATTTTTAACTATTTTGAACAAACATTCAACTTTGGAATTTGTAAATCTTAAAGTGCGTGTTTCGTCACCAAGAGGTGTTAATATAGCTGTCCATAGTGGTACAAAAGACATATAATATTCTAACAAATATTTTGCAAATGGTTCACATTTGAAACTGCTTGGTTTACCAGAATAAACATCTTCCACTTTTGATATGTTTTCTACAACACTTTCATTGAATTGAATTAACTTCTACTAAGTAAGTATTCAGAGGAAAATGATAATGTTATAGAAAAAATGTCAGCAATGTTAGACAGTAATAAAAAATGTGTAGGCCCTAAGGAAGATGAACATTATAAAAATTATGGTGTTGTTTGCGATGAAATCGACTTAAAGAAAATTCAGGAAGATAGCGACAAAAATTCTATAAATCTTGAAACTAAAGGTAATGATGAACTCCTTTATGGAGAAACTAATTCTTCAGAATTTATCAAGAAAAGTAAAAGGAACGACTAAATTTCAATTTAAGAGAACCTAGAGATCTATCTATCTATCTATCTATAACATGTGTAGTTGTCTTCAAAGGTTTTAAAATTTAAAAAAAGAATAAAAATTTAATTATTGAATACGGTTGGTGCAAACATTCTGAATGTAGGAAATTTAGGTTCGAGTATTATTTTACCGATAATAGGCTAACTATAAATGTAAAATTTAATAAAGAAAAAGATATGCATGATAACAGTCAATTCACCTATCATCTAAGAGAAACTGAAAGAAGTGAGGTAAAAAAAAATTATTAGGAAATTTTCCTTCGACAATCAGGCATGAAGATATAAAAGACGCTAATGAATATGCCGTTAAAGACGGAAATTGGCAAAAGATTAGATCGCTTTCAGTGTATCAGAAAGCTAGGAGTGAAGCCAAGGCAGACAATGATCTTCATCGGGAAGATTACAATGACCTTCTTCTGAAATCAATTTCAGAATCCAAAGATTCTAAATATATTCAAATGCCAAATGGACAAATTCTTGTATACAATAAGGAATATATTAACGTTCTCCTAAGTAAAGGGTCAAGAACTTTAATTTATTTTGATGCCACAGGCAGTTTGCTTCGTTCAATGGCCAGTGAAAGGGGATCGAAAGTTTACTATTATGCGGTTGTTGTTTATGTTAATAATAAAATAACTCCCATTGCTGAATTAATTTCTTCTCTACACGATTCTGCCACAATTGAATGTTTTTTTATTCATTTTAAAAGATTCCTTACAGTAGATTGTCGTAAGAAATGGCCCGTATTCAGCGCTATTATAATAGATTGGAGTTTTGCCTTAATAACGGCTGCATGCTGTTAGGGGGCGGCTTACCTAGATACGCCACGTGCGCTAGGCAGGTTTCAATCCTCACCTAAATATCGGGTCTCAGGTATTAACCCGGTACAACCCCACAACAAAATTTTAGTGTTTTACGTGCAGTGTCTCCGAGCGCACTTTAAATGGAAGGGAGACCTCACACGGCCGACTAGTCAGGTCCGTGGGGTGGGTTTTCTTAAAAATGGGGGGATTAGGAGGCAATAAAATAATGCAATGAGTCAACTACGAGCACAATTTAATAATTTTACGGGCACAGAAAATGGTCGAAACCTATAGATGCACATGCAAGAGTGCAGGATCTTTACAGGAGCTGAAGGCTCAATAAAAGGACCGTTAGTGTGATCGCCTGGTTTCACAGGTGTTATTTAGTTTATACACATCTTACATTGCCCTAAGTAATTGAAATCTCCACTTAATTAATATACCCCAAAATTCTTAATTATTAAATCCCTAATAAACTTAATCTCTACATAAATACCACACAATTACTATTCTGGTTGATTTTCTTAGCCAGCTTCGCACCAAGGAGTTCCAATCCAGGTAACGATGTTGAGTTCAACGTCAGCTGACAGGTAAAAGAGAGGCAAGGACGAGCAGCAGGCACAGCAACGATACTCAAAATCCCAGAGGCCACCGCAAGGCAACCAGTACAATACACAGCCAGGCCCAAAGCAATCCTACCAGCAACACAGGAACCCCAGAGCAACAATAACAACAGGAACAGGAACGATGATATAGAAGTAACGCAGTAGCAAGATCGTAGTAATGCTGTAGCAGCGTCGTAACAGCGTCTAGCAGCGTCGAGCAGTCACGTAGCAGCCCTACAAATAATTATTACTCTAGTAACTTCCTACCTTGCCTAATTTGCAATGTGACATAACAGAGGTCGAACATAAATAATAATAATAATAATAATCTTTATTTACATACCATAAATACAACAAGAGGACAATATACTTGATACATACCTTAGGTTTCGGGTGGGCTGAAAGTGTCTGACGTTGTCGTCGTCAGTGGCTTGATTATCTATGTCGAATACGGAAAGAACACCTAGGAAGAAGAAAACGAGGGTCAATTTCAGCTTTATGCCCCAAGAAGACACCAAAAAAAACCAGCTTATGTACTCACCGCTTTGAACATGTGAAAATATCCGGATTAACCGTCGAATTTACAGGATGCTTCACCAAAAGGTCCCACTAATTTAGATTATCTCGAATGATTTGTAACAAATCCCCCAAAGGGCAATTACTTCACCAAAATTGCTAAATTTAACAAACCACGAGTCGCACGTGTTCACGGTTTTCCAAGCCAAGCCAAAAAGAAAGAGATTCCAGGAATTCGGGGAACTGCGTTGGTTTCGTCTCCCTAGTTCGTTCTGCCGTCCACTCAGAGTTACCCGAGAGTACATCCAGAGCAATTCGGTACTGTTTTATTTTAACCAATGATATGAATCTCACAGATAACGTGATTTACATAACTCTGACACAAAAACCCAACTAAAACCACCAAAATCACGACATGTGCTTCCCTATCAACCCTTCACAATACATCTCTACAACTCCACGGTTTGACAGTCGCAACGAACAGAGTCCCTGCATATCGAACCAGCGAACGTACCGCGGTCGAGATACACTACCAACATGAAACATGACAGGTAACCTGTTTGTTTACTTCAGCTACAAGCAAAACTAAAGTGTATAATAAATACTGTTCCTGTGGCCAAAGTGAGGTAAGTCTACATAGTTATTGCTAGTACAATTGAGCATTATGTTCGTATCTATTTTGCATGCCCTAAAGCTCGTTGACAGATGAAATTATTTATTAAATATCCTATCTTGCAGTATTCCAGACGATGTCTAGTGGTGTTACCAGCCAAAAGTGGAATATAATTACCCAGTACAAGACAATTATCACCCTGATATCGCAGAAACACCGCAGAGGAAGACCTGACCAACGAAATATCCAGAAACGACTGTAAATAAATGCCTTTTTTAACCACTATTGAACTTCCATTATCCTAATCAGGTGAGCCCTATATTTTTGCAAGATGATTTTTCAATACTAATAGTTGAACCTATTTTTGTAGATAAGAGCTATGGACTGAAGAGTGATACCTCGATTTTCCCAAGATTGGAAGCAGCGTGACAATGATTTCGACCCTGCCGAAGACTATTTATTTACAATATACCTTTTCGTTACGTATCGTTATACAATAAACTAAGAATAGACCTTACCGCCTAGTTTATTTGCTAGTAAATTTGCCACTGAACCGTTAACCTACGAAGCACCACGAGAAAATATTTTAGTGTGGAATTAAATTGTAACAAGGCACTAAATGAGATTACGCTCTACACTTATTTAAAGCTATGTTATAACTTCGTTACAGATAAAACTCAAATCGATTTAAGTAAAATAGTAACGATTAGGTCTTGCTCGTCACACATCATCAAAAATTTCTCAAATCAATTGTCAAAAATGAAAAATAAAAAAGATAATAACTCTGTTATAATTGATATTATGTGTATACTAATAGAAAGTGAAAATATCATTGAACTCTCTAATCATTTTAAAGCTCTCATGTACATTTTGTTATACCCATATGACGATAAGACTCTACATCAAAATTTATCCCACTTCAAAGACAAAATAGATGAAAAAATTGATGAAACTGATGATCATGAAAGTTTCGACATTGATTATAAATTTAATGAAGAAATTGTTAGGGGTGTATATATGGATTTTGCGTTTTACATACATTTTTTTAAGATTTATGAAAGTGTTGTAGAAAACATATCAAAAGTGGAAGATGTTTATTCTGGTAAACCAAACAGTTTCAAATGTGAACCATTTGCAAAATATTTGTTGAAATATTATATGTCTTTTGTACCACTATGGACAGCTATACAGGGTGTATTAAGTATGAGTACCGTTATTTTAAGGTGTGAAACATTGGCCGAAAAGAAACAAAAAAACCTTATACAACATGTGTCGAAAATTGAATGGTTTTCCCAAAAAAAATAATTTAACTTTGCTTTTTGAAGGTAAATTTACATGGAAAATAATAGAAAAAGTTATAAAAGTTTATGAGAAGGTGCCGGTCGAATATACAAATAGAAAATTGTAATGCGAATTTTTTGTCCAGTGGATGGTTTTGGTGAAATAATTTATTGCATTTTAAAACATTTTTAAAAAGAGGCATCTGACAACGTCGCATCATATGGCTGACAGTGGGCTACTGTTACAAAGGAGTCAAAGGACTTAGGACACAGTGACACTCAGTTGCCTTTGTTATCGCCGTCCGAGTGTTTTAAGTCGGTAATTAATGTTTAGTGCGTTTTACTATTTTGTTTTCGTCAGTTCATTTTGTTTTGACTAGTTTGCAAAATGCCACATTTCACTGTTCAAGAACTACCTACATGATATGTTGCTTATTTATGGAGAAGCTCACATGAATGCAGAATGCAGATGCTGCGAGACGTCTTTATGAAGAACGTTTTCCGAATCGAACTAATCGAAGGGTTCCTTCCTAACCGCAGAAGTTTTGTTCGCACATCTCAACGTTTGTTAGATACGGGAAGTGTAGTTTCGCGTGTACAAAACCGGGGACCACAACGACCGACATGCGGATAATTTGGTTATTGAGGAAGAAATTCTGGACATAGTTCATCGAGACGCAATTATTACTATTATTTCAGAGATTATTTCTCAATAACATAATGTAATATTTCGCCAAGAACACCTTTTTTGGCACATTACAGTCGCCAGAGTAGAGGATATTGAGGAAGGTTAGCACAAGTTATTAGTACAGCTGCTCGTTGCGCTATGTTGCCAGATGCGCTATTTAATTAAATAGGGCATAATTGGGCAACGGTTTGAGAGAGAAAAAAAATTATTAAGAATTTTTTGTTCCTTCTACATCAATGTATCACCTGTTAAAAGAACGGTACTCATACTTAATACACCCTGTATTAACACCTCTTGGTGACGAAACACGCACTTTAAGATTTACAAATTCCAAATTTGAATGTTGGTTCAAAATAGTTAAAAATGAAATATTGAATAAACAAACCTATCTCAAAATTGGACGTTTTGTTGATGCTTTGAAACATATTTCTATTCCAATAAAAGCTGTAGATTTAAATATAAACAATAATCCAAGAAGAAAGACAACTTGAAAACGAATTGCCACTAATTATAAAACTACAATAGAAGAAGAGGTAGACAAACCATTAGCAATAGAAACTTGGCGTTCAACTAAAAAGAACAAACCAAATCATTTTAGCAAAATTAATATTTGTCGATATTTTCAAAATAATTCAGAAACAATAAGCGAATTAGAAAAAAAGGAAACTAAAACAAATGGTATCTGAACATTCGGAAGTAACTACTTTATCTGATAAGACGGAGTGTTCAGATAGAATCCTGAAAAACGGTTTATTTTTTAATGTTAATTATTATTTGTCGTTATCGTCAAAGTTTCATAAATCAGATGCCCATTTTATCATTGGAATATACAAATACAAGGACACATGCATCAAATTAAATAGTATAGATTATTATTCTTTGTTTTCGACCAAAAATAATGATCTACAACTTGATATTTAAAATAAAGCCAGCAGGTGGCTTACAGATTATTGTATAGATGCAGCAGCATTTACCATTTTAAAGAACAATTCTACTATTCATTATATTGACACCGTTTCAGGTCAAGTACTTTTTTCTAAAGAAAATTATTATAAAAATTTTTCTCCGTATACCATGAGCTTTCAAAAATTCAATTTAATATTAATACCCTATAATGTCAATAACTGTCATTGGACCCTTATTGTTTTGGACATCAAGAAGAAACTCATACATTTCTTAAATTGTCAACCCGGGATAAAAGATGATGAAATGTTTGGAAAGGTAAGAAAATTTTTAACAACTCGAGATAGACATTATATCCTAAACAAAGAGATGAGTTTAAGTGTGACATATATGTAATACATTATATTGCAGAAATATCAAAATGTGATAGCATGGATGCTTTTTTCAAGAAGTATACCGCGGCAGTTCAATTTAATCCAGAAGATTTTAGATGCACAATCCAGAAAATTCTTCTCATGTCTTCAGAAGATATATCTAAACATTGTGTAAAATGTGGTTCCGCTGCAAAAAGTAAATATGTTAGATGCGATTGTTGTAGTAGATGGTATCATTATGAAATATGTTCTAATCTAACCGTGGCTTTTGAACATGTAAGCAACAAAAACTTTAAATTTATTTGTGAATTATGCCAAATATGTAACGATCCTTTTAAAACAGTCGAGCAAAAGCAATATATTGAATTTGAAGATGAAGTTTTAGATTTATTTTGCGACATATATCTGATTAATTTAGAAAAAATTTACAATGAAAAGGAGAGCCACGAAGTAGCTAGAAGGTTCAACGAATGCAAAAATCCTCAAGATATAAAATGGGACTATTGTACTGCATGCTTCAGTTTGCAAACTGCGACTAAAATTTGTCGTATTCTGAAAGACAAGTTACATGGTAAAATTCCTTACGATTTTATTCGTTACGTTTTATTTGGTTACATGTGCAACATCTTATTTCATAAGTATTACGGATTGGATGAAAATGTAAATATGGTAGAAAAATATAAAGAGCTATTTAATATTAATGGCCATTTTGATTATCCATTACCGTACACGTTGGACATGCTACTTACATAAACGTCACGTATGGTTGGTATTTTTCAACAATACTGTTCTTATTTCGGCAATTTTCCTATAACCATAATTTCTTATGATTTCGTGATTCTTCATATTATTCTACCTATTTTCTTTAAAAAGAAAATAATTATTATCATCTTATTTCTCCGTTATTTTTGCTTGTCCTCTTAAGTCTTTGCCGAGGTTTGTATGCTAGACTATGGACCATGGACTATAAGAATGTCGAATTATCTTGACTTGTATGTAATGATAACACAATGAATATAAATAAAATTCATTGCAAACAAAAACCCGACTGCGTAAAAACCCACTGCGTCCAGCTAACTGAATAGAACAAAAGAATCGGTTCAGCCATATTGGAGCTAGGGGTATAACTTTCCTCACTATTTGCCTTCTTCAAGTTTTGCCAACTTGAAATGATATAGCAATTTGCCACGCCTTTTCCGATTATATTTTCCAACTCATTACGTAAAGAGAATATCCTATATAGTTTACCTACCTCAGAGATATACACATGATGTCCCGGATTTAAACTTGCAAACACAGCAAATGACAATCTTACTTTCACAATAGTCATAACACCTTCTTTCTCAAAAAATCATATTTTCTATTTATGGTTATAGTATGCTAATTTAAAACCGGAACACCCTGTATAAGAGTTACGAAGAATTTACTATCTACATTTTTATTTTATTTCAATAATTGCAGTTTTAGTTTTTAGGTTTTACAGTACAGTATAATTACTTCCTCACCAAAAGAAAAAACATTTTTGAAAATTTTTGGAAATGTGTGTGGGTGTGTGCGCGTGCGTGTGAGTGTGTGTGTGTGTGGTCTACCGGACGACCCCAACAGTTCTATTTCTAACTTTACAAAAAAATTTATTCCTGATGAAAGATTATAAATAAGATCTGATATACAAACGAATTATAATATTGTGTCCAAATGTTGAAATAAACAAAATGGTACTTCAAAAACACAAAATACCTACGTCAACAAAACAAAATACGTCAAAAAAACAAAAAATACGTCAAAAGACAAAATACATAAAAAATTACTTTAATTATAAACTCCACCACACGGTGACGAAGTTTTGATCAGATAATTGGCAGCGGTTTTTCAATACTTGTAGTTTTAGTGTTTAGGTTTTAGGGTAAAATATAATTTTAATAATTGCAGTTTTCGTTTTTAGGTTTTAGAGTAAAATATAAGAATAGCCTTGCGGCTATCGCCCTTCGAATTATATATTTTAAAGTTTTATGAATAAAGATACAACTTTTTCTGGTGTTTTCCGCGCATGCTTTGCTGAATAGTCCTCCAGTGGAGGCGGAGTTTGGCGTTGCCACTCTTCCACTCAACCAGGATACGTACACGTACATCTAATCTCTTCATTTCCCTTAATCACAAGGTATGCCAGAGGCTACGAAACTCACGGGGTGGGCGCCTGGCGGTTAATCCACAGCCATTCTCCACATCTTGCATGGTTAGCGACTGTAGATTCCAGTATCGTGTGTCCTAAGTAGTGCATCTACTTAGGGCAATAATGTCCTAGGTTGACTGCCTTCTGCATTTTAATAATAATAATAATAATAATAATAATAATAATAAGGGGTGCAAAATTCGGACCGGCAACCTCCTCGCGGTGCACCCCGGACAGGGAGGGGCAACCCTCTCTGACAAATGTCGGCCGTGGGTCCTCAGGGCTAACCATCCTGTGGACTCATTTCCTCTGGTTTTCGACCGTGGCAGAGGACAGGCCCCTCACAATCGACCCCAGTCGGATGGGGGTCAGAGACAGGTGGGAGGGGCCATACCGGACGGTCTCAATGATGACGACTTGGCTATTGGACATGGACGCTTTAGGTGGACGGAGGGATTAAGGGATGAACTGCTTACCTGCTACGAGAGCAGCAAGCCTGAGCGCAGGGGGTACATGGCGCGATTACACCGGTTGTGGTGCGATATGCACCCGGAGTATCGCGCCTTCTCTCAACAACATCTGAGAGATCAAGTATCCTTCCTGCGCAGAACAGGTTACGTAAGGGCACCTCGTCAGCGTGAGGAAGTGCCTGCCACACTTCCACCGCGGCGAATACCAGCTGACGAGGAACATCCTCCTGAGTACACCGATATCGCTTTAAGGACGAGGGTTAACCTTAACACCAGGGTTAACCCAAAGCCACAAGACCTGGCACGAATGGATTTGTTGATTAGTGAGGAGCTTCCAGAAGATGCCAACATCTGGCAGATCAACAGCGCGGTGTACGTTGCCGCCAAGCAACTCGTCCCACAGCAGCGCCTGGCAAGCGCAATTGATAGGGTCGAGAAAGCTAAGCGGCGCGTACAGAAGATCGAAGTTAAAATTCGATCGGCAAGGCAACACGGTTCTCGAATCCAGGGTGTGGTGGATTATATAGTCGCAGGTAGACCATTTACACCGAAGGTCCGGCGAGTGGCAGCCGGACTGAGACGCCAACACCACACTCTAAATCGCACAGTGCTGCAGACCATCAAGCAGCACTGTCTAGATAGGATTCGAGCGCTTATGGCTATTAAGAAAACTTTGGTCAGGCGAATGCGGAGTTTGGAACAAAACAAATTGTTTCAAACAAACCCGTCTCGCCTGTTCCAAAAGCCACAGCGTGTTGTCGAAAATCCGCCGACTGTTGATAATGTCGAAGCCTTCTGGAAAGGAATCTACGAAGTCGCAAGTCCATTCGATAATGACACTCCAGCTATAGCACACTTCGAGGCTCTCTGTCGTCGAGTCTTAGAAGAGCCAGACGAAGTGTGCCCGGCAATCAGTACGGAAGAGGTTCAACAAGCACTTGTTGGAACCAAGAACTTCGCTGCCCCGGGTCCAGATGGTATAAACAACTGGTGGTGGAAGAAGTTTCCTTCCACCCACCGCCATCTGGCCCGAGTTTTCAACTCATGGTTGAACGAGGGGCAGCAAATTCCGGACTGGTTTGTCGAGGGGCGAACTGTGCTAATCCCCAAAAAGGGGGATCTGTCTGACCCAAAAAATTATAGACCGATTACCTGCCTCAACTCCTGCTACAAGTTATTTACTCGTATCTTGTATACCAGGATGTTGAGGTCTGTTGATCCGGTCTACCAACAGATAAACGAACAGCGTGGTGCCAAGAAGGGCCTGGCAGGTTGCAAGGAAAACCTGCTGATAGACCGCTGTATTACACAGGATTCTGTGCAGTACAAGCGGAATCTATCAATGGCCTGGATTGATTATCGCAAGGCATTTGATACAACATCCCACGAGCTTTTGTTACACTTGCTCGGATGTCTTGCGGTACCAGCACCACTAGTGAGATGCATCGAACAACTGTTGCCGCTTTGGAGAACTCGCTTCACCATAACATCCGGTGCCGAGCGAGTTTCGACAGAGTTGGTGACATTTAAGAGAGGAGTGTTTCAGGGTGACTCTTTGAGTCCGCTCCTCTTCTGCATCTCACTGCTGCCGCTGTCTGTTGGACTCCGCCAAACCCGCGGGTATCAGTGTGGGCCACCCAGCAACCGGAGGCATAGGGTCACCCATCTATTTTATATGGATGACCTTAAACTCTATACCTCCGGAGAGCGAGAACTTCAAAATGCTCTCAGGGTGGTCGAGGAATACACGCGGGCAATTGGAATGGAGTTTGGGTTGGACAAATGCGCAGTCGTCCACCTCAAGAGAGGACGATGCGGGGAATTCCATGAAGATGCGCAGCTCGCAGACGGAAGCATCCTACGACATCTGGATGCCGGAGAGACCTACACATACCTGGGTGTGGAACAACGACACATCCAGGATGTGAACCAAATAAAGGAATCTCTCCGTGGCAAGTACAGACACCGACTCCGAAAGATTTGGTCTTCTGAACTTTCGGGGAAGAACAAGGTGTCTGCCACTAATATGCTTGCCGTTCCGATTCTGCTCTACTCCTTTGGAGTAGTTAAATGGCGAGTAGATGAGCTGCGCCAATTGGACAGGGATACCCGCAAGATGATGAATATCCATAGGAGTATTCATCCTAGATCGTCCGTTCCTCGTGTGTACCTCCCACGTCAACGGGGAGGCCGAGGACTCTTGAGTCTGGAGTGTATGCATGGCAGAGTAGCACTAAGTATGGCATGTAACATCCTAAGGAGCTCGGATCCGCTCCTACGGTTAGTGAGAGATCATGAAACCGTGGGAGTTGGCGCTTTATTGTTTAAGGCAGCACAGAGGGCCGCAGATGAACTCGGTCTCGTGTTCGACTACAGGCGAGGAGGCAGGCGAGGTGCTGATGCAGATCAGTTACTGAGCTTCCGCCGAATCGTCTGACAGCCCAAATCAAAGCTGCCGAACAGAGGAATCTGTTCAGGCAGCACGTCGATAAACCCCTGCACGGTGTTTTCTATAACAACATAGAAGCACTGGGTTTATCGACAGAGCTGACCTTCGCATTCTTAAGGTCAGCGGGGCTGAAGTCGGAGACCGAGGGATTCATTGTGGCCTGCCAAGATGGTGTTATTAACACATTGGTCTATCGGAGTCGCGTGATGGGTGTAGAGGTTCCTGATATCAACTGCAGGACCTGCCGTCAGGCGCCGGAGTCGCTCATGCATCTATTATCTGCATGTCCGATTTATGCGACTTCGGCGTACATCCAACGACATAACGCGGCTTTACGAGTGCTATACTACCATCTACGGCACTCGTACAAGATAGACCAAACACCAGTGCTGCCTTATATCCCCGGAGATATCGAGTCCGTTGTCGAGAACGAGAAATGCCGGATTTACTGGAACTACTCGTTCCCGACCGTCAGGCGAATTCAAGCCAATAAGCCTGACATAGTCCTCCTCGACCATCAGACCAAGGTGATGTATGTCATCGAGTTCTCAGCACCTGCTGAGACAAACATCGCCTTGAAGGAGGAGGAGAAACGGACTAAATACAGAGATCTCCGGTACGAGCTCCAAGTGCTATACCCAGGCTACTCTGTCAAGATGGTCGTCCTGATAATCGGTGTACTCGGAGGTATGAAGCCCACGCTGCTCTCCGCATTGAAGACCATGCCTGCCTGCCAAACATCGGCAGAATGGTTGGCTGGTCAAATGCAGAAAGCGGTCATCCTGGGATCCCTTCGTCTACTTAGGGCACACGAGTCTGGAATCTACAGTGACTAACCCTGCGGGATGTGGGGAGTTGCTGTAGATTATTCGCTGGCGCTCTGTCTGTGTGGTGTCGGAGGCCACAGGGAGGCTGTCCAGCATTAGATTCGGGAAACCGAAAAAAAAAAAAAAAAAAAAAAAAAAAAATAATAATAATAATAATAAGGGGAGTATGACTGCCGGGGTATCTTATTGATATAATTATTCTACGATTTTTAAGAGAAAAATTGGAGTGAAACATCTTTCGTTTCTAGTCGTATAATTAATTAATTTATTAAGGGTGGTTAAAATCGCGGTTCCTACGGGACTTGGGATAGCGGACGTCGGGGTATCTTATTGATATAATTATTCTACGATTTTTAAGAGAAAAATTGGAGTGAAACATATTTCGTTTCTAGTCGTATAATAAATTCATTTATTAAGGGTGGTTAAAATCGCGGTTCCTACGGGACTTGGGAGTGTGGACGCCGGGGTATCTTATTGATATAATTATTCTACGATTTTTAAGAGAAAAATTGGAGTGAAACATCTTTCGTTTCTAGTCGTATAATAAATTCATTTATTAAGGGTGGTTAAAATCGCGGTTCCTACGGGACTTGGGAGTGTGGCCGCCGGGGTATCTTATTGATATAATTATTCTACGATTTTTAAGAGAAAAATTGGAGTGAAACATCTTTTGTTTCTAGTCGTATAATTAATTAATTTATTAAGGGTGGTTAAATTCGCGGTTCCTATGGGACTTGGGATAGTGGACGCCGGGGTATCTTATTGATATAATTATTCTACGATTTTTAACAGAAAAATTGGAGTGAAACATATTTCGCTTCTACTCGTATAATTAATTAATTTACTAAGGGTGGTTAAAATCGCGGTTCCTACAGGACTTGGGAGTGTGGACGCCAGGGTATCTTATTGATATAATTATTCTACGATTTTTAAGAGAAAAATTGGTGTGAAACATCTTTCGTTTCTACTCGTATTATTAATTAATTTATTAAGGGTGGTTAAAATCGCGGTTCCTACGGGACTTGGAAGTGTGGACGCCGGGGTATCTTATTGATATAATTATTCTACGATTTTTAAGAGAAAAATTGGAGTGAAACATCTTTCGTTTCTAGTCGTATAATAAATTCATTTATTAAGGGTGGTTAAAATCGCGGTTCCTACGGGACTTGGGAGTGTGCACGCCGGGTATCTTATTGATATAATTATTCTACGATTTTTAAGAGAAAAATTGGAGTGAAACATCTTTCGTTTCTAGTCGTATAATAAATTCATTTATTAAGGGTGGTTAAAATCGCGGTTCCTACGGGACTTGGGAGTGTGGCCGACGGGGTATCCTATTGATATAATTATTCTACGATTTTTAAGAGAAAAATTGGAGTGAAACATCTTTTGTTTCTAGTCGTATAATTAATTAATTTATTAAGGGTGGTTAAAATCGCGGTTCCTACGGGACTTGGGATAGTGGACGCCGGGGTATCTTATTGATATAATTATTCTACGATTTTTAAGAGAAAAATTGGAGTGAAACATATTTCGCTTCTACTCGTATAATTAATTAATTTATTAAGGGTGGTTAAAATCGCGGTTCCTACGGGACTTAGGATAGTGGACGCCGGGGTATCTTATTGATATAATTATTCTACGATTTTTAAGAGAAAAATTGGAGTGAAACATATTTCGCTTCTACTCGTATTATTAATTAATTTATTAAGGGTGGTTAAAATCGCGGTTCCTACGGGACTTGGAAGTGTGGACGCCGGGGTATCTTATTGATATAATTATTCTACGATTTTTAAGACAAAAATTGGAGTAAAACATCTTTCCTTTCTTGTCTACAAATTATTACTATACTATTGTTACGTAGTTCTCTGGGACCTCTGGATTATAATTGTAATAGAAATATGACCAATTATAGATATATTTATCATTGGGTGGTGAATTAAGTATAATCTTAACTTAGATTTTCCATAAATATTCGATCTTACGTGAAAAAGACAATACTTTATATATTTGTCTGGTCCGCTGTAAAAATCCGTTGCTGGAATAAAAGTAAATCTGATTCTGATGCTAACTTCAACTACATATTTTCGAAAGAGCCTCCTCCAATTTTTCCTCGGTGTAATTTCGATAGGTGCGAGTGCCTAATGTTTTTTTATACAAGCGTACCATTTTTAATTCTGTAAAAAAAAAACGCATATGCCAAACAATTATATAAAGACCGATTTAAATTAAAAACGTTGTGATCAAAATCACCCCACTATACATTACCTCTGATGCAACCTCACCTGCTGCATTTTATTAAATTTTATCAATCGGTCTATGCATGCTCACCCGAAGTATAAATTATTCTTAATCAAAAGCTTACATTTTATTCATGAGAACAAACGGGAAATATTCTTTATTAATATTCACTTAACCTTAAAACGAAATCGCAGTATCGCACATTAATCAACATCACATACGTACGTAGGCAAGGGCCTCTAGATTGCGTTTCGCAAAGATCTGCTGCGTATATTTTCATGATCTAAAAAATGTTGTTCTGGTAAATTCATTCGATATTTTTAGCGTAACAGAAACTTGGCTCCATAAAGATATTCCAAATGATATGGTTAATATTGACGGTTATAAACTTTACAGAAGAGATCGAGGATCTAGGGGAGGTGGCACATGTATGTTCGTGAAAAATATATTCACAACTTCATTGATTTCGCTTAAAGATAACACGATCGAACAACTCTGGATTAACTTAAAAATAAAACACGAAAGTATTGCAATTGGTGTTGTATACAGGCCACCAACTCAAGATGCAGATTATTTTCTTTCGGAGTTCGAAGATACTATTAGTGGAATTTTGCCATGTGCAAACAGTATCATATGTTCGGGAGATTTTAATTTTAACATGTATAACTTAAGCAATGTAAATGTAAATAATCTTTTAGGCATTTTAGATGAATTTGGGTTACAGCAAATAATTGACTCTCCCACTAGAATCACTAACATTACCTCAACACTAATTGATTTAATAATTGTTGGTAATAATGGGGCTGTTTTAGAGAAAGGTGTGGTTAATTGTGATCTATCAGATCATCTACTGGTATTTTGTATAATAAAGGTATGTGGTAATAAAGGTACAGAACCCAGAATGGTAACATATCATGATTATAAAAAATTTAATTATAATTCATTTGAACTAGACTTATTTTCTATACCCTTTTTTCATATTTTTGATATAAATAATATTGACGATAAAATATCATTTTTTACTGATAATCTAATTAGTTTATTTAATCGCCATGCACCAACTGTAACAAAAAGATTTACAAAACCACCTGCACCCTGGCTTACTGATAATATAAAAACGATGATGAACATTAGAGATCGAGCGCTTGCTAAGTTTAAAAGAACGAATAACGATAATGACAGGCTATATTACAATCAGTTGCGCAATTTGACAACCCAAGCTATTAAAAGAGAAAAAAAGGCATTTTTAACTTATAAATTAAATAATTCTAGTGCACGTGAATGTTGGAAAATACTCAAAAATAATGATATAATTTCTCAAAATAAAAATAGGGATATACCTGAAAACTTAAAAAATACCAACGATATAAATCACTTTTTTGTAAATTCCTTACCGTCCACAGCTGGTTCAGATGATATCTTAAATTATTATAAAAATAATTCATTAGGCGATTCAGTTTTTCATTTTACACCCGTCAGTGAAACTATAGTATTAAAAACAATTATGGAAATAAAAACAAATGCTACAGGATGTGATGAAATAAATCTAAAAATGATAAAATTGTGTTGCCCGCATATTATTCCATATCTGACGCATATAATAAATTTTTGTTTGCAAGAAAATGTTTTCCCAGCTGTCTGGAAAACCGCCGTAATTACTGTGCTACCTAAAAAAATATCCCTGAGGAGTTTAAAGACCTACGCGCTATCAGCATTTTACCAACACTATCTAAAATACTTGAAAAAATTATGGAAAATCAACTCGGTGAATACCTATTAGGAAATGAAATACTACCTCAAACTCAATCAGGTTTTAGAACTGGATACAGTTGCACTACGGCTCTTTTACAAGTTATCGACGATATTCTAGGAGCGTCAGATCAAGGTTTATGTACAATTTTAGTCTTACTCGATTTTAGTCGTGCCTTTGATACTATTAACCATGATAACCTTTTATCTATTTTACTTCATGTAGGGGTCACGAAAGCTGCGGTCAGTTTATTTGAGAATTATTTAAAAAATAGGCAACAAAAAGTCTGTATTGAACATAACTGCTCAGATTATCTCTCATTGAAGTCAGGTGTACCGCAGGAGTAGGTAAAGAATGAGAGTTTTGCGACACCCCCACCACTTTTTGCACCCCCCACTCCTACCCCCACTCCTCCCCCCCCACCACTTTAGCCCCGCCCCCTCCCCCACTCCAGACACGCCCCCTTCCCCCACCACTCCTCCCCCACCACTTTAGCCCCGCCCCCCCACTCCAGACACGCCCCCTTCCCCCACTCCAGACACGCCCCCTTCCCCCACCACTTCGGCACCCCCAACCCCTCTACTTTAGCCCCGCCCCTTTCCCCACTCCAGACACGCCCCCTCCCCCACCATTTTGGCACCCCCACCACTTTGGCACCCCCACCATTTTTTGCACCCCCCACTCCAGCACCCCCACCACTTTTGATCCATTAACCTTGACCTCTCATGACCTTTGGCACCCCCCACCACTTTTGATCCATTAACCTTGACCTCTCATGACCTTTGCATCCCCCACCATTTTTGATCCATTGACCTCTCATGACCTTTGCACCCCCCACCATTTTTGACCCATTAACCTTAACCTTTGCACCCCCCACCACTTTTAATCCATTAACCTTAACCTCACGTGAGCACCCCCCACCACTTTGACACCCCCTCCACTTTTTCGCCATAAATGGGTGGGGGGGCATACAGTAAATTCTATAAATTGGTGGCACAGTCCAAGAAAGTTTTGAACTAATCCTTTAAATTGAATAAAGCAGTGTTATTCACACTATGCCCATGTGCACCTGGCTGTGCGTCATATGTAGAAGTATATTAGAAGAATACCACTCAGATAAAAATATCAAAGTGTATACCTGCTGTGATAATTGCGAACTACCTGGTAGGAAAGCGCCGGCTGCATAATTGGTATGGATATCATGGTGGAATGTCCAAAGTGCCTAATAATGGAATTGAAAAACAAGCATATAAATGGAAAACAATTGTGTGATTTTACGGAGGAAGAAATAAAGAAGTTTCCACTGCAATATTTGACTGAAGCAGTTTCTCCAGTTGAACTCCTCTTTGCATGGCCCAAATTACCGAGGGAGTACAGAGACAAGTTTGAATTACAAGTACAATTGCCCTGCTTTGTGCATTTTAACCGTCCAGAATGGCGAACACATGTCGACGGCCCACCACCCAGGCAATCCAAATGCCACGTCTGTAAATGGGGGCTACAAAAATGTTTAATTTTAAGTTAAGAATATAATAATTTTGAATAAAAACAATTACAAATGAATATGTTTTTGATTTTAAATACGAGTAAGTAAATACAATTCAAGAAAAGTGTTCGCCCTCCCATAAATCGATGAGCCGCCACTGAGAACAAGAAACCAGGTTATGATCTGAATCGAGATAGATGTCCTATATAATATTTAACAGTTAGTTTTATCTCGACCGAGGTCAATGCATTTATTATTATTAACTGATAAGTACGCGCAATTTAGATCGTTGGGTGCATCGCTTTTAAAAATGGTATAGGCAACCAACTATAACCCACAGTTTGAGACATATTGTAGGTTGAAATAAACAGTGTTTAAATATTTAAAAAAATTTCATTTCATAAAGCCATTTATTATTTTAATGTAACAATTGCAAAATTATAAAAATGTACAAAGGTGAGAATGCACTATTGTCATAGAAATTTCGTACATTTCATTAAAGACAAGTAACAATTGTATTATTAAAATGCACAAAAGATGAGAATGCACTATCACTCAGTTTTTTTTGGAAGTGAAAACATTTGCAGCACATATTTCAAATTGTCCAACGCCCCATCAATCTCAGATTGTTCTTTTCTGGATTCCTCGAGCAAATTGGTGATTTTTTCGTGTTGCCTCTCCAAGTTCTGGATTTCTGCAGAGATTACGGTCTTCCGGTGACGAAGTTGGGCAGCACATTTCCCGGATTCGGCCACAAGTGAACGATTTATGGCAGACAGAAATGAGTTCTTTGCCTTGTCAATGGCTCTTCTACTAACAGCACGTTTGCTTTTAATTTTGCCGACGAAACTGCTAAATAGAAAGTTTTCTTCGGTTTCCGTAGTTTCATCAGGCTGTTCCACTTCCGGTTCCTGATAAGTTGGGGTAGCATTCATTGGTCGAAGCTCCGAAAAACTACCCTTAGTTACTAGCAAATCGGAATCCACTGATTCTGCAGTGTGCAGGGTATTTAGTTTTTGATTAACTCTAGCCTCGAACGATAGGCTTTGATTTAATTCCGAGGGGGTTGCGGCCCAGAATTGAGACATTTTTTTTACGCTTTTTTTACCACTTTTACGAACAGAACGAAAGACTAGAACTGATGCATTTTACGACAAGACAATACATTAAATACATAATCAAATTGCTGAAATTGCAAGGGACAGTAAAGGCATTGATTCCTCAATCAATGGTAAAGGTGAATTAGAAAAACTTTGTTGACTGATAAATTTCTTATCGGTCGCTGTATACATTTGAAATAAACTGCAAGTCAGCAAGTGGAATACCCTCTGCCTGAATATGGTGTGTGCGTTTAAGCTTATCTTAAGCGAAATAACGCTTATAATAAAGTACCCATTGTTAATAGGTGGATAGGAAATGTGGAAATTTTATGCTGAATAAAGATGACAAATTCCTTGTATTACAAACAAATTTATTATGTCTTGATAAAAAAACATTAATTACCGAGATTAAAATTGCAACCGAAATGAACTACACAAATTCCTTGCATTGCAAGCATTATTATTATGTCTTGATAAAAAAACATTAATTACCGAGATTAAAAGTGCAACCAAAATGAACTGAATAATAATAATAGTCATTTATTAGTCAAATTAATTTAATTAAAAAACCCAATCTCATTTGAGTGTATAAAAAGGAAAGTGTTTAGGATTAGACCTTCATTGACGGAAGTAAGCTGGACAATGGAATGTCCTCAGTGTCGAACACGGTTTTCTGCAAAAAGGAGTTTAACACGTCATCTTCGTGAGAGTTGTGTATACAGACAACGTAATCCACCAAAAAAAATTAAACTAAATAATTCACAAAACGATGAATTAAATCAGCCTGGTACGTCTTCGAGCACAAATGAGGTTATTTGCCCAGTGTGTTGTGAAAAAATACCGAAATCTAAATTAGCGGGTCATATGAGAAGTTTTACCCACAAAAAAGTGATTGATAAGGGTGAAGGGGTTGAAAAATTGCAAAGTGCATTTAAGAATCGAATTGCGAGTTACCGATTTTCTTCAAAGAAACATTATACCGATATTCCTCAGTTTTTCGAAGACATAAGAAGAAAAGTTTTCTCAGTGATTGAGGAATATGTTCAAAAATTCTTCAGCTTAAAAATTAATGTGGAATTATTTGGTCTATATGTCATAGAGGAAAAACAATTATCTGACATAAAATCGTTCAATACCAATAATCGAATTATAACACACGCAACTGATTTGATGAATGTGTATAATGATTTTAAAGAGGTGATTTTGGAAAAAGCATTAACTTTTCAGGAACGCGATTCAGGTAATATATCAATTATTTTACTTGTTTTGTTTAAAATAATACTTATTATTGTAGGATGGGCTATAAAGCATCTTAGTTTTCTTGAAGTCAATATCAACAAATACAATCCGTTATTTGCATCATCGTACATTAAATTGCCAAAACAAATAGAAAACAAAAAAGCTGTTTTAAATATTCAAAATAAGGATGAAATGTGCATGGCCTGGAGCGTGATCGCTGCAATATTTCCACCCAATGGGAAACCTTGTAGAACGTCATCCTATGAACACTACTCTACATTGCTGAATTTTGAAGGTATTGATTTCCCAGTTAAATTGAAAGACATAACTAAATTTGAAAAGTTAAATAATATTTCTATAAATGTACTCGGGGTGAATAATCAATACAAAGATGGTAAAATGGTTAGTGAAATTGTAGGCCCTTTACATTTTACATCTCTTCGTCAAAATACACATGTAAACTTGTTACTTGTAACGGATGCTAAAGGGAATAGCCATTACACACTTATTAAGGATTTGTCGCGACTAGTATCTAGCCAAAGATCTAAACATCACGGTCAAAATTATATTTGTGATGGCTGTCTTCAATTTTTTAGATCTCCTGAGAAATTATGCCACCATGAAAGGTTTGACTGTAATCACATATGTACGGTATTACCAAACCCTGATCTACAAATTAATAAAGGTGGTGAAACAATTGCTGGAAATATATTAAAATTTGTGAACATTGAGAAACAGTTACCGCTTCCATTCGTGATATATGCGGATTTTGAAAGTTTATTAAAGCCAATCCACCATAATGAACCTTGCGACAGTGAATCATTCACAGTTAAAACATATGAACATGAGCCGTATTCATTCTGTTTTTATATAAAATGCAACTTTGATGAGAGACTTTCAAAACTTGAATATTATCGAGGCATTGATGCAGCTGGCGTTTTTACTAAACGATTAGAACAAAATGTTTTAGAAATATATAGAAAGTACTTAAAAAATATTGTAGAAATGAAACCATTAACTGAACAAGAGCAACAATTTTTCAATGATAGTCCGTTATGTCATATTTGTGATAAACCTTTTGAGGCAGATGAGGTTAAAGTTCGCGATCACTGCCACCTTACAGGTAATTTTCGTGGACCTGCGCACTCTACGTGTAATTTACAGTTTAAAATACCTACATTTCTACCGGTTTATCTGCACAATTTATCTAATTACGACTCACACCTATTTTTAAAAAAACTAGCCCTAAAGAAAGAGAAAATACAGGTTGTTGCACAAACCAAAGAAAAATACATTACATTTTCCAAATTCATTTTAGTAGATAAGTCAGACGATGAAAAGCCTAAGAATATTTATATGAAATTAAGGTTTGTGGACTCGTTTCGGTTTTTACCAGCTTCTTTAGATAAATTAAGTCAAACGTTAGAACCACATCAATGCCACGAGGTTAAAAAATTTTACAATAATGAAACACAGTTCAATTTATTAAGACGCAAAGGTGTTTTTCCATATTCTTACGTGGATTCGTTAGAAAAACTGGATGAGACTAAATTACCAACACAGGACCAGTTTTTTAATATTTTGAGTGGTGAATCAATTTCTCAGGATGATTATAATCGCGCTTGTGATGTGTGGCTAAATTTTAATTGTCAAACTCTCGGTGAATATTCTGATATTTATTTAGTGTCTGATGTTTTAATACTAGCCGATATTTTTGAAAATTTTAGACAGATCTGCTTACAGACATATAAATTAGATCCAGCGCAATATTTAACAGCACCATCATTCAGTTGGGATGCCATGTTGCGAAAAACTCGTGTCGAACTCCAACTCTTAACTGAAATTGATCAGTTGCATTTCTTTAGAAAAGGTATACGTGGTGGTATAAGTCAATGTAGTAACAGGAAAGCTATAGCAAACAATCCGTTAATTGAAAATTATAATCCTTCAGAACCGACTTCATATATATTATACCTAGACGCAACCAATTTGTACGGTTGTTCAATGAGTCAACATCTGCCTAAGGGTGACTTTAGATGGCTAGAAGATTATGAAATTGATAACTTTGATTGCACTACAATAAGTGACGAGTCTCCAAAAGGTTATGTATTAGAAGTCGATTTAGAATACCCACAATATTTGCATGATAAACATAATGATTTACCGTTTTGTCCTGAAAACATCATACCTCCTAACTCAAAAGATCCAAAATTGATTCTTAATTTGCAAGATAAACAGAGATATATTATTCATTATCGAAATTTAAAACAATGTTTGGAACACGGATTAATACTCACAAAAATACATAAAGTCATTGAATTTTCACAATCTGCATGGTTGAAGCCCTATATTGACTTAACCACTAGACTTAGAAATGCTTCTAGAAATGCATTTGAACGAGATCTCTTCAAATTTATTATAAATTCTATTTTTGGAAAAACAATGGAAAATGTTGATAAAAGGGTTGATGTGAGGTTAATAATAATAATAATAATAATAATAATAATAATAATATTTATTATCCTGTGAGACCATACAATAAATGGTATAGGACTAGTCAAAAGGGAGACAGTAATACAATGTAAAATGTACAGAAAAATATAAAATCAAGTAAAGTACAACATAAAAATACAAACAGAAAAAAGAATAATAACAATAATATAATGATGATACAGGTTAAATAAATAAACAACAAAAACAAAAAATCAATTTGTAGTTAACCATGCAACCACTATATTTTATAGAATTATATCAGATGACCTCATTCATTTAAAAAATCATGAACGGAGTAATACGATTTTTCATACAGTAGGGACTTCACTTTGTTTTTAAATTGGTTAATGTTATCGATTTGCTTGATTTCCTGGGATAATTTATTATATAATTTAATTCCCATATATATCGGGTTTTGTTGAAAAGTGGTTATATTATGACTTGGTATTGCCAAATCACTACCCCCTCGAGTGTTGTACTCATGATTAAAATTGTTTGTGGTAAACATATTAATATTACTTTTTACATAAATTAAAGTTTTTAGAATATATATACTAGCCAGGGGTAAAATATTGTATTTTTTAAATAAATTTCTGCATGAAGTTCGTCGAGAGACATTCGCTATATTTCTTACAGCCCTCTTTTGTAATATAAATATTCGATTTGCATTATGAGAATTACCCCAAAACACAATTCCATATGTCAAGCGAGAGTAAAAGTGTGCATAATAATAAGATAAAACTGTTGTGTTACTAGAGATATTTTGCAACCTATATAATGCATAACAAATTGGAGTTAATTTTTTGGATAAAAATTCGGTATGAGATTCCCAGTTTAAGGCATTATCTATAAATATACCCAAAAATTTTGTTGATGAAACTTGTTCGATTGATTTTTTATTAATTCTTATCAAACTGCTTTGAGATATATTAGTTATTCTAGGAGTAAATTTAATAAAAACTGTTTTTGAAACATTTAAGAATAATCTGTTATCTTGGAACCATTTTGTAAAGCATTTCAATTTATTGTTTATGTCAATAATTGTCTCGTCTATCGTGTCTTTGCAACATAAGCACGAGGTATCATCAGCAAACATTATTAAATTGTTATCCGGAATACACTGTGGTAAGTCATTTATATAAAATAAAAAAAGTAAGGGTCCCAATACGGAACCTTGAGGGACACCTATCGAAACTGACTCTGTCTCTGATTTAATTCCATTTACCTCAACAACTTGTGTTCTATTGGAAAGATAAGATTTAATCCAATCAAAAATCTTTCCTCTCAAACCATAGAACTCTAATTTATTAAGTAGTAATCTATGATCTATTAAATCGAACGCTTTACTAAGGTCCATAAAGAGACCCACACTTTTTTTTATTATTATTCAGATTCTCATACAGTTTTTTTAAAAAGTCCATAATTGCAGTTTCTGTTGACTTGCTCTTTAGAAATCCATGTTGACATTTAGATAATATATTATGTAAGTTGGAAAATTTTACAATTCTGTTATAAATTACTCGTTCTAATATTTTAGAAATGGTTGATAGCAATGCAATAGGACGAAAATTATCTAATACGGTGATATCGCCTTTCTTATAAAGTGGTATTATCTTAGCACTCTTTAAAATCATGGGAAACTTACCTTCAAGTATGGACGCATTTATTAAAAAAGTTAACGGTTTCACGATTAGATGAACAGCGGTTTTTAATATATTTGAACTGATCCCGTCAATGCCTGTAGAGTTAGAACTTTTTAAATTTTGAATTATATTAAGTACTTCATTTTCACTTACGGGTTCCAAGAATATAGTGGGGTAATTAATATTCAAACTAAATGTATTATCACCATTATCTTGCATAGGTAATTTTTCGTTCAATTTTTTAGGTATATCTATAAAATGCGTATTAAAATGTTGAGCAATGGATTTATGATCTGTTATCATGGTATTGTCAATTTGTATTTTATCTATTTTTAAGGTCGACGTTTGCTTATTAAGATTATTATTAATAATTGACCACATTGGGAAAATAGAATAGGTAGCGTAGGTGCTGAACAGCTTATTGCACAACCAAATTTCAAATCTTGTTCAGTATTTACTGAAAATTTAGTAGCAGTTCAAATGGCCCCTTTAAAAGTTTATTACGATAAGCCACTTTACATAGGTTTCACCATTTTAGACATATCTAAAACTGTAATGTATAACTTTTTTTATAATTTTATAAAGAAGAAATATAACGATAACGTTTCTCTCTGTTACACTGACACAGACTCATTAATTTTAGAAATTTATACTAATAATGTTTATGATGATATTAAAGAAAATATTGAACTGTTTGACACTTCAAATTATTCTTATCCTAATGTCCATAATATTCCAAAAACACAGTCGGTCATAGGTAAATTAAAAGATGAGTATGCAGGCATCCCAATCGAAAGCTTTTTCGGCACTGGTGCGAAAGCTTACTGCGTTAAAGCAAATGATGTAAAAAAGAAAGCCAAAGGTATATCAAAAAGCGTTATAAAGAAGCAATTACACTTGATTGACTATAAACAAATTGTAGAAGACGGTGGATTAATATACCGTAAAATGTATGTATTCTCTTCACATCTTCACACGGTATATACTGAACTGAAAAACAAAGTTGCACTGTCAGCACGAGATGATAAGCGATATGTTATACCCGGGAGTACAAAAACTTTAGCATGGGGTCATTACTCCATCAATAATGAATACAATAACGCTGACCAAAATGATAATTTAACATGTCTTTTGTCACTAGCTGATAAAATAATTGAAATGGAAAATCAAGGTTTTGAATTTGATGAAAGTTTATTATAACCTTTTATAATTGTGTATGTTGTATAATGTTCATTTAATAAAATATTTATTATACGAATTTGTGTTTTTTTTTAATAATTCTTATGCAAATATTCAGTTAAAATCCTCTACAACTGTTTAAGAATCAGGGGGAGTATGGGTATAGGATGAATAATAAATAACGAAACAATAGTGTTCAATACGTTTTTATTGCTCATTTTGTAAATATTCATAAGTTATTAGGCGCAATGTTTTTGGTTGAGTGACAATGGGTTGATTAAGACGTTTATTATATTTTTGTTGGCGACAGCAATTTTCAAAACTCACAGGACCAAAATTGCAGTCAATCAATACACCACTTTTTAAATGTAAAGCCTTTCTAACCACTACACAATCAAAACAATGCAACAATGCAAACATTTGATGTCTCAGAGGTTGTTCCACTGTTATATTAATAAATTCTATAACTTGTGTGTTGTATTTCCTGTGATTGAACACGTTGAAAACCTCATTGTTGTAGGAAGATGATACTGGATCGAGTTGCCATTCAGATTTAACGCATTTTTGACTAAATTCACTATTAAAGTAAAATACATCCACGTCTTGAAAGGTGTTTGTTAAGTTCAATAGGTAACTCATAAAACCACCAGCTATTACCCAACGTTGTCCTGGTAAACTTTCCAACACTTGATATACGTCAGGGAATTTTTCTTTTATTTGTTTCACCAATTCATAGTTCGTTGTGCAATAACTTAATACTGGATCTATGCACATCTTTCTTGAGCAATAGTCTGTTTTTTTCGAGTTGTTTACGTATACACCTTATATACTATTTCAGGTTAGGTGGGAGGCATACTGAGCTTGCAATAAACTCACAAAGATTATTAAAATGTTCACTTGATAAGGATTGTGCAAACGTGAGCTAATAAAATTGTTATGTTGCAGTATTTTTTAGGTGGGGGTGGATAGGTGGGAATTTCATTATAAATACGAGTCCGTCACTACAGTCAATTATCATTAGAATATTAAGTTTATTAAAATGTGGATGTCGTACGTAGAAGAAATCAAAGTTGTTGATTTAGAAAGT
The DNA here is from genome assembly GCA_963680705.1 of Rhagium mordax. NCBI lineage: Eukaryota > Metazoa > Arthropoda > Insecta > Coleoptera > Cerambycidae > Rhagium > Rhagium mordax. Next base: position 26,526,323 of record OY796664.1, read on the forward strand.
GGTGTAAAACATTTAAGGCAACAATTTTCAAATATGCAGTTCGATGCTGAACACGAAGCGATCTATGGAATGGGTAAATTCTTCACAGAAGACTATTGTACTGATCTGGCCAAAAAGTACAAACAAGCACGTGAAGTATGTGAAATGTTTTTGACAGATCTTATATGCGAGGAATGCCTTGTAGACGATCTAATCGAATTGGATTTAGAAAATGAACTCCATCAGCTAAAACGGTTTTTAAGACCAGACCTTGCAAACAGATTAAGGAGTGAAGACGATAGTGACGAGGGGATTTCTCTAAATTGAAATTATATTTGTTACTCTTTGGTGATAAAATAAAAACATAATTAATATTTATTGTTTTATTTCTAAACTCATGACATCATAAAATTTTCATACAGGTAATATACATTAGAAAGTGCACACATACACTTATCATTTGAATGAAAAAAACATTTTGCGCTGGATTTCAATAGAGGTGGTTGCTCTTCTAATTCCAAAACAGGTTGTGTAATAAATTGTCTGATGTATTTTGCCTTTTCTCCTCCTTTCACGTAAACGCACTCAGCAGATGTAGTCAAGTTCTTAATAATTTGCCCGAACATATGTAGTGGTGTAAACCCATCACTCCATTTAATGCAATGATGATTTCTTGTTAACCAGTAAGCTTGTTTTTGTAAGTCTGGTGAAAGCATCTCAAACGGATAAGGTGGCTTAAAAATATAATGACATACTTTCATCCCATCATAGCCAGCGAACTCCTTGACGATAAACTTGTTGTTTTCAGTTTTAAATCCTTGAAAATCGATAACGAGTTTCATATTTTTAAGCTTTCTCACTTTTAATAAGCAGAACTCTTCTCTGTGTTCTCTCAACTTACTCTCAACAGACTAATAATGTGCCTCGTTATATAGGTAAAAAAACTTGTCATGCGCAATTTTTAATGTTGACGAACGATTTTTGTTAACGGATTATATGTGTAATATTTCTCATGCAGTATGACACAATATGCATTAACATTTTTAGTAGGGGTGCCAGTCTCAAATTCTATTCTCATAAGCACTGATCCAGTTTGCAAAGCTTCTTTTTGACGTGAACAATCAATATGAACTAGTGGTGCAATTGCATTGAATTCTATCGGGTTGAATATCGGTTGATTTATTTTATGTGGGTAATAGGATTGTTGAAAATCAGCAAACATTTTGTAGAGAGTTGCATATTTGTTACGTTTGAAGTCTAGTTGTAGATCACTATATGGGTATCTCTCAGAATTCAAGAAAATTCTTATGTTTTTTAGATCACAATTATCAAATTTGCTCATATCAGATGTAATTTTTCCTTTCTTATTTTTTTGAAGACCAAATAATGCATGTTTAGCAGTTTCAACTTTATTAGATGTCTTAGCATTCCACGTATGTTGGATTGTGTCAGGTATAGATTGATATTCAATTAATTCCCTGCTTCTAAATCTTAGAGGTAGATCAACGTTCTTACTTATAATTTTATTTAATTGTATTTGTTCTGACATGCTTACTGTCACATGTGGTACTCTCCATAATAATTTAGAAATGGTAATTTTTGGTTTTTCAGTTTCATCGCCACTTGTAACACTGTCTAAATCATTACTACTACGTATCAATACCAATTCTTGTCGCATATTAATTATAATTTTTTGAAAATCCTCAAAGAATCCAAGCAGAAAACTTAATGGAATGCAAACGTTGAAATCTCCATTTTCATCTGCTATAATTTTAGTTCCCTCACCTTTCATCTTTTTCGGGAACCACCCAGCATTTTGCATAAAAATACTCTCGTTTTCATTTAATGATAGATAATGAAACATAGTTGAAACCAAACCAACATTTCTTACTGAATCTATTACAACACCACCTAATTCATACCTAATTTCCCGAAACAAAAAAGCAATACCATTATTAATAAATTCCAATTTTTTAGCTGCAGTTCCATCATCTTTTGTTAATTTTCCTTCGATGTATAAATAGCTAGTGCACGGAGCAGTATAGGCATCTAAATCTTGAATGGTAATTCTTGTTTCATCATTATAATCTAGAGTTCCAGATGTATTGGGTTGATATGTATGATACTGATATTCTGCTACAGAATTGTCACTAAAAGGTTGTTCGGTAATATTTAACAATTCCATTATACTAACACTTCGAATCCAAGTGACCGTAAAAACTGTTTATTTTCCGATGTTAATCTGCTGAAAGTGTTTTTAGAACTGCGGATTTTCTTCTTACTGCTCCTTTTATAGTGATGCACAGGTGGCCTCGAATTGAATATTAATACCATTTCCTTAGTGAATTGATTTTCTGAGATGCAAGCTAACTGTTCTGACTTCGTTTTGAAAATTGACGAGATTCCCCTCTTGATCAACTATTCTGATTGTAATGTTGTCAATGGTCTTGACGCTCACCGGGAAGTAATGAATAGTTGTGGGTGCTTCCACTATTTTATATCCAACTGGAACTGTTGGAAAAAACTGATGAATAATGTGGACAGGTTTTCCATTAAAGAAGGAACCAACCGCAATGTTACACTCGATACAGATGACATTCACTTTAGATATGCGTACGGTGTGATCAGAAATATGTTTCACATCAGCTTCCAACTCTCTGTTATCGAATCCTAAAACTGAACCAATAGAATCGCTTCCTTTGAAATTTATTCTTCTATTCATCTTTATAGCTACTTTAGATGTATTCATATTCAAAGAAATCAAAATAACTGCACCTTCATCCAGTTCCTTTACTGCGTCCACTATGCTTTTTATGATATCAGAAAGCTCATAGCATCCCTCATCAATTTCGGCTGTATACCCATCATTCTCTCCCCACACAAATTTGTTGTTCCTATTGTCAATGTTTGGAATTGTATCATAAGTATCAAAGTGGTTCATTCCTATTTCGTAATCTATATCATCCTCTAAATATATGTGAGGATTCAAATCATAATCTAATTTAGATGAATTACCACTAAGAATTAAAGTCGGAGCCATATTAACACGTTGACAATTTATTAGTAAATGAATACATAACATTATTTACATTGATTATATAAAAAAATTAAACATAAGTGTCCACAAACATATGAGCTATTATTTTGTACAGAATCATAATTGTATTTTATTTTATTTGAGCTACCATCACTTAAAAAATATTTTATTAACTCTTCTGGGGGTCTTAAATTCCCATAACTATCAAAATAAACTATTTTTTGGTTTTGCTTGAAATATGCTATCCAGTGAGTTCCGTCTCCATCATTATCATCTAGATTTACTATCCCAGATTCATTTTTCTTTATTCCTTTTGGAAGTGTATCTTTCATGAAGACGCCTCGAAAATAAGGAATTTTAAGTTTTTTCGCAAATTTTATTAAATCTATATTAGTTAGTGGTCGGTGTGGTAGCTTTATTAGTTTTTTTTATAAGTTTTAAGGTATAATCCTAAGCCTTTCTTTTCATGGGGTCCTAAATATAAACCCTTCCCTTTAGTGGTCTGTTCCATTGCTAAATTATGTCTCATTTGTTCTGCTATCACCTGGCGATTTGCTTTGGCATCGTTAACTGCTTTTGTAATACCTGCCACGCCTCCTCCCACAGCCCCTAATGCCCCCAAGAGAGGTAGCAGGAAAGGGAGAATGCCTCCTCTTTTTGGAGCGGGGATAACTCTTCGTCTAGGTTTTTTAGAGGGCGATTTTTTTTTTACTGCAAACTTCAAATTCATATTTCCACCTTTCTTCTTCCTTGGATTTCTTCTGCGCTTAAGCCCCATTCCCACTTTACTCTTTAGTTTCATTATTCCACCGACTCCCAGTGCAGCGAGTTTTTCACCAAAACCCGAATCAGGTGCTTTTACACGTTTAAATGCAATTTTGGCTAATTCCCTATCCGCTTGATTTCTTCTTTCAACGTCTTGAAATGTAGAATATGCTATATCGTGTTCTCTACACGCCTCGTCTAAAGGATTAATTCCGGTGTCGCCGCGTTGTAGACGTTTTGCAAGTTTGGTTCCCGGTCCACAATAATTATAACCATATGTAGTTCCACGGGAAGTTTATTTATTATGGTATTGATCAAACCACGTCCACTCTTTTTAAACTTTCTAGCACAAGTGAGCGGTGAACTTTTGCTCCGATCCATTATATATTGAATCGCACAGCTAAATGAATGTTATTTTGTGAACTCACTCTTTATATATAAAGCAGGAAACACTGATCTATCAGTTTGTAACGGTACTCTTTTTAAGAAAGTTCTGTTTTACGATAAGATTGATGTGAAAAATGCAAATTCAACAGCAAACAACAATTTTACCAATTGTAAATCATGACGAGATTTCAATGACGAACACTTTTCAAAAGCATGGTATTTTGTTCGGTGGACTGTCGAAACGAGGACTTTTGGTTGGAAGTTCTGGGTGTGGAAAAACAAATGTCATGCTCAGTTTATTGGAACATCCTAATGGTTTACGATTTGAAAATATTTATTTATATTCCAAATCCCTATATCAACCCAAATATGAATTTCTGAGATTTTTAATTAAACCTATGGCAGAAATTGGATATTTCGAATATAATGATGGTGATGAAGTAATACTTCCAGAAGAAATCAAGCCCAATTCAGTGATCATATTCGACGATTTAGCGTCTTGCAATCAAAGCATCATCAAAAACTATTTTTGTTTCGGTCGTCATAGAAACACTGACTGTTTTTATTTATGCCAGACTTATTCCTCTATTCCCAAACAACTGGTAAGAGATAATGCTAATCTTCTTATAATATTTCCACAGGATATGACCAATCTAAAACACATTTACGATGATCATGTAAACGTTGATATGCGTTTCCAAGATTTCAGAGAACTTTGTTCATTTTGTTGGGAAGATAAATACGGATTTGTTGTAATAGATAAAGATTGTGCTATCAACTCTGGAAGATATAGAAAAGGATTTGATAAATTTATTCATATAAAGGGTGAACATTAAATACTATCAATCAGTCACCATGGATAATCGAGTGGTAGCAGAGCTGGTAAAGACGAGGAAGGCGCTAAAGCAAAAATATCACAACTTGAAGAATGATATTGCCGAATCACAGTTTTTGTTGGAGAAAAATTATAAACCGATAACACAACCGCTTAATGAAATAGTATCAACTCTCAAAGTTACTCCAAAATTAAATTTAAAAGAAGAATTAAAAGAAGAAAGCATCAGGGATAGTTTTAGACCAAGTACCCAACCACTACATGACTATTATCGTTTGACAGCTCCTATTGATTTGGGAGAGCAGACATTTGAGTTTGATTCAACTCAAAACCAACCCGAAATTGTTGAGAGTTTTTTTGATGAAACTTTTCCTTCGACAATAGCAGATAGTGAAACAGAACATCAGCGTTATTTAAGCCAGTTTAAAATACCACTACCTCGAGCGTATATTGAAGATAGAATTAATGATACTAAGGGAGATTTTGATGATACCTTTGGCGTTCACTTTGACCCATTTAGAAAAAGCTATGCAATTGGTGATTCATCCGTTGATTTTGAGGGAGCTAACTTCATCATTAATGGCGAATTTAAGTACATTGGTACACCAGGATTATATGAACTAATGTTCAAAAAACATCCAGCAGGTTATCGGCCAACAGATGTAGATCAATATATTGATATTATTAAAAGGACGAATACCCAGTTTTTAGGTTATGATCCTCAAAGAGGTCTATCTACATCAAATGCAAGTAAATTCATAGATATTATCAAACCGCGAGTTACGAATTTATATTCGATGTCACAAGAACGGAGGAGAAATCCAAGCGCATCGAGTGTGAGATCCACCTCAGAAGGAGAGCAAAGACCAAGATCGAAGTCGATTCCTGAACCAGTGAGGAAAACAAGGAGTCAAAGTAAGAGAGGTGGAAAACTAACGATGATGGAATTCAATAACAAAAATATTGAATATAAACATTTTGATGATTATAATGAAATTGTAGATCGATTAAAGCTGCTCCTTGCATCACAGTTAGCAGGGAATAATGGACATAACAACGAAATAGTTTCGATAATAGAGGAGTTAAAGGAGGGTAAAATAATTAGATAAATAGTGTGCATGGAAAAGTTAAGGCTTCATTTACTGTGCTACTATATTGATCGAAAAGCGTACTTATCACCTTTCTATTATTCTACAACATGACTGACATTAAGAAGGAAATAGTAAACGAAATTCATAAACCAGTTAGAAAATCTTTCAAACGAAGAAGAGTAATTGTTAAAGGTCTAAATGATCTTCTTCAAGCAGATCTCGTAGAGATGATCCCTTACGCTAAAATAAATAAAGGTTATAAATATATTTTAGTGGTCATTAATGTATTCTCAAAATTTGTTTGGTGTGAACCTGTGAAAAATAAAAGTGGAAAAGAAGTTTCACGAGCAATGGGAAGAATCCTTTCAAATATCAAACTGCTACCTAAAAATTTGCAAACAGATATGGGAAAAGAATTTTACAATAAAGAATTCAAGGAATTAATGGATAAGTGGAAAATTAACCATTATAGCTCTTACACACATCTTAAAGCAAGCGTTGTTGAAAGAGTGAACAGAACCCTAAAAAATAAAATGTGGAAACTGTTTAGCTTACAAGGAAATTACAAGTGGTTAAATCTTTTACCAGACATTGTTGCGGAATACAATGACACCAAACACAGAACGATTGGAAGAAAACCTAAAGATATTAAAAAGAAAGATGAAAAACACTTGTTGCAAACTGTATATAGTCATTTGAAAATAGTCGATCCAAGGAAGCAAAAATTTAAAGTAAACGATTGTGTGAGGATTAGCAAATACCGAGAAGTCTTTTGCAAAGGATATACTCCAAACTGGTCTAATGAAATTTTTAAAATTATAAAGGTTCATCAAAGTAATCCTAGAACTTACCTTTTAGAAGATCAGGAAGGTAATTTAATTCAAGGAGGATTCTATGAGCAGGAACTTCAGAAAGTAAAACATCCCGATATATATCTTGTGGAGAAGGTTTTTAAAAAAAAAGGTGACAAGCTCTATGTGAAATGGCTGGGATTATCCAATAAATTCAATTCATGGATTTCTAATAATCAAATTGTATAATATATTACTCCTTTATCTTTTTTTTTCACCCTTAATAAAACAATTTTTAAACATATATTTCTTTTATTTTATCACACACATGGTACATAATTGGTTTCGCTAACATTTCATTTAAATCTATCATTAAATATGTTACATCTATGATTATTTTCTAAAATAGGACTGATAATATTTGAGATTTTCTCTACTCTTCTATTAAACCGCATTCGGTCAATGGATAAAAACTCCCAATATCGCTTCCTTGATGATTGATATGCAAAATTCCATGTAACCATAAAATATGTTTTATTATTTTCTGTATTAAATGTTACTTTCTTCATTATTCAACTCTTCCACAGCACTCAAGTTCAAATAATTCCGGGTAAATGTAAATTAATTCCATGAGCATGCAAACGTTTTCGTTATTACAGTTTTCGAGCGGCTGAAGCAAATTCATTACATTTTCAAACACATCTCCGTTTTGCCGCTGTAGTCCGTTTTGCACAATTTTTAAGTAACTTGAAAACTGTTGCCTTCTCAGCATATCAATTCTATACTTGATAAGTGGTAACGCTTCCCACAACTTGCAGATGGATTCATACCCCATGTAAATGTACGAGTTATTTTTTACAATTTTGATCACTCTCGAATAGGATATTTTTTCAAACTGTATCGTAAAATTTTCAGCATCTATCTGCTCTGCTTTACCGTTGGTATATAGATAATTGGTTATAATACCTTGGTATGTAAGAAATTCATTCCACTCACTTTCGCCAAAAATTATTGTGTCCAATTTATTGCCTGTTAGTTTTATACATGGTGCGTACCAGAAGTCATATGATAATCCAGTCGACACAAATTTACTTTTTGATTTATTCAGTTGATGTTTTCGTTCACCAATTACAACTAGATCATTCTTGTTTTGAGGTGCATGAGGTAAACTTCCAGATAAATCGCTTTTTAGTTCAGGTAGACTGAAGATACTGCCACACTGAGTCATCTTGAATACTGTTCAACACAAAAACTTTCTAGAACTGTGAATTCCCACCATTTTATAGAATTTACTGTATACCCCCACCCATTTATGGCGAAAAAAGTGGAGGGGGGGGAGGGTGCCAAAGTGGAGGAGTGGGGGGTGCTCACGTGAGGTCAAGGTTAATGGATCAAAAATGGTGGGGGGTGCAAAGGTTAAGGTTAATGGATCAAAAAAGGTGGGGGGTGCAAAGGTCATGAGAGGTCAAGGTTAATGGATCAAAAATGGTGGGGGGTGCTCAAAGGTCATGAGAGGTCAAGGTTAATGGATCAAAAGTGGTGGGGGTGCTGGAGTGGGGGGTGCAAAAAAATGGTGGGGGGTGCCAAAGTGGTGGGGGTGCCAAAATGGTGGGGGAGGGGGCGTGTCTGGAGTGGGGAAAGGGGCGGGGCTAAAGTAGAGGGGGTGGGGGTGCCGAAGTGGTGGGGGAAGGGGGCGTGTCTGGAGTGGGGGGTGCAAAAAGTGGTGGGGGGTGCCAAAGTGGTGGGGGAAGGGGGCGTGTCTGGAGTGGGGGGAGGGGCGTGTCTGGAGTGGGGGAGGGGGCGGGGCTAAAGTGGTGGGGGGAGGAGTGGGGGTAGGAGTGGGGGTGCAAAAAGTGGGGGAAGGGGGCGTGTCTGGAGTGGGGGAGGGGGCGGGGCTAAAGTGGTGGGGGAGGAGTGGGGGTAGGAGTGGGGGGTGCAAAAAGTGGTGGGGGGTGTCGCAAAACTCTCATTCTTTACCTACTATTCTTGGGCCACTGCTCTTTACCCTATATACTACCCAGTTTATGTCATGTTTAAAACACTGCCAGTTTCATTTATATGCCGACGATACCCAACTTTATCACTCATTTAATGCCTCTGATATTGAAAATGCCTGTTTACGTATAAATGAAGATTTAACAACATTTGTAAATTTATCAAAAGACCACTGTCTCATTATTAATGCCAGAAAATCTAATGTCATGTTATTTGGTCCTAAAAGATCTCGCAATACTATTAGAGATCAGGTTGAAATAAATGTAGATCAGGAAAGGATTGAAGTAGTTGACCATTCCAAAAACTTGGGTGTTATTATTGACAGTGATCTAAGATTTGATAAACATATAAACAAACTTACTCAAAAAGCATACAATTCTATCAAATTGATATACGGGAACAGGCACTATCTACCTCAGAAAGTAAAAATTATGCTATGCGAAAGCTTAGTATTGTCTTTATTAGATTTTGCTGACTGTCTATATGGTCCTAGTTTAACTAGTTTATATAAAAATAAAGTACAAAAAATTCAAAATTCATGTCTTCGGCTAATTTATGGTATACGAAGATGCGAGAGAATTTCATATAAGCTAAAATGCACGGGGTGGTTAAACATGGAAAATCGTAGATTATTTCATTCGGCATGTTTATACCATAAAATTTTACTTAACAAATCTCCGGAATATTTGTATAAGAAAATAAAATTTAGGACGGATGTACATACCCTTAATTTAAGATTCAAAGGCCTTTTAACACCGCCTCTTCACCGTACTGAACGTTTTAAAAGTTCATTTACATATCAAATTTATAAAGTATACAACACTATACCTGAAAACTTGAAGGTAATGAGTATAAGTTATTTTAAACGGAATTTCAAATTTTTTATTCTTAATCAACAGATTTAATTATAGTCCCTATTGCTTGACGCTTTTTTTTGTTTTTGTTTTTTGCTACTTAAATATCCTTATTTGTTTTTTAATCTTTGTTATTTTGGTACACCTATGAGGTTAAGTGGAAGAGCAGCTAAGTGTTTAAAAATATTTTAATCTATAATAATTTTTCTTAATTTTGTTAATTACATGCTGAACTTCGCCTATTATGCCATTAGTACTTAATTCATATATTATATATAAACTGATTATAATGCTCTACAGTGGAAAATAAAGACGATATTATTATTATTATTATTATTATTATTATTATTATTATATTTCCGTTTGGTAACGCTGGATGGCATTGATGGTAACTACGTCATGTTGATCAAAGTCACCACACAATTCTAAAAAATATTTAATATATTTATATGTATTTATAGTTATTTACAAATATTTACAATTAAAAACAAAATGTGTAGTAATACAGGATATCTAAATTTTTTTTACAAAATTGGTGCATTTTCCGCTTAAGTCTGGGTCATCCCATATTCATGTATATCTAAACTCGATCTAAACATTACTAATTCCTAATATACAGGGTGTTACAATTTTAGAAAAACTGTTTTTTACCACTCTTTCTTTATTTGAGGTTCCTTTAACTGTTGAAATCTGAAACTACCTTTATACAATAATTGCAATTCAAACTTTCATACAGTAGGTACGTCCCCCCCAATGAAATACATATAAATATATGCAGAATTCTTTAAATTCTAATTGGAGCCATTGCCCTTTACTCTTTACTTTTGTTTGCGTCACGAATCACGATGTTTTGATATAACGCTTTAAAAAAATTGTGCACGTTTTTTCCAAGATTTTTCTATCTGTATAATGGGTAGAAAAATCCTTGAAACAATCTGTGCCATTCATTGGATTCTTAATTTCTACGTCTTTTAGCAATTCTTTTTTAATTATTTCAATAACTGGAAAGAAATCAGTTATAAAACTAAATTAAGTACTGTCACCAGTCGTATTCCTGCCGAAAAATGTTTGTCGGGGTAGGGGTCGTTCAATGGACTAAAATTGCAAGCAAATGTTAATGGTAAATTTGTCATATCCGTTAACTTAACCCTGCCATTTTGAAACTATTAAATATGAAAGTTGCGCTGATTTGTGCTGGTGTTGTGCTAAAAATAATGTGCCGCTTCGCAAAATTTGTTATCACCATATTTTTTTATATGTGAAAATTTCACCTACAAAAAAAATTGGTAACAACGAATTTTGCAAAGCACATCCAGCACAATTCAGCACAACCTTCTTTTTTTATTATTTTTAAAATGACAGGGTAAAGTTAACGGACATCCTTTTTGAACATTTAATGCTGATAAAGTAATGTTGTTATCGTAGTCAGAAAATATTGACAGATTTTACAAATGTTTTCGAATTTTGGCATATACATCTGTTCCGAATTCTATAGAAATCTACTTTCCAACTTTGAATTTGACGCCATTCTAAAAGAATAAAAAAAATTGGGCAGAGAATTTCAATTTCAGGTATAAGTAAGTTTCATATTTATATACATAACACTTTTCTAAATTCACACTGCGGCTTTTTTTTCTGAGATCGAGACCGAAATATCAAAACTGCAATTCCATCGCTCCAAGTTTAAAATGATATAACGAGGGAGGTCACTAATTTCGGAGTTAATTGTGCAGAGTTTGAAATTTTTTGTGAATTTTTTTATCGACAATAACGAACAAATTCACTGGATGTGTGCAAAATTTGGAGCAACATGGCAGTCAGGTCAGGGACCTTAATTTTGTCGTCCGAAAAATGCGAAACCGGAGTTTGCCGCTCGTTCAACCCGAATTAGTTGTGGCTCTCTTGGATTTTTTAGAATTTCTGGATCCAAAATAATAAAAAAATGCACTGATGGGTGTATGTGAAACTTGACGCAACATCACGTTCAAGGCCTTCATTTTTATCCGAAAATTGTAAAACCACAACAGGAATTTGTCGCGCGTACGTACGGCCCGAATTGATTGCGGAACGTATGGATTTTTGCAAATTTTTCATCAACATTTCAAAACCGAATTCTTCCGTCTAAGCGTAACTGGGTCCAAAATCACATTTAGAGGCCTTAATTGATATTCGGACAATCACAGTTCACGTTCAGAAAACAATTTACACTTGTACGTGAATTATATTGGCGTTAATGATGAATCGCATCTAGTGCTGGGCTTTCCAAAATTCTTTTTTACTTTCTGACGGCCACATTTTTATCCATGAAACTAAATGGCTACTACTATTCGTTTACGGCAAAAAACGGCAAATTCAGAACTGAATATTAAAAAAATAAATTTTTTTTGTGGTGTTTCGCTAACTAAATTTTTAGTTAGCAAAATACCCCGTTTTTTAAAAAAGAAAAGAGCGACAAAATTGATTCTTTCACAACTAATTAACGGCAAAAAGACGGCAAATTCAGATCATTAAATTATTTAAAAAAATATATTTTTTAATGGGTGTTTCGCTAACTAAATATTTACTTAGCAAAACACCCCGGTTTTTTTAAAAAAAAAGAGCGACAAAATTGATTCTTTCACAACTAATTAACGGCAAAAAAGCGGCAAATTTTAAGCTTTTACTGAACCGATTCGCGAAAGTTGTTTTGCTAACTACATATACATTCATGATGATAAAACAAACCGTTTGTAAATGCGGCATTTCAACAAAATTCCGGTTTTTTGTGGACCACCCGATACATCACTAATATCAATCCCTTATAATAACATCAGTATAAGCCTCTAACTCTAAAAGAATATACAGTCAGCAGTCGGGACGCTCCATTAGAGCGGCGACCAGTAAACCTAGAACCCGGACATACCGTGTCTTCACTGAAGTTATCCGGCCCTATCATACTGTTGATTGGTCAAAGTGGCATTCCTACACGTTAAACAAGAGATTGGCGCCCAAGGCAATAATACTAGCGACAGCCATTTTGTGTAACATTAATTCAATAGTTAGGAGAAGGGACGTCACAAATGGCGTCCGAATAAAAAGAACACAGAACATACATGCTACACTATTAAGGCAAATATAATCAGGTAACGAGCTACCTTCAAAAGTTATTAACACAGGTCGGTTCGCCATCAATTTGTGTTTTACGTTTTATTATTTTTACTTCAGTTATAGTGTTAGAGGACAAAAAATTGTCAAATAGATATTTTTCGTCAAATATGGTGTAAACATGTCTTATGATGCCCTTCCTAATAGATTATGAGGTATAAAAGCTTTAAGGTTTTCAAATTTTAGCATTTTGTTTTTAACCAAATTATTAGCATCTTTTATATTTTTTAAATGAACTTTAACTCTATTACTACCGACTTTTTCTATTTTCAAAATATTAGGAATCTTCAGTTTTTTATGTAGAAAGTGACCCACGTACATAGGGTGAAGCCTTCTTATATTTTGCTCGTTTGTTTTCTCAATAAATACGTAAACAACATCTAAATATAAACTGGCTTTTTGCAGATTAAAAACTCTACTTTTTTCTAGACTACTGTCACCTGTCGCCATCTGAATAGAAGAACGGCTATTCTGATCTGGCGTGATATTGCTGCTATTATTTGGATTGCCTTCTGCCATTTCCGCATCATGGCAGAAGGCCAAGTATGGAATAAACTATTACTTTGTATTTCACCACTAGAGATTAATTGTTTACCACTTATCCCCCCCGCTTTCGGGGGGTTCGCCTAACATTTTAACACTATGCAACTTTACTTATAGTGGAGCGAAATTCACCTTAAAAGTCTCTCCTTTCTCGAGAAAAAAAAAATTTGCGTAGAACCAGATCAGACCTTATAGGTTTTATAAAGTAATCAATTTTTCATGAGAAATGGCTATTTATAATACTTTTCTGTGGTAAAGATATTTTTTATTTCGAAAAAACTTCAGAAATTGACTATTTCGAAAAGTCGTGTTTTTTTAAATTTACATCCCCATATCTTCAAATCTAATTGCGCTATCGATCTGATTTTTTTTTTAAATTCAAGTACACCCAAGCGGTTCCAATGGTGTCTCCGTTTCTATCGATTTTTGTTTATTATTTTCTTTAAATAACAATGAAGTTGTTATTTCGCTAATAATGCACTCATATTTTCACTAATTGGCAAACTTTTTTATTTTTGTAAATTTTCAAATACATGCAGTGAAGCAATTGAAGCCAAGATACCTATGGGAGAAGTTTTTGAAAAAAAAAATTTTCATCTAGGACTTATACTTTTTTATTTATGAATTTGTTTGTGACGGGGCGCGTGACTACCGGTACCTAGACTGCGACCGCACTAGCGCTAAACATGATAATATTAGTCAAGAATCTAAGGCTCCGAATTCGATCATGGGGTATGCACTCGCGGGTATATGATTTTAAAAATATGGATATTATCCAGAATTTTATGCCGAATCCGATTCCAGAGGGCGCGATGTCGGCCAAGATTGCAAAATTGCAAAAAAAGTAATATTTCCAAAAAAAATTGGAACTTAAATATTGCATTATCTGTCGTTTACATTGCATTTACGAGCTTATTTATAAAGATTTTTTAATAATTTTTATATCAATCGAAAGCCTAATGTTTGTAGTTTCATACAAGTTGAGTAGAGAGACATTATTTTCATTATAAACAACACTATAAATTGTTTAAACAATATGTGCTCGGAAAGTGTAGTGTAATTTTCGGCATTGAGGTACTTTTGTTATTATTGCAGATAGATATGTAGTTATGTGAGACGAAATACGTAGAATAGACCAACGAACATTTTTTATTAAAATAATTTTTTAATTCGCTGAATAATTTAGGAGATATGATTTTTTTTAAAAGCGCATTGTGTGGTCTACCGCGCGCGCGGTCTTGTTTCTGTAGGCAGGCCATTTACACATGATTTCGAGGCACTCGAGATGATTAAAGAATTTCGCACACGAGTTGCAAACAATATTTTTTCTACAATGACTTTAATTTGATTAAACTAAAACCGTAAAACGATATCTTGTATTATAATATTTAATGCAAATTAATTTAAAAAAAATATAATAGCAGATATGTCTCAGAACTATGGAAACTAATATGTTTGACAACAAACATTTTTCACTGACGTTTTCGATATTGTGAGTGTTGAATATTGTGGGTTTTTTAAAGTAAAATAATACATAAGATAATAATGAAAAGTCTCGAAAGTCATAGACTGTTTTTAAAATAATGGCAAGTAATAAAAAAAGGGAAAAAATCACCACAACACGTCATTTTATACTATTTATCAGACTAGCCATGAAAGAAACAATTAAAAGACGTAACTTTGACAGGTGAATGAGTCTTTTTGGACGTACATTTAATTACTGCTGCAAAATTTCTTTTGGATAGCTCAAGAATTGTGGAAATGGCGGGGGTTTACCATGATCCGTGGTCACTCGGTATAGTTCCAAATACAGTGGTTTTCTGGGGCAAACTGTTGAGGTTTGCCTTTGATACTACACTTTTATCTTGACATATTTTGACCATTTTCTTATTTCTATTTATTTTTTTAGAATTTGGCGTGATTCCCAGATATAAGTTTAATGACTATTAATTATGGCATTATCACATAAATCATATGTACAGCTACTTACCTATAATACTCCAATTTTAGTTATTAGTCCTTGGCGTAAAGTAATAAAATTGAGGTCCGTGTGCTCCTTGATGAAGGAGTATAGGGAATGATACCATCCGTTTGAGAAAAATATGTAGATTATGAATCGCGATGGTTGCCATCTCATAGCCGCGACCGATTTTTTTTTTAGGGGGTCTTGTACAATATAAATAGAAAAATTCGATTTGATTCGATTATTTACTGATTTTTATTTTTTTTTATGTGTGTACACATAATAATAGTATATTAAAGTATAAGTGGATTTTAAGATTTAAAACACGCGCGATTTTTCGAGCACGACGGCGGCGCAGCGAAATAGAGCAAGTATTTTAAAGACCAGTTATCCACGAATACTTTACGCTATTTTTTTTATTGGTACACTTTGAAATCATAAATAATTACTAAAAAAATGTAAATAAGAACTAATAATGTAAAATACCTTTAGTTGTCATCGAAATGAGAAAAACAAAAATTAATTTGCAATCTGTCATATAAGATTGATTGTTGTCATCACAGTTAAAGTTTTTAAAACATTTGTCAGTAATATTTTATTTGACGTTACAAGGTACTTCTGTCAGATCAATAATAAAAAAGTTGACATTTACACTTCACGTTTCTCGGATTATTGAAGTTGCCATGGTAACTTTAAAACACCCGCGTTTTTTGTAGTTGAATTTTGCTAGAAAAAGCACACAATATTTGTATTTATACAAAAGTAAAAAAACTCTTCTAAAATTAAATTAAACAAAATAAACAAATTTTGAATAAAAACAATTAATACATAACACATCTAAAATCTTATGGGGAAAAATAATACAAAACAAACTAGAACAAATTTTCAAATTTCCACCACCAACCTCAACACATTTTTTTGCATGTAACTGTAAATTATTTATACCATCTATCATAAGTTACTTCAGTGGACTCCTCTTCTATGCGTTTCTTTTAATTCTTCTCTGGTTGCAACTTCGGTAGCATACACTTTTTGTTTTAAATAGGAGTTAGATCTGGGAACCTTGCAGGCCAGCACGATGGTACATCTCCTCACAACCTAAGAGAGAGAGGGTGCAGCATTTAAATGATCATTACCCCAATAGGCCAATTTGTCCTAATGGCCCAATTTCCTGGCCTGCAAGGTCCTCAGATTTGACTTCAGTAGACTATTTTTTATAGGGCTATTTAAAGGTAAAAAGTGTATATATGCTACCTATAACCGAAGTTGCAACCAGAGAAGAATTAAGAATGCATAGAAGAGGATGCACTGAACTGAAGAATAATTCACGTATGATCAGAGATGCTAAAAAAAAAATTTATGTGCAAGAAAATGTATTGAGGTTGGTGGTGAACGTTTGAAAATTTGTTGTAGTTTGTTTTGTATTATTTTTGTCCATTGGATTTTAGATGTGTTATTGTAATTTATATTAATTGTATTTATTTAAAACTTGTTATGTGTTTAATTTAATTTTAGATGCGTTATTTTACTCTTGTATAATTACTAATATTGTGTATTTATTCTAACAAAATTCATTTGTGGTTTTTAATCTTTTTTGTTTGTAAATATAAAAAATACTACATAAATTTAACAAAAAGATCCGACCCTAATATTTAATGAATTATAGTATTTTAAGTTAAATTCTAACAATAGGCAGTAAAATAAAATATTTTCACACACTATTAAAGTCGCCCATATACAGGGTGTCCCGAAATAACGTGAAACCCCTTAAGGGTAGATTCCTCATCAAAAAATAAGTATAGTCTTTTATATACAGTAATATACCCCCTTTGAGGAGGTCTAGCGGCTCAAGGAGGCCGTTTTCGACCTTACTGTACATAAAAGACTATACTTATTTTTTGACGAGAAATCTACCTTTAAGAGGACATTATTTCGGGACACCCTGTATATTGCTTATGTTTTTGTTGCAGGAGGACACGTAAATATTTCTAAAATGGACTTATCGTGAAACGTACCTGTTAATTCTTGAACCATTAAATATGTGCCAAAAAAACTAAATACGTGGTTTATGTACACTATTAGTGTACTTTAAAAGTTACCATTGAAAACTGCCAAAATCCATATAAAGGGTGATGTTTTTAGGTAACTTCCCCTACTAAAAATATTTGCCCTCGGCACTGTTAACTTTTTCTTTTGTTCACTGAATGATATAAACATCCATTAGTGAAACACATCTGCCAGATTTGGTTCAATTCCGTGAAGCCATTAAAAAAATATGGCCGATTGAAATTTTTCCAAAAAATAGAAAACATGCTATATATCAGAAACGAGGGGCATTAGGGGATGAAATAAGGGTCATTCTGAAACCGCCTTGGACTTCTCTACTTCCCACTAGCGTATGACCAGTCACTCAGGAAACACCCTGTATTTATAGCACAATGAAATCTTTTTATTATTATCATATTACCATATTCTGAATTACATCCCAACATGAAACGTCTGATAAAATTGCAGAAAATCAGTATTACATTTTAACTCAGAATATCATTATATGACTGATGGTCGAAATGGTAGCGTATCTGCCTCTCACCCAAAAGTCCCGGGTTCGATTCCCGGTCGTGGCAATGGGAAATACTGTGAGAGGGATTTTTCCATTATACACGGATATTGGATGTGTGTCCCTTGTCTTTAAATTGTAGCCCCTTCCCGCACAAGGCTCCTAGAGCCTTCTGGGATAAAGGGGGTCGTAATTACATGTGGTGTATTTATTTATTTATTTATTTATCATTGGCTGTGTATGGCCATTAACTAGAGTTAGTAGTAATGCATCACAACAAAAATATGACAGATGAAAGTGTTAATTATTTTTTTAAATTTTTTTAACACAAAACCCCCTAAAAAAAATCCGGTCGCGCCTATGAGGTAGTAACCATCATGATTCGTAATCTATAAATTTTTCTGAAAACAACGGTACCACCCACTATACTCCTTCATCAAAGAACACACGAGATTACTTTACGCCAAGCACTATATATCATGTACAAAGAATTTACAATACAGACAACCATCATTTTATCAAGACGAAAATTATTTTAATATCATTGTAGTTTTTTTAAATTAAATATGTACCGATAATTTGTTCTGTTTGTGAGCATTATTTATGATCTGTACGAACTTTCATACGAAAAACGTTACAAAAATGTTGCTTTTACCTTACAAAAAAAAATTGTAAAATAATGTACGTAATAATACGAGTAAATACTTTTTTCTACAACTGTCAAAAAAGGTTATGTTTGCGCATTAACGTCAGTGTCTAAAATGAGACATTTTTTCATTGACATTATTTTTTTTGCGTTACCACGACCCCGTGCGCAAAATATTTTGCACATCACATACCGATTATAAATTTAATTATTGCCTGTTTTTTTAATTTTTAATGTATACACAAGAATTAAGCAAACATCTAGTTCAAAAAGATTTATTGTTTTATGAAATGAATTAACTGAAAGTAGACATTTTTAAATTATTTTAAAAACAGTCTATGACTTTCGAGACTTTCCATCATTATCTTATGTATTATTTTACTATTATTAAAAACCCACAATATTCAACACTCACAATATCGAAAACGTCAGTGAAAAATGTTTGTTGTCAAACATATTAGTTTCCATAGTTCTGAGACATATCTGCTATTATATTTTTTTTAAATTAATTTGCATTAAATATTATAATACAAGATATCGTTTTACGGTTTTAGTTTAATCAAATTAAAGTCGTTGTAGAAAAAATATTGTTTGCAACTCGTGTGCGAAATTCTTTAATCATCTCGAGTGCCTCGAAACCATGTGTAAATGGCCTGCCTACAGAAACAAGACCGCGCGAGTTACATCAGCTATCTAGCTGACACCACAGTGAAACCCAACACCTAGAGCTGAGATAAGAAGTTCACGGACTTTACTTTTATTTAACATTTTCTTATTCAGTTGTATTTTTATACTTGTACGATTAACATCAATCGAATAAATTTACTTCTCGCTTTTGTATAAAAAATTTTGTTTTTAAAAATCCTTTTCAAAGGACTAGTAAGATAACTGGCGCAGTCGGTAGGATAGTGAAGGGCAGTTTTGAGTGAATATCAAACGTGAAAGTGAACAAAAATCGTCACAGAAGTCCCATCTGTTTTTACAGAAAATTCACTATTTGAACACCATCTTCCAAGTCCGAAGAATAAGGGAAACAAGAAGTTTATACACCACTGGTAGAGGACAAACATAGCCAAAACCAGCTCCAAGTCCTGGGCGAAGAACGAAAATCGTCAAAACCTAGAGGCAGTAGAAATAAGGCAGTAATTTAAGAAACAAGTCCTGGGCGAAGAACGAAAATCGTCACAACCTGAAGACAGTAGAAATAAGGCAGTTAGTTTAAGAAACAGTTGGAGAAGAAAAAACGAGATTGCACATTACACTCGTTACATCTCTAATTTAAGAATAAGAAGAATGCACCACATTGTCATCACAACGTTAATGTAAGTGCTCATTTTCCTTTTATTTTCCATTTTCTTTTCGTACATTATTCTTGTGTGTATAATTGTAATTTTTAACGGCAAATTTTTAAGTCTTCTATAATAATTTATGTCTGATTTGGATATCGACGATTTAGTAAACCAAATTAGCAACTTAACAGTAACTCTTGATACACTTCCAAACCAAGAATTTCCCACAATGCCAAATCCTGAAGAAGCACAAATAAATTATCAACTTCTAAAGCTATATATAGACACTATTCCAAATTACGAAGGCAATCCTCATACTTTAGGAATTTTTATTGATAATTGCGAAAATTTAATTGGTACATTTTTCAGCCCTAATGACCAGTCTATTAATAATTTTATTTTACGAGCTGTTATCGGTAAATTAACAGGTAGAGCTCTCAGTTTAATAGGTTTTAGAATAGAGTTGAGAACATGGACACAAATTAAAGATGCTTTAAATCTTAGTTTCGGAGACCAACGTGACATAGACTGTCTAATCCAAGATCTTATTGTTTTGCGTCCACAAAAAAACGAAACGCCGTATAATTTTGGTATGAGATGTCAAGATGCTAGGAGTTTAATTATTTCAAAATTAAATACTTTAGGATTACCCGACAATGAAAGAATTATTCGATTACATAGTTACGATGACTTAGCACTAAAAACTTTTATTAAAGGTCTTTCAGGCCAAGTTCAAAATAACGTGCGTTTGCGAAGTCCAGATAGTTTAGAAAAAGCTATGAGTCTCGTTATCGAGGAAGAAAATTTCCTCTATTCTCAACAAAGATCTAACACCTTAAATACCCAAAATTCTTTTAGACCTTTGCAACGTTTAGCTCCATCCCAGTTTAATAATACCTTCCAAAACCAACAAAGACCTCCACCAAATTTTGGTAGACATAATTTTCAAACAACATCTAATTTTCCACAAGTTCAAGCTCCCAGACCAAATTTAACAAACCCTCAACAAAATTTTACGAATAATTTTAATACCCAATCAAACTGGCGTCCATTTAATAATTTCAATACACAAAGACCTGCATATTTCTTGCAAAGACCAAGTCAAATCGTGCATAATCAACGACCCCAAAATTTTAATCAAAATTTTAATCAAAACTTTAATCAACCGTTCAATACCCCATCTCAAAGAACCAATAGAAATTTTAAACCTGAACCAATGGACATTTCTTCAGGAAATTCACGAATTCCTCCCAAAACAAACTTTACTCACAACGAACTTTTTACACAAAAAGTAAGCGTTGGTGACCATCTTGAAAATTCTTCCGAAAATCAAGTAAACACTTCTGAACCAGACTATTATGAAAACCCACAATTTTATTCGTACACTGATTATCCTGAATATTCAGCCGAAAATCCAGAAAACACACTGGGTGCCGGATATAATGAATACCCAGTAGAGGAACAATTTGGTAATACTTGTTATCAACAACCCGACTATACCCTAAATCAGTTTGACAATCAATATCCTGAAACTTCAAATTTTCAACAAGATACGACTATGAACAACCAAACATAATACAATTGAACTTTACAAAAGCCAACTTGCCTTACATATTTATACCCCAATTAAACGCAAATTTTCTTATTGACACAGGTAGTACTAAAAGCCTAATAAATCCAGACTTAGCTTACAAATTTTACAGGAAATTTATTTATAAAGAAAAATTTAACATTCAAACAGCTCATAATATTAGTTACCACGACGAAGTGATAACTATACCAGTTTTTAAAATTTTTAACGTAAAAGAATCACACAAATTCTATCTTTTTAAATTCAGTCAGAAATATGACGGACTCATAGGAGTTGATTTACTTAAACAATTAAATGCTAATATAAATGTTACAACACGTCAATTAGCAACACCAAATGCAATCATTTCAATAATTTTTGAACCGGAAGAAAACACACAAAAATCTAATATTAAACAATTCAGTCACATTGTCAATATACCACCTCGAGTTGAAAAAATAATTAAAATACCCGTAAAACAACAAAACGGTATAGGAATTTTAAATTATACTAAATTTTATAACGGAGTAGAAATGCCAAAAGCTCTAGTAAATGTTCTAAATAATTTCGCTTTAACAACAGTAATAAACACTACTGAAAATCCTGTAGAATTAGAATTCTCTAAACCATTTGACATTGAACCTCTAAATTTACTTGAAATTAATTTTATTGAAAAAATGGATGTAAACAATGACGATAATCCTTTTGATCAGAAACAAGATAATGTCTTAAAACAAAATTTAAAAAACATTAGGTTAGAACATTGTAATAAAGAAGAAAAAGACGTTATTCACAGACTCTGCTTTGACTATAGAGACATATTCTTTTGTGAAGGAATACCTTTAAGTTTCACCAATCAAATTACCCACAAAATTAACCTTAAAAACGATTCACCTATTTTTACAAAGTCATACCGTTACCCCGAAGTTCATAAAAGCGAAGTAAAGGCGCAAATTTCATCCATGTTAGATCAAGGTATTATTCAACATAGTACCTCCCCGTGGTCCAGTCCTATATGGATTGTGCCGAAAAAATTAGATGCATCCGGACGTAAAAAGTGGCGACTTGTTATTGACTATCGGAAATTAAACGAACAGACTATAGACGACAAGTACCCCCTTCCGAACATTTCAGACATTTTAGATAAATTAGGGAAAGCAAACTATTTCTCTACTCTTGATTTGGCTAGCGGATTCCACCAAATTGAGGTAGATCCCAATGATGTACAAAAAACCGCATTTTCCACCGAAGGCGGACATTATCAGTTTAAGAGAATGCCGTTCGGGCTAAAGAATGCTCCTGCGACATTCCAAAGAGTTATGGATAATGTACTGAGAGGATTACAAAACGAAACTTGTCTCGTTTACCTCGATGACATCATTATCTTTAGTACTTCGCTGCAAGAACACGTAGAGCGTTTAAAATCCGTATTTGATCGACTTAGGAACAGTAACTTTAAAATTCAACTTGATAAGTCAGAATTTCTGCAAAAATCGGTACAATATTTAGGCCATGTAATCACACCAGCAGGAGTAAAACCAAATCCTGATAAAATAATTGCAATTAAGAAATTCCCTATTCCCAAAACACAGAAAGACATAAAAAGTTTTTTAGGACTTTTAGGTTACTATAGACGGTTTATACGCGACTTTGCCAAAATTACGAAACCCATGACCAAATGTTTGAAGAAAAATGCTAAAATTATACACGACAAGGACTTCCTAGAATGCTTTAAAATTTGTAAAGATATATTGACCAACGATCCAATTTTACAATATCCCGACTTCCAAAAACCTTTTATACTAACGACGGACGCGAGCAATGTAGCTTTGGGCGCAATATTATCTCAGGGTGAACTACCCCATGATAAACCAATCGCTTATGCTTCAAGGACATTGAACGAGACTGAACAAAAATATAGTACAATCGAAAAAGAATTATTAGCCATCGTATGGGCTTGCAAATATTTTAGACCATACCTATTTGGTAGGAAGTTTACTATCTATACTGATCACCGTCCCTTGATTTGGCTTTTTAATCTGAAAGAGCCAAATTCGAAACTAGTACGTTGGCGCCTCAGACTCGAGGAATTTGATTATAATATTGTATACAAAAAGGGTAAAATGAACACCAATGCTGACGCACTATCTCGCATAACAATTAATGCATTAGAAAACGAATCGCTAATGAATAACCCGGGGGAAGTAGACAAAGACATTCTTGACTATTTAAGAACACTTTCTGAAGACCCTGTTCAAGACAAAGACCAACCCCAAACTTCCTCAACTATGAATCCCTCACAACCCAAGACACTACAAATTCATGAGAACATACAAATAAACCCACCTGAAAATGAGACTTTTAATACGCCTCACTCATGTAGCAACGAAAACGTAAATAATGCCATCCCAATCTTAGACGAGATAATTAATAATAAAAACAATCAAATAATAATTAAACCAAATGTCCATAACCAACTTGAAGTCTCCAATAACGACTTTCAACACTTAAAAATTCTAGAAATAAAAATTCCAAGATCTAACGAACAACTTGTTTTTGAATTTCTCAGAGATTACACCACTTCCGAGAAACCATTTTATTTGTACTTTTATGATGAAGCAAACTTTTCAACTTTCAATAAGGTTTACATGGAAAAATTTTATATAAAAGGCTTAAAATTAATAAGATGTAATAAATTGATAAATTCAGTTCGAGAAAGAGACGAACGTTTGCTGTTAATAAAACATCAACATGAAGGTAAAAGCAATCATAGAGGTATTCAAGAAACTTTAGAAAAACTAAAACGTAATTACTATTGGCCTAACATGAAAGCAGATCTGACCGAATATATTAATAATTGCACAATCTGCCAAACAGCCAAATATTCGCGAAATCCACCATACGTACCACTAGTTGTAACAGAAACACCCGTCAAACCATTTGAAATAATACATGTAGATACTTTTAAATTCGACAATCAGGCTTACTTAACGATTCTAGACAAATTCTCTAAATTAGGTCAAGCTATTCAAATTAAAGGTACTTCAGCTATCGAAGCCTGTAACGCTCTTACAGAATTTTTTAGTTATTACGGATTACCAACAAAAATTGTTATGGACAACGGGAGCGAATTTAATAATGAAGCTATTAAGGAACTCTTAAAATCACATAAAATACAAATTCACTTTACAACACCCCTGCATCACGAATCAAACTCTCCAGTTGAACGTTTTCACTCCACTCTCCTTGAACATCTTAGACTTTTAAGGAACAAATACAAAGACGATCCTTACTTAATAAAATACGCCATTATTGCTTATAACAGTTCAATTCATTCAACAACCGACTTTACACCCTATGAATTAGTTCTAGGACACACGACCTCACGAGACCCTTCAGAATTATTGAATACAACATTTTATTCTGACTATGTACACAACCATAATGAAAAATTAAAATCAGTATATAAAAATGTAACTGAAAAGTCACAAAAATCTAAAGAAATCGTTGTTGAAACTAGAAACAAGGGCCCCGAACAATATCAATTTAAAGTAAACCAAACGGTATTCAAAGCTTCTAATAGACGAAACAAAAAGGAAAATAAGTTTAAAGGTCCTTACAAATTAATTGAAATTTTAGAAAATAATAAAGTTAAAATACAAAATTGCAAAAATAACAAAACAGAAGTTATACATATAAAAGAACTAAAAAAGCCTTCTGTTGTTACAGAACCATACTCAGCGTCGCCGCAAGAGTAACCTCATATCCGAAATTCCACAACCTAAACGACAATCCAGGACTATTACCCCTAAAGCTAGGTAATGCTCAAAATAAAATCGACCATTGGACTTTTATACAAATATATGACATTTCTGACATAATCAAAGAATTTTACACAGTTCGACAGTCATATTTTCAAATAAGAAATGTAATCGAAAATTCTACTTATAATATTAGTTATAGTAATGGCTACTATAACTCCTACCATCTCATTGACACCCTGGAAAATAAAATATTAAGCCAGATTAACCAACTCAACCCAGTACTTCCAAAAAGAACTAAAAGAGGTCTAATCAATGGACTCGGTTCTATATTAAAAACTATTACTGGTAATTTAGATCAAAATGACGCTGAACGATACGATCAGGCTATAAAGACACTATCAGACAATCAAATTAAAACAAAATCTTTAATTAATGAACAAATTACCTTACTCCAAACATCCATTTTGAAATTTAAACAGAATATCGAACTTCTCGCTCATAATCAGATAATTTTAAAAACCCATATCAATCAGTTAGAACAAGTAATACAAAGCACACAACTTGAATATATAGAAACTCATAATTATCTTTTATTGCAAACCTTAATATCTCAATTTATAACCACCTTCCAAATAATTTACGACATACTAGAAAGATTAGAAATTGCAATTACATTTTCAAAATTAAATACCTTTCATAATTCAATAATTGAACCAACGGATTTGCTGTCGGAAATTCTAACCATCACAGAAAACTTGAACGGAAATAAACTACCGTTTGAACCTATTTTAGAGAACATTTTATTATTCGAAAAAACAATAGAAATCAAAAGTTACAATAAAGAAAATCAACTAGTATTCATTATAGAAGTCCCCATAGTAAAAGCTGAAAGTTACAATTATTATCACTTATACTCCCTGCCTATCCCTGCAATAAATTCATTTAAAACTATAATACCGCATTCCAAATTCCTTCTACTAAATGAGCAAATTTACGCATTCTCCGATACCCAATGTCAAGAAGTCATGCCCGAAGAATTTCTCTGTCAGGAAACAAACACCGTAAAAATTCAAGACAATGTACCATGCGAAGTTCAACTATTAAGATATTTAAAAAATGCCACAAATTGCCAGTATGTACCAGTGAGTCTAACCAATACCAAGATTCAGAAAATAGGAGAAAACAAGTGGATTGTCATCACCCCTGAAAGTGTCGTAGCTCAACAAAAATGCGGGAACAACAAGGACAATCTCCCACTTAATGGAAGTTACGTGATCGAACTAAATAATCAGTGTGAGGTACAAGTACAAGACGTTATAATAAAAACCTTTCAAAATTTAAAACCCAAGTTTAAACATATAAAACTACCAAGTATACAAACTCCAAAAAACTTTACTAAAAATAGTGATTTTTATTCGAAACCTTTAGAAATTGAAACAATCAATCTGGACGATATAAAGAAAGTGTATAGTGTTTTAAATGATCAAAAGATCAAGATGGACACAATCGATGAACCGCCAATACATTTTCATAAAACTAGTTTTTACACAATTCTGCTGTATATTCTGTTAACTGTTATAATAATCTGTATGTTGTACCGCCAGTATTTTCGAAACAAGGTTCCTCAACTAAGAAGAAACCCCATGGAGGAGCCACAGGTCCATGGCCCCAACAACTTGTCCTTATCGAACTCTGGAACAACCCCATAGTTCTCTCAAGGGCCGGAGGAGTTACATCAGCTATCTAGCTGACACCACAGTGAAACCCAACACCTAGAGCTGAGATAAGAAGTTCACGGACTTTACTTTTATTTAACATTTTCTTATTCAGTTGTATTTTTATACTTGTACGATTAACATCAATCGAATAAATTTACTTCTCGCTTTTGTATAAAAAATTTTGTTTTTAAAAATCCTTTTCAAAGGACTAGTAAGATAACTCGCGCGCGGTAGACCACACAGTGCGCTTTTTAAAAAAATTATTTTAATAAAAAATGTTCGTTGGTCTATTCTACGTATTTCGTCTCACATAACTACATATCTATCTGCAATAATAACAAAAGTACCTCAATGCCGAAAATTACACTACACTTTCCGAGCACATATTGTTTAAACAATTTATAGTGTTGTTTATAATGAAAATAATGTCTCTCTATTCAACTTGTATGAAACTACAAAGATTAGGCTTTCGATTGATATAAAAATTATTAAAAAATCTTTATAAATAAGCTCGTAAATGCAATGTAAACGACAGATAATGCAATATTTAAGTTCCAATTTTTTTTTGGAAATATTACTTTTTTTGCAATTTCGCAATCTTGGCCGACATCGCGCCCTCTGGAATCGGATTCGGCATGAAATTCTGGATAATATCCATATTTTTAAAATCATATACCTCGCGACTGCAGGGTTCGGCATTTTAGAAGCGTCTTTTTGGATGCTAGATTCCTTACTATATGGTTGTGCTGTCGTAATATAATAGTGAATTCATGTACACCGTGGATATTTCGTGATTAATTTCAAAATGGTGGAGTAAGGTTTTGGTGGCAAGTTAAACATTTGATGTAAAAAATGTTAGTGGAGTGACATAGTATAGAAGGTAAAGGGCGTTATCATAATGTTATATGACACATGTTAGCTGATGGTTTGATTAAATGATTTTCAAAGTGTTTTAAAAGAGAACTGAAGTCAATATACAGGGTGATTCACGTAACCCGTTCGTTAGAAAATTTTTGACTTCCCGTAACCGTATTAATATGATATTTGGTATCCGGCCATAATCGACTACTGCAAGTCTAAATGAAATATTTTCAAGATGGCGACACTTCCGGAAATACCGGAAATCGACGCCATCTTTGTTTTTTTAAATGGAAAGACCCCATTTTGATTTCATATTTGGATTCTACATTAAATTCTGAGTTCAGAAAGTCCCAGTTGTCAACACTTATCTGCCATAGTTTTTGACATAAGTCACATTTTTCGCAAAAATCAGGGTTGCAAGGGGTACATTAAGAAATGCATAACTCCTGAACCATTGGAAATAAATACATGGATTTTTTTTATTCAATTAATAAAGGTTATACCAATGTTTTGCATCGCCACTGATACTTCCTTTGTGTTTCATGCGCCTACTGCGATTTTTCAAAGTTGACAATCAAAAAATGGCAAAAACTTCATTTTTTCAAATGGCAACCACCATTTCTGATGCCAGAAATCAATGTAAAATTTAATTTTAGGACCACTTTTATTAACATTGTGTATGTCTATCTTCAATCGTTTTTGAGTTATTGGCACTTTTTGAAAGAAATATATTTTTTCCTTAAATGTAGTAGGCTTTGCAAATAATCGTCTTTTATTCAAAAATCGTATACAATAAATAACAAATAGTAACAACAAAATAACAACAAATGGACAGATTAACAACAAAATAACAGATGAACAGCAGATTAACAACAAAATAACTCAAAAACGACTGAAGATAGACATACACAATGTTAATAAAAGTGGTCCTAAAATTAAATTTTACATTGATTTCTGGCATCACAAATGGTGGTTGCCATTTGAAAAAATGAAGTTTTTGCCATTTTTTAATTGTCAACTTTGAAAAATCGCAGTAGGCGCATGAGACACAAAGGAAGTATCAGTGGCGATGCAAAACATTGGTATAACCTTTATTAATTGAATAAAAAAAAATCTATGTATTTATTTCCAATGGTTCAGGAGTTATGCATTTCTTAATGGACCCCTTGCAACCCTGATTTTTGCGAAAAATGTGACTTATGTCAAAAACTATGGCAGATAAGTGTTGACAACTGGGACTTTCTGAACTCAGAATTTAATGTAGAATCCAAATATGAAATCAAAATGGGGTCTTTCCATTTAAAAAAACAAAGATGGCGTCGATTTCCGGTATTTCCGGAAGTGTCGCCATCTTGAAAATATTTCATTTAGACTTGCAGTAGTCGATTATGGCCGGATACCAAATTTCATATTAATACGATTACGGGAAGTCAAAAATTTTCTAACGAACGGGCTACGTGAATCACCCTGTATATATAGTATAAAATACAGAAATATGCGTTCAAGGAAATAATATACTACGTATATAGGATTAAAATATATATTGAGCATGTGTTAAAAGGAGATAAAGCAAATTTTAGCTATCCTAGGCTGTCAAGCGTCGAAAAAGCATGATTACCTAAATGCTATAGTTCGAGGAAAAGTTAAAGATAGATTGGTAATTAGGAATAATGGCTCACCGTGTGTGTCTTGCGTTAAATAAATAAAATTTTCGTTTGAGGATCAATAACAATCATAAGTTCAAAGCAAAACACTGCGGAGTAAAAAAAACACAGGCTTCAGTAGAGAGAGAGACGTAAAATTGCGTAAAGTTCTATCTACCTACTGTAAGCGGCGGCGACGACGACGTCTCATAGCTATAAGTTGTTCAAGTTAGAGGAGTAAAAATTTAGTATCCTACTGACATGGCCATAATAATAATAATATTACCCCCACTCCTTTAAATAGAGGTGTATTAAGTATTTAGGTGTAGTACTTCATATTGAAATCAATTATGTGCCTAAAGGCTAAATAATTTAATCTTAGATACATCCAACATACAGAGAGAGTGTAAAAACGGCCACTTAGCGATATCTGATGTATAGACGAAAAGCTCCTAATTAATTTTTAGATGTTTTTCTCTTTAGAATGTGCAAGCATAAAGTTGTATGATGTAGATAGGAGTTTGAAGTGTGAATAACGCTAAAAATCTGCAGAGTCCGTAATATTACCTCCCACTCCTTTTTTAAGTAGGAAAACTATAATCCACTGTTTTTAAAAAAAATCCGGTGATGTATGGGCGAAAAGCTTCTATTCTCAAGCGGTTAATAATATATGCAGTTATAGGCAAGCGGTAATAATAAGCACTATAATGAAGAAATTTCGCATACAGATTGGGTTAACTTTATAGATAAAAAATATCCCTCAAAGTTATGCAATTAAATTAACAAATACGTAATATTAACATGGAATTTTGGCCCCGTACGCCCATAGCCTATCTACTGTCTGGTTGGATGAAAGGGGATGTGTTATATGAATACATAGCTAATGATTTTAACAACTGGCTGATGGAAAACTCCATAAAGAAGCCCATTATCCTTTTCATTGATAGGCATAGGTCACATATGACTTTGCCTTTGAGCAAATTTTGTGGAAAGAACAATATAATTCTGTATGCTCTTCCACCAAACACCACCCACATGTTACAACCCGCGGATGTGAGTGTATTCAGGCCATTTAAACAAGGGTGGAAAAATACTGTCCGAAATTGGCAAAATAAACCTGAGAACATAAATAGTTCAGTTACGAAAACTAATTTTTGCCAACTCTTTCAGTAAGTTTTATCAGCTTCTGATATGACAACTGCGATAAAAAATGGCTTCCGAAAATGTGGTCTTTTCCCTTTGGATCCAAATCATGTTGACTATACGAAATGTGTCCAGAACACATTGGGAAGAGAAAAGTAATCAGAAACTTACGCCACATAATAACATTCGAGGAATATAGATAGGCCGAAAAATTTTTGAATAAAATAGGGCCTAACCTACAGACTTGTGGAATAAATGTGGATGTAATTTTAAACGAAGTAAAATTTTTAGAGAATAACGAACCAAATGGAAATGAACAAGATGACAATTTGGAGATTCCTATGAATATACAAGAAGCCGAACTTGACAATTTACCCCATATGCCGCAAGTTGGTTCCATTATCTCGATGGATGATGTTTCCGTCATACCAGTGGCTGCAATTCAAACCCTTTTAAACATGGAGGTGGAACCCCAAACAAATCATGATCATGAACAATCTGATCCAAACTCACAATTCGAGGTGATTGAAGACTTTATCATCTACACCCTTGCATGAGGATTCGCTCACTGCTTCTGTCTCCGAGATAAAATCGGGCTCTATAACTCCCTCTTTAAACCAAGACTTAGAACTAGAAATTACAGCAGCCGATTATGACTCATCTGTTCCTTTGACTGATACTCCACAACCAGATGGGAATTCTATTGACTGTCTCTTTGTCTGAAATTCAAGAGCCTCTTGACCAGGCGTTCTCTGTTTCAGAGAGCATTGTATCAGAAACTACCTCCAATAACAGTGACAAAGAGCCACAACAAGAGAATGCTATATCTTTTGACCTCCAAGAATCTGGCAAAATTGAAAACTTGTCCAATGTTGGCAATCAAGAGCGTGCACAAAAAATTAGTATTCATTCTATTGAAATCGTGCAAAGAGGAGCAACAGGACAGTCACCGGTCCTCAAGCCAATTCAGTCCTTTCACATCTTTGAACGTCACCTTAGTTTCCCCGATCCTATAACTAAATCAGGGAAGAATCAGCAACAAAAAGAGAAACTGAGTGCCATCTCTTCTAAAGCTTGGCGAAGTATTCTAAACAAAAAAGAGGAAGTAAACAATAATAAATTAGAAGAAGCTCGAAAGAAAAAGAAGGAAGGGAAATGGCTAAGAAATAACGACAAAACAGAATAAGTATTAAAGGAAAACCAATACCAAAAAGCTAACTAACAGACGGAAAAGGGCCAAAGAAAATATAGAAGGGGCATCCTCAGTATCGTAGAAACCAAAAATACGTTGTGCTACCTGTGATAAAGAATTAGAAAGTCACACAGAAACTGATGAGGAGAAAAACATAGGGTGTGATATTTGTCCAAGGTGGTAAAATTTATACAAAGTCAATTGAATCCAAGCGTTTTTATATCTTCAAAGTGCCGACAATGTACCGACTACCTTTAAGGCGGTGCAGATCAAACATCGGAGTTTCAATTGACTTTGTATAAACTATACTGTCAACGATTCAGTTAACCGTTCGCCTGAGAATCAGGAATAGTTGGAGTCAACGACAGTATTCCTATTACGTCAATCAGCCGCTATCACAACCTCTGAACCAGCATCCGGCCGTTGACTATCTGCGTAGGCCAGTGCAACTAATATAGATATATTTAGATATAAATATACGGAATCGTCGACAACAAATGTCTCCTCGTATGCATGTCGCAACTCTCCTGAATAGATATTAGATTAGAACCACGGTGTAAGACAATTAGGTGATGCTACAAGCCGGCCGACCCCGTCGTCGATTTGTTAACGCTGGGAATAGAGAGAGATGGTAGAGTGGTGGCCGCATATTTTACCGTGATTCGGGCTCATTGTATGAGTATGGAGCTGTTTAAAATCTAAAGCAATTCTTTTTAAATGTTCTAGTATTATATATCTAAATAATTAACTTTACTAATTAAAAACGAAACAACATTTTTACACTATACCTATAGAATTTAATTAAAACAGCTGTAGTAAGTAATGATTTTTATATTATGTCGATGATCGCATTGATTGAAAGAATCATTTATACCTTGCAAGCAATAAATAATAATAATGATAAGGTATTTATTTAAAAATAATATTTTTAATATTGTAAATAAAGTAAAAATAGTAGTATACATATTTTGATGTGATAACGAATAAATAATAAGGGATACGTGAGTGAAATAAATATAATGTAGGTATACGAAAAAATGTCTATTTATTTATTCAAAAATTAAATAACTATTCAAGTTAAGTAAACATAAAGCATTATTACCTACTTAGATATTTTTATTGTCCAAAATCAAAAAAAAAGAGAAAAAACTATTAATCACATTTATACTGATTCTTAAATTTTAATTTAAATCTCTTGCAATGTGCTCAGAAATTTAATATGGTAAATTGAATCAACCTATAATAGAGTATCAGGTTAATTTCAATCTAGATTCCTTCTTTTTATTTTGTTTTTGTCTGGGATTCTCTTTTATAAAACTGTTTTTTTTTTAAATCGGCGATTTTTGTAGTAGGCGGAGGTGACAGATAAATGTAAACATAAATTTTTCATTGCTTGTGACAATAATTGTGTTGTAATAAAAGGTAAATAAATACAGTTTTTTACATTCAGAATTGTATTATCACTATTATAATTGCTAAAAATAATGATTTTCTTACAAAAAATTATTCCGATTTGACATTTTAAAAAAACGCTGCCAAAACCGTTAGAGTTATGAAAAAAATGGACATAAACAATTTTATAGAGAATTAAAATTCCTATAAAAAAGTCTTTTATATAGGAAATTTAGTTCTCTATAAAATTGTTTATGTTAATTTTTTTCATAACTCGAACGGTTTTAGCAGCGTTTCGAGTTAAACGTGCCGGCGTCCAATTTCATTTATGGTTTTTATTTTTTTTTGCACAGTAGCCGACTATTTAGACACAAAATTTGTCAACAATCCTGTTCTACCTATTTTTCTGCATCGAATGGTATATTTTTCGACCTGGTAAAATGAAGTGGAAATTAACTAGGGACGATGCGAGGCGCAGCCCGTGCGGCCCTCGCGGCCACCTACTCTCTCTCTCTTTGTCTTACGATTTCGCGTCTCTTGCGTTAACAGTTTGGAGACACTCTAACCATACGATACATTGAGGCATTTCATCACCTAATTGTCTTACACCGTGATTAGAACTTATATACCATCAAGATACAACGCACAGATACAATAATTGTAATATTTCTTCCTGCCCCTACAGGACTTAATCACTCTCTCCGTGAAGCTCTTTCGGCACACAATGTGAGGGTCGTAATCTAAGCGACCAACGCAGATACTTTGATCCTTCTACTCGGTGATTATTCTGAAAAGAAAGCGGTTAAAATAATGAGACAAATAATATTCTTATGGGACATTTATTATTCCACTGGTTAATCACAGAGATCAGTATTCACGAAGCAAGATTAATCGCAATAGCCACGACACCCCCACAAAGGGTCAGCGACCGCAACAAGTGCAGCCCAAAGAGTAGTGATCGAATTTATGAAAGACAATTTTAGTTACAACAGAGCCAAAGGGGAATTAAGGATTGGGGAATGATTATTGAGGTAGAGACCTTTACTGGCAAATTTTGTGTTTTTGCTCCGAAATAACATACACCCATACAACGTCCGTAAAGTCTTTCTGAAAGATTTCCTACCGAATGTTCTTCACGAGGCGGTCATATACCCTTTCAGGACACCCACCAGTCGTTTTCTATCCGACTATTTGAATTTTCACTTCAGTTCCTAAAATTTAAAATGGCTCCCCAAGACACGATCCCGGTAGAGACGATGAATTGTGGTAAGGCGAGGCCAGCTCAACCTTCCCATGAAGCTTTGGTCACGGACTCACCAGGAATTTCTGAACGCGAGGGTGGAGTGAACCTATTCTTCCGCAGACCAACGCAACCACGAAGGTGGATCACTCCAGGGCTAGCCCACTAGGATGGAGAATGCCGCAACATAGTTCATAAAGCAGTGTTGCTAAATTTATTTATTAGCGACCGATATGCTATAAATTTTCTCATAATATAAGTTTTCAACAAAAGACTGCGTTTATTTAAAAATATCCATCAAAATTACGTCATTTACGAATAACTCTTTTATTTCTTAAAATGTATTATTTTTATTATCAGGATTTTTTTCCCAATATACACGAAATTTCGAAAGGCGTCCATTGAGATGTAGTAAAAATAGGTACAAGAAGCCGGCACCGGTATTTGAGTGAAGCCAATCAGATATATTTATTTGAACAGCCAATCGCAAAATTTTCTATTCAATGACATTTGGAAGAAGACTGGAAGACATATTGGATGTTGATAGACGCTTGAAACTAATTTTGTTATTTTTATACATTTTGTCTTAATCTAATTCAAGTGCAAGTGTCTAAAGGATTTTCTTGTAATCGGTAAGTTACGAAAGTTTTTGTGATTTATATTTTTTGAGTATGAAAGAATCTTTAAAGTGTATATACCAGTGACAAATATTCTAAAAATACCTACTTCAATTCATTTGAAGATCATACATTTATAAAAATGGTTTAAACAGTTACATTCTGTATATTATTATATGTCTGGAGATATTTAGTACTAATTAAATTTATTAATATTATAGGTAGGGATCATTAACCCCGAAACCAGTGAGTGCATATAAAAGAGATATTTTCTTTTTGATTCAATTTTCCACGACACACAATTTTACCAATTATTGAGAAGAAACAACTGACATCAATTTTATTAAGAATATCTTATTTATCGATGAAGCAACGTTTATCAGACGAGGAGTTTTCAATTGGAGAAACAGTCATTATTGAGAAATAGAAACCCTACATGCTATTAAAGAAAAAAAATCAGCTTGAATTTAAATTAAATATTTGGTTTGGCTATATAGACGACAGACTACTAGGAATACTATGATAGTGAATCGTACTTATTTTTCTCACAAAATACTCTTGCTGACGTTTTGGTTAATTTCTAACTAGATTTAAGAAAAGAAATGTGGACGATGTGAAAATGCAGGGCGGAGCTCCACCTCATTCCCCATTGTAGTTAGAAACCGTTTCAATGAGACACCTTCTTAATAATGAATTAGCAGAAGTTAAGTGGCCAGGCCAGCAAGCAGTCCTGAGAGATATTTCCTTTTTGATCCAATCGTAAGTAGCATTATAGTAACTAAGTGCAAAGTTACGTTCACTAATTAATTTATAAAAGTTCAGTTGATCGTTGTAAACTTTAATTTTAGTAGCACGAAAGCATTTTTCGTTATACGTAAACTTTGAAAATGTTCTAAAAATACAGCTATTGTTAACGTTAAGCAAAATAATATTTCTAATAAAAAACCTAACAACAAATTCAATGATTGCCTACCTCTAATATTTGTAAAAAACATTCTTAAAGAAACTTAAACAAGTATATTAGTAAAGCAATAACATTCTAGATATAATTTTTTTACCAGCAAGCAATTAACTTTCCTTGCATAGTAAAATGATGCTTAGCTATGAAGACATAATTTCATGATTTTAAGTGCTTTATGCTTTATTTACTATTTTTAATATATCAATTTGTTTTTTAGGATATGCCATAGACTGATTTGCAATGGGTTAATGAGTTAGGAAATGGGTTAAACCAAGAAAGGAAATTGGCCGGTAACATCAACTGATATTTAGAAGAAGGACCATTTTGGACAAGTCATTTACCCTACCATCTATAAACGAAACCTTCGCTTGTATAGATATCTTGAAGTATTTTTTTGCAGTTTTATAACACTTAAAATTATAAACGAAAATGGATAAACTTGATCGTTGTATCCTTGAATCGGGGCTTTTATTTGAAAGCAATCCACAAAACATGCAGCTTTGCAATGTCAAATTTGTGTCTATGGTGGACAATTTGTTTGATTCTATGAATAGATCAAATTTATATTACCCAGATGGCAAAAAATTTACATGCGCACTGTCTGACGGTTCTCCACATTTAGAATTTTTGTCAGAAATATTGTTTAAAATCCAAAAACGGAGCATATAATTGACACTAAACTAAGTTTAATTTATTCTAGATTTTTTTTTTGTTAAATTTATATATTTTATAATTGTTATTTTGTTTCAACAGAATATGCAGGAATTACCATATTACATCGATTATAAAATGTCACCGAGTATAAAACGCACTTTTATTTTTCTAAGCTAGCGTACTGTTTATCTTAGTAAGATGCCATCGAATATAAGACGTCCATGTATACAGAAACACCAAAATATGTGAAAACGTGCATCTTATAATCGAATTAAATGTATTGATGCCTCTTTTGTTGTTTGGGTAAATAATAAACATATTATTATTATTATTATTATGTAATACGGTAATGTAAACGACGATATTGTTTTTAGATTTAAACTTAGGTATATGGTATGTATATTTTTAAAATTTATTTCGGAAAGATATTGTTGCATAAATTATTTAGAATATGTTCCGTTAATACATAATTAGGAACCAACAAAGACCAAGAATTTTGATAGCGGTTAAATCTTGGTTAATCGGTTACGTAATTATTAACGGGACGCTCATTGTTTTGTTTCTGCCGGAACTATAACCTAAGATTGGTTGTTGGTATACTTCATCTACGACTTACACTTTCTGATCTTCAGTCAAAACAGTTTGACGTTCCCCCTCCAAGAAAACCGCTGACTACCGATCTAAAACGTCGGTTGTTTTGGTCCTAGCTGAAATACCAATTTTTCAGGAACCGTGTTCAATAATTTAACTTATTTTCAGTAATTTGCCATTTACGGGACACTCAAATCTCAACCAAAACAACCAAGTCGATTAACGGAACATATTCTTAATTATTGTTATTACAATTGTTTTTATTTTCATCTTGAAGATCACTATAGCAAATAATGGACCGTGTCATAATTGAATTTTAATATTCGTGTTTGACGTACTTAATAAATTTATAAATGAAATGCCAAAAATAAGAAAAATGATTATATTTTATTGAAATAATTGGAATTTTGTGACACCTATCTAATTTAATCTAAAATTTCTATTTCTTTATTTCATTTAATTAATTTTAAGCTATTTTTTGTGCGAACTAAGGTAATTGTACTAAAATGGTTTGTTAAAATGTAAATTATCAATAAATTATTTTATTTAAAATGTCTATTTTTACTTTATTCCAATTTTTAAATTGTCTCTTCCACGTCCTGTTAAATTTATTTGGTTAACGAATTTCATGGAATTTGTTTACCAAACAAATTTAGCGGGACGCGGAAAACCCGGTCCTTGTATATTGAAATGAGAGCATTTTGATATTCAAATCTCCCGCGTTCCGTTCCATCCACTATAATGGCGCTATTCTGCTTCTGTCGAATAGCACGGATTTCTCCCTTCTCTAAGTAGATATTCTCTCGATCACTCTATGATGAGACATGATCAGAGACAGTTGATCTACGGTAGATTCACTCTCGCGCCTATATGGAGTCTTCGCTCGTGATCTGTTAGACCTGCTTATGATAATAATTATTTGTGCAATAATGGACTACATTAGTTTGACGTCACATAATTATGCAACTCGCGTAAAAGAGTCATGACACACGGGTTGCCTAACTCATAACATTGGAACTTGACCCTTATGTCCCATGAGCATAAAGGTGAGGTGAAATTGGAGTTCTGACAAAGTAAATAATTTTATTTTATTTCAGCCTTAGAAGAAATATTTAAAAACTTTTAGTTACCGTTCATATTGCACAATATGTAATAGAATATAATACAAGTATAGTAGATTATAAAAACTTTATTATCAATACAATAAATTCATATTAAAAGTCAATGAAATATCCACCAATAGCAATAATGGTAAAAGTTAATATTGCTGCCAACTTCACTCTAACTTTTTCTTGAAGTGACAAGTGATGTCAAAATTGTAACCTGTACTTCAACTTGATTGAGATTGTTGGATATTAACACATACCTAAAAGAATATTAATAGTTTCGTTGTTTTATTAATATTTTATTATTTATAAATAGTATATAGTGAATACAATTTTGAGAAAGTATTTCATAGATGGGTTTGTGTTTTGCACCCGATTGTAACCACACCAATAAAAATGGTTGTAAAATGTTTCGGTTTCCAACTGATAGTAAGTTAAAAAAAATGGAAGCAGCTTTTAAGGTAAGGATAATTAGTAAACTGCATTTATTTTAATAACTAGCCAGCTGATATAATATATTAACCTATTACCTAATTGTTATGTCTTAAAATAAGTTTTGTTAAGTAGGGTTCTTAAAATATACATGACGTAATTTTTCAGACGAGGAGACAAGAAAGCTACCAAATTTTCCGTTGTATGTTCTTGCCATTTCAAAGATGGGGAGAAAGGCAATTTACCGACCACTTTTAAACGCAATATTAATAAAATATTCACGATATCATCACCAGAGAAAAGAAAAGGGTAAGAATTAAAAAGTGTCTTGTTAGGAGTGGTTACTAGTGTTTCGTTTTAGGAACTCCTCTACACAGATGACTGTGGATTTGAATTCACCATCTACTAACAAGGGTGCTTCAAATGACACTTTAGTTTTGGACACTGTTTGCACCAAAGAAGTGGAAGAACGCCCTACCAGCAGTATGAGTAAAGAAAGATCCGTTAGCAGAAGTAGTTCTGCTAGTAATTCATCGGTAGAGGCAGAAAATTATTTCTTGAAAAAAAAAGTGGAGGAATTAAAAAGAAAATGGAAAACTTTAAATTGGCGTTCACTTTTGAGGCAATTGAAAAACATGACAAACTTATATGTATGTATACAGGGCTACCAGATAAAATTATATTTATGTCAGTTTTCAAATATCTCCATAGTCAGAAATTTAGTTTAATAAATAGGATTATAGGAAACAACTACTGGACGGGCAAAGGCCCCTACTCCCATTGAATTATACCTATAAATCCAAATTGGTAGCCAAATTTGTTATTTGTCTTTTCTATACCAGACACAGACCGGTTTCGAACTCTTTATGTTCTCATCAGTGTGCCACAGGTAGCTGAAATGACAAATAACAACGGCAAACCAAACTGGCCTATGGTAGACCCAGCACATAGTAAGTAGTGAGGGATAAGTACATCCCTCTGGTGGTCAGTTGCTACTATCAGTCAAGACATCGACGGTGTCTCTGTGACCGATAGCGGCTTGCCAAGCAAGCACCAAGAGTTTTAGTCCATCAGGGCTAGAGGCCGCTCTTTATATTCTAAATCCCTTTCTATCTGTTGGGCCATATTTTCTCCCATATTTATATAAGTGTCATTGAATATAGAGCATATTTCTTTTTTGCTTTCCTTAACCTCATTTGAGTAATTATATATTTTATTTATATTTACAGTTGTGTTTGGTTTGTTTCATTTACTGTGTTCCATAACGTTTTACTGTTGTTTTTTTCCCCTTTCAATTTTATTTTTATAATAGTCTTTCTTCCTCTTTTTAATTTTTTTATTTAAATTATTTCTATACAGACAACGCAATAGTTGTTCGATCATAGGAAATACCAGAAGAATTTACAATTCCCAACTGAGAGTATAGTAAATGCGTATGCGCAAGCGTTAACTAAGATACGACCGCATCAAACGCATGCGCTTGTTTTGAGGCGGTGTCAGAACTCAACAAGGCAGGCGACTTGTAGCTAAAGTAAAGTAAAGTAAAGTAAACATTTTAAATAATGTTTTCAAAATCACTTGTTTACGCAATTTATTCGATTTCGCAGAGGGACGGATACGTACTCTCTCGACTTTACTGCATTACTAAACTAAACAACTCGTACTCGATACAAAACAAACCTTCTTATCCTATTGCTTAAGCAGTGTTGCCAGATTAATTTATTTAATTTATCATGAAGGAATTTTAATTTTTTTAAACTCAACTCTTAATCACGTTTTGGAAAACTAATAAAAAAGCAAATTAACTAAAAATAATTATTATCCCATTTTTCGATAAAAGTTTTAAAAAGATAAATTATAATGAATTTCCAAGAGTTATTCAAATAATTTTCGCTGTTTTGTGCCAGTTTAATAAGTTTTATTTTATTTTAATCAATTAAAGATTCGATTCTACAAATTTGCAGTCATTACAATTCTGCAAATGTGTGAATAAAGTAGATCTGGCAACACTGGATGTTTATGACATTGGGATTTGATAAGTGTAAATTGCGCTCATTTTTCCTATGATCGAACAACTATTGCGTTGTCTGTATATCTTATACTCATCCCGTAAAATTAAATTCTCTAGAAATTTTTGTAATTTTAAATATAACTTATTTTTATGTTCTATAGATTTAAATAACTCATTTGTCATCCACGGGTTTCGCTTTTTTGATTTAAATTTATTTTTGCATTTTGTATGTTTATTTATTTTATTTAATATTATATTTGTAAGTGCATTTGTTGCAGATTCTGTGTCGTTGGAGCTGTAAACTTCAGTCCAGAGTGTGTCTTTTAATTCACGTTTTAATGTTTTGTAATAAAATTAATAATTTTAATACAATTTGGCTTCTCAGTATGTTGCTTTATTTTACTTTTTGTTATTATTTGTATCATTACAGGGAAGTGGTCTGTTATATCATTTTTTAAGATTATTGGAATCGTGGTATCCTCAAAAGTGGTTTCTATGAAAATATGGTCTATGCAGCTGCCCTCAGTACCCTGCATCCTTGACGGGTGTGAAAACAGCCACGGTATTTCATCCACGGTTTCGCAGTATGGCAACACCGCGGCCTCCTGATGTGTCCGCGTAAAGTAAAAGCACCAGCGAATACTCCACGGTTTCCCATTAAATGTAACAAATATAAATGCTGTTTAGTGCATGAATAAACTGAATTAAAATGTGTTCATGTAATTTGAAAATATATAAATATTTACATACTAGAATTAATATTTCGATCGGAAAATATGTAATATTATCTGAATAGTTACCTACATTAATTATTATCTAATAAATCTAAAATAAATAGGTACCCACTTAATTATTTGTTGATTACTTGTTATCAGTCGTTATTGTCATTAAACATCACAAGTCATTGTCGGAGCGACCGGAGCATATAAAGGGTTCAAATAAAAATAATTTTCTCTAACACGACTTTAGAAACTACGCATTCCACAACTAAAAGTTGTGTTGGAATATATGACATTCTAACCCGTTGTAGAATATTTATTACATAACAGTTTTCGACGAATCAAAGCTCTTAAAAATTATTACGTAACTGCTTTCGACGAATCAAAACTGTTTATATTCCAAGATATCAAGTAATATCCGCAATAGCTTTGGTTTGGTGCATTTGTTTCCTAGCTAGCTTCGCATTTAACATTTGACATTTGAAGTTGTGTCACGTGAATTTCGTTTCAAAGTATTCAAAGCAGTAAGTTTAGCTAAATAATAATATATTTATTACTTATAAAATTAATTAAATAATGCGTTTTGTAGAGAAAATGCCAAACAGTGAAGAGGAAATGAATTTGGAATGTACGCCACCAGAAATAAGGGAACTTGCAAATGAAACAGTGAGCCAGTTGTTACCTAATAAATCAAAAGAAATTTACGAATTGTGTTATAAACAATTTATGGACTGGCGTCAAAAGAATAATGTTAATTCGATTTCCGAAAATATTCTACTGGCTTATTTTTCCAAATTAGCTAAGACATTTAAAGCATCTACGCTGTGGAAGACTTATTCTATGTTAAGAACAACGATTAGCATCAAACATAATATTAATATTGCAGATTATTTGAAATTAAAATCCTTCTTAAAAAGAAAATCTGATGGCTATCAAGCTAAAAAATCAAAAGTTTTATCTGCAGAAGAAGTAAATACATTTATTAGAGAAGCTCCTAATGAGATACACTTAGGCACAAAGGTAGGTTTGGTCATTATCTAGTTTACCGGCTTTTGTCGTATAAGAAAAAACACATACCTGCATATACCCCGTAGAATAAGGAAATCAGAAAAAACTAATATTTTTCGCAAATGTTTTAGTAATTAAAATTATTAAGTTCATAATTTACAATGCCACTGGTTGGCTTGAAGTTAATATACCTTGCCGTAACGTGTTCTTTCAGTCGGTAAGATGGTGAAGTGAAGCCTATGCTGGATTGGCAAGCAGAAGGTTCAAGGTTCAAACCCCCACACGTTCTTGTTTTTTTTTTTTATTAAATATATCAGTTACGTTCAGTTGACAATATATGTTTCATTTTTAAAATAATAAAAATAAATTTGAAGAAGAAAATTTCAACACTCGGTTAATAAGAGCCTTGAGTTTGACGGATACTTTGCTGCTGTTAGCATCTTGTATACAAAGTTCATGTTGACCTTGTATCCTACTGCTTTTATACATTTGTACAAAGTTTTATTGGCCAAACATTACGTGACAC
Source organism: Rhagium mordax (assembly GCA_963680705.1). Classification (NCBI taxonomy): domain Eukaryota; kingdom Metazoa; phylum Arthropoda; class Insecta; order Coleoptera; family Cerambycidae; genus Rhagium; species Rhagium mordax. The sequence continues at coordinate 26,569,347 of OY796664.1, forward strand.
TGTTTTCTTTCTATATTTGTAAAATTGTTGTAATAGCAAAAGCCGGTAAAGTAAAAAATTACCATAAGTTTATTAACATTTTATTTTGTAAAATAATTAAGTATTTCGGTATTTTTTAGGTTGCTTTAATAGTCGGTGTAATGGGCGCCTGCAGGAAAAATGAGCTATATCAAATAAAAATAAGTGATATTCAAGATCTAGGATCCGCTATTTTGATTAATATACCAGATACTAAAACAAAGGTTTCCAGGAATTTTACAATTACTGGAGAATATTGCGAAATATTTAAAAAATATTTTGCACTTCGACCCCCAAATGTTAAGTATGATAATCTGTTTTTAAATTATCAAAAAGGGAAGTGCACCACACAAGTGGTTGGCATAAACAAGCTTAGTGCTTTAGCTAAAAACGTTGCTACTTATTTAAATTTAAAAGACCCTGAAAGATACACAGGGCATTGTATTCGTCGTACTTCAGCAACTATGCTTGTTGACAGTGGCGGCGATTTAATAGATTTAAAAAGACATGGAGGCTGGAAATCTTCACAGGTGGCAGAAGGCTACATAGAAAATTCATTGGAGAACAAGGTTAAAGTGGCACAGAAAATCATGCATCATGTTATATCAAACGGGCAATTTTTAAATCCACAACCTCAACAGAATATTGCACTGGAAATGGCAAGCACTAGTACTCCATGCCCTTCTGGTACATCAAACACTAGTAATAAACCTTTACAACTGTTGGATACAAAAACAATGTCCAATATTACCATTGCCAATTGTTCAAACATAACAATTAATTTTCTTCCAAATGAAAAAAAAAAATCAATAAATACATGTATATGTATAGTGAAATGAAAATAACTACGTATTCTTTGTATGAAATAAATTAATAAATGTTAAATTATTGTAATTTTCCAATTAAATTATTTTCTAATTTTTTTTGTGTAGTTTCTAAAATCTTTTTAGAGAAAGTATATATTAAAGAAGCTCCTAATGAGATGTACTTAGGCACAAAGGTAGGTAATTAATAATTTTGATTATTATCTAGTTTACCGGCTTTTGTCGTATAAGAAAAAACATATACCTGCATATACCCCGTAGATTAAGGAATTCAGAAAAAACTAATATTTTTCGCAAATGTTTATTAGTACATATTTAAAATTATTTAAAAATAAATTCATAATTTACAATGCCACTGGTTTGCTTGAAGTTATGCCTTGTAACGTGTTGTTTCAGTAGGTAAGATGGTACAGTGAAGATTGGCATGCAGAACGTTCCGGGTTCAAACCCCGCGCGTTCTTGTTTTTTTTTTTTTATTAAATATATCAGTTAAGTTCAGTTGACCATATACGTTTCATTTTTAAAATAATAAAAATAAATTTGATGTTAAATTGTAATTTTCCAAGAAAATTATTTTCTATTTTTTTTGTGTAGTTTCTAAAATCTTTTTAGAGAAAGTATAGTCTACAACACGTTTAGAATGGCATATTCCACACTCGCGAACCGTAGTCCTCGCCCTTGGCTCGGACTACAAACTTTCGCTCGTGTGGAATATGGGCCATTCTTAAACTTGTTATAGAATATACTATTCTATAATTCATAGCAACTTTATTATCTCCTGTCGAGAATTTTTATTTGATAAAAATTAATGATTATGAACTACTTCATTCCACCGTACCTTCAAAAGTCATTGTCGAGTCGTCAGAGGGGGGCCAGGTACCATCAAAACATTTCAAAAATTCCTACCAAGTTTATTATTCCTTGTCGGTCACTTTCATGCTACAGAAGTTACTGATTATGAACTACTTTATTCCACAGTACATTCAAAATTCATTGTCGGGCCGTCAGAAGGGGGCCAGGTACCATCAAAACATTTAAAAAATTCGTACCAAGTTTATTATTTCTTGTCGGCCACTTTCATGCTAGAGCAGTTACTGATTATGAACTACTTTATTCCGCCGTACCTTCAAAAGTCATTGTCGGGCCGTCAGAAGGGGGCCAGGTATCATCCACGAATTTCAAAAATTCTTACCAAGTTTATTATTTCTTGTCGGCCACTTTCATGCTAGAGATGTTACTGGTTATGCCCTACTTTTTTCCACCGTACCCTCAAAAGTCATTGTCGGGCCGTCAGAAGGGGACCAGGTACCGTCAAAACATTTCAAAAATTCGTACCAAGTTTATTATTTCTTGTCGGTCACTTTCATGCTACAGAAGTTACTGATTATGAATTACTTTATTCCACAGTACCTTCAAAAGTCATTGTCGGGCCTTCAGAAGGGGGCCAGGTACCATCAAAACATTTAAAAAATTCGTACTTAGTTTATTATTTCTTGTCGGCCACTTTCATGCTAGAGCAGTTACTGATTATGAACTACTTTATTCCGCCGTACCTTCAAAAGTCATTGTCGGGCCGTCAGAAGGGGGCCAGGTACCGTCAAAACATTTCAAAAATTCGTACCTAGTTTATTATTTCTTGTCGGTCACTTTCATGCTAGAGAAGTTGCTGATTATGATCTACTTTATTCCGCCGTACCTTCAAAAGTCATTGTCGGGCCGTCAGAAGGGGGCCAGGTACCGTCAAAACATTTCAAAAATTCGTACCAAGTTTATTATTTCTTGTCGGTCACTTTCATGCTACAGAAGTTACTGATTATGAACTACTTTATTCCACAGTACCTTCAAAAGTCATTGTCGGGCCGTCAGAAGGGGGCCAGGTACCGTCAAAACATTTCAAAAATTCGTACCAAGTTTATTATTTCTTGTCGGTCACTTTCATGCTACAGAAGTTACTGATTATGAACTACTTTATTCCACAGTACCTTCAAAAGTCATTGTCGGGCCGTCAGAAGGGGGCCAGGTACCGTCAAAACATTTCAAAAATTCGTACCAAGTTTATTATTTCTTGTCGGTCACTTTCTTGCTAGAGATGTTACTGGATATGCCCTACTTTATTCCACCGTCCCTTCAAAAGTCATTGTCGGGCCGTCAGAAGGGGGCCAGGTGCCATCAAAACATTTCAAAAATTCGTACCAAGTTTATTATTTCTTGTCGGTCACTTTCATGCTAGAGAAGTTGCTGATTATGAGCTACTTTATTCCGCCGTACCTTCAAAAGTCATTGTCGGGCCGTCAGAAGGGGGCCAGGTATCATCCACGAATTTAAAAAATTCTTACCAAGTGTATTATTTCTTGTCGGCCACTTTCATGCTAGAGATGTTACTGGTTATGCCCTACTTTTTTCCACCGTACCCTCAAAAGTCATTGTCGGGCCGTCAGAACGGGACCAGGTACCGTCAAAACATTTCAAAAATTCGTACCAAGTTTATTATTTCTTGTCGGTCACTTTAATGCTACAGAAGTTACTGATTATGAACTACTTTATTCCACAGTACATTCAAAAGTCATTGTCGGGCCGTCAGAAGGGGGCCAGGTACCATCAAAATATTTAAAAAATTCGTACCAAGTTTATTATTTCTTGTCGGCCACTTTCATGCTAGAGCAGTTACTGATTATGAACTACTTTATTCCGCCGTACCTTCAAAAGTCATTGTCGGGCCGTCAGAAGGGGGCCCAGGCGGGCCAGGTATCATCCAAACATTTCAAAAATTCGTACCAAGTTTATTATTTCTTGTCGACCACTTTCAAGCTAGAGATGTTACTGGTTATGCCCTACTTTATTCCACCGTACCTTCAAAAGTCATTGTCGGGCCGTCAGAAGGGGGCCCAGGCGGGCCAGGTATCATCCAAACATTTCAAAAATTCGTACCAAGTTTATTATTTCTCGTCGACTACTTTCAAGCTAGAGATGTTACTGGTTATGCCCTACTTTATTCCACCGTACCTTCAAAAGTCATTGTCGGGCCGTCAGAAGGGGGCCAGGTATCATCCACGAATTTCAAAAATTCTTACCAAGTTTATTATTTCTTGTCGGCCACTTTCATGCTAGAGATGTTACTGGTTATGCCCTACTTTTTTCCACCGTACCCTCAAAAGTCATTGTCGGGCCGTCAGAAGGGGACCAGGTACCGTCAAAACATTTCAAAAATTCGTACCAAGTTTATTATTTCTTGTCGGTCACTTTCATGCTACAGAAGTTACTGATTATGAACTACTTTATTCCACAGTACCTTCAAAAGTCATTGTCGGGCCTTCAGAAGGGGGCCAGGTACCATCAAAACATTTAAAAAATTCGTACTTAGTTTATTATTTCTTGTCGGCCACTTTCATGCTAGAGCAGTTACTGATTATGAACTACTTTATTCCGCCGTACCTTCAAAAGTCATTGTCGGGCCGTCAGAAGGGGGCCAGGTACCGTCAAAACATTTCAAAAATTCGTACCTAGTTTATTATTTCTTGTCGGTCACTTTCATGCTAGAGAAGTTGCTGATTATGATCTACTTTATTCCGCCGTACCTTCAAAAGTCATTGTCGGGCCGTCAGAAGGGGGCCAGGTATCATCCACGAATTTCAAAAATTCTTACCAAGTGTATTATTTCTTGTCGGCCACTTTCATGCTAGAGATGTTACTGGTTATGCCCTACTTTTTTCCACCGTACCTTCAAAAGTCATTGTCGGGCCGTCAGAAGGGGGCCAGGTACCGTCAAAACATTTCAAAAATTCGTACCAAGTTTATTATTTCTTGTCGGTCACTTTCATGCTACAGAAGTTACTGATTATGAACTACTTTATTCCACAGTACCTTCAAAAGTCATTGTCGGGCCGCCAGAAGGGGGCCAGGTACCGTCAAAACATTTCAAAAATTCGTACCAAGTTTATTATTTCTTGTCGGTCACTTTCTTGCTAGAGATGTTACTGGATATGCCCTACTTTATTCCACCGTCCCTTCAAAAGTCATTGTCGGGCCGTCAGAAGGGGGCCAGGTACCATCAAAACATTTCAAAAATTCGTACCAAGTTTATTATTTCTTGTCGGTCACTTTCATGCTAGAGAAGTTGCTGATTATGATCTACTTTATTCCGCCGTACCTTCAAAAGTCATTGTCGGGCCGTCAGAAGGGGGCCAGGTATCATCCACGAATTTAAAAAATTCTTACCAAGTGTATTATTTCTTGTCGGCCACTTTCATGCTAGAGATGTTACTGGTTATGCCCTACTTTTTTCCACCGTACCTTCAAAAGTCATTGTCGGGCCGTCAGAAGGGGGCCAGGTACCGTCAAAACATTTCAAAAATTCGTACCAAGTTTATTATTTCTTGTCGGTCACTTTCATGCTACAGAAGTTACTGATTATGAACTACTTTATTCCACAGTACCTTCAAAAGTCATTGTCGGGCCTTCAGAAGGGGGCCAGGTACCATCAAAACATTTAAAAAATTCGTACTTAGTTTATTATTTCTTGTCGGCCACTTTCATGCTAGAGCAGTTACTGATTATGAACTACTTTATTCCGCCGTACCTTCAAAAGTCATTGTCGGGCCGTCAGAAGGGGGCCAGGTACCGTCAAAACATTTCAAAAATTCGTACCTAGTTTATTATTTTTTGTCGGTCACTTTCATGCTAGAGAAGTTGCTGATTATGATCTACTTTATTCCGCCGTACCTTCAAAAGTCATTGTCGGGCCGTCAGAAGGGGGCCAGGTATCATCCACGAATTTCAAAAATTCTTACCAAGTGTATTATTTCTTGTCGGCCACTTTCATGCTAGAGATGTTACTGGTTATGCCCTACTTTTTTCCACCGTACCTTCAAAAGTCATTGTCGGGCCGTCAGAAGGGGGCCAGGTACCGTCAAAACATTTCAAAAATTCGTACCAAGTTTATTATTTCTTGTCGGTCACTTTCATGCTACAGAAGTTACTGATTATGAACTACTTTATTCCACAGTACCTTCAAAAGTCATTGTCGGGCCGTCAGAACGGGACCAGGTACCGTCAAAACATTTCAAAAATTCGTACCAAGTTTATTATTTCTTGTCGGTCACTTTAATGCTACAGAAGTTACTGATTATGAACTACTTTATTCCACAGTACATTCAAAAGTCATTGTCGGGCCGTCAGAAGGGGGCCAGATACCATCAAAACATTTAAAAAATTCGTACCAAGTTTATTATTTCTTGTCGGCCACTTTCATGCTAGAGCAGTTACTGATTATGAACTACTTTATTCCGCCGTACCTTCAAAAGTCATTGTCGGGCCGTCAGAAGGGGGCCCAGGCGGGCCAGGTATCATCCAAACATTTCAAAAATTCGTACCAAGTTTATTATTTCTTGTCGACCACTTTCAAGCTAGAGATGTTACTGGTTATGCCCTACTTTATTCCACCGTACCTTCAAAAGTCATTGTCGGGCCGTCAGAAGGGGGCCAGGTATCATCCACGAATTTCAAAAATTCTTACCAAGTTTATTATTTCTTGTCGGCCACTTTCATGCTAGAGATGTTACTGGTTATGCCCTACTTTTTTCCACCGTACCCTCAAAAGTCATTGTCGGGCCGTCAGAAGGGGACCAGGTACCGTCAAAACATTTCAAAAATTCGTACCAAGTTTATTATTTCTTGTCGGTCACTTTCATGCTACAGAAGTTACTGATTATGAACTACTTTATTCCACAGTACCTTCAAAAGTCATTGTCGGGCCTTCAGAAGGGGGCCAGGTACCATCAAAACATTTAAAAAATTCGTACTTAGTTTATTATTTCTTGTCGGCCACTTTCATGCTAGAGCAGTTACTGATTATGAACTACTTTATTCCGCCGTACCTTCAAAAGTCATTGTCGGGCCGTCAGAAGGGGGCCCAGGCGGGCCAGGTATCATCCAAACATTTCAAAAATTCGTACCAAGTTTATTATTTCTTGTCGACCACTTTCAAGCTAGAGATGTTACTGGTTATGCCCTACTTTATTCCACCGTTCCTTCAAAAGTCATTGTCGGGCCGTCAGAAGGGGGCCCAGATATCATCCAAACATTTCAAAAATTCGTACCAAGTTTATTATTTCTTGTCGGCCACTTTAATGCTAGAGCAGTTACTGATTATGAACTACTTTATTCCGCCGTACCTTCAAAAGTCATTGTCGGGCCGTAAATAAGGGGCCCAGCAAAAAATCTGTGCGATAATGAGAGTTGTAAATAGCATATTACGCACGAATGGAAAAATTGCAATTCCATGAGTGCGTAATTGCTTTACAACTCGAATTATGTACTATACTTTACCTACGATCGTATTTATTGAAATTAAAACACAATTTTGTATTATTTGTTGCTTATGTCAGTGTAAAGTAGGTCACGTGGTCACATTGCAGCACATCTCAGCGGCTGAGCGTGCGATTTGTTTACGGTGTGTAAGGTTCAATTTACATAGGTGGCGGAGAGTGCGTTTTCAGCTATTTACGGTATACGGTATACCAACCTTGTTTTTACTTACGGGCTGCTTTAATACAGGACTGTTATTATGATGACAGATGCAGAGGAAAGTGAAGGGTTAATCTACGAATTATTCCGAGTTTGATAATGTGTTTGTCATAAATCGTAGAGGTCAATGAAGCGTAGGCTTGGTGGGACTGAGCATACGCTTATTTATAATTGTTATTGATTATGGTAATATGTGGAGGTGGACGTCAAATTTAATTTATTAAGAGTAGTGGAATTTGCCACAGACATTGTGATTGAATTTATATGATATCACCTTTATATCTTAGGCATAGTTTACAAAGGTTGTTTTGTAATTTTTGACAATTTTCATGGCAATATCTGTGACATATTTGACAACGCTTATATATTGTTATGTCTAGTTCATTTCCACAAAGTAAACATTTGCATTTCATGTCGTCGGACATAGTTAGAAGCATTGTTCTTATCGTATTTCTGTACTGGTTCATACAATGGTAAGTCGTAAGGGGCTCATTTTTTATTATTTGTTGCAGGAAATAAATGATAAATAGTCCGCAGTTATATGTATCAGTTTGTTTGATGTGATTCATGACGTGCGATGTCCAACCATCTGCGGATATCATGTTGTTTGTCATGTTGTTATACATGTTCAAAAAGGTAACGAATGTCGTCTTCTTGCTGTCTGTTTTTTGCTGAGTGCTGTTGCGAGGATCTAAATATATAAAAACTTTTTCTTCAATGTCGGCAATTATCAGACACCAATGGTTTCTGCTCACTGAGAGTGGCATCACTAAAATATTTTTTAGTCTGAAATCGGGCAAATCGGAGAAAAAATTTTTATGCAAATCCTTGCAAAAGTTGAAAATTGAATACGTTTTATCCGACGTCACGAGAACGTATTTTTCTGCTTTATTTAGATCAATGAGACATTGGAGACTTAAATTGACGACTACATCGAGTAGCCATTGTCGGCCATTCAAGGTATCTAAACCTTCATAAGTCAATTCGGGCCAGACTGCATTTTGAAAATGTGCCACTACATAATTTTCGCCTAGTGACTTGTAGTAATTATGGGACTCTACAACACCATTTGGATGGAATTTTAAAAGTGGAGAAGTACATGATGCGTCCTTATTACAGCTAAGATTAGTTGTTTGATGGTTGGATGGGGTTTTCAGCCAATCTCTCTTCGATATTTTTTTGGTCGGATGTAGAGGCTCGATAATTTCTGGGAGTAAATATAACATGTAAAAATTTTCTAATTCCCCGATCATCTGATTGTCCCAAAAATCATCATCGCGGTAAATTCTCGTTATATGAACTCCATTGTGGGTCCATACTAAGAGATCGCACCATTCTCTTCTCGAAATATGTAGTAACCCTTGAATTTGAAAGAAATATTTATGTTTTATCAGGAGCTCCCCATGTTCGTCGAGATATTGTGCCTCATGTGGACTACCATTCCTAACACTGTAAGGACACTTTACTTCCAAAACCCCATCCAAATTTACCAAAGCGTCGGGGGAGCATGCTAGAAATGGTTTTTCTTTATCGACGATTAGGCCGCACCTAGCAATATTGGAAGAAGGATATTTGTTTTTATAGGCAATTATACCAGATTTTTCATACTTAATTCCATGCCTAATAGCTGGCAGTTCAAGTCTATCTGCGTAAAGAACTTTTTTCACGAAATTAATTTTGGCGTCTTCCTTCTTTAGCTTGCAAACGTCGCCAAAATTTGATGCCGTGAGGCGTTTCCTCCTTTCGTCGTGCCAAAGCTGATCTAGCCGTTGGCCTCTAGTATCATGTTCCATTTCCATGCGATCTTCCTCTGTAAGGTTCAGTCCTAAAATAAATAATTTGCACTTTTCATGTAACGAAGATTTTCCAGAGAGCCCTTTCGTTAACATGATTGATTCTTTTTTCTTTTGTATCTTATTAGATATATGTTGTAAATGACTTTTATCAAAGTTACTTTGACTTGACTGTTTTCTTTTCCTATCCCATTCTTCACAATAGTCTAGATCGTTTGCAATTGCTTGAGTTTTTGTGGATTGGCCTTTTTGTGTCCGAGAACTACAATTTTCTTTGGGTATTGAGAGCATTATCTCTTTATAATAGGACAATACTCTTTTTCTAATTAGCCTGACGGATCGACTACATTTTTGGAGGTTATTTGTATTAGTAACCAAATTTTTGACCATCGAAAACCAATTTTCAACCGGCGCGTTACTAACCCTCACATCGCTCTCAGATTCCTGCATGGTCAATCCTGACCATAGAGGAAGATAGGTGATATATTTTTTTAAAATAATTTCTAAGAAATCTTTATTACAATAATCGTTCTTTTCGCCATCTCCTTCTCCCGTTTCCCCTATATATTTTTTTAGTTCATTTAGAATGGACCTAAAATGTCTATAGAATTTGCTCTGTTCATATATAGTGTTGTCAGAAGAGGGCATGATATCATCTGCTGAATAATCGCCTAGATCTTCAGTATCTATTTTAGTAGATGTACAACATACACTCAGCAAATTTTCAAGTGCTTCGTCCACATACATATTTTTTTGGTAGGATAGCAGAACAGTCCCGAGGTGTACAAACCACTTTTCGACTAAATGCATTTCTTTAAAATTTATGCAAGCTGCTATAGTTTCCTTGAGGAAATGTTGATTTCGTTCATTAGGTTCATAAATTCGAACGTCTCTTGCTACCATTTTAAAGAAATGAGAGCAGCAGAGGTTAACTAATGTTACATTCTCTATTATAGTACTGTCCTTCGTTGTTGCGTACTCAAATAGGATATCTAAGTACTGAGTCAAACTTAAATCATTCCAAAAATGCAGAGTTGCGTTTATCAGTGCGAAACTGAAATCTGTCACAACCCTTTTGAACAATGGCCATTTTTTTTTATGCTGTATGCAGAAAGCTTTAAATTTTGATAGCCAAATCCCTATGGATGTTGCATCATGCTGACAATTGTACATTTCTAGAATGGGGCATACTCTTTTGTTAAATGTAGACACTATCACCCCAGCGTAATAAAATAGTCGTTTTTTCACGAATTTAGGTCTACGAATTACTTTACCCGTTGAATCTAAGTGTAAGATAAGATCACCTTAATTTTTTAATGCTATCATCAATTGCTCCAAACTATAAATATATACGTGAAAAGGTTGCCCGACTGATTTTATGTATTCCTCGTTCTTTCTCTGCATTAAACATAAATCGAAGATGTCGTCTTTATGTCTGTCATTATGTCCTAGAACCTCCGATCTAGCCTTGCGCAAAACTGAATCCGATTTGATGTGTTGCATATTCCCGGCCTTGATCAAACCAGTGGAGGATTCTTGAACTCTCCTCTCCCTTGACTTAGATGCTTTAACCAGTCTCAGTTCTCTTTTAGAAATTTTACGATGGTCACCTTTGAGATATCCTGTTACTGGTTTCAAATGATTATAGTCGAGCGACGAACTATATACCGTCACCTCATGGTGTGCATTCGGCTTACGAAAATCCTTAAGGTATAACATAAATACGTTACATTTTTTATGAGCACAATAGCCGTATATTTTGAGCATATTTTTCGAAGACAGGAAACGTTTCTCCTTCACATTCAGAATGCAAATATTGTTGACGGTTGCGAACTTTGCGCTTAGTACATATGTCCAGCGACCATCAACCAAAGTCCCGCACTTGTACATTTCGTCAAATTCCTCGCATGATATAACAAATTTGCCCATATGAAATGTGCATTTTAGATATGAGGGACGGTTTAAATTTGCATCTTTTCTATTCGTACAGTTTTTGGGTCTTAGTTCGTTTGACTTGAAATCTTTCTCCATTCGAGTTACCGTCTCTGGGACTTCTTCAAAACTGGAAGAAACATTTTTCGCTAATTCGTAACTTTCGGACATATTGGAATCAATATCTTTTTCGGCAGATTTAATTTCAGACATCGTCACACAACTCAAATTACTCTCTGAATCATTTTTCGCTAATTCGTAACTTTCGGACATATTGGACTCAATATCTTTTTCGACAGATTCAATTTCAGACATCGTCTCACAATAATTCAAATTACTGTCTGAAACAGTATCCGCGTTTAGGTTTTGATTTTTTCCAATACCTTCAGTTTCCGATTCATTTGTGAACTCTCGTTCGACATTCAATGTGGTCACGCTATCTTCCAGTTCATGGCTTTCTATTTGTAGTGTGTCGGAAAAGACATGTTCATAATTCATAGAATACTTTTCTAACCTCCTTAAAATATTTTTTTTTATTCGGTAAGAATTTCTTACGCACAACTTAATACAAAAATGTTTACATATATCCTTAAACAGTAGGTTCCAATATTCATTTGATTTTATGTCCTCGTGCGTTACACCTTTGCCTAAAATATATTCACAAATATCTTCTGCAACGTTTAATTTCGAACGAGATTTTACCAATTCGACGTTTTCCAACATTTTCGAAATACCGCCCATATCTCTTCTAATAGCTACGACTATCTGGTAACATAGACTATTTTTTACTTCGCCAAATACAAATTTTGATGCGTTCTTTATTATGTCGTTGCTAGCTGTTAACTTTTTCACTTGAGCGAACGACAGCCTCTCAATATTAAAATATAACGACAAAAGCTTTACGTCAATTTTCGATTTCTTTCCCATTTTTTATAGTTTGTTGATTAATTAAAGCTGAGAAGTTATATAGATTAGATTATACAAGAAACAACAAACGGAAAATAAACTTCAAATCAAAAAACTGTGTATTTAACAAACACGTAACAGAATAACCTGACAAAACAAAAACTTCTTACCACAAAAATTAATTCTAAAAACACTCCTAAAGTAAACCTAAGTAGTTAATAACAACAAATACGTGGAAATTTGTGCTTACAACACACACGTTACAGAAAAATCGAACCAAAAATAAACTTCTAACAAGAAAACTGTTCTCGAAACCTCCTAAAAATAAATATAAATATCTAATATTATTTACTACCAAAATCGTTCCCGAAATTCGTCTTATTATCCGCCAAAAGTGAAATTCTATATACAAAATAAATACACATATAACATACACAGAGATATAATGAATTTATAAATATATAAAATCGAAATAAATAGATGAAAAGCGCGCAGCGTAAGATCCCTGTTGAAAAATCTAGAAATCTGTTTATGTATGAGTGAGTAAGCTAATACACTGACAGCTTTGGTACCTACGTATCGGTTTCTCACGTACTCGTGCAACTGTTTCAAATAGATGGTGCGGTGCGGCATAAGAATTAATAATTGGCCTTCATTATTGGCTCTGATTTTTCTCATAATAAGACGAATTTCGGGAACGATTTTGGTAGTAAATAATATTAGGTATTTATATTTATTTTTAGGAGGTTTCGAGAACAGTTTTCTTGTTAGAAGTTTATTTTTGGTTCGATTTTTCTGATGTAACGTGTGTGTTGTAAGCACAAATTTCCACGTTTTTATTGTTATTAACTTCTTAAATTTATTTTTAGGAGGTTTCGAGAACAGTTTTCTTGTTAGAAGTTTATTTTTGGTTCGATTTTTCTGTAACGTGTGTGTTGTAAGCACAAATTTCCACGTATTTGTTGTTATTAACTACTTAGGTTTACTTTAGGAGTGTTTTTAGAATTAATTTTTGTGGTGAGAAGTTTTTGTTTTGTCAGGTTATTCTGTTACGTGTTTGTTAAATACACAGTTTTTTGATTTGAAGTTTATTTTCCGTTTGTTGTTTCTTGTATAATCTAATCTATATAACTTCTCAGCTTTAATTAATCAACAAACTATAAAAAATGGGAAAGAAATCGAAAATTGACGTAAAGCTTTTGTCGTTATATTTTAATATTGAGAGGCTGTCGTTCGCTCAAGTGAAAAAGTTAACAGCTAGCAACGACATAATAAAGAACGCATCAAAATTTGTATTTGGCGAAGTAAAAAATAGTCTATGTTACCAGATAGTCGTAGCTATTAGAAGAGATATGGGCGGTATTTCGAAAATGTTGGAAAACGTCGAATTGGTAAAATCTCGTTCGAAATTAAACGTTGCAGAAGATATTTGTGAATATATTTTAGGCAAAGGTGTAACGCACGAGGACATAAAATCAAATGAATATTGGAACCTACTGTTTAAGGATATATGTAAACATTTTTGTATTAAGTTGTGCGTAAGAAATTCTTACCGAATAAAAATATTTTAAGGAGGTTAGAAAAGTATTCTATGAATTATGAACATGTCTTTTCCGACGCACTACAAATAGAAAGCCATGAACTGGAAGATAGCGTGACCACATTGAATGTCGAACGAGAGTTCACAAATGAATCGGAAACTGAAGGTATTGGAAAAAATCAAGACCTAAACGCGGATACTGTTTCAGACAGTAATTTGAATTATTGTGAGACGATGTCTGAAATTGAATCTGTCGAAAAAGATATTGAGTCCAATATGTCCGAAAGTTACGAATTAGCGAAAAATGATTCAGAGAGTAATTTGAGTTGTGTGACGATGTCTGAAATTAAATCTGCCGAAAAAGATATTGATTCCAATATGTCCGAAAGTTACGAATTAGCGAAAAATGTTTCTTCCAGTTTTGAAGAAGTCCCAGAGACGGTAACTTGAATGGAGAAAGATTTCAAGTCAAACGAACTAAGACCCAAAAACTGTACGAATAGAAAAGATGCAAATTTAAACCGTCCCTCATATCTAAAATGCACATTTCATATGGGCAAATTTGTTATATCATGCGAGGAATTTGACGAAATGTACAAGTGCGGGACTTTGGTTGATGGTCGCTGGACATATGTACTAAGCGCAAAGTTCGCAACCGTCAACAATATTTGCATTCTGAATGTGAAGGAGAAACGTTTCCTGTCTTCGAAAAATATGCTCAAAATATACGGCTATTGTGCTCATAAAAAATGTAACGTATTTATGTTATACCTTAAGGATTTTCGTAAGCCGAATGCACACCATGAGGTGACGGTATATAGTTCGTCGCTCGACTATAATCATTTGAAACCAGTAACAGGATATCTCAAAGGTGACCATCGTAAAATTTCTAAAAGAGAACTGAGACTGGTTAAAGCATCTACGTCAAGGGAGAGGAGAGTTCAAGAATCCTCCACTGGTTTGATCAAGGCCGGGAATATGCAACACATCAAATCGGATTCAGTTTTGCGCAAGGCTAGATCGGAGGTTCTAGGACATAATGACAGACATAAAGACGACATCTTCGATTTATGTTTAATGCAGAGAAAGAACGAGGAATACATAAAATCAGTCGGGCAACCTTTTCACGTATATATTTATAGTTTGGAGCAATTGATGATAGCATTAAAAAATGAAGGTGATCTTATCTTACACTTAGATTCAACGGGTAAAGTAATTCGTAGACCTAAATTCGTGAAAAAACGACTATTTTATTACGCTGGGGTGATAGTGTCTACATTTAACAAAAGAGTATGCCCCATTCTAGAAATGTACAATTGTCAGCATGATGCAACATCCATAGGGATTTGGCTATCAAAATTTAAAGCTTTCTGCATACAGCATAAAAAAAAATGGCCATTGTTCAAAAGGGTTGTGACAGATTTCAGTTTCGCACTGATAAACGCAACTCTGCATTTTTGGAATGATTTAAGTTTGACTCAGTACTTAGATATCCTATTTGAGTACGCAACAACGAAGGACAGTACTATAATAGAGAATGTAACATTAGTTAACCTCTGCTGCTCTCATTTCTTTAAAATGGTAGCAAAAGACGTTCGAATTTATGAACCTAATGAACGAAATCAACATTTCCTCAAGGAAACTATAGCAGCTTGCATAAATTTTAAAGAAATGCATTTAGTCGAAAAGTGGTTTGTACACCTCGGGACTGTTCTGCTATCCTACCAAAAAAATATGTATGTGGACGAAGCCCTTGAAAATTTGCTGAGTGTATGTTGTACATCTACTAAAATAGATACTGAAGATCTAGGCGATTATTCAGCAGATGATATCATGCCCTCTTCTGACAACACTATATATGAACAGAGCAAATTCTATAGACATTTTAGGTCCATTCTAAATGAACTAAAAAAATATATAGGGGAAACGGGAGAAGGAGATGGCGAAAAGAACGATTATTGTAATAAAGATTTCTTAGAAATTATTTTAAAAAAATATATCACCTATCTTCCTCTATGGTCAGGATTGACCATGCAGGAATCTGAGAGCGATGTGAGGGTTAGTAACGCGCCGGTTGAAAATTGGTTTTCGATGGTCAAAAATTTGGTTACTAATACAAATAACCTCCAAAAATGTAGTCGATCCGTCAGGCTAATTAGAAAAAGAGTATTGTCCTATTATAAAGAGATAATGCTCTCAATACCCAAAGAAAATTGTAGTTCTCGGACACAAAAAGGCCAATCCACAAAAACTCAAGCAATTGCAAACGATCTAGACTATTGTGAAGAATGGGATAGGAAAAGAAAACAGTCAAGTCAAAGTAACTTTGATAAAAGTCATTTACAACATATATCTAATAAGATACAAAAGAAAAAAGAATCAATCATGTTAACGAAAGGGCTCTCTGGAAAATCTTCGTTACATGAAAAGTGCAAATTATTTATTTTAGGACTGAACCTTACAGAGGAAGATCGCATGGAAATGGAACATGATACTAGAGGCCAACGGCTAGATCAGCTTTGGCACGACGAAAGGAGGAAACGCCTCACGGCATCAAATTTTGGCGACGTTTGCAAGCTAAAGAAGGAAGACGCCAAGATTAATTTCGTGAAAAAAGTTCTTTACGCAGATAGACTTGAACTGCCAGCTATTAGGCATGGAATTAAGTATGAAAAATCTGGTATAATTGCCTATAAAAACAAATATCCTTCTTCCAATATTGCTAGGTGCGGCCTAATCGTCGATAAAGAAAAACCATTTCTAGCATGCTCCCCCGACGCTTTGGTAAATTTGGATGGGGTTTTGGAAGTAAAGTGTCCTTACAGTGTTAGGAATGGTAGTCCACATGAGGCACAATATCTCGACGAACATGGGGAGCTCCTGATAAAACATAAATATTTCTTTCAAATTCAAGGGTTACTACATATTTCGAGAAGAGAATGGTGCGATCTCTTAGTATGGACCCACAATGGAGTTCATATAACGAGAATTTACCGCGATGATGATTTTTGGGACAATCAGATGATCGGGGAATTAGAAAATTTTTACATGTTATATTTACTCCCAGAAATTATCGAGCCTCTACATCCGACCAAAAAAATATCGAAGAGAGATTGGCTGAAAACCCCATCCAACCATCAAACAACTAATCTTAGCTGTAATAAGGACGCATCATGTACTTCTCCACTTTTAAAATTCCATCCAAATGGTGTTGTAGAGTCCCATAATTACTACAAGTCACTAGGCGAAAATTATGTAGTGGCACATTTTCAAAATGCAGTCTGGCCCGAATTGACTTATGAAGGTTTAGATACCTTGAATGGCCGACAATGGCTACTCGATGTAGTCGTCAATTTAAGTCTCCAATGTCTCATTGATCTAAATAAAGCAGAAAAATACGTTCTCGTGACGTCGGATAAAACGTATTCAATTTTCAACTTTTGCAAGGATTTGCATAAAAATTTTTTCTCCGATTTGCCCGATTTCAGACTAAAAAATATTTTAGTGATGCCACTCTCAGTGAGCAGAAACCATTGGTGTCTGATAATTGCCGACATTGAAGAAAAAGTTTTTATATATTTAGATCCTCGCAACAGCACTCAGCAAAAAACAGACAGCAAGAAGACGACATTCGTTACCTTTTTGAACATGTATAACAACATGACAAACAACATGATATCCGCAGATGGTTGGACATCGCACGTCATGAATCACATCAAACAAACTGATACATATAACTGCGGACTATTTATCATTTATTTCCTGCAACAAATAATAAAAAATGAGCCCCTTACGACTTACCATTGTATGAACCAGTACAGAAATACGATAAGAACAATGCTTCTAACTATGTCCGACGACATGAAATGCAAATGTTTACTTTGTGGAAATGAACTAGACATAACAATATATAAGCGTTGTCAAATATGTCACAGATATTGCCATGAAAATTGTCAAAAATTACAAAACAACCTTTGTAAACTATGCCTAAGATATAAAGGTGATATCATATAAATTCAATCACAATGTCTGTGGCAAATTCCACTACTCTTAATAAATTAAATTTGACGTCCACCTCCACATATTACCATAATCAATAACAATTATAAATAAGCGTATGCTCAGTCCCACCAAGCCTACGCTTCATTGACCTCTACGATTTATGACAAACACATTATCAAACTCGGAATAATTCGTAGATTAACCCTTCACTTTCCTCTGCATCTGTCATCATAATAACAGTCCTGTATTAAAGCAGCCCGTAAGTAAAAACAAGGTTGGTATACCGTATACCGTAAATAGCTGAAAACGCACTCTCCGCCACCTATGTAAATTGAACCTTACACACCGTAAACAAATCGCACGCTCAGCCGCTGAGATGTGCTGCAATGTGACCACGTGACCTACTTTACACTGACATAAGCAACAAATAATACAAAATTGTGTTTTAATTTCAATAAATACGATCGTAGGTAAAGTATAGTACATAATTCGAGTTGTAAAGCAATTACGCACTCATGGAATTGCAATTTTTCCATTCGTGCGCAATATGCTATTTACAACTCTCATTATCGCACAGATTTTTTGCTGGGCCCCTTATTTACGGCCCGACAATGACTTTTGAAGGTACGGCGGAATAAAGTAGTTCATAATCAGTAACTGCTCTAGCATTAAAGTGGCCGACAAGAAATAATAAACTTGGTACGAATTTTTGAAATGTTTGGATGATATCTGGGCCCCCTTCTGACGGCCCGACAATGACTTTTGAAGGAACGGTGGAATAAAGTAGGGCATAACCAGTAACATCTCTAGCTTGAAAGTGGTCGACAAGAAATAATAAACTTGGTACGAATTTTTGAAATGTTTGGATGACACCTGGCCCGCCTGGGCCCCCTTCTGACGGCCCGACAATGACTTTTGAAGGTACGGCGGAATAAAGTAGTTCATAATCAGTAACTGCTCTAGCATGAAAGTGGCCGACAAGAAATAATAAACTAAGTACGAATTTTTTAAATGTTTTGATGGTACTGTTATCGAACCCAGGAGATGCTGTGAAAGTAGTTTTAAGTAAAAGATCCCAATTAGACATAAGCACACAAGCTAAGGCTTGAATGGTGTATGTGGAACATCTGTTCCATGTACACCATTTTTTTATCAAAAATATGTCGAAATTCAAGTCAGTTCCTAAACCCAAAATTCCTTCATTTTTGCCTGATATGCGTGAATCCATGCATATCAGGATTTTTTATAAAATTTTTAAGACGATTTTCAGTACAGTTTCCAAAATTCCCTTTATCTTTTTCGGCCCATATCTCATGTTTGAACGAACGCATCTAGGCACGATGCAGCATGTAGAGACGACCAAGGATATGCATTATCCTCTGCCAGTGCCGAATCCTCTATGGACGGACTGGGGTTTTAATTATGATGTTACAGCGCAGGTAATCATCTTCACAAGCCGGTCTAACAGATCACAGGAATACTCCACAAAGGCGCGAGAGTGAATCTACCGTAGATCGGTAGCTCTTGATCTGATCTACCATAGACTGATCCACCTCCGTGGTCGCACTGATCTACGGACCCATAGGTTCACTCTACCCTCGCGTTCTGGAATTCCTAGTGAGTCCGTGACCTACGGCTTCCAAGGATGGTTGAGCTGGCCTCGCCTACCCATTGGTCATCGTCTCTACCGGGATCGTGTCTGATAGCACCATGTTAAAAATTTAGGAACTGAATAAAATTTGGAAATAGTGGAATTTGCGACGCCACGTGGCGACATGAAGTGGTCTCGGGTCATTTCCATATATATAGTGGGAGACCTCCCAATGATCTCGCAAAATGGAAATCCGCCATTTTTGATTAAATCAAGCCAGGATAAGCCTCAGTGCGGTACGCACGGGTACCGGGGCACTTCCCCATTATTACCAGGTGACCGCCTTGTGAGATAGCATTCGAAGAGATTTCCCCTTTCTGAAATATCCACAGACGTCTAACGGCATATACCCCTTTTGGAGAATATTACCTTAAATTTTTAGTCTAATTCTAACAGTAAATCTATAAAACCCACTCACTAAATTGCCAGTCACGTCCATGTAATAATTCTCTTTCGGCAATCGATCACTCGTCTTTAAGCGCGGCCGTCGCGGTCGCTGACCCCTTGTGGGGGTATCGTGGTTATGGTGGCAGACCTTGCTAGGTGAGGCTCTATATGTACTATGATGATTGTTTAATATATACCTTTATTTATTATCCATGTCTTCTTATTGCGTTCTAGTAATAGTCTAGTATCTGTGTTGACCCCCATAGCTAACGACCCTCGCAATTGCGTCGGTTTGACCATTCGGCTGAAGCCAAAGAAGAGTGAACGAGCAAGACCTGTCTGGGCAGGTGTCAGAAGTGAATTGTGTATTGTGCAAAGTGTTTAGCTAGTGTTGTATCTTTAGTTCAGGACGTTGCGAAGCCTGTATACGAGGAAGCATTCATTGTCGACAGTTGCCGTTAATCTATCGATTTCGAGACTTCGATATATTAAGGGTTTGCCACGACCTGCGTTGAATTCAACGGCCAAGAGTTAAATCAGATGTGGTGACAGCGGTTGGTTGACTTAATCGAATATCGGTCGTTCCCTCCCACTATCACTGGTTATAACGAATGGTTAACTAACGTTGACACAGCCTTAGCAAATTAGTTTAGTTATTAAACGTTGATATGGCGCCCAACGTGGGGCTGTGCTTCGGTTGACCTCATCTCTTGCATGAATCGTAGTCATGAACGACAATCCTTTGATATCTTTGACCCCTAGTGGCTTCTACGAGCAAGAGACCGGGTTGATGGAAGATTCCTCCGTAGTGCCGGAGCGGCAGCCGGAACTGATCAGTAATGTTTCTCCCTCGTTGAGGTCCCCTGAAAATCCTCCATCAATGGAAGATCTATTCGCCAAGATGGCGCAAACTTTTGTAAACGCTATGCAAGACGCAGCACAGTGCACAACTTCTACCTATGACCGACCACGTAGTCCTAACGTGGAATATCATGGCTTAGACCATGAGAGTCCCGAAACTTTCATCCGACATTTCGAGGACTATTGCCACAGAGCAAGAATTAATAACAGTACAGACCGATTCCATTTAATAACTGAACAACTAAAAGGAGAAGCCCGAAAATGGTTTGATCAATATCGAACTCTCATTACTTCGTACGAAGTATTCATTGAACGTTTCCGCAATAGATTTGATTCAGGCGATATCTACACTCAAGCAATCACAAAGCTTTATGGCGAAATGCAGCGTGCAGGTGATTCATCAGCGGTATTCATTACCAAGAAAATATGTCTTTTTAATAGGGTCGACCCCTTCAAACCGGAAGCTCTGAAGGCCAGTATCATACTGGACCAACTCAGACCGGAGATACGTTCTCGCTTACGCGGAACACATATTTTTAACACTGAGTCACTTGTATCGATAGCATCTAGGGTAGAGCGAGATATAGCTGATGAAGGATCTGCGGCGCGTTCCAATGAAAATAAATCTAAGTCAAAATCATATACACAAAATTATAATCAACCATCTTCTGGCAACTCCTATAATGGCCGTGTTTGGCATACTCCCCAAAGTGAGAATAACAATAGAGACACTCAAGACGTCAGGAATCGACAAGTCCATTTCCAAGAGCAGGCAACCTCTAGCAATCAAAACCGTCCAAATTCCAACAACCAGAAAATTCCTCCTACTCCATGTCGATTCTGTCCTGATGTCCAATGGCATTACCATTCCGATTGTCCAAACAATCCTTATAAGAGACGACAACAGGGAAACTTCTCAGGGGTTCGGGAACAGGGCAATTCCCGCAATCCACCTCCAGTCGGCCCTACGAGTACGCCTCGTCGTCAATAGACCAATCCCAAACTATAAACCCATTTGACCACTTACCTGACCTGACGTCAGAATACCCAGAATATGCCAAAGACCCTGCCAACTTTCAACCTATAATCCTATCAGAAGCCATTAACCATTTATCAAATTTTTATCCTTTGCCTCGAATCAAAATTATCGTTAATAATAAACTTGTGTACGCACTTCTTGATACCGGTGCTACAAGGAATATCATTCATCCGCAATTTCTCTCATCGATGAATAATCTATCAGATCCTCAAACTTTCGCTCTTGCTTGTGGCGATCAAGTTATTGATTCGCAAGGCACTACTTCTCTAGACATCTTTATATCGGATGTTCGTTTCCATGTACC
Source organism: Rhagium mordax (assembly GCA_963680705.1). Classification (NCBI taxonomy): domain Eukaryota; kingdom Metazoa; phylum Arthropoda; class Insecta; order Coleoptera; family Cerambycidae; genus Rhagium; species Rhagium mordax. The sequence goes on from OY796664.1 coordinate 26,591,126, forward strand.
ATTTCAAGTTATAGAAGAACTGAACGAAGGAATCATATTAGGAGCTCCATTCCTTTATTCTCAACATGTCGTATTTGACTATCATAGGAAATGTGTGTATGTGGGAATAGACAGACGTATAACCGTGTTCTGGAATCAGGCAACAGATAGAGCATCTAATGAAGAATTGCCGGAAACCCTAAAAATTTCTAACTCCATTTTCAATTCACTTTTCAAAGAATTTTCTGATCTATTTACGGTGGAATTGACTCAAGCAACCACCGTAAGTGTTAAACACAAAATTATCGTTAAGGACCATCGTCCATTCAATGTAAAGCCATATCCCATGTCGCCTAGTAAAAAGAAGATCATGTATGATCAGATAGAGGAAATGTTAAAAGCCGGTGTTATTGAATCAAGCACATCACCATATAGTTCACCCCCAGTCATCATTGAGAGACAAGATAAGAAACCGCGTTTCTGTATCGACTATCGTAGATTAAACGAAGTCACGCTTGACGAAGCCTCTGTTTTACCAAAAATCTATGAAAGTATCAAGGACCTGGGGAAAGCTACAGTATTTACTGTACTTGATTTGAAGAGCGGATATTGGCAAATTCCTTTAGATGATTCATCCAAAATTTACACAGCGTTTACTACTCATGATGGAGCTGCCTATCAATTCAATGTTATGCCGTTCGGCTTGAAGACTGCCCCGTGCACATTCCAAAAATTCATGGCCAAGGATGTACTAACAGGATATTTGCACCATTTCTGTAAAGTCTATTTAGACGACATCATCATCTATAGTGAAGATTTGGAAGGACATGTGGAGCACCTCAGGTTGATTTTTGAACGACTACGGCTACATAACTTGAAGGTTTCTCCGGATAAGTGTGTAATCGCTACTAATGAGATTACCTATCTTGGGCATCAGATTACTTTAGATACCACTAGACCACTTGATAAACATAAATTGCAGCTTCAGAACTATCCTGTTCCTAACAATAAACGACAACTTCAGAGTTTTCTCGGTCTATGCAACTGGGTAAGAGAATACATCCCTAATGCAGCCCTCATTACCAAGCCGCTAACCAGACTACTCTCGAACGACGTCCGATATAAATGGACAAAGGAGGCCCAGAACGCATTTATGAATATTAAGCAGATCTTAGCAGAACCCTTGGAACTTCATAGACCAGATTTGGACAAAACTTTTATTCTTCAGACGGATGCTAGTCTACTAGGCATGGCAGCAGTTTTATATCAGTTCGGCGATGGAGGTGAAAGACATATTATATCATATGCAAGTCATACCTTGTCTCCTACAGAGAGAAAATATCACATAAACGAGCTAGAATGTCTAAGTGTGGTTACTTACGTTAAGCGATATAAGATTTACTTAGCAGACAAACCTTTCATCGTCCGAACTGATAAGAGGGCTCTCCTGTGGTTGGATAAGCACCGAGATGAGAAAACGAAGTTTACAAGATGGTCGTTGTTGTTGCAAGAATATTCTTTCAAAATTGAACACTGTCCAGGCAAAGAAAATCTTTTGGCCGATTATCTCAGTAGGAATCCTCAAAATTCAAGTTTGGAGCATCTCGATGAAGAGCGAATGTTTCCGCCTAAATTCAAATCAAAAGAAAATATTTTGGCTATCACCCATTTGGAACTTTATCAATCAATTATAGAAAGTCAACAGGATTCTACGAACATCAGGGAGAAAGTTAGTCGTTGGATTGAACTCAGTCAACGAACTATAAATGAGAGATCGGTTAAAGACCAGAAATTTTACTCAACTCATCAAGTGAGAAATGGCATACTTATGAGATTGATTTCAGACAAAATTTATTTAGTGGTTCCTAAACGTAAGATCAAAGAGAGCATATCACATTTTCATGACAAGACTGGTGTCGGCCATCCAGGAAGAGATGAAACCTTTCGGACCATATCTAGAACCTATTATTTTAACAACATGCCCAGGCTAGTAGGCCAATATATTCAAAATTGTTTAGTGTGCAAATCTGTTAAAGGACGACAAGTGCAGCCGGAAGCCCCATTACGGTGTCATGAACCTCAATACCCTTTTGAGGTGATCAGTATGGATATCTTGGGACCATACAAACGCGCTAAGGACACTGGTAATCGATTTATAGTCATGACGGTCGATCTATTTACTAAGTGGACCGAAGCGCAAGCTTTCGTAAAGGTGAATGGTGAAACTTTAGTCCGATTTCTGGAGGAGCACTGGATATCTCGGTTTGGCTTGCCGAAGACTATCATATCAGATCAAGGAGGACATTTCCAAAGTGGATGGTATACTCAGTTTAGTAAACGCAACCATATTCAAAATTTCTATACGCCCATTTATCATCAACAAGCAAATCCAATAGAAAGGCAGGTGCAAGAAGCCAAGAAAATTTTAAAATCTCTTATGTTCAATCAGGCAACAGACACATGGGATATGTACATTGTACAAATGCTTTACAATCTAAGAACACGTAGGAACGCTTCCACAGGATATACCCCAAGCTTTGCAGTTCTAGGCTACGAACTAGCAGAAGCAGGCGACTGGCAGATAGAAAGCTATTTTCAAGAAAGGCAACCCACATTAACCAGACCAGCTATCGTGCAAAATATCAGTCAAAATTCACAACAGTATAGACAAAAATACGCCCCTAAGGAAGCAGTCACTCCTATCGTTTTAAAAGTTGGAGACAGAGTTATGGCTAAAAATATGCGGAAAGACAAGCAAGCATTTATACCTTCGTGGACTGGGCCACATAGGGTGACAGAGAAAGTGTCAAATGAGGTTTATATTATCCAGAAAGACCAACATCTATCCCGATTACATGTGAACGATCTGAGACTTGTGAAACCAACGGAGGAAGTAGGATTCGCATCCAGTGAAGACGATTCCGATGACTCTTCAATGGACGATCCGCACGATGGACCAGAGCATTCCAATGATCCAATTTCCGTCCAAGTCCAAATTCATACCCCTAATACAGCCAGCGTAGCTGTCTCGAATGTAAGGAGGCATCCTGCGTCGAAGCAGACAAAGGGTAGCGTTTCCGAAGGGCCGGAAACCAGTTCGCAAGCAGCTTCGCATGCTGATATTTCCATTCATGATCCAGATCCTTCCACACTAGTACATGACCAAAATTCAATTCGAACCAATGATTCCAAGCAAACCACTGACCAGACTATTCCGCTTACAGAGGGTTCCTCTGAAGCAAATATCCTTTCTGAAAATATTCCACAAAATTCCTGTAATCCTTTCAATCTCGAGAGAGAGCGAAGACTCATAATTCCTTTGACAAATGTTAAACTCCCAAATTCAAGTTATTTTCCAAAAGACGTTCCGTAGAGAAGTCTCTCCTCCCGCTGTCCACACGCGAGGAGAAAATAAGAATGATGAGATTATGTCCAGAAATTTTAAAGTTCAAATTTACAGTCGGATACTGCGGTATCCTTTGTTTCAATTTTAACTAATACGTACTGATTTATGTTCACAGCCTGAACATAAATAGATGCATGCTGATCCTATCCTGAGATCCAAACCATAAATTCCCAATGCAATGATCCACCAGTCCCAATGGTATGTTGGCAGATTCCAGACGAACGAGCCAAGCAGTGGAGTGCAGCATTCTCCAAGAGGATGGACTCCCAAGACATAAGACGAAGACGAAGACAGAAGACGAAGATCGAAGAGCAAGACAGAAGATTCAGAAAACAGTGCATAAAGACACTATCATGTTTTCCAAATATGTTCATTCGATAAATATGTTAAGTCCACTTTTGACCAATAATTCTATAAATTACCAATGTTATGATCCATTCTACTTTTAAACCTATGAGGCCAATAATTATTATAAATTCTAAATGTTCAGTCCCATACTACCATTCGGCCAATAATTGTATAAATTGTATTGTGTTCTATCTATCAATGTTAACCATACCACCACCACCATATTCCCACAAGAGTTGTTAATAAATCCTATGATCCATATATCCATTTCTTTTATTTATTTCCTGATGGAAGTAATTAATTTTAAAATTATTATTAAGTAATCTTAAGCAGTGACAAAGAGTAATAGTGATCGATTCCGAAAGACGAATTTTCAAAAGGAGGGGAGTGTTATCGAACCCAGGAGATGCTGTGAAAGTAGTTTTAAGTAAAAGATCCCAATTAGACATAAGCACACAAGCTAAGGCTTGAATGGTGTATGTGGAACATCTGTTCCATGTACACCATTTTTTTATCAAAAATATGTCGAAATTCAAGTCAGTTCCTAAACCCAAAATTCCTTCATTTTTGCCTGATATGCGTGAATCCATGCATATCAGGATTTTTTATAAAATTTTAAAGACGATTTTCAGTACAGTTTCCAAAATTCCCTTTATCTTTTTCGGCCCATATCTCATGTTTGAACGAACGCATCCAGGCACGATGCAGCATGTAGAGACGACCAAGGATATGCATTATCCTCTGCCAGTGCCGAATCCTCTATGGACGGACTGGGGTTTTAATTATGATGATTACAGCGCAGGTAATCATCTTCACAAGCCGGTCTAACAGATCACAGGAATACTCCACAAAGGCGCGAGAGTGAATCTACCGTAGATCGGTAGCTCTTGATCTGATCTACCATAGACTGATCCACCTCCGTGGTCGCACTGATCTACGGACCCATAGGTTCACTCTACCCTCGCGTTCTGGAATTCCTAGTGAGTCCGTGACCTACGGCTTCCAAGGATGGTTGAGCTGGCCTCGCCTACCCATTGGTCATCGTCTCTACCGGGATCGTGTCTGATAGCACCATGTTAAAAATTTAGGAACTGAATAAAATTTGGAAATAGCGGAATTTGCGACGCCACGTGGCGACATGAAGTGGTCTCGGGTCATTTCCATATATATAGTGGGAGACCTCCCAATGATCTCGCAAAATGGAAATCCGCCATTTTTGATTAAATCAAGCCAGGATAAGCCTCAGTGCGGTACGCACGGGTACCGGGGCACTTCCCCATTATTACCAGGTGACCGCCTTGTGAGATAGCATTCGAAGAGATTTCCCCTTTCTGAAATATCCACAGACGTCTAACGGCATATACCCCTTTTGGAGAATATTACCTTAAATTTTTAGTCTAATTCTAACAGTAAATCTATAAAACCCACTCACTAAATTGCCAGTCACGTCCATGTAATAATTCTCTTTCGGCAATCGATCACTCGTCTTTAAGCGCGGCCGTCGCGGTCGCTGACCCCTTGTGGGGGTATCGTGGTTATGGTGGCAGACCTTGCTAGGTGAGGCTCTATATGTACTATGATGATTGTTTAATATATACCTTTATTTATTATCCATGTCTTCTTATTGCGTTCTAGTAATAGTCTAGTATCTGTGTTGACCCCCATAGCTAACGACCCTCGCAATTGCGTCGGTTTGACCATTCGGCTGAAGCCAAAGAAGAGTGAACGAGCAAGACCTGTCTGGGCAGGTGTCAGAAGTGAATTGTGTATTGTGCAAAGTGTTTAGCTAGTGTTGTATCTTTAGTTCAGGACGTTGCGAAGCCTGTATACGAGGAAGCATTCATTGTCGACAGTTGCCGTTAATCTATCGATTTCGAGACTTCGATATATTAAGGGTTTGCCACGACCTGCGTTGAATTCAACGGCCAAGAGTTAAATCAGATGTGGTGACAGCGGTTGGTTGACTTAATCGAATATCGGTCGTTCCCTCCCACTATCACTGGTTATAACGAATGGTTAACTATCGTTGACACAGCCTTAGCAAATTAGTTTAGTTATTAAACGTTGATAGTACCTGGCCCCCTTCTGAAGGCCCGACAATGACTTTTGAAGGTACTGTGGAATAAAGTAGTTCATAATCAGTAACTTCTGTAGCATGAAAGTGACCGACAAGAAATAATAAACTTGGTACGAATTTTTGAAATGTTTTGACGGTACCTGGTCCCCTTCTGACGGCCCGACAATGACTTTTGAGGGTACGGTGGAAAAAAGTAGGGCATAACCAGTAACATCTCTAGCTTGAAAGTGGCCGACAAGAAATAATAAACTTGGTACGAATTTTTGAAATGTTTGGATGATACCTGGCCCGCCTGGGCCCCCTTCTGACGGCCCGACAATGACTTTTGAAGGTACGGCGGAATAAAGTAGTTCATAATCAGTAACATCTCTAGCATGAAAGTGGCCGACAAGAAATAATAAACTTGGTAAGAATTTTTGAAATTCGTGGATGATACCTGGCCCCCTTCTGACGGCCCGACAATGACTTTTGAAGGTACGGTGGAATAAAGTAGGGCATAACCAGTAACATCTCTAGCTTGAAAGTGGCCGACAAGAAATAATAAACTTGGTACGAATTTTTGAAATGTTTGGATGATACCTGGCCCGCCTGGGCCCCCTTCTGACGGCCCGACAATGACTTTTGAAGGTACGGCGGAATAAAGTAGTTCATAATCAGTAACTGCTCTAGCATGAAAGTGGCCGACAAGAAATAATAAACTTGGTACGAATTTATTAAATGTTTTGATGGTACCTGGCCCCCTTCTGACGGCCCGACAATGACTTTTGAATGTACTGTGGAATAAAGTAGTTCATAATCAGTAACTTCTGTAGCATGAAAGTGACCGACAAGAAATAATAAACTTGGTACGAATTTTTGAAATGTTTTGACGGTACCTGGTCCCCTTCTGACGGCCCGACAATGACTTTTGAGGGTACGGTGGAAAAAAGTAGGGCATAACCAGTAACATCTCTAGCATGAAAGTGGCCGACAAGAAATAATAAACTTGGTAAGAATTTTTGAAATTCGTGGATGATACCTGGCCCCCTTCTGACGGCCCGACAATGACTTTTGAAGGTACGGTGGAATAAAGTAGGGCATAACCAGTAACATCTCTAGCTTGAAAGTGGTCGACGAGAAATAATAAACTTGGTACGAATTTTTGAAATGTTTGGATGATACCTGGCCCGCCTGGGCCCCCTTCTGACGGCCCGACAATGACTTTTGAAGGTACGGTGGAATAAAGTAGGGCATAACCAGTAACATCTCTAGCTTGAAAGTGGTCGACAAGAAATAATAAACTTGGTACGAATTTTTGAAATGTTTGGATGATACCTGGCCCGCCTGGGCCCCCTTCTGACGGCCCGACAATGACTTTTGAAGGTACGGCGGAATAAAGTAGTTCATAATCAGTAACTGCTCTAGCATGAAAGTGGCCGACAAGAAATAATAAACTTGGTACGAATTTTTTAAATGTTTTGATGGTACCTGGCCCCCTTCTGACGGCCCGACAATGACTTTTGAATGTACTGTGGAATAAAGTAGTTCATAATCAGTAACTTCTGTAGCATTAAAGTGACCGACAAGAAATAATAAACTTGGTACAAATTTTTGAAATGTTTTGACGGTACCTGGTCCCGTTCTGACGGCCCGACAATGACTTTTGAGGGTACGGTGGAAAAAAGTAGGGCATAACCAGTAACATCTCTAGCATGAAAGTGGCCGACAAGAAATAATACACTTGGTAAGAATTTTTTAAATTCGTGGATGATACCTGGCCCCCTTCTGACGGCCCGACAATGACTTTTGAAGGTACGGCGGAATAAAGTAGATCATAATCAGCAACTTCTCTAGCATGAAAGTGACCGACAAGAAATAATAAACTTGGTACGAATTTTTGAAATGTTTTGATGGCACCTGGCCCCCTTCTGACGGCCCGACAATGACTTTTGAAGGGACGGTGGAATAAAGTAGGGCATATCCAGTAACATCTCTAGCAAGAAAGTGACCGACAAGAAATAATAAACTTGGTACGAATTTTTGAAATGTTTTGACGGTACCTGGCCCCCTTCTGACGGCCCGACAATGACTTTTGAAGGTACTGTGGAATAAAGTAGTTCATAATCAGTAACTTCTGTAGCATGAAAGTGACCGACAAGAAATAATAAACTTGGTACGAATTTTTGAAATGTTTTGACGGTACCTGGCCCCCTTCTGACGGCCCGACAATGACTTTTGAAGGTACTGTGGAATAAAGTAGTTCATAATCAGTAACTTCTGTAGCATGAAAGTGACCGACAAGAAATAATAAACTTGGTACGAATTTTTGAAATGTTTTGACGGTACCTGTGGCCCCCTTCTGACGGCCCGACAATGACTTTTGAAGGTACTGTGGAATAAAGTAGTTCATAATCAGTAACTTCTGTAGCATGAAAGTGACCGACAAGAAATAATAAACTTGGTACGAATTTTTGAAATGTTTTGACGGTACCTGGCCCCCTTCTGACGGCCCGACAATGACTTTTGAAGGTACGGCGGAATAAAGTAGATCATAATCAGCAACTTCTCTAGCATGAAAGTGACCGACAAGAAATAATAAACTAGGTACGAATTTTTGAAATGTTTTGACGGTACCTGGCCCCCTTCTGACGGCCCGACAATGACTTTTGAAGGTACGGCGGAATAAAGTAGTTCATAATCAGTAACTGCTCTAGCATGAAAGTGGCCGACAAGAAATAATAAACTAAGTACGAATTTTTTAAATGTTTTGATGGTACCTGGCCCCCTTCTGAAGGCCCGACAATGACTTTTGAAGGTACTGTGGAATAAAGTAATTCATAATCAGTAACTTCTGTAGCATGAAAGTGACCGACAAGAAATAATAAACTTGGTACGAATTTTTGAAATGTTTTGACGGTACCTGGTCCCCTTCTGACGGCCCGACAATGACTTTTGAGGGTACGGTGGAAAAAAGTAGGGCATAACCAGTAACATCTCTAGCATGAAAGTGGCCGACAAGAAATAATAAACTTGGTAAGAATTTTTGAAATTCGTGGATGATACCTGGCCCCCTTCTGACGGCCCGACAATGACTTTTGAAGGTACGGCGGAATAAAGTAATTCATAATCAGTAACTGCTCTAGCATGAAAGTGGCCGACAAGAAATAATAAACTTGGTACGAATTTTTTAAATGTTTTGATGGTACCTGGCCCCCTTCTGACGGCCCGACAATGACTTTTGAATGTACTGTGGAATAAAGTAGTTCATAATCAGTAACTTCTGTAGCATGAAAGTGACCGACAAGGAATAATCAACTTGGTAGGAATTTTTGAAATGTTTTGATGGTACCTGGCCCCCCTCTGACGACCCGACAATGACTTTTGAAGGTACGGTGGAATGAAGTAGTTCATAATCATTAATTTTTATCAAATAAAAATTCTCGACAGGAGATAATAAAGTTGCTATGAATTATAGAAAATTATTTTTATTTGAACCCTTTATATGCTCCGGTCGCTCCGACAATGACTTGTGATGTTTAATGACAATAACGACTGATAACAAGTAATCAACAAATAATTAAGTGGGAATAAACAATTTCTTAGGTACCTATTTATTTTAGATTTATTAGATAATAATTAATGTAGGTAACTATTCAGATAATATTACATATTTTCCGATTGAAATATTAATTCTAGTATGTAAATATTTATATATTTTCAAATTACATGAACACATTTTAATTCAGTTTATTCATGCACTAAACAGCATTTATATTTGTTACATTTAATGGGAAACCGTGGAGTATCCGCTGGTGCTTTTACTTTACGCGGACACATCAGGAGGCCGCGGTGTTGCCATACTGCGAAACCGTGGATGAAATACCGTGGCTGTTTTCACACCCGTGCATCCTTGTAGCTTTATTTATCGTAGAAATCTAGAATAGATCAGTTTTTAATGACTTTGATGAAGTTAAGGCTAAATTTGTTACATGACGATTTGGCATTACGTTTTAATTGTTCATCTACAACGGTTACAAATGTTGTTCTTACTTGGTTTAATTTGATGCATATCTGCTTATTTGAAAAATTTATGAAAGGCAGCATTCCCAGCAAAGAAAAAAAACAAGATGTGCATGCCAAGTGCATTTTTGCGATTCTCCAATTGTCGAATAGAAATAGATTGTACAGAAGTATACACGGCTGTACCGAGACAACTGGATAAACAGAAAATGATGTACAGCAATTATAAGCATCGAAACACCTTAAAAGGTTTAGTAGGTGTAGCACCTGATGGCACCATAACCTATTTAAGTGATTTATTTCCAGGTAACACTTCTGATAAAAAAAGTGGTAAGTCATTGTGGTATATTGTCAAGCTTTAAAGCCGGTGATTTAATTCTGGCAAAGAAGGGATTTTTAATACATGATATATTACCTGCAGTCTGTTAATATTCTACCTTTTCTGTTGACACCTCAATTTTCTCCCGAAGAATCCAGGCAGACGGTAGTTATTGCCAAAGCAAGAATTCATGTAGAAAGAGCAATATCACGAATGAAAAATTTTAAAGTACTGTGATATATATCTGCGAAGCTAAGGCCCTATTCCTCGAAAATATTTCAAGTTTGTGGGTTTTTAACCACTTTAAACTATCCGCTAATAAAAGAAGTACAAAATATGTATGATATCCAAGACTAGATGTACAATGATAGCCCACTATGTGGGATTTTTCTCTCTCAGATTTATTTGAAATCAAACATTTTTTTTATACATAATATAATTTTATTTGAAAGAACCATAACCTGAATTATTGAGAGTTTAGTTTCTTCTGGACAAATGTCTTTGGTTTAGATCTCATCAACAGCTTGTTCAGTATATAACGAAGAGTAATATATTTTTTATAATGTATAATGTAGGTAACTTATGAAATATTTTAGTCTAAAATTAATTGTTATAAATGTGTATGTACCTGTTGTGATAAGTAATATTTCCTCTTTTGTATTTTTATATTGATATTATTTGTTACTATTATATCAACTATGTATATCGAGTATCAAGAATCAATATATTTTCTGTCCTTAAAGATAAGAGCACCTTGATACTTTTTTTATATTTAACAATTTTATTTCTTGTTACCCATTTTTATAAAGTTCAATAAACGTATGTAAATGAACATGGATTTATTTTTTAATTTAACAACAATTTTGGCTCGATTTCCTTTAATTCAAGCAGAATTTAATAAATGATTTATGTAAGTATTGAAATAAAAATCCTGCAAGATATTTGTATTATCGATCCACTTTATGCTTTTTTCGATAATAATTTCTACATAGTCTTTTGTACTCCATAGTAATAAAATACATTTACTTCTGCCGAATATAATTCACACTGTAATTTTCACCATCAAAACTGACTATATACTTATAATTATCTAATAAACACTCCTTAAATATAGCATTCCTAAATATATATGGGCATTTAACTTCTATTACGATATCATTTTCAAGCAAACCATCAGGACTAGCTCCTAAAATGCCACAAGGGTGTAACCAAAGTCCAGATTTGATGACGTGTGTTGTGTATGGTGTATGTCTTCAAATTTCTTTAATACAAGTGATTCGTTAAATTTTCCCCATTGAATTTGCTTGATTCCATCGAGATTTGTATTACCTTAAAACATAGCCGATTCAATACATTCAACCAATAAAAAGTTATTTTCTTACCTGTAAGTCTGAAATAAAGATGATGGAAATTTTGACCTTTTGCATGCCTTTAGGACACGTCCAAAATTACTTGCAGTTAAACGATGTTTTCTATTCAATAACCAAGTGGGATGCTGCTTTGTCCTATGGTAGCGGACTGAATTTTCATAATATCTTCCATACTAATTCTTAAATTTTCTTTTAGAAAACTAGTTTGAACTTCAGCTTTTAAATATTCTTCTGAACATAATAACTGTTCTATATCTACCACTAAATCAAAGGACTCTGAAGGTGGTTCACTCGTTAAAAGCCATCCAAGTCCAGTGGGTCCGCATTTCTTCAAGTCCTTCTTGAAATCAAGAACACTTTCATCATTTATATCTTCAAGAAGCTTAAAATGATGAGCCGCCCTAGGAGGAAAATATTCCGCAGTTATAGAAATATCATTCTCTGAACTTTTAGGTTTACTCCATTTGCATGCTATATCTGTGACTGACAAATTATTATGTACAAAGATTGCTAAAGCACACATATGGTGACACACATCTAAACCCTTTGGGCAATCACATGAACATTTAATAATATTTAATATTCATTGAACTTAATTCTGGGAATCACGCCAAATTCTAAAAAATAAATAGAAATAAGAAAATTGCCAAAATATTTCAAGATAAAAGTGTAGTATCAAAGGCAAACCTCAACAGTTTGCCCCAGAAAACCACTGTATATAGTTCTAAATGAGGCAACAGCCATACCACTTTGAATGCACCGGTTCTCGTCCCAGTGCGCATGCGCGAACCAATGGATGCGACATGCGTGACTCAGTGCTCCCAAGAATTTGACGAAAACCCCGGAAAAAACAATGAATTAATTGATTTAAGAACAAGTGAAGTGAACATAAGTGCATCCTGCATCGATGCAGAAGGAGGTAGAGACTCATACCTAATATTAAGTGATACAATTAATTAATAGTTCTGATAGTGAAAGAGACACAAATTTAAAATCAAAGCCATTAAAATGCGAAACAGTGCGCGTGCCATTTGATAAAAAGGGGCCACAAAAAAGTCGAAGCTTCGACAAGATAGGCAAATTGAAATATTTAACAGTTGACCTAAATAAACCCGAGCGAAGTTCGAGTACTTCCGACCTAACACTGATTAAACGAAAATCAACAAAAAACGTAAAAAGCAAGGGGAGAGCCCCGAAATTATCGAAGCCGGGGATTTCCCGTCGAAAACCCCAATTAAACAAAAAAAGAAAAATAAATCAAATGAATTAAAATCTGAATTCTACAAAAAACTTTTTAGTGATAGTGAAAATATGGACGCAAAAATGCGCAAACCATCGGAATCGGAACAATCTGAAAAATCGTTAAATACGGACGCGAGAACTTTTTCAAGCCGGCAAACGTCCGAAAGCGAAAATAAAAGAACCCAAAGAAACCATAGTGCAAATAAACCACCCGCCAAAACCTATAAGCCCTATAATACAAGACTCGCAAAAAATGAAGGAAGAGGAAGAACGGAAAACAAGAAGACGACAGGCCAAAATTGAGAAAATTAAGATACTGGCTAACCAAATAATACCTTCTACTAATAAAGAACAAAATAAATACGTACTACCTGCCCCCAACGCCAAGGATGACGAAATTATAACATTGGCAGAACAAAAAATAATACTGGACCATCAACGAGAAGCAGACGCTAGAAAAATAACCTATGAAAGAGATCAAGACGGGCAAAACGAAAAAATGGATACTGACGGCTATATAATCCCAAAACGCACAACCAAATTATCACAATTAATAAAAATTGTAAAAAAAGCAGTGTTTACCACTGAAAATAGATTCGAAACACAGCAAGTAGACAACCAAGATGATCGAGAAGAAGTACCTGAGGAAAATCAAGAAAAATTAAATTAAATCAACGCAGCCCCCCCCCCCCAAACCAAAAACACCACCCCCCTAAGCAGAGAAACCGGCTAAAAACCCCCTATAGTGCTAAATGGTGGAACTGAGTACCCTAAAGCAATCATTAATAACCTCAAAAAGCAAATTAAATTGGGATTTTATGTTAAATACGCCCCTCGAAGTATATTAATATATATAAACGACAAAAAAGAGTACCAACAATTCTTAGAAAACATCAAAGATGACAAAGAACTGGAATACCATACATACACATCAAGAGAAAACAAAATGCATGCGTTCGTACTACGAGGACTGCACCAAGACGTAACTCCAAAAGAAATCTGTGAAGACCTCACCGAAAATACCAATTTATATGTCGATCAAATTTACCGCATGAGAACACAAAAAGCCCCATTGTTTCTGGTGATAACCGAAAACACCATGACACTTAAAAAAATACAAAGTGAAGTTAAATATGTGTTGCACACTAAAATTCAATGGGAAAGACGATTAAACGAGAGACCAATCTCTCAATGTAGGCGGTGCCAAATATGGGGGCACGCAACTAGCAATTGCAGCAGAAAGCCGAATTGCGTAAAATGTGCAGCACAGCATTGAACCAGTGACTGCAAAAATGAGGACCCAAAAATGATAAAGTGTGTTAACTGCGGCGGGGCACACACAGCCAGCAATATAGAATGTCCAACATATATTAAAAGACTGGAAATTCTCCAAAAAAATCAAGACGCCAGAAATACGCAAGCAAGGACGTACGTGCCAGCCCCGATGCCACAACAGAACGCCTGGACAGCGAGACAAGGTCAATAAACTCAGCCACGCGATGACCCACATCCAACAAGACAAGCGCCACAGCGGGCACCCTCCAACCAGGCCCGAGAGTATCGCAATGACGCCTCACCAAACCTTGACACTTTCACGTCCATTCAGGACGAAATAAATAAAATCGATAGCAAAATAGATCTAAATAACACGCTTTTAGCATTAAAAGAGTATAATAGAATGCTGGATATGGTTACGGAACCATTCCAAGCCATAACGATCACCACACAATTTATAAAAAACGTCCTCCCAAAATTTAACATATTAAGAAAGTAAATTCAATATTTTAGTTTGGAATTGCAACTCAATCTTGAAAAAAGTCAATGAGCTAAAAATCTTTTGTAATAAACATAAAATAGACATAGTGCTGCTAAATGAAACAAACTTAAATATAAATGATAAACTCAAAATTAACAATTTTTTAATTTATAGGAAGGACAGAGAACGTAGAGGCGGAGGAGTGGCTGTTATGGTTAAAAGGGACAGACCACACCTACTACTCCAACAAACTAATTCAACAATAGAACATGTATCCATTAAACTAGCGGACAATACCATACTAACGGCAGCGTACAACCCCCCACGGAATCACCCCACAGACAGAGACTTCCAGGAACTGTTTGTTAATAATAGAACTATAGTAGGTGGAGACCTTAATGCTAGGCACCGTAATTGAAAAAATACCAGAGCTAACGCAAATGGCAAAGTATTGAACGAATTTGCACTTAACAATAATATAGCCGTCCACTGTATAGACCAACCCACTCACTATCCAGCGAATAATATGAACCCGTCATATATTGACTTGGTTCTAAACCAAAATTACCCCCACCCAATCGAGTTAAATAATATTTCGGAATTAAGTTCAGACCATAATCCAATAACATTCAAAATTGAAAACACATAAAAATGAAATTAATCTTCAAACTTATGATTATAAAAACGCTAACTGGGTAAAATTTAGAAACCTACTTGACCAGTATGTCACCATTAACAATAATATATTAAACATAGAACAGCTAAAAACAGAGGTGGACTTGTTCACCACAAACATCCAAAAAGCCAGGGACAAATCCATCAAAAAAATAAAAATTATAAATAAAGAAACAGAAACCCCGGAAAACATTAAAAAATTAATCAGTTTTAAAAATAAAATAAGGAAAAAATGGCAAGTAAACCATAGACCGCAGGACAAACATAGACTTAATGCCCTGCAACAAAACATAAATAGTAAGCTCAATGAGCACAAAAATGAAATATGGAATAAAAAACTAACGGAACTATCAACCAAGGATAATTCTCTTTGGCATTTAACTAAGCTTTTAAAAAGAAGCACCAACACAATTAACTCTATTAACAATAATGGTGATATACTGGTAAAGGACAATGAAATTGCGGAGTGTTTCGCAAACCACCTAAAGGAAATACATACCCCGTCTGCCAGCAATACGCAGGCACAAATTAATATAGACGCGCAGTATGATAACATCCCGAATTATCAAGAAATACCGATCAGGGAATTGGCGAGGCTCATTACAACACCGAGCCAAGTCAAAGAAATAATAAAAAGAACTAGCAATAGAAAAGCGCCGGGCCCTGATCAAATACAGAATGTTCTGCTTAAAAAATTAATAAAAAAGGCGCTGGTACAGTTGACGGTTATTATCAACGCGGTAATTAAGTTTCAATACTTTCCACCACAATGGAAAGACGCCATTGTACTTCCATTCCTGAAACCGAACAAAGATCCAATATCACCCCAAAATTACAGACCCTTCTCTCTGCTAAACACCATGGGGAAAATAGCAGAGAGGGTCATATTGATTAATCTCAAAAAAATAGTAGAGGATAAGAACATATTGCCAGAAAATCAGTTCGGCTTCAGGAGTGGTTATAGTACGACGTTAACTCTGTGCAAATTCGCTCAAGATGTGCTAAATACTTATAACAAAAAAAACGTAACAGTTGCCACGTATCTTGATATCGAAGAAGCTTTCGATAAGGTCTGGCACCAAGGTCTAATCCACAAACTATCGGACAAGTATCACCTGGAACTGTATCATATAACACTAATCAAAAATTATCTGACAGATAGAACATTTAAAATTAAAATAAATAATTCACTGTCAAATTCCAAAACTATTAAAGCGGGGGTTCCGCAGGGGACGGTACTATCTATCGCCGCTACTATTTAATATTTACATTTCGGATCTACCATCTTATGTCAACACCAACACGATACTATATGAAGATGATGCAGCCGTCTATGCAGAATCTTTTTCTGCAGAGACTGCCGCTTATAAAATTAAAAGTGGGGTTAAGTGGTAGAATAGCTCTAATAGCTAAACTTCGCCCCTAATGCATGTATTATATTTTATTATGTAATATTTAATGCATTAATAAAGACCATTATTATTATTATTATTATTATTATTATTATTATATAGCAATCTTAGAAAAATATGATTGGAAAATCAAAATTAATGAACAAAAATGCGAGACGGTAACTTTTACTAAAAAAGTCACACTTAATAAAATCATTCACAAAATTAAAGTAAATAATGTCAACATACAGGAAAGTAAAACTGTTAAATACTTGGGATTGACACTAGATGATAGATTGTCTTTTAAACAGCACTTTACAAACACAATTAACAAGATGTATGGCAGCTTGTGCCAGATCTACCCACTAATTAATAGACGAAGTGTCTTGAACTGTAAAAATAAATTGCTATTATATAAAACTATCATAAGGCCTGTGCTCACTTACGGATGCCCCGCATGGAGCTTCGTAAGTGACACACAATATAAACGCTTACAGACAACCCAAAACAAGCTGCTGCGTCTTGTTGTAAACGCAGATACTTGGATGGGTGACCGCTTGGGAATATCAACGTTTAATAACTAAACTAATAAGGCTGTGTCAACGTTTAGCTAACCATTCGTTATAACCAGAGATGGGAAAATGTCGCAACAATCGCTTTCACGACATTTATTACATTTGCGACATTTACTACGTCGCAAATGTAACATATATTTGCGACATTTTACTACGTCGCAAATCTAGCTTTTTTATTGTAAAATTTTGAGGTTAGGTTCGTTTTCTTGGGGATTATGTTGTCATTTTAGATTTTTCCTGATTATTGTATTATTAAAATGGAACAATGTACAAGGGGAAGGAAAGCTCACAATTTTTATGAGGACCTCCAATACATTGATAAAAGACTGCAAAATGGTAGGATGGCAGCCGAGTGTATTGTTTGTAATGCAGTGCTAAAGAACACAGCTATTGCTAGGCTTCGCACTCATAGGTATGCAATGTTGTTTTAATTCCTTTGACTTTTTCTAATCTAATGTAACTTTCAGGAAACGGTGTCACCCCGATTCATCTGAAGAATCTACTGCCGGAATTTATTCAGATGATAGTACACAAGATTTTGAGAAAGGTAAAGAAAAGCCTCGAGAAGAGCAATCAGAACGTATAATACCATCTTCACAAGAAAATGACGAGGAAAATGAGGTAACGGAAGAAGAAGTTCTGTTAGAAATAGACGTTAACACAGAAGCAGCCTACAATGATCTCAATGAAGTATTAGAGAATGAGATTGTTGAACCGAATGCGAATAGCAAAAATATTACAATTGTTGACAACGTAAGTAGATTAACACTTTTTTCATCCTATAAAACAGTTATTATTGGTTTATTGTAGGGTGCATTAGATCATATTATTTCTTTTGCTGAAGAGGAACATGTTCAAGAACACACATATTCTTCAAAGTATCCAATGCTAAAGACATTTAAAAAAGTGCCAGACATGTTTAAATCCAAAATTAATTTGTGCTCATCCTCATCGTTAGCTACTTCATCTACAAGCTTGTCATCAATGTCATCATATACACCATGTTCAACACCAGACAGTGCATTACATCAACAAAGGCAGGACGTAACTAAAAGTCCCAAAAAGAAAATAAAAAAGAATGTGTCACACAAATTAAACTCTTACATAGACACTATGACACCAAAGTCGAAGCAAGAAGCTGACGTGGCACTAGCAAAATTCTTTTTTGGGTGCAACATTCCATTTTCAGTAGTTGAGAGTGATCATTTTAAAAATCTTGTAAAAACATTGCGTCCATCGTATTTCCCACCATGCAGAAAGACTTTGTCCACTGTACTACTGGACAAAGTTAGCGAAAATATGTTGACCACTAATAAAAAATATTTAGATAAAGAATCTACCTTACTAATCGATGGATGGAAAAATTCATCGAACAGCACAAATAATGTAGTAACTATGTTACAGACGGCTGGTGGACAAAGTCTTTTCTTGAAATCATATGATTTTTCAACTTTAAGAGAAACAGGAGAGGCTCTTGCAAATGTGTGCCAAAAATCAATAGAACTTGCTAAGTCGCGTTATGAGTGCGAGGTGTATGCAGTTGTTAGCGACAATGCATCTAATATGTGCAAAATGGGACGCATTACCAATCTCTGGCACTCTACATGTAACAGTCACACTGGTAATCTTTTGGCTAAAGATGTAGTGGACACCGGGATCATTGCCACAGTAAATAGCATTCTAAAAGAATTTAATAATAATAATAATAATAATAAAACGTCTTTATTAAGTAAATGTATAACGTATACATTCAACAAGGTACAGGGCGAAGTTTAGCCAAGTGGCTATTCTTACACTTAACCCTATTTATTTTACATAATATAAATTTTGATAAATATAAATCAAGAATATAATAATAAATGAATCATACAATATTGTGAAAAGCAGAGGAAAATAGGAAAGAAAAAAAAATAAAAAAGAAACAGTAATAGTAGAAGAGTAATACCGGATCCGAGGCTCCCCCCACCACTTTTGCTCCCCCCACCACTTTTTCTGGGGTGGGGGGCAATTATAGTGGGGGGAGGTAATTTGTAATTGCAATAAATGTAATTAGAATAATTAGATTGGGAGGTAATTTGTAATTGCGTAATTAGTAATTTGTAATTGCGTAATTAGTAATTTGTAATTGTGTAATTGGATTATTTCGCTGTAATTAGACTAGTATAATTGCAATATATCTAATAAATGTAATTAGTCTGGAGAGGGGGATAATTAAATTCCAATTGTCGCGAGAAATGAAAGTAATTGGATTATTGCGCTGAGAAATGAAAGTAATTGAATTATTGCGCTCTAATGTATTTGCGTAATTAGTAATTTGTAAATGTGTAATTAGACTATTTGCGCGTTAATTACACTATTTTATAGAGTCTGGAGGGGGGTTAATTAAAAAACCTAATTGTTGCGAGAAATGAAAGTAATTGGATTATTGCAATTAAACTAGTATAATTGCAATATATCTAATTGAATTGGTACAATTGTATATTAATTAGTACATCAATTGGAGAAATGAAAGTTTATTACGCTGTAATTAGACTAGTATAATTGCAATATATCTAATTGAATTGGTACAATTGTATATTAATTAGTGCATCAATTGGAGAAATGAAAGTTTATTACGCTGTAATTAGACTAGTATAATTGCAATATATCTAATTGAATTGGTACAATTGTATATTAATTAGTGCATCAATTGCTAAATTATGCGCTCTTAATTGTCAAAAATATATGTCATTCAATATCGCTAACAAGGGATCTGGTAACCAAAGTCAGCTTTTATGCGATTCGAATAGGACAAAAGGTTTGAACCGCATACTAAAGGAGTCATTCATTGCCGCTGACAACGTTATTTACTGTCACATAATTTCTCGAAACAGGTGCCTATCTGAAAATCAAATCACTCGTATTTCACATACCCTACTGTCACTGTGCCTTTACAAATTATTAAAATTCCAAATTGTAGGTAGTCTTCGACCAGTATTCCATTAAAAAAGGCACACTTTCTATACTTTCCGACGTTGATTCTATTTTTTTATTATTATGGCGATTTAGTGATCGATTTATTAGAGCTTAATTTGATTATAATTTAGAATATGAAGGTTTTAGAGCAAGGAGCTAATTCACTATTAAATATAAATTACCAACTCGATCACAAAGTATATTTGCAGTCTGGTGGGGGGATAATTAAAACCCAATTGCCGCGAGAAATGAAAGTAGTTGGACTATTTGCACATTAATTACACTAATTGAATTGGAACAATTGTTGTATATTAATTAGTGCATCAATTGCTAAATTATGCGCTCTTAATTGTCAAAAATATATGTCTGTCAATATCGCTAACAAGGGATCTGGTATATTAGCAGAAATGCATTTATTTTCTAGGGGTAAAAGAACAAGCGACATCGCATTTATTTTCTAATGATCAAAGATTAAATCAGCTTTTTAGTTTTTACTGTCGCATATCTCGAAACAAAATAGTTGGTTAAATTTATAGCTCCCATTTGTTCGACAGACAATAGGTCTGCATAAAGGACACAGGTACGTAGGCCGGGTGGCTCGCGCGAACGGTACCGACCTGAAATCGAGGGTATGCCATTAGGGCGGTCGACTTAAAACCGTCAATAATACAATTTGGTATTTAATTTCTAGTCGAAATGCATTCATTTTTCTAAGGACAAATATATTGCACAAAAGATTAGCCATCTCTTATCTAAACAAAAGATACGTCGATTTTTACAAAACAAAGCCACACAATTACCTGAAATTTTAAACTTAAAAATAACAGGTGAGAGTGTGAATCGAATAGGATAGAAGGTTTAGAACTGCCTACTATAAAGAAGTCATTCAATGCCGTTAACAAGGGTGGCAATATATTAGCTTATCAAAGATAGATATTGTCATAGTTTTAAAACATTTTCTATACGAGATAGTGGAGTACCTAACTAAGAATATTATTGAAAAATATCAACCAATCTGACAAAGAAGCTAATGTAGATACATAAATAATGTTCTTTTATTTTTATTGCCATATTTATTACATCAAATATTGTATGTATTATGTAGTTATGATGGTATATTTTATATTATATTATAAGGTTAAATAAATGAAATACACATTAAAAGATTACATTAATTTTATTTCCTATTTTTTATTACACAACTAAAAACAGCCATAGTATAATTAAAACAGTTTTATTTTAAATACACAATTACATTTTTGAGAAAATAAACATAGACACTTAGTAGATCAAACTTTATGGTGTGATAAACTACCAAAATAATATGAAAAAAGTTCATATGTAAATGTGGGCCTGGAACACATAGTTCCGAGATACAGGGTGTTAAAGAAACATGCAAAATTTTTTGTTGTTTGAAACACTGAAATGATGGCACACTATATTGCGCTCTAATTAGACTAGGTGCAATTTCTCGAAATTCTATGGTTTATTACCTTATAGAAAAGCAGTATATCTTAAGATATATTTACAGATCAGTATACGTCCAACTTGACGGCGTTTTAACAAAAGCAAGCGGAAACGATGACTACTTTGATAATACATTAAAAAGCAATATTTTAACGGAAATTACAGCGATGCTTTAATAAAGCTCTGGAAATGTTTAATACAGGAAATTCATATCAACGGAAAAAATTAAAAGCCTCCTATTATGTTGCAGAAATTATTGATTTAATCATGAATATCAGTTCAAATAAAATGCAACTAGTTACCGTATCCAAAGATTAGATATAAATAAAGTTTCTTTAAATGTGGGCCGGGAACACATAGTTCCGAGATACAGGGTGTTAAAGAAACATGCAAAATTCAATATTTTAACGGAAATTACAGCGATACTTTAATAAAGCTCTGGAAATGTTTAATACAGGAAATTCATATCAACGGAAAAAATTAAAAAGCCTCCTATTATGTTGCAGAAATTATTGATTTAATCATGAATATCAGTTCAAATAAAATGCAACTAGTTACCGTATCCAAAGATTAGATATAAATAAAGTTTCTTTTAAAGTTTTTTTTTGCATGACGGGTGCATTTACGGTATACATTGTTCATTGATGGTACTAAGTCGAAAACAACATGCAATTCCCACTTTACCGAAAAAAAAAAAAAAGTCAATTAATGCCGTTAACAAGGGTGGCAATATATTAGCTTATCAAAGATAGATATTGTCATAGTTTTAAAACATTTTCTATACGAGATAGTGGAGTACCTAACTAAGAACAACCATAGTATAATTAAAACAGTTTTATTTTAAATACACAATTACATTTAGCGGCTCGCTAGTGTGAACGTGTACGACATGATTGATGTAATTAAATTGCGTTACCCAATTTATTGTGGATTACAGCAATAATGGTATAATTTCCCCTTCTTTGAAGTTGATGGTGATATATCAACATTGTTATTGGATGCCACATTTACATCGTTTACCTTACAATAGCAGCAAAACATTTTTCGAGGTATTGGACCGTCATTAGCATCAAAACTGCCTTCATGATCTTTAAGGTAATGTTCTGTGCAGTATTGATATTTTATTATATCGACATCGTTCTGAAGATGTGTAGGTAGCTTATCCCATACTAATGCAATTTCATGTGAAGCCAACCCAATCATCACTTCTTTGGGCATATCTACAAGTTGTTGTTTGCTCATCTTCAATAGACTACGCAAACGGGAGAATGCAATTAGTGAGTGGCCCATTCGCTTGATACCTTCTCGATCCATTGCTGGGGTTATAGTTTTCAGCTCCATGGCGTTTTATATTTCTTTCGTAGAGAGAAACTTTAAACACAAATGTCCACACTGTGTTAAAATTCTGTGCACGTTTGTAGTTATATAATATTTGGTTGACCCTCCTTGAATCGTTATTGAAATATGTAACTAATTCTATAGGTGGGGGTAAATCACCAAAACTATCAATGTAATTTACTAAACTACCCCGTTTTCTCCTTCAGATGTCTCACTTGAAGTCTTGTTTTACTACCTAGCAGTTTGCTCGTCAATTTTACTGCTCAAGTGCATAATTAGAATTGCTCAACGTAGAAAGTATCTGTTTATGCTAAATTAAAAAAAAAATACGTAAAAACATCATGTGTGACTCATCAGTACCAACATCGCTAAAAGAAGCTGTCGATATGCTGCTTACTTCATTAAAATGCAGCTTAGGTGGTGAACTACATAAAGACAAATATAGTCTGGGCATAAATTATTGTGAACTTTATATCAGTGGTTATATTACGCTGAATAACTTTTGTGATTCAATGGTAAAATGTGGTCTTCATGAACAATTAAAGCAATATGTTTCCAAGTTTATAACTGATGAGGTACTCTATAATAAATATATCGGCGACGATATATTTATTATAGAGTGTAGCTGTAGCAAAAAGTAGTTCCTCATCAATATTTTCCATTTTTTTTTTGTCAAAAATCAACACTCTTGATATGCTACCTGTGTAAGGTAGACTGAACGTTAAATGAATACAATGAGGTTCATTTGTGCAAATTTGCATGCACAAATCAGTTTCGCAAATTGCATGAGCATCTAAACAGATGTACAACGACTCAGTACATTTGTGCAAATTTGCATGCACAAGCCAACTGGCACAATTTGCATGACCGTCTAAAAGCGCCTTAACCTTGGAACAACGGATTTACTTGATAAAATGCTATGGAATCGGAAATGTTTCTTATAAATACGCAATAAAAGTTTTCAATGAGAAGTATCCAGATGTTACAGTGATTCACAGTATGTAAATTAGTTTATAAATTTGATACCACCGGGGAAGTAAAGAATGTGAAAAAAACAAAAACAATTAAATTAAGATGACGCTGCTACCGGTGTAGTTTTAGACTCTGTAGATTGTAGAAGAACACCCAAGATGGTCGTTAAATTTAGGTATTAGCAAATCTCATATTCAGAAGATTTTAGTCGTTTGGACTTTTGTTTAACTATGGGTGAGTAAATTTAGCAGATAGATCATTTATTTTTATCGAAACATTTTATTCGTGGACGAATCTACTTTTAAGACTAATGGGCCATGGGATAGTTTCGTCTCAAAATTGTAGGTACTGGGCTCAGGAAAATCCTACTTTCCGATTTACCACTAACAGTCGAAAGTTTAAAAATGACATATTACATCATAGAATAAACGGTCCTTATTTTATTGATAGAATTTTGAACCAAGATACTTATTTAGAACTTTTAAATAATTTTGTTTTGGAAATTGGACAATGAAAATTTAAAACGTAGAAGAATAATTTTTCAACAAGACGGATGTCCAGCACATTCGAGTTCGACGATTTCGAAGACGACGTAGATTTATTAAAGCAAAAAATTGTGGAAGCTCTTGCAACCACAAATGAAGATGTGACCTCCAATGCATACGAAGAATTTAGAAAAAGTTAGAGAAATGTGTACTTTTTGGAGGTCTACATGTAGAATAGTTCTCAACTTAGTTAAATGAAATGTAATTTTTTTGAAATTAAGTTTTTTAAATAACTCGAAACACTTTGCTAAATAAAATGTCCAATAAAGATGTAAAAAAACAATTCACTTAAAAGTTCATAAATTTTCAAATTTTTAGAATACGCTGTATAATTTATCTTAAGTTTGACGACTGCTTATGACTTCCTATGACAAGGAAAACTTTTTATAAAGAATAACTTTTTCTCGGCAAATCAAAAATAAGAGAGTTTACAAGACTGCGTTACCTCATCCAGAGACACACCTGGTTTGCCCAACTTAATATGATAATATACAGGAAGTCCCATTAGAATGGGTCATTTGCGATGCCATACATTTGACTCGTCCTGTATGAAATACAAAATAGGGCTTTCGGTAATATCAAAAAATTTTATTTAAATTCTAAAGATTTTTGTAATATTTTGTGGTTTGAGCAGAAAAAATCGTTTTTTAAAAATTACCCCATTTTATTTGTCTCGCCCTGTATACAAACACATATTTGTCACAATATATTATTTGAAGTTAAAGAAATCGATTTTTAAAAATTACTCTATTTTATTTTTCTCGCCCTGTATACAGACACATATTTGTCACAATATATTATTTGAAGTTAAAGAAACAACATTCATGCAAAAAATTGCAATCGAATCCTTAAATTAAAATAAAATAGAGTAAAAAATAAATATTTTTTATAAAAATAACCACTTTATATCTTTAACACCCTGTACCTCAAAAACTAGTCACAGGATTGAGTTGGGACCTTGACAGTTCTGATCAGGAAATCAAAATCTACAACATACTAACATTTTAGCAAAAATTCACCGAGAGCCATTTTTACCTATATTTTGTGCGGGGCCCTTTAGTTTTCTCCATGTTGAGGTCAAATTATTATTATAATAATTTTGTTGAACAGCTACAAATCTTTCAAAACGTTAATTATTCTAATAAAATACTTAAGAACATGAAAATAAAGGCAACGTTGGTGGGCTTCTCAAAATGCGTAAACTGTATTAACTATATGCAGTCGGGCTTAGTAAGGTGGTGATGTGAAGTGGCTTGAGGTGGCTTGAGAAGAACTGGGAAATATATATTTAAGTAAATATTAAATAAGGTTACCCCTCTCCTGTTGCTAAATGTATATAAATTGTCCTATGCGCAGTCGCGTGAAATACACACTTTTAACTACAATAGGAAGCCTGGGCTTCTGAGAGCCTGTGATATGTACCGGACTTAGTATAGGTAGTTGGGTACGTATATATATATATATATATATAATAATAATAATAATAATAATAATAATAAATCGACTTTATTTAGGGAAAAAAAAAATTTTGCATACATACAAATAAAAAGAGAGAATACAACCTATAAGAAACAAAAAGAGAAGAGAGCATATGTTGTAGGAAAGTGTCGCGGCGAAGTCTAGCAAGAATTGCTACTCATACTTAACCACAAACACAGACCCCACTACATATGTAAGACAATGACAAATTGTAAAGTAGTAAAATAAAAAAAGAAATAATTAGGAACATAAAATATACTATGACAAATTGAATAAAAAATTACGAACACGAATAAAACAGGATGCTTATGCAGACACATAAAATATACGGAAAGGATATTGAAAAAACATAAATATGTATATTATTGCCTTTGCTCATTTAAAAGAAATAATTTAGATTTATATTTAAATTTATTAATGTTGAGAATCTTTAGTTCATCAGGCGTCGAATTATACAGCTGAATGGCATTATAAACGAAGGATCGCCTAAACATGGCCAAACGATGACGTGGGAAAGTAAATTTATGTTTGTATCTTACATTAACTGAATGAATATTGGACCTAGTAATGAATTTACTTTTAAGAGTACGAGGTGAGTTCACAGAGGTAAGAAGTGTATGTACGAAATTCATCATGTGATGTTTCCTTCTGTTATCCATACTGAGCCAATTAGTATCATTAATATTTCTAGAAACATGATCATATTTTCTAAGTTTATAAACAAATCGACAGCATGAATTTTGCACTTTTTGAATTCTATTTTTATCAAAAGAATCTATACATGATCCATAAATAAAATCACAGTAATTAAACTGTGACAAGACTAGAGATTCGCATAACATAATTTTCAATTTAGTGTTCAATAAATGACGACTGGAGTACAGAATTTTGAGTGATGAATAGGATTTTTGTATAAGTTTCTTAACATGTTCTCTAAACCTTAAATTTGTATCAAGTAAAATACCCAGATTCCTACATTCATTTACAAATTGAAGGGGAGAGCCCTCAATATGTATATTTAGGTGATCTTTTAGAAACGAAACGTTGTTTTTATTACCAAAGAGCATTAAGGACGATTTGTTAGAATTAAGTTTTAAGTTATGGTCAAAAGATAATGATTTTACATTATTTAATTCGCTATTAATAAGATGGCAAGCCCGTAAATAGTCCTTAGCATCAAAACTGTAATAAATTTGTGTGACATCAGCATAAGCCTGGACTTTACAAGTTTCTATGGACTTCAATATATCTGCAGTATAAATGATAAAAAAAAGTGGGCCCAATATAGACCCCTGAGGTACACCTGATAAAATTTCTAACTTAGATGAATAAGTATTATTATAACATACTGTTTGCCACCTATCACTCAAATAAGACGTAACTAAATTTAAGGAGGAATCCTGAAATCCATAAAATTTAAGTTTCGCACACAAAAGTCTATGATTTATTGTATCGAACGCTTTAGAAAAGTCAAGTAGCACAAGCACACTTACCAACCCCTTGTCTAATGACGTAAATATATCGTCTGTTAAGTTAGCTAAAGCAGTAGCTGTACAATAGCCTTTTCTGAAACCACTTTGAGACTCAGGTATAAGATTATTTATTTCGCAATATTGATGAATTTGATTATATAAAATTCTCTCATACACTTTAGATAAAGTAGGTAAAATACTTATAATTCTAAGATCAGTAAAAGTAAGTGGGTTCGATTTTTTTGGTAAAGGCCGCCCAATGGCTACTTTCCATACATTAGGAAAGTAGTTCTGTTCAATACAACAATTAATAATGTGGACTATAAACTGAACAATATATGGACAGCAATATCTTAGCATTGTTAAGGATATATTATCCATTCCATAGGCATTCGATTTCAATTCACTAAGGATGGTATTAACTTCGTCTATAGTGGTTAAAGTAAACGTAAACTTATTATTATGATTAAACAAATTAGAGTCATAAAATTCAAACATTAGAAGTATCTTGAAAAAAAGTAGCGAAATAATTATTAATTTCATTAGAATCAGACAATTCAGCAGGAATATCTTTATTTGTATTAGGACATATATTTAAGTTTCTAAGAGTAGACCAAGTTTTACGTAAGTTATTTTTGGAATTTGCAAAATTTATATAGCCAGCTTTCTCCCTCCTAATCATAGATACAGTATAATTGCGTAATTCTTTATATCTAAGCCAATCAACATCGGATTTGGTTCGATTAAATCTTTGTCTAGCCTTGTCCCTTTCTTTCATAATTAATTTAAGATTAGCGGTTAGCCAAGGGGCTTTAGGTTTGGTAACTCGAACATTTCTAACAGGAGCATGAGTATCAAAAAGTGATAATATATAATAATTAAATAAATCTATTTTCCTATCAATGTTATTTTCCTGAATGACATCAAACCATGGTAAAGAAATTAAATCATGTAGAAATATATCATGGTCAAACTGTTTAAAACATCTATAAGTTACGTATTTAGGATTAACATTCTCTCTATTAAGTTTCATATCACAAAATACCATATTATGGTCAGACAGGTTATCAACTGAAAAGGTACCAACTGAATTAATAATATCAGTGTTAGAAACAAAAATAGGGTCCAGAAGTGTGCTGGTACGGCCAGTAATTCTAGTAGGTTCACTAAGTATCTGCTTTAGATTATACGATTCAAAACACATTTCAATAGGATTGTTAAAATTTAAAAAATTTACATTAAAATCTCCAAGACAAACAATTTCATCTACATCAGTACAAACAGTCGAGAGTATATTATCAAAATCATTAATTAAATTATTTAAATTTGTTTGAGGTGGTCTATAAAAAACTGCGAGACCAAGGGTTATTTTAGAAATCCGTATCCTTAAAAACAAAAATTCTAGTTGTTCATTAACCAAAAAATTAAAATTAAATTCAGTACAATTATAAACAGATTTAACATATGCCGCCACACCTCCTCCTCTACCATAAACTCTGTCCGATATATTATCCACAGAACACTGAAACATCAAGTAATATTTAATAATCGATATAAGTTTCGCCAACTCAGATGGCATTAGTGGGAGACGATTAAATAGTTTTAATCATATCAGTCACTTGTCAAAGGTTTTAACCTTCTTCAGAGCCAACAAAATACTTATATAGGGTATTTAAAATTTAGATTTAAAAATTAAAATATGGAAAACTTTCATGGATCTTTAATAATATGTAAAATGTTGAATTTTGTTAAACATATACTTATAATCCCTTAAAACACATAAAATTAGCGGGTATCTTCATTAATATCAAATAAAACATGTTAAAAAAGAAAAATCCTTAGAAAAATTGTCAGTTACAAACAAAAAATGGTCTAGTAACAAAAAAGTGCTGATTATTGCCAAACAAAAAGTTAAAGCATGCATTTAAACACACTCTTATTGTACCTTTTTCCTTCCAAATATCGTGTGGCTGAAAGTTTGTTTGACAAAAAAACACAACATAGATAAAAAATTTGTATATTTTTTCAATATTATAAAAGCAGTTACAAATGTATAAAGCTTCAAAAACCTAACAATCTACTTAAAAACTCTCCAATATTAACACACATTAAATTCTTGAACAGATAACCTCATTTGTAAAAATTATTTAAGAATCGCAACTAAAACCACAGTATAAATTTGACTAGACCTTACGACTAGAAAAAAAAACAAACACTAGTTTCTAACATATCACGTACAAAAACATTTAAATAAATAGGTTGGTGTCCATAGTCATAAACTACAGTGAAATAGAACCACATTAAGTATTGTTTAACGGATGTAAATTAATTAAGAAACAAGAAAGAGCACCATTTCTGATATATGCCACAGAGATTCTTACTTTTCAATTTCAACCAAGTGTATTTCGATAATATTTTGCTAAATTATTAAACAATACTTTATTATATCAAAATTACTTTTTTAAGAAGTGAAATACAAAAACTTACATCGAAAATTCTTTGACAGTTCTAACAACTAATTAAATTTCGTTATTTCTTGTTATGTGACACAAATCACCCAATCACTTTAAGATTACACTGATAATTACCCTCCAGGGAAATTTTCAATCACTATGACAACAAAATTATTCAAATTTGACGATTTCATAATAACTGCCAAATACATTTCAAAATGTCACGTTTTGGCAATACCAATTCTCAATCTATAAACTTTTAATAAATAAGTAATTGTTTTGTTGTGTTGTGACTTTTTAATTTAATTTTTTCAAAAAATTTTCTGACCGAATATCCCTCAGACATTGACAAATGCCTCATAATTTTATGACAACCTCAAGCAAGTTGCTTGGTAATAGCCCTCCGCCTTCGGCGTCGGGCTATTACCAAGCAACGTGCTATCGATTGTCATAAAATTATCTCTTACATTATCAATGTCTTAGGGATATTATAGCTGATAACAGCAATTTATATTTTTAGGTCACCCTGCATAACATTCAAAATTACTTTTTAAATATAATTTTGTCTGAACGTTGAAAATATGCCAAACTTAAATGGGGAGTTTTGAAATCCGAAATATACCGTATCAACTCAATTTATCTAAGTCCAAAAATGCAATGAGTGGCAGAAATGCGTTTCGGCACAAGTGATGTTTTGACCGTCACTGACCCAGAAACCCGCTTAAAAGCAAGCAAATGTAACAGTTGCATGTAAACTACATAAAATTACAATTTATTAAAGTACAAACAGGAACTACTATTTACACTTAATATTATTAGTTATTGAAACGAGATTTCCAATTTGTTATAGGTTAGGTTTCTAAAATTTCGCGAATATTGACATTACTCTTAGTGCAGCTAATAAGGACTTTATATTATATTCATTAATTCTATAATTTAAAAATAAAATATTTTAAACATTCAGATGATATGCATGTTATTATTACTACTATTATTACATAGAATAAATTCAACTGTTTTAATTAGGATTATGTTAGTTCGAACAGGTAAATTTTTGGATATGGGTAAATTGAGTTGAATCAGTATTATGTAGATCAAAGACAACTACTGTAATTGTAATTAAATTTTTGATTTACCTCTTAGAAACAGCCTGTATAATGAAAAATGGACATAAATATTTAAGGCATACTCCAAATAGACATTTCAAGAAAAAATGGGACAATAAGAATAAAATTGCATCATTTGATTTAAAACGGGTGGCATGGGAAGTCTTCACCCTCACCGTTATTTTCTACACTCCATAAAATAAAACGTTAATATAAGAGACAACTAATGTAACCATCAGTAGCTAAAAGCGGGGAGGGTAAATACTTTCTGTCAGTCATACACTACATAACCAAAAATTTTTCAAGATACAACAGATTGCACAAATAAATTACTGTATGACAGCTCTTTTTATACAGCACAAGACATACATTTTTGTTTGTAAAATATGACAGTAATTGAAATACAAGTAAAATGTAATAATCTTTTTTATCACAAATCAATATACAAATTAACTTGCCACCGAGTAGGTGCGCTTTGTCATTTTGAAAACTCGCCACAGAGAAAATTAACCGCTAGGGAAATATTCATCCACCTATTTACAATTTTGCTGAAAAACAAGCTCTTTCTGCTCTACCCCAGATATGTTGAGCAACAAAGAACTTTGCAAATTAACAGGCATCGGCACTATAGCAGAACCAAATTTTGGGTTTAATTAATATACCACAACTTTGTTGTTTATTGTGCAAAAGTTCGTTGACAAAGTAAAATCAGATATTTATTACAAATAAGTGCAAAAGGGTAACCCACAGAGCTGTTGATTAGAATAATTAAAATTGGTATCAGAGAACTTCTGATGAATAAAAATGCATGTGTAATGGATGATTACCAAAAATAATTATGGAAGAGCTCTTAGATAATGTTTTCTGGAAAATGTGAAATGGAGAGCAGAAAGCCCGTAATTTATTTCTTAGGAACATTCCAAATAATGAAGTAAACCGTTTTTCCAAGAAAAAAATTCCGATTGCACACGTACTACTAATATATAAAAATAAATACTTTTTCATTCAGTACAAAATATACAAGTCCTGTTTTTGTACCGAACTAAATGCGATACATTTATTATACATATAAGGGTGTTGTACAAATAAAAATAAACCGTCAAATGTTTCCCAACACCAAATGAGACAAAAAAAATAACTTACGGTCATTTTCCTGCAAGGGCTTTAAAATACGGGAAGGATCGCCATTTTTTTGTCTCTTTCGTTTCAGTGCGCCTGGTTCTAAAAACATGACAAATATAAATACAGATTTAGTGGACAGGTATAGAGGGGCGCCAAAAATCTTAACTTTTAGTTCAATTTTCTAGCTCTTATATGTAAAAATAACAGAAACTAAAAATTTAGCTTGTTCTTTGGGCCACTCTGTAAAAATATTACAAATACAGTAAAACTAAAATAAAAAATATTAGAGAAAACCACAATAACAGAAGCTAAACAACAAATTCAAACATTTCATAAGTTTGTTTGATTCACTGCTAATTGTCATTTTTATTTTCCTTCGACAAGTTGATTCCCCACAAATTTGACCAAGTGGTGGTGGTGTACATAACATTACTATAAAACACCAGCACTACCATCTATTTAAAATTATTTACTGGGAAAAAAATTGTACCATTGAGACAATAAAAAGGTTTCCACCTGATTCGCTCATTTTATTTGTAAACGTTTTTCTTTTATTTATTGTCTGTGTTCTCGATAATTTACTAGAATACTTTTTCCAAATTTTGGTATACATTTTTTTCCCCCTGAGTGCCATAAATCTACCCACTTTGTAGCTGCAAATTGTAGTAAACAGATTTAAAAGTCCTATTCACACTTGATTTTGGAAAAAAATTCATGAAAGTTTAAAAACCTCAATGTCATTTAGAGATTTATGAAGTCATCCTAACAACAGATATTTACTACTCGTAGAAATAAAAATTGAAGTTGGAGCTGTTAACTCCACAGTTTTACTATGTTCAAAATCAGTAAAAAAAAAGCAATGGCATATTGCAACCAATCAACTGATATGGTGAATCTAACAAACTAAGAATTATCTTACTACAGTAGTTAACACAAAACCAAAAGTCCTACTCAACACAGGTGATTAAAAATCTAGACATCAAGGACACTTCTTCTCTCAATTACAGATCAACTTTTTTATTAAATGTAAGGGAACAGGATTACATAGCCATTGAAAATAATGAATCCCTTGTATAATCAAACTATAAGTACGTGTAATAACACCGAAATATTCCTCCAACATTTAAAACACACACTTAAGTCTTAGACTAACACTTCTGCATTTGTCAACAATTTTCCGCCTTCTACAGGAGCGTAATAGCAAGACATCTCATCGAACTCGCTCTGTGTGGCGTGTGGAGCCATCGCCGTATACAGAGCATAATGCTCCGCTTCTGTTAAATCTAGGTGCATATCGATGTCATCGCGAGTCATATCTATTACATTTTTATTACTAAAAACTGGGTTAAAAGTAGCAGTGTCGAGGACACTTAAGTTTTGGGTACTGCTTGGGGGGCTATCTTTCAAAGGGATGCGTATGCTATTTGCAGAATGCGTAGATATGTTGCCGGCACTCTTTGCCAAATTATTGTTGACTTGCAGGGACTTTGTACTGGAGAAAATATTACTTTTTGTCGAGGGGGTGACACTTGTCTCACGAGACGTACCCGGAATTTTGCTCTTACGACCAAACAACTTAGAAAAGAACCCACGCTTCTTGGGATTAGGCAGTGTAGAGCAGTTAGGCGTAGGAGGTAACCGCTTGCCAGGAGGAGACTGAGATTTCGGTCTCTGTAAATTGAACGAATGTGAGCGGCTAACAGGTGCTGTGCGCAGGCTAGAGTTTGATCTGCGTAAGGTATTTTCCACCGATTTTCCAGTTAGCTGAATACTGGCCAATGAACCACCTATATAGGTTTAAATTTTTTTAGAACGTTTCGGTGGCCAGGGAGGTAATTTTTCACACTCGTTTTCCCGTTTATTAGTTGCTGATAAGTTTACCGAAGGACTAGGAGGTTTTATTGTCACTTCGTCATATTTCATGAAATCAAATTCAACAGGGATTTTTAACGCAAGTTGGAGACTAGAATAAGTTTTTGCGTCATCAAATGACTCATTTTCTGGCAAGTCTTGTAACGATGGTTTGTCAATATATTTTAGTGATTCGCTTAATAGTCGAGCTTGCGTGTGTCTGAGTAGATTTCATCGAGTTCAGCAACTTGATTTATAAGCTCATTAAAGGACTTTTCCTCCATTTTATTGCTATTACCTGTCAAAATATTATCATCTTTGTTCAATTTCTTTATTTCCGCATAGTCCATTTCTTTGTTTTCAATATTACTCTGATTATTATTTGTCTCTATATTTTCCTTCCACGGAGGATTTATATCTGTTGTACTGCTCACAACAGTCACAACTACATTTTCTTGTACAGTGTCACCCCAAATAGAAGTAACAACAGGGTTTTCCGCAACCTGTTCTTGCTCATTAGCTTCTGGTAAATTACCTAACTGTCGTTTGGCAACTAACTTCGCATCATTTGCCAGAATACTATTAAACAAATTATAGTTGGCTTTTTTGCCAAAATTTCTTCTAAATGACCAATAAGGAGGCCTACCTGAGTCCAGAGGCAGCAATTCGAATGGTAGAGGCTCACTCGTAGCACCATCGGAAGGTCTACGAAGCTGAATGAATACTTTCACCGGTTCCGTTACTTCTAACATCTTATATTTCGGAGTTCTAAACCAAATGGCGGTTTGCTTATGAACTTGAGATGGTGGGAAGTCAGCGAATGCTTCCCATCCACCCTTCTCTTAATAAAACCGCACTTGAATATCCTCTTTTGCAACCTAAAACAAAAAACTATTAATTTATTTCTTTCTTTTTTAAATCGAGCAATGTCATTATTACCTTTTCACAAAGTAAAATGATGTCTTTCCTTCCACCGTCTACGTAACTGACACAATCTGATAGCTTAATAATACTGAGATCTGACATAGCTTTTTTATCATAAATGGGATCGCTCATTACAGGCGTGAGTAGTACGGAGAATTTTCCAGGTTTGTCACCTTCTAAAAACACTTGAAAACACAACCTCACTGCATTCAAGTCTATTGAGGTGGGTTGATTACGATGACCAAAACGAGCTGGAAATTGAGAGGAAATTAAAATAAAGTTATAAATCTTTCATCAATCTATAGAAAACACCATGAGAAGCAAGGAAAAAAATTTGCACACTGCATGCAATGCTAACCTATTACTATACACCTCATTCACTGATTTTGTTTCAAAATTTACAATTCCCAACAAACTTAAATAAGCACAACAGAATCCTTAAAATACCCATATATTAAAGAATAGAAAATCATATAGTAAAGACATACCTACGTAAATAGTAACAACATACGTTACCGGTAATGATGTTGTTAAGAATCTATTAGTAATATGTTAGAATTAGCACAATTATTATCTATAGTTATAGAATTTATTTTCCTATATATTTTACGCATAATGAATTTTATAAATTGCCGTTACCATAACTTACCTTACCAAATTACCAAAATATAAAATACTAGTGATGTGAAAATAGTACTACTCGTTACTTGGGCTATTTCGTTACTACTTATTCGAACGATACCAACATCGACAAAACTTGAAAACGTGGCATGCGTTTGAAAAAATAAAAGAGAAAAAGCGCTTACTTTTTTCTGTGTAAAGGAACCTATATTTATTACTATTTAAATTTTTTGCTTTCATAAAATTCTTAGGTATGTATAGGAGGAGCAAATAAAATTTTACTGGGTGGCTTAGTTTCGTAGCACTGCTGACTTATAATATAAAAACTTATTTAGTTTATAACTAACGCATAAAAATTAATTTTAAATAGAACATTTAAATATCTAGGGTTTAAAAGACGATTTTTCTTGGTACAAAATTGAATCCAACCACAAAATACTCTTATGCAAGAATGTCGATTTTAAATTTCCCGCTTATACCTACACTAAACTTTACTACTTATACGATACTCTCTAGAGGTCACTAGCGTTAGCAAAGCGCGGGAAACATCTCTGTGCCAACGGTTCTCGGTGTTCTCTTTAGTCTTTATGACCAGAGAGCATCCACTTTTTAGTTCTTTAGTTTATTAAATAGTTTACGTGTGCAATATTATTAAATCATGGATATACAAACACCGAAGAGAATTGCTATTTGGTTGCATTTTAGTATTGTGTCTGATCAGTGAATATAGGAATGTATATTCACTGGTCTGATGCTAAGGCGAAATATATCGGCGAAGTAAGCTTACTTATTTCACTCTATTAGCGTAACTAAATTCTAGCATATCACGGTAAAAAGTAACTAAATAACGAGTCCAAAGTAACGAGTCCTGATACCAAAAGTAACTAATCGTTACAAGTACTTAAAAGTAACTAAAGTTCACATCACTATAAAATACTGGTAATCAAATATTTCCAGTTTTATAATAACTCGCCCCATAGTCTTGAATAGAAAGAGAAAAAGAGAGACAGAGAGAGAGAGAGGGAGAAAGAAAGCGGCGTCATTGCTGGCGTCAACTATAAATATTTTGTGCTATTGTAATTCCAGAAAAAGTATAATAGACAACAAATTGAAATTGGCACTTTGTATTCACTTGGAACTGAATTTTTCTATCCATAATACCAGCAGTATACTTAGACTCAAATTGTACGCAAACTAGATTTCGTTTGTTTTTATACCACTAGAAGATTTTATTTTTAAATGATTTTAATATTATTGACAAATTTAGCTTTTTTCAATCCCTTTCAAAGTCTGGAAGGAAAGCTTATTTTTTGCCGGAGATGAAAAACAACAAAAGATATCAAAATTGTTCCATCAACACCTCGATCAACACTAAAACTCTACAGATAGCTACATTGACATTTTCAGTACATCATATAGCTTCTGATATACACGGTGGTGAATTTTTCGATGCCCACCATTGCTATCTTGGAAACTATAAGATATAGAGGATCGGTTAAATTAGACAAAAGTTGCGCTATTTTATGCTCTACAATTTCCTGCCAAGAAATGCTGGATATCTTGATTCGTTCGTGGTTTATCCTGAAAAAATTGAAAATCGTGATTTCAAAAAAATAATAATATCTTCTATATCATTCATGCGAACTTAATGAAATTTGGTAAGGTTATATTTTTGACCAACGCCAATTGAATGGCGTTGACAGAAATTTTCTAAGCCTTCTAGATTTTGAGCAACGATAGTCAACTTTTTTTTTTCTTATGGCCGCCATAATGAATTTTTACACCATTAGTTAGAGAAAATAATTCTCTTTTCACCTATGTCACCAAAATAGACATGATTTTTTAAAACATGTTAATATTCGAATTAATGTAAAAATAATTTATAAAATCCAGTATGCTTTGGAAAAATAATTGCAAGCAACATTGTAATCCAGACGCTATTGTTAAATTGTACACTCATAAAAAAATTACAGAAAAATTCCAGGTTATTTAAACTCCTAATAAATATTATAACCTCTTTACTGCGGTAGGTATATTCTATAAATGCCTCATCGATATTGGCAGTTTTTCGCACTATATGTTTATTAATAAAAACTACTAGAATACTTATGTAAATACGATAGTAAAAAGTAAAAAGGTTCAGTAAATGCTACATTATAACAGGTTATAGAAATATAATACACAAGCATACAAAAGCACAATTAATAAGTTAAAGCTACAAAGTGCACATGCATTAGATCACCACCCCAAACAAAAAATGTGTAACTACGAGTAATCAGTGACTTACTTCGGAAGGGATCAACTCGGATTTCCTCTCGAACTCGCAGAGCGTGCTCAATGTCTTTTTTCTTTACACACTGTATGCCTAAATTCGAGAAATGTACAGTCATTGTATCGGTCGGAATTTCTAACGTACATACTCCTTTCTTACAGCCTTCTCTACCTACTAAGTTATGTGGATGTGGCCTGGAATAAGTTTGAACAAAAATGGATAAGTACTTACTTGGAAATTTTCTCTTGCATTTTTGTTCAGATATATTTCAATATTAAGTGAAAGATGATATAGGATTTTCGGCATTATATTATAAACAATGATGATTCAGGTTTAAGTACTCCCAACTTATAAGGACTTATATTCTTATGTAACCACGAAAAACCTATTTTTTTTTTACTTTACGTTGACTTTTTTTAATTCTGAAAAACGTAATTGCACTAATATTTTATCTACTTGTATTTAGTAAATCTACACCTTATATTTATAATTCGCAAATATGAATCGTTAATCAAGATCATAGTAGTAGCCGTAATAGTTATTTTATGCATTTAAAATTTTATAAGGAGGTTTTCCTATCAATTAAATAAATAAATAATTTCTACTCTTGGTTTAAACAGAAACTTTAAAAGACAGATATAAGTATTTATGTGATTTTGCCCCATCTCTAGTCTATGATGGGATAATAATGAAGATTATTTCAAAGACTTTCATTGATAAAATCAATCGATGAATATTTGTATTGTGTAAATCGTGACAATTCTTATACAATTTTATGTATCTTCTTGAAAGAAAATAAATCTTTATTTACTATTATTGTCTTTATATCGAACAGGAATATAATTAATAAAATGGAAAACTAACGCTATTTTGTGTACATTTAATCATATTACAAAAGGCATTTTCAAACATTCGAAATATTTCTGGGTAATTTATTATGATATAAACTTGTGCACGTGGGAGGAGTATATCTGGCACAAGTCAGACACTCGCTACCAATGAATTCTGGATGTGAGCTATGTTAATTTATGCTAGAGCCTGGCAAAAATTCAGACGAGGCCAATAAAGTACAAAACAATTCAAGTCAAATACTTTTTAAACGAAATCTCAATGCAGAATGGTATCCAGCAAGATTTTTACACACAATAATATAATAAATTAACAATAATCATAAACAAACGTTCAATGTCGTTGCCAAGTTTACATAATAAATTTACCTATATAACTTTGTTGTTATTATCCATAATTTTTACATATACTTATGATGTGAAGACTGCTAAGGTAAAAATAAAAAACATATACTAGTCATGTTCCTTTTAGTTAGGAGAATGTATGTCAACGACCAACGACAATTTAAACTTAATTTAAGTCAAATCGCATTCTTTACAATCATGCAGTTTTGCTCTATTATTCGCGAAAATCACGGAGTGGGCGACATCTATATTTTCTGGCGTAATCTCAATATGATAGTGAACAACAAACCGCTGTCACTACTGTCATTGTTAGTTGGCGGGTTTCTTAAATTTATCTCGTGATTTTTTTTATTAAAAGTGCGTTTAAAGTGTTGCTATTATGTTTAACTAGTTTATAAACAATATAGCAATGCAATCAATTAATAAAACTGTTGACACGATACTTTAATAAAAAATAAAATGTTACCAGAATTAACCTCTAAATTTATCGTAAATGAGAGAACACTGAGAGAACTGTCAAAGGTTTGTTGTTCACTACTTGGTTCATACGCACACTAAAGTTTCAGCGCCATCTCGTGATACGTGATTTTCGCCAATTATGGTTCAGGTACCACATTTGAGCAATTTTTAATAGATGGCGTTAAAAACATTTCTACATAGATTTGAAACAACGAATGATTAAAATATACCTGAATAGTTGATGAGACAAATGCTGGACCAGCACTTTTGCCCCACCACAATTCTAACAGTGGGAGAATTTGTTACACATTAATTACAATTTATTACAATAGGAAAAATATTTATTACACCTCCCGCGTCCGAAATATTAGGCTGTGGGGCAGGTTTTGCCTGAAGCTAGCCCACATACGTCGGAACGGCGAGTAACCCCGGGAGAATTCATTACACATTAATTACAATTTATTACAATAGGAAAAATATTTATTACACCTCCTGAGTCTGAAATAATAGGTTGTGGGCAGGTTTCGCCTGAAGCTAGCCCACATCCGTGGGCTAGCTCGTTAGTTCGGTTGGAAAAAGATGCAGATGCAAAAATTTATTACAAATTTATTACAGTTGATATATATATATATATATATATATATATATATATATATATATATATATATATATATATATATATATATATCAACTGTAATAAATTTGTAATATATATATATATATATATATATATATATATATATATATATATATATATATATATATATATATATATATATATATATATATAAGAAAAAGCGAGATTATCGGCAAGACGTGCTCAAAAGGAAGCAACCGTGGACATATGTTTCAGACTCATTGGTCATCATCAGCACGGTACAGCCAAGTTGAAAGGATAGGTACAACTCAGGAAACATGACAGCGACAAAGAGGAAACCACCAACAGGAAGCCAGTAGCACATTTGTGGCTGCAATCGGAAGACCCTGTGTTTACAGGGCAACAACCAATTTATGCCACGGAGGCAACTATAGCTACCTGCGTGGAGTTCCTACCGGGAAATAACATTAAGGTTGGAAAAGGAAAATCATTGCACGTAAATATTACAAGAAAAAGCAGAGATTATCGGCAAGACGTGCTCAAAAGGAAGCAACCGTGGACATATGTTTCAGACTCATTGGTCATCATCAGCACGGTACAGCCAAGTTGAAAGGATAGGTACAACTCAGGAAACATGACAGCGACAAAGAGGAAACCACCAACAGGAAGCCAGTAGCACATTTGTGGCTGCAATCGGAAGACCCTGTGTTTACAGGGCAACAACCAATTTATGCCACGGAGGCAACTATAGCTACCTGCGTGGAGTTCCTACCGGGAAATAACATTAAGGTTGGAAAAGGAAAATCATTGCACGTAAATATTACAAGAAAAAGCAGAGATTATCGGCAAGACGTGCTCAAAAGGAAGCAACCGTGGACATATGTTTCAGACTCATTGGTCATCATCAGCACGGTACAGCCAAGTTGAAAGGATAGGTACAACTCAGGAAACATGACAGCGACAAAGAGGAAACCACCAACAGGAAGCCAGTAGCACATTTGTGGCTGCAATCGGAAGACCCTGTGTTTACAGGGCAACAACCAATTTATGCCACGGAGGCAACTATAGCTACCTGCGTGGAGTTCCTACCGGGAAATAACATTAAGGTTGGAAAAGGAAAATCATTGCACGTAAATATTACAAGAAAAAGCAGAGATTATCGGCAAGACGTGCTCAAAAGGAAGCAACCGTGGACATATGTTTCAGACTCATTGGTCATCATCAGCACGGTACAGCCAAGTTGAAAGGATAGGTACAACTCAGGAAACATGACAGCGACAAAGAGGAAACCACCAACAGGAAGCCAGTAGCACATTTGTGGCTGCAATCGGAAGACCCTGTGTTTACAGGGCAACAACCAATTTATGCCACGGAGGCAACTATAGCTACCTGCGTGGAGTTCCTACCGGGAAATAACATTAAGGTTGGAAAAGGAAAATCATTGCACGTAAATATTACAAGAAAAAGCAGAGATTATCGGCAAGACGTGCTCAAAAGGAAGCAACCGTGGACATATGTTTCAGACTCATTGGTCATCATCAGCACGGTACAGCCAAGTTGAAAGGATAGGTACAACTCAGGAAACATGACAGCGACAAAGAGGAAACCACCAACAGGAAGCCAGTAGCACATTTGTGGCTGCAATCGGAAGACCCTGTGTTTACAGGGCAACAACCAATTTATGCCACGGAGGCAACTATAGCTACTTGCGTGGAGTTCCTACCGGGAAATAACATTAAGGTTGGAAAAGGAAAATCATTGCACGTAAATATTACAAGAAAAAGCAGAGATTATCGGCAAGACGTGCTCAAAAGGAAGCAACCGTGGACATATGTTTCAGACTCATTGGTCATCATCAGCACGGTACAGCCAAGTTGAAAGGATAGGTACAACTCAGGAAACATGACAGCGACAAAGAGGAAACCACCAACAGGAAGCCAGTAGCACATTTGTGGCTGCAATCGGAAGACCCTGTGTTTACAGGGCAACAACCAATTTATGCCACGGAGGCAACTATAGCTACCTGCGTGGAGTTCCTACCGGGAAATAACATTAAGGTTGGAAAAGGAAAATCATTGCACGTAAATATTACAAGAAAAAGCAGAGATTATCGGCAAGACGTGCTCAAAAGGAAGCAACCGTGGACATATGTTTCAGACTCATTGGTCATCATCAGCACGGTACAGCCAAGTTGAAAGGATAGGTACAACTCAGGAAACATGACAGCGACAAAGAGGAAACCACCAACAGGAAGCCAGTAGCACATTTGTGGCTGCAATCGGAAGACCCTGTGTTTACAGGGCAACAACCAATTTATGCCACGGAGGCAACTATAGCTACCTGCGTGGAGTTCCTACCGGGAAATAACATTAAGGTTGGAAAAGGAAAATCATTGCACGTAAATATTACAAGAAAAAGCAGAGATTATCGGCAAGACGTGCTCAAAAGGAAGCAACCGTGGACATATGTTTCAGACTCATTGGTCATCATCAGCACGGTACAGCCAAGTTGAAAGGATAGGTACAACTCAGGAAACATGACAGCGACAAAGAGGAAACCACCAACAGGAAGCCAGTAGCACATTTGTGGCTGCAATCGGAAGACCCTGTGTTTACAGGGCAACAACCAATTTATGCCACGGAGGCAACTATAGCTACCTGCGTGGAGTTCCTACCGGGAAATAACATTAAGGTTGGAAAAGGAAAATCATTGCACGTAAATATTACAAGAAAAAGCAGAGATTATCGGCAAGACGTGCTCAAAAGGAAGCAACCGTGGACATATGTTTCAGACTCATTGGTCATCATCAGCACGGTACAGCCAAGTTGAAAGGATAGGTACAACTCAGGAAACATGACAGCGACAAAGAGGAAACCACCAACAGGAAGCCAGTAGCACATTTGTGGCTGC
Organism: Rhagium mordax; assembly: GCA_963680705.1. Taxonomy (NCBI): domain Eukaryota; kingdom Metazoa; phylum Arthropoda; class Insecta; order Coleoptera; family Cerambycidae; genus Rhagium; species Rhagium mordax. Next base: position 26,634,000 of record OY796664.1, read on the forward strand.
AATCGGAAGACCCTGTGTTTACAGGGCAACAACCAATTTATGCCACGGAGGCAACTATAGCTACCTGCGTGGAGTTCCTACCGGGAAATAACATTAAGGTTGGAAAAGGAAAATCATTGCACGTAAATATTACAAGAAAAAGCAGAGATTATCGGCAAGACGTGCTCAAAAGGAAGCAACCGTGGACATATGTTTCAGACTCATTGGTCATCATCAGCACGGTACAGCCAAGTTGAAAGGATAGGTACAACTCAGGAAACATGACAGCGACAAAGAGGAAACCACCAACAGGAAGCCAGTAGCACATTTGTGGCTGCAATCGGAAGACCCTGTGTTTACAGGGCAACAACCAATTTATGCCACGGAGGCAACTATAGCTACCTGCGTGGAGTTCCTACCGGGAAATAACATTAAGGTTGGAAAAGGAAAATCATTGCACGTAAATATTACAAGAAAAAGCAGAGATTATCGGCAAGACGTGCTCAAAAGGAAGCAACCGTGGACATATGTTTCAGACTCATTGGTCATCATCAGCACGGTACAGCCAAGTTGAAAGGATAGGTACAACTCAGGAAACATGACAGCGACAAAGAGGAAACCACCAACAGGAAGCCAGTAGCACATTTGTGGCTGCAATCGGAAGACCCTGTGTTTACAGGGCAACAACCAATTTATGCCACGGAGGCAACTATAGCTACCTGCGTGGAGTTCCTACCGGGAAATAACATTAAGGTTGGAAAAGGAAAATCATTGCACGTAAATATTACAAGAAAAAGCAGAGATTATCGGCA